>JAQJVK010000032.1:1204108-2458949 GCA_035578135.1 Flexamia atlantica
ATTTGGGGTGAAGGCTCCAAAAATGACAATAAAGGGGCCGAAAAGCAGACGCGTGAGTAAAAAAAAGTCAGCATTTTTGACGAGCCGGAAATTCAGTCGTCGGCCCTGGCCAACTCCCCCCCCCCGAAAAAGTTTCCTGGCTACGGCTTTGGCTGTAGGCTACGCCCTTGTACCTTCAAGTTACATATCCCCCAACTGCCCCCCCCCCCCACTGTTTTTGTTGGTGCTTCTAGACCCCCACACCAGATGTGTTATTAGTACGACGGTGATTTTTATATGTTAGTAATCATTTGAAAGTAAAGTTTCCCTTATTTTTTTCATTGATGTTAATTTTTAGAAGTTTTATATCATCTTCTATACTTAATTAATACGGTATGGGGTTTTTTGTGATCATTACTCCTCCGAAACTACTGGGCCGATTTTAGTAATTTAGGTGTCGTTTGAAAGAGCTTGGCGTGAAGTTTTTCAGGAAATAAAATTTATGAAGATTACACTGAAGGAAACGGCCCTGGACGCCCTTATAGTTTTGTATTTGCCCATAAGATTTAACAGGGAATATAAATTTCAATAAAGCAGCTGAGTAGAGTCAGGCCCGTGCTGGGTACGTCGAAAGGGCGGGGGACAAGTATGACGAGGGCGCCAGGCAGAGGCCTGCCTAGATATTTTCCTTGGAGGACACCATCGATATACACTATATATCGATGTAGGGCACCCACCATCGATGTAGGGGGTCTGGGGGTTCTCCCCCGGGGAAATTTTAGAAAATAAGACCAACAAACTCATGTTTTTAAGCAATTCAGAATTCAGAGTCATAAAAATTGAACTATGCAACTACAGAAATCCTAACAAAGCAGGGTGACCCCTGGTCGCATTCTGGAAAATTCATATTTTCCAGGGTTTTTAGTAAAATTCCCTGAATTTGTTTATTAATAACAAAATAAATAGGATATTTATTTTTTCAAAATTATTCGTTTTTTACCCGCTATGAGTAAATCCGACGTTGCGATGTAACAAAAACAAAATTAAGGTAGCAAATTAAATTATTCAACATAGATCTACAATATCGTAACTTGATCAAATAAGAGGACAATAAGAGGACTTGATCAAATCATGGATGTAAAATTGATAGCAGACAACATACGCTAGTGATTGCTAATGGACCCACCACTAATTTTCATACGTTGCAAAACTTACAAAAATACAATACAATTCTTATCGAAAAATGCTCTTCAAAATCCCCGAGCAGCCTAAAAAATACCCGAAAACCGGATAAATACCCGGTTTTTTCAAACTGGTGGTGCGTGATGCAGACAAGTGCCCCAACCTTAACACAGCAACTATTTGTTTAATAGCAAGGGAAAACGTGGTTTATTTTGACAAAATGACTATTTGAATATGCCGGCATTCTAATCAAAAATCACGACTTTCTGAGTTTTTATTACAACAAATTCTGAAATTAAATTTTTTGTTGGAGTCAAGAGGGCGCCGGTTATACCTTTAAGGGGAGGGCGCAGGGGGACACGTCCCCCTGTCCCCCCGGGCCAGCACGGGCCTGAGTAGAGTAAACAAAGTTTTTCTTCTAAGCCATGAGTTATTATTGGAACTGAAACCATTAAATATATACAGAAGCAGACTTTAAGCATTAAGTTATGAGTTGGTAGATTCAGTGAGGGTTTGTAATTTAGTAACAGAAACTGAACTACAGTAATTTTTGCAAACATGACGTAAAACCTATGAAATGAACCGTCATTTTCACAATATAATTTACTTCTTCATTATCTATTTGAAAACAATCTATATAAAAGCATGAGTGCAATATAAACAAACTTGCAGGCAATTTTCAACTGTTTGATATTATGTTGTCTACAATAATTATTTTAACTATACTTTATGACAATTGAACTAAATGGCGCCTGAGTGAACCAAGGCCACACTACATGAACTCGACTTTTTTGACTTTGGCACTTTGACCTTAGTGAAGTGTTCAATTTTCTTGGAGTATATGTTGGTAACTAATGTGAATTTTGTTTGTGAGTTATGAGTCATAATCTAAAAATGAAAATGTAGTTGCCGGATAAAGGCGCTCGATCAAGTTTATTACAAAAGTAACTTTGAAAGGTTTTCATCAAGCTATTTTAATTTTGTTCAACCTTAATGTGTTAGTTATAGTTATGTAAAAAACGATATTACTGTACTAAGAGAATATAATTTTAACAGTTAATTTGGTACAGTGATGTTCTGTGGTTGTAGCAAGGATGTTCTATAAAAAATTGAACTATCTATAATTCAACATAAATTAAATTATCTCCTGAAAGATAATAGTATTCTCACAAGTATTATTGTTATAGAACTTTAGTAAATAATTTCACTATTACCGGAAGAGACAATGAAGTTTAACCATATCATTAATAAAATAGTTTTATAATAATGTACCACAATTATTTTTATTTAGAAATCAATACATGATAATTGCTCGATTCCGAGCAACGGGTTAACTAGTGAATAATAAAAAGCCTATGTGTTTGAGCCAAATTAAACTGTTTGCCAAGTGAAGCGGAGGAAAATGAGAGATTCGGAGGACCACGGAATTTTCTAAAATTGAAATTCCCAAAAGTTTGTAAATAGAAAAGTGGAAAATTACTTAATGACATGTTTGAGTAAAAATATCTTTATTTCACTGCCATACAAACGTGAATAAAACAGTCTGTACCTTTGTCCAATAATCCCGTGGGCCAGAGTAGAGGGTCCGTGTAGCGGTAGGGAAGGCTGCGCTTCTGGTGACTTCCTGGGGCCGCGGCCGTGAAGCGACGACCACAGTCACAGTTCTTTCACGCGTTTTCGCTCTTGGTTCTGGACGCGAGTCGCGGAAGAACGCAACCGAACGGTCACATCTGCCACGGAAGCGCGCACAAGACGATCTGGACGATCTTGGAGAACTGACTTTAAAGTGAATTTAGAGAAACACTGAATTTAACCAAACAACTATTAATTTTGGGTCGAGAGATAGTAAGCCAATTTTTTGAGAGTATTAGAGACTATGGGAAATAGATATTGAGGCAAACTAGATTTTTAATAAGAGAGAAAATATAATGAGAAACTGTGCGTGATGCTGCAAGGAGCAAGGCAGACGCCGAGATCAGGAACCGCCAGGACGAATCCATGACCAATCAAAATGAAGAAAAATTGTCGTTGTCAAGGCAACGGAATACGTCATATGACCTGACTTATTTGAAAGCAACGACAGACATCTCTCTCTCTGTCGCATGGTAAAACTTCAAAATAACGATACAAGAGTTTTGGGCATAATATGCGTTTTGGGATAATATTTCGTTTAATATTAAATTGCTCACACATTAAATTAAATTAGGAACCCTTTCTTGAAACCTTAAAATTATTAGTAGCCTACTGAACACGAAGTATTTGGAACCTCAAGATGCTTCGGAGTAATATGGACTTTTAAGACCCCTAAACGTGTTTATTGTAACCAAAATTGTACAGTGTTCGTTGGATTTCCTAAGATATTTTTTAATTTGTTTGAAATAAATTTTTTTAAATATATATGGTATGTATTTTGTTTTCTTACAAAAATTACCATTTTTTAGTAAAAAGTTTATTTGAGTAAGTTTAGGTCCAAAAAATAAGCAATCTACTGTCAACATACCAACAACTTTAATTTTTCCCCATTTTCATCGCTAATTTACAAGAATATAAGGTTCAAAACATTTTAAATTGCAATTTAAATTTTTCATGCAAGTTGAAAAAATCTTACATCCTCGACCAAAATTTTCATATGTTAAAAATTGTATTTTTTATTAATTGAATTTGTGTACAAGTACTTGTAAGTAGTGATGAATAATAGTTAAAAACATTCCAGACTAAATTCATAATTGGGTTTTTGTTATCCATTGTGAAGAAATATGTTTACAAATTATTTTACAACCTTATTAAAGTGGAGGTCCTGTAGACCCCCACGCCAGTAGTAGTGTCACAAAAACCCGTGCTTACACTTAAGGTGTAAACTGAAATGGCAGCGGGTCGCACGACACGTTACACCGTACTACACGAGCCGCATAAACACCGCCTCGTGTGGAAGGGGCCTTTGGTAATCACGAGTTTTTGCCGGAAAGTTCTCTGTTCTTATGTGTTCAACAGCATAGGCTGCATTGAGTTGAACCTACCATAAAAAACAAAGTACCTTTTTTATTCAGGGATATTTAACAGAAAATTAGGTATAAAAATACTTTTTTTAATTTCAAGAGAGGCTTATTTTAGCATTTAAAGTAGAGACTCCTTTAAAGGGCGAACTGCTAAGTTAATTGGAACGGACTGCGTCCATATTTAAGAATATATGATAACTGCTGATAAAAAATATGTTCACCGTAAAAGTATATTACAAAGGGTTGATAAGGAAAGGAAACAGTAAACAATGTTAATACGTAAGAAGAATGAAGCATGAAGAAGATCAAGAATGAAATATTGCCTGCCAATTTAGAGCAGACCTTCGCTTTCAATGTTATTGTTTTCTCTCTAAAGTCAATTCATGTTTATTATTTTCTTTCTTTTGTGGTTGTTTTCATGAGTTTATTATCAAAACCATTTTTGATTTCTAATGGGGTGTAATTATCTTATTTACGTCAATAACAATATTTTTAAATTAAGTGTTTTAACGTGGTAAATCGATCAATTTTTTTTCAATTTCGTTGATTCCTTTATCACGTTGCGTTTTTTACGCTCTTCGGTAAAGTGCTGCTATTTTCATTTTGTTTCAAGCATTTTCTATTTGGCGCATCCATGCCACTCTAAACATTTTTGATTACTGCAATATTAGGTCTTCCTGTTTTTACTTGCTTTTTTGTTTTATAAAGTCTCCTGATTTTCAAGCATAATGAGTTAAAATCATGCCGTTCATTGGACATTGGAACATTATTGAACTATGTATTGAATATTAGAGCGTACCTTCGGGAGGATCTGCGATTCTTTAAGTTATCTGCGTTACTAGATTGACAATATCACAAAAAGTAGATTGTTTTCTTCATGTTAAAAGATATAATCTAAACTTCAAATAACCCCTTAGAAAGCTAGAATAAGTGGTGTGCAAGTACACAGAGAAAAATGAATGGTTAGAATTACCAATAAAATTTCTAAATTAAACAATATAAATGGTTGCTATATGGACAGCTAATTTATTGTTTGCTTTAACCATTACAAATTGTTAAAAAATATAGGTTTGTTCTAATATAATATTTTGTTATATTTACAATTTGAATTGTTACGTTTACAAATTTTAACATTGGTAATTTAAAATAATCGGACCCCTGCATTGTTTGAAATTACCAATTGCAATAGTAAAAAAAATTGTTTATATCAAACTATAACACATGTTTCCAATAAGCATGTAGAATTGTTAATCATGTAAAAATTATCTCCCGCACCGGGTCTCTCAGTTGAGAGCGAGGTTTACCGCCTGAGCTATCCGATCACTGAACTTTTTTTTGGCCCTAAACATTGATTAAATATTATACAATAATATGTTATTTAAATTATTTTTATGTAAGAAAAATAAATTTCCGATATAAGTATAGTGCTATAATTGTTTTGGTTGTTATAAACATTACAAGACATTGTTAAATATTTATAATTTTACTTTTTAAAACTACTGTTACTATTATATAAATTGTTTGAAACAACTATTTCATATTAATATTAAATTTAACCATTAATTACTTGAAACTAATATTTGAAAATTGTAATTTTAACTAATTTAATTTAACTAGAACGAATTGAAAATAAATCAACAAAAAAATATTACTCGGTTAATGAAACGATATAATTGTTTGGTACAAACACTAAAACATTTAACTAGACATGATTGGTTATTTCAAACAATACATTTTTCTCTGTGTAGGAATTGCAAATCAATAATTTATCTGTGCGATTAAATAAAACAAAACTTAATACCATTTTTTAGAAAATTTTAAGCGACAGTTATCGAATTTTTCAAGGCCAGCTTAAAGCTAGACTCAATCTAACAAGTACATTGTTTTTCTTAAATTACTCAGTAATAATTATAGCAGCCCTTCTTTGTAATAAAAAAAATTTGTATTTTATTTCATGACCATATTATTCGTAGGCCTTTTTTTGGATCGCAGAATGATAGGAGGGTGCTAAAATTAAAGATCTTAATTCCAGTTATTCAAGAAAACAGTTGGATATTAATATAGTAGGTGTGAAAGTTCGTGAGTTTGTGTATGTGATCTGCAACAACGTATCCATGCATTTGTTATTCTAACTACCAGCTGCTTTACTTAAACAAATCTATAAATTATTTCTTTATGACATACATTAAGAACATTTTACATGTACATTTAACCAATGTAAATATAATCTTATTATGAAAATATCGTATTATCATTTTGAATGTGAGCGAAGCCACGGGTTGAATCTAGTAATACATAATAGTATGTACTTTGTTTTATTTTGCTATCAGTTTCCATTTTTTACGACTTTCAGAAAAATCATTTTGAGCTGAAAAGAAACCTTTCAAAATTATTGCCACTTTAGGAGTTGTTTTTAAAAAGCTGATGACATAACATTCAATTTACTGCCTCGATGACACAGAATATTTGCGCTTATTTGTGATTATGTGATTATTATTATTATTTGTGATTTGTGATTATTTGCGCTCGATAACAAAGCAACAACTTTGCGCTTTCAAAACATGTGACGTAAAAACATGACGGAAAGGTATGGCTTGTTGCTCATATGCAGTTACAGGCGCTATGCGCTATAACGGCAGATGAAATTTCACTACAGGGCTGCCGGCGAATTGGCAATATATACAAGTTGTTGTGGCAATACAGGCTGTTGGTAGGGACTCACATTATTTTCCTAGTATTCCCGATAAATTTCTTCTAAAGGTAAAATGAAAACATTGTGTTTTGAATTGTTAGTTGGATTTGTTGGATTGTTAATTTGTTGGGTTGTTGGTTGTTTGGACATTGTTAGTTTCCTTATGAGTGAAAGCTTTATCTTATGTAAATTATTTACAGTAAATACACCTGTAGAAAGAGTTCCTGACCCCTTTCTTAAACAGAGCATGAGTTCTTTCACGTGGAAGCAGATCAAGATTACAGTTTTCTTAAATTGTAAAATATATTTTGTTAACAGTGCTAACAAACGGTGTGTCCTTTATTTTAATATATCGAGTGCTCTAATATTGGCACGTGTCACACTAGTACTAGGTCTAGGAGAATTCAATTAAGACCAAATAATTTTAAACGCTTTTTAACTCTCATGGAACAAATTTGCGGTGAACTGTGAAAAGAACCTATTCGGTGGTCTGCATTTTAATATTCTTCAATTTAAGAAGTGGTTATATGTAGAACGCTCAAAAGGAATTAATCTAATACGATCTTTACAAGGTTTGCCTAATCAATGAAATCGTCAAACAAAATCGCCAGTTTTCCGACTTATAAAAATGAAATGTTAAATGGAGCTAAGCATGCTCGAATGGTCGAATAAATTCATCTGCCTTTAATAAAAACATTTCTAAATCACATTCATTTCAACCCCTTTGATCACTTACTCTTATAACGTTATTTGAAAAGTTCTCCTTCGAAGAAAGTAGTAATTATTCTTTAGAAACTTTCAGCATCAATCTTTGTAGCATTTAATTTATTCATTCAATTTATTCATTTACAATTTTAATTTCCTGCTGATTGAATGATACCCGCGTTGCAGCATACCTGCATACTCAGTGAATTTCAAATGCAAAACAACATATTTCAATCCAACATAGCAAGATTTGACATTTTTTTGTAAGCTCCATAAGAATAACATGGGGAATGAGTATGCAGGTTTGCTGCTACAGGAACATTAAAACTGAATAGTTTTAATTCAATATTTAGTAGATCTAAACTAGAAGAACCTTTATACCAAGTATTATCAAGATGTGTTGAGAAATAAGCGAGATATAGAATTTTACTTATTTCCCATAAGGTTACCATTGGGACAACATATTGCGTTTACCAATTTCAATATCTCGGTAACCAATGGACGTAGAGCAGTGATTCAAAATATCAATTTGTTTGTTTTTTTGAGCAGAATTCAATGATGCAAACAAAAAGTCGATAAATTTTATTTTTCTATGTAAAAAAACTAAAAAAAAAACATTTTGGGGGGGGTTTATCCCCCTGTACCCCCCCTTCCGGTAGACCGATCGGCCTGGTTCACGAACTCGTCCGAGTGATTACCACTTTACACGTATGTACCAATTTTCATTAAGATTGGACAATGTTTACGGCCACTATCGTGCTAACAGACACACACACACACACACACACAGGTTTGTATATGGTACTTTCTGAGGACCCGGTGTAACATCTGTACGTTCTGAGGACATCATGAAATATTGATTTTTTAAAAATTATCTTTATTACAATTTGTTGTTAATATTGTTTTTTAACTAAATTCAAAACCTTGTTTTTGTTCGTTGATTTTTGGTTTTTTTGTTACGGACCATACTGTGTGAGGACCATGAAAATAGCCCATCACTCTGAGGACACACTCCAAATGACCGTTAGATTTAGTAATTGCCGACTATCTGAGGACTGTTGCTTTTAATCTTCCAAGTGAGGACACACACGAAAAACCGTTAAAATAAGTATTCAGTGACTATGTGAGGACTATTACATTTAAGAGTCTTAGTGACATTAATATACACTACTACAGTTCAAACATTTTATCTCAGGCTATGACAGAGTCAGCTGGTTGCACGTCGCGGATGGGGAGAGGGGGTACGTTTCTGAAAACATTGTTCTACAATCCCACTGTTCGTCAAACGCAGTGTTTACAAAAATTATATGCTTAAAATATCATATGATACGGTTAGTAGTGTAGTAGTCATAGCCGGAAATATAATGCGCGAACTGTACATACACATAATCCTTATGATCATGAATGGTCATTTAACAGATCCATAGATTAACAATGTAGCGGTGTAACTTGTCAATTGTAAAAACTATTTACGTTACAAAGCCATTGAAAAATGAAATGTCAATAATTATTACCAGAACGATGAGCATGACGTAGAATAGATGAAGAAATTTAATTAGAGTTCCAATAATTTCCATATTTTACAAAGAATTTATTTACCTTATGTATGTTGGTTGGCGCAATGTTAACTAATTCGTGAAATGTGATATAACTTCATCAGCTGATAAAATTTTATGTTTTTATGAATGATTGTAAGTGGTAAAACTGGTAAACCCCGTTTTACAAACGTGGTCTATGACAATCTACATCTTAAATCGCCAGGGATTTTTTTGTCTGACGACTCACCCGTTATTTCCTGAAATATTTTCCAGATAAAGTTGTGACATTGGCATTGGTAAGATTTATTCGGATGGCACATGTCACAGGCGTCACAGGCGTCTAGGACCGAGGTAGGCGATTCACAGCCGGGGCCGGGGGGATCAGGCCCCTGCTATGGGCCGCAGGGATACGGGTATAGTTTGAATCAAACCACAAGGCCCATACCGTCCATAAGCCCAATGCTAAAATTAACATTGGTCTTATGGACGGTCTGGGCTTGGAGATTCTATTGTACTTATACTAGTATGTAGCCCGGTACGCCTTTCAGGCCTGGAATCTTTTGGCACCCTCCTGTAACGAAACTGACTAATATTACAGTCAGCATACCAACATTGAGCAGTTAACTAAATTAGAATATGGTGTTTCATGTACCAGCATAAACCCGCCTTGAGTAAACAAAACAACAATTTAAAAAATGTAGTTCAATTTGGATCATTCTAAAGCCGATGTAAAACGGCGCGTGTCCGTGCAAGCGGTCGTTTGCGGATGTGAGGGCAACCACGGACAAACCTGTTACAATGCGCGTGATGAT
The DNA here is from genome assembly GCA_035578135.1 of Flexamia atlantica. Lineage (NCBI taxonomy): Eukaryota > Metazoa > Arthropoda > Insecta > Hemiptera > Cicadellidae > Flexamia > Flexamia atlantica. The sequence goes on from JAQJVK010000032.1 coordinate 1,214,013, forward strand.
CGTTGGCGCAACGCTCTATTCTGATCGCAGAATTGCTCGAATGAGTCGTGGGTTTTAAACGCATATATTTTACTCTTAATGTCATTTCTTAATGGTATTATCCTATACCCTAAGATAAGCAAAGTTTGTACGGGCAAAATTTTTATTTCGTCCTAAGATTTTTGATTTTTTTGTTTAATTTGGGGTTTTAAGCCACCAGAAATCGATTGTAACTGGTCTCAAGCCTGGGAAAATCCGGTTTGCGTCCTACAACCTTTCAAAGGGCCCATTCAAGTGCCCATCGTCATGCACTTGTTTATTTTAAACCACCACAGCTGATTCAGGTTGTTTTTATTTATATGCAGGATAGAAAAATCATTTGATTAGTAAATAACTAATTTTAAATTGTTTGAAGGTTATTTTGAATTAATCGTTTGAATGGATATTTATTCTATTTATAGTTTGGTTTGATTTGTGCGGATTAGTGTTAAATGTTTTCAATATTTTTTTCAAAATCTCATTTTTCTATGTTTTATTTTATAACTCGTTTATTAATTGAGATACGACCTCGAGCCTAGTAACCATTTATGTTCTCCACATTTGTTGAATTTAAATGACATTTTGACCGATGTCCTATCTTGAACCTTTCTAAATATATTGTGGTTTCAGCGCATAGGCCTTCCGCCATTTTTACCCTCCTACCAAGTTTTCGACCACCTGGAAACGTATCAACATGCGTTTCCGTTATGAATATAGTCCATATTGTAATGATCAGAAAAAGTATTTGGTCACTCTTCTTAGCGACACCCGGAAATTAGCTCAATATTTTTTCAAAAAAGTATTCTAAAATTCACAGTTTTCTATATTTTATTTTATGATTCAATATGGCCGCGCCAAGAGGACCGTTTGATGTTCACCGACTTATCATGGGAAAGTTCGTGACAGCCAGCGAGCTCATAATACAAATAGAAGGAGCGTTTCTACCTTACTAGCATTACAGCAATTGAAGCGGAGGCTGCCATCTTGTCTACGTATAGAAACATAAAACGGCGTTTCAAGCCGCGTAATCTATCAGATATTTTTATAATTTAAGGATTTCTATGTAAATATATCAAAGAATTAGATTAGGCTATACAGCACAGTCTGTCGGTGACTGAAAAATTACCGATAATGAAAAAAACAATATGTTCCGTCAAGCGACAACGTCCTCGCGACCCGTGTGAAGGCGTTCGGCAGCAGAAATGTTTGCAGTCAGGCCTTTTTCTTGTACCTCCAACACTCCCCTCTCACCCCGCGCCTATACTGCCCGCGTGAGGCCCAAGTGCCAACTTACAAGTCACCAGCTGTACCCCCTTCTTTCAGTCTTGCGGGAAATAAGTTTCAAGACTCAACTACAAAAGTCAGCACGCTCTCCAGGCATTAAACTATAGAGGTCGAATTAGATTAAACGCCACGTCATCGTAACAGGCACAATTACAACTCCCGCTGCCAAAATAAATATGATTCAATATACTGAATTTATGATTAAACAGATTAGGTACTAAAACTAACCTAAATGTAACTTTTATATAGTACATGATTATGTCCATAAAATAAATTAACAAAAAAATAATAAAACCGTGATGAAACAAATCAATTTATAATCTGCTGTAACAGCTTATGTACTTATTATTTAATTTGTTGGACTTTTCCTATCGCTTCTAGTGTTTAATGCTTTAAGCTTATGTACATTTAGTGAAGCTAACTCAGCATGCTGATTGAATGAACACTGAAAATGTAAAAAAATCGTCCATAACACTTTTAAATGGGAAAGTTTGAAAAATTCGACCTCGTCAAAAACCCCTTGAAACTTAGGATTTTGTAAAATCCTTTCTTAGCGGATGCCTACGCCCTAAGAGAAATGTCTACGCAAAATTTCAAGGTTCTAGGTCATATCGTTTGGGCTGTGTGATGATCAGCGACCACATAGTAGAAATAGACGGAGCATAGCTATCTTATTTGCATTACAGCAAGTGAGGCCTGGGCCGCCATATTGTCTGGGTATAGAAACATAAAACGGCGCCTAAAACCGCGTAATCTGACAGTGCTCATGTTTCAAATAACTCGTAGTTTATACCATTTAGCATTGAGGCTTAAAATTGAAATTTTGCATGTGAAGAGACCTTAAGTTTGGAACGATAATAGTGTCAATCATATATCCAAAACATTTTTTTTATATTTTAAATAGAAGGGGTATTTTTTAGAAATAGGGTCTAGAAGCAAATTTAGGCTTCACTCAGCGGTTTCTTGTGCTCCGTCTATTGTACTATGTGGTCGATGGTGATGGGTGAGTGGTATTTGACAAATATATAGTAGATTTTATAACTCTTCTATTAGACTAGATACCACCTCGGACCTAATAGCCATTATTGTTGGCCATACGTTCCTGATTAAAAATACGTTTTGACCGATGTCCTATCTTTGACCGATTTAGATATATCATGCAGCGGTTTCACGCATAGCGTTCCCCGGCATGTTTTCCCCCTGCTCCCCCCTGGGCCGTCCCTAGGGTTGGCGGCGCCCGGGGCAAACGTAGTCGCGGCGCCCCCCCCCCCCCCAGTATTAATCGCATATGTCAGCTTTTGCCAATATCAATACTTACACAGCATACTTTAAGTATAATTACATATATTAAGGGGTAATTCCAGGACTGCACAAAATTAAAAATAGTAAACGGTTCAGAATGTATTTCAAAAGAAAAAATTAAACAAATTACAAATTGTTATTATTCTCACTCTAACTACGTCACCGCGATTACCTAAACTGTCAGTGTAACAACAGTCACTAGCACTAGCAACTAGCAACTACAACACCAGTGTTGCCAGAGAGGATTTGGCATTTTACCCACCAACTCCATTAAAAATCCCCGCTCTTACCCGGTTTGCCATCAATAGCCCCCGCATCGGCCCGCAAGTACCAAAAAACCACCTAATAACGTTCAAAACATCCAAAACCGGGTAGTTAACTTAAAATTACTTTGTAAGGAGGGAAATATAACATTAAACTACACACTATATACCAAAATTTTGAATGGGTATTATTTCAAGTATTACACATGTTCTTAAAACCATGAAAATAAATTATTTTCCTCAACTCGGACGAACCTTGGATACTTTCAAAACAAATCATAATTCATTAAATTCCCGCGGCTTTAACTGTTTTTATGTATTTAGTATTTAGGTTGCCGGGTAAATCCCCGCAGCTCAGGTCTAAAATCTCTGGTTTTACCCGATTTTTTATCATCACATAATCCCCGAAGACCTTCAAAATATCCGAAAAATGGGTAAATACCTACTTTCTGACAACACTAAAACCAACACAACCATATACCGAATACATATTACCAACTAAAAAAATCCAGCGTTTATAAAAATCTTTGTAGCCCGCCCGAAATACCCGGTTTTACACGTTTTTTTTTTTATATTCTGGTTGTTGGCTAAATCCCCGCAGTCCAAATCTAAAATCCCGGCTTTACCCGGTTTTTTATTAATCCCCGCCAAATCCCCGCACGGCCTCCAAAATATCCGAAAACAGGGTGAATACCCGGTTTTTGGCAACAATGTACATCACCGACACTGACTACCAGCTTAATCCCGAATCCTGACATTCCAAGTCTCGACAAGTTTGACAGCGACAGACGACAGACGATTAGGTATGCGCGCAACTTGCATAGTACCATCTCTACACCATTGTTATTTCATACTTCATATTATTACATTTACATTAGTGATACCTATAGAGTTATAAATCATTGTGAGCTACGGTACAGCCTCATTTTTCAGATTCGTATTGCTGTTTAACGCCATACCATCACAATTCATGCAAATCTATAAGATCGCAGAAAAAATTTGCCGCGGTACGGCGCCGGCGCCCCTCAGCCGTGGCGCCCCCTCAGCCGCGGCGCCCGGGGCAGCTTGCCCCGGTTGCCTCCCCCCCCTTCGGACGGCCCTGGCTCCCCCCATATGTTATCGACCACCTTGGAAATAGGCGACATTCATAATTTTGATCACCTCGGTCCATATTATGAAAACTAGACCTGTCGCTCGAAATGGAGCAAAACAAATACCATATTGTGAAATATTAAAGAATGAACATTTTACTTATATACTTTTAAAGTGTAATCAAAAGGCCATAAATAACACAATTATGACAAAATCACTGATATCTGTTAAGGTTATTTGATTTACAGCAGGAGTTCCGCTAAACGATTTTTTTATCACTTATTTGGTTATCTTCATTTCCCCTTGTTCTCTTGCTTCTGAAAAGCATATTTGAATACCGGCAAAAAATTGTGCTCTACTTATAGCACGCACGTTTTATGGAGAAATATTGGTTTATAAGGGGTCCTTAGAAACTTTTTCAAATTCACATTTGTTTGTAACAAAACAGATCATCAAGATTTGAAATAGTTCCAGAGATATGCCACAGAATGCAGGGCAAGCAAATGTCATTATTATTTAGATTTCTTAAAATACTGAAGTTTTTTTAGAAAACAGAAAGTAAGGAAGAGCGTTTGCCATATTGAAACTAAGACCAACAGTCTGTAATCATCTTAATTGGCTGTATTTATTTTCTTTAAAAGGAAACTTAAAAAAGAACAAAAGGAAAACTATTGACAGTGAAGACACATTGATACACGTTTCAACACATTGATGCATGTTTCAACGTTTCGAGCTTTAAAATTTCAATATTAGTTGAATATTAACCTAAAAAATTCAAGTTAAAACACATCATAAATTTAAAACCTTTATTTAGTAAATGTACTTGGAATCCGATGATATTGAAGTGTTAGCCTACCTATTCTCAAAAACATTTACTCAGTTCATCATTGAAAGGTATTTTACTCGGCAAAACTCCATGCATAATCAACATGAAAGTAAAGCCTATTTTACCAAGTCGTTTTAATAAGTCACGAAGTGACGCGGGCTGCTAGTACATATTATATAAATAAATTAATGATAATTCACAACTATCCTACACTAATTTTTCACTCATATTCCGGTAAAAATACGCAGCTATTGCTACGACCCAGCCTTAAAAGGTATGAAAGGTATTAAGGGTACATATACCTTCTGAATCTTCAGAACATGAAATTCGCTGTTCTATGAAACATTTAATTTAGCTAACAATTCTTGTGAGCAGTCCGAGCAAAGACAGATGACTTTGGAGACGTAGATGTGAGCGATAAAAAACGACAGGCTATTCTATGCAGGATTCAATGTCATAACAGTCGGTCCAGAATTCGTACGAAACTGTCAGTGCCGTTTTCGAAATCTGCAAAGTTAATACAAAAATTCCTCAAATGATAAATTAATATAATTAATAGGCCTAAATTTATTGTTATTGATTATTTTTATTAACATTTTTAACATGTAAACAAACAGCTGAACCGGTAGCAGTGTTGCTAAAGTAGTTAAATAATTCATGCCGAAAGATTGAATATATTCTAAAAAAAAGTAGAGGGTAGGTGAAAGTTATTAGCTTCTACAAGAACTTTAAAGATATAGAACTATTCGACACACTATATACTATTTTTAAACTTTATGTTTTCAGGGCTATCAACCTATAAAAACGTTTCTGTTGAAAACAGCACCCGGTACATTATCTATGAGTTGTTTTGAAGAAAATTTGTTTTATTGTTTAAATTTTCTTTTTACTTAAAATTCACTTTTTTTAAAAATAAGCTCTTAAAAGAGGTCAAATTTGTTTAGTGTAATACTACATATAGTTGAAGGGAATTGCAGAGCGGTAAGGGTTATTTTAAATTTGAGTCCTATTTGGGGGTTATTTCTATATTTCTAACGCTGGAAAAATATGGACCAACTTTACTTTGATCATAACTCGCTTAATGTTTTTGCTAAAAACTTTTACAAAAAATTAAATTAAAGTTCTTTTAATTAGCTATAAAAATAATTCATTAAGTTTTCACCTAAAGAGATTTTGTTTTTAAGTTATTTCACATAAAAATTGTGTGTTTTAGGTTCGACAAATTACAAACACTCTTAAAACAAGCCATAATTTAGCTCCTAGTGGGTTTACAGACTTCATAACCCGCTCATTTTTTTTGTTATTTTATAAGCTACAATTTATATAAGTACAACCTTTCCGCTAAAACTCTTAGTTTTTTAGTTAATTGCGAAAAACCATTAGAAAAAGTGTTTTTAGTGTTTTTTTTTTTTGGGGGGGGGGGGGAATCGCCACTTCCAATCGTGTGTATCTAAAAAAGTATTGACTTTAAGAAAAAACTATGGAAAATAAAAGTTGCTTAGAATTGGTCAATATTTCCATTATTGGGCTCAGTTTTAATGTAATAATTGTCACGCTCAAGGGTGGTACCTACCCCCTGGTAAAAAGCAACCCTTATAACATTTTTAATCTTGAAGTATAGGGTAAGTAGAACCTGAATCGAAATTTTTATTCGAATCGGTTGTGACCAAGAAAAATTATCTAGAGAAATGGGCAGTTACTGGACTATTAATAGTTTTATTACAAGAGTCTACTTATTATGTAAAAAAACAAACAAGATAAATAAACTATTTCACCAAATTACATTTACGTCCCTCAAACGTTCCGTTCCCTAACTCAAAATATACCAAATCATCGCAGTAGCTCTCTGCGGTCGCCTCGGTATCCGCCAAGACGCTCGTTCGATATGGCATCACTGAGTTCAATATGACAACATTGTGCAGGAAGTGACGGAGGGTCTAAGGAATGCACCTAAGTCCTCGGTAATGCAGCGTAATTTACACTCGTGTGTTTAAAAAAAATTCAAAATGAGTCCTCCCTTGAGCGGCACAGAACGGGTGAGAGTGTAAGGCGTGTGTGTCGCTCAACGTGCTAGCGCTACGTGGGAGACACAACTGGAACTAACGTGTCTGATTGACCATACCACGGGGGGACATTTTTAAATCTGTCCAAAATTGGTATTTCCTGGTTCACAGGCACCTCAAGAATGCAATGGTGAAGCTAAAACGTTCCGAGGACCACGAGTGTGTCCTCGGTACGTTTTTCGTCCTCAGTTGGTTGGTCAAAATACACGTGAATGTCCCCCAAACGTACCATTTACAAACACACACACACACACACACACACACACACACACACAAATATATATATATATATTTTCGAAGAATGTTTTTTTTTGCTTTTGGTGGCCCCAAAAGGAAAAGTTATCATGGTCTCGGGATTAGGTCTTACTATGAGATCTACGGTAATAGCTTATTCCTTTAAGGATATTCGCTAAAACGAGATGAGTGTAAAGTAGTTCTCACTTTTCTACGTGCTTCGGATGTGTTAAGTGTCAAAAATTTCATAATAAAAATATTGCTACGGATAACATCTATTATCAATATAGGACTAAAACATATCCCTCTTTCGATCCCTTTACTATCAAATCAAGCTATTTGTTACAATAAAGGCGAAACATTTCTGGAACGTCATACTTTAAGGTTAACTTTTATTCGCGAAAGTCTATCCTACATTCTAGAATTATTCTAATAAGTTGACGGGTTGGATTCAAGAACTAAGTTTGTCTGCCTTGTTTTTGAAAATGTTTTGTTTTTTTAGATACAGTACTAAAGTAATGACTACTAATTTTTAATCGACAGGCCTACTATCGGCAGCATGAGCTCCTATAATGCTTACACCAAAAAACATTTCTTAACTTGTAATTTTTTGAAAAAAAAATTAAAAAAAATAAAAAAATAAAATTAGTTCCCCAAGAAGATAAACATACGTGTTAAAGTAAAAATATGTGAAAAAACATACAAACATTTAGACTAGTAACAGGGTAAGATGAGACATATTGTATTAAAGTTTGTTGGTTTCTTCTTGTTAAAACAACTTTCATTTAAGTGATTGAAATGCACAATTTTATCTTGACATGGTAGATTCCAAATAAAACTAACGTATTTAATGTTACCAGAAAAATGTAAATTATTAATGAAAAATGTGCTTAAAATTATTCACGTTATTATGTAACAGAGCGGACGATTAAAACACTACTCTCCAAAATCATTCCTAGAACTAGAAAAGTTACTAACAGATAAAAATTGAGTTTATTTAAAGTGTAATAGTTTCCTTGGTGGGGTAGAGTTAAAATCGAGGCCCTTGATGTTTAAATAGATAAGGCCGATTCAAAATACTAAGATTGATACATCAAGGATTGAGCCGTACATGTCCATTGAGGATTAAGATTTTCACTATTTTTCAATTTCAGCTTTGCATTTTGATGTTCAAATTATAAAACGAGAGACATTTAAATAAATTAGCAATCATATCAGCTTTTTAATTTTTTTTACAAATTGTCCTTTTTAAAATGTATTTTACTATCTCACATCAACGGACTGCATTTATGTATGTCTTCGTAAGACGTTATTGCCAAATTGAATGGTTCTCATGAAAACAATAAATTCAAATGTAAGCGTTAAAATTAGGTAACCAACAGAAAGTTGTTATCTAGTTACTTGTTCATATCTGCATTGGTATTGTAATTTATTTTGTAATAAATACAGCGCACCAGGGGACAAAACAATAATACTTCTCCAACAACGCACAACTACTACCTTCAATGCCCTTTTGTTCTCCACATTGGAGTTGAAACAATGAAAACTCTTTTATCTACTCTTTTAGGGCACTGTGCGTTTTCCAAATGGTCTGAAACAAAAATACAGTATAGATTTATTCCGTTTGATTTTATTTGCAAATTGAATTCGCTTAGTAAGGCTTAGAATAATCAGAAATATGTTGATTTATCAATTTTATTTTATTTACAGTTTTATGATAAGGGCTTAACATTATAATATAAATTAAACGTTAATTTATATCCACGGAATGAACAAACTTATAAAAGTATTCAATTTTTACTTGACTATTCATTTATAACAAATTATTTTGCACAATTGCAGTATTTGACTTATGGTTTAATATACAGAAGCACTGCCGCCAGGTTAGCCTTAAACACAACGCTAGGATTTTCACTTAAGTAAAAGAAAACCAGTTTCCAAGTAATACAACTTTTAACAGCAGCGCTCCGACTATTAAGAGACGCATTCTGAAAATTTAGACGCTGTTTCGAAAGAAACTTTGTTATCTTAGGAAACATATCCTTAAATCCGACGAACCACCCAGGGTCGCTCTTTTATCTTTATGTTATTTGTTTGTTTTAAAAAATCTAAAATTGTTTAGTTCGAATTAATATAAATATTACACATATAACTAATGTGTATTTATTACCAATGCTGTTATATTATCTATAGTTAATGTGGTTTTGTATGTTATAGGTTTTTCTTTAAAAGAAAGCGATCCTAAAACTTGACATTCTATAATTATTTAATATTTAATCTTACCTTACGATCCAATATTTGTATAAAAGGGGAAACCTAGGTTTCAGCACCGCAATGCCATCATCAGTCCCATTTTTGTTATATATATTTTGGCAAGCTACAACTAACACAACTAACAACTTCATCTTCTCGGTGTGAGAATTTTGCAGCTAACATCATGTTTGACTCTCTATTAAAAATAACTAAGAATAAAACTAAAATATAATACCAAGATGAATCTGCCCTTTAAAAATAACTCTATGTATATGTGGATAACCAATCAGTACATGTCAACCTGTCCCTCTGCTATCAGGACCAAGAAGAGGTTATGTTTGTTTGGAAGTGGAGAACAATTCATGATCATGAAAAATTTGTGTTGTATGTGTCTTTTATGTTATAAATGTTCAAGTGAAGAAATATATTTTAATAAAAATGACGAAATCTCACACCGAGAAGATGAAAAGTTGTAGCTTGCCAAAATATATATAACAAAAATGGGACTGATGATGGCATTGCGGTGCTGAAACCTAGGTTTCCCCTTTTATACAAATATTGGATCGTAAGGTAAGATTAAATATTAAATAATGTTGTTTAACGATTCAGAGGCTTCTAGTAATAATAATTCTATAATTCTTAAACTGAAGTATGACATTTAAATTATTACATTTATAATTGCTATAAGTTTGTTATAAGTATAATCTATCAATTCCTTTGCAACTAGTAGTTGCTCGCAACTATGAATACACCTTTTATAAACAAAAAATAATAACATGCATCAAACTAATAGCGTATTGAAATTAGATTAAAACAAGTAGTAGAGTCCCGTAAACCCGGACTTCGATAACCCGGAATTCTGGATAACTCGGAAAGCCTGCCAGAGCAATAAAGTGCACTGAGATTCAAGGCCAGAGCACGGTGTGACACATATAAAATAGTTTTGGTTTTTCTTTAAGTTTTCTTGTAACTGACAATGTAATTTTTGTATTGCTTAATATGCAATAAATAAATGATTTCTTATAGAAATAACAGAAACTATTCTTATTTTTTCTATTTTTACTCATTTCCCGATAACTCGGAATTTTCACAAACCCGGACTCCGTTCGGTCCACATTAGTCCGAGTTTGTGGGACTCTACTGTAATGCTTTACTATGTCTGACTGAGAAAGCGGCTGTTTCCGCACTAGATGTTAGTCAAATAAATGAGTGATAACGGTAGGCTTTAAAATTGCTCTATATTAAATCGAGATAGTTTATTAAAAATATAGCCTACCATGATTAATTCTTGAAGTATTAATATTGTTTAATATGTGACAAACACCATTTTATTTTTCTACACGTTTTGACTTATATAGAATGATTTACAGGTAAACTACTAAAACATAGTAAAAACATTCATTTGAGTTAAAAAAAAAACACGAAATGCAGGAATATAGTGTCTTAAAAATTACATTTGAGGTCAAACTCCTGAAGAAAAAATTAAACATGAATAAAAACACCTTTTCTATATTTACCAACGATTATTGTACAATTTAAGACGCCGAACACTTAACATTACCGTACCGGTTTTAACATTAAATAACTAAGAACATCAAACAAACATCGTTCCATGTAATCACTCAGAAAAGATATATTTTTAAAATGAAAAATAGGATATAAAATATTGTAAGCATGGAAAACGCATTGGAAAATATAAATAAATGTAATGTATTCCCTTTGATAGAGATATTGATGTATTCCTCGGGTGGTTGGTTTCAAATAAATACTGTTTCTACTGTGGGAGGTATTGTATGTCTGATACCTATCATATATCAAATGATGGCGTTTTAACATGTCGGATGATGCTACAAATAATGTTACAAGGAATATGTTTATTTGCTTAAAACTTTCTGTTGAGTTTTTATCGGAATAAAAGGTTTGGGTAACTGTTAGTTATTTTATAGATTATTAAAACGACAACAGAGACCATCCAGGGATAGACGGATACATTTTTAGGCAAATATATCCTAAAATTTGTACGTTAAACTTATCCTGAATTTGAGGTTTCAAACAGAATCCAGTCGTTATTGCAGTATTTGATAAATTACCAATGTTAGATTTTTCAAATCACAGTTTGTACAGCGAACTTTTTGTGACAGAATATCCGAGTTTTGTGTTTTTAGTTTTGAAACAATTATTGTTGATACTTTTTCCGTTCTAGTTTGTCTTCAATTAGTGGTTAGTGTTAGTACGTAAGGGTTAACTCAGTATATTTCCATTAAAAACTTACTGGATTATATTTGATGTATTTTGGTTCTAAACTATTAAAGTAAACCCAACGAGTCAAAATGAAAAATAAACTATAGATTTGTAGGAACTTAATGAAGAAGGTTGGGAAAGAATTATCAATTGATTAAATGGTCTACGTATGTGAGACACTCAAGGTTAATCAATTTTATGGACTCATCATTCACCTTGAGGATACCGATAAACCAATGACCTGACTACACTGTACCGATATACCGTTCAAGTATCGAATTGTACCTTGAGGATACCGATAAACCAATGACCTGACTACACTGTACCGATATACCGTTCAAGTATCGAACTGTACCTTGAGGATACCGATAAACCAATGGCCTGACTACACTGTACCGATATACCGTTCAAGTATCGAACTGTACCTTGAGGATACCGATAAACCAATGACCTGACTACACTGTACCGATATACCGTTCAAGTATCGAACTGTACCTTGAGGATACCGATAAACCAATGGCCTGACTACACTGTACCGATATACCGTTCAAGTATCGAACTGTACCTTGAGGATACCGATAAACCAATGACCTGACTACATTGTACCGATGTATCGCTAAAGTATCGAACTGTACCTCGAGGATACCGATAAACCAATGACCTGACTACACTGTACCGATATATCGCTAAAGTATCGAACTGTACCTTGAGGATACCGATAAACCAATGACCTGACTACATTGTACCGATATACCGCTAAAGTATCGAACTGTACCTTGAGGATACCGATAAACCAATGACCTGACTACACTGCATCTATATATCGCTAAAGTATCGAACTGTACCTTGAGGATACCGATAAACCAATGACCTGACTACACTGTACCGATATACCGCTAAAGTATCGAACTGTACCTTGAGGATACCGATAAACCAATGACCTGACTACACTGCATCTATATATCGCTAAAGTATCGAACTGTACCTTGAGGATACCGATAAACCAATGACCTGACTACACTGTACCGATATACCGCTCAAGTATCGAACTGTACCTTGAGGATACCGATAAACCAATGACCTGACTACACTGTACCGATATACCGTTCAAGTATCGAACTGTACCTTGAGGATACCGATAAACCAATGACCTGACTACACTGTACCGATATACCGCTCAAGTATCGAACTGTACCTTGAGGATACCGATAAACCAATGACCTGACTACACTGTACCGATATACCGCTCAAGTATCGAACTGTACCTCGAGGATACCGATAAACCAATGACCTGACTACACTGGACCGATATATCGCTAAAGTATCGAACTGTACCTTGAGGATACCGATAAACCAATGACCTGACTACACTGTACCGATATACCGCTAAAGTATCGAACTGTACCTTGAGGATACCGATAAACCAATGACCTGACTACACTGTACCGATATACCGCTCAAGTATCGAACTGTACCTTGAGGATACCGATAAACCAATGACCTGACTACACTGCATCTATATATCGCTAAAGTATCGAACTGTACCTTGAGGATACCGATAAACCAATGACCTGACTACACTGTACCGATATACCGCTCAAGTATCGAACTGTACCTTGAGGATACCGATAAACCAATGACCTGACTACACTGTACCGATATATCGCTCAAGTATCGAACTGTACCTTGAGGATACCGATAAACCAATGACCTGACTACACTGTACCGATATATCGCTCAAGTATCGAACTGTACCTTGAGGATACCGATAAACCAATGACCTGACTACACTGTACCGATATACCGCTAAAGTATCGAACTGTACCTTGAGGATACCGATAAACCAATGACCTGACTACACTGTACCGATATACCGCTAAAGTATCGAACTGTACCTTGAGGATACCGATAAACCAATGACCTGACTACACTGTACCGATATACCGCTCAAGTATCGAACTGTAATGTCGAAAGCGGCACTGTTCGATACAAAGCACCGATGTGAAGCTGGGCCGATGATCAGTTGTACACTGTGCGTCGCCGAAGCAACATCTTCACAAGAAACGCTGAGTTGGATGTAACTGGTCAGAAAATATCGTGAGTAATATTAAAATGTTAACCAAAATCAGATTGAACAGACTGCTTGATTTTCAATTCATTCTTTAAATACTGACTTTGAATTATTACTTAGTTTATGCAAAGTGAAGATAACAATTTTCTGAAACTATATTCTTTTGTTGCTTTCCCTGATAGGCTTGGGGTTTGTATCTGAATGCATTTTACGTAAATAAAAACAAAGTAATTGTCGTTAAACGTGATGAAACATTAAAATTATATTATTTTCCTATGATTGGATAAGGCATAACTGTTTTGCTATATTTGTTACTATAAATCCTAACAATTGTTAGGGGGTTGTTCAATAACGTTTTTAAGATGGATTCGTATAGAATCCTTTGTGAAACATGATACTTTCCTTCGTACTGCTTAATATATAACTATACTTCGGTGTTGTTTATCTAGGGGTTTTGAAATATCAACTGGAACAAATGTCATCAGTTTATTTAATCATTATGAAATCAAAGTCCGAATTTCTTAATTCATTGCTCCCTAGGCCAGGTGTTTAATTGATAAAACGTCATATCTTACAGTAGCATAACACTGCTTAAAATAACTCAGTATATCAAATGAGAGAAAGCTACAATGGGAAATCTATTTCTACTTTTTTTATCCAATAGTTTGTAATAAAATTAATGTTTGAATCTGTTCCATTATTTTGAATTACTTCCCAGACTTAGTGAAATAAAATATTCAATTGGAAGGCTGATGATCCATAGACCTCTAAAAAGTATTTCTACTTTCTCTTGCCCCCCAGTACATACTACACAGAGGTAGTTTTGTTTCCGTATAATTTTTAGTATTTTAGATGTCATTAAAAATATTTATTTAGTGCTTCCTGAATAGCAGTTTTCAGAGTGATGTCTGTCCATCCGACTTAGTGTGTGTACCGGTGTATGTGTTTACACACACCGGCACACACTCTAGACAGGACTAGAGAGGACTTGTTTATTCTAGAGTATTAAAGTAATACACAACTTGGTATTTGTTTGGATTTGTTTGAGTCCCTAGTGAGTTTTTTTTTTAAGTTTTAAAGTAAATTAAGTCCAAATAAGAAAACAAATATTCTAAAATTTCAAGACATTTATTTAAATTTGACGCAGTCTATCCAGGAACCTAGTCAAAGACGAAGTGGAAGGTAATATGGTAATTTGAAATTCCTAAGATCCGGACCCGAAACCGCCGGTTTTTAACCCTGTGCTTTTTAAAACGATTAAAACAAGTTTAATGTTATTCCTTGGTGTAAAATTTATCGGAGATTCACTTTTAACCCTTTTAGATGTTTAAGTTTGTCTTAGTTTTAGTTTGTTTAAAATATGTTTGAGACACCGCTGTAGGCCTACATATACATTACGGATATTCAGCGAAAATATGAGTTCTATTACATTACAGTATTTACAATTAAACATAAAACTACAATAGGGTTGTCAAAATTTAACGTTTTAGTATTTATTGTCGATGAATAGATGACTTATTATAAATATATTATCATCCTGTACTCATTTCTCATTTATGCTTGGCTTAAAATACATACCTGGTTAGGTCGCCATTTCGAGTGAAGTATAAAGTACAGAGTGTTTTTTTATCGCAACCCAAAACTTTATTTTATCAGTGAAGGATTGTTTTCCCCAAATATCCCTGGATTTGACCCCACTAAGTTATTTTCGTTGGGGATATATAAAAAGTAAGGCATACGAAAACAATTCGCATGATATATTCAGCACCTCAAATTAAATATAACAGATTTAGTGTAAGAAATTCAAAGAGGTACCTTGCAACACCTGTTCGGGAATTTGATGGAGAGAGCACATCAACTGTATGCAAATACCAATGGCGGATTGTTTGAACACATCATGTAAACCAAAAATGTGACCAAACTTAAATAATAAGTTGTATAAAATGTAAAGATCGACAAAACGATGTGTACTATTCATTTCACATTTATATGTATACTAGCAGAACCCGTGGCTTCGCTCACGATAAAAATTATCCTCTAACCTTGATATGAAGAATCTAGATGACTGAATAGAAAATGTTTATATCAAGGAATATGTCATGTAGAGATTTGTTTGTTTTATGGCGGAATGTAGAATAAAATGTAGATACCACAGTAGGATGTAGGATATCACAGTAGATAGTGAAGGTTTTCTTTTCACCGTTATATCTCGAAAACGGCCGGACCGATTTTAACACCAAATGTGTCGATTTTAAGGTACTTCTTTGTAGATTTACCAATACGTCCCTGGATTGCCTAGTAGGGCATCAATTAAGTATAGTAAAGGGCTGAATGTTCGAAACAGTTATGGTGCTATCCGTGGGCAGTATTTCAAACTCGATTCACTTAGTTTTTAGCTTAAAATAAGGGCGGGTAGTAATAATTTAAGATCAACCACTGATTGCAGCATTTACTTTTCCGTGAAAAGCCGGGACACCGTCGAATTAGATGAAAAAGGTATTTGCGAATTATTGTAACTGGCATGGTTGTAATTAAAAACATAAAGGCCGGCCTAAGGAAATAACTAAAGCTCCCGCTGCCTAAAAAGATGGTACCACATAATGAGCTTATGATTAAACGTGTAAAGTACGAACCTTAACCAAATGTAACTTTTATATAGTACGAATAACCTAACAAAATCATCAAAACAACCATAAAACCATGATAAAGGGAATCAAATTATAAATCAGCTGTAACAACGTATCCGTTTGTGAAGCTAATATGCTTGATTTAATAAAATTTGAAATTTAAACAAAAAATCATCCATTACATTAACATGGGGCATTTTCAAAGCTTCAGCTCCACCAAAAACCTCTAATAACCTCAAATTAAAAAAAAATCCGTTCTTGGTGAATGCTAAAATGCACTCTGTAAGGATCGTCCATGCAAATTTTCAAGGTTCTAGGTTAAGTAGTTTTGGCTTTACAATGATAGGTCAGTGGGATTTGACAAAAATATAGTAGAAAAGATAGTATAAATATAACTTACAATCAGGGATTTGTATAATTTATAAATTTTTACATAAATAGATCAAAGAATCATATCATTTCAGCACATTCTGTTTGTGACTGAAAAATCAGTGTTCTTTTCTCTTTCCATCTTACCGGGATTTAGTCTCAAGACTCAGCCACAAAAGGCAGTATGCTCTTCACGTTTAAATCTGCGTACGTCGAATTATACGAAACACCAAATCATCGGACAGGCATAGATGTAATAAAAAAAATATAAGGAACGCCTCCAGGAAAAACGATAACTCCCGCTACCGAAATATAGATGGTGCCACTTAACTCTTTTATATAGTACATAATTGTGCCTTGAAACAAATCATCAAAAATCAATAAAGTCGATCAAAGAAATCAATTTATTATCATCTGTATCAACGTATACATTTCCGAAGCTAACTACCAGCTGATAGTTTTATGAACATTAAAAATGTAAACAAAAATCGTCCAACATACTTTTAAATGGGAAAATTTGAAAACTTCGGCCTCACCAAAAACCCCTTTATACTACGAATTTTGTAAAATCCGTTCTTAGCGGATGCCTACACCCTAAGAGGAACATCCATGCAAAGTTTCAAGGTTCTAGGTCAAGTAGTTTGGGCTATACGATGTTTCCACTGAGTGGTATTTGACAAATATATAGTAGATTATTCAATCTTAAAAATGGGTTGCGTTAAAAAACACCCTGTATATAAAGAACTATGGATATAAAAAAGATAATTAGTTAAAAATATTACTGAGAAAAAAGCAATTCAGGAGCATTAAGAACAAATATACGCTGTAAATTACTTCTAAAGACAAACTGGCGATCTAACGTGATGCATCTTCCTTCCTCTAATTCTAAAATATTTCCCTCATAACCCAGCGAAAATTATTACAATGTTTTACCTACCCGCATTATTGAAATATATTTGGGAACAGGGTCTAAATATTAATCCTTTCGGATGAACATTTTTATATAAATCGTACAAGTCCAACGATTTATTTTACATACAAATATTTCATTTGCTGTCGAACAAACCACACATAAAATTTGTTTCGTTGATTTCTTTTACTATCTTGAATTGACTTAATTACCATTTATTTTATTAACTAGAGATCGATATTGTCTGTTAGCACGATACGGCCGTAAATATGATCCGATCTTAATGGAATTTGGTACAGACATGTAATGAGGTAATCACTCGGACGAGATCGTGAACAGAGCCGGACCGGGGGGGGGGTTTAGGGGGACCCTGGAATGCTTTTTTTATTGTTTACATAAGAAAATACAAATAATCCTAGTTTTGTTAACAACATTGAAATCAGCTCGAAAAAACAAACAATGTAGAATATTGAATCATTGCTCTATGTTCATTTTTACCGAGATATTGAAAGCGGTAAACACTTTACCCCTGTGTTATCCTTTTGGGAAATAAGTAAAATTCGATATCTCGCTTATTTCTCAACATTTATTAATAAAACTTGATTTTTGGCTTCATCTATATGACATCTAATGTACATTTAGTCTGCAATCCCCGATATGACTATTTTTGTGGCAGCAAGCGTGCATACTCATTCCCTATGTTATCCTTGTGTAAAATACGACAAATTCTATATCTTCCTTATTTCTCAACATATCTTGATAAAACTTGGTATTGACCCCACTAAGTTATTTTCTTGGTCTTCTTGTAATTCAGATATAATAAATATTAAATTAAAACCAACCAGTTTTTACTTACCTATTGCAGCAAACCTGCATACTCACTCCCCATGTTATTCTTATGGAGAGTACAAAAATATGTTAGATACATTAGATACATTAGTTGAAATGGTGACCTACCCAGGTAGGTATTTTAAGCCAAGTATGAATGAAGGATTATTTTAGCGCGATCTTGTAGTCTTGTTACTGACTAAGGCCGACATTCTTAGACAGGACTATTAATTAATAATGCATCAGCCAATGGCAACTAGGGGACCTACATTTTAATGTTAAACTCACTATAAAGGATTGAACAATGTTCTTCTGCATTTGAAATTCGCTGAGTATGCAGGTCTGCTGCAACGTGGGTATTATGTTTCATTAACACATTCAGTCAACCAATTTCGTATAAGAGGGAGATTATCAGAGTTATTTCAAAGTCAAAGAAAACTTAGTTCGTGTGTTGCTCGGCATGCAAACCCCAACATGATATTAAGTTTGTGCAAATTCCTTTCCAAGTCAAGTCTTTGAGGAAGACGTCGAAGTTGTTTCAGCCTCACTACAAAAGTTCATTAAGACTTTGTAATCTTAAATCCATATAAATCACTACATACACTGTTAAAATTTTATATTTCTGTTATAATTTAGGTGTAGCTTCTTTGAACATTTTAGCACCAGGAGGTCGAAGTCAGATTGGGGGGGGGGGGGGTCGATACAGGGTTATTACAAATGATGTTCCTGATTTTGATCATAAATATTCCTGGGTAAATTAGTTTTAAGACTATTTCAGTTAATACCATTAGAAAGAAAAACTCAAAAAATTTTATTTACATTGGTTTGGGAGCGTATCTGCTGTTTGTTAAGTCAATTTATGTAAGTGTTGTGTAATGGCTGAATTTGAAGACAGGAAAGCTTTCTGTGTGTTGGATTATCACATTAACCAATCAGTTATTAGCGTGCAACGAAACTTTAGGACCAGGTTTAATGAAGATCCTCCTAGTAACCATTTTTATTTTATTCTGCAATTGGATGGTGCACCTCCACATTCCCACTTGGATGTTAGGGCTGAACTGAACAATTTGCTGCCTGAGAGGTGGATCGGGCGCGCTGGGCCGAATGACGACGCTCTCCTGAACTGGCCTCCAAGACCTCCGGACATCACTCCCTGTGATTTTTTCTTGTGGGGATACATCAAATATAAGGTGTACAAACCACCACTACCAGAGAGCATACCTGAGATCCAGCAACGGACTATTAATGCTATTGAAACAATCGATCAAGACCCTTTGATCAAAATATGGCAAGAGCTTGAGTACGGGATTGACATCTGTCGTGTCATTAGAGGTTCGCATATCAAACATTTATAGTTCTGAGCACCTGTGACAAAAATTTTTGAGTTTTTCTTAAATTTTAACCATTTGATTTCTGTGTATGACTCCTAAAACTATATTTTATGTATGCTTTAAATCATGAACATAATTTGTAATAACCCTGTATATTTTTTGCCAGTATTGCTTTGTATAGCATCACGTTTATCTTACATAGATTCATTTCCTGCCCACCTACTTTATCATATTTTTTTTAAACGTACCTGAGTACTACTACGCCTATGTACAACTACTTTATTATTGGATGGTAGTTTTAGTGACCTACTTTGTGTTAAATTTAACTCTCTAGTTGTATTAAAACAGGTCCCTATAGATATAGACACTTAAAAATCAACTCTTATTTTTTCGAAGTTTTAGATTTAATTAGATAGTTTCTGGCAATTTGATTTGCAGAATAGTATTTTAAAATATTTGAAGACAAAAAATTGATATTTCTATCATTTTAGGAGAATATATTTTGAACCGTTATCGACGGAATTGGAATTGTGCATTCAAACAAACAAACAAGTGAAAAAAAACAAAAAAAAACAAAGAAATAAATCAACTTTACAAATTTATATTAAGATCAAGGATAGCGCTTAATTCTAGTCAAGCTTAATAAAGTATAACATTCAAGTACTATCAAAGTAAAGAACATTATCATAAATTAGGTACTGATCCTAAGGTACTTAATACTTAAAATAGATACCAAGTAGGTTTGAATGCAGGGAAATAAATTCATTTGTTTTATTTATTTAGATACTTTAGAGAATCAATCTTATCACTACCGGAAGACCGAGCTTCACTCGAACAAAATAAGACTTGAATGTAGACTAACGACCAACTGTTTTGGTTATCAAATCAATTAACTCAAAATCGCTTTATGAACAAAACATTAAGGTTGTGCGGGCGCCGTTAGGGACAAACTATTCCGCCAGGCAGCATGACAGTCTAATGATTTTTTTACTTTATTTTTCTGAATTTTTTGTCAATGTTTGTGACTGGGATGTGTCATAAGAATGTTCTGGTGGCATTCTTTTGTTGAATGCGGGTTGCCTAACCAAATTTTGCAGGTGTTAAGTTCAGTTTGTTTGTGCAACATTCCTGGAGAAAGTTTAAATTATAAAATTTTTTTTTATATAATACGGAATCATTTGGCCTACAAAATGATATCATTTCAAAAGATTTGACACTTATGAAAACAGAAGAAAAAATTACATTTTCCAACAACATTGAACATTTTTTTATTTATTTTTTAATTTCCTTGGCGTTAGGTTTAAGACATTCATTAATCATAAATAATTCCCAGATATAGACCCTGTAGGTTAAACCGTGACTTCGTGAATGATGCAAGAAAGATAGGAATTTTCGCCCCATTATTACACTTTTGACATCTGTAGCTCACAACTTTTACAACAAAAAAAAAATTTGCTTTACTTCCTCGGAACTTTCTTATCATGAGTAAGATAAAAATAGAAGAAAACGTATCATAAAAATTTTCGACTGCACCACCTCAATAATTGTAACGGCGTCAGGATACATTAATGTTCTTGAGGGTCTTCTCCTCATTGCAGAACCTCATCTTCAGAGTAGTAGAATGTTCTTGCCAACCAATTTTGAGGAGGGTCTTCAGTTTTGTTCCTGTTTGGCTTCTGACATCATCTGAAAGAAAATTTCAGAACTTTCTTCCTCTGAATGAGGACGTTTCCTCGTACAGTGTGCTGTGCTTATGTGGTAGCTGGTACCTGGACTCAAGCCTGGTGTTATGGCAGTGGATGTCTGATCCCTTTGGAAGGGGTTTCCCATCCACATAGAGAATCACCTCCATATATAAATCAATGACTGTTAGTATGTCTAGTTTAGTAAAATATTGTCTGCAGCTTTCTCTCGATTCTAGCCATTTGATAATTCGGATAGCCCTTTCCTGGATAAAGATAACATGGGTACTTGAAAGGGCTGTAGGACGGCAACTTTTCCCCAGACTTGTGATCAGCTTAAATCAACTCCTTGTGACAAAAAATCCAAATTACAATAGCAAATAAAACATCTCTTGAAAAAATAACCGTATAAACAGTGTTTGTTTTAGAGTACAGGGTGTTTTTTCCTAAAACGCAACCCATTTTTAAAATTGAATAATGCACATAAAATATGAAATGAGTATTGTTTTATTGATCTATTGATCTTTACATATTATACAACCTATTATTTAAGTTTGATCACGTTTAGATTACATTACGTGCTCAAACAGTCCGCGGCATTTGTGCAAAGTTATATTCTTTCCATCAAATTCCAAAACACGTGTTGTAAGGTAATTTCTTGCATTAAATTTGTTGTTTGTTTTGAGGTGCTGAATATCCTGTGAATTGTTTTCATAGGCTTTAATTTTCATGTATCCCCAAATAAAATAATATAGTGGGGTCAAATCCGGGGATCTTGGGGGAAATAATCCTTCACTGTTAAAATAATTTTTTGGGTTGCGTTTAATGTGTGTGTCTTTAAGCACGATAATTCACGTAAAAGTGAATGAAATTTGCCACAGACATGTAAAGTAGTATTATTCTACGAAAAAATTCACAAGATATTCAGCACCTCAAAACAAACATAACAAATTTAATGCAACGAATTCAAAGAGGTACCTTGCAACACATGTTCGGGAATTTGATGGAGAGAGCATAACTTTATACAAATGCCAATGACGGACTGTTTGAGCACGTAATGTAAAATAAATGTGATCAAACTTAAATAATAGGTTGTATAAAATGTAAAGATCAATAAAACAATACTCATAACATATTTATATAGGTATTATTCAATCTTAAAAAAGGGTTGCGTTTAAAAAAAACCCTGATAATTGAAAAAATCTTTCATGAATGAGCTTCGCTGTTCGTTTTTAAAGATCGATTATATAATATTATAAAAAGATTCCAGTTTATTAATTTCATCATAAAATATAAAGTTAACTCTAAAATTTTAGTAAGGAATCCCGAAGGATCTAATAGTTTATCAACTTGATACGAAACTGAAACTTCGTTATCCACATAACACCCATGTGGATATGAGTTGCTAACTTTACCACTCATTATATAAATTCGCTTACTCTGAATATACGTGATTTTTCAACTGGAACTATTGAAACCCATATTACAGAAGAGTTTTAAAACATGTGCTTATTAGATTTTTGCAGTTAGTATATGTAACTCATGATTGCATAGCCTACTGTCTACTGTATATACAAAAGCTTGATAAAATATATATAGCGTGGTAAAACAAATTTATTTAATTTAAACCAGGCCTAATTTATTCAAAACGATATAGCAATAATTTTTAGTTTTAGTAGGTTGTTACTGGTTTTTTTAGAATTACTTTTTTAGAGTACAAAGTTTTGGCAATACCGTAGAACCATCGTGGACTCAGAACTACGGAATTTAAGGCAAGGATACAAAATTGTTTGTATTGACACAATAGTGTACAGACCAAAGCCGCCTCTAACGAAGGCCGCGGCATTCGAAGTGGCAACGCCGCGTTGCTTCTGGAGCGGTTGACTACTCTACGCTTGCCCCAGGCACCGTAATGCTAACAACCACGATGTTTTCCATTTTTTAAAGTGATTAAATTAACTAGATTTATTGAGAACTTTTCATTTAAATTTCTAAAGATGGGAGCAAGGAAATTAACACTATATACATTTTACAATAAACAATTTTGGTTGGTGTTATCAGTGAACAAACTATATTAAATTTAAGTAAGAATGGCAATCTTTCTACGACTATTGTTATGACAGCTCATTTCCTCGTTTCTCACTTTTGTGTGGTTGTTTAATAAAATGTTGGCCATTGTAAAAACAATATTGGAAACCACGTCCTTAACCTTAACTTAACAAACACAAGTTTCGTCAATTTTTTCTGTAAGTTCAGCATCAGTACGAATCCCTAATAAGCTTACTTTCTGTACAACATTTCTTTGACTATGGCATTAAAAAAAAATTTCGTATTCTTGAGAAACTAAATTCTTAAAATCCCAACAACATCCTTACGTATTATAAAAACAAAATCAGAAGGTACTGAAAGACCGCCCCTGTTAATTTCATTAAAATACAAATCATTGAGATTTCAGGCTTTCTTAGAAAGTTTAAGCATTCATCGCATTTTGTTTTCGAGCAGTGCTTAAATTCAATGTTTCTGAATGATATCTGTGATATGTGCAGTAGTGGCAGCCCTGCTCCGACCGGATGTACTGCAATGACAGCCCAGCTCCGACCGGATGTGCAGTAGTGGCAGCCCTGCTCCGACCGGATGTACTGCAATGACAGCCCAGCTCCGACCGGATGTGCAGTAGTGGCAGGCCTGCTCCGACCGGATGTACTGCAATGACAGCCCAGCTCCGACCGGATGTGCAGTAGTGGCAGCCCTGCTCCGACCGGATGTGCTGTAGTGGCAGCCCTGTCTCGCGACTGGGAATCACAGCTGGTCTGTTATCTTTCGTCTCCATCATCGGCGCAGTGATAACAGGGAGCTGGCTCTACACCAGGGAGCCAATCTCCATCCCGGGGTCGAAAACGAAATCCTTCGTCTCGTTCAGAATCGGCCTGTGGCGGGTCTGCCCTGCGATGAAGCGGGTCCTGACCTCCCCACACACACGTGAGTACATATTTTTGATTAGATTTTTAAATTTGATATTTAGAGAACATTATTTGTTATGTGATAGCAAAAATAGTTTGGAAACTAGAGTCAGTGGCGTAAGGTAGGATTGATAGAAAGGGCTATGTCAAAAAATTAAATGAAAAGATTAATAAGAGTGTATTTAACTTTAAACATAATTACCTACAATCGATCTCGTCATATGTACAAAGTAAACAATACAGGATTTATACCTTATAGTGTTTAGGATCCTATATATAGGAATCCTAGATAAATAAAGATACTTTTATAATTTCTATTATGAAGTCGATAAAAAATAACGTAAATTACGTTCTTAAGTTGAGAATCACGAATTGAGTTTTTTGAGTTTGAGGTTCATTGTGTTTGAAAAAAAATTATTGGGAATTTGTGTTTGAAAAAAGTACTACGTTGGGGATTTTTTATATTTTAACTTTTATTAATTGATTAATCTCAAGTTTTTTTCCACTTTTGATTTAAATGGAGATCGAGAACTCAATTAAACCTATTTAAAATAGTTATTTCATTTTTCATTTAATTAATTGACATAAAACGTTTACGTGTAAGACAGAAATGTTTCTGCAGCAAACATATGCCAGTGCCTTTATACCTAAAATAAAACCATCCTAAAAAAAAAATTAAATACTATCACATCTTAAGGTATAAATTATAATTTATCCTACCACTTTACTACTGCCTAAAAGTTGTCCGGGTTGGCGGGAGGTGCTAGAGGATGATCTAGGGATCACCTGGTCTGTATGTAATGCTGACTATGCGGATGTGTTGTAATGTTGGCAGTACTGCCGACACCCGGCTGCCAGCTGATCCCGTACTCAGGTTGGCGGGAGGTGCTAGAGGCGGATCTGGGGATCACCTGGTCTGTATGTAATGCTGACTATGCGGATGTGTTGTAATGTTGGCAGTACTGCCGACACCCGGCTGCCAGCTGATCCCGTACTCAGGTTGGCGGGAGGTGCTAGAGGCGGATCTGGGGATCACCTGGTCTGTATGTAATGCTGACTATGCGGATGTGTTGTAATGTTGGCAGTACTGCCGACACCCGGCTGCCAGCTGATCCCGTACTCAGGTTGGCGGGAGGTGCTAGAGGCGGATCTAGGGATCACCTGGTCTGTATGTAATGCTGACTATGCGGATGTGTTGTAATGTTGGCAGTACTGCCGACACCCGGCTGCCAGCTGATCCCGTACTCAGGTTGGCGGGAGGTGCTAGAGGCGGATCTAGGGATCACCTGGTCTGTATGTAATGCTGACTATGCGGATGTGTTGTAATGTTGGCAGTACTGCCGACACCCGGCTGCCAGCTGATCCCGTACTCAGGTTGGCGGGAGGTGCTAGAGGCGGATCTGGGGATCACCTGGTCTGTATGTAATGCTGACTATGCGGATGTGTTGTAATGTTGGCAGTACTGTCGACACCCGGCTGCCAGCTGATCCCGTACTCAGGTTGGCGGGAGGTGCTAGAGGCGGATCTAGGGATCACCTGGTCTGTATGTAATGCTGACTATGCGGGTGTGTTGTAATGTTGGCAGTACTGCCGACACCCGGCTGCCAGCTGATCCCGTACTCAGGTTGGCGGGAGGTGCTAGAGGCGGATCTAGGGATCACCTGGTCTGTATGTAATGCTGACTATGCGGATGTGTTGTAATGTTGGCAGTACTGCCGACACCCGGCTGCCAGCTGATCCCGTACTCAGGTTGGCGGGAGGTGCTAGAGGCGGATCTAGGGATCACCTGGTCTGTATGTAATGCTGACTATGCGGATGTGTTGTAATGTTGGCAGTACTGCCGACACCCGGCTGCCAGCTGATCCCGTACTCAGGTTGGCGGGAGGTGCTAGAGGCGGATCTGGGGATCACCTGGTCTGTATGTAATGCTGACTATGCGGATGTGTTGTAATGTTGGCAGTACTGCCGACACCCGGCTGCCAGCTGATCCCGTACTCAGGTTGGCGGGAGGTGCTAGAGGCGGATCTGGGGATCACCTGGTCTGTATGTAATGCTGACTATGCGGATGTGTTGTAATGTTGGCAGTACTGCCGACACCCGGCTGCCAGCTGATCCCGTACTCAGGTTGGCGGGAGGTGCTAGAGGCGGATCTGGGGATCACCTGGTCTGTATGTAATGCTGACTATGCGGATGTGTTGTAATGTTGGCAGTTCTGCCGACACCCGGCTGCCAGCTGATCCCGTACTCAGGTTGGCGGGAGGTGCTAGAGGCGGATCTAGGGATCACCTGGTCTGCGCTTGAGTTCACTCCTTCTATTATCACCAAATTGAGGTAAGTTTTAATGATTAGTATATCAGCGAATTTCTCCTATAAGGAAGAAGCTGTTACCGGAGGTCTCACGGTAAGACAAGCCTGAGACCATTATAAATTTTTGTTTTTAGGTCCCCAGATGCCAAAAACATATATATATATATATATAGAATAAAAACTATATATATATATATATATATATATATATATATATGTGTGTGTGTGTGTGTGTGTGTGTGTGTATTTAAGCACGATAACTCGCGTAAAAATGGTCCAATCTGAATTAAATTTGGCACAGGCATGTAAAGTAGTAATTAATCGGACGAATTTGGAAACCAGCCTGATCAGTCTATTGAAGAGGGGGTTAGGGGGGTAAACACCTCCAAAATGGATTTTTTGGACTTTTTGACTTAGAAAAATTAAAATTATGTAATTTTGATTTACACCATTGAATTAAAAAAAAACAAACAATTTAGTATTTTGAATTGTCGCTCTATGATCATTATACATTGCCTTTGGTTACCAAGATATCGCTAGTAATAAACACAGTACGTTGTCCCGATGTTATCCTTATGCGAAATAAGTATAATTATATATCTCGCTTATTTCTCAACATATCTCAATAAAACTTGGTATATGGCTTCTTCTAGTTCAGATCTACTAAATATTGAATTTAAAAAAACCCAGTTTAAACGTACCTGTTGTAGCAAACCTACATACTCATTCCTCATGTTATTCTTATGTAGCTTATATAAACATGTCAATCTCGCTATGTTGGATTGAAATATGCTCTTTTGCATTTTAAATTCGCTGAGTATGCTGCAACGGGGGTATTTTTTTCTGCTTTCATACATTCAACTTTATAATATATTTTTAAGTGAGCGAATCAGGCATTTTGGAATTATATTTGATTATTTCCACGTCAAATTCATTTGTCTTAAAATGCTTTATTTTTCTGAAGGATCATTTATTTATTTATTTCAAAATGCTACGTAACAGGTCATGCCCAATTATAATGCATCATTAATTACAATCAAAATTATAATCATAAACAATAAATCAGTGGAGGATTCAGTCCATTCAAAAGTTCAAAATCTTGATAACATGCACATGCAAAAATTTCTCACAGCAGCCTAATCTATATATATATATATTTAATTAGTTACGATGAATAAAATAAATAATACAGGAGGAAAAAATTTATAACTGGAAAATGCAACTTCAAATGCCTATCATATATTAACAAGTAATAAATAAATCATAACATATTAACAAGTAATAAATAAGTCATAACATAACAATAACATTTAATAGCAATGGCTGATCTATAACAATAACAGTTCATGCAAACAGTGGTAACTAGGAGGTTATATTCAATTTTGCAATAAATTAGTAATAACGCGACGAAAGGATTTTAAGAGCTATCATCTAAGCGCTGAGTGATTTGAATAAAATGAATACATGAATGAATAGTGTGATTTATTTCTCTAATTAAGTAAAATGTAATTATTGGAAAAAATATAAAAGTATCCATAAAATTATCCGTTTGAGATTTGGTTAACATAAACATTTCCGTAGAACTCTCAATTACACACCAGATGATACTGTCTGCAATTAGGGAATATATATTAAATCATATTGCTGCACAGTTAGACAACAGCTCATAAATAAACATGTTTTTAGTAGGTTAAAATATCGGTTCTAAAATATTTCCCATGAATATGCAAAATAGCATCAAGCCCACAATTATGAGAATAAAGCTAAATCTAATAAAAACAATTTTTTATTCTTAACATTTTCATTATCAGTAATATTTTGTAATAATAAATCAAACATTACGAACCACCAAGGGAAAATTAAAAACAAACGTTTCTCAGTCACTCCTTTTATTGGAAAAATGTCAAAAGGCATTTAAATGAGAAATGTCTCCGTTTGACGAAGAGATTAATAACTCCTGAATAAATTTACAACTTTAATTTGGAAATTGGGGAGATCAGAGGCCTGACATCAATGACAGTTTAGTATAATCATTTTATTATTTATTATGCAGTTTTGTATCCATAAACTTACAAACAATGTAGAAGTATTTTATTTTTAATTAAAAATGAATTTCTGTAAATTTCCTGTAAAAATCCATTTTAACTTAAGGTTGATTAAAAAAAAATTATAAATATTGATTAAAATCCTATTTGAATGCTGGTGTTGTATTACAATATTCCCAAAATTTTTCATCTCGAATAAACTTATTAAATAATGGTTACGATCATTGTTGGAACAAAGGTAAGCGCTTCGTGGAACTGCAAGGGAGGATAAAATACAATTTGTAAGGCGAACACAGCACGCGAGACCAAAAGATGATTAAATTAGTTTCGGATGAAATTGCGTTCCCGTAAACCACTTACCTTCACTTTTAGTGTTTGTATATTACAGACCAATCAAAAGTATTACTAACGGCGTTTCTAAAAAATGTTAATCTCTTTGTATTAAATATTTTAAAATTATGAGTTGGTTATGAAGTTAGGGAGCCTAATTTAGTTTCCATTGCCAAGGTTTAATGATCCAAACTCCTTCAGGGTCAAATTCCGTTGTCTGCCCACAACTGTATATTTATTTACATTATAGAGTAATATAACAAATAAATAGGATGTGTAGAGGTAATTGGAGATTTAAAGGACAAATTATAGAAACAAATAGTGTTCATACACGGCCTGATTGTATACCCGAGAGTTATCTTATCTCACGTCGCCGTTACCTGTAGTAGCGGCAACACAAGAGGAGAGGTTGGGTTAGGTTGGATTAGGTTAGGTCAGGATCAAATCTAATTTAATATTTAAAAATGTGTTACATAGAATAAATTATCCTAATCGAACCTTACCCAACCTAACAAGAGGCCGGCGCGGCGATGCGTTGTCAATATTATTGTTATCTGTATGTTTGACACATAAGGCAAGAGCGACAATATTATCGACCAGATTATTCAGAAATTATCCCGATATGCTTAGCGAACTACCCAGTAACCAAAAGACTTATCCATAAAACGTATACAGCCAATAGGAGAAAGTTTTCCAGTCGTGGGCAGATAACGGAATTTGACCTCTTTCAGGGCTCAAAGATTAATGAAGTTTACCTGTACCCATGTAGCACTCACTGTTGGCCCAACTTGAGGAAACGTCGGAACGGTTGGCAACTGGCTGGTGACTGTTGATGTGCCAATGTGGGTCATATTAGTTGGTTTAACCAACCGTAGAAACTGGTGGGTTTTCTGTTGATGAATGAAGCGCAGTTTTCAGTGAGTTTATTGTGGATAGTTAGCTCAACTCAACAGGGGGTCAACAGATTCAACTGTCACTGAAACTTGATACTGAAAACTGAAATTATAATAACCAAATCTTTGCAAAATAATAGCTGTAATATCCTTGATGCAATATTTAAATTACTGCACAGCGCCAAAGTGTTGAAATTCCAAGTCCATAGGACAAAAGCTTTATCAATATTTATTTCCCAAGTTGTATGTACATTTACATTCATGATTAGTTTTAAGGTTCTGGGTGGAGGCACTGTAGTTTCTATTTTTGTTAACATACCGTTAAAAGTTTCTTATTTATCGATACAGGTTTTGTTTGTATTTCCACAGTTGAATTGTAAACAAAAGTCAGTCAGCAAAGTGAAGGTTGGGCCAATGAGATCATGTTAAGTGGACCTACCGTTGGCCCATCCATACTGTGGTACAGTGTGGAAGAAAATCTTTTAACTACACTCGGTACATCGTTTATTTACAAAAAAAGGCCTTAAAGCAGAACTTGTATTTTAGGTTAAGAAAAAATAAATGAAACGCAACAAAAACTTCTGAACTCTAGAATGAAGCCAAGAAGTTAAAGACAGTTGACAGGCGATTTGTTACATCGTGTTCAGACAACATTTCCTATCCAGGCAATTCGTTATACAATGATTAATTATTGTAGTTAACTTGACGATTTCACCAAGACAAATTGACTTATTTACTAATTAATCGTTTCAAACAAAGTAGAGTAATTTGTTATGCCTCTTTTGTAAGGTGGGCTTCTACTAAAGTACTGCGCTGGTTTTGAAGCACAAAACAAGACATAAAATAATGAAAAACATAGTAGGGGGTTATTAACTAATGGAGAGTACGTCTTTATGATACGTGACTATTTATATTAAATTATTAGATGGCTCTTAATCCATATTACATGAGTAAGTCCTTGTAAATATAGGAAAAACAGTTTGAGTTAAATAGTCAATAGTCATAACAACATTTAAAGAACGTTCATAGAAAAGTATTTTTTTCACCGCACCTTTAAAAGGTAAATGACTAAATTCTGTTGGGATAAAAGTAAAATACATGAAGCAAATGTTTTTAAATAATCAAGCGCCAAACAAGTTATCGTAAAAAACAGACCACATTTTGATTTTTGTGAAGTGTTCGTCATTAGTTTACGTCGATGGTTATTGCAGCCTCGCTTGTATATAATAGCTGTATTGCTATTATTAAAATAACTTTGTTAGCACTATTCATGCTATATTATTCCGTAAATTGTAACCATTGATTTTCTAGAGTTTTTTTTATCTAGATTCTAGATTACCATTAGAGTTTCATAGAATGAACCTTTTAGGTACTCAAAACATAACCTTGAGAATAAACGTACCTTGTTCAGGTACGCTACGCCGTTGGTAGCCCTGGCGGCGGCGATGCTGGGGTTGGCTACACTGCTGGCTGAGTACTGCACAGTATTGTAGGTATATTTTGTTCAGGTATGCCACGCCGTAGGTAGCCCTGGCGGCGGCGATGCTGGGGTTGGCTACACTGCTGGCTGAGTACTGCACAGTATTGTAGGTATATTTTGTTCAGGTATGCCACGCCGTAGGTAGCACTGGCGGCGGCGATGCTGGGGTTGGCTACACTGCTGGCTGAGTACTGCACAGTATTGTAGGTATATTTTGTTCAGGTATGCCACGCCGTAGGTAGCCCTGGCGGCGGCGATGCTGGGGTTGGCTACACTGCTGGCTGAGTACTGCACAGTATTGTAGGTATATTTTGTTCAGGTATTCCACGCCGTTGGTAGCCCTGGCGGCGGCGATGCTGGGGTTGGCTACACTGCTGGCTGAGTACTGCACAGTATTGTAGGTATATTTTGTTCAGGTATGCCACGCCGTAGGTAGCCCTGGCGGCGGCGATGCTGGGGTTGGCTACACTGCTGGCTGAGTACTGCACAGTATTGTAGGTATATTTTGTTCAGGTATTCCACGCCGTTGGTAGCACTGGCGGCGGCGATGCTGGGGTTGGCTACACTGCTGGCTGAGTACTGCACAGTATCGTAGGTATATTTTGTTCAGGTATGCCACGCCGTAGGTAGCCCTGGCGGCGGCGATGCTGGGGTTGGCTACACTGCTGGCTGAGTACTGCACAGTATTGTAGGTATATTTTGTTCAGGTATTCCACGCCGTTGGTAGCACTGGCGGCGGCGATGCTGGGGTTGGCTACACTGCTGGCTGAGTACTGCACAGTATTGTAGGTATATTTTGTTCAGGTATGCCACGCCGTAGGTAGCCCTGGCGGCGGCGATGCTGGGGTTGGCTACACTGCTGGCTGAGTACTGCACAGTATTGTAGGTATATTTTGTTCAGGTATGCCACGCCGTAGGTAGCCCTGGCGGCGGCGATGCTGGGGTTGGCTACACTTCTGGCTGAGTACTGCACAGTATTGTAGGTATATTTTGTTCAGGTATTCCACGCCGTTGGTAGCACTGGCGGCGGCGATGCTGGGGTTGGCTACACTGCTGGCTGAGTACTGCACAGTATTGTAGGTATATTTTGTTCAGGTATGCCACGCCGTTGGTAGCCCTGGCGGCGGCGATGCTGGGGTTGGCTACACTGCTGGCTGAGTACTGCACAGTATTGTAGGTATATTTTGTTCAGGTATTCCACGCCGTTGGTAGCACTGGCGGCGGCGATGGTGGGGCTGGCTACACTGCTGGCTGAGTACTGCACAGTATTGTAGGTATATTTTGTTCAGGTATGCCACGCCGTAGGTAGCCCTGGCGGCGGCGATGCTGGGGTTGGCTACACTGCTGGCTGAGTACTGCACAGTATTGTAGGTATATTTTGTTCAGGTATTCCACGCCGTTGGTAGCACTGGCGGCGGCGATGCTGGGGTTGGCTACACTGCTGGCTGAGTACTGCACAGTATTGTAGGTATATTTTGTTCAGGTATGCCACGCCGTAGGTAGCCCTGGCGGCGGCGATGCTGGGGTTGGCTGCACTGCTGGCTGTGTACTGCACAGTATTGTAGGTATATTTTGTTCAGGTACGCTACGCCGTTGGTAGCCCTGGCGGCGGCGATGCTGGGGTTGGCTACATTGTTGGCTGTGCTCGGTCACTGCCACAATGACTTCAGAACCCTCCTTGCCTGTGGACTATATACTATTGGAGGTAAGTAAAAATATCCCACACAGCACACGAAGTTTCAGTTATATTTCAGAAACATTGCAAGGTTGCAAATACGTAACATAACAAAAGTGACCTCTCAGGAAGGTTTTTGCAACGTGGATTTGTATTATTCCAAATTCGTGATTGTGGAACATTACTGGTATATTTTTGAGGGACGTGGATGAAACTTTTATTTTGTAGCCATATTATATTTTTTATACTTGATTGTATTTGTTACTGTCTGGTTTAAATTTAGTAAATACATTTGTACACAACGTGTACTTTTAAGATACATAAAGCATTCATAACAGATCGGTACACTCCCAATAACATAAGAATGCATTGTTTAAAAATGTTTAATTAAAAAATGTCATCACTTCTACACAGGATCTAAAGGTTTCCATGGTAAAGTGGTATAGTCTATGGTCTATGGTCTGGTGGAATTCCCGGTTATACTTCCGCAGAAGGGTTACACCTAATTGAGGAAGTCAGTGGGAACCTGTAGTGTCAGGAAGGGAACTATTGACTCATAATCATAACCAAATTACAAAATAAGTTTGCCTGAAACCTTACTTAACTAACAACAACTAACTAAATCAAAAACTACATAGTCAGGTAAGTTATGTTGAGATGTAACTAGGCGGTTGGTATTTTTTTCAGTTATAGTTTAATTGTTACAGAACTTCATTAATTAATAGTTATGTTCATACAAGAATAAATCAAATCTAACTAACCATAAACTTATTTTATACATGTTTTATGGGTTGATATCAGTGTACATGTTGATATCATTCATGAAGTTTCTTCTATGTATTAAGATGATATTGGTAACAGGCATTTTATCTAGCCTACACGTTTCATCAGCATTAAAGTTAAGAGATGAAATTTCTGACACATAATTTTAGCACTTTGATAGTCTTTAAGGTTGCGAGAGCAAAGTATTAAAACATGTAAAAAAAAACTAGTGTCATGCTAATAGAAAATGGTGTAACTCATCTGCGGAAGTTGCACCGAATCCCCTGCCTCATTATCATAACCCACTGTACTCCAACTCATGTCGTGTTTCAGGCCTCGTGCTGGCCAGCGGTCTGATAGTCTTCGTCTCAGTCCCGAGCGACGTGTCCCACCCGGAGTTCCAGCACCGCTACGGCCGCTCCTTCCAGGCCGCCGCCGCCTCCTGCGCGCTCGCCCAGGCCGCGGCCTTGCTCTCCGTCTCCGCCTTCCTGAGGAGGTTCCCCTCCGGGGAGGCCATGGTGCGGGCCGTCGTCCCCGGCGCGGCCCGGCAGCTGGGGCGGCGACCCGCGCCCCCGGACAAGCCGCTCAGGAACACCAGGGACCTCCGGAGTACCGGCGGGGACAGGCGCTGTAGACCTCCCACCATCATCCACCAGGGGCTCCTGGGAGTCGCCGGGGGCTCCTCCTCCTCCTCCCCCTCCCCTCCCAGGCCCTTCCACTCCCTCCCTCGCCCTCCCAGGCTCCCCAGGGGAGACGACCGTTGTAAAAGTTTGACTCTTCCGAGGAGGAACTGTTATCCGTACCTTGATTCACCTTCGAGTGGCAGCCTCAACACGTGAAATAAAAAGAAGTGATGGTGGATTTCTAAATAAACTGTGACTTTATGGACTAATAACTGTATGAATTGTTACGACTACATCACAGAGAAGAATCAAACAGAGGAACAGAGGTATCTTAAATTGTTGCGCTCAGCGGGTGTCGAGGACTTAGTTCACCGTTAACGCCGCGAGTGAGCAGCACCGTCGCTACTCTCTCCTAATCTAACTTAACTGTAGCTAGTAACTCGATGTAACTACTAACTAGAAACTTAACTGTAACTGTAACTGGATTTAACTGTAACTAGTACTTGGGCGTAACAGAAGACCCTTTTAAAAGCGACCTCTGTTTCATTCTGTTATGTGTCTAGACTGATATTGAAAAATAAATGTTAAATTAACCTAGATTATGCATTGTGATACAAATAGTGAGTGTCAACATGTTCAAAAATCCTTCCAGTTCTCTATTCTATTTTATTATAAGAAATGTGTTTTATTTCCACAATATTAAATTTGTGGTACAGTAGCATAATTATATTTTCCTACAACCGCGCGTAAAATGTCAGTTTATGCACCGAAAACCAATCGTAAAACAGCTGTTTACTGAGGAGCGAGCGATTAATTCTTTAAAAGTCTTTGGAGCGAGCGCAAAGTCTTTTACCTCGCCACGTGATAACTTTCACGTTCGCCAGCTGATTTTGCATTGTTACTCGACGCACATCAGCGCTCCTTTCCGCTTCCGACTGGGCTAGACCTATTTATAACCTAAAACTGGTGCATTCAGCTACAATGAATAAAATAAGTGATGACGAATTCTGACTTACTCCACCTGATATTAGTGAAAGAAGTTTCATCAAACTTATTTCCTCGTAAATCTAGAAACCTTCACGAAAAGAAATATGAAGAATTTATGAAATCATAATGACGCATTCAGCTACAATGGACGTGAGTAACTGTGATTGTATTTATCGTTTAAGAAATCAAAACTGCAGTTGTAGGAAAAATTTAGTATGTATTTCGCGTGTAAAGCGTCTTTCTCGCTTTCGCTAAAAATACCGCGCTCCGCTACGCGTCGCGCGGTGTTTGTTTAGCTCAAGCGAGAAAGACCTACTTTACGCTCTTAATACATAAATAACTATTTGATGCAGTAAAAACACTTACGAAGACACTATTTCTATTAACTATTTGGTATAAATGTGATAATTGTCCTATTAGATGCAAGACGGTTATATTTGAGAACGATTGCACTTTAAGTTGAGCTGTGAAATAAAATCATGATGTTTAAGTACAGTTTTTATATAATAAAAATGTCTGTCAAATGAAACGTGTTTATATATCAATTTTCACCGACATACGTTTTATATTAAATTGTGGGACCTAATTCAAAAATAACATCCTTGTAGATCGATTTAAAGTTTTTAACACGCACAGAATGATAATTAGATGTACAAACGATTTAAATTTTAAACTGCAGTTATAGTTGTTAAGGTTTTAAGCCGTAAAAAGTGTCACTATCAAAAACAAAATTCACATGGTTTTCAATGTTATGATGGAAAATACATCCCAGCACAATTTGCTTTTGAGTTTTAGGGTTAGCTTCATAACTGGTTAAAATTCAAATCAGTCTCAACCACCAATTGTTCGCAATTGGTTTCAACGATCATAGTTATTTAATGGATGTTTTTGCATACATTTACTGTAATGAGGGTTTAAAGAGCTGTTTTTCCTTAATACATTTGAATAGCATAGCGAGAATAATAATAATAATAATAATTCTTTATTGCGTGAACAATGGTTGTACATTGCATTGCATGCGTCAATATATATACAGTACACCTCGGATTATCCGGACCTCACATTATCCGGATCCCGGATTATCCGGACCGGTCTACCCGAGAAACTGAAAAATTAAAATCACAGCAAAATCATAATTTTAGCAATTTTACCGTTGAAATGCGTCTTCTAAAAGTGAAATACAAATTAAAACATTAATGTATACGCATTTGGAATAACATTAATTGAAGGAATCAACTGTATATACATTACAGCATTTTAGTGAACGTAGTAATCAACAAAAGCGTAGCCTATGGCAATTTTGCGAGTTTGTTTCTTGCTGTCATTTGACGCGTTTCGTTATTTCTTATGGAAAGTTACTGTAATAAGTTTTGAACTACATTACGTTTCGTCATTATTACTTATAGCTTGAGTTATTTTGAGTTATGATTATTTAATCTTATTAAATTAAATATTTTAATCTGCAGTTTTATTCCAAACATAACCGTAGGTACGGTAAATATATTCGTATGATTAATAACGAAATTTAGTTCTTATATTTGTTTCCAAATTAAACCCTCCTAAAATTTGAAAGACTAACATGTTTTACAGTCCTGATACGACGTTTGCAGCATCAATTTAGCAGGGCTAAGGTACGCGATCGCAATTTAGGCTATATTGTAATGACCTCGGATTATCCGGATTTTTTGCTATCCGGATCGGTGTTCCGCCACATTAATCCGGATAATCCGAGGTGTACTGTATTACTAAAGCTAAGGTTTATCATTCATACCTGCATACATACATACATCAAGTTGCCATACATTCATCACATTCATACCTAACACCGATGACATAGTTTATTTAATTTTGAATTATCCCAGCAGCCCCCATAAACTCGTCAACAGAGTAGAATGCCCTAGACGCCAGGTAGCGTTTTAAATTCGATTTGAATTGTTTTTCGTTTGCTGACTGTTTGATGGCATCAGGGAGCTCGTTGATTAGCTTAACACCGATCTGGGCTGGCAGACTTTCAAATTTTGAAGTTCTGTGTTGAGCAATTCTGAAATTGTCTCTGCCTCTTGTTTGGTACTCATGGACGTCCCTGCCTCGGACCAGAGTGGTCTTGGTCCTGCAGTAGGCTATATGGACACCTCCAAGATGTACAGAGAGGCCAGTGTCAGCAAGTTGAGCTCCCGAAAGGAATTTCTACACGACTCTCGATAGTCTAATTTTGCAATTATTCTCACGGATTTCTTTTGTAACCTGAAAACCCTCTCAAATCTCTGATTTGAGCAGCCACCCCAGAGCCGTATGCCGTAGGCTAGATGTGGGTATATCAGGCCAAAATACGCCATTAGTACCTCTTGCGAGCAGATATTTGCAAGGTTACGAAGGTCATAAATGCCTGAAGTAACCTTTGGGCAGAGGCTTTCAATGTGCTCGTCCCAAGTCAGTCCTCGATCTAGGATCATCCCTAGGAACTTTGTGGATTCAGCTTCCTCTAAGAGGGCATCATCTATGAGGACCATCGGTCTCAATTCGTCGTTTTGATTGCGTAAACAAAAATTTATGAAATTTGTTTTTGAGCAGTTTGATTTCAAATTGATTTCAGAAAACATTTGAATGCTGGAGCTCAGGTCTATAAAGGCCTTTATTTCTAATTCAGAAATGCTTCTAGCTCGAAAACAGAGAGTCGTGTCGTCAGCATATTGGACCGTCTCCCCATTCTAGATCGACTGGCTTAAATGGTTTACGTAAATCAGAAATAAAATCGGCCCAAGGATGGATCCCTGCGGGACTCCATGGGGCACTGCCTCTTTCTGAGACAGTACATCAGCGATTTGGACGCACTGAACCCGATTTTTGAGGTAGGACGAAAGCCACTTATGCCCCGGACCCCATATGCCTCTAACTGGAGCAGCAGTGTCTCATGATGCACACAGTCAAAGGCTTTGGAAAGGTCGAGAAATATGCTGAGCACATGTTCTCGCCTCTCCAGGCCATCGACGATGGTTTCGATAAACGTTGTCACAGCGTCAACGGTTGACCTGTTTTTACGGAAGCCGTATTGTTCAGAAGAGATGGTTTCGAATCGATCTAAAAAACCCATCAGTTGCTCGAGAAAAAGTTTTTCGAAAATTTTGCTGATTTCGAGAAATCGAAGATATTGTATACCTATGATAAATGCCCTGTGAAAAATAATTCATATGCAAATAAATTTGCACTAAAAATAACCAGTCACCTACTGAACTATGATAAATTTAAATTAGCAGATGTACCATGTGTACGTCAAAAAAAGAATTTGGAATGTGGAATACATGTTCTTCACAATTTGAAACTGGTTTGTGAGCGTGTACATAAACAACTAGATATTAACCATGATAACATATACATGAAAGATTTTTCTGTAAATCAGATTTACAAAGAAATTAATGAGAATTTTATAGGTAAATCTAAGGAAAGAAAAATAAAAAGTAATACTAAACGACTATTACCAAACAATGAAGGAGATTCCCAAAATATTGAATGTACAAGCTGTGGCAAGCATTTTGCTAACAATGGTGGTTTACAAATACATATATCTAAAGCCCATCCTGAAATACTGCGGAAAAATAATGAAAATAAATACTCTAAAAAAGTAAGTAGAGATGGAAATTGTAATGAACCTACCATTGAAGCAAATTACAATAAAGGTCATGCCAAAACAAGCAACCATGTGAATAAGGCAAGTGTATTAGAAGAAAAGTATAATGATTGGATACAAAAATTCAGTATGGAATTGGATGAGACTGAATTCAGTAACCAACTTACTGAGTTTTTACAGTTCCTTGCTGAGTCCATCAATGAACTACCAGGCCCAAACACCCCGCTAGAAAATATTATGAGATGAGGAAAGCCAAGAAAACTATCAAATTAGGCAGTACATTTAAAGAAAATAGTAGCCCTGAAAGAAAAACCAGAATTAATAGACAGAAAAGGAAAGAGAAGTATATGTATGACCTAATTCAGTATGAGTATTATAATCAGAGGAAACGGGCTATAAGAAAAGTACTAGAAGGAAATAGTAAAGGCTGCAAAATCAATATAAGTGAACTTTTTTCAGCTTTTAGCAAAAGATTCTCACACGAAAATAACAGAACAATGCCTTTACAAAACTATAAAATACCAGAAGACATAGTAAGAAAACAAATTGATGAAGAATACGTATATAAATTTTCAGGAAAAGAAATTTTCCAGGCTATAAAAGGAATACAAGTAGACACTGCACCAGGTCCTGATAGAATCATTATGCGCAGCATAAAAAATGCAAAAGTTCCGAATATTTTAACAGTAGTATTCAATAGATTGCAAGATATGGAAAATATTCCACATAATTTGAAAAGAGCAAGAACTATTCTATTAGATAAAGGAGGAATGCAAGAAGAAATCGGAAATTGGAGACCAATATCAATTTGTTCAATTATTAGAAGAATATACGAGCGAGTTCTTGATGCTAGATTAAAGCAATACATTCAATTTAATGAAGTTCAAAGAGGATTTACAATGGTACCAGGAACCCATATGAATTCAAATATTTTAAACTCTATTTTAAACAATGCTAAAGAACAGAGAAAAGATTGTTGCATCATGTTCCTTGACATAGAAAAAGCCTATGACAATGTAGGTCATCGACATCTTTTCAGTGTTTTAGATAGTTTGGAGGCACCAACTAGTTTAATTAATGATATAAAAAAACTAATGATCAATAATCATACCCAAATTGAAACAAGTGAAGGAAAAACAAAACCTATTGTAATAAAAAGAGGTGTATTACAAGGTGCTCCTTTGTCCCCAACACTTTATAACCTGAGCATTAACCATATCCTGGATGACTTAACGGCAACATCATGGCGTGAAACACACGGTTACAAAATAGATGATTCTCTGCCTGCCTTAAGTGTCCTAGGCTTTGCCGATGACACAGTACTGATTGCAAAAAATAAAGAATCTATTATGGAGTTATACAGTTATATAAAATTTAAATTTGATGAAATTGGTCTAAGGTTAAATATTAAGAAAACTAAAATAATAAACGTAACAAATTGTGATTTGTGTTCAGATAAGTTTTGTATTGAAGGACACATATTAGAATCTTTGAAAAAAGGAGATACAATTAAATACCTTGGAGTAAATTTTGAAAATAAAATAGTCCTAGATAGCTCAAACATTCTTAGATCATTTATTAAAAAAATTGAAAGACTTACTGCATCTCCGTTCCTAAAACATGAGAAAAAACTGTATGTTTTAAACAAATGCATCTGGCCCAGTTTAATATATCCGTTCCAGACCGCTCCTCTGAACAAATTGACACGAAACTTTCTCAATGATATCGATCTTCTCACAAAATCAGCTGTAAAAGAAATACTAGACTTGCCCTCTGATATTCCTAACCCGATGATATATTCGCCAAAGAAATACAAAGGATTAGGACTGTTTAAAGCTGAGTGGGAAGCATTAATACAACATATAAATATATGTAATATTCTTGAACATAGATGAACTTATCCCTTGTATACCATCAGTTTCTTCAAAAGCTCTAAGAAATCATATCCAGGAAATGGAATACATTAAATGGTGTAATTTACCAATTAAAGGTAGAGGCATAAGTTTCTTTCAAGAATGTCCAAAGATAAACCTAAACTTTCACAACTTAAAGAACTTAGCTTCTTCTGATTACAAAACAATGCTAAAAATGATTGGAGATGTGGCACCAACAAGATCTAACCATGGACGCTCCAAGACCGGGAACCAGTGTCGTCATTGTACGACCACTGAGAATTTTGTATTTGAATCTTTATCCCATATTCTTGGCAGTTGTCCATTTGGAGCTCTTTTAAGAAATGAACGCCACAACAAAGTAAGAAAAATCATAGCAGACAGTTTTAGAGACAAAGGATATGATGTCTATGAGGAAATAACATCAGTTGCTGACATGGGATCAATAAGAAGAGCGGACATTTTGGTAATTAATAAAAAATTAAAAAGAGGTTATATGTTTGACCCAACAATCCGATTTGAAAAAAATAAAGAACAACCTCTAGAAGTACATGAGGAGAAAGTAATGATCTACAAAGATACAATAAATTATTACAAAGAAAAGTATAATTTAGAAATTATTGATATTTATGGCTTATTAATAGGGTCCAGAGGCACAATCCCAAAATTTTTGATGGACATTTGGAAAAAATTTAAATTAAATAATGAAACACTTCAAGAATTGGCAAACACTACAACAAAATTCAGTGTGGCTATTTTAAGAAATCACTTATATCAACTAAACAATAATTGACATAGTCATCATCAATATATTAACCACCAACCCTAACAAAAATAACCAAATTTGTATGTAAAAGTCCTTTGTTAACAGCAGCTTCAAATGTGAAGAAGGTGTAAATTTATTGTAAATAAATTTTCTTTATATATGTAAATTAGTCGTAGTGAAAAGTGCCAACACTTAGGATTCCGAATTAGTAACGGTGAGCGTATTCAGCAGTTGTGGGTCCGACTAGGGTCGGCCTTCCAACGTCGATAGATAGGTTTTCCGTGCTGCTGTTCCGTGCTGCTGTTCCGTGAGTCACTTGATCACTCATGGGGGTTTCAGTAACGGAAATAGCAGAGTTTATTCAGACTGTCAACACTCCCTTCACAGCTGGGACATAGGCTAGATTACATCTAGGTTAGGTAGACCTAGCTAGACCCACTGGTCCCATGGCTAGGCCTAACGAGCCAATTCTTACCCCTGTGCAAATTAGGCTCATTACAGCTTAATTAAAATAATAACATATTTATTCACCAATACGAATAACCTTGTCATAGCTGTTATTATAACATCATCGTTATGATTAAGTTCGTTATGAGCGACTCGAATATTTATTGAAGTTCCGAATATGTCGAATTAGTAGCGTAGAAGGAAAGTCGTGTAATGCTAAAGGTGAGGTCGTCAAAGTTTAACATAAGCAACCACCATGTAATTATTGCAGTGCTTTTGGAAAAGCTGAAATGCTAACATCTTTTAATTATAACGGTGAAACTGTTTCATTTGTTGTTGCTTTCTTGGGGAAAACATGACAAACTAATCATTTGGTTGCTTTTTCATAATTAGAGATGGTAGGCTATGTGTACAGACATTATTAAGTATCATTTATTATTATTAACATTTACTAACACCAAACTCCACATTTAAAAGTCAAGTGCAAGTATTTAATTTACAAGAGTCTTTGAAGAGCTTCATGGTACAAATATCAACCTGCCACTAAACCATACTGAGTACACCATTGAAAGATGACGTCACAGCTGTTATACAAGATTTGAATCCCAGTCGTTCACCGCTTATCTTACCGAAAGGTAACCATGTTATTTTGTGTGTAGTGAAATTTTCCACCGCTTTCTTAAGGTCAATTTGCTTACAATTTTTGGACCTTCCGACCGGATTTATGAAGAACTAACTATGGATTTATGGATTTTACAGTTCAAGAAGTAAAATAAGTAACTTTTGTTGTAATTTAGTCAATTTTCAATTCTTGTGCTTCAATAGTGAACGTGAGTAACTACAGCATTTTTGGATATTATATTCCTAAGAAGAGGAAACAACCATTCAATAATTATTTATGCTTGTTTAAAATCAGCTTTTTTCTCTGATTTATCATTTATTTTTGTCGATGGGAATTAATAATGTTGCATTAAATTCAAGTCTGAACAAAGTTTTGTTGTAACATGAAAGCTCTTACTTCTAATTCAAACATGCAAGTCAAGGTCAAGCAATTCCAATTCTGGTTGAGTGAAGACACTTACAATCGTACTTAGACGACATAGAGCACACAGACTTTAGTGAAAATTTCATATAGACATTGTCAATAACAATCTTCACTCAACGCGTATTTCATTCTCCATGTCTGAAACTTGTATTTCTTATGCTATGTCTAGCTTCAGCTTCATGAAGATTCTGCCGCAGCTGGAAGAAAAAATAAAGTAAACTTCACGACAAGTGCCGCCATTTTCTGAATTGGTGTTGAACTTTATTTTAAACCTT
This sequence comes from Flexamia atlantica, assembly GCA_035578135.1. NCBI lineage: Eukaryota > Metazoa > Arthropoda > Insecta > Hemiptera > Cicadellidae > Flexamia > Flexamia atlantica. The sequence goes on from JAQJVK010000032.1 coordinate 1,257,519, forward strand.
TTGTGCCCCACTCAAATGAATGAATATTAGTAGTTATAACATTTAAATATCTTTTTCCTTTTGTACTTGTATTTTAATGCAGTAAATTTGTTGATTATTATTAAATGCCAGAAGACAATAACCAAGATGTGTCAAGAAAAAACCAATGAAATGTAGCTAGGCCTATCTGATTACCATTGGTAACTTTCAGTTTTTTAATTGTGCTCTGCCTATCTGTTGACCATTTTTGACTTAGTTGTTTGAATTGAGCTCAATCTTAATTTATCATGTCAGAAAAACTTAAGAAGGAACTTGCTGTTCTTCCAGCCAAAAGAACTAGCCTTTTTAAAAAAATAAAGGCTCTTCATACTCTCAGCCTAGATTTAGTGATTGGCTCTGGGGAGTCCACCGACTTTGATGTACGCTTTGAAAAACTTGAGTCAAATTATGAGGCTTTTTCCCGGTGCCACAGTGAGCTTCTCAAAGTGATGATAACCTTAGGTCAAACCAACATTGAAGAGGAGCAGACCCAGCTAGATCAGGTTGACGAAATGTACTTCCACATACTGGCTACCAAACTTAAGTTAACCGCCTCTAATGACACAGTATTAGATCAATCAAACGTTAGCGTTAGGCCTCAAGTTAAGTTACCAAAAATTGACCTACCAACCTTTGATGGAAAATTGAAGGAATGGCCTCATTTTCGTGACATGTTCAAGTCCCTAATTCATGACAATGACTCTGTATCAAGTATTGAAAAATTTAATTATCTTGTAACTAGCCTAAAAGGTGAACCGCTTGCACTAGCCAAAACGCTTCCACTTAATGCTCAGAATTATGAGATAATTTGGAATCACCTCAAAGAGCGTTATGATAATAAAAGATTTTTGGCCACTCACTATTTCGAAGAAATATTAAATATATCAACGCTTCACTCTGAATCTCCTAAAAGGTTACGTAGTATTCTAGACTTGTGCATGGAGAATACTATAGCTCTGAAGGCTATGAAATTTCCTGTTGACTATGGGGATTTTGTCCTCATGTATTTGATCCTACAGAAGTTAGATAAACACACTCGTCAATTGTTTGAGAGGAAATACTCCTCTACTGAATTCCCTACTCTTGATCAACTTTGATGATCTTGGCTTTCCTTAAAGACCATTGTAAATCACTTGAAGCATCCTCCATCATTGATAGACCTCAGTCTCTATCAACATCATTTTCTAAGCCTAAGAACTTAGGCTCAGCTAAACCTTCACCGCCTAGGCCCTATAATGCATACCCCGCTAATGTGAAAGCTCAAATTTGTTTGTTTTGCAATGATGATCATATAATTTATAAATGTCCCAAGTTTTGTGAAATGTCTCCAACTCAACGCCATGATTTAATAAAAAGCAAGCAAGCATGTTTTAACTGTCTGTCAACAGGTCATACTCTTAGATCCTGTACTTCGACATCCACATGTCGGAAATGTTCTCGCCGCCATCATACGATGATACATGAAAATCCAGCGGCCAAAGCTGAGAATGAAGGTAAGGGTAGTCAAGTTCCGAAACCCTCATCCCCAGGAGCTCCCAGTTCAGAGAAATCTTCAACCACTGCGTTGACGTCTGCTGTGTCATCCTCCTCAACTAGTTACCATGGTTCCTCGCATGCAACCACCGCACTACTTGCTACTGCTGCAGTTCAAGTCAAGGACTTTTCTGGTCAATACCAAACTGTTCGTGCTTTGTTAGACCCAGGGTCTCAAATGTCGTTCATAACAGAAGACTGTGTTAAAAGGCTTGCGTTACCACGCAAACGATTTGTAGCTTCTATTTCTGGCATTTCTGGAAGTTCTGTTCATAACCCCAAAGGGTTAGTCACTTGTACACTCAAGCCTAGGTTTAAAGAGCATCCACATTTGCAAGCCTCGGCTGCTATTTTAAGCACAATAAGTTCACCTCTGCCTGCGTTGCCGTTGTCACCAGATGTCAAAGCATATTTCAGTAACTTGACGCTAGCCGACCCCTTTTTTGATGTTCCAGGGAAAGTTGACTTTTTGATCGGAGCTGATCTCTACCCGGAAGTATGTGATGGTGGGCGGCTTAAGTCTCCTTCAGGTTATCCCACTCCTTACCGAACAATATTTGGTTGGGTTTTGCTTGGTAAAACTTCTGCTTGCATTCAGCCTAACACTACTAGGCCTGTTATTTTGTTTAACCTTTCAGTCTCCCAGGCTCATAGCCTAGACTCTGCTATTCGGAAGTTCTGGGAAGTTGAGGAACCACCTTCCAAGCATCATATGAGTGATGATGACAGGCGTGCTGAGACTATTCTCAGGGAAACTACAACAAGAGACTCATCTGGTAGATATGTAGTAAATTTACCATTTCGTCATGACATGCCCGACTTAGGTGAATCTTATCACAATGCACTTCAGAATCTTAATAGGCTAGAAGCCCGCTTATCTCGCTCTCCCGATCTAAAAACACAGTATGAAGAGTTTATGAATGAATATGAGGCTCTAGGCCATATGCGGAAAGTTGATTTGTGTGACGTCAAACCCCAATACTTCATTCCACACCATGCTGTTGTCAAGAAAGGTTCCGATCTGTCCAAACTTCGAGTGGTGTTTAATGGATCTTCACCCACCTCTAACGGACAATCATTGAATGATCAACTTCTAACTGGACCAAAACTGCAGAATGATATTTGTAATATTATTTGTAATTTCCGACTTTTTCCTGTCGTTTTCACCGCTGACATCTGTAAGATGTATCGGCAGATTATGGTGCAGCCTAATCATCAAGAGTTTCAGGCCATTCTCTGGCGAAAATCACCAAGCTATCCCGTAGATTGTTATCTGTTGACAACAGTAACCTATGGCCTATCAAGTGCACCGTACCTTGCAATACGTACGTTACACCAGTTAACAAAAGATGAAGGACATCGCTTTCCAGCAGCAGCCAAGGTCTAATGAACGAAACCTTTGTTGATGATATCTTGGTTGGCACTAATGATATAGAGTCCGCTCTGAACTTAAAGGCTGAACTGATTGAGCTTTTGAAACTCGCAGGTTTTCAATTTAAAAAATGGCTGAGCAATCACCCTGATGTGTTGCAAGACATACCTGATACATTCCAGGAAATGAAATTCAATCCAGATAAGGACTGTACAGATGCAGTGAAGGTTTTGGGCATTAAATGGCAGCCTACCACCGATGTATTCATGTATCAGGTCTGTTTAAGTGACTTCCATTCTCGCTTGATTACCACAAAGCGATTGATTTTGAGTTTAACTAGTACACTTTACGATCCATTAGGCTGGGTCACTCCTGTCATTCTTTTTGCCAAGAAGCTGATTCAGACTCTTTGGACTATGGGAGTAGGATGGGATGATCCCCTCAGTGGCACAATCTTGAATGATTGGTTTCGTTTTGTTGAAGAACTGCCCATGCTCGAAGACTTAAGGATCCCTTGTCAAGTTACTGAAGGCCTAAGTGGGCCTAACTCCGCCAATTTTCAGTTGCATGGATTTTGTGATGGTTCATCTGAGGCTTATGGGGCATGCTTATATCCTCGTTCGGAATCAAGCTGTGGCCAAGTTGTCTCTAAATTGATTGTAGCCAAATCAAAAGTTGCTCCGCTTAAGATGTTAACTATTCCCAAACTTGAGCTTTGTGGTGCAGTATTGCTCTGCAAACTTATAGACTTTTACAAGAAACCCCTATCAAACAAACTTGGTGATATTCCTGTTTTCGCTTGGACCGACTCCACTATTGTTTTACATTGGATAAAAACATCTCCGCACTTGCTGAAAACTTATGTTGCAAATCGAGTCTCGATGATTCAAGACATCATTTCGCCTGAACGCTGGCGTTATGTTTCAACCACAGATAATCCTGCCGACTGTGCGTCACGCAGTCTGTTACCTTCTCAGATACTTTCTCATAAACTTTGGTGGAATGGTCCCTCGTGGCTATTACAAGACACTAATTTATGGCCTAATCTTCCTGTTACCCAAATCGAGGAGCTACCTGAAGTAAAATCTACACCGCTGGTTGTGGCCTCTACCATTACTGAACCTACGGATGTGAAATTTATTGAAAATTATTCTGATCTTGTACATTTGAAGAGAATATCTAGTTGGTGTTTACGCTTCATCCATAATTGTCGGGCTGAGAAGTCACAACGGTTATCTGGACCTTAAAGTGCATCAGAACTTACCAAGTCACTCTTATCTTTAGTAAAAGTCACTCAAGCTAGTTATTTAAAGGATGACTTGCAGTTAGTGAAATCTGGGAAGCCCTGCAGATCTGCTATACAACGCCTAGCCCCCTTTTTGGATCAAGATGGTATTCTTCGTGTTGGAGGAAGACTTAGGCACACGAATCTGCAATTTTCATCTCGTCATCCAGTATTGTTGCCTAAACACTGCCACTTGACTAGGCTATTAATTGACCATTACCATCAAATTTATTTTCATGTTGGACCAAGACAATTGCAATCGTTATTACAGCGTAATTTTTGGATATTGTCTGTTCGTAGTGCAATTAGGAAGCGTCTTTCCCGTTGTATGCGATGTACTCAATTGAAAGCTGAATCACCGCAACCCTTTATGGCTGACCTACCTGCCGCTCGTGTCAATCCTGCCAGACCTTTTCTGAAAGTTGGGACAGACTTTGGAGGGCCTTTTATCATCAAAACTGAGAAGATTCGAAAACCACAAACTAGGAAGGCTTATTTATGCATCTTTGTTTGCTTATCCACGAAAGCAGTGCATCTTGAAGCTGTGTCGGATCTTTCTACTGAGGCCTTTCTAGCCGCCCTTTACAGATTTATAGCTCGTAGAGGATTGTGCACGGATATCTACAGTGACAATGGGACGAATTATGCTGGGGCCAAATCTGCCATAAATGAATTCTATGCCTTCTTGCAAAAATCTGAAGTCAACTCTAAAATTCATGATGTTCTTGCTGTTAAGAGTATTAATTGGCATTTTAATCCCCCATCAGCTCCGCACTTTGGTGGCATCTGGGAGGCGGGCATCAAGTCAGCTAAGCACCATTTAGTTCGAGTAATTGGAGGCCAGACCCTCACCTTTGAAGAATTAACGACTGTTTTTTGTCAGGTTGAGGCAATTTTGAATTCTAGGCCAGCGTGTCCTCTATCGTCAGACCCTCATGAAGTCAATGTGTTAACTCCTGGCCATTTTTTTGATTGGAGATTCCCTCATAAGTATTCCACAACCTGACCTAACGTCTACACCACAGAATCGGCTATCCCGTTGGCAGCTTCTACAGCAAATACGGCAACATTTCTGGAAGAGATGGTCATCCGAATACCTTCATACTTTGCAGCAACGGAGCAAGTGGAACACAGATCAAACTACCCTTAAAATCGGCGACATAGTCCTTATCAAGGAAACCAACTTACCACCATACCTCAGTTGCAGCAGACCTGCATACTCAGCTAATTTGAAATGCAAAACAACATATTTCAATCCAACATAGCGAGATTTGACATGTTTTTGTAAGCTCCATAAGAATAACATAGGGAATGAGTGTGCAGATTTGCTGCTACAGGTATATTTAAACTGGGTGGTTTTAATTCAATATTTGGTAGATCTGAACTAGAAGAAGCCATTTACCAAATTTTAACAAGTACCTATGTTGAGAAGTAAGCGAGATATAGAATGTTACTTACTTCCCATAAGGTTAACATTAGGACAAAGTACTGTGTTTACCACTTTCAATATCTCGGTAACAATGGACATAGAGCTATCATTCAAATCCTAAATTGTTTGTTTTTTCAAGCTGAATTCAATGGTGAAATCCAAAATTTAATCACTTAAATTTTTTCATGTTAAATACGCAAAAAAATTTTTGGGGGTTTATTCTCCTTTATCTCCCCTTCTGGTGGATTGATCAGGAAGACTAAAATATAAAGATGAACTGAGCACCCTTTTAAAAATATTTTTTATTGAGACGTATTATTAACAATATATAGATGAACTGAGTATCCTTTTTAAAATATTTTATTTTTTATTTTTATTAAAGCTATTTATTATGTTATTATTAAGTTATCTAAGTTAAGTTAAGTTACCTATTAAGTTATTTATATGTGTATGTATTGAAGTAATAGATATTCAAGTATAAGTTGTATTTCAGGAACGATTTTCTGGCCTACTGATGTAAATATTTATTTTAAATACTTTGAGCTAAATGGGTAAGTTGAACATGGATACGCCAGCAAAATACACGTTTACTCACCGAACCCAAATAACTAAAATCAACAATATCTGACAGTCTGAGAGCATAGCGTTTTTTACCGAGTTTATGTGCAAATCCATAAATCAAATAACCAAGATATGTCTCACAACAATTGGGACTTGCTTTTTTTTACCCCACTTTGATTTTCTTGATAAGTAAAATGAAATTAAAAAAAAGTTACACAGCCGCTACGGCCACATAACTTCTTTCATCTAACCTCCTAAACAAGTTAGATACGTAGAGGTTTTTGTGATAAGGCTTCCTACAATTCTGGATACTTACCTTTTAGTATCCAGAGTTTAGTACTTTAGGTGGAAAACGTTCGGCTTTGTATGATTGGGTATAACATTTGTAATGACCAAACTCTAAAGTTTCTCGTTTGTCAAAAGTGAATGAATTAATTAATTGTATTACTTATTAAGCTGAACAATTCAAATTAATTGCATAAGCTTTTAGCAATTCGATTAAACCAAATAAATTTATAAATATGTGACCTCAGTAGTGGTAGAATGGTGGTTTTACGGCGTAATCGGCGTGTTTTTCCTATGTTATTCTTATGGGGTTCATTTCTTGCGCCGACCCCTGAACCCGCCCTGATCCCTGGCTATTATTTGGGTAGGTTATTTACCTATGTGAGTAAAGTTGTAAATGGTATATGTTATTCTTAACCCTGCTCTATATTTTTAAATATAAAATTATAAAATTGCCCAAAAAAATCAACTTTGGTCTTTATTGTCTGATTTGTCTAATATTTGGATATGTTGTTAAGTTAAGCAAGTGAACTTGTAAATAGTATAAATTAATTCTATCTACCCTATAACTTTTAAAATATAAAATTATAAAATTAGGTAAAAATGCTAACTTTTGTCTTTATTGTCCGATTTGTCTAATATTTGGATATGTTGTTAACTAAAGCAAGTGAACTTGTAAATAGCATAAATTAATTCTATCTACCCTATAACTTTCAAAATATAAAATTACAAAATTAGGTAAAAATGCTAACTTTTGTCTTTGTCAACAGATTTGTCTAATATTTGGGTATGTTGTTAATTTAGACAAGTGCATGTATAAATGATATAAATTATTTATATCTAGCCCATATATTTTTAAATTTAAAATCATAAAATAGGCCAAAAATATCAACTTTGCTATTTATTGTTTGATTTGTCTAATATTTGGGTATGTTGTTAACTTAAGCTAATTTATTTGTAAATGATATATATTAATCCTCTTACTCTGTTTATTTAAAATATAAAATTAAAAAAATATGTAGAAATGCTAACTTTCGTCTTTATTGTCTGATTTGTATAATATTTGTATATGTTGCTAAGTTAAGCAAGTGAACTTGTAAATAGTATAAATTAATTTTATCTACCCTATAACTTTTAAAATATAAAATTACAAAATTAGGTAAATATGCTAACTTTTGTCTTTATTGTCCGATTTGTCTAATATTTGGATATGTTGTTAACTTAAGCAAGTGAACTTGTAAATAGTATAAATTGATTCTGTCTACCCTATAATTTTTAAAATATAAAATTATAAAATGAGCTAAAATATTAACTTTGATGTTTATAGTTTGATTTGTATAATATTTGGGTATGTTGTTAACCTAAGTAGGTGCATTTGTAAATGATGTGTTTTATTTCTATCTAACTTGTATATTTTTAAATATAAAATTATAAAACAAGCCAAAAATATTAACTTTGGTCTTTATTGTCTGATTTGTCTAGTATTTGGGTATGTTGTTAACTTAAGCTAGTATAGTTGTAAATTATATATATTAATCCTATCTACTCTGTATATTTTAAAATATAAAATTACAAAATTAGGTAAATATGCTAACTTTTGTCTTTATTGTCCGATTTGTCTAATATTTGGATATGTTGTTAACTTAAGCTAGTATAGTTGTCAATGATATATATTAATCCTATCTACTCTGTATATTTTAAAATATAAAATTACAAAATTAGGTAAATATGCTAACTTTTGTCTTTATTGTCCGATTTGTCTAATATTTGGATATGTTGTTAACTTAAGCTAGTATAGTTGTCAATGATATATATTAATCCTATCTACTCTGTATATTTTAAAATATAAAATTATAAAATGGACTAAAAAAAATTAACTTTAATGTTTATAGTTTGATTTGTATAATATTTGGCTATGTTGTTAACCTAAGTAGGTGCATCTGTAAATGATGTGTTTTATTTCTATCTAACTTGTATATTTTAAAATATAAAATTATAAAACAGGCCAAAAATATTAACTTTGGTCTTTATTGTCTGATTTGTCTAATACTTGGAAATGTTGTTTAGCTAAGTAAGTGAATTTGGAAATAGCACATATTAATCAAATCTACTCTGTATATTTTAAATGGTAAAATTATAAAATGGGTGAAATTATCAACTTTTGCTGTTTATTGTCTGATTTGTCTAATATTTGGGTATGTTGTTAACTTAAGCTAGTATAGTTGTAAATGATATATATTAATCCTATCTACTCTGTATATTTTAAAATATAAAATTATAAAATGAGCCAAAAATTAACTTTGATGTTTATGGTTTGATTTGTCTAATACTTGGGTATGTTGCTAACTTAAGCTAGTATTTTGTAAATCCCATTTATAAAATAATACTGTATATTTTTCAATTTATATTGTATATTTTAAAAAATAAAAATTTTAAACGGACCAAAAATATTAACATTGATGTTTATAGTTTGATTTTTCTAATACTTGGGTATGTTGTTAGGCTAAGCAAGTGTATGTTAAATAGTGTATATTAACTATATTTTCTTTGTATATTCCCAATTATAAAACTATGAAATAGATTAAAAAATACTAACTTTGAGCTTTATTGTCTGATATGTCTAATATTTGTATGTGTTGTTAACCTAAGCAGCTGAACTTGTAAATAGCATATGCTAATCAGATATTACCACTAACTTTTAAAATATAAAATTACAAAAATATATATAAAAATGTTAATTCTGTATTTATTAACAGATCTGTCTAATATTTGGCTATGGTGTTAACTTAAGTAAGTGCATGTGTAAATGGTATATATTGATACTCTGTATATTTTAAAATATAAAATTACAAAATATATAAAAATGCTAATTTTGTATTTATTAACAGATCTGTCTAATATTTGGCTATGGTGTTAATTTAAGTAACTGTGTGTGTGTAAATGGTATATACCTACCCTATATATTTTAAATTATAAAATTACAAAACAAGCAAAAATATTAACTTTGTCTTTATTATTTGATTTGTCTGTGTTTTGATATGCTGTTAACTTAAGTTAGTGCATGTGTAAATTGTATACAATATTTCCATTTACCTTGTCTATTTTAAATTATAAAATTATAAATATTGATTGAAAATTAATTTTGCTCTTTATTGTGCAATCTTTTTAGTATTTGGATATGTAGTTGTTCTGTGTTAGGAATTTGTAAAACCTGTATATTATTGATATCTACCTTCTATATTTTGTATTATAAAATTACAAATGTAGGTTAAAAAAAATTAATTTGCCTCTTTATTGTTTGATCTGTCTATTGTTTGGATATGTCGTTGTCCTAGACTAATATATGTGGAACTGCTAAATTTTATTCTCATTTACCCTGTACAGTTTAAATTATAAAATTACAGGTAAAAAAATAATTATTTTAGTTTTTATTCGACAATTAATTAAAACTTTTGTTTTACGACAGTTCTTACCCACTACATGTGTAAATTTTACATAATAATCCTATCTGCCTGTATAATTTAAGTTGTAAAATTATATAAACAGGTAAAATATTATTAAATAATTGGATATGTATTAGTTGTAAGCTAATGCTTAGTATAATGTAAAAGGGTGAAGTTACAAATACAGGTAAAAACAAATTAACTGATCCACCTCTAATTTTAGCATGTTGTTAACCTAAACAAGTACATGTGTAATACTAATCCAATGTACCCTGTTATGTAATATTTTTGTAAAGAATGTACGTTGGATTTACACACTTAATTTGACAGACAATAATAGGAATATACAAAGCCTAAAGCCTGTAAATTATAATTTGATATATTGCAGAACTTATAGTATTTGTATAAAACTGTCTGTTGGATCTACATACTTAGTCTGACAGATATTTAAAAGAATTTACAGAACATGTAAAATAATAACTATTATTTTGTAGCTTCTAAATTTTATTCTTATCTACTCTGTAAAATTTAAGCTGTAAAATTATATAAATAGGTAAAATATAACCTTTGCTGCCTTTGTTGATTGATTCATTAAATAATAATTGGATACGTGTTTGTTGTAAGCTAATGCCTAGTATAATGTAAAACGATGAAATTACAAATATAGGTAAAACATTTAACTGACCTACCTGTAATGTCGGCTTGTTGTTAACCTAAGCAAGTACATGTGTAATACTAATCCAATGTACCCCGTTATGTAATATTTGTGTAAAAAATGTACGTTGGATTTACACACTTGATTTGACAGACAATAATAAGAATTTACAAAGCCTGGATACATTGAAGAACTTGTAATATTTATGTAAAACAGTCTGTCAGACCTACATACTTAGTCTGACAAAATTTAAAAGAATTTACAGAACATGTAAAATAATTACTATTATTATCACTTTGTCCATACTTTCTAGATATTTTCTTTATAACCTAAGCATGGCTTGGAAAACTATTGCCTTTAATGTTTGATTTATCTGTGGAAATCATAAGCTTACCAGCCTTGCAAAATTTAATGTTGATTTATACTGTAATCTTGACATGTTTAGTTGTGAATGGCAACAAGAATATCAGTAATGGTCTTTGTATAGTCAGTCTAGTCTGTGTATATTGTATATTATTCCTTTATAAACTTACCAACTTGATTAGTTGTTGTTATCCAGCTAGTACATGTGTACATACAAGGATATAAAGATGTATTGTCCAATAATACCTATTAAATAGTTAAAAATAAATTGTAACACATTATGGGTTAGAGAAATGCTATTTTGCTTTAATACATTTGTAAATGTTTGTAAACAATTGATAGATCCTGTAACATTTGTGTAACTCTATGTTGGACTTGCACACTTTATTTAACAGATATTTACAATAATTTTTAGAATTATATATAATTATTACATTTTCTGTAAATTATTAAATTAGAGTTTACAGATATTATATAGAATTTTACACATTCGTAAATATCTGTACAGACCTCTGATATACTACACATTTCTAGATATATCTACACAATTTCTACAGAATTTTACATATTTGTACAATTTCTTATAGAATTCTGTAATTTATCCGTAAATATCTGTACATAGGTCTGTACAGATATTTATACACAAATGTTACAGGATCTATCAATTGTTTACAAACATTTACAAATGTATTAAAGCAAAATAGCATTTCTCTAACCCATAATGTGTTACAATTTATTTTTAACTATTTAATAGGTATTATTGGACAATACATCTTTATATCCTTGTATGTACACATGTACTAGCTGGATAACAACAACTAATCAAGTTGGTAAGTTTATAAAGGAATAATATACAATATACACAGACCAGACTGACTATACAAAGACCATTACTGATATTCTTGTTGCCAGCATTCACAACTAAACATGTCAAGATTACAGTATAAATCAACATTAAATTTTGCAAGGCTGGTAAGCTTATGATTTCCACAGATAAATCAAACATTAAAGGCAATAGTTTTCCAAGCCATGCTTAGGTTATAAAGAAAATATCTAGAAAGTATGGACAAAGTGATAATAATAGTAATTATTTTACATGTTCTGTAAATTCTTTTAAATTTTGTCAGACTAAGTATGTAGGTCTGACAGACTGTTTTACATAAATATTACAAGTTCTGCAATGTATCCAGGCTTTGTAAATTCTTATTATTGTCTGTCAAATCAAGTGTGTAAATCCAACGTACATTTTTTACACAAATATTACATAACGGGGTACATTGGATTAGTATTACACATGTACTTGCTTAGGTTAACAACAAGCCGACATTACAGGTAGGTCAGTTAAATGTTTTACCTATATTTGTAATTTCATCGTTTTACATTATACTAGGCATTAGCTTACAACAAACACGTATCCAATTATTATTTAATGAATCAATCAACAAAGGCAGCAAAGGTTATATTTTACCTATTTATATAATTTTACAGCTTAAGTTTTACAGAGTAGATAAGAATAAAATTTTGCAGTTACAAAATAATAGTTATTATTTTACATGTTCTGTAAATTCTTTTAAATATCTGTCAGACTAAGTATGTAGATCCAACAGACAGTTTTATACATATACTATAAGTTCTGCAATATATCAAATTATAATTTACAGGCTTTAGGCTTTGTATATTCCTATTATTGTCTGTCAAATTAAGTGTGTAAATCCAACGTACATTCTTTACAAAAATATTACATAACAGGGTACATTGGATTAGTATTACACATGTACTTGTTTAGGTTAACAACATGCTAAAATTAGAGGTGGATCAGTTAATTTGTTTTTACCTGTATTTGTAACTTCACCCTTTTACATTATACTAAGCATTAGCTTACAACTAATACATATCCAATTATTTAATAATATTTTACCTGTTTATATAATTTTACAACTTAAATTATACAGGCAGATAGGATTATTATGTAAAATTTACACATGTAGTGGGTAAGAACTGTCGTAAAACAAAAGTTTTAATTAATTGTCGAATAAAAACTAAAATAATTATTTTTTTACCTGTAATTTTATAATTTAAACTGTACAGGGTAAATGAGAATAAAATTTAGCAGTTCCACATATATTAGTCTAGGACAACGACATATCCAAACAATAGACAGATCAAACAATAAAGAGGCAAATTAATTTTTTTTAACCTACATTTGTAATTTTATAATACAAAATATAGAAGGTAGATATCAATAATATACAGGTTTTACAAATTCCTAACACAGAACAACTACATATCCAAATACTAAAAAGATTGCACAATAAAGAGCAAAATTAATTTTCAATCAATATTTATAATTTTATAATTTAAAATAGACAAGGTAAATGGAAATATTGTATACAATTTACACATGCACTAACTTAAGTTAACAGCATATCAAAACACAGACAAATCAAATAATAAAGACAAAGTTAATATTTTTGCTTGTTTTGTAATTTTATAATTTAAAATATATAGGGTAGGTATATACCATTTACACACACACAGTTACTTAAATTAACACCATAGCCAAATATTAGACAGATCTGTTAATAAATACAAAATTAGCATTTTTATATATTTTGTAATTTTATATTTTAAAATATACAGAGTATCAATATATACCATTTACACATGCACTTACTTAAGTTAACACCATAGCCAAATATTAGACAGATCTGTTAATAAATACAGAATTAACATTTTTATATATATTTTTGTAATTTTATATTTTAAAAGTTAGTGGTAATATCTGATTAGCATATGCTATTTACAAGTTCAGCTGCTTAGGTTAACAACACATACAAATATTAGACATATCAGACAATAAAGCTCAAAGTTAGTATTTTTTAACCTATTTCATAGTTTTATAATTGGGAATATACAAAGAAAATATAGTTAATATACACTATTTAACATACACTTGCTTAGCCTAACAACATACCCAAGTATTAGAAAAATCAAACTATAAACATCAATGTTAATATTTTTGGTCCGTTTAAAATTTTTATTTTTTAAAATATACAATATAAATTGAAAAATATACAGTATTATTTTATAAATGGGATTTACAAAATACTAGCTTAAGTTAGCAACATACCCAAGTATTAGACAAATCAAACCATAAACATCAAAGTTAATTTTTGGCTCATTTTATAATTTTATATTTTAAAATATACAGAGTAGATAGGATTAATATATATCATTTACAACTATACTAGCTTAAGTTAACAACATACCCAAATATTAGACAAATCAGACAATAAACAGCAAAAGTTGATAATTTCACCCATTTTATAATTTTACCATTTAAAATATACAGAGTAGATTTGATTAATATGTGCTATTTCCAAATTCACTTACTTAGCTAAACAACATTTCCAAGTATTAGACAAATCAGACAATAAAGACCAAAGTTAATATTTTTGGCCTGTTTTATAATTTTATATTTTAAAATATACAAGTTAGATAGAAATAAAACACATCATTTACAGATGCACCTACTTAGGTTAACAACATAGCCAAATATTATACAAATCAAACTATAAACATTAAAGTTAATTTTTTTTAGTCCATTTTATAATTTTATATTTTAAAATATACAGAGTAGATAGGATTAATATATATCATTGACAACTATACTAGCTTAAGTTAACAACATATCCAAATATTAGACAAATCGGACAATAAAGACAAAAGTTAGCATATTTACCTAATTTTGTAATTTTATATTTTAAAATATACAGAGTAGATAGGATTAATATATATAATTTACAACTATACTAGCTTAAGTTAACAACATACCCAAATACTAGACAAATCAGACAATAAAGACCAAAGTTAATATTTTTGGCTTGTTTTATAATTTTATATTTAAAAATATACAAGTTAGATAGAAATAAAACACATCATTTACAAATGCACCTACTTAGGTTAACAACATACCCAAATATTATACAAATCAAACTATAAACATCAAAGTTAATATTTTAGCTCATTTTATAATTTTATATTTTAAAAATTATAGGGTAGACAGAATCAATTTATACTATTTACAAGTTCACTTGCTTAAGTTAACAACATATCCAAATATTAGACAAATCGGACAATAAAGACAAAAGTTAGCATATTTACCTAATTTTGTAATTTTATATTTTAAAAGTTATAGGGTAGATAAAATTAATTTATACTATTTACAAGTTCACTTGCTTAACTTAGCAACATATACAAATATTAAACAAATCAGACAATAAAGACGAAAGTTAGCATTTCTACATATTTTTGTAATTTTATATTTTAAATAAACAGAGTAAGAGGATTAATATATATCATTTACAAATAAATTAGCTTAAGTTAACAACATACCCAAATATTAGACAAATCAAGCAATAAATAGCAAAGTTGATATTTTTGGCCTATTTTATGATTTTAAATTTAAAAATATATGGGCTAGATATAAATAATATATATCATTTATACATGCACTTGTCTAAATTAACAACATACCCAAATATTAGACAAATCTGTTGACAAAGACAAAAGTTAGCATTTTTACCTAATTTTGTAATTTTATATTTTGAAAGTTATAGGGTAGATAGAATTAATTTATGCTATTTACAAGTTCACTTGCTTTAGTTAACAACATATCCAAATATTAGACAAATCGGACAATAAAGACAAAAGTTAGCATTTTTACCTAATTTTATATTTTAAAAGTTATAGGGTAGATAGAATTAATTTATACTATTTACAAGTTCACTTGCTTAACTTAACAACATATCCAAATATTAGACAAATCAGACAATAAAGACCAAAGTTAATTTTTTTGGGCAATTTTATAATTTTATATTTAAAAATATAGAGCAGGGTTAAGAATAACATATACCATTTACAACTTTACTCACATAGGTAAATAACCTACCCAAATAATAGCCAGGGATCAGGGCGGGTTCAGGGGTCGGCGCAAGAAATGAACCCCATAAGAATAACATGGGAAAAACACGCCGATTACGCCGTAAAACCACCATTCTACCACTACTGACCTCAATGGAAATCTTGAATTTTTATGTCGTTACTACATGCAAAATTCTAAAATTTCCCCAAATTTGCAGTGGAAACTAAATTTGATATGTAAATTTAATATCCCTCCATTAATTGAGATGCAACTCTAAACAACTCTTAACAAACTATACTCTAATGGAAAGTAAATACAATTTCGCATAGTTTTTTGTATCTTGAAAATCTTTTGTCAATTTTATTTTATTTTAATATAAAACAGAAAATTAATATCGACCGCCGTTTTAAAATGGTACGAAGTAGAACACGTTTCCGTTCCCTATAATAAAACCATTAATAAGAAAAAATTGGTTTGATTTTTACAGAATATGTGAAATAATTCTATTTTATAATATTTGGTCTACAATCTACCAATTACAATTATACCTTTGACCTGAAAGGTGGGTTGTATTCCAAATGATGTAAATCAGAGGTATTATAATACCACTCCACAAAAAATCATGTCAGTCGGTATTGTGATGTATGAAATATAATTACAAACGTCTAGATAAACAATTTACCAACATAATAATGTTACACTAATAGACGTCGAATAGTGCTGAGTTTAGCTGGGGAAATCTTAGCAAATATTTATTTTAACTCTTTAGAGAGGCAACACATAGATCTCATGACGTTGTTTTTTTTAATATCGCCTTTGAAGATATGACATAATAATAATAAATAAGTCTATATAGTTCAAAAATTTGTGACATTAATACTGTAGATTTGTTAAAACAGGAATTCATAAAAACCAATTTTGCTCCTAGCTTAATGTTATATTTTAAACTTCTTGATCAGCATGATACTACGTGTTGTTCAATATACTTAATATAAGTTAAAAACGTCTTAAATTAATTAAAATGTATTTACACGAGTACTGCTCTTACATCCAAGACGAGAAATGTACAAAAAAGGTGAAAATGGTGATAAATTTCGATTGGTCACATTAATAATCATCAATCAGGCCCAGTGAGAGACTAGCAAGATGAAGATGGTCTCTCTTTAAATCCTATTGGTCACCGAGAGTTCTAACAAAAGCATGTTTCAGTAAGTTCCATTCCAGTAGAAATTGCATTTTAAAGAAAAATTTAAACAAAAAGACAAATTGATAAACGAACAAGTCAACTTTGACTTGAGCGGAACTTAGAGAAACCTGTTTTCGTTAGAACTTCCGACGACCAATAGGATATAAGGAAGACCACGGTCATTTTCATTTGGCCTATTGATGATTTAATTGTGTAATCAATCGAAATGGTCGCTATTTTCCACCTTTCGTATTTATAATTATTACCGTCGTGTATATAAGTGCAGTAAAAGTGTGAAAATATTACTGCAATTGTTGTAAGACGTATTTTATTTATGTCCTGTTACATTTAACTATTTCGTAACCACGTCATATTTTACAGGATTCATACAATCCTTATTTGGAACTATATATCAGATTTGTCATGTTACAAGTGTCGATAGGAAAAGCCCTAAAAGATAAACCTAATTTACGTAATTTCTTAATTTACGGTATTAGGCCTACGATATTCTTTAATTTACGTTATTTATTTCTCCTAAAGTAAATTCGACCGATGAGATAATTCAATTAATTATTCCCTTAGGTTTAACCAGGGAGGAAACAGTTCGCTTCCATCAAGTGTTGGGAGTTTTCAGCCTGTGATGTTTCCTTAAGTAAATGATGCCCTGTCTTAAACTTTACCGACGGCGACGCCTTGTAACGGACAACTTGTGATGGACTTTGCTTGTATCGGCCTTGATGGGAGACGTAGCGGATTTCATGAGGAGAGCTGTAAATATTACACAAACTTGAGTGTAAAGTTCAAGTCAGCACAAAGGAAAAGTCAGCAAAAACTGTGTTTATTTTTTCACGAACATGGAAATTACTTTTAAAGGATTTGCTTGGGTCCTACTGTGGTATTGTCGATTTATTACAAATGTTTGAGCTAAAACATCAAAATTACAATTAATATGAATCAATGTCTTACTTTAGTATTCATTTTATTGTTGTATTTTTACTTCATAGGAGATCGATTTTGAGTTTGAAAGCTCATATAGTCCATATAGAGATAATAAACCTAAATACTGATAGTATCCATCCAAAGGATCTAGTTAAACAGTATAGTCATAACACTTATGACACACCATGAATCGATTGCTAAGAAATAAATTCATAAATATTCAAGTAATTTAGTGGCTACAATGAACAGTAATTACAATTTAACCAACAAATCTGTTGAATGTTTTTAAACTTTCCTCTTGTAACAAATTTTAGATATACTATCTGTAGATATTTTTTGAATGCAGAACTACAATAGATAAGTCTGTTAAGGTTAATTAGTTCTTACTTTAAATTTAGTGATTTATTAAAATCCTTCGAGCCTCAGGTGTTTCGGAGAATTGATGATGATCACAACAATAACAAACCGGTGATTAAATATCTGAGGCCGTCAACTTACACACAAATAAATTCATCCACAAATTGATTATGAGTTTATTTATTTTAATAGGTTCATAAATATAAAGGTAAAAGAATGCTATTATACATCTGAACATTCTTTTAAACATATTTACACCTTTAGTTTGTGGGTTTGAAATAATTTAATTTTCGCTACACCGCTGCGAAATAAGCTATTTTCATTATGTGTTAATTACCTTCAAAAATTCATCATTCCATTGTTTACTACGTAAAAACAATGTTTTCTATGCAAAAGTAATGTTTTTTCTGATATAAACAAACAAAACTTGATGAACATATTTTTTAAATGTTTGTTAATGTTTCATCAGTTATCAGGGAAAAGGTTCAAAACACGAGTTAAAGTATTTTGATTAGGATTTTTGCGGACATTTGCCATCACTGATTAGTAAAAAACAAGTTTCACGACGTTTCGGGATCTGGAATCTGATCCCGTCTTCAGGTGGAAGAAAACCTAGAACATAACAAGATTAGTAACACAAGCCAGGAAAACCTGGACAAAAACACAGCTAAAACAGAGAACTGTAAAAGCAGTCACGAAAACAATAAGCTGAAAAGAAAAACAAAACACAAAATAACACAGGAATCACAAGTATCAAGAATCACCAGGCAGGAGAGAGCACGTCCACACCCAATCAGAGCTGAGCTGAGACTGGTGGGAGGAAAGCAAATGGCGGCGGCAACGGAAATGGCGGCGCCCACAGCCAACCAAATCACGGCGCGCTACCGGTGGCGAAAAACCTGAAACAGAGACATGTGATATGCAAATTCCGTGTGTCTGTTTGTTTTTTTAGTTAATTTTTAACCTGATTTTGCCCCTTGGCCTTGCTACGGGTTAACATGTTATGAGAATTTTGAACAGAATTGTTAGTAATTACCCTATTTGTTGACACTTTATTTTCCCTGTCTTTCAATTCTTTGTTTAATATTGGTAGCCATGGCCTTATTTCAAGTGAAGATTGACTGATTGGTTGGTCTGCTAGTTTTATGTATGAAGCTTCAATTAGTTTTCTTTTGAAAAAATGAGGTTCGCGGTGTACTATTTTTGCTTCGTCAAAATTCATCTGGTGATTTTCAGACCAGCAGTGTTGAGCAATTTTTGATTTATCCACTAAGCCCTTCCTCGTGTTATCTTTGTGTTCTTTGATTCTAACATTTAAAGGTCTTTTTGTCTCGCCATAATACGGCCTAGAGCAACTATTGCAGTTTATTCTGTAAACACAGTTTTTTGATCCCTGAGTGCCATTTTTTGGTTTGGTTTTTACGAGACATTGCCTAAGAGTGTTTTGTGTCCTAAACGCGGTTCTAACTTTGAACTTCCTAGCAACTCTTCTAATTTTTTCCGATAATCCCGGCACATAAGGGATTGACATAGGAACGAATTTTTCAGTGTTTTCTGACTCATTCTGTTTAGCCCTACGGGTTTTGCACTTTCTTATTACGGATTGAGGGTATCCATTCTTAGCCAAATCTTGCTCTACTTTTTTGATTTCCTGATTTAATCCATCTTGATTTGAGCAAATACTCTTTGCTCTGTCAAATAGTGAGTAAGCTACCCCTTCTTTGACAGATTTTTGATGGTTTGATTGAAAATTTAAGTACTGCCCTGTGTGTGTCTTTTTTCTGAAAACAGTTGTCCTAAGCGTGTCCCTATCCTTTTCTACGCACACATCCAAAAATGCTAGTTTGTTTTGGACTTCCTCTTCCATTGTTAGGCGGATGGAAGGAGAAATACTGTTAAGATGCCCTAAAAAGTCTTTTAGTTCATCGTCTCCATGCGGAAATACCACGAAGGTGTCATCGACGTACCTCCACCAAATCTTCGGTTTGAGTTGAGTCAAAGACAAAGCCTTTTGCTCAAACTCCTCCATAAAGATATTAGCAAAGATAGGCGACAATGGCGACCCCATGGCCATCCCCTCATCTTGACGGTATAATTTACCCTCTAGTTCAAAATAGTTACATTGAGTGCATAATTCAAGCAGTTCCATAATGACGTTAACAGGAAGTTTAGTACGTTCAGTTAGACTTTCATCTTTTTCGAGCCGAGACTCGATTATTTTTAAGGTTTCAGGAACTGGGACATTCGTGAACAGACTTTCAACATCAAAACTAACCAGCTTATCCGTCTCAGCCAGCACTATGTCCTTTGACTTTTCAACGAAGTCTTTAGAATTTTTTATGTACGAGTCAGTTTTTCCTACCAATGGTTTTAGGATTTCCAGGAGGACTTTAGACAGTTCCCTACACGGTGAGTCGCGAGAGCTAATTATAGGCCTAAGAGGTACATCAGTTTTATGAATTTTAGGTAACCCATACATGTGTGGGATTTTCGAGTGATGCGGTGTTAAACGAGTTCTTTGTTTATCAGAAAAAAACTGTTTATGCTTCCTAAGAGTGCTTGCAACTTTACGCTCGAAACTTTCTGTAGGATCTTTATTTAATTCAGTATATTTACCAGCTTGGAGAGTTTCCAATATTTTCTCTTTATATGTTACTGTGTCCAAGACAACAGTAGCGTTTCCTTTATCCGCGGGCAATATTTTGATAGTATCATCTTTCCCAAGGATAGATACTGCCTTGATTTCCTCTTTCTTTAGGTTGGGCTTTGGGACAGGAATTTTATTCAGTAAGATGCTGGCCTCGCACCGAAACTGATCCCCCTGAGTCTCAGGGAGCTGAGACACAGCGGACTCAATCCCCGTAACGAAGTCAAGCGCCCTCACTGATTTAGGCACAACAGAAAAGTTCAGCCCTTTAGACAAAACGGAAATTTCATTTGAATTTAAATTTCGTGAAGAAAGATTCACAACCTGATTATTTGCATCATTAATCTGTTCATCATTTTTAGAGTTATTACTAATTTCGACAGGTCTTAATTTTTCTAACTTTGATTGTTGTCTGGATTTAATATCAACCGATTCTTTGTCAAACCTATTTTGGATGCTTTGAAAAATGTTCTGAAACTCAGAACCAATTAAAGTTGCCAATTCAGATTTCTTATTTTCAATACTGATTTTGAGGGTTCTCTTTTCCGTACGATGAAAGTTTATTCTTTCAATTAGGAGAGATTTTGAAGCTGCAGACATTATTTTGCTGGCTTTAAAACTACTAAAAGGAGGTTTAATTCTGAAACTCTGCGGTATTAGATTTTCGAGTTTGCACTTAGTGAGAAAAGTTAAATGGTTGGTGTGCCTAGCCAACTTTAGGTGCATTTGTTCAAGTTCACTTAATTGATTACTTACTCCGGGTCCGTACCGAGAATCAATTCTTTGTTTGAAATTCATTGTTGGTGATGGTGATTTTATATTTTGATTAGGATTTTTGCGGACATTTGCCATCACTGATTAGTAAAAAACAAGTTTCACGACGTTTCGGGATCTGGAATCTGATCCCGTCTTCAGGTGGAAGAAAACCTAGAACATAACAAGATTAGTAACACAAGCCAGGAAAACCTGGACAAAAACACAGCTAAAACAGAGAACTGTAAAAGCAGTCACGAAAACAATAAGCTGAAAAGAAAAACAAAACACAAAATAACACAGGAATCACAAGTATCAAGAATCATCAGGCAGGAGAGAGCACGTACACACCCAATCAGAGCTGAGCTGAGACTGGTGGGAGGAAAGCAAATGGCGGCGGCAACGGAAATGGCGGCGCCCACAGCCAACCAAATCACGGCGCGCTACCGGTGGCGAAAAACCTGAAACAGAGACATGTGATATGCAAATTCCGTGTGTCTGTTTGTTTTTTTAGTTAATTTTTAACCTGATTTTGCCCCTTGGCCTTGCTACGGGTTAACATGTTATGAGAATTTTGAACAGAATTGTTAGTAATTACCCTATTTGTTGACACTTTATTTTCCCTGTCTTTCAATTCTTTGTTTAATATTGGTAGCCATACTGGCCTTATTTCAAGTGAAGATTGACTGATTGGTTGGTCTGCTAGTTTTATGTATGAAGCTTCAATTAGTTTTCTTTTGAAAAAATGAGGTTCGCGGTGTACTATTTTTGCTTCGTCAAAATTCATCTGGTGATTTTCAGACCAGCAGTGTTGAGCAATTTTTGATTTATCCACTAAGCCCTTCCTCGTGTTATCTTTGTGTTCTTTGATTCTAACATTTAAAGGTCTTTTTGTCTCGCCATAATACGGCCTAGAGCAACTATTGCAGTTTATTCTGTAAACACAGTTTTTTGATCCCTGAGTGCCATTTTTTGGTTTGGTTTTTACGAGACATTGCCTAAGAGTGTTTTGTGTCCTAAACGCGGTTCTAACTTTGAACTTCCTAGCAACTCTTCTAATTTTTTCCGATAATCCCGGCACATAAGGGATTGACATAGGAACGAATTTTTCAGTGTTTTCTGACTCATTCTGTTTAGCCCTACGGGTTTTGCACTTTCTTATTACGGATTGAGGGTATCCATTCTTAGCCAAATCTTGCTCTACTTTTTTGATTTCCTGATTTAATCCATCTTGATTTGAGCAAATGCTCTTTGCTCTGTCAAATAGTGAGTAAGCTACCCCTTCTTTGACAGATTTTTGATGGTTTGATTGAAAATTTAAGTACTGCCCTGTGTGTGTCTTTTTTCTGAAAACAGTTGTCCTAAGCGTGTCCCTATCCTTTTCTACGCACACATCCAAAAATGCTAGTTTGTTTTGGACTTCCTCTTCCATTGTTAGGCGGATGGAAGGAGAAATACTGTTAAGATGCCCTAAAAAGTCTTTTAGTTCATCGTCTCCATGCGGAAATACCACGAAGGTGTCATCGACGTACCTCCACCAAATCTTCGGTTTGAGTTGAGTCAAAGACAAAGCCTTTTGCTCAAACTCCTCCATAAAGATATTAGCAAAGATAGGCGACAATGGCGACCCCATGGCCATCCCCTCATCTTGACGGTATAATTTACCCTCTAGTTCAAAATAGTTACATTGAGTGCATAATTCAAGCAGTTCCATAATGACGTTAACAGGAAGTTTAGTACGTTCAGTTAGACTTTCATCTTTTTCGAGCCGAGACTCGATTATTTTTAAGGTTTCAGGAACTGGGACATTCGTGAACAGACTTTCAACATCAAAACTAACCAGCTTATCCGTCTCAGCCAGCACTATGTCCTTTGACTTTTCAACGAAGTCTTTAGAATTTTTTATGTACGAGTCAGTTTTTCCTACCAATGGTTTTAGGATGTCCAGGAGGACTTTAGACAGTTCCCTACACGGTGAGTCGCGAGAGCTAATTATAGGCCTAAGAGGTACATCAGTTTTATGAATTTTAGGTAACCCATACATGTGTGGGATTTTCGAGTGATGCGGTGTTAAACGAGTTCTTTGTTTATCAGAAAAAAACTGTTTATGCTTCCTAAGAGTGCTTGCAACTTTACGCTCGAAACTTTCTGTAGGATCTTTATTTAATTCAGTATATTTACCAGCTTGGAGAGTTTCCAATATTTTCTCTTTATATGTTACTGTGTCCAAGACAACAGTAGCGTTTCCTTTATCCGCGGGCAATATTTTGTCCAGGTTTTCCTGGCTTGTGTTACTAATCTTGTTATGTTCTAGGTTTTCTTCCACCTGAAGACGGGATCAGATTCCAGATCCCGAAACGTCGTGAAACTTGTTTTTTACTAATCAGTGATGGCAAATGTCCGCAAAAATCCTAATCAAAATATAAAATCACCATCACCAACAATGAATTTCAAACAAAGAAACGAGTTAAAGTGGTTGACATATTCTCGACCATATAACGTGCTCGATGAACCTTACACTTCAAACATAAGTATTCGAATATGTTATGACCCAACGTCCACTCTTGGTATGAAATATATACCAATTAATTAATTATTTCCCTACGTTGTTTGAAAATGATTGAAATAAAATAACAAAAACCACGTGCTGTTTTTAGCGAATTTCCTCTTAGATAAGCTATTACCGTCGTTTTAACAGAACGGACAAAAAATATCCGTATTACAAAATTTTTTGTAATAATAGATTGATTACTGTTTTTATTGGAAATTCGCTTTATTGATATTAAATTTTTACCAATTGATAGCTTTTTATGTCTATTTTCTGGATATCAAGTGAGTTTATCGTGGAAATGCATTTTTACCAGCAAAAGTTACGTTTTGTTTCAAAATTTAACATGGGCTTACATGGGGAATAGAATTTTCATTTTTTTGAGTGTCTGTTAGCATGATAACACTCGTAAAAATCGTCCGATCGTAACAAAATTTAGTACACACATGTAAAACTAGGTTCTCTTGGACGAGTTCTAAACTGGCCAGATCGACATATCCAAAGTGGGGTAAAGGCTGCTTTTACCCCTCCAAAATGTGTTTTTTTGGCTTTTTCAAATTGAAAAATTAAAGTAGGCCTAATCAAATTGTTGTTTTCACCATTAGATTCAGCTTGAAAAAACAAACAATTTGGTACATTGAATCGTTGCTCTAAGTCCGTTGGTCTTTAAGGTTTGAGTTTATCCAAAGTATTTTGAATAGGATTTTGGATTTTTAACTAAAAGAAATAACAATGTAGCCTATTTATTTAAAATATATTTATGTTTCTTAAACTATACTTATTTATCAATATTTTTGACAGAGACTATGTAAAACAAGCGATTGCATTTTATTTTAATATATAAATACATCACTTTATATATATGTTTTGTAATAATTGATTGATTATTGTTTTTATTGGAAATTCGCTGATTACGCAGGTTTGCTGCGACGGGGGTATCAAGATATTTAAAACTCCAAATTCGTACAATGGCCGACATATTTGACTAACTCCGCGGCGAAGGGGACATACTCACATAGAGTAAGCATTTAATTAGGACAATGTACAACGCGAAATTCCAGAACCGTGGTGCGGATAAATTTGTTTCCTCGATAACCAAATTCATTCGAGAAGTGAACAAATAAAATACCCATTTTTAGGATATTTTGTATGTGTTAACACATATTATCAAATATGGAGTGACTTAAAAGTCTTATACATCCATATTCATTCCTTCTTAATGAAGTTAAAAACTTAAAATATTAAGCTTTTAACGTCTTCTACTAACCCAAAATCTCCTCACTCACCTAAAAGGTCAGATAAGGAGGTTTTGGAAGATTTTTAAATTTCAGATCCTCCCCAAAATGGAGGTAAGTCTTGTATTTTGAAATGGAAAACTCTCTCATGTGTTATACATAGTTCGGCAAAAGTTATAAATAGAATGTAATGGAGAGACAAACTATCTAGGTCTCTTCAGTAATCCTAGGAAAAGGTGTACCTACTGCAGTATAGGCTTAAATAAAAAAAAATTACCTGAAACAGTTATATTTAATATAACACATCAACATTAATATAAACCTCGTAGGGGTGTAAACCTACCCTTTCGGAAGAGCGAAGCACGGAAAATCGCAGCCGCAGCGTAGCACTCGTAAAGACATGATCCTCACACTCCATCAAGTGTTCAGTCACACCTTTATTCTAGGAAAAGGTGTACCTACTACAGTGTAAGCTTGGTGAAAAAAATAAACAGTTATATTCAATATAGCATATTAACATTAACATAAACGTGTAGGATTGAGGAAATCTAGATTTTACTTAAACCCGAAGATATATTGACGATGGAGCAAACACATTTTTTTGTTAAACATGATTTCTTTGTTTTATGTCTATTTTGCATTTTTTCTGTATGTTCTGCAGATTTAAGGTAAATTAATTTGAAATCGTAATTAAGTTTTAGTATTATTTGTTTATTTTGTGTTTATTTTTGTATTTTTATGGTAATTACTATAGTTGTGAAAAATTGTTTAATATTGTAAAAAACTGTATATGTTTTGTGATGAATAAAGCTTTATTTTATTCATTCATTCAATTTCATTCAATTCAAACGAATTTTTCTTTCAATGGTAAACCAATAAATGGCTGAAATGTATTTAAGGTTTAACATGTAACAGCTAAATCTTAAAAGAATTTTTTAGAAAGATGAACTGATAATATGTTACATTATTTCCCCGACCCCAAAAATCCGGTTCAATACTCGTTTATTTTAAGCCTAATTATTTTGTATATAAAATATGTTATTTTTGGACCTGGCCGAGAACTTTAGTTTTAATTTAGTTAGAAACTATGCGTATAACACATACTTTGCGCAACATTGTTTAAAATTAAATCCAAAATTCGATACATTAGTAGTAAATTCAAACATTTCAAAATATTAATAAATATTGAGTATCTGCCTCAATTAATTGTGAACAAAACAGGGTTAACGTACCACAATACCACAACGTATTGTATTGTATACAATGCCACAACGCACCACAATACGTACCGCAAATAGCAGTTGAATGATACAAATCAGCAGATCGTAGGAATGGTGTTTAATTGTAGAGCTAGAACCAAACATGAAGGTAGTACACAAAGGCATGACTCATGCAGGGGGCCGAACATATTGTCTTTGTTGTGACTGTGCCTGTCAAACCCACCAGATAGTGCATTACTGGGTGGCGTTTTGGATGGTATATTGGTCAGAAATTAATATTCGCGAGCGAAATAAACATTAATAATTGCGCGGGTTTCTAAATATTTTTGGCTATTTAGAACCAGTGGACACGCACTGCTCAGCAGCTGTTAAGTAAAAAAAAAAAACCGTAATGAAGTTGTTCAACCTTTTTCTTCTATTTGTACCCATGGGAAAATTTGGTCCCAAAAAAGTTTTTATCAACTTTTCTCAGCGAGTTATTCAAGTATAGGGTTAATGGTTTTAATGATTATTTTCTCAATAGTTCTGGGTAGTTCCACCTTTATATCTCTTTACTCTCTCTCTCTCTCTCTCTCTCTATATATATATATATATATATATATATATTGTATATATATATATATATATATATATATGTATATATATATATATATATATATATGTATATATATATATAGAGAGAGAAAGAAAGAGAGAGAGAGAGATCAAATATTTTTCAACACATGAAAGTTTGCGTATAAAACCGCTTTGAAGTAAATAGTTAAATGTTTGAAATTACTTTTTAAACAAAAATACAACAAATTAACGGGAATTTGCTGCTCAGCTCTTTTTTTATTATAATAAAATGTTTCTTGAAATTTATATACCTATGTTAAATCTGATAAAGCCAGTCATTGGATTATACAGGGTAATTTTTTGCCAAATGGCTTTATTATTTATAAAAAACTAAAATAAATTTTAGTTTTCTGTTTGCTGGAAATGTCTACCAACACGGGGGGGGGGTTAATTTCACATGGACATTTCATCCCCTCAACAACCCCCTTCTCACCCCAACCCTTAGCTTAAAAATTTCAAAGGCAGCCTACCCTTTGTGACATATCAAATTAAAGAGCATAAAAAATAAACAAAAACTTTGAAAGAAAAATTAAAATCGTTTCATACGATACTGAGATAATACATAAATTAAAACGTCAACAAAAGCGTGTTTTAATTGTGACCTTTGTTAAATTTTGATTTGCTGAAAAATTAAAAGAGATTCTGGTGTTCTGACTGAGTGAAGCGACTATCACCACAGAGGCAGATATTTTTTACAGTAAAACTTTACGCCCTTTCCAACTACCATCTCACCACCAACCCTAACTTTAAAATTTCAAACGGGATGGTTACCCTTGTGAAATATCAATTAAAAGAGACGAAAAAAGAAACCTCCATCTCAAAGGAAATTTAAAATCTCATAACGCATTCTCAAGATTATTAACTTCCATCAGGATTTGCTGCTACAATTAATGGATATTTTGAGAATATGTAACACAAATTTAAATTTTCATGAAGAAAAATGCTTCTTTTTAAAATCTCTTTTGATTTGACATGTTACAAGGATACCTATCCCAGTTAAGGTCGGGAAAGGGTTTATCATGAAGTTGCAGTTGATAAAGTTTTATCATGAAAAATATCCATACCCAAGGTTTTAGTGCTTTACTCAATCAGAATACCAGAATATCTTCCACTTTTTCAATAAATCTAAATAAAGATTTAACAAAGGTTACAATGGTAAAAACATGCTTCTTTGATGTTTTAGTTAAAAACCTATCTCAGGAACGTATGAAGCAATCTTTCTTTTTCTTTCACCAAAATCTTTCATTTCTTATGCTTTTAAATGTGATATGTCACAAAGGGTTGATTGCCCTTTGAAATGTTTAAGTTAGGGTTTGGGGTAAGAAGGGGGTTGTTGTTGGGATGAAATTTCCATGTAAAATTCACTCCCCCCTGCATTGGTACACGTTTTCAGTGAACATAACACTAAAATATATTTTTGTTTTTTAATAAATTAAAATGCAAATTTTTGAAAAAAACACCATGTATTTGTGTCTTTAAGGGAAATGTTACAAAAAACTAATATTTAGTACCGATTAAACTAATATTCAATTCAGTTTCCGATTATCGAGACCTCTCATTCAGTATGAGGTTGATGAATGTCAGACTTATGGTTACCTCACAAGTTCCTTGTACTTATACTCCTTGGTTCAGTATTAACTGATACTTAACTGTTAATCTATATTATACAGCATAAACATTTTAAGACCATTGTTTATAAAATTCACTCCACATTGCACATTGTATATGTTCACTGGTTATATTTTCCCTCTTTTTTACATCTTTTAAGAAGATTTGAATTATTCTTGTTAATGAGGAGTGAGATATATAAGTGCAAAACACATTGTTTTTATTCAGGGAAAATGGCAATGACAATGTTAGGCGAAAAAAGATAAGGTATATTTAACTTTCAATTTTTTAATTTTCAATTGTAGACTTTTTTGTAATACTTCAACATTTAAAATAAATAATGAATGCCAAAATAATCGCTGACATAAAACAGAGTAAAGAGTTAATGAACATAATGATCTATCAACTATCGAAATACAATCTCAATGCCACGAGGTGTACAAGGGTATAATGCATGACGGCGGATGATTGTGTGTTGGCTTTTAATATACCTGTGCATGTCATTCACACCAGAATATAGCCTACTATACAGGGGGAGTGTCCTTTGAATGGTTTATTAATCAGAAATTAATAATGGAAGCAAAGCTGACTATTCGATGCTGAATATATTGCTACTGTAGTTGTGTATGTGGTTAAAATATCGGTTTTTACTTTTTATTGAATTATTTGTTCGGAAATCATAATACGTTGTTAACGTAATTTAATAAAAAATGTTTAGATTGTACTTGTTGAGTAATATGATAAATATATATTCTAACTTACGGAAATATTTTCGTTAACGAACGTTTCATCATTCAATGACTATTGTTCATTTAAATGGGATAATCGTACCAAACACGCAGGTAATTTCACGTATGATTAGCTTGTAATCCTAAAGCGGTATTTCCGTTTATTGGATTTGTTACAAAAACATCCGTTAATTGGCTTTATTACAAGAACACCAAAGTGCTGGCTTAAATTTTTTCCTTCGCCCCTTCATATATGTTAGGTATAAGAAAATAGGAGAGGAATTAAATTATGATGATAATTCGGTAGGAATGAATATGGTTTGCATTTAGTAAAAAGAAGAAGCGTACGTATTGCGTATTCGGGTATATGGAAGGTTTGATGAATATTTACACCTTTCATATACGCTTTACGAATATAAAAGTTCCTCTGAATACGAAACAACGTATGTGACGTCGGTTAGTGGTGGCATGACAGCCAAAATTTAGATATTTCACAAAAACACACAGTTTTGTTTTTCTTTGAAAACATAACGAGGGCCATTATTGTCCTCTGTAGCTTAATGCTTGCTTAGTATTTTGATTTTGATTTTTCCGGACATTTACCATCACTGATTAGTAAAAAAAAGTTCCATGACGTTTCGGGATCTGGAATCTGATCCCATCTTCAGGTAGAACAAAGACCCTAGAACATAACAATCGTAACACACAGCGAGGATAACCTGGACAAAATCGTAGACAAAACAGAGAACTGTAACAGTAGTCACAAGATAGTGGAAAAGGATGGGGACACACTTGACACACACAAGGCAGTACTTAAATTTTCAATCAAGCCATCAAAAATCTGTCAAAGAAAGGGTAGTTTACTTATCATTTGACGGAGCAAAGAGAATTAGCTCAAGTAAATATGAATTAAATCAGGAAATCAAAAAAGTAGAACAAGATTTGGCTAGGAATGGATACCCTCAATCCATGATAAAGAACTGCAAAAACCGCAGGGCTAAACAAAGTGGGTCAGAAGAATTTGCAAATCACTGAAAAATTTGTTCGTATGTCAATCCGTTATGTTCCGGGATTATCGGAAAAAATTAGAAGATTTGCTAGGAAGTTCAAAGTTAGAACCGCGTTTAGGACACAAAACACTCATAAGCAAGGTCTCTTAAAAACAAAAACAAAAAGTGGCACTCAGGGATCAAAACACTGTATTTGCAGATTAAATTACAACAGTTGCTCTAGGCCTGACTATGGAATGACAAAAATATATTTAAACATTAGAATCAAAGAACACAAATAAATCACGAGGAAGGAGAAAACGTCGTGAAACTCATTTTGTTTTTGCTATGATAAAAGAACTAATAAATAAACGTCCATGCAGTCTCACTTTTCAGTTAAGCTAATTTCGTTTTTACAATAAAATTAAAATGTTATGTATTTATATCTTTCAACGTAAAATACTAATCATTTATTTAATTAATTAATTATTTATAGTGTTTATACGTTTTTTCATTAACTAATTAACTAACTGAAATAATTTCCAAAGCTTCAAAATAACAATGAAAAGAATCAAGTAAATAATCAAATAACAAGTTTCAAAAATCAAAAAGATATCCTCTATCTTCTACCTTGTGAAGTTAAGCGTAGCAAAGAAACAAAACGCAATTTAGAAACGTTTTAAAGGAAACAAAATATCTAAAAGGCTATGTTTTTCAACCCGAAGATCTTAGCAAATATTGCGTCTTCCTCTGGGAGAGTTTTCTTCAAATATTAAATAACGTTGTTTTTCCATCGTTGTTATCGTAACATAGAGATTAGTTATATCTGATAAAGGTTTTATATATTTAAACATCATTTGTTCTCAAACGGTTGTAGTAGAATTTCTTGAGTTAATTAATGAACTGAATAAATATCGAGCTGTTGAATAGTTTTAGTTTTATGCGAAACAATGTAACTTTACTTACTTCAGCTATGCTTTGAGAATTGTTGAATCGTTGAATCATCAATGCATGAGATTGTAGAAGCTTTAGAGATCAAAGATTACAAAAAACCTCAGATCTGTCTAGTAATTGAATTAATACATAAATTTAACAATATCAAAGTTATAGCATATAGTATATAGTAAGCATATACTATAGGCCTACAGCGATAGAGTGGCTTGCTGCAATAACATGTTTTTAACAAAAGTTAAAAATAAGCATATATAATATGCACAAGCAATAATTTCTTTCTGGGGTAAAGTGAAATAAATCAATCTATATTGTGCTTGCATTATATTTTACTAATAAGTTTGTAAAGTGGCAAATATGAATTGCCATGCTTAATCAAAGTCGTAGTATGTATATAGAGAAATGCGAGAGTAACTTTATTTATATAGAATGTCCTTTTAGGCATATACTAAGTTGGTAGCCCCTTAAAGGCATAAAATCAAATCAAACATCATAAATCAATAATGTCATTCGACTTTTAACAGAATTGATAAACATCACAAAACTAATGAATGAATGAATGAATAGTTTAATGTGGCCAACAGAAAATAAATTTTAGACTTTTAATGCAGTCAATGTACCTGTTGTTATGAACAATTAGCTAAACAATTAACATGGAAAACAGTCTGATGGCGAAGACTAAATTTAAAACAGGAATTTAAAACCGAAATTAAGGTTTGACTTTCGAAAAAGGGTGTTCTGGAGAATGGATAAGAGATATCGTCTTTTAGTGTGATAATACCTAAATGAGTGTCTATTCTGAAATAGATATTTATTTTGAAATGGAAAGGAGAGGCATTAAAATATAAATACTCGCAAAAGTAAAAGTTTTTGAGGATACATTAAGAAGATTAATATAACCTAGTAAGATCCCACGCTGCAGAATAATAAGGTCTCATTAAAGGTACAATATAATGCAAATTTCACTCAATATAAAGCTCGGAAAGGTTCTTAAGCGTTAGAGTTTCTTAACAGTTTTTGAGAAAAATATATTTAGACTTCGCTCTGTTTTGAAATGTTAATAGTTTTAGTAAGCTATCATCGTCGCAAATTTAATGAATTAATTCCAAAAAGTATAAATTAAGAATTAAAACGGAGTATTTTATTTAAAAAAACGTTAAAAATATTTAGGTCGAGATAATATCGTTTTACAAATACATTTAAGTCCCAGAATATCAAAAACATAACTCGATCTAGAGGTAACACTACTGCGAATAGTATTCTCCGTAGCAGAAGACTATACTTAGTTCCTCTAAAGCTCTCTCTGGAGGGACTAGCTAAAAATAGTTTAACTGGCTTTAATTTATTAAAGTAAAAATATTAAAATTATTTATATTAAATATTGGAAAATAAATGTATTTTGCAGTGGAAAGGCCTTTGACGGAATTCAATTTGTTTGTTTTGCAATTTCAGGTATTAGCTGATTGCACCATCATCGGTTTTATATTTATCTTTTTTGACAAAAATAAGAGAAATGCAAAATAATTTCATGTAATCTAACCCAGATAAGTAATGGTTACTTAAATTTGATGAAAACCAGCAAATAAAACTAGTTAGTTATAAGTAGTAATATTATACGGATTACGAAAAGTGACGTAAAAATAAATTAAACGGAACATTTTACTTAGAAATTCGGGCGTGGCTCTCTAAGATGTGCACAGGCTTTCAAGATCTCTTTAATATTTCTAAAGGCAACCACCCGAAAGGGCTCAAAGTATGGTAATACTCTTTAGATTGATAAGGTGTATTCATTGGCTCTCCGTATCGAGACCAAATCACACTTCAAAAACCTTTTGATACTTACAGCAACGGCTGTGATGGAATATCGTGGGACTGAGTGAATGAAATGAAGTTTCAAAATGAGATTGGTCTTGTAATTTCATGGTCAAACATAGAAAATATTCATCTAAAAATTGTTCCGTATTCAATCTAATATTATCGTTAGTTTGAGTGTATTTTTGGATAGTAACCAACGTTTATTAACATTTATTGATGAATTTATTTAAGTTTCTATTTGTTTGTTTATGAAAATGGCCATTAAAGTAAAAATTAGTGGTTTTGATGATTAGTGAACGTATCTGAACGTTTTTTTTTTACTGTAGAATGAATTAATAATCTGTCAGGATTTTCACTTGGTTACGAAAATATCTTATTCTAATTTCAACCAATACATATTTAATCATTCACGCATATTATTAAGAACCCAAAGTTCACAAACTGAAAAATTATTTAAGTTAAATAAAATCAAAATTAATGTTACCAATTTAGAAGTTTTAATTTGTACTTACGGAATGAACTTTTTATTTTAACCAAAAGACCACTTTAACATGTTTAGTCCATGCATAATTGAAACACGAAATTCCCACCTTAATATATTTTCACAATGTAATATTTCTTTCGAGGACATTTTGACATATCTCAAGTTAATATCTGAATTAGTTTGTAACTTTTAACTATTCAGTTTTTACAGTTACAGTAGATCGAAAAAGGCTAACAAGATGTCCCCGATGTTATTCAACGTAAGTTTACTTTCGATCGAAGACATTTGTCACAAAATACATAAGCTGTATGACTTTCAGCTATCATATTGTGAGGAAGGGAAGTAATAAGGAAACCCTCAAGGCTACGTTGCCAGGACAACATAATATCACGGCAGTATTAGATCAACAGCGTCAGGCTTATTATGAATTAGTTGATGACCCTGAAATTACAAATACCTGGTAGGAGCAATACGTAATAGAAAAAGAGATAACCGAACACGTGGAGAAAGTTGCTGCATAAAGTCTCTAAATTATTTTTGGTTATGTAAAGAAAACTCAAGTCACTGAAACTGATGGAAGGCATTCAATCACCACAACTCTAAAATCAGTGAAAAATATGACATGTCGAACACTATTTGGTAGCTTTAAAAAGTGCCACACTGTTATTGAGTAAATGAACAAAATTTTTAATATTGTAGGTACGAGTTTATAAACCTGTATCAAAATATAAATTGCAGAAACATATCAGTCAAAAAATCGTTACACAAAATGTAATTAAATAAGGTTTGAATATATATTTTTATTAATAGGGTGGGTGCACCAGGGAATAACCACCCCCAGTGAATGACCGTTTTGCTTAAAAAAATTCGTTAAGAAACACTTTATATAGGCTAGCTAATTAAAAAGTAGCGTAAAACCAGCCTTCGAATATTATTCAACAATAACCTTTCATTGGTTAAAATTGTTGGAGTCAAAAATACTTTTTTGAACTTATTTAATATTGAGTGTCCCACTATTTTCGATTTTTATGTTTCCTGCTATAGTGACTATCCCTGCAAGGCTTATCTGGATTTACATTCATTTTTTTATTTGATGATCATTTCAACAATGTGTTGCAATTAAATAATATGTAACAAACTATCCTACAATTTAAAATCAATGTCTACATGTTATTATTAATTATTACTGAGGGCGGTCATAAATTGGAACGAAACCAAGGCAAAAATCAGTGAATGACCGGGGAAAAAATTCGCGGTCATTCACTGGAACAAGATCGGTCATTTACTAGCCATGATCGATACTCTCGGCTGACTCATTCATATTCATTGTTGTCAGCTGATTTTTCAATTTTTTGACAGGTAATCAGCCAAAAGAGACCGGTCATTCACTGGTGCAAGATCGTTCATTCACTAGTACAGTCCCGGTCATTTATTGGAGCATTGACATGGTTAACTTTTGTTTTATATTACAATCAGTATTCTCATTAAGTAATCAATTTAACTAATATTGCTTAATCCTTAAAGGATAAATGAGCTTACTATAGTAACTATGAAATAAATAAATAATGTAAAATGAACATGAGACATCGTCCTTAACCGGTCATTCACTGGTGCACTCACCCTAATTATTATAACTACCCTAACAAATCAACTAATTTCAAAATATAAACATTTGTTTCACGTGCTAAGCATGTTTCATGGAAGGTGTAAACGCAACACGCATATCTTAAGTGGAAAGTTGTTTTCAATATCAACACTTTGATTTGGTCCAATTAAATTACTTGATCGAGAAGCGATTTTATGAACAACTTTTTGTTATATAACAATTTTATTAAAGTATGTTTTGACTATATTGACTGTAGTAAAAATTAGAAAAAAATACAAAATTATTATACTGACTTTTTCATATTGTCGTTTACACTGAGCAAGGCTAGCTATTGAAGTTGATCGCATTTACCATTAGTGAAATGAGAGCGCTGTCCTGATGAAGTTACAATCAGCTTCAGCTTCAAAGCGCACTTAGGGTTGGAATCCAATCAGAGACCTTCTATTACATTCAGTTTCTAATTTTTTTGCAAATTTCTTTTCACACACGATTTAAGATTCATTGTGGTAAAGTATAAAAACACCCCCGTCGCAGCAGACCTGCATACTTGGTGAATTTAAAATCCGTAAATATATATTTCAATTGGCAAGATAGGACATGTTTTTGTAAGGTCCATAAGAATAACATAGCAGTGAGTATGCAGGTTTCCTGCAACAGGTATGTGAACAACTGTGTGGTTTTAATTAAATATTTAGTAGATCTGAACTAGGAGAAGCTATATATCAAATTTATCAAGATATATTTAGAAATAATGAAAATTTTCCATCAGGATTTTCTTTAAGGAAATTTCATTTTCCATAACGATAACATGTGGATGACATGGGGAAGGAGTATACAGATTATCTGTACAAAAATGGAATTATTAGGGATTATAGACTAATATACATTATATCTCATCTAGAAGAAGCCACAAACCAAGATTTATTTAAATATGATGAAAAGTAAGCGTGATATAGAATTTTACTCTTTTCCCAAAAGGTTAACATTGGGACAACGTACTGTGTTTACCACTTTCAATATCTCGGTAACCAACTGACTAGAGCAAGAATTAAAAAGTAATAAATTGCTAGTTTTTTCGCGTTGTATGCAATGGTGCTAAGAAATATTTGATTATTTGATTAGCAATGTAAAAAACTCAAACAGTTTTTTGTTTTTGGGGGCCCTAAAATTACCCTAGTGTTATCAAGATCTCGGGCTTAGGTCTTACCATGAGACTTACGGTAATAGCTTCTTCCCTGTAGGGGAAATTCGCTACCATTTCTGCAACAGGTTCAGAGGACTGGAGGATCTTAAAAACATAAAATATTGAAGATAGTATTTATATTTATATTTATATTTATTTAATAAAATTCTATATTGATTTTTTATTTTACGTGAGTTAACTTTTCATCTAAATTATGCGTGAGAATATTCTACTTTTAATTCAAATACTAAAAAGGTTTCAGGTACGTAAACAGAATTTTAATCTGCAGAATCTGCAGCTTGTCATGCATCAGGTTACCTTGTAGAATTGGACTCTGGCCTCTGTATTTAATAAAAACACAATTAGGTATTTTAAACAATTTTCGATCATAATCCACTGTCAATAAGTTGGTAATTTGCTCTCTTAAATCAAAGTGTAATACATGAACATATTTTTAAACACACTCTAATACCAAAGTTTTAATATGTCCCTTCTCAAGTAGATCAAAAGGTAAATAAACTAAAAAATATTTACTTTAAAATTTTGACTTAAAAAATTACCTTCATTAAACTATGCTGTTGAAACGCAGATTCATTCTAACGAACAACCCTCTTTCTATATCAATTTTTAGAATAAGAAAAAACCTCTTAAAGTATAATATTATTGAACAAAGAAATAACAAAAATTACAGAATAAAAAAGTTTAACTAAGGAATTAGATTTGACAAAAAAATGTTATAAACAAGTTTTAAAGTACAAGTATTCTTCTGAGGCAAGACAAAACTTTGCATACTTCCTTACATGACACGTAAACCCCAACAAGATTCCTTTCCGAGTGCCGAACCTAGTTACACGCAGTCGGTAGAGTTGTTTAGGTTTCGAAACAAAACTTGATAAAGGTTTGTACTCTCAATCTTGGTAAGCTGCTAATCCCTTTGACACTGTTTAAACTTGTTTCACCTTCTTTCTGTTCTTTTATTCCTGTATTTGAACAGAAACTTATTATTTTATTTTTACTAACATACATGGATAATTTTGATTAGTCATTATCTAAATAAACTTGATTAGTCAACTTTAGACTTGATGGTTAATTAGATGATAGATAAGTAAACTTGATAGATAATTTTGATTAGTCATTATCTAAATAAACAACATTAATTTATTATACTCACAATGGTCTGTATAGCGTCTCACAAAAAAGTTAAATAACACCTGAACCCCCTAATTTAAAGAGGGGGTATATATTAATACTGCACTTGCAGTATAAATTAATACTGCAAGTGCAGTATTAATTTATAGCTGATAGATTTAAGGTTTCGTGGCCCCAGACCATGTTTGATGTAATGATTCATTTTTATCTCTGAGACAAAATTTTACTATTTGACGTTGTTATTGCAAAAATATAATTAATCATCAACAACAACATCTTAACTATCCAAAAAATGTACACTTTAAAAAATATGTATTGTAGGATTTTATATGGTGTTATATTCCACAGATTTAAAAAAATGTTAAACGTTTTCAATTATAAAAAATGAATTCGTGAGATAAATGGTCCGTGACGAAAGGTACTACATAAACTTTAGACAAGCCTTAGAATAAACGACCGGCGAACATGAAACCGACCCAATGACGCAGTTTAAGTGAGGTAAATAATAAAATAATGTTGTTTTTGATAATAACTAATACCTCCATTCTAGCAGACTGACATACCAGTCTGCTATAATGAACTATTTATTAAATTTTAAAATAAAAAGATTACTCCTGAGATGGTTCTCAATCTTTGAAATTGGCGACCCACTATCAAACCTAAACAGTTTTGTCACCCACCAGTAGTGTAATATTACCCCAGATGCTAAGGTCCAATTCTCTTTGTTAAGGCAACTCCTACCAAGAAGGTGTGACCCAAGAGATGGCCCAGATATAATTTAGGATATTAATTTGGCAAAAGGAAATCTAGAAGATCAATTTAAAAGTATCTTTCGATGAACAAAGATATTTATCAAGTTAATTTGTATTTTTAGAGATAGCTTTTTGTCACAACTGTGAAACTTTGCAGCAAGCTGCAAAATCATCTTCAGGACGAATTGTAAATTTACTATTGAATGTATTAGTATTGTGTTATTCAAAATAGTGTCACAATATTGTTTGGAAATACTCCGAGAAGTGGTTTGTTAAAATTACCAAAACAAGAATCCATCTGATTTATTATTATTATTTAGGTTTAAGCAAAATTTCTCAAATAAATAAACATCGTATCAATTCAGAACAACCCATATTACGAAAGATAACGTAGATGGTGTTATTGGCATCTGGGGACCTCAAAACGTAAAATTATTATGGTCTCAGGCTTAAGTCTTACCATGAAACCTATGGCAATATCTTCTTGCTTGTATAGGAAATTCCTTAAATCGAGGAAACGCATGGTACGAGGATAAGTTTATTAAGATTGCAAAATTACTCCTAAGCCTCAAACTAACAATTCCACATTATTACACTCTCAGAAGGAAACAATAGAACTGGCAACAATTAACAAGAAGCGAATGTTTAACTTTTAAGAGCATTTTTTTAAATAGTTCAATTGAATTTAATAGAATTTCTCCTAACATTAATAATAAATTAATGATAATAGTCTTGAGATATCATTGGTATAGGCTTTAAAAAATCGAGTTTACTCAGATTAGGTTAAGTATTTTTATCTACATATTATATCCAATCCTGATTATATCATCGGTTTATTATTGATGTTCAGGAGGATAGTATTGGAGTACCTAAGTATGCACTTGCAATCTGTTTTTAAACATATGTCAACAACTATTTAAGTTTATAATCAGATGTAAAAATAATAGACAAAATATTGTGACAAAATAAACAAGACTAATTTAATTTATTAAACTGACTGTCTTATTATTAATTAATTATTTAGTTAATAATCTTAAACAGCACTAGTTATAATTATGTCCAATTATTTCTGTCCAATTTATTCATTTATGTCCAACTATACGCCCATGAATGTCCAAATACTACATGTACGAAAAATTGCTTAATTTTTATAACTTGGAACTAAATTTTACAAAATAAAATCATTCCAATACTCTAATTTTTATTGAAGTCCACTTTTTATAGCAAGTAAAGGGTTTTGACTTCCCCAAGGTAATAAGAACTGTTAGGGGTTTCGTAACAAAGTTAATTAACGAAAGTTTTGCTTTCAGGTTACACCTTTATCAAAAGACTAATTACGTTCTATTTTTCTTCAATGCTTTTTCTTTCTTAATTGACAATCAAAACGCTTTAACACTGCATGATTGATATTTTCGGATCAGTAATAGACCATATACCTAAATATATTATTTAATTTAGTTTTTAAGTTAAAAACGATTTATTTTTCCATCATTCCAATTCATCATCAAATTTGGCATTCGTTCCTGAATGTTGATTTTTAATTTCCACTCATCAACAACATTTACATCTCTCTTTTACGATTCAACCGTCAAGTTAATAAACCTTTTCATGACACATATCGTGCTTGTAACGAAGTAATTCTCGGCTATTTCAGGTCTTTATGACATAATAACTGTAATTGCTGATAGTTTCATTGGTAGGCATGATGATCCAAGTAAATCATCATGACATACAGTGAAAAAAATATAGCTTAAATATAGTTTTTGTTTAATTTTTGTTCTATGTGCTATCAGAACATCGAATTTGCTAGAACATTTTTTTTCTTGTGCGCAACATAGTCTACTAACAAGCTCAAAGCCGCCTCAAAAACGGGCACGCAAAAGCATTTGGTTATTACGATCTTTAATTCTTCATCTTTGGTTTCGCGCAAGATCTTTCGCGCAGTCCACCATATTCGTTTACTGTATGGTTCGTAATTGTGTAGTTTTTGTGTCACATAAATTAAAATAGGTAACACATAAATTTGTGTAACATGTGTTTTAAAATCTTTGACGATCTCCCAGGAGTGACAACGTTTTTGCATATAAAAAGCCTGATGATGAGGGAATAAAAAGCTCGAAATCGCAGTCGCTTGATTATAATGCAAGATTTCGATTGTTGACGGAAAATAAGGTAAAATAAACAGTTTTGTATTTCAGTAAGCAATCCAGGACCAAAAATCACACAATTAAGTTAAAGTTTTAACAAGAAGGTTCATTATTAGTTGTAAAGGGACCCAACAGTCAACCAATAACGGGCCAAAATGTAACTCAGTTATTGGAGAAGGGCCTATCTTGATTCTTGATGGAACCCCGCCACTTAAGTTTTAAATTCACGCGTTTCATCTTAAGTCGTAACTGTAAACAGGAATAATTATTTCACTTTTGTTTATTTTTCTGAATAAACAGACAGTACTTCTCCTTTTAAGTTGCATAATTTTAGTTTCAATAGTAAGAACTACACCTCTCTTAGAATAAGATTGATTATTATAATATATTTCACACAAACTATATAAAATTCGCTCTATAAAAAACATATACGAGGAAAAGTGCAAGCTGAAAATTTTGACTTAGGTATTAATAATTTTTAACTTAATTAAAAAATATTTTTAAATAATTTATAACATAATAATTTTTTAATAATAATTTTTAAAATAATTAAAAAATAAAATAA
Organism: Flexamia atlantica; assembly: GCA_035578135.1. Lineage (NCBI taxonomy): Eukaryota > Metazoa > Arthropoda > Insecta > Hemiptera > Cicadellidae > Flexamia > Flexamia atlantica. The sequence goes on from JAQJVK010000032.1 coordinate 1,298,864, forward strand.
TTTTTAAAACTTTTTTAAAATTAAAAAAATTAAATTAAATTTTTAATTTTTTTTAACTTTTTTGCTTTCATAAAAAATTATTTTTATTTTTTAAATAATTATTTTTTCATTTTTATTTTTAAATTATTTTTTAGGTATTTTTTTAGTAATTTTTGACACAATTAATAATTTGCTTAGGAGCAGGAACAAAAGTTCCAAAGAAAAACCTGTCTCTCTGAGTAAATTTTAAATGTTTTACTATAACAAGTTTACAATGATAGAATTAAATATAGGTTTGTGTACTGTGTACTAATAGTAATTGTATGCAGGGTGTCAAACTTAGACTAATTTATGGCGCCATCATTACTGTCTTTTGGCTGTCTTTTGGTAACTTTTTTTATAGACATTTCAAACTTTCAGCACATTACTTGAGAGTTGAGTTTTGCCGCAATTTTTCATGTAGAGGCCAAATAATAAATGTTAATGCAATTTTATTGTGTTTTCAGAGTACGTTTGCTTTTATTCTTACATGTATTTTTTAAATTCTTCGCTAAACCTAATCCTACAGAAAATACATGTAGTTTAAGTTAGTTACCTGTAAAATGAAAACCACGATGTCTTTCGTAAAGAAAGTATAATGGTGGGATAAAGTAAAAAATACCTAACAACGAAAATGTCTCTGGGAAAATGTATATAGCAGTTTTATTACGAGCGGAAAATCTGAAGAGCAGGCTGGACTTCATATCACTTATAAACCACAACTTCGCACAAAAAAAAACACTTTTGTTCCGTGTGGTGAACAAAGTTTCTTACCATACTATATAAATAAGCTTTTAATCGTTGAAATTCTTACCTTAAATTAGTTCTTTTAGGTTAACTAGTACAACGTCACTTATCATTAAATATTGAGCTTATGCCAATGAACGAAGTATGAAGTAAGCGTACTGAAACAATCAAAACTGATTTTTTATTACTGCAGTAACAAAACGTAAGATTTTACGGACCTTTAAGATAAAAAACGGCTGTTTTTAGTACCGTATGATAAAATTATTTTATTTGTAAATCATTAATCAAATTTGTCATTTAAAAGTTTTACTCTAAGTTTTCTTTACTGTTTGAAAGCTACCAAAGTTTTTCAGATGCATTTCTTATTCAAAGAGAGAAAACCCGCTTATCCCTTTTGGTTATTCTATAAATGTACGGGCCTCCAAATACGAATAAGCTTTTCTAGTAAAAAAAGAAAAAACTACAAAGTCATACTGGAAAAATATATTAGACGATATCATGATAGAGACATTGTTTCCCAATGAACAATTTTAATGATAAAGGTAGAAATTTTTAAATGTTTAATTAAAATTAAAAGCACGATATCAAAGGCAAGGCTGTTGATTAGGATATTATTAATCAAGACTGGTAATCAACATTGATGCTATCAGTTGGTCCACCAGTTGAGCGCTAGGGACCAAACATAGATTAGGTTAATTACAATCAGGATGTTCAAAGCAGTAGCCTTTCATAATTCTTTTTTAATTATTGTGCAGCTGAAACTCTGAATCGATGATCAGAGTAATACAGGCCCTATTTCCTTGTGATCTTGAAACACAAAAACCTGACTATATCATTTAATAACGAGGTTTAACTATATTATTGATCAAATAATTCTAGAAAACTGAACCATTAATATTTTTATTTAGAAATGAATTCAAGACAATTGCTCGATTCCGAGCAACGGGTTTACTAGTGAGCATAGAGCCACATGTCACATTTAAATAATTTATTTTAATAACCATTCAATTAGTTAATACAGACGAATATTTCTATAAATTTCTTGCAGAGCACATTAGTTAAGAAGCTGCAGGCAGACACAAATTTATATTTCAAGTATCAATTCTATCTCAAAATGAGTTAGCACAGAGAGAGCTTTTCTTTGTGGTGTTAGTTACTCAAAATGTCTGCAAAACAAATTTATGACGCATGATTTTATGTATAGTAATAATTGAAAAGTAATCCTAAGAAAGTTAAATTCTTGATGTCGCTGTAGATTATCTTCGAAATACAAGATATTTCACTATCCATGATTTCTTTCGATAGTCTGACTGGTGGTGGTGTTATAATAACTGAGTGGCGAAGAAACAAGTAATAATCTATGATTTCAGTTTTTACTAATATTATATTACAAAATATTTTTAGAGCTACGATAATTACTAATTCAAATTACTTTTCCAAATTCATAAAAGAATACCCTCGTCACAGCAGACCTGCTTTCTCAGCAAATTTCAAATGCTGAAACAAATCCACACGAAGGGTCGCATCAAGGAAAATGAACGTGCGCTCGTAAATAAGCATGAAAAAATATTCTGTGTAAGAACAACCTAGGACGTGATTATGGTATTTTGCTGCCCCATAAATGAGAAAATGATATATTTTAGGCTATAATTCGAAATATAAACTAGATGAAGCCACATGCCAGTTTTATTAAGATAATATGTTGAGAGATAAGCAAGTGATGCAATTTTCTTTTTATCCCATAAGGTTAGCAATCGGGAGGAGACTACATTGAATTGCTGCCTCAGGAATCTAAAGATTTGGGGATTTTAAGTCTTATATCAAGTTTAATCGAAATATATTGAGAAATGAGCAAGTTATAAAATTTTCGTTATTTCCCATAAGGTTAAAAATGGGGAGGTGAGTACGCAGATTTGCTGCCTCAGGACTGTAAAGATGCCGGGATTTTATATTTACTATATGAAGTCTCATACCATTTTTTATTAAGATAGTTCGAGAAATTAGCAAACTACTGTTCTTTTTTACGGCCTAGCAATTAATTTAACCTTTTGCAGCCTAAATTTACATTAATTCACTTAAAATGCTGACTGAAACAAGACCTATTCTTTATCTTTTTTCACCGATAATTTCGGTCAACTAAAACTTTTTTGTTTTAAATTTAGTTTCTCTATATATATTAAATAAGTAAAAAATAAGTTCTAAAAAGTTTGTATAGTTTTAAATTAATATAGCAGGCATTTAAAGGCAAGAATTAATTATTAAAAACAACTTTTTAAAGTTGCTGAATTAAACAATCAGGTAGGTGAAATTCAAGTTTTGAAATCAATTTTATTCAGCTCCAAATCCCAAGAGCCCCGGGCCTCGGACTGATAATGTTTCCTCGATTCGCAATTCAGGATCAAAACCGATTCATATAATAAAATATTCTATAAGCATCAAGTGATAACTCTGGATATTGGTTTAGGCTAGAGCCAAAATGCAATAAATATCTGTAAAATGTAAAATTAACTAAAACTTCTTTACACCACGTTTAAAATTAAAATGTCATTGTAATTTTTAAAAGAAGTTAAAATTAAAATATTCGATAAACATTTTAATGCGAAGTGACTATTCTGTTTTTATTCGGGAATTAATTTGAAAATAACTTATTTTACAATATAGTTTGTCCTAAAACACCTTTTCTTATATCCATCGAATACTTTTGCATTTTTATTTTTATTTTTTAACAAAAACTTTGAGCAATCTTTTACAGTTGAGTTTAGTTTTAACGCAGTACTGGATACATACTGTAATGACCCAGTTACAAAAGTAAAAGCGAATACAAATATAAACATAAACATTATCAGAGAGATAGCAAGTTAGTTTGTTACGTTGGTAGTTGTTTATAAAGCTCTCAATATCAATGGAACACCATTTTACACTCCTCTTTGTAAACAATTTCGCTACAACGTTTCAATCATAACTTAACCAACAATGATGTTCTAGCAAATGCTGTTTGTTCAATAAATGGGTTTTTACACTCAATACTTTCTTGGATTTCAAAACAGGAAGTTTATCAACGGGCACTTGCATATTTGTAAAATAATTCTCTCTCCTGATTGTGACGAGTGATACAAAACAATAGTTATACATAATCAAGTCCCAGTTATACCAATCCGTTTACTGTGGGGGCTCCTTGATTGAAAACTAAAATTTCAAATTCATTACTGTATATTTCTCAACGCTTAAATTAGATAGAATCTGGAAATAAGTTCAACATTTGCATATATAATAAATCAATACAAAGTTCACATATTGGTTACAATCCTGAATTTAAATAGATGCTTTTTATTGTCTTTACATACCGATGAACCCGTTTGAGTTCAACCTATTACTCCCTACATGAATGGTGGTGGTGGATATTTTAGTTGTTTATAAAAATAGTTATTTTAATACTACTCTAAAACAAGAATGTTTGTAGAAGCAAAATGTTTTTCTCGTCCAAGGATTCTTGATTTTTCTATTTAATATGGGAGTTTTGGCTCGATAAATCATTTGGAGCTGGTCACAAGACTGGAAAACCCCGGTCTCCATCCTTCAGCACTTCAAAGATCCCAAGATATCGTTATGAGCAATTTTACTCAAAACTATTGAATGATGTAGTCAAGTTGTCTTTGTTTTATCCGAGCACAGCTCAGACTCCCGATTCTATCTATTTACTTGACACGAACTCTAATTTAGGTTTAGAGTTTGAGTGAACTCCAGCGCAGACCGGGTAATCCCTTCCCACCAACCTGTTAAAAGTTATGTAAACAATAATGTTTGCTTAAAGTCAGACGTCTATAAGGAAAAAGAGAGTGGTCAGAAGTTGTTGAAAGCATATTGTATTCAACCAAATAAATTCCACACTTTTGCGTTGCTTAGTAAAATGTTTATTTAGTTTTAAGACATGTCCAACAACTAATTGTTGGTTTATCAACAAGTCATCATTTATTTAGTTTTAAAATGAGTCCAAAAAGTTATGAAAACTGTATTTTTATGACGGTTATTTCTGCATATTTAGTAATGTAAGATACTGAAGTTTCTTTAATTCATTTTCAAAACTAACCTCTCTGTTTAGAAAGCGTAGTTTGAGCGTGTTAAATCCATTGTCGGAACACAAAGCGCTTTGTGTATAATGTTTTATAGCACAAAGCGGCAGGTGGAATCAAACAGATTAATTTATTACTGGGACTGAGTTAGTTTACGACGGTTAGATCTCTCGCTTTCAATGTGCATTGGTTGCCATAGGGTACGAAAATCAATTTCTTTAAGTCGGTTCTTCATGTTAATAAAATGATACATACTGTGTGTTCATTTCGTTGTGCATACCATTGCATGTGAATTCAATATAAATTCGACCCCACTTACAGTCTTGAGTAAGCAAGGTAAGGACAATTTTAGTTTTTGGGCAAAAAATATTTTTTGGCGCAGCGAATGAGTTTGGTCGAGTGTTTTTAATTGTCACCACCATTTTACTTGTCCCATTATTACGCCTACTATGCTAGCTAAAACATCCTTATGTCTCTTGTAGTTTACGAGATCCCAATGGTGTGGACATAAAACGAACACACCATATATCAGATCATTATAGTTACAATTTTATTTGAAAAAATATAGTAATTTACATGGACGACGGGATGAAGGAAAATGAATCAGTTGGTTTTGTTAGTAAAACATTTGTGACAACTTGAAAAAAGTCCCTTCAGTTTGACACCTTGATCGCCTGTAAATAAATAAGTTAGTTGCAGCTCAAGAAATGCGTTTGAAGGGAATCAATCCAAGAAACACATCAACCTGCTTTGTTTGTGTGAAACCTCAGTTTAGGTACCAAAAGAATCCTACTCGCTCAAGGAATGTATTTTCAAATAATCAATCAGGTGAATATCTTATAAGTTTTACTGATAGGTTTTTATTATCGATCAAAGCTACCCAAAAGCCTAGACACAATAAAAAATTCATATTTAGAAATACAAGAAATATATTTAAGAATATTTAAAGCTTAGTCAATTTCTTGGTGCTTGCTGGAATTGGTATGGGGTTGTGCATCTTTCTGTAGGTAATAAACGAAACAATATAAATAAAGAGAAACACTTTTTAGAGAAGGTTTGATAGACTAACAATTTCGGAACTAAAGATTCAGACTACCATCATACTTGTTAAGCTCCAACAGCTCAGACTTGAAAATAAGGGATTTGATGTGCTTTTAACAAACATGCTGCAACTAAGTTTGAATCGAGTTTGCATAGAAACCTAACAACGTTAATAACAACTGGAAATCCTCCAGGATTTCATGCCTCAAAGTTAGCACAAAGTATGATATACCGGGGAAGGTGTTAGATCAGAAATATAATTTTGTTTATATTGAAATCCCTAAAATATGATAAAGATATTTCTTAAACATTGGTACATCGAGTGTTGTGCGGCAGTTAATTTATATTCCCAGTTCTACTTCAAGCTAATTTTAGCGAATTTCCCCTTTAGGGCAGAAGCTATTACCGTAGTTCTCTGTATACTGTAATTTAATGAAATAAATTGATTTGATTTTGATTTGATTTGATTTTAAGACCTATGCCCGAGACCTTGATAACTTTTCGTTTCGGGCCACCGGAAGCAGAAAACACCATTTGTTCGAATTTATATATATCTATATTTTCCACACTTTATCCTTTAATTATTTGCCAAAATAAAATCATCAGAGTTATAAGTGGGGCTCGTAGGCGTGATTCTTCATTTCCTTTATATGTATCTCTAAATATCTTACCTCTCAGACATTTGTACATTTATCGTGTTCTGAGAATATTTTTCACAAGAGGAGGTCATTTGCTGGGTAACATGAATATACATTCAGAAAGGCTGAGAAATTTAAATAAAGTGTCAGTTCCGTTTCCTAGGATTGAAGCCTACAAACGTTTTTATACTTTTTCAGCTCCAAATTTATATAATTTCCTTCCAACGTCTGTGACTGGTTCAGGAGTATTTTTTTCATTCATTAGGAATTTGAAGGCATGGTTAATGTCAATTAACAATTTGGAATCATATATAGGCTAGATATTGTAATTTTACTGGTTTTTTTTTAATATTTGCTTTTTTTCTGATATGTGTTTTGGAAATAAATGCTAGAATATTGTAGGTAGGAATATGTTTGTTCATTCCTTTTAAGTAGTCTTGTGATTGTTTGTGTTTAAACACGTTGTGTATGTCAATGTTTTACGTTAAGGCACTATTGCATTGTATATTAAATAACCTATTTGTCTTGAATACTTTTTATTTTATGTTAGCGGGAGTTCTGGCACACAACACACTTTTAATTGTAACGTGATGCCACCACAACACGGGAATATGCTACAGATGAGGTGGCTATCCATTTTGTAATTTTTTTAAATTTAAGATTCTCTTTTTGTAATTATTATTTGTATATTTTATTGCAACCTACAATGCATTACAAAATTGTAATGTGCATAATGGAAAATAAAGAATTTATTATTATTATTATTATTACTATTATCTATATACATATAATTATTATTATATATATTATTATATATATATATATATATATATATATATGTGTGTGTGTGTGTGTGTGTGTGTGTGTGTCTGTCAGCACGATAGCGGCCGTAAAAATAATGGTCCGATTAAATTTGGTATGGACATGTAAAGTGGTAATCCCTCGGACGAGTTCGTGAACCAGTCCGATCAGACCACCGGAGGGAGGGGTAAAGGGGGATAAACCCCCCAAAAATGGGTTTTTTGAGTTTTTTACATAGGAAAATAAAATTTATCGAATTTTTGTTGGCACCATTGAATTCAGCTCAAAAAGCAAACAATTTAGTATCATGAATCACTTCTCTATGTTCATTGGTTACCGAGATATTGAAAGCGGTAAACACAGTACGTTGTCCCAATGTTAACCTTATGGGAAATAAGTAAAATTCCACATCTCGGTTATTTCTCAACATACCTTGATAAAACTTTGTAAATAGCTTCTTCTAGTTCAGATCTATTGAATATTGAATCAAAACCACCCAGTTTTAATATACCTGTAGCAGCAAACCTGCATACTCATTCCCCAAAAATATGGAGCTTGCAAAAACATGTCAAATCTCGCTATGTTGGATTGAAATATATTGTTTTGCATTTGAAATTCACTGAGTATGCAGGTATGCTGCAACGCAGGTATCATTCAATCAGCAGGAAATTAAAATTGTAAATGAATAAATTGTATTTATGTTTTTTGCTGTTATAAAACATTTTAGTAGATAGCTCTAGAAAAAACAGCTTCTTATTTAGAATAATTTGGCTCATTTCAAAAAGGAGGACCCAGGATAACACCCAAAAATGCTGAATCAATCAACATCACGTGGAAATGGTTTGACAAGGACTGCTGAAAGCTACTCGTCATTGTCTAGCTTGATTTTGAAAATATGGGCTTATTTTTACTATGTATAATGTTAATTTTTTTAAAGTACATTTTAATAAGCCTTAATATCTTAAGAATGAGTCAGTATTTTTTTTAAAGCGTATTGCGACATTGAAATCTGTGTAAAAATCTAGTTTAAAATGACGGCCACAACTCCACCTCTACCTCTGCAAAAAATATTTTGTATCCGTAATGGCGGATCCAAGATGGCGGCCGAAAATGTCCACCCACTTAAAATGAAGTACTTACCAACCAAAAAATGTTTTGGGGTTGGCTGGGATTGATAATTTTTAAATGTGGAAAAATTTGGGGGGGGCATTTAAATCTCACCCTGTATAAATGTTTGTATTTTGTAAATATGATTATTGACGGTTCATTTTATGTTTTGTTTCAGTATTCTGTTAGAATCTACAAAAATTACATTTAGAGTGAAATCAGTCTCAAGACAATAGGGGAAACGGTCGTATTTCTCTTAGCTTTACAACGGTGTTTGTGGCAGATCATTAATTTCTTCAGAATATACTATCTACTCCTGCCATCTTATCATCATTGTTGTAGTTTAATTCTCTAAGAAATATGTTGCATATCATTAGAGAACATATTTAGATTAACATATTTAACATATTCTTAGATTATTGATCGATTCAGATTTTTGTTCTTTACGTAAGGTCAAAATATTATGTTTAAGAATCTCTTCTGAATTATTTCTTTAACAAGACCTTTTCGTATTACTTTTGCATGGTCTATTTATTTGGTCGGAACTTAGTTCAGTTGGATTAATTATATAACATGTTTAATTAACAATACAGATATCTTACAAAAACATCTGTTCCAGGACAAACTAGTTTGGACTAGGATGAACTAGTTTGTCCCGACCGCTTTGGGATAAACTAGTTTGGTCTGATTAATTACAGGCTAAACTAGTTTGATCAAACAGCGTTAGTATAAACTAGTTTAGCCTGTTTGATTCGTTAGGCAAAAGTAGTTTTGCAAGGTAGCCTACGAATAAAATAGTTTTGCCGGGATCAAGGTTAGGCCAAACTCTTCTCTACTGCTCCACTGCTTCAGCCGGTAGGAGTCAGGTTAGGTTAGGTTAGGTTAGGTCAGGTAAGGTTAGGTTAGGTCAGGTAAGGTTAGGTTAGGTTAGTTTAGGTTAGGTTAGATAAGGCAAGGCTAGGCTAGTTTAGATTATGTAATGTATCTCTCAACCTAACCTAACCTAACCTGACTTCCACCGGCTGCAGCAGTGGTGCACTAGTCAAGAGTCTGGCCTGACTTTGAACCCGGAAAAACTCCGTACGCTACCCGGCCAAACTAGTCTGGCCTAACGAATCAACCAGGCTAAACTAGTTTATCCTAAAGCTGTTAGACCAAACTAGTTTAGCCTGAAATTAATCAGGCCAAACAAGTTTATCCTAAGGCGGTCAGGACAAACTAGTTCATCCTAGTCCAAACTAGTTTGGCCTAAAATCGGGTTTGTCCGGTAACATATCCACTTGTTCATATAAAGCAGACCTACAATTATGTTTAACTAGAGGCTTGTAAGAAAAAAAGCCCCTTAAAAATACAAACTCTTTGTATTTTATGAAACAATGAATAATCTTTATAATAAGCTAGGGGGTTTCTTCATGGTTAATGATCGATAAAAGCTGGAGGACTTTCAATGTTTAAGGTGTAAAACTAAAGATTGATCCAAAATTTCATCAGAATTTAAGAAAGGGCATTTATTAAAAGTACATAATAGAAAGTACAGTATACAGCTGAGTTCACGGAACAGTTATAGCGCTATACGTCGAAGTTTTATCAAACTCAATTCACTTTGTTCATACACCCCAAGGTCTTTATGTTCAAGCAATAAAGATTGATTGAAAGATTGATTTATATGCTTTACATATAAAGCCAGTTACCTAGAACTTTTAAAGGTATATGAACAACATATATGAAGGAGCGGGCAGAACAGCTGCATTTACGACTATTCGTTTACTTTACAGCTGATGAGCAGCGCGTGACCACTAGAGGTTATGAAAGTTCAGGGGTTTCACAATGTGTATTTTACAAAATCCAGTTCATAACAGAAGAATTCCTGGGAAAGTCCTAACATTTTTGTCTGCTTGGATCAAAGGTAACTCGTCAGATAGCGAGGTGGAATGCCACAGAAATGAAACAACGTAATAGGAACGCCGATACCATCCTTTCAGGATAAACTTATTACAAAAATAAGTCAAAACATAAACCTGTTTTAGAATATAAATCGCATATGTACGATTCAATTTTTTTACAAATTAGTTGCAGTAGTTCCGAGTGGTAAAATTACTTGGCTATGGATTTAAAAAGTCCCTAAGGTCAACCACAGATTGCAGCACTTATTCCTGAGTAAAACCGGTAACACTCACAAATATTAAAAAAAAACTGTTAAACAACTAAAAAATCATAGATAAAATATAATTTTCTAAGAACTGCAAGTGGCAATTAAGGCCAAAAGAAATATACTTAGCCTCTCAGGATTAATATTTGATCTCATTTTTTTTCATGGAATCATAGTTAAAATTTAATAAAATCCTCTAACCTTTAAAATATAGATGTGTAATTGATATTCAGTATAAATTTAGAGTATCCGAACTCATACAGTCTATTGGTATTCTAGTAATTATTAACTCCAGGCAAGCGGTACGATCGGGATTATTGATATCCTACCAATCCAAATTATTGTTTTACCACAAGTTTTAATCAATCAACTTATGAGCCACAATTCTTTTTGTTTTACACAGTACTTTATATATTCCACTGCATTTTTATACACCCTAGTTGGTATTGTAAATTCAAAAACAACTAAAAAATACTACATAGGTACACACCACTCAGAAATTAATTACTGTATTTTTAGTTCTTTGTTTTTGTTATCTTGCCCGACTAAATTTAATTTGCATCACAACTATATGTTTTTATTAAACGTGTTCTAGGACTGTATTTTTTCATCAACGGTGGAAATTACCTTGTTGTTTATATAGTCAGATTTATACCAGTAACAAGGTAATTCCTGAATTTCAGTCTATTTTATATTTACTTATTTTTTATTTGCAGCAAAGCTAATGGTTTCAAAATATGGTTATGGTTTTTACATAGGATTTTTATATTTTTTTACTAAGAGTACAAATAATATACTGTCTTAAGGATAGTATGAAATCAGAAATCCAAATGTTTTATTGCCTTAAGAAAACAAAACTTGCATTGGACAAAGTCAATAACAATACAAACCTATCATTCTTTTTACAACTGTTAGGATTTCTTCACAATATGAATCCAATAGCAGCACAATTTATCATTCTGCTTGACATAAATAAACATAAATAAAAGTAAATAAATAAAATTAAATAATATAAATATAAATTCTTCTAATGTTATAAATAGGAAAGTATGGATGGTTGTGCGTGAAACTAACGTTCCATCACATGAAAGCCACTTAAGCTAAAGTTTTACAGGAATAGAATAAAGATGCCAGAGCATAGCCTTATACGGGCCTTTTATTGGTTTTAATTTAATTATTTTACTAAATAAATATATACATACAGGGTGTTTATGACAAACCCTTACAGACTTTGGGATATGGTTACTTGCATCAAAAATAAGAAAAAAGTTCCTTTAAACATGGGTCTTAAAATGCTCGGTTATCCGTCTGTCGGTCTGTATGTGTTCATAACATGATTTAGCATAACTTTGGAAGTACTAACGATATTAACTTCAAACTTGGTACTTATTTTCTGACTAATAAGACCTATTTTGGTGCGGAGTATCAAGTTTCTACTTTGTACCATTTCAAAATGGCAGCTATTTTTAAACCTTTTTAAACTTAATATCTTAAAACTGAAATTTTTATAGATATTGTACAAGAGACAAAAACGTTGCGTAATTTTATTTACTACAAAATCGTATAAAGATCATAAAGGTCGAACTACAATTAATGGAGTTATTGCAATATTTCTAGTAAAATAATGCGAATATTTGCTATAACTGCCATTAAAAGGCTTGTATTCTGTTTGACGAATTGCAATAACTCCGTTAATCGTTGTTCGATCTTTATGATCTTTATCACAGAGAAAGTAGAGAAAACACCCTCTACCTTCTCTGTGTCTTTATATAGTTATGAAGGAAATAAAATTACGCAACTTTTTTGTCTCTTGCAAATGTTTTGTAAAATTTACTGGTTTTGAGGTATTACGTTTTAAAATATAAAAATGGCTGCCATTTTGAAATGGTACAAAGTAGAAACTTGATACTCCGCAACAAAATAGGTCCTATTAGTCAGCATACCTATACTTACTAAGTTTGAAGTTGATATCTTGAGTAGTGCTAAAGTTATGCAAAATCATGTTAAAACACATACAGACCGACAGACAGATAACCGAGCATTTTAGGACCCATGTGTACGGGAACTTTTTTCTTATGTTTGATGTAAGTAACCATATACAGGTTGTTCAAAAAATGTGGAGCAATAATTTACGTAGTGATTCCTTGGGTCAAAATAAGCAAAAAAGTATTTAAACATAGGTTCTAGAGTGCTTCGTTTTCCGTCTGTGTGTCTGTTTATGATTTTTACATATTTAATCATATCTCACGAACAACTTAACGTATAAACTCCAAACTTGGTATATGGATAGCCAATATTAGGAATTATTTTTTAATAAGTATCAAATTTCTACTTTGTACCATTTCCAAATGGTGACTGTTTTTTATTTTCAAAGCCAAATATCTTAAAAACCGTAAGTTTTAGAAACTATACTGGTGATGAAAAACCTGCAAAATTTAATCTAATTAACGAAAATATTAAAAATATAACAATCGGACCACTAATAATGAAGAAATGTTAAATTTTCCGGATAAAAAAGAAAATATCAGACATAATGTTCTAAGGGACCATGTTTTTATGCAGAAAAGTTCAAATTCCTCCGTTATTAGTGGTCCGATTATCATATTCTAATATCATCATTAATGAGATTAAATTCTGCAACTTTTTTGTCTCTTGTATTATTTTTGTAAAATATACGGTTTTTAAAATATTTAGCTTTAAAAACAAAAAACAGCCGCCATTTTGGAATGGTACAAATTAGAAATTTGATACTTCTAACAAAAATATTTCTTAATAGTGGTTACCTATATACCAAGTTTGAAGTTTGTAAGTTAAGTGGTTCGTGAGATATGATTAAATATTTAAAAATCATAAACAGACACACAGACGGAAAACGAAGCACTTTAGGACCTATGTTTATATAAACTTTTTGCTTATTTTGACCCCAGGAATCACTACGCAAATTATTGCCCCATATTTTTTGAACACCCTGTATACTTTAGGACATTTATATACTTGTAAACTTGTTTGAAGTACTTATGTACTTGTTTATGACTTGGCTGTCTGCCCACCTCGCAGCTATTTTACCAGATGACCTAATGGTAGAACCCCGTACTACCGATTTAAATATATATTACTATACTCTTATTATATCTGTGTAATGATTCAAACCGTTAAGATGATTCAGTTTCATATTTTTGCATTCCAGGGGAGAGAAAAGAGTTCAGGGATTTGGTCTGCACTTGAAGCATGGCTGAGAAATTTAAACATTTGTTTTCGGAGGAAAATGGGTTTCCTTCCAAATGGCTTTTACATTTCCGCAATTCATTCCTAATAGCCCAAACACTTTTTTCGGTTTTTATACAACAGTTTTGAGCCCATCCCATGCTAATTCTTAAAATAATAATAATAAAATTGTCAAGAGCACGAGCAAAAACGTTTTGTTTATTTGCAGGTTTATTAAAGGCAAATTTGTTCAACTAATTCCAACAAATGTTAAAATGGTAACAAAATTTTGAAACTTATTAATCCTAATGTCTTGCGTAAGTAATTATTCAAATTTAGGAATACTTTTCAAATATGTAGTATTATATAGTTGTAAAAATAATTTTAAGGATATTTTAATATGACTTTCAGTGAATTTATGTATACTCTATAACTATAGTATAAGTACAGTAAATTATTTGGTGTAACCAGTATAATTTAACGGAGAGTAAAACCCCCCTGTAATAGCTTGGAAAACAAACGATATTGGAAAACTTCACTGTCTGAATAATGAATTACTTGGACGGGTTCTGAATTAGAGATGAGTATCGAAGAGCAAATACGTAGTAAAAGAATCGTTTACAGAGTGTTAAATTAGCTTAACAAGAAAATTAAACAAAAAAAAAACAAAAAATTAAACATTTATCACCGTACATGGGAATAAATGAACAATAAGTATCTTAAACTTACTTTTCACTGCTTTCATCATTTTTCTGAATGCGTCTCAATAATAGTACGGCACAATCAGGTTTAAACTTGGAAATCCAAACAAAAATGTCTAACCAGTGCTAAATTGTTTAATACACTTCCTCCCCTATGCATACACAAGTTACATTTACATGAGCGTCACTTTAACCTTTTATCCATACACGATAGGCAATCAACTGTGTTTCACCCGTCAAAATATTTCTTGGACTTATAATTCAATTGATCCTATTTTAAGGCTATTATTACTACCTTATACGTTTCCCTACAGTTTTAACATTCATACTTTGAAGTACCTTAAGGTAATTTTGTAGAACCATTTCCTAGAACAGATCTATAAGTTTGAACTTTCTCTTAAATCGTAAAACAACGTCAAAGCTCATTAGTCTATTATACTCACTTTGAAGCCGGTTTCCCGCGGTTTTGATAAGGCAGAAAAAATTTATTTTTGTTTTGTGAAAGTAGACAAAATGTCAAAATGATATTTTCACAAAACAAACTATACCATATGATTCAGATTGTCTTCTTGATCGTTATACCACAAATAAGTCAATTTTGAAGAAGTTGCCAGCAACAATGTTATACGGTGGAGCCATTCTATTAATCTCTTTCAGTAAATAAAAAATTTCAATCTTTACGTTCCCCATCCCAGACACTGAACTGTAATAATTATAGCCCACGCCTATTTTATGCCTTCAGATAGTTAATTTTTAGAATTTAAAATAAGTTTTTAATGCGTGAACCACCTTTTTACAGTCCATGGGAGCTGAGCCTAGACCGAAGAACCTGTGTTCTACGGTACAGAGTACACTTAATAGTACAGTACTTTAGACCAGACCTAAACCTTATCATAAAGTTTCCAGGATCTTGCTTAGGATAGATCCATTACAGCGAGTTTGCTATCTTCTTCTATATGATTCAGCGTACCTACACTTTACCAAGTATAATATTAATAGGATTATGATGATTATAGTACTATGATGTGAAAGCGAAGGAGCGAAATAACGAAATAGATCAATTCTGTGCATTTGTTTTCGCAATCTTTTTGGCCGAAGGGGGCGTGGTTGTGCCGTGCGCGTCACTTTTATATATATAGCGCCAAACCAGGTACTGGCCATAATACCTGAACAGAGATCAGTCCACCTGAACCTTCTAGAAAGTTTGTCAGAGGGAAACTCAGGTTTTGAAACCTCAAGTCTCGTTCCATTCCGTCGCCGCAGCTGGACACGCCAACATATTTTAACCAAGTCGATAAGTAGTAAACCTTAAGTATTAACATCGTTTTCTCGAAAGTGGTTTTGTTAGCCGACAATTATGTTTTAGTTAGCTTGGTTTTGGGGTGGGGGGGGAGGGGGGAAAATTCTAGTTGGGGGTTTTCCAAGATGTGGTTTTCTGTGGGTTTCGCCTCTACAGAGGCGACCCTTTAAAATATTACCAATGTAGCTTCAACAGGAAATATTGCTTCTCATATTTGTCTTGCCAACAATAACTTAGCTCAATAGTTCATTAAACCTTTATTCAGAATCATAGTAATCAGTGATTAGACAGTTATTCTTAAATTCAGACAGTTAGTCACATGCAACGTAGGCCCTTCTGGCATTGGATATAGTTGTACATGGAATTAATTACTTAATTATTGTTCATCAAAGCTAGCTTAGGTGACCATATGACAATGGGCATGATCTGCCTCAGGGTAAACCTTCCACCTACATTAATTATCCTAATCATTTCCCAGTTATAGTAATTTTGCTCTGACCAATCCTTTCCTGACAATACAGGATTACCTTATTGTACCATAGATCCATGTTCCGGCCTTAATCCATATTTAGGTATGCCCAACAACCTATCCATCCAACAATTAACAACTTCATAAGTTCCATATTCCACCGAAATATAGTTATTTGTGTTGAGTGAGTAAAGAACAACATTGTCTCATGGGTGAAAATCTTGGCGCCCGATTTTTTTATCAGGAAATAAATAAGTGAAAATTAGTCTACTTATATAGTACTGTATATGTTTTGTGAACCAGTTACTTCCAGTGCATCTAATGGACATTAATTTATTCAAGATGTGAACATTTTCACCAGAATTTATATATGTAATGTCTACTTGTTCTGCATTATTGTAATTGGGTTTAAACCTGTTATAATGCATGTAAATAAATAAATATATAAACAGAAATAAAATAAAGCATTACACTTCAAAAAAATTCAAATTTACATTTTCTTGGCTCAATAACGTTTTGCCCAGTAAGATTTGTTGGTATATGAAGTTTGGAAAGCTAAAAATTATTTTTAGTTTTTTTATTGGTACAAAGTGTGAATAACTCACTGCTTGGTACAAAAATAGATCTGAACAATCCGAATTTTTTATTACCTTCAGGAACCCCAGGCAAGATAATGAAAATATTTTAGGTTCATGTAGTTATTAAATAAATTTATTTTGGTTAAACAATTAAAAACATTGATTAGTATATTCAGTAGTATAGACCTATTAATATACATAAGAAGACATACTTAAAACCCTTATATAAACAACTTTATTATGAAATACTTGAACGGGAATTCCAGTTATAGTCTGCAATCAAATCCAGAGTGATTGTGATATTTGGGCACATTGCAGTTTTCAAACTGATGTGTTTTAATTGAATCGATGTACTATAGTAAAAAGCAATTGAAATTCAATCATAGATCAGTGACAATCAATTTTTTAGTTCGCTTCATTGTTATTTAACACGTTATTAATGAAACGTTAAGTTTATTATTTCATGTAATAAAGCCTGATAGGTCCCATATTTAATCACGACTTAATAGTTTTTACTATTATTATTATTATTATTATTAACTTAATGCGTTTATTAATCTTATCTATTATTGTCTTAATGCGTTTAAATAATTAAAATGATTTTGGGAAACTTTTCACAAAAAAACTGTTTTTGTTTTATTTTTAATAATTTAACGCATTTGTAAATATATAGAAAATGAAATATCACAGTTTAGTACATATTCTTTTGATCTAATCACTCTTTTGTTTCCTGTTTGTATTTTAAATGAGGCTTTAATTATGTAAGAATTAGGAACTTTCGCTACCACTTGGTAAATTTGGTTATGTAATAGAGAGACTAAAAAATATAATAATGAATCAGCAGCCATGCAAAATATTGTGATTAAATATTCTGGGAAAAATTACCCAAATAATTTTTTTTAACTAAAAATCTAGCCTAAATCGTGATTAAATGCCTTGGAAGGATATTGACTGAAATCTTTAAAACGTTGTTTATGTAATAAAAACACAGTATTAAATTGCTTCCGATTCTGAAGAAAGTGTTTGGGCAAAAAACCCTAAAAGCCGATTACACTCGGAGGAAACAAACAGTTGCTGTGAAGATTTATCTTATACTGAGCCTTTCTTATCTGACGTAAGCCCTGATTTCAAACTATATATGTAAAAAGCCATTGAACGTTATGTCTTTATTGACTAGCAGGCCGGTTCTAATTTAATATCTGATCTGTATTCTGAAAATCATATAGTTAAAAAGTTGGAAGAACAACTCTTTAATCAGAAACTCTATTATTTGATGTATCATTTTTCCTCAACAGCTATGTTTAGACGCTTTTTAATTCTTGAATGAGTAAAATAATACTTTTATCTTCATTTTTGACTAGTCATGATATCCTTTTCAAAATTAGTTTGGATTCCGAAAGAATACTTCGACTGTTGATGCTTTATATAACCTCGTATCGACTTTGTCTTCCTCTCTTGACCAGAAAAACATTCATATTGTTTGAGAATATGGAAAAAATAGGCTTCAGAGGAAAGGCATATGACTGGGTATCATCGTACATTCAGAACAGGACGCAAGTAGTTTCAGTTCCTTATATAGATGATTTAGGTTTTTTGACAGTTATTGTAGCAAGGGGCTATCATTTCTTGGGAAGGTGCATCAAAGTCCACCCTTCAACCCCTGATAGTTACTCAGAAGGCTATACTGGAGGCTGCTCTGGGGAGGTGTCGGCGCTACCCAACGAATGCTCTCTTTCGTGAAATGAACGTTTTTGACATAATTGTATGTAAGGACTTTTCTTATTTACTTGTACAAACACTCTGACCTTGTAATTGACAACGTGAATCATACTTACTCAACTAGGAATGCTGCTAGTAGGGATACCGATTCCTAGACTATTGAAAAGAAAAGCTACTCTGTCACTAACTGTCACAATATATTACGTATATTACACATACTATACAGAATTTTCCGGAGACATTTAAACATGTTCGTACTTTACTTTGGGTGCTTATCAAAACATGTAAAACTTTGGCTGGAACAGCTTGGAAGAACTAATATTAAATCACTCATTACTTCACAATACAGACTCAAGTTACTCAGAGCAGTGGTTAGTGCGATGAGATCTTGGCATGCTCGACGTATGGGGGAGGGGGGTTTGTTTCGTCTGAACTTGTCAAGTGGCAATCAATAAAAATTAAAAAATATAAAAAATTATGGGTGGGAGCAAATTACGCAAAAACAGTCTCATCGTCACCCACAGGTTTTTAAACCTTTGTGATGTTTAATTTCAAGTTCTTTTAGGAAGCCTCATTGTATTATCGTAATAATTATTGTAAATTAAGTTGTTTTGATTTGATTTGTTTTGATATCCAAGCCACTTCCACAAGAAAATAGCTACTCCTCAAATGTTTCCATTTCTTTGGGAGGACCTGGTATTATTTTCTACGATCCCTCCCCTATCCCTATGTCTATTTTTAGGCTAATAAAGCCCAAAAATAATTTTGGGTCTAAAAAGCAGAGCAATTTAAGCCCTCTTGAATTTGGAATTCTCTACCCCGTCAGCGTACTGAGCGTGCACTCACTTAATAACGTTAAAAATTTAAAAATTAATAAAAAGTACATCAAGAATCACATACCAGCCGTCTCAACTAATGAGGTCGTAACTAATAAGATCGTTAATGTTCGAAATCCGTTCAACATTAAATTTTTCACCTAGATTTAAAGATGTTCATATCTTTAGCTCTAAGAATTTTATAATTAATTATTTTAGAGACTGAGCTAAAACAATTATTTTAAAAATATTTTTTATTAAAACATAAATTAATTCTTATTGTTATACGCTCTTTTAAAGTCTGCTTGTTATTTAAAGTCGTATTATTAGAAATACGAGTATGAACATTCACTGTAAAACTGGAGCAAAATATAAGCTTAGATCAACAGAAAGGCGATTTTATTCAACTTCAACTTAACCTCAGGACATGTTCACATTATTCAATCCTATTTTCCAATTCAATTGCAGCTGGGAACAAGTCACTTCTGGGATAAACCTGTACAACCTACGCTTCCAGGATAAAAGATTTATAATACGTGGATGATAAATAGTAAAATGTTTATCAAACAAGCTAAATTAAAATTATTATATATTTTTTTAGGTTCAATCACTTCAATAGATACTTTCAAATTCACTTTACCTTTTTACCTTCAATTTAAAATCAATTAATTTGTCACATTTTAAAAGCAATTTATAATTTCTTGATTAGCATGATTCGTGTTGTTGTATTCATTGGATGTAAATTAAAAACGTCTTACAACACTTAAAACTTTTTCAAGACTTAGACGTTTTTCATTTACAAAAATGCAATTTGCTCAATCCTTGTAAACTTTAGAATGAAAAAATAAATAAAATAAAACATATTTTGAAATAAATCTGATTTTGTTCAAGGTGAGGGATGTTAAATGTTTCAGGTTATTGTTTTATGTAACAACTTTCAAACTAAGGTTAATTAAAAAAATTGTACCATTTAATCAAAAGGCACTGTAATTATAAATTAGTTTTTAATTTGAATGCCTGGAAAATAAATGAAAAATGAGGTCCTCATACAACATGCAGTTATCCTCTGGTCCCCTTTGACTCAATCCTCCCTGGTTTCTAGCATCTTTGTTGTAGATGTTGTTGTTGTTTCACTGTTGCTGTTTATTTGTTTCAGAGATTATATTTATTGTTGTAGTTTCCAAATTTTAGTTTAATGTTTCTTCTATAATGTTTAATACTATTAATCGTTAACTTTACATTTAAGTTGTTATTTTTCTTATTTAATTAGTTAAGGAAGAGTGATTAGTAAAAACAGGTTATTAGTTAAACAGGTTAAAAGTTACAAAAAAAGTCTACCAACCAGCATGAGACTTTTTAAGATTGCTAATTTATACAGTTATTTGCATGTATTGTTTGATGTACCCTTTGTGGGAAAATCAATAAATAAATAGAATTGAATTGAACTGAATTTAAATGAAATGTCATCAACGCTTTCTCAAATTACTTTTTTTCACCTAGTCCTAAGTTAAAGCTACACCCTTTGCAATAAACTTGATTCTTAATTAATACTGTAAGTTTGGTTTTGAGGAATTGTTATTGGAAACTAGTATTTTGGGTTTTATAAGTGTAATTTGAAGTATCTTTTTATCCTAATATAAATGTAAGAAAGCTTGAGTATACCTGTTCAATATACGTTTATTAGCCCAAACATATTCGAATGTTTATCTACTATAAATCTAGCATCCTGTTAAAACAATTTTTACACTCCTTTGAATAAAAAATAGTTTTAATATATTGTGACCTAATAATGTTTATCATTTTATTGTACAGAGGGGTGCAAAAGCAGGTAACAATAATGGAATATTTTATATAAAAAGTAGTATTGTTTATTCAAAAACTAAACTTTTAAGATGTATTTTAAGAGAGTTAAGAAACAGAAATGAACTTTTAAAAGTGTTTTACTTGACCAATACATTTAATTCCTTTTGTGTTCAAACTGTTCAAGTACCAATAAACTAAAACTGGATACCTACTTTTGAACCCCTCTATGTAGAAGTATTTCTAAGCCAATATTTCCTTTGACAGATTCTTTTGAGATACCTCATAAACATAATCAACAAATAATTCCTTTTTATAAAAATATCAACTCGGCAACACATCAAGCATCTGAGCAGATGTGTATCTGTGTCGGCGTCGATATCTGTGTTTTTTTTTTAAGAATACATTTTATAAAAATGTTCAAATACATTTTTTTTCTTTGAAGCCTTTGTTTCCGAGAAAGCGAAAACAATTTTTAGTCAGGATGAGAGAAAGAAGATTTTGTTTATAGCTGTTGAATAATTCCCTTTCACAACATCGTCTGTTACCATATTTTATACTTCCTTTCAAAATATAGATCCTCTTTATGAACAAAATTCAGCAGCCATTTGTGTTTCCATATAATGATCCATGTTTATGACGGAGGACCGAGGTTAAATTTAATTTAATACTTTAACTTTGAAGTGAAATGAGGTGATATTAACAATTATTCAAAATGGACTTTATACATGAAAGAGAAAGTTGAGCATAGAGCGGGAGGAAAGAGTAGTTACCTTTAACAAATGTTCGTTGTAGTGTGGTAGAGATGCGGTGAAAATCATGATGAAAAATGAAGCGGTGACCCAGGCCTGGGGAATCCAATGGACATGATGAAAAACTGCTTGATGTTCACTGTTTCCCGATCGACCACAGAGTGACACACAGGTCGAGTTGACCGTTGGAACTTCCAGGATGTCTTAACATGACTAGGCTATTGTTAACTGTTTTGTATTGAAAGATAATGGATTCCGTGAGTTGGAGTGGTTTGTAGTGTGATTTTGTTAGGCCTATATGAAAATAATAAATATGCAAAACTCAAAAAATCCTTGTTTTTCCTCTTCATGTTAATTTATATTAATTAAAGAAATATTTTTCCCCTTCTTAGAATGAGAATTAGTATTATTTATTTTTAAATAGTCCAAAATAATTGCAAACAAAAAAAACACTGAACATTCCGCCCCCTTTGAACCAGCCCAGGTTCAACAGTAACAAAAAATTGACGCTAAATTAACTGAAAACATTGCAAAAGATGAGGGGGAATGTGGATTAGTCCTTTAAGCTTCTTTAGGTAGAGGGAAGACCTTTACTGCAGGCCTTGTATACAGTCCAGTAGAGGTCCGCACTTTCACAACTCTGACGACACCATCCAGACCAGGTGAGGTAGCGACAACACGACCAAGTGGCCAACACAGAGGAGGGGTTCTTGAATCTTGAACTAAAACAAGGTCACCAATCTGCAGATTTTCTTTCTGAAGAGTCCATTTTGTTCTTTGTTGTAGAGTGTTCAAGTATTCTTTACTCCATCTATGCCAGAGATTTTGAGTGTAGGCCTGAACACGTTGCCAGCGTGTCAGACGGTTTGAAGACAGGTCCGTTAGGTTAGGTTCAGCGACTGCTGTTAAAGTTGATCCAATAAGAAAGTGACCTGGAGTTAGAGCACTAAGGTCCGCAGGATCTGATGACAATGGGGTCAACGGTCTTGAATTCAGGATCGCTTCAGCCTTGGCTGTTACAGTAAAAAATTCTTCAATCGTAAGAATGTCTTGATTAATAATTCTCAGCAGATGATATTTGAGGCTTTTGACAGCGCTCTCCCACAATCCTCCTTGATGGGGAGCAGAAGGCGGGTTGAAGTGGAACTCTATAGAATGGACATTACAAAAATCTAAAATTTTACTTCTACTTTCTGTCTCCTCAAAGAGCGATTTCAGATAGGAAGCAGCTCCCACAAAGTTCGTCCCGCAGTCCGAGTAGATCTTTGTCGGAAGTCCTCTCCGAGAAACAAATCGGGTCAATGTAGCGATGAAAGATGCAGTTGAAAGGTCTGTCACAGGTTCAAAGTGAACGGCTTTTGTAGAAAAACAGATGAAAACACATATGTAGATCTTGAATTGTTTGCTAGAACGTAGATTGTGAGATTTTGCATTGAAAGGTCCACAGAAATCCATGCCTGTAGTCTGGAAGGGTCGTGAGCAGTTCACTCTTGAGCCCGGTAAATCGCCCATGAGAGGTGTTGTATTCCGTGGTTTACACCTGAAACACCTTAAACATTTGAAGATGCGCATTCTAATAACACCTCTTGCGGATAGAATCCAATACTGCTGACAAATCAATGATTGAAGAAGTTGAGGTCCAGCGTGTAAATGCTTTAAATGAAAATAATCAATGAGCATGTTAACGATGTGATGAGACTTGGGAAGAAGTACAGGATGTTTACTAGAATAGCTAAGAGAAGAATGCTTAAGCCGTCCTCCTACTCGGAGAATATCTTCACTGTCTAGAAAAGGTGACAATCGTTGGATTTTGGTACTGCAGGGTTTTTTCTTCCTTAGGAGCTCGATGTCGTCTGAAAAAACCTCTTGTTGAACTAGTTTGATTACTAAATTTTCAGCAATTCTAAGTTCCGAGAGAGAAGGCTTGTTAGAATTTTCATTTTGTCTAGGAATAGGCTTATTGCGACATTTCGCAATGAATCGCAGAACAATGACAAGGACATTTAATAATTTAGACCAACTTGAGTACCTAAGCAAAAGATCATTAGGCCTATTCTTTATGTCTGAAATGAGAACAGTCGTAGGATCGCTTTTTAACTCTGGAATTTCATCCTCTGGAAGAAAGACAAAGTTACTCGAAGGCCATTGGGAAGGTTGATCTGCCAACCACTCTGGTCCTGTCCACCAAAGTTGATGTTCCTTAAGCAGCGAAGGGGCGAGACCGCGCGAGGCGCAGTCTGCTGGGTTGTCAGTGGTCCTTACATGGTCCCATGAATTTGTAGGAGTCAGTTCCTGTATTTCTGAGACACGGTTCGAAACAAATGTTTTTAATCTGTAAGGAGGAGTACTTATCCAAGCAAGTACGATGGTTGAGACACACCAGTTTCGAATGAGCTCCACCTGATAATGACTAGAGAAAATCGTTACACAGTAGCTCATTAATTTAGCAAGTACATGTGCTCCACACAATTCTAGGCGGGGTAATGAGACTGTCTTTAAAGGTGCTAGGCGTGTCTTGGAGATCAACTGTCGAATGACGCAGTTGCCATCACTAGTAGTGGTACGAAGAAACACAACAGCGGCATATCCTCGGAGCGAAGCATCTGCAAAACCATGAAGCTGGATTGGACAGCCTTTAGTTAAAGCCAAGGTTCTTGGAATAAGAATGTTTGAGATGCATGACAGTTCATCTACAAAGTTAAGCCAGGAATCGGCCAAGTGTGAGGGTAAGGGATCATCCCAGTTCAAATTTTGTGTCCACAAATACTGCATAAAACATTTTGCTTTCATGGTTACTGGAGACAAAAAACCAACAGGATCAAAGATTTGAGCTAATAAACTTAAAACTAATCTTTTTGTGAGCTGCTGTGCTGATGTAGGCTTATTAAGTTGAAATTCATAAGAGAAACTATCCGTAGTTGCCGACCAACGTAGGCCTAGAATGCTGAAATGAGCCTGTTGAATGGATTTATGAAAAAACATGGGTATTTCATGATGTTCAATTGGGATGTCTTCTAACAATTTTTGAGAATTAGATACCCACTTTCTTAACTCAAAACCACCTTTACCCATCAACTCAATCAGTTGATTCCGAAGTTCTAAGGCTTCGGCTTCGGAGTCATCACCGCCAACACAGTCATCCATGTAGGTCTGGTGTAAGAGAATATCCTTGGCAGCTGGGAAGGCATGTCCTTCGTCACAAGCAAGTTGATGTAAGGTTTTAATAGCTAAGAAAGGTGAACTATTCATGCCATAAGTGACTGTAGTAAGTTTATAAATAGACAATGGATCAGACTTGTTTTCTCGCCACAAGATAAGCTGATAGAGCTGATCATCGGGGTGTAACTTAATCTGGCGATACATTTGTCTTATGTCGCATGAAAACACAAAATTGTACTTTCGAAAATTAAGCAATATCTCGTGAACATCAGTTTGAAGTTTAGGTCCTGGCAGCAAAATATCATTGAGCGACAAGTTATTACTTGTCCGAGAGGAAGCATCAAAAACTACACGTAGTTTTGTTGTAGACGAAGTCTCTTTGGTGACTCCGTGGTGAGGCAAGAAAAAATGTGGTTCCTTTACAGGTAAATTGTCATGAAATATAGTCATGTGACCAGAGGAATGATAATCTTTCATAAAATCAATGTATTTTTCTTTAAATTCAGGTTGTGAAGAAAACTTATTTTCAAGTGATGTCATTCTAAGTTTGGCTGAGTTGAGAGAATTACCTAATTCACTATGGTTAGGCTTGAAAGGTAATCTTACCACGTAGCGTCCATCTTGTTCACGATAGTGGGTTGTTGAAAAATGATCGATGCAATATTGGTCTTCATCCGAGAGTTTCGAATGCTGCGGCGGCTCTTCAAGTTGCCAAAAACGTTGTAGAGAACTGTGGAGATCAAAGTCATTTAATGACAATAGTGATGTAAGAAAATTACTTGGATTTGTGTCACTGAGACAAGGTGTCTTACCCATGATTGCAAAACCAAATATGGTACCAACCACTTTAGGCAAGTTTTCACCAAGGGAATGCACCACCCCTGTAAAAATGTCAGCAAAAAGTTCGCATCCCAATAAAATATCTATCGGTCCAGTCAGGTGGAAAGAGGGATCTGCTAGGCTATATTTCTTAACACTAGAAATAACATCTGGATGGACTTGAGTTCTTGGAAGAGGTGAAGTTATTTTATCCAAAATTACCACAGTGTGGTTAAGTGCAACTGACTTGCCATTAAGAGTCTCTAAGTCAACAGTAGTGACACCTTTAGACTTTGTACTAAGTCCTGATATTCCATCAATAGGTAGAACAGATTTTGATCTTACAACATTTAATAGTTGAGCAGCACGCTCGGAGATAAATGAGCATTGAGAGGCAGAGTCAAGTAATCCTCGGAGAACATGAGTATGTCCGGAGGAAGATTTAACTTTCACCAAAGTGGTGGCAAGAAGAACTGTAGTATTGCAATTAACAAATTTATCAGCCTTACAAACCATAGAGGTCTTACCTTCAGCTTCAGGAATACCTCTAGAATCTTTGAGGTTAGGTTCATCTTGAGATTGATTCTTCTCTTCAACCCCAGATTTTACAGATTTCTTAAAATGTAAAAGTGAATGATGAGGTTTTGAACAAGTTTTACAAGTTTTATTTGATTGACAAAGTTTAACCAAATGATTTCCAAGACAATTTGTGCAACGTTTCAAGTCACGCACAGCATTAAATCTTTCTTGAGGTGTTTTATTCTGAAAAACAGGACAACTGTATATATTATGAGCTTCATTACAACAGAAACATTTGTAATCCGAAGTACTTACTAGAGCCATAGGCCGATGTTGATTAACCTTGCGGTTAGGTTGAGTTTGGCCTAGGTTAGAAGGCGTTTTGGAAGTCGTTGCAGGTTGAACTTGGCTAAGCGAGGCAGCTTCACTATGATTGCAGAAATCCTTTAAAAACTTAATTATCTCGCTAACCTTAGGGAAATCAGAAGATTTGCGCTTAGACTCGAATTGTTTGCTTAGGTTAGAGTCCATTTTGCGCAACAGCATCATACTTAACAGGTAATTATTTTCTGATACATTGTAATCAAGAACAGAGAGAGCTTGTTCATTTTCATTATAATCATTTAAAAAGGTCCTAAGACATTTGACAGATTTATCAGAAATACTTGGTAAATCAAACAGTTTGTTGAGATGAAATGAGATTAACCTACGGGTTGAATGGTACCTATCTTGAAGGGCATTATAGGCTACCATATAATTTCCAGATGAGATTGGAAGCGACTGTACTAAGTGCAAAGCTTCACCAGAAAGTGAACTTAATAAATACTGATGTTTTTCCACCAGAGATAAACTTTTATTTTCATGAATGGTAGTATTAAAAAGGTTGATATATGAAAGCCAGTCTTTAGTTTCACCACTGAAAGTTTTCAAGTCAAGCTTAGGTAACTTAACTATGCTAGTAGGCCTACTATGCTGTGAGTGACTAGAAGAGATTGACTCATTTAATGCTTGATTTTCATCAACAGTACTTGAAAGCAAAAGAGAAATGTGTGTTTCAATGCTTACCCCAAGCTCCAGCAAATCATCTTGGATTTTCAAAATAGCCTTTTCATTTTCAGAGAAAACAGTAGACGAATCATCAACACTGAGCAATTTATTCAGATTTTGTTCAAAGGTAGCTAACGTAGTTTTCGTTTCCTTAAGAATAACCTTAAGTTTTGCCACTTGAGCGGCACTTACCTCGATTTCATGAGGATATGCTTGTACTTGCTCATTTATTTTAGTTAACCTACTCAACTGAGCCGTACAGGTATTTGAGAATGTAGCAAACCTCATTTTGTTTCATTCCAGTCCACTCCTCCTGATTGTACTAGACTGAAAGACTGAAAACGTAGTGAAGTTCAAGTAGATTGACTTCAATCCACTCCAGATCGTACAGTACGATTTGTACTAGACTGAAAACGTAGTGAGCTTCATGTTGGTTGACTCCAATCCACTCCAGATCGTACTCTAGACTGAAGACTGAATCTGTAGTGGGGCGATGACGTCAGAGATGACGAATGAGCTGTTTCGAGAAGAAGGAACAAGGAACATGAAATGACAATCCAAACTTCAAAATGGCGGTACTGTCTTTCGTGAATGTTCAACTGACACTTAAATTCACTTTATTAATGTCTTTTAATAAAAAGGTAACACCTCCCGCTCTCGATATACAAATAATTACCCTGATAATCCGGCCCGGAGGACCAAAAATGTTTATGACGGAGGACCGAGGTTAAATTTAATTTAATACTTTAACTTTGAAGTGAAATGAGGTGATATTAACAATTATTCAAAATGGACTTTATACATGAAAGAGAAAGTTGAGCATAGAGCGGGAGGAAAGAGTAGTTACCTTTAACAAATGTTCGTTGTAGTGTGGTAGAGATGCGGTGAAAATCATGATGAAAAATGAAGCGGTGACCCAGGCCTGGGGAATCCAATGGACATGATGAAAAACTGCTTGATGTTCACTGTTTCCCGGTCGACCACAGAGTGACACACAGGTCGAGTTGACCGTTGGAACTTCCAGGATGTCTTAACATGACTAGGCTATTGTTAACTGTTTTGTATTGAAAGATAATGGATTCCGTGAGTTGGAGTGGTTTGTAGTGTGATTTTGTTAGGCCTATATGAAAATAATAAATATGCAAAACTCAAAAAATCCTTGTTTTTCCTCTTCATGTTAATTTATATTAATTAAAGAAATATTTTTCCCCTTCTTAGAATGAGAATTAGTATTATTTATTTTTAAATAGTCCAAAATAATTGCAAACAAAAAAAACACTGAACAATCCACCTGGCACCTGGAGGCGTTTATTACAACAGGATGGTTATTATCACATTTGAATTCTATAAATACCTACTATTATTATTTTATAGTAAACTTGCTGGCAACCCTAACTTTGCTCAGGAGAATCTTTTTTTCTTGTTTGACTAGTAATTGTTGCATTCTATTGGAACCATTGGGACTATTTTAAACTATGATATGACCATAACTTTTGATGTAAAAAATCAAACATTGAGCACTTCCAAAACCATGAAATGGGTTGCTTTAAAATCGTCCTATGAGGGAGCCCAAAACGATAGGGCACAACCACCTTAACACACATTATAATGAGATTCTAAGCTTTAATATGACGCTAATATCAAGGGTCTATACAATATATGTTAGACCCTATTGTATATAAAGTATTTGTCTATACAAATACAAATGCAACTAAAGTATATGTGCTATAACTCCTGATATAGCGACTCAGAAATCTAAAACGAGAAAAAATATCGATATATTTTCCTTTTGAGAGCCAAACGGTTTTTTTGATACTAAGGAAAAAATACATGTGTACATAATGAAATACGCTAATTTCCATTTAATATATATACGTTTTAAAGAAAAACTAAGGATAATAATGGATGTAAAAATTGACAAAAAACAATCCTGATCTTTGAAGTCCTTTCCAAATTAAATCTAAAATAACAAATTTTGTACATGATTCATAACTAATTTTCTTACAATAAACAATGTTTTTTCCAGTACAATACAGTTTATGATATATTATGATATTCTTTGATTGATTTTCAGAGAATAGTTTTGGAGTTGACATTTTTTACTACAAAAGTATGACAGAGTAATAGAATATATTATACATCAAGAGCACAAATCTTGGCACATTCCTAAGTTGTAATTTAAACAAATATATAGATGAAAATTCCACGACAAAATATAAAATTTTCAAAATTATTTACTCAGTTTGCTTTTTTGTTTATTTTAAACCACTGTTGATGAACATCACAATGAATTGTATAATTTTACATTTTTATCACTTATCAGGCCTGCTACCTATTTCCCAAGACTATGTGATAAAGAAATCAAAACGAAGAAAAAGTTTTTATTTTTAATAACACATAATTAGTATTCCTATCAGCTCCATCATGAATAAAAGTTTAAATTAATATTCAAACTTCAAAACCATTGGGAGCAAGTTGAATGGATTACCGTGTTCGGGAGTTGGGGTTCAATTTAGTCTGTGGCTACCACTTTTTGTCTGTTTCTTACGTTACCTAACCTCGGTTCATTATAAGTTTGAAGAAGTAAAGAGCAGCTGAAGTGCATCTGAAGCATATCGATTGGAAGGATTTTGATAAAAATATTTTATTCATAAAGAAATTTCACCATTATTTTTAAAGTAGCAAACATTATGATATCAAAGAAGGACATTTTATAGACTTTGTACAATACACTTTATTTGGGAAAAAATTATAACGTATCAACAGATAACCTTCCTAATTTTTTAACAGTTTTGACACAGAAAACTGGCTTTAGAAGAGTTTGATTTTGATTTTTGGGTACAATAAAGATAATTATTTTCATTGACCTATTTAGCGTAAGGCTTATCATTAATGGAAAAACATATGAGTGTCATTATCATTATTAGTATTACCTTGGAATATTACAAGGTTTAACCGTCCTTGTATCTCTTATAATTTACAATATCCCAATGGTGTGCACAAACACACTGTATACAAGTGTGGTGAAATTTTTGCAAAGAAATTGTAGATGTTTGGTACGTTGTAGCATAACGTGAGAGGGCTCAAACTGAAGGTCTTGATGCCAAGGACTCAGGAAAAATACTGGAATTCCTTTAAATTCTCCAGAAAACAGCAAAATAATGCAAAATATCTTCCATTAAAAAACACTGGGTCTAAAAAAACGGGTTTTTACATTGAAACATGTGGTGCTGTTGCTTGATTTAAAAGCATTTTCTAGATATTAACATCAATAACATAATAACAATAAATTAGCGTGTTAACAGCAAATTATATTTTTGTTCAGCAAAATTTTACTAAATATTTCTTACTATGAAAAGTTACGATAGGCTATTCTTTCAATTGCCTCCATAAATACAATTTTGAAAATAAAATACAATATTTGATGAGAAAATTAAAGAAGATATACAGTTTTTGTTTCTTGAGGTTTTATAGGAAGGTGTGAAAAGATTGCTAGTATTTTTAGTCTATTTTTCACTGTATTTTTTTTAGTGATTAGTCATATAATTTGTAATAACATTTTACTTTAATAAGCAATAGGAAAATGTTTATATTGTAGGACCTATAATAAAAAAATCGACTCAAAAACAAAACCAATATTACTCTAAAAAATTTAGTCTATAGTTTATTAGGACTGCAAATTATATCATTAAAGGAAAACGATGTAATATTCAAACTGGAGAAAGAATGTTTTGCAAGAAATGGTGATTACAGAAAGTTTAATTACATTTCTTTCTTAAGATCAAAAATTTCTCAAAAATTCTTATTCTTTCATGTTATTTCTACTCGCTTTAAATCTTAATAACAAATCCCTCCTGTATTGCCATGAAAATATTTTATCTTTGTTGTTTTACTCTTACAACATTATAAACTTTTAACATAAAAAATGCATAGGTCAAGAATTTATATTTTTTGCGGTTTGAATTTGCCTAAATTAAAACCACAGAGATTCATAAAAGACAATCATCATGATTACTTAGCAGATTAGATGTGATATCTAAGCCATCGATAAGACAAAGAAAACCGCCTATGTACTAGATCCCACGATAAGGTTTGAAAAAGACACAACCAAATGAAGTGAATGAGGGAAAGAAAAACATTTACAATCCAACAATAGAGTACTATAAGGAAAATTATAAACTTGAAAATATAAATGTCATTGGCCCATTCTTGGGATCCCAAGGGACCATACCAAAATTCTTTTCGGAATTTTGGAATAAGTTTGGTCTGAAAAAGAGTAAGCTGGAAGAAATATCAACAATAATTTAAAAACATTCTATCCAAATCTTAAAGAATCATTTATATAATAACAATAATTGAAGAAAACCATTCTTAAATAGTATTTTTTATAACTAATATCAACATAATCTAATCTAAATTTGTTACAGTATCCTTTGTTTTTAAGTAACTTTCATATTGAATGAAAGAAGGAGTTAATTTATTTCAAACTAGCAGTTGCCCGTGGCTTCGCTCACGATAAAAATTGTAACTCCCTGCTGCCTAAATGAAGATAGGGCCACATACTGAATTTATGATTACACAGATAACGTACAATAACGAATGATAACTTTAAGTTAACAAACTAAACTAAATCTAACTTGTATATAGTACATGCAATCTAAATAATCAATCAACAAAACACCCAAAAAACCATTATGAAAGTAACAAAATTGTTAATCAGCTATTTCCGTATGTGAAGCTTGAACCATCTGCTTGTTGAATAAACATTGAAAACCAAACAAAAGATCATCCATTCTATTTACTTAGTAAAACTTATAAACTTCGACCTCGCCAAGGCCCCTTAAAAGTTCAAATTAATAAAAGGTCTTAGCGGATGCCTACGCCATAAAGAACGTCCATGCAAAGGTCCAAGGTTGCAAGAAAAGTAGTTTGGGCTGTGCAGTGATAGGTCAGTGGTATTGGACAAATGTAAAGAAGGTAAACTTTCATTAACCAGAAGATGTTTCCAGGAATCTGCAAAGACCGCAGGTCTGCTGCGACTGGAGTTATTCTACTACTGCCCCCCGGAGGAGGTATGTATTTCTATTTGGCCTCCCTGTACTATGAATGCGAGCAGATTCAGTGCCCCGCCGACAAAGCCCTCAAGTGTGTCACTGCCCTAGGAACGCTTACGCCCAATATCGTCAGATATGCTCGCATGTATATGTATGGTATTTAGTGGCACTTAGGCGGGGTATGAATACCCCCGTCGCAGCAGACCAAGTATACAGTTCTCTGTTTCATGAAAGTATATGTACGTAAAACGTAGAATATCCCCTTGATTTAATGTCAAAAAAAGTTCTAAGGTTTTTAGGGTCTATCTTGAACAAAAAAACCCTGTTGCAGCAGACCTCCAGACTTTGTGCATGACCTTATTTTATTTCTTCCATAAGAATAACATGGGGAATGAGTATGCAGGTCTGTTGCAACAGTCATGCAGACATTTTGTGGTTTTAAAACAATATCATGTGAATCTGAACCATAAAAGCCACATAACAATTTTTATCGAGGTATGTTGAGTAGTAACCGAGATATAAATTTTTTCTTATTTTCCATGAGGATAAAATAGGGACAATGTACTGTGTTTTCCGCTTTAAATATCGTTTAAATGGTGTTTTTTGCTTCTGGGAGCAAGTTATCATGGCCTCAGGCTTAGGTCTTGCCATGAGACCTATGGTTTTAGTTTATTCCTTTAAGCAAATTCCCTAATTCCGTCAGTGAAATTTGCTAAAAGACAAAGGCAAAGTCTTTTTTCTAATGATGTACATAAAATAAATGGTTTAAATTAGCTCTTTCAATAACAACTGTTACAGGGAAGAAAGGTCTTTAAATTATATCTAGTCAGTGATTTATTTTATGTTCTATTCCTGACAGCTGATTTGACATACTACTAATTTTTTCCTCTTTGCATATGTTTAGATATAAACAGTTCATCAATTTTTATTTGTATTCTGCCACAAGCCAAACTTGGTCGAGATAAAATAAAATTCGTGTTTTAGGATTTTGCAGTTTGATTTCAAAAGAACTTACTTGTGATTTAATAAATTGCCTAAATATCAAACCTTTTATACTTGTTGAGTAGATTCCATGAGCAAATGGATTATGTACGAAAACTAACGATGGATTAAATCATAGCCAGATGGTTATGATTAAATGCTACTTTTATATAGTACATAAACAAATAAATATTATAAACCAAAACATGAAACTGAATGAAATCATTAAACATCTGTTACGATGAATCCATCAGTGATGGTAACTACCATCTGCTTGGAACACTGAAAATGTAAACAAAACGTTATCCCCTTTAATTCTTATGGGGAAACTTGGTTGAAATAAAATAAAACTCGGTTTTTAGAAGCTTGCTATTTAATTTCAAAAAGACGTACGCTAGTTTTAAGTCGTCTAAAACCTTCTCATATGTGCATAATACACAGGGAAAAAGTTTCAGCCATAACAGTACTCTAGTTTCTGCGTGAAAAGCGGTCTAAAGTGTGTTGTTGAGCGTTACCAACATCGTGACATAAATTGAGATAAGGCTTGATTCGGATTCTCTGACCTTCAAAACGCAAAAATAGCCAAAAATTTCATAATTCTAAGCAATGTACAGACAAAACTCTAATTTTATTTTTATACAGAAAAAAGATAAATTATCTTTATATATATAGTGTGTGTGTGTGTGTGTGTGTGTGTGTGTGTGTGTGTGTGTGTCTTCAAACCCCTCCAAAAATGGGTTATTGGGATTTTTTACACAGAAAAGTAAAAATTATCAAATTTTCGTTTAGACCATTATTGAATACAGCTTGAAAAAATAAATCATTTATTGTCTTTAATTATTGCTCTATGTCCAATGGATACCGAGATATCGCAAGTGGCAAACACTGTACGTTGTTCCGATGTTAACCTTATGGGAAATAAATAAAATTCTATATCTCGCTTACTTCTTAACATAGCTGAATAAAACTTGATAAATGGCTTCATCTAGTTGCTATCCATTGGATTGCTATAGAAAACTCCTATTTTCACATTTCCATGGCAGCAAACCTTGAGGGTCATTAAAACTGGGCTTTAATCCAAAGACA
The DNA here is from genome assembly GCA_035578135.1 of Flexamia atlantica. Classification (NCBI taxonomy): domain Eukaryota; kingdom Metazoa; phylum Arthropoda; class Insecta; order Hemiptera; family Cicadellidae; genus Flexamia; species Flexamia atlantica. The sequence goes on from JAQJVK010000032.1 coordinate 1,333,438, forward strand.
TTTTTTTCACTTAAAAAATTTAGTTTTTTTGCCTTATATCAGAAAACACATTTACACACTTTTAATGATTGACTTAATTAGATATATCTACAACTTGAAATTTCAATTTTTTATCGGGAATAAAGTTTGAATATTTTTACTTGATTGATTTAATTAGATATGTCTACAACTTGAATTTTCAAATTTTTATCGGGTATAAAGTTAGAATATTTTTACTTGACATAAAATTTAATACTGTTGTTGAAACGTAATTGGGACTTAAACATAAAGTAAATATTCTCGAATATTAATACTCGAGTTAGATTACTCGTTACAGCTTCGCTTGCAGTCACTTTTGTATTATTTTTTTCTTTACAAAGGTGATGCAATCTATAGTTAGTATTCATAAAAATATTTCTAACCATGTCTATATGTATAGTTGTAAATAAAGGAAATTGAGTTTGATAGTGTCGACACTTAGTGCCTCTATTCCAAAACTTCAGTCTATTAAGTGATGCTCTTTCTCCAAATTCCGAGACATGTTGAAAAATTTACATAAAAATACATTTAATTTGACACCTAAAATGTTACAAAATCTGTCCAGACGTTTTTTAGGTATGGCTGTAAAATAAAAACCCCTTACGTATTGACATATGGATAAAATATCAAAATTGTTATGTTTAATTGACATGTCAATCATAAATTTAATAAAATAGGTGTATAATTATTGCAGAAAACAATGGCCAAAAAAACTTTTCAATTAAGATTTTTTATTAAAATAATCAATGAAAAAATCAAATATACTCGACAAGTAAGCAGTGTGTGAAATGTAAAAGTTTCCAACGTCCTTTCTCTCATCCATAAGCGTCAATTGGCCGAGAACAAAGTTTTCTGCCTGATCTTTGACTGAGATTTGTCTGGAAAATGGATCTGCTCTAGAATATGTTGAAAAAACTCCACGTTCTATTAGGATTAAAACTAAACTTCTAAATAAACTAAACAACCTTCAGTAAGTGGAAAGAAAAACTACATCAAGTCTATTGAATAAAAAACCTAAATAACCTTCCTAAAAGCATATAACTTATGCTCTGTTGTCTGAGTGAAATGGAAACTTTGTGATCTAAGTTACTCAGCTAGGATACTTAGTGGTGAATCCTGAACTAAGTTTACCTCTGATACAATCTCTTTACAGATTATGCTGAAGTACCTCTATCCTAAAGCCTAAACTGAGAAATGTTTGATTCAAACGTTAACGTTCTCTGACTGCTGGGATTTATGTGTTAAGCATTGTTTTGATGAAGTTAACTTCAGAAACTTCACTTTGTTTCTAGTTGTAGTTGTATTAGTATATTGATTAAACCTACATATTTTTATATAGGAAGATGAAGTAAATAAAAGGAAAAGTAAATAGATAAAAAAGCAGGCTTACCTTTAAATAAGTCCACAGAACACATAAAGTTCACAACAAGTATGGAAATTTTTGTGGCCACTGACCACTTTATCAACCACTTTGCTCTAGTTGTTGATAAAGTGGTCAGTGGCCACGAAAATTCCCATACTTGTTGTGAACTTGATGTGTTCTGTGGACTTATTCAAAGGTAAGCCTGCTTTCCTATCTATTTCCTAAAAATTCCTGGCAAATGCCCTATCCTTTAATAATGGGAAAAGTAATCTACGCTATTTGGCAGTTTGATAATTTGCAGGAAAGATTTTTTATAAATCATATAAGAAATAATAGCCTCACCTAGATGTTTCTTTTCTAATTTTCTCTGGGAGGTTCTTTTAGATTTTCCACAAAATTAGGTCAACCAAAATGTCATATAAGCAATTGCTCAATGTTTTCTCAACTAAATATTTTGGTTATTGGATTTAGTCAAAATTAAAATTTCAACTAAACAAAGGTCTGAAATACCATTTGAATACTTGCATACTATAATGCACCTTTATGTGCGTACAAAAACAACACCAGTGTTGTGAACGGAACTTTGTCAAGGGAGGACCGAGGGTTATGAGTTGCTGTCAAGGGAGGACCGAGGATTGTGAGTTGCTGTCAAGGGGGGACCGAGGATTGTGAGTTGCTGTCAAGGGGGGACCGAAGATTGTGAGTTGCTGTCAAGGGGGGACCGAGGATTGTGAGTTGCTGTCAAGGGGGGACCGAGGGTTGTGAGTTGCTGTCAAGTGGGGACCGAGGGTTGTGAGTTGCTGTCAAGGGGGGACCGAGGGTTGTGAGTTGCTGTCAAGGGGGGGACCGAGGGTTGTGAGTTGCTGTCAAGGGGGGACCGAGGGTTGTGAGTTGCTGTCAAGGGGGGACCGAGGGTTGTGAGTTGCTGTCAAGAGGGGACCGAGGGTTGTGAGTTGCTCCACGATGGAAGGAGGGTTTGGGGGTACACCCCCAAATAATGCTTGATAATTCGAACCATAAATTTTTTTTCAAGACAATCTAGATGCATTAGAATTTTCCTTAAAACACTACAATTAATTAATCCTATCTATTTGAGGCAAAACTTTAGAATCCGTCTCCATTATTAAAATTGGTATTAAAAATCAATGTTTTTCGATATTAACAATCACGATTATGTTGTCAAGATAACGTTTCAATATTGTAATCGAGACAACACTAATCAGTAGTTCATAACCTATAATTTTAACTAACGTGATAAAACCTATCAGTCACACAATATGGATAAAATTTACTAAGGTATTTTCTAATGTTATCAACATATCATAACCCAACTATACCTTTAAGTGACACGACGAACTTAAAACTAATTTGACATCGTTTGTCCCCTTACATTTGATTATTCATTGTCAGTCATAGTCGAAGTAATGCTTTACTAAAAGTATTCGTGCTGTTAGCTACCTGCAATTGGGTATATACTTGTGGCTCCATGACCATACAAGTTAGCTCCCAATTAAATTTCGGAATGTTTGAACGGTGCACCTTTCCTCGGTGATTTTTACGTTTTACATCCACTTTGGATACACTACTACATATATCCACCACTACGTGCACTTTTCACTGCTAGATTCAAGCCTCTTCACAATCGCATAACAAACCAATACTGATTGGCTGAAACAATTGCATATCAAACCAACACTGATTGGCTGAAACAATTGCATATCAAACCAATACTGATTGGCTAAAACAATTGCATATCAAACCAATACTGATTGGCTGAAACAATTGCATATCAAACCAATACTGATTGGCTGAAACAATTGCATATCAAACCAACACTGATTGGCTGAAACAATTGCATATCAAACCAAGGCTGATTGGCTGAAATAATTAAATATCAAACCAATACTGATTGGCTGAAACAATTGCATATCAAACCAAGGCTGATTGGCAGAAACAATTGCATATAAAACCAACACTGATTGGCTGAAACAATTGCATATCAAACCAAGGCTGATTGGCAGAAACAATTGCATATCAAACCAATACTGATTGGCTGAAACAATTGCATATCAAACCAATACTGGTTGGCTGAAACAATTGCATATAAAACCAATACTGATTGGCTGAAACAATTGCATATCAAACCAACACTGATTGGCTGAAACAATTGCATATCAAACCAACACTGATTGGCTGAAACAATTGCATATCAAACCAATACTGATTGGCTGAAACAATTGCATATCAAACCAATGCTGATTGGCAGAAACAATTGTATATCAAACCAATACTGATTGGCTGAATCAATTGCATATCAAACCAATACTGATTGGCTGAATCAATTGCATATCAAACCAATACTGATTGGCTGAAACAATTGCATATCAAACCAACACTGATTGGCTGAAACAATTGTATATCAAACCAAGGCTGATTGGCAGAAACAATTGTATATCAAACCAATACTGATTGGCTGAAACAATTGCATATCAAACCAATAATGGTTGGCTGAAACAATTGCATATCAAACCAATACTGATTGGCTGAAACAATTGCATATCAAACCAAGGCTGATTGGCAGAAACAATTGCATATAAAACCAACACTGATTGGCTGAAACAATTGCATATCAAACCAAGGCTGATTGGCAGAAACAATTGCATATCAAACCAATACTGATTGGCTGAAACAATTGCATATCAAACCAATACTGGTTGGCTGAAACAATTGCATATAAAACCAATACTGATTGGCTGAAACAATTGCACATCGAACGAAGGCTGATTGGCTGAAACTATTGTATATCAAACGAAGGCTGATTGGCTGAAACAATTGCATAGCAAAACAATACTGATTGGCTGAAACAATTGCATATCAAACCAACACTGATTGGCTGAAACAATTGTACATCAAACGAAGGCTGATTGGCTGAAACAATTGCATAGCAAAACAATAATGATTGGCTGAAACAATTGTACCTGGATATGTTATTGGATGAAATAAAAGTAAATTGGAGTGGCAGTCTTTTTTTCTTCTGACCAGAGCAAGATATGTACTGTCGTAAGACTTATAGTTTTTCAGACAGATTTTTTTCTGTCAGGGTTCATATATACAGGGCTCTATATGAACCCTGTTTGTCGATGAGGCTTTTGCACCTCTCTTCCCTTAAATTACACCAATACAAATTTCAAACAGAGGAAATTATTCAAAATCGCAATTACATTAAAATGATTTATTACAATATAAGCTTTATAAAATTAGTACAATTTATATCAAACAATATGATACACGTATAAATTATATTTGTATAAAAATTATACATATTCTAAATATAGACTAGAAAATTCTCCAAAATTCCTCATGCTTTGTGCCTTAAGCATATATTTCCACAGAGAAATCAAGTATATTTCCATTTTACAATATATCTGGTTAAGGCTATTTTAAGGCATATTTGAGCTATGTACATAAAAAGCACTACAAAGAGCCATTAAAGTCGCAAGAAGTTACTTATTCCTAAAACAGGGTAACTTATAGAGCTGGTATTGTATTTCATGTAGAGTAAAGAAAATAATGAAATATTAAAATATATATTTAACATCAGTAAGAAAAGAATAAAATGTATAAAACTTTCCTACGATAAAAATATTTACACTAAATACAACTCAGGAACTATAGCTGGAAAAAAACATTAATATAATGATTAAAGCAGTAAAATGTTCATAGAGTTATTAGGAAGTATCCAATAAATTAGAGTAGGATTCACCTAAGTTGGCCAAAGAATGTACTATTCATCTCAACAAAAATTGTTATACAAGTCACATTGAAAACACTGTTGGTTACACATGGTGTTTGTTTACACTTTTCTCCGAAATTTCAATCATCATGTTGCGTTTGTTTACAAAGTTGTTTATAGGTTATAAAATGTTTACAATATAGCCTATTTTTAAAAATTTCTATTTTCATTCAACTTTTTTACATAGCTGTAAAGTTTAATTTGATTATATTTCTTGATTTACATGTATTTTAGTTTTTTAACTGCTCGTTCATTTTTCCTGGGCCAATTTTAATAAGTTTTGACCGCAATATGAAACAATCTCTATGGTCAGATGCTGACTTGCAAGTAAGTAGTACTAGCTATTCATAAACTCACCTAGTTTTCTTTCTAAATATTATTTCGTAAGAAAATCGACTATGAATCATGCCTCATCCATGACACACTCTCTCCCTGTTAATAAATACTTAATTTGGAAAAGCCCCTCAGTAATATTTTAAGATGCGCAAGAGGACTTCCAGTTGCAACATTGCATCAGAACTTTCCCTTTACTGCAAGTGCTATACTAAAACAGATGTTGACAATGTTTTCAGCACAGCTGGATTTTATGGTTAAGTTCGTATAAAGATAATAGTTTGTTTACTTTCGTTTTGGCCAACTCAGGTGACTCCTACTCTGCTAAATTTGTTAGGTTTGATCGTTTTCCACATAAAATTAACCCTTCAAGATTGAATGTCTATGACATAAAACAAAATATATGTTTTTCCCATATATTTTTGATTGTTAGTATATTTAATATTTACCTTTGGTTTAACATAAACAGATTTTAAAGAAATATTTGGATTGTCAGCAGTGATTGCAAATCAGCCAATCCCAAACTTAGCCAGACTTCTAGTCAGTTCCATGTTCACCTTTCCTTATGGAATTTCCAAAAGGCTTGTATTTCAAATTGCAATTTAAGTTGTACGGTAAAGCTCAGATTATCTGGATTAATGTGGCGGAACACCAATCCGGATAATCCTAGGTCATTTTGATATTGAATCTAGCCCCTGCTATATTGAAGTTGCAATCTGTGTATCAAGACTGTACAACATGTTTGTTTTACACCCACTGGTTTTGAAACTTAACATAAATTTTCACAACTATAAACAAAACAAGTGACAATAACAAACTAACCCGCAAAATCGCCATAGTTTACGCATATCATATCGGGAAATATAAAAAATCTAGATGTAAAAAATTACTGCAATGTAATGTACAGGTAATGTGGCGACTGAAGTTTTTGTGATTTTAGATATCAAAAATGCGAACAGTGATGTGTTCCAGTTTCATTTTACTTGGAAGACACTCTTTCCACATAAAACTTGCTAAAATTGTGATTTTACCGTGATTTTATTATTTTCATTTCATGGATTGGCTGATCCTGATAATACGGGATCAGGTGAGATAATGTGAGAACCGGATAATAATCTGTGGTATTCAATACCAGCAAAATCATGTTGAAACCAGCTGATAACACCTTTCCATAAAGAATTTTCATAGGCTTGTAGTTCGAATGGCAATATAGGTAGTCAAGTGCTCGAAATAGGATGGGCGGCAAAAACTATATACTCATGAAATTGTCTGCTAAACCTCAGCTGAAATGACGAAATGAAAAGTCGTTGTTGAACTGTCAAAACTTTGTTTTCCTCTTTCAGGACCTTTTATGTGTAAATTTGTGTTTTTACTGCAACATATCATCATAAAAGTTGATTAACTGCCGAAACAAATAATAAAAAATAATTTCACCAGCAGCGCACTCATTCACCCACTCTATTCAGAGCCTGCGACCCTTAATAGCTAAATCCAGAGGATAATTTTAAATTAACAGGTTATAGATCTTAGTAAACTTGTTTCAACCCAGACTAGAAATACTTGACACATTATATCTTGAGTCTTTGGAATGTGGAACCCTTTTTACCTGGAGCAGTTGGAAGCGAGTGAGTCATCAGGATGCACTGATGCATAATCATGTCTGACAAGTTAATATTTTCTAACATCTAATAATTTAAATCTTTCCTGTCATTTGTAAAAAAGTCAGTATTTTGTAAATTTATCTATACATTGTTCATTGTCCCAGATCATTAACAAAATCAATGTCTGATTGCTCAGGCAAGGGAGTGGGCCATCCTTAACATATAATATGTCATTTTAATAAAATAGCAATGTCCCATAAAGACTGTGCTAAATGGTGAACATGGAACTGAGTATGTCCCATTTGATACAAGGGGCATGCTTAGAAAACAAGATGATTTGAATGAAAAATGGAATTAGCAAAACTATATATGAACAAATTTAAATTATTGTTTTGCTAAAACAATGGTTTATAACAAAAACATAAATATGTGTCTATAGAGACCATTGAGCTATCAAAAGTGTAGAAACAGCAAATCTTTTTACTGTCTCTAAAATTGAAGACTATCTTCTGCTCTGCTGTAGCATAGTCAACTCTAGTAACAAGGTAGCACTAGGAAAAGGCAGTGGGCACGTTCAGCCGCATTCACCGGTGAGTGATCTACCTACCAGTAATTTTAGATCTACCACAGAAAAATTTATTGGTGGGTTCGGTTATTAACTGGAATGGAAGTAGCAATTGTTGATTGTCAAGATTTGGTGAATTTGCCTTTATGGACTACAATAACTAGTTACTTACCGCACCACTCAGTGCAGCTTGAATGCGCCCATTTTTGCCTTTCAAGGGATCAAATAACATGATATTACGGCTCCATCTGTTGTTTACTTTTCAATCAGCTAACTCTTAGGTTGGGGAGTGTTAAAAATCTTTCAGAACGACATCACCAATTCGAAAGCCACAGCTTGTTACTTGAGATGACTGTGGTTGAAGCAAAGAGTTAAATAACCATGACAGTAAAGTTTATGGAATTTTATATGGTCTCCCTAAACTCAAACTGATTTTGCCTGGTTGGCCTAATATAATTGAAAACTATACTATCGTAGTCGCATCAAAATTGAACAATATAAGTATACCTGACATTTTACACTATGATGAAACAACAGAACAGCAACAAAATAAGGAAACAATGTTACAATAGAATTGTGCAGGCTTATACAAAATGTAATTCAGTCTTTTTTCTATTGTAATGCTTCATGGAATTAAAACATAACATAGTTCGCACCTTGGATGATCACATGGAACATACAGACTGAAGTTAAATATTAATGATGTGCAATGTAAAATTATGGTGGATACTCAGAAAGGGCCTTAGAATTTAAAATTGTATGTTACGTCAAAAACTGAACACATGTGATTTTCTTTTTAACTTCTGCCTGTTAGGACAGATTTAATAGCTGAACATTTGTAGTAAACGATCTTCTCAATATAATCAATATTGGTGAAGATTAATTTTGTGTTTAGGTAAGTGCACTCAAATTTTCCTCGTAATTGTAAGTGAACTATACCCTTTGAGGGAGGGCATGCTGAGAACTCCTCGCATGCATGTTTTTCTATGAATTAATTTTATTAGTTAATTTTTTTAGATGAATTGCGTTAACCTGTTGGGTATCAGCACTAATGTCAACCACTGTACTTCACAAGCCTCTTTCCTGGTAACCAGCTGGCTTATTTTCATCAACGTACTCCTTATCTTTGATTCAGTCACACTTGCTGAGTGCAGATATTCATTGCAGGTACCTTTATTATCATTTGTTTTTGTGGAGGTCTGTTCCTCATGTGCCCTTTCAGGTTTTAGTGACTGTTTACTGATTTATGCTTGTTATATTTTTATTTGATAAAGACATATTTACTAAACCCTCAAAGTTTAAATAAAATAAAACAGGTTCATCAGCAATTTGGAGCCTCGACGATTGCTATTTTCACAAAATTGCCACTAGAGTTTCAATCGAAAAGAATAATTCTCAAACCTCATCATCAAACTCAAAAATCATCTGTATGCTCCTATGGTCATCTAATTAATCAAGGATAATCACCGAGGATTGAGGTTAACGATCTGCTACAGCATATCTACACGATTCATGAAGCGATAATCATTAATTTTAGGTAAATCTTAAATATAACTGAGTCAGTGCAGCACCGAGGGTCACAGGGGCATCTGGAGGTGGGAGTGCGGCAGCTTCCGAGCCTCGGGCGGGTTCCGCCTCCACCACGGTGTGCCGCTGCGGTCGCCTCTGGAAAAAAGAAAAAAACAAAACTATCAAACTAATCATTTTTTTTAGTGAGGCCTCAAATAGGCCAAGGCGTTTAACCCTTTGACGGCCAAGAGCCGTCTACATTGGCTTTGTATTACATCGTGAGAACTGCCAGCTGCCGATGTGACGGGCATCGCAGTTCGTCGCGAGAACTGCCCGCAGCCGGCCAGATCAGCTCGCAGTTGTTGAGATAATCGGTTAATCTTTCGATTCAATACATCGATTGCTGAAATATTAGACTATTCAGTTTTTAACAGAACTTTACTGCAAAATCAGCTGATTCGTCCTGGCAGTTCTCAGACTGACATAGTATTTTTACCATGGTAGTTTAAAACTGAAATCATGAGTTTTTCATGGCAGTATGAAAACAAAATCTTAAATTTTTCTTGGCAGGGTTAAACTAAGACGCCATTTTGCAAGGGTTGTTTAAGGATTACAAATTCTTACAAAGCTATTCAATTTATAAGGATCATTCAGAAAGTAATGGATGTTTTGCCACTACATGATGTTGGGCCGTGTCACATTGGTCGAGTAAGTCGGCCGAGTTGCTACAAGATCAGCTGATTCCTAGAGTTTAGGACTGTCAACTAGACTTGCCTATTTGAAAAAGGTCAGTTTACATTCAAGTTCACAGTCGAGTCTAATTCGCCCTCTTAATCGATCAATGTGGTACAACTTGCGCCAACATCGTAACCGAGTGTGCAGTCCAAGCTCAACCTCAGGTCACAATTTGGGCCAAGCATTGTTGCCGACTGATCACTCATTTTATTCTTAGAGCTTTTCAAAATGGCAGAGTCCACAAAATCCAGCCGAATACGAAAGAGATGATTTCAATTGTGTTTTGTAGCCAACGAAAGTTTACTCCATGTTGAGTTTATGCCTAGAAGAGATTTATTTTATTCTGAGTTTATTGTGAGACCATACAATAACTTGACATGCCATACAAATCATAATATGTGGAAAACTCCCATCAAAGACAAGTTTGTTGCTGCTTTATGTCGGGAGCTTCAACTGACAGAACTTTGCAGCCTAAAGTAGGGCATCAGACAAATCTTGTATAGCTCTTATTTTTCCTAGGTAAATACCATCTTTTTCAAGGATAAGGGAATTTTCAGCCAGGAGAGTGTTTGCAAATGTCAAGGAACTGAGAGAAGCAATTCCACTTGGTATGGTTTTCAATGGACACTACCAATTTGAAGTGCTGTTAAAATGAAATGTGTGATCAGTCAGCAACAAGACTTGGCACAAATTGAGACTAGGAGTTGAACTTTAGACTGCACACTCAGTTGCGATGTTGGGGCAACAGAACCAGATCTAGTATCTGAGTAATCTACTAAGGTTAAATTTTTTTATGTTTCGCAGAGACCCCCAGAACATGTCATTCCTTTCTTATTCTCACTCCTGACTGTAAGTATTGCCTTTACTGGCTGCAACACTTTATGACAATTGCCAATACAATTAAATTTAACTTGTCAACGGCAAATAAATTATTGATTTCTGGAAAATCTATGATGGCAAAAGTCTGCAAAAACCAAAATCCAAACATTAACTTACCGACAATGAATTTCAAACAAAGAAGTCCAACTATATGGAACTCAAAGAAATAACATAGTCCCATGGCATTTTGAGTTAGAGCGAGACGACTGTAATTACTGTACAATATTGTAAATAACGCAAGACCTGAACCGCAGCCTAATGATGGGCGATTCCCGAACGAATCGATCAATTTGAACGACTCATCGAGTGAATCAAATGAATCATTATTCTTTTTTAAAAAAAAGGAATTGATTCTTTACATGAATCAAACACACAAACTTTGGAGTTTTACTCCTTTAATTCGCAAATCCAAGCTAGGACCTTGTTTTTTCAGGGTTTTTGTTTCGTCCAGGCTAACGACATTAACTAAAAAGAGTAGCTTGATAATCAAGAAAATAGTCTACACAACTCAACTTTTTAAACTATGGGTTCATCTGCTTGTAATTCAGTGGTTTGAGTTTTCTGGCTTATACTCAAGTCGCTTTTATTTTTTGGATCAAATTTAAATCATACATTTTGGGTTTGTAAATAGCATACACAATTAGACTCAGAATAAAAAATTATACTCTGAGGTCCAAATACAAAAAACACACTTTTTATTCAACAACAATCAATTGATTGTATTAATTATTTTGCGTTTACCCGCAAAAAGTATTAGAATCAGAAAATCGATCAAAATTCGCTTCTTAGAAATTGAAATTGAGTGATTCAAAATAATTTATTCGTTGGGAATAATCAAACTGCCCATCACTACCGCAGCCTCACCGATTTTGTTTATGTAGGGAAAAAAGTGGGGAATTTCCATATTGTTCTCTTAAATGAATATATACTGACTGATAAAACTGAAAACTGTGGTTGAACTGTACAGTTGTAGTTTAAATGAACTAATAGCAGTAATTTTACAGAGTCATGCACAGTTTATGTTGTGTTCATATACTGACTTCTCCCTTCTCCTAACGGCCCTACCGCTCAAACTTTTCACTTTCGTCCTGTCCCTTTCTCCTCTACAGTCGCTACTTGTATTTCTTGAGCTTCTTGTAGTTCTCGAAAACAGTGAACAATTAGTTATCCGTGTGTCACTCATTCATTGTAGCTAACGAAATGCCGCATGTAAGACCAGGAATTCTAAAAGTGTCGGTAGTGATCAATCGTTTACAGTGATACAAAAGATTTGCTTTCCTGAAAAATGGGGAGTTGTGGGGAAAATTAGGATTGCAGGTGGGAATTTGTGGGGAATCTTAGTGGTGTCAAATGGGGAATTTCAATTTGTTGACCTGGAGACACTGGCCGTACCTGAGGCCGAGATGAACATCGGGAACGTTGCGCTGGTCGTGCTGCTCCACCAGTCTCCGCAGCAGGGGCTCGTACTGCCCCTGGGCGGGGAGTATCGGCGGGGCCAGCGGGGCGGCGGGGGCGGGGGCGCGGGGCCCCAGCTCCTGAGGGAACACAGACTTAGTTTGAGAAACTTTCATGATTTAGAAATAAATGAACCTGGTATGAACAATGTTGTAAAATTTCTCTTTGTTCACATTGTCAACCACTTGAATTGGACATCTCAAATTGACCATCTCTGTACCAGGCTAAGCAGGCTAACCTTCCTTTTCCGAAGGTTAAATGACGTAATACCAACTAAGTATATTAGAAGCATGTATTTCACACTTTTCCAATCTGCCTTAAGCTGTGGTATTATTTTCTGGGGATAGCCCCCATTTGAGTTGTATACTTATCCTTCAATAGAAGGTATTGCATATTATGGCTCGCTCTCATCCAAAAGAACACTGCAAGCCTATCTTTATTAAGTTTAATATTTTATCAGTTTTTAATCTTTATATATTGAACATGATGTTAACTAGTTATAAGAAGATTAACAGTCATACTACTCGAGGACACATCCACAGTTTCAATACTAAGTCTAGAGCTCTGATAGACATTCCATTTGTTAGGCTAAGTAAAACTAAACAAAGTTACAATTTGGTAGGATTGAAATGCCTGAATAAACTTCCCCATGATGTGCTTTCCCTTCCATTTCAAGCTCCGTTTAAAAAAAAAATCCGTTTTGTCACATAGGTGAATTTTTTGAACTACCGACTCCTGTCACACTTAAGCCTAATTTGTTACATTTAATATTGTCTGTTTCTCTATTCTTGTAATCTATGTTTTTTTAATTTCAGAGCCTGTATTTGCAGCTATAACGCATGTTACCCCTAACATAAGAACCTTTTGACCCACCAAATGCATCCTTTGTGCCTAATTGGAATAAATGTTTGATTTTTGAAACACTATCTTGATAAGTTGTTAACCCTCGAGCGGGCGCATGCAAAGTTTTCCTCCGCACATGTTATTTTTATTAAAATAAACAAGCATAATGTGTGTCAGCAGAAGTGTCTGGCTTTGTACCTAACACACCTCATTCCAGGAAGCCCCCAAAGCTATTTATACCTTCCCATACCCCCTTAGGACCTTTTTATTTGCAATTCAGTGATGCCGAGTCAGTTTGCAGAGTGCCCTTTCCCGTAACACAGACGGTGATTCCTTTCTATAGGCTACTAGAAAATTACTTAGTATGTTTAATTGCATTATTACACCTATTAAGTTGAACAATTATTGTATCAACAATGAAATATAATTCCTAAAGAAGTTGTCAACACTTAAATACAATATTTAAAGTTATACCTATTCTATAATAGAAAACAACTTACTATGTTCAATTGAATTATTACACCTATTAATTTGAACAATTAATTGTATTAACGATTAGATGTGATTTCTAATGAAGTTTATCAACATTTAAATACAATATTTCGGTATAAAACAAGCAAAAAGGGTAAAATTAATGCAATTTCATGTTTCGGAATAAAACTCAGCATACGCCCGCTGCCGTTTCACCGGTGAAGCGCCCGCTCAAGGATTAATTTGAGAATGACAACTTTTGCAATTTACAATTAGTGATAAGTTAAAATTTTGGCAATCGGTGAGGCCAGCTGACAGTATCTTGAGAAGTTGTTAATCTATTTACAGCGGCGATATTTTCTGTGTTCCTTGCCGCCATCCTGGTACTCTGCCTTGACACTGACTTATGGTTACTGTAACTGCAACGCCTATTGTAGAAGCAGTACAGTCCAGTGAAAACCTCTGAGATCACAGAATACAATGTACTATTGAGCGGTGCTGTCAAACTGTCAGATTCCAAGCTCAAATCCTGGTTTGAAAATAAATTATAATGTAACACATTGCAGCTTGGGAGCAATCGCTCACATTATTGTTATTATTTGTCTATTATTGTAAACTTACGTGTGATTTTTAAAATGTGTGGGTAAAGTAAGTTGAAATATTTTTAATTGGTAATCTAAAACAATCGTCTATTGAAAGTTGTTTTTTAACACATTGAAGTTAGGGGGAAAATCTAACATGAAAGCTGAAAATTTAAGCTTTACATCCCTAGCAAAACGATTGGACTGGAACTTGGTGATCAATCATTCATTTTAATCATTTAATCATTCTTAATAAGACAGGTACCTCATGGAGGACGTACATTCCCATGATACCAGGTATGCAAAATTAATTAACTTACCACAAAATAGAGTTACAAAAAGTGATAGAAATCCCATAGTTATATCAAGCCGATTGATGAATAAGTTGCCTGACACAGTAAAGAATTTAGAAAAAGATAAATTTAAAGCCTATCTTATGAATTTTTTATTGAAAAATCCATTTTATAAAGTAGAAGGGTTTTCGTCAAATAATTGGTCAAATTTGGATTTTAACATAGCCTAACGCTTCCTGCCATAAAGGACTGATATGTTTAAATAATATAATATCTGTTTATTGTAATTTACATTTTTGTTTTTTGTTTTGTTTAGGCCTAATGTAATTTTTTATAGGGCCTACTGAAGTTTTAGATTAGTCCTATATTAGCCTAAGTTAATGTTATGTAAACTAATATGTCTTGTGTTTTGATATAGGTATTTATTTTATTGTTATATGACTGGCCTATGTATTCTATGGAATATCTTGTGGCGAATAAAGTATTCTATTATTCTATTACCCTGAATATGAGTGAAGGATGAGTGTGATGATCGTGATGATAGTGGCGCGATCTTGTAGCCTTGTTACTGACTAAGGTTGGCATGTTCCTTAGACAGGATTGTTAATTAATAGCCCAGCAACCACTGGCAGCTGGCTCTAGAAACAACCCTTCAAAAAGCTACTAACTTTTCTCGGGATCGATCCGGCTACCTACAAGTTTGTAGGAGGGCACTATAACCACTACACCAACCACTCACACTTCAATTCTTGTGTGACTTCTAGTGGAGTAGGTGTAATATTGACCCTTCAAAGTCTAATCTATACCTATAAAAAGCCAAAGCCCTGGCCGACTGACGAACCACTCATCACTAATTCTCCAACTTCCCATGTATACAGAGAGCTCAAATTTTGTATACTAATTCTTTAGGCATAAAATATGACAAATGAATGGTTTTCATCCTGATCTGACCCTCAGACTCCGCCATGGACCCTCTAAAAGATTTCATATTATCCTAATGACAGGATATAAATTGAAGAAATGTTTATATTCAAACAGATATAAAAAGCAGGAAGTGAGTAGAATGTCAAACCTGCTGTAAGGGACCTAATTCAAAATGGGTTTTACAAGTACTAGAGAAGAGCGCACAAAATAGGGCGGGCAGCAAAACTGTAAACTCATCGAATTGTCTGCTAAACCTTAGCTGAAATGACTGAGAGAAATGTTTTTGTTGAGCTGTCAAAACTTTGTTTACGTTCTTCAAGACCTTTTACGTGTAAATTTGTGTTTACTTTAACATATGATCATAAGGTTGATTAACTACCCAAACAAATGACTAACAATAATTTTGCCAGCAGTGCACTCACTCATCCGCCTTATTTGGTGCCCGCGATTATAGCAACAAATTACTAAGAACTAATTAGTAAAAACTAATCACTAGGGACCAAAGGTACACTATGGAAAATATTAGTGATTTTGAGTTTTAAAAAAACACTAAGGTCAATATTATTCATTTACCAACATAGTTTTGAAATAACGTAAAGGAATAGAACATAAAAAATCACTGACCAGAGATACTTAAAAGATCTTTCTTCTTTTCAACAGCTGTCAGAGAAAAAGCTAATGTAAACCATTTATTTTTCTACAACTTTTAAAAAAATTGCAAGGTTGGCTTTGTTATTATTTTATTTTTAAGATAGACACTAAAAACTTAAGAAAATAATTGTTTATATTGAATTAAGGCATGTTCTATGTTGTATGTACATATACTTTCATGAAACAGAAAATAGTTTTTAGGATTCTTTAAGTACGCAAGGTCTGCTGCGACAGGGGTAGTGTAACATTATTTTCGGCTTGACCACTAAATCCAATTATGGGCCTGATCACCCCATGGAATTGTCATAGTTGAAGTGCTAGCCTTCGGCGTTTGGATACCAATATCAAGTCAATAATGTGTTGCATACTGCCTAACCGCCAAGTCAGGCGCCTTGGAAATCCTGAAAGAAGGGTATTTCGTCGTAGTTACTGCCCGTGAGTGACTCATCGGTCGGCCGACAGACTAGTTCCGCGTCCCAGGTTAGAACCTGCCGTCTGATAAGGAAACTTCCAGGGATCCCGTGACTATGGACAGCGTGGAAATCTGTGAGTTGGTGACCAGCACTGATGGAAGACGGAAGACAGACCCTCTACACTGCGGTGGATTTACATCATTCCTTGGAATAAATTGTTAGAGGTAAGCAGGTGCCCTTAACGTAATTTAAAATTGCTATGAGTGGTGAGAAATGAAGTAAATCATGTTAGTTTTTGGCCCTTATTAAATAATTACTGAAAACTAATCAGTCGAAATAGTCAATTTGCCGTGTCAGTTCGTGAATGTTTTAACATGAGGTAGATCATAAAACATAATATGTTCAGACATCAAATATGCTCAGAATATGAATTATTGTATTTTAATACCTTGTTTTACCTAAATAATGATTTCTTTTTATGTGTTCATAAATTGTATGTTCGTTCTTTTTATGTAATTTATGTAAGGCATTTATACAAGTTGCAATTATTGCATCATCTTTCATGTCAGAACCATAATGATTTTGGTTGCAAGAAAATAGCAAATACTTTTCTTGGGAAATATACTAGCTGTGAGTTTATAAAAATATATTCATAAGTGAAGTAGGCTGATTAAAATATTTAGCTTCTTTAACTGAAGTGCCAAGGTTAAAAGTAGTGAAATATAAAAGTGTACTGTTCTTGTCTGTTTTTCAAATTGGTAGATTTATAAATTTAGAATAACAATATTCCCCTTGCACCTAAATTTCTATTAAATGTCAAGATATTAAATGTTGTCTCATAATATAAAAATGTTTCTATCCAAGTAATAATGTTAACCTCAAAAGCTGATTAGTAACTGTGTCAAGTAATTTATTCAGTAAGTGGCAAGTAGTAAAATAGATTGTGAGATATAAAGGAATGCAACCTTGCCTAGTGTTTTTATTTTGGACTATTTTGTTTTGTCAGTCTTTGTTCTCATACTTCCTTGTTTATTCTATACAGTAGGCCTAGATATTTTCGCTCTCTCTCACCAGTTTGTTTATTCTGAGAATAGCCTACATATTTTAAGATAACCAAAATAATAAATATTCCTTTTCTGATGGACACAATTATTGTATATTATTTTAAGAGTTTATCTTGCCTATTTTATCTGGAACAGGATAAAGTGAATTTATAAAATAGTGAGAATATTTTGAGCAAGATAACAGATTCAATGATTTGTTTCAGAAATATTTTGTATTTTAATGGATTATTATTTAAAATCAGACTTAATCTTATCTTGTGTGTTTGTTATCAGGAATAACTTTGTTGTTAAACTCGTTCTTTTTTAAGCAAATTATTCTTGAATATTTATAATGTATATCAACTGTCATACTGATTCTCTCTCTTTTCATGTAGTTTACTAAAACTTTTGCACCCGAAAGCTGAACATATTTTAATGTGACTTCAATAACAATAAAATAATTTGAAGCTAAACAAAATAGTTAAATAAATCAAGGGCCTAGGCTATAAAAGGTGGTACATTGTGCAGGGTTTTACTTTTCCTCGTCCCCTGTACCTGCGACCTTTGGACTGCTGGCTACTTCTGTGGACTACTACTGGGTCTGCAACTACTGGATGCTACTGGTGGGGACTATTGGACACCATCGACTCATCTTATGCGGGTTATCGTATGCGCGCTCCCGGTTCGTGCGAACTAGTGTGTTTCTGAGCTCAGAGAAATCTTCACTTTGGTGAGTGACCTACATTTTTTGAGTGACTTTTTCGAATATGGAACCAACTTGGGATCAACGGACTGATGAAGGACTATCCCTGCGGATCGCCTGCATCGCCCACTAAGCTGTGTGTTACAGTTCATGTATATCTAGTTTAGGTTTCTTGATTCATGAAGATTGACCTGATTTCAGGACTTCATGTTTCATTTATGCACCTGTGATATTTCAAGTATTGTCTGTGTCCTTATCTTTCACCTGCCTAGCCAGGGTTCATGATTCATGATTGACCCGATTTCAGGACTTCATGTTTCATTTATGTATCTGTGTTAATTATTTTCAAGTATTATCTGTGTTCAAAGATTTCAGTATGGGTGGCCACCACAGTAATTAATGATTGATAATGTGCATTGTTAGGTGCAAGTAATATTGGTATTTGAATTATTGTTAAGAATTCTGAAATTATTGTTGAGAGTTATTCTCTGAATTAATTATGGAACTGATTGCCAATGATATTATGATGTCTTTATTTTGAAATGGTTAGAATAAAATCAAGTTGTCTGCTAAAGTTGTTGTTGATTTAGTCCTGGTGACTGTTAGAGAATAACTTGGTGAACCAGTATTACAGTGATTAAATAATCAACATTTAGTTGAACTTTAAATGACTTGGTAAATTTTCTCAAATATTTCGCAGATAAAATCCTATTATTCAGTTCATGGTTCAGATTTCCAAGGGTGACAATTCCTTTCAAGTTGTTTCTGTTGTTGATAAGATTTGAGTTAAATATAAATTAAAGAGAATTATCACATACTTTGCTGAATATTTTCTTCATGGTGTAATACTATTAGTTTACCACCATTGCATCTTGAATATACATAAATTTGCTTTTATTATTCATTTAGATATTTTGCAGTTGATTTAGCCAATGATAGAATTTAATAATTCAGATAGTATATCAGAATATATGTGCACACGGCCAATTGACTTTGAGTATATTTTGGTGGCCCCTTACACCTGCTTACCACGGTGGAGTACCCCAACTTGGAGTGGACCGATTCCTTGTTACGATCCATTGAGCGGACATCCGAAACAAGGTGGCGCCCTGAATAAATTTGAAAATCTGGACAGCGTTGGACTGGTACTTCACCCTAGCTGGAACCTCAACTTACCCACCCCGCCCACTGAGCTAGAGCAAAAGTAACAAAAAATAAAATAAAATTGTTACAAATGGCGCCTCGAACGTGGGGCCTGTGTCCTGTCCTGTGCCTTTATTCCTGCTGATATGATAGTAAAACCTGTTAGTATTTGAGCTACTTATCCTTGGAATCTGCATTTGAACTTGTACTTTGAAGTGATATTTGAAAATTTTCTGCCTAGGTATTGGTTATTGAAGAAATATTTGTGTATTTGAGCAATATGAATTGATTATCTTGCTTACTGTATATATGTTACTTGTCCTTGAGTATTTGTGGAATTATTTTCTTGTATTATATGAATATAATTTTGGACTTTGATAATCCAAGGGGCATACTAGTATTAATTGATTATCTAATTTGATACTTAATTTGATTTTTGCATCAATATGGGTACTTATCACTTGCGTCAAACCGAAGTCAAATATGAGCTGAAAATTCGAGGTCTTTCAGAGGAGGGTAATGCCGGAGATTTAAGAAGGAGATTGTCCCAGGCTCTTGCTTCTAATGTTCCAGTAGATGAGACTGTCGTAAATAGTTTGGATGTTGAGACAGAGTTAGAGGAATGTGAGGCTAAGTTTGCTGACTTGTCTTCTATGGTTAAGGACTACGAGGGGAATCGTAAGGATAATGAATTCCAAAGAATTAATGCTAGGTTATGGCATCTGCACCACAGAGTTGAGAGAATCCCAACTGCTGCTTCTGCTGACCCGGAGTTGGAAGAACGCAAAGATGAACTTCAACGAAACACAAAGGCACAAATAGATTCCTTCAATACTCCAGATCTTCCAGATAATTCTAAGAATGTGTCCAACCCAAACCAATCAACATCAGAGAAGACTGTGACTTTTCAAAATATTTCAGCACCAAACAAAACTTGTACGGAATCTGATCTTATGCTATTTTCTGATAGTAATATTCAACCTCAGCTGCCACGGAACTCCTCTGTAGATATTGTAACTGATCAGCACCAACCATTGGCTGCACTCTCACAAGGAAAAGATGCTTTTCAAGAGTTTTTGAATAGTAACTCTAATCGGAGCAGTACCTCTAATCGGAGCAAGTCCATTCCAGTTTATAAATGGGGCCTCAAGTTTGATAACTCACCTGGTCAGAGTATCGGGGCTTTTCTGGAAAGAGTGGAAGAGTTGTGTAGGGCGAGAGGACTTACACATAGTGAGCTTTATGATTCCGCAGTAGACTTATTTGCGGGTCCTGCTTTGATTTGGTATAGGTCAACTTTGGGAAGGATCACATCATGGGAGGACCTCTGCAAGGAGATGAGAACGGTATTTCAGGTCCCTGATTATGATTTCAGATTGCAACGGGAAATCTTTAATAGGCTTCAAGGTGAAAATGAACCGATAGACATGTTTATTGCAGCAGTAGAGGGACTTTATTTAAGATTGGCTACAAGTGTCCCTGAATCAACTAGGCTCAAACAGATGATGCACAATCTCCACCCAAATCTTCAGGATCGCCTAGCATTATTTGAGATAAAGACTGTAGAAGAACTCAGACAACTAGGAAGAAAAGCTGAAGCTGGTCGATTGAGATCCCTTAGTAGGCCAACTGCATTCCAACACGAAACTTTAGAGCCAGACTTGGCTTATTCTGAAAATCCTCGAAGACGGTCTTATCCTGCTGGAAGAGTTGCAAGTGCGCAGGTCAAAGATTCCAGATCCAGATCTTCTTTCACCTGTTGGAATTGTGGAGAAACCGGTCATAGGTTTAACTTTTGTCGCAAGGAGCGCAATCGTTTTTGTTTTGGTTGTGGTGCCCCTGAAATTTTGAAAACCAATTGTTCGAAGTGCAATCCAAAAAAACGGATTAAGCAGGGAGCCAGCTACAACAAAGTAGGTGACTCCCAGGTGATGAGACATAGTAATTTACATATGGAAGAGATAACTAATGACTGTGTTCCTGTATCTTATGTACTTGATAAGTGTGATAATGATCCAAGACCATACCTCACAGTCAGAGTTTTTGGTAAAGAAATAAAAGCCCTCTTAGACTCAGGAGCGTCCCAAACTGTGTTAGGCAAGGAAGGCCTTTGGATTTTGGATAAATTTCCAGTTCGACTTCAGAATAGCGCTGGGAAGTACGTAGAAACAGCCGATGCCAAACGACATAGGGTGGAAGGTTTTATCAATATTCCAATAACTCTGAAAGGAAAGACCGAAAGTTTGAATGTGTTAGTGGTTTCTTCAATACAACCCGCCCTTATCCTGGGAATTGATTTTTGGGATTGTATGCACATTGTTGCCGATGTACATCACCGTCAGTGGGATTTTGCCCCAAAACAATCTAGGTTATTGTGCTCTGCTATTGATGGGATTAAATCCGAAGAACATTTAACACCAGAGGAGAAGAAGAAACTTCATGATTTGGTCGAACAACATTTTAGGAATGAACCTAGCACCCTTGGGAGGACTGATAAGGTGAAACATGTCATCGATACGGGAGATGCCCCGGCTATTAAGCAGAGATACTATCCCATATCTCCAGCTCGACAAAAACTAGTGGATGAGGAGTTGGACAAAATGCTACAACTTGGAGTAATTGAACCATCTCATAGTGAATGGTCATCACCGATCCTTCTGATTGATAAACCCGATGGAACCAAAAGGTTTTGCGTTGACTTTAGGAAAGTCAATCAGGTGACAAAGAAAGACGCCTATCCGCTTCCCCAAGTTACTAGCATATTGGATAGACTTCGAGATGCTAGGTATCTTTCCAGTTTAGATATAAAGAGTGCGTATTGGCAGATCCCTTTGGATCCTGCAAGCAAGGAGAAAACCGCCTTCACCATCCCTGGACGAGGTCTGTTTCAGTTTGTAACCATGCCTTTTGGGCTAAGTAATGCTCCGGCCACATGGCAGCGTTTTGTTGACAATGTTTTAGGGCCAGATTTAGAACCAAATGTCTTTGTCTATCTTGATGATGTGATTGTAGTTACCTCAGACTTTCAGAAACACTTAGAGGTTCTTTCAGAAATCTTTCGAAGGATCAAGGAAGCCAAGTTGACATTGAATAGG
This sequence comes from Flexamia atlantica, assembly GCA_035578135.1. Taxonomy (NCBI): domain Eukaryota; kingdom Metazoa; phylum Arthropoda; class Insecta; order Hemiptera; family Cicadellidae; genus Flexamia; species Flexamia atlantica. Next base: position 1,355,849 of record JAQJVK010000032.1, read on the forward strand.
GAGAAATGCAAATTTTGCATTCCTGAACTTAGGTACCTTGGGTACATGGTCAGTGAAAAGGGCTTGCGTGTTGACCCAGATAAGGTCAAGGCAATCGTAGATATCCCCGTCCCACGTAACCAAAAGGAAGTTAGACGTTTTTGCGGGACTGCTTCTTGGTATAGAAGATTCATCCAGGACTTTGCTACAAGACTATACCCTTTAACATCGTTAACGAAAAAGAGAAAATCTTTTTCCTGGACTCCAGAAGCACAAGAGGCTTTTCAAGACATAAAATCTTGCCTGGTCACTGCACCTATCTTATCATGCCCAGATTTTACGAAGCCATTCACGATATCATGCGATGCTTCGGGGGTTGGCTTGGGAGCTGTTTTGAGCCAGACTGATGAAAGAGGTGAAGTAGTAATTGCATACGGCAGCCGGACACTTACAAAACAGGAACAGCAATATTCAGCGACTGAGCGTGAATGCTTGGCGGTCATTTGGGCCGTAGAGAGATTTAGGCCATACATTGAAGGCACTAAGTTTACTGTGGTCACTGACCATCACAGTCTGTTGTGGCTGAACAATTTAAAGGACCCCCAGGGCCGATTAGCCAGATGGGCGCTCCGATTGCAGCCCTATGACTTCCAATTGGTTCACCGGAAAGGGAAAGAAAATGTGGTTCCTGATCTTTTATCACGCGCTACCCTCTCAGAAACTGAAAATAACGAACAGTGTGCTTTAATACTCCCAGGAGAAATTAAAGATAAATGGTACCTCAACATGGTGCAGAAAGTACAACAAGATAGTGATAGCTACAGACAGTGGCGTGTCAAGGACAATCAGCTTTGGAAGAAGATAGGTAACAACTTGACATCTTTAACAGAAGAATATACTTGGAAGATAGTTCTACCTAAGGACCTTCGACAACAAGCGATGGAGGAGTGTCATGATGCACCAACTGCTGGACATCAGGGAGTTGCTAAAACCTACCAACGGATGCAAATGAAGTACTATTCGCCGAAAATGAGGAAAGATGTGGCTACTTACATTTCCAAATGTAAGATTTGTCAACGTGTAAAGTATGATAATCAGAAGCCAGCAGGTATGATGGGAGAATTTCGTGGGGTGTCTGAGCCTTTCCAGATGATCTCTGCCGACCTCATGGGACCTTTTCCCCGTTGACTCAAAGGGAATAAATACCTTCTCGTAATTACTGACACCTTTTCAAAATTCACTTTGTTGAAACCTTTGAGAGCTGCAACGGCAAGTGCAGTTGCCAAACATCTTGAGGAGGATGTGTTTATGTTATTCGGTGTGCCTCGGTACCTTATCTGTGATAATGGCTCAGAATTCATCGGAAAGCCTGTTAAGAAACTTGCTGAGCAATACCAGGTTAAAGTACTACTCAATGCTAGCCGTCACCCTCAGGCCAACCCTACCGAAAGGACTAACAAAACCGTCATCACCATGATCCGTGCTTATGTTGGCGACCATCATCGGAAGTGGGACCAGAACCTAGCTCAATTGGGATTTGCCATGAGATCTTCAGTCCATGAGTCTACTGGGTACACTCCGAATCTTCTCAACTTTGGACGTGAGTTAGCTGTCAGTGGCACAGGATTTGATATGCTTCAACCAGGAGACCTCTTGCCTTCTGTTGAGGACTGTAAGCCGTACAGTGAAAAACTAAATGAACTTAAAGACATTTTCAAGGAAGTTTCGGACAGATTGAAGGAGGCACATCAGAGTAATGCCCGCCGCTACAATTTGAGAAGAAGACCACAGGAATTTAGAGTCAACAGTTTAGTACTGAAGAGGAATTTCGTCCAGTCGGATGCCGCCAACTTTATTTCAGCCAAGTTGTCACCAAGGTTTGTGGGACCCTTTGTCATCAAGCAAAAGATTTCACCTTTGATCTACCACCTTCAAGACCTGAACGGCAAGTCAATCGGAAACTGGCATGTAGCTGACCTGAAGCCTTACAACAGCTAGATGTAGAAAATTTAGGAAATTTTCTTCTGGTGGGGGAGTGTTTGTAACATTATTTTCGGCTTGACCACTAAATCCAATTATGGGCCTGATCACCCCATGGAATTGTCATAGTTGAAGTGCTAGCCTTCGGCGTTTGGATACCAATATCAAGTCAATAATGTGTTGCATACTGCCTAACCGCCAAGTCAGGCGCCTTGGAAATCCTGAAAGAAGGGTATTTCGTCGTAGTTACTGCCCGTGAGTGACTCATCGGTCGGCCGACAGACTAGTTCCGCGTCCCAGGTTAGAACCTGCCGTCTGATAAGGAAACTTCCAGGGATTCCGTGACTATGGACTGCGTGGAAATCTGTGAGTTGGTGACCAGCACTGATGGAAGACGGAAGACAGACCCTCTACACTGCGGTGGATTTACATCATTCCTTGGAATAAATTGTTAGAGGTAAGCAGGTGCCCTTAACGTAATTTAAAATTGCTATGAGTGGTGAGAAATGAAGTAAATCATGTTAGTTTTTGGCCCTTATTAAATAATTACTGAAAACTAATCAGTCGAAATAGTCAATTTGCCGTGTCAGTTCGTGAATGTTTTAACATGAGGTAGATCATAAAACATAATATGTTCAGACATCAAATATGCTCAGAATATGAATTATTGTATTTTAATACCTTGTTTTACCTAAATAATGATTTCTTTTTATGTGTTCATAAATTGTATGTTCGTTCTTTTTATGTAATTTATGTAAGGCATTTATACAAGTTGCAATTATTGCATCATCTTTCATGTCAGAACCATAATGATTTTGGTTGCAAGAAAATAGCAAATACTTTTCTTGGGAAATATACTAGCTGTGAGTTTATAAAAATATATTCATAAGTGAAGTAGGCTGATTAAAATATTTAGCTTCTTTAACTGAAGTGCCAAGGTTAAAAGTAGTGAAATATAAAAGTGTACTGTTCTTGTCTGTTTTTCAAATTGGTAGATTTATAAATTTAGAATAACAATATTCCCCTTGCACCTAAATTTCTATTAAATGTCAAGATATTAAATGTTGTCTCATAATATAAAAATGTTTCTATCCAAGTAATAATGTTAACCTCAAAAGCTGATTAGTAACTGTGTCAAGTAATTTATTCAGTAAGTGGCAAGTAGTAAAATAGATTGTGAGATATAAAGGAATGCAACCTTGCCTAGTGTTTTTATTTTGGACTATTTTGTTTTGTCAGTCTTTGTTCTCATACTTCCTTGTTTATTCTATACAGTAGGCCTAGATATTTTCGCTCTCTCTCACCAGTTTGTTTATTCTGAGAATAGCCTACATATTTTAAGATAACCAAAATAATAAATATTCCTTTTCTGATGGACACAATTATTGTATATTATTTTAAGAGTTTATCTTGCCTATTTTATCTGGAACAGGATAAAGTGAATTTATAAAATAGTGAGAATATTTTGAGCAAGATAACAGATTCAATGATTTGTTTCAGAAATATTTTGTATTTTAATGGATTATTATTTAAAATCAGACTTAATCTTATCTTGTGTGTTTGTTATCAGGAATAACTTTGTTGTTAAACTCGTTCTTTTTTAAGCAAATTATTCTTGAATATTTATAATGTATATCAACTGTCATACTGATTCTCTCTCTTTTCATGTAGTTTACTAAAACTTTTGCACCCGAAAGCTGAACATATTTTAATGTGACTTCAATAACAATAAAATAATTTGAAGCTAAACAAAATAGTTAAATAAATCAAGGGCCTAGGCTATAAAAGGTGGTACATTGTGCAGGGTTTTACTTTTCCTCGTCCCCTGTACCTGCGACCTTTGGACTGCTGGCTACTTCTGTGGACTACTACTGGGTCTGCAACTACTGGATGCTACTGGTGGGGACTATTGGACACCATCGACTCATCTTATGCGGGTTATCGTATGCGCGCTCCCGGTTCGTGCGAACTAGTGTGTTTCTGAGCTCAGAGAAATCTTCACTTTGGTGAGTGACCTACATTTTTTGAGTGACTTTTTCGAATATGGAACCAACTTGGGATCAACGGACTGATGAAGGACTATCCCTGCGGATCGCCTGCATCGCCCACTAAGCTGTGTGTTACAGTTCATGTATATCTAGTTTAGGTTTCTTGATTCATGAAGATTGACCTGATTTCAGGACTTCATGTTTCATTTATGCACCTGTGATATTTCAAGTATTGTCTGTGTCCTTATCTTTCACCTGCCTAGCCAGGGTTCATGATTCATGATTGACCCGATTTCAGGACTTCATGTTTCATTTATGTATCTGTGTTAATTATTTTCAAGTATTATCTGTGTTCAAAGATTTCAGTATGGGTGGCCACCACAGTAATTAATGATTGATAATGTGCATTGTTAGGTGCAAGTAATATTGGTATTTGAATTATTGTTAAGAATTCTGAAATTATTGTTGAGAGTTATTCTCTGAATTAATTATGGAACTGATTGCCAATGATATTATGATGTCTTTATTTTGAAATGGTTAGAATAAAATCAAGTTGTCTGCTAAAGTTGTTGTTGATTTAGTCCTGGTGACTGTTAGAGAATAACTTGGTGAACCAGTATTACAGTGATTAAATAATCAACATTTAGTTGAACTTTAAATGACTTGGTAAATTTTCTCAAATATTTCGCAGATAAAATCCTATTATTCAGTTCATGGTTCAGATTTCCAAGGGTGACAATTCCTTTCAAGTTGTTTCTGTTGTTGATAAGATTTGAGTTAAATATAAATTAAAGAGAATTATCACATACTTTGCTGAATATTTTCTTCATGGTGTAATACTATTAGTTTACCACCATTGCATCTTGAATATACATAAATTTGCTTTTATTATTCATTTAGATATTTTGCAGTTGATTTAGCCAATGATAGAATTTAATAATTCAGATAGTATATCAGAATATATGTGCACACGGCCAATTGACTTTGAGTATATTTTGGTGGCCCCTTACACCTGCTTACCACGGTGGAGTACCCCAACTTGGAGTGGACCGATTCCTTGTTACGATCCATTGAGCGGACATCCGAAACAAGGTGGCGCCCTGAATAAATTTGAAAATCTGGACAGCGTTGGACTGGTACTTCACCCTAGCTGGAACCTCAACTTACCCACCCCGCCCACTGAGCTAGAGCAAAAGTAACAAAAAATAAAATAAAATTGTTACAGTAGTTCTTGCCTAGGGCCACTCTATAATATTCGTGTGAGCAGATTCAACAATATTGGGCATAAGCCTAACCAGGGTAGACCCTCAGTGGGATCCTAACAGTGGCGGCCGGCCCATAAGGACTCTCGGACGCCGCCCCCCCCAAAAGATTTTCAAATATACTGAATTAAATTAGTTAAATATGTATCCAATAAATGTGTAAAATCCAATAATTTTTATTATACTGACCATTAATGATAAATTCATTTTAACGATATGCATCGAAATATGTTGCGAAAGTATTTAGGTGTCAACTGCTATTGCGCGTAAATCCCGCGGACGCTGGCCGGAGCGTCCCAATCCTAACGCATGCTATCTTATGGAAAATCCTTCAGACATTCGTGAGGGTGCTCTGATGTCACTGCCATGCTGTGATATAGTGAGTCTCGGACAGAGTCCGAAGATGCGTGCGCACATCAGTGATCAGTGCAGCCACCACAATCTCTTGAGGGCAATAAGAAACTGAACCTTTGCTGCCGTTACGATTGCACAATTCATGTTGGCGCACCTGTTGTTTATTCGTTTTAGTAACCATAGCAACCCACCAATCTCTAACCTCCAAACCATAACCTCAACGGTGACTGGTGACGCATGGGAGCTGAAGCATAGCCGCCTCTAACGAGTCAGAGGCGGCTATGAGAGTAGTCAACCGCTCCAGCAGCAACGCGGCGTTGCCACTTCGAATGCCGCGGCCTTCGTTAGAGGCGGCTATGGCTGAAGTGAGATTATTATTATTTGTTTACATGCTATATTTCATTTATCTATTTTACTCTAATGAGTCGGTAATCAGGGATAAGTGATTGTTATTATTTTAATAGTGAATTCAGCGGATATTGGTAATATTACAGACCATGAAATGTGATTAGCAATCGAAGGTAGGTGTAATACACAAAATCCGTAATACTCTTTTAGTATTTAGTAGTAAGTGAGTCCTCCTGTTCATTTAACCCACCAGCCGCCACTGGATCCTAACTGGCTTTTACCAGTTTAGGTACCAATACTGGGTACAGTAACAAAAGTTGTCACGATTGGAGGCAATATTGTAGCTGTCTTTCAGTGAACAACTTCAGTTCCCCACCAGGGGAGGCTGGGCTTGACGGCAGGGTGGGCGGGGGTGTACTGGCGACTAAGATAAGGGCCAATATGAGGGCCCCATGTCCCTTGAAGCCCTATTCCAGCATCCATTGGATAGAGATACAGTAGAGTGCCGATTATCCGAACGTCGGTCATCCGAACCATTGGTTAACCGAATGCCGTAATAATTCATATTTTGAACATGATTCTCAAGCAATTCAAATTTGCGCGCCAAAATCACGTGTCAGGGCTGAAGCAAAAACAAATGTTGGACTTTTTCTCTAAATAAAAAGTATACAGTGTATTGTATCTATGTATGATAAATGGTTCCTTAAAAATTTATACCTATGTATTCTGATCGATTTCATATATAATTACGTGAATAATTTTTGTTTGATGATTTTTTTAGCCTTTTTACTAGTAAGAATTACGTTACATATATAATTTTTAAATTTTGTCTTTTCATGTTCGATTATCCGAATATTCAGTTATCCGAACACCCCTTGTCCCCAATTAGTTCGGATGATTGGCGCTCTACTGTATACCTTTCTTCTAAAATTGGTCCGATCTTTATGAAATTTGGTACAGACATGCAAAGTGCTAATCAATTGGACGACTTCGTAAACCAGCCCGATCGGACCACCGGAAGGGGGAGTAAAGGGGGATAAACCCCTCCAAAAATGTTTTGAGTTTTTTACATGCAAAAATAAAAATAATCCAATTTTCGTTGACATTATTGAATTCAGCTAAAAAAAAATACAATTTAGTATTTTGAATTATTGCTCTATGTCCATTGGTTACCAAGATATTTAAAGTGGTAAACACAGTACGTTGTCCCTATGTTAATCTTTTGGGGAATAAGTAAAATTCTATATATCTCTTATTTCTCTTCATATCGTGATAAAACTTGGTAAATTGCTTCTTCAAGTTCAGATATACTAAATATTGAATTAAAACCAACCAGTTTTAACACACCCGTTGCAGCAAACCTGCATACTCATTCCCCATGTTATTCTTATAGAGCTTAGAAAAACATGTCAAATCTCTCTGTATTGGGTTGAAATATTTTTTTTGCACTTGAAATTCGCTGAGTATGCAGGTCTGGTGCAACGGGGGTATTTCCTTTTGCTTCCCTTGTATTAATCTACTAAAGGCTGTGAACCTAAGGGATAATTGAAGGGAAGCTTCCTTTCCCTTCCAGTAGCTGTAAAAGACAAAATAATGGCTGAAGTACCCTCCTCAGAGGGTACCTGTGGGGGTGGGGAAATCCAGATTACCAAATCCCCTACTAAAAAAAACCAGGCCAGGTAAGTCCTTGGGGGTTTGTCGGCGGGGCGCTGAATCTGCTTGCACGTATAGAGAGGTGAAATAGAAATACCTCCTGCAGGGGGGAGAGAATATTCACACACCCGTCTCAGCAGACCTACATACTTAGCAGATTCAAAAAAAACTTTCTGTTTCATGAAAGTATAACTTCTCTAGTTTATATTTGTCAAATGCCATTGACCTATCATTGCACAGCCCAAAGTACTCGACCAAGAACCTTGAAAATTTGCATGGACGTTCCTTTTAGCAGGGCGTAAGCATCCGCTAAGAACGGTTTTGTTAAAAATTCAAAAGTTTTGAGGGGTTTTTGGCAGGGTCAAAGTTTTAAAATTTTTCCACATAAGTCTTGATCTCTTGTTTAGTTTTGCTATGTTCATTCAGTCAAGCAGATATGGTTCAAGCTTCACATCATGGTTTTATGGTCATTTTGTTGGTTGATTTCTTTAAGTGATAATTTCTATATTAAAGTTAAATTTAGTTTCGGTTTGATCCATCATTAGGTTCTGTCCCTGATCTGTTTAATCATGAAATCAGTAGTGGCACCATCTTCATTTAAGCAGTGGGAGTTATAGTTTTTATCATGAGCGAAGCTACAGACAATTGCTAGTTGAGATATAAAATAACTGATGAATGATTTATAGGTACAGACTAATGTGGTATAAAGCTTATAGTTCAGTACAAACACATTTAGAAGGATTGAAGACATAAGTAAAACGATAGGTTTCAAAAATGTATTAGAAACTTGCCAAATTTAACAATTATAAACTCACTATCACCAAAGGTGAATCTTAAAAAGGTGGAAGTGTATCAATTTTCAAACATATGCACAATAAGGTCGTATAAAATGTTTATAAATTGACAAAATCCGTTCTTCCTTACACAAACGTCTGCAAAGTGCATTCCGAATACATTAGGATGGATGTCTTTCCAACTATCTTTAGGAACTAAATTCATTTTTTTTTGTTGCTTTTGATGAGTTTCGTGTCTCACCTGCATCTGTATGGCTGCGCCCCGCCGGGCCCGCTTGCGCCGCTTCACGTTGCGCCTGACACAACACTGCACGGACAGCAGCAGCGTGCACACCTGTGGGCGACAGGAGCAGTTTAAACAACTATTTTTTTTTTTAAATACAGTACACCTTGGATTATCCGGACCTCACATTATCCGATCTCGGATAATTAGGACCAGTCCATCGGAGAAATTGAAAAATTAAAATTACAGCAAAAATGTGATATTAGTGAGTTTACGAGTGAAATTTGCCTTCTAAAATTAAAATGCAAATGTAATACATTACCGTAAGCATTTGGAATCTCAATAGTTGAGGGAGACACATTGCCTAAGCAGTACATTACGGATTTTCGTCAACATAGTTTTCTGGTTTGTTACTGGGGGCGCTAGCAGTAATCAACAAAGGCGTAGCGCACGGCAATTTTGCGAGCTAATTTATTGCTGTGACTTGATGTCAAGTTATTTTTTCTAAGAAGAGTTAATGTATTAAGTTTTGAGTTACTTGAAGTTTTGTCATGATTATTCCAAGTTTGAAATAAAAATTTAAAACCTAAACCTTGAGTTCGGTAAAAGTTAACATTATATTTGTACGACTAATACTGAGGTTTAGTTCTTAAATTTGTTTCAAAATTAATTCCCTGGAAAATTTGAGTGACTAACATGTTGTAACTGCCTTGATACACCGTTAGCCCGTTTGCGTTGATACCGTTGTATCAATTTAGCAGGGGCTAAGGTACCCGATCGCTACTTACGCAGTATTGTAATGACCTCGGATTATCCGGATTTTTTTGTTATCCGGATCGGTGTTCCGCCACATTAATCCGGATAATCTGAGGTGTACTGTACAGGGTGTTTGATACATAAGTACACAATTTAAATCTTAAACTGCAGTTTAAGTTCTATATGTATTAAGGCTTAAACAGTGTTAAAAGAAGGAAAATGTCATATGATTTTTAATGGTAGTATAAGGGAATATATCTAAGCTTGATGTGCATATAAGATTTTGGGATAAGTTTCATAGGCTGTTGAAATTCAGCTGGCTGTGAAACGAGCGACCTATCTTCCGACTGCAATATGAAAAAGGGATTTTTTTAACACGTTTGCGGCGGCACGATTTCCTGTGTTCCTCGCCGCCATCCTGGTGCTCTGACTTATAGTAACTGTAACTGCCACGCCTACTGTATTGTGGCAGCAGCACTGTCCAGCGCACAGAATACAATATATACTATTGGGGAGTGCTGTTAAAGTTTCAGATTTCAAGCTCAGATCCTGGTTTAAAAATATATCTTACTGTAATGTGTTGCAGCTTGGGAGCAATTGCTCCCACCAGGATGGCATTAGGATCGCTCCCATGCCGTCGCGAACGTGTTAAAGTGGAAGAAACAAGCGATCTATATTTTGACCACAATGCGACCAGAATAGTTTTTTGGAGTAATAGGATTGAGATTCATTCACCGAATTGAATGACAGATCTGCCTGCAATGACGAGAGAAATTTCCCAGCCAAAACGACGAGAGATTTGTCTGCCAATGTTTTGCCAAGAGATTCGCTAACTACGACCAACAATAATAACAACCTGAATGCGAATTTCAATCAATTTTATAAATAAACGAATTACTCGACCAAATGGTGAATTTCATGACTTTTATAGACCATGCCTGACCTTACAAAACCCCAAACTGTTTTTTCCAATATTTTCCTGAATTCCTTATCAGATGTTATACATCCTGCAATCAGATTAGATATAGATAGTATGGGACTGTGGGCCAGACTTTCTAAGTTCGGGTTGGGTCAGGTCTTTAATATGGGCTTTCGGGTCTCGGGCCAAAAATATTTAAATAATTACTTTCGCATGAATTAACTAAAACCATAGCTAAATCAAGAAATTAAATACAAAATTAATAGATAAAATGATAACTATCTATCAAGGCCTAGTAATTTTTAGCAGGTTAAAATTAAATTATAATTAAATTTTAACCTACTACAAGAAATTAAGATAAAAAACAAATAGGTGAACAAATTCACCCAAAAAACTAAGAGAGTCATATCAACGATTATTATCATTACAAAGCCACGCTTTATTACAACGACCATAGCGCCAATAAACAATATAAACTATGAATACAAATTTGAAGTTGTAAAGTGCATGGTCAGAGCTAAGCGCTAAGCTCACTAAGGAGCTAGGACTAAGGGCTAGGGGTGGAGTTAGGTGTATGTTTTCAATTTCTGAATTCTGAGAGATGGTATAGACAACTGTCAAAATCCATTCTTCTATGAGTAAATGAAAGAGGTCATTGTTATGAAAAACTCGTGGACGGCGGGAGTAACGTATCAGGTGCGGCCCGACCCGATCTTGGCCCGAAATATTGTTTTCCTTCACCAGATGTCTCAGACCAGCTCTTGACCCGACCTGACCCGAAAAATTCGGGGACCCGCAGACTCCTAATAGATAGTGACGAGAAGGTGTACCAAATTTATTTCTAATGGTAGTAAATAAAATAACAAAAATAAATACATAAACATACCATAGCGGTGAGACAGCCAATGTACACTAGCACCATGAGGTCACCGCCTCTCTTCTGCCCCTTCAGCACACTACCTGCGATGGTCAGCGAGACGCCTGTGAGGATGCCCGCTATGAACAGCACCTGTAACATCATGACAGAAGGGTTATGCACAACAGATTATTGTGGAAGGAGTAATTAACACGTTCAGCCCAATGTGTGCCACCGGTGGTACACGACTGAATTTTCGAATTTATTAACCCCTTAAGCGCAGAGTAATTTGCTCCCCGCGTGATCGGTAGCGCGCAGTTTAATTACACGATTAACAATGACACGCGGGATTTTCGACTCAACGCGACAAACGCGACACTGCAGAACTCGTGGCATGGACGTAGTTCCAGAAAAATCCTCTACAGTGCAGCACCAAACGGTCTGCAACTCGTCAGGGTCAACTGTACTGACGTAGAATGAAAAAAACCTAGTAGAACAGTTGAAGGCTAGATGTTCCATGAGATATCTCAACGTCACGCTTAAGTTGCAAGAATACTACCACGAGCTAACTCCTGCGTAGTGGTTAAGAGATTAAAAGGACGTTGCAATAATCAGTAAACTGACCAAAAAGACGAAACTAACCTAAGACGTACTTTTAACTAAATCTTAAAAATATCCGTTGATTTTACCTTGTGTACACCTAAAATAGCTAATTTGAGTGAAATCAACAGATTTTAATTGTGTACCACCAGTGGCGCACGTCGTCCCAGTGGACATACTGAAATCACCACGGGCCGACATACCAGCCAACGTTCACCGATAACGCAGCAGGCGGCAAAGTGGCGAACGATAAACTGTTAGTTATTGCAACATCTGTACAAGTAAAGCACTTCCTGGGTCTTCTTACGCCCCATCTACCATTTTTACATCACCTTAATCTTTTTAACATTTATTTTTTTACAAAAAAGTTTACACATGCGCCCCCAATAACCACGATGTATCTACACAACCCTGCAATACGAACACAGTAATAATATAACCCAGCGAAGCTCCAAAAGCGCTGTGAAAAGCATTGAATCAAATGAGAACAGTGCGTCACTGGTGTACACTTCGAAGTTTTGGAAAGTTTGCAGTGTGCCACCGGTGGGGCACGTCGGGATTATAGAAAGTACAAAAACTGACTGTTGACTTCTGTCGGGCTGAACGTGTTAAGGATGGATTCATAGTTTCCTTCATACAGTACTGCTTAGCGGAAAGATGTCGACAGGAAATGATAGAATTTATGACCTCTAGCATTTTGCTCATTGCTACAAACCTCTTTAAATAGCTTTTTGGACACATTACAGTAGAGTCTCGCAAACTCGACACAATGTGAACTTTGAAGCTGCCAGGTTTGGACAGTGTCAATATTTTTTTTGGGAAAAAATTAAGAGGGATGAAAAATCCCAAGAAATAGTATCAAATTATATACTGGCTTATACTTAAACTCAATAACAGTCTGAATAAAGGTATATTCAAACATTTCAAAATAACTACAGAAAATAATTAATGTCTTGAAAATGGAAATGCAAACTATATTAGCCTTAATACTAAAAATTACCTGTAGGCTGGTAAAAATATGGGTCCAGTTATTTGAGTGTCCAGTTAATGGGAGCTGAGTTTTTAAGACTCTAATGTTCCAATAATTTAATGAAAACACGACTAAAACAATAATAACTAAAACTAAGCTAAACTTAACTGAATAAACTGAATTTTAAAATTTCAATAAGTGATTATCTTTATACAGTTGTTTTGCAACAATTACTTTCCTTTGACTTAACTTTAATGACAAAGGGTTATTTCTTAACAGATCAATATAGCGGATGAGGACCTACGGCAGCATCCCTCTGTCCAAGCTTGTTTACCACAGTCTTTTTGAACAGCACATTTCATACTCAATTATTTTGTGGGGTTCAGTTAAGGGCAATTTGGACAAAAATTTCATATGGAAAAAGCCATTAGAGCAATCTTAGGAATGCCACGTCATGCTAGTTGCAGGGATGCATTTATTCAGCTTGGCCTCTTGACAGTTCCCTGTCTCTTCATTTTTGAATCTGTTGAGTATATTCAATCACAAAACATAAAACCAGTTTTAACAATCATATATACAACACAAGAAAAAAGCTACACATGCACAACCACATAGACTCGAACTTTTTGAACACAACCACATAATTCAGGGCTAAAATTATTTAAGGCATTACCAGAAAATCTCCGATCAATTGAAAAATTTAAAAATTTAAAATCCAAGTTAAATCTTTTTTAATTTAGAACGGTTTCTATGATATGAACTCCTTTCTAAATTAAAACAAAATTACTTAGGTCTAGTTGTTAGAATTTTATAGAGTATAGTTATTCTTTTTATTCCTTATTCAAGCTAAACCTTGACCTGACCAACTCCTCCCACAGGACTACGGACGGAACACTCAAGTTTTCGAGTGTAAAAGTAAGTAAGTGTTATGAAAAGCAAGAATAGAACAAGCAAGGCAATCAAGCAAGCATTTTGGTCAATTAGTATGCAACCAGCACACAGTAATTTATTGCAGTTGGCAGCTCTGCTATCAAATACGTGGCTGAACGAGTAAATCACCTTGGGATCAGGCTGTACTTAATCAGTTATTCAACATCTACCTTTTCTATATCCTGAAAGTTAATGTGTGATCGAGATATACCTTATTCCATGACTACTCAAAAGTTTTTACATGAGAAAACGCTGACAACATTTTTTTAATGTTTGCTTAAATCTTTTAAAAGTTAATATTTATGATGAAATAACAAACAAGTCCTACAATTCCAGTACCAAAAATGATTACAACTGCTTTAAATAAAAGAGGCCTGGCCTGCAAATATGAAAGATGTTCTTAAAACTAACAACATGTTAGGAATTTTCAGAGTCCACTTTGGTGATTTCTTGTCCACTTATCGCCTGATTCCATTGGTGTAGAGGGTTTTACATTTTTTTTGGTCGTATCACTAATAAATTTTGACATAAGAAAACAGTATTTTTATTACTGGCGAACCTGTGAAAAGACCTAAGTTTAATAGCTTTAACTTTTTAAAATGCTGTATCATGCAACCTCACAACCTCCGCACAAAAAGTTATAACCAAACATCCTATTTCCTACAGTTCAGAAACGTTTCATAGTAGGAATAATAAGGGAATTACATACAGAGTGTCCATAAAAACATTTCCTGACTTCGGGTTGTGCTTCCTCACATCTAAACTAAGAAAAATAAGTCTTGACAGGACATATCCAAAACAACAGAAAATTTGGGATAACAGGATATCTGGGTTACCTATTTACCCATTGCCTATTTACCCAGTGATATCCACCATTTGTATTTCGAGATACCTGCCTTTTTGTATTTTCCACAAAATATTTTTTATCTCCGAAGTTTTACATCCCATTTGTTTGAAACTCAGTTTAAAAAACCATAAACTAGTGAAGGTTAATTTATGAAAACATAATTATCATGATCTTATGGTAACTTTCAAAATGATGGTCATTAAGATTGAAATATATACACTCCCGACTATCTGAGGTCTTCGGAACCAAGGCTACCTCGGATAATATGGAGTTTACGTGTGTTTTGAGGTTGAGCTGTAATAAGACCACTTAAAAATGTTCTTATTATATAGTATTTACCAATAAATACGACAATGAAAGTCCTTTCGTGTTTCAAGTAATAGAATTTTAAATAAAGACACTTGTTTTACGCATTAATAAAACGATTATTAGAAAATAACAACATTTATTTAAGCTTAGAGCTGCCTCAGATAACCTGGAGTCTTGGATAGAGTATACTGTAACGACAAAGCATTAAGTTTTACCGAACACACTTAGTAGATGCAATTTATAACACCCTGGAACGTTTTATGGACATTGTGTAGGCCTAAATAACAGTTATTTTTGTATTAAGAGCACAAAGTATGTCATTGCCGCTCGAGAATTGTAGATGACCGCACAAAGTGTCAGCTGAGTGTGGCCAGACATTTTGAGAGCGGCAATGACTATTTGTGCTCGTAATACTCACAATATTTTCCTACCTGGTGGTAGGAAACGGTTTATTAAAACAAATAAACAATATTATTACAAACAAATATTATTCAGCCTCTAGGAATAATGTTTATTTAAACAGTTTAACTTATTAACTTTCCTGTAGTACACAAAAGTTCATTGAGGTTATGTTTGCTTAGTCAATTGGAACGAACAGGAAGAGTTGAGATAGAAACGCCGACAATGAAATCAGCTGATTTTGAACAAGGCAGCTAGAATTTAGAATACGGTGAGTGTCATGGGATTTCTGACCAATAAAAACTGGTCTGTGGTGTTTGACGTCGTAGTTATCTCTCTTGTGTGCCACCTTAACCTATTCTACATTTCAAGTAAACATCATTTAGCGAGTGGGAATGAAATGAAAGCGGAAATGAAACGTTTAGCATGTTTACAGAAGTGGCAATGTGATTATTTCCATGCAGTGGTATTCATTACAAGGGGTGAAAGTGACCGTTTTTGTACGAGCTCAAGGTTTACGACCGAGCCGCCAGGCGAGGTCGTAATTTGAGCGAGTAACGTAAAGCCACTTTAGACCCATGTTATGAACTATATTTTTCATCATACTGCATAAAATATTGAGCTAACTACTTAAAAAAAAAGGTTTTAAAGACGATAGAGTTGTTTACATTTTGTTCTTGCATTTTAAAATCAGCTGATTATCTGTCAATTGTTTAGATGTCATGTCAGCTGATGATAACAATTGATATATTGAAAGCTGTGTACTATCGATTGCAACAATGAATATTTTAATCTACTGTTTCGTATCATGAATCAGACTTACCGCTAACATCGTTATCACTCAGCTTATCTTCTCACTGAGGCAAAATTAAATATTTATTCAGCCTCTTGACTTGTGTAATGAACTATATTTTTCGTTATATCGCTCAATACAACATGCTAACTACTTAACAAAACCAATCTATTACCTTAAAAGATATCTCCCATATGCTTCCATCTTGTTCTTGCTATTTAAAACAATCAGCTGATTGACTGTTTCATTTTGTGTTAGGTTAGATTGATAACAATGAACAACTATCGATGTATCGAACGCATTTAATAATCGATTGGTGGAATAAGCGAGTTGCACAAATTGATTAAACCGACAACCGTGCAACAAAGAAATGCAATTGATAATAATAATCGACAACCACTTTCAATACGATCGACGACTTTCCATTGACATGCACGTAGCTGCATCTGTCCATTGTAATAACGAACAGCTGATGCCCTCAACATCAGTTGACTTTTTCACTCCCTAGGGTGGGAAACGGCTAGTTTTACCACGCAACGCATGGATTGAAAACGGTCGTTTTCACAGCGAATGACGAAAAAAATATTTCTCAACAACCCACGCTCACCTGCAGACAGTAGTGGCAGAAGTTCTCGAATGCCGTGCAGTGACCGCCCTCCTTTGACATGCACGTAGTTGCATCTGTCCATTGTAATAACGAACAGCTGATGCCCTCAACATCAGTTGACTTTTTCCCTTCCTGGGGTGGGAAACGGCTAGTTTCACCACGCAACCATGGATTGAAAACGGTCGTTTTCACAGCGAACGACGAAAAAAATATTTCTCAACAACCCACGCTCACCTGCAGACAGTAGTGGCAGAAGTTCTCGAACGCCGTGCAGTGACCGCCGCAGGGATCCACCGCGGTGTCCTCCCGGGTGTGTGAGGTGCTGGCGGGGGTGACGGCCCGGCTGAGCGGGGGCGCCCCCGCCGCGAGGCAGCCCCCCACCAGGCGGGGGCCTTCGATCACGTCGTAGTGTGGGCTCGGCGTCCGGGCGGGCACACTGTCAAAGTCAATATAATTTTTACTCATGTATGTTACAGCCAAAGTGAACAGTCCAGCTTTTATGAATAACTAGCAGCTGTCCGTGGCCTTGCTCACGATACATAGCTTGAAACAGCTGATCTTGCCACTGCTCTTGGAACTATCAAATTAGTCCCCAGAGCTGTTTACATTTCCATGTTTGAATGTTCAGATCCTTATAAAATGTAAACATTGAAACTGGGTGCGTTCACGGAGCGTAGTCCGAGGGGATTTTAAGGAAGTGAATAGGCCTATGTGTTTCCGAGGTTCAAGATCTACCTCAGTGTGAAATTTCAACCCCCCCAGTCGGTTCAGTATTTTTCGTGCTTACTTGCCCCATACATACATACATACAGAAACCACCTCTTCCTTATAATAGTATAGATAGATACCCATCCATTATATAAAATATTAATTTTGGTCAAAGTAGCAAATTAGGCCTTATTTATAACTTTTTCCAGCCATTATGCATTTCTATCTGAATATAGTAAATGTGATTAACACAATGCAAACACAAAAACTGGTCAGTGTTGACAGAACCACACGTGTCATCAATGAAAGATAAATATCATGTGATGACGTCTCTTCAACTACACCTTAAAGAGATCTCTAACTCTCTAAGTCAGTTAGTACTTTCATGCTAAGACAGTGTTTAAAAAAAATGTTTTCATTTCCATTTGCAACTTCATTTTGTACTTTTTCATGTGCCAGCCAACCCGACGGATGGCTCCAGATGGCCTGTTGTACGAAATAGGCTAGGCCAGTTTCCTAAACTCAAAAAACATTAGGATTTTTTATAAAAATAAAGCATATTTTCATCATACTTACTCAGAAACATCTATTTTATGTTCCTTTTTGTTGGCTGGAAAGTTACCCATTGCCGTCCTAGTTGGGCAAAAACTTTTTACCGAATTAAGCTTGAAAAAAGGAAAAGTAAACTATCAGCTAATTTGCAGCAAACCGACGTTTAATGCTTGTTTATTGGTTACTTTTTAGAGAAACGTAGTGGCAGCAATAGGAGAAGTAGCTAATGTTTGTTATAGGTTAGGTTTGAAGGATTGAGGAACGTATCAGTTTATGCAAGGACTATGTTATGATTGAAAGTATGTTATTTTCTGAGTAGTACGATGAAAAATATCGTATGTTACACAGCCGGGAAGTATTGCCGTACTCGCATGAAAATCCCGCAATCGCTTTCGCTTGTGCGGGAACTATCATCCCCGTCCAGCAAAACAGTACTTTTGCCGGCCTCGTAACATAATATACTATTATTATTTAATTTGATTGACTTTTCCTAAACTACACTAGAAGCGATGTAGTTTAAACACTAGAAGCGATAGGAAAAGTCCAACAAATGAAATAATAATTACAAATCCTTCGCCATTACAAATTTTTAAAATATACTATTTTTATTCATGAAAATCTCCATACCTGTACCAGTGAGGGTCGGGCGGGGGCTGGCGGGGCGGCTCGCAGCAGTCGGCGGGGCAGTGGTAGGTGCGACTGCCCGAGGAGGATGTGGAGGGGGGCCCCGCCCATGGCGACCTGTTTTGAATCATGAATCATGAAAAATCAGCTGATCATATTTGTTTTGATGTAAGTAAATCGAGGATTTTCGTAGATCTCAGCTTAACAATAATGGGTTATTTTCATATACAGAGTGATAAAAAAATATCAAAAGAGTGTAAAACTTAAAAATTCCATGAAATATGCTAAAATTAATGATTAAATTACCAAATAAAATTACACAAATTTCATTTGATTTATCTTAAAACCAGCATTTAAAAGAAAGATAAATGAATGAATTAACAAATGCCGCAGTTGTAATGTTGGCCACACTGCCTGATTGGTTGATTGCAATCAGCTGTTTGCGCCCATCACCTGGCTTTAGACGCTGTTGAACAGCTGTTGCGCGGGCAACGGTTCGTTAAGGCCCTTATAGACGGGGACAGTAAAACGGTCAGAAGACCGGACAGTAGAGACCTGTTCACATTGCTCCTCTTCCATTTAAATCAATGTTAAAATAATCGGAGCGATACTAGCGCTCCATAAATTTCTTCTGTCCGCTGAACTAATTTACTGTCTCCTCCTATCTATTAACATTGCGAGCGGTCAGTAAAAATACTGGACAGTAAAATCAAACATGTTTGATTTTTGGACAGAAGTCTGGACAGTAGAAAAATATCAAGCAACGTCGGGCATGGTCAAAACTTGGATGGGTGACCGCGCGGAATCGCGACGCTGCGCCGCACCGGCCGCCGCAATTTTTTGCACAGGGTGTTTTGAAACTGGATCCATTTGTTATCAGTGGCGGATCCAAGGGGGGGGCAAAGGGGGCAATTGCCCCCCCCCCCCCGAGAATGTGGGGAAAAATCGTAACAAGAGTGTTCACGAAACTTGCGATCCGCCGCAAAAAACGCGCGTATTTGCCGATCGCGAATAAACAGCAAATTCAGCTTTAAGAAACTCGTGATCGGCCGCAAAAAGTAAAGCGAATAAAAACTAGCAACCGGCCGCGATAACGATCGAAACGGCTAAATAAACTTTGCGGAATTCGTGAACGGCCGCGTAATACGATAGCGCGTGTCAGCCGATCGCGGATAAATAAATAGCCGATCTAGCTTTGCGGAACTGCGATCGGCCGTGAAAAACTATCTTGAGTGTTTGCCGATCGCTGATAAACGGCAAATTTAAAGCTGGTTAAATCTTGGTTACGGACAAGAATTGTTGAAGAGAGGTTGAACGGACTATGTCTTTTTGCATACATCGTTGTGAATGTTGATAATGTAATCGAGCGTTATGCTAAGGTAGAAAAAGAAGTCCCGATCTAGAACTTATTATTTAGTTTTAAGTTTTCTGGAGAAAGTATTCAAGTATTGTAAATAATAAACTTATGGCTTGAACCTCTAAACAAGTCTTTTCTTCCCTAATTACCTACACTTTAATAAATAAATCCAATAAAAAACTGTAGTTTTTCATTGAAAATTGAGCACGTTTTTGTCTCTAGATTGTTTAAAAACACGAGTTTTCAGTTCAAATTTTCAAAAATTTTCCGGGGGGGGGCCCCCGTACCTCCCAGACCGCTTGGAAGGTTACCCTCAAAATCCTACTTGCCCCCCCCGAACTTATGCTCTGGATCCGCCACTGTTTGTTATTTTTCGGTTGGTTTCTATATACCTTTCACATATTTATTTATAACCTCTGTAGGTATCTAATTTAAATTTAGGACGTATAGTAAAGTCTGATCTGATCAAACGTCTAAATTACGGAGTATCTAGTTTATGGCTATTACCATTAGTTACTTTGGATTTTAAAGCATAATATCCTAAAAAGAATTAATTTACAAGATTTATAACGTGGCGATAAAAATCTTCTTGATTTGGTTTTAAAAAACGACCTGACAAGAAGCATCTAGTAACATTGAACTTCTGTTTTTTCTGTAGAATCGTCCGACAATGGGTTCGTTTAGCCGCAGTCACCGGTGGCTAACCGGTTACCATAGTCACTAATAGGCAAATCCACCGCATCTTGACAATCAACAATGTCCGGTTACTTACCGAATCCACCGTAAACACAACATCGGTGGATGCACAACAATGGTCGGTAGGTGTTACATCCACCACTACCGCTCACTTATAATAGGTTAGTAGATTACCCACCGGTGACTGCGGCTGAACGCGCCCATTTTGTTCAGATCCAGATTAGGTCCTCTTTAAGCCAACTTCAAAATATTTATATTATACAACAATGTAGCAGCTGATTGACGTTGTCCTCTTATGTAACAAACGACATGTGGTTATTACGTAAAAAACGTTAAAACGTCTCGTGGTTATTACGAGATACGCTTAAAAAGGAAATTCGCTAATAAAACTAAAAGGGGGGCAAGAGCACATTTTAAAAGATGTAATGAAATGTTTAACGAATTAGTATTTAACATATTATTTCAGTGCGTAGATCTCATCAGGATTTTCTAAATTTAATACGCACCTTTATTTATTAAATTACTTCAGATTATTTCGTTGAAAATTTCGTAATTTCATGGTATCCGGATCCTACAAAGAAAATACAATAGAAGATTGTTTTGGGAAAGGCGGCTATCCAAATGTATTTTTCTCATATAATTCAACATATCGCTGAACCTAATTGAATTAGTTACTTAAAATATACTTAATCAATGACTATAATGGTGTAAATTTGGGAATAAATTACCAAGTTTCTACCTTGTCCAACAACTAAAAAAGGGGACCTTTTTATATTTATAATATTTATATGCTTAATATTTCACATTTATGGCCTTTGTAATATGCAAAACATTTTAAAATTTGTTAGAGGTTACCTTATGAAAATATAAACATATTAACTGTGAAAAATTCGTCATCGTAATATTAAGTGGACACGTGTTTCGCATTAATTATTTATATTGCAATAGATCGCCAATCGCCAATTGAACTGTAATGAAAAAATGCTATAGTTGGCTAAAGATTTCTGTAATAATTTCAGAAAATTTTTATTATTCATTTTTTGGGCCGAGTTAGAACTTGTTACTCTGTGCTAAAATCGCTCACAAATCACAAAAAATCTTATTTATGTGTGTAAAGTTTGAAGTAGATGCCTGAAATAGCTCAAAAGCAATGTTAAATTATATGAGAAAAACATACAGACAGATAACTGCCTGACGGGGCAAAATTTAGAAAGAAAACAATTCTTACTATATTTTTATGTTAAAAAATCCGGTTTTGCATAGCGCTATAAACCTGTTACACCCCTAAACGTAAACAAATAAAAATAAAGTTGACATAAGCTGTTCAAAATTTGTTTCTCCAGAGGCTATAATTTTTGTATGTTATAAAAAAGATTTATATTAGCGCATTTCCCCTATAGGGAAGAAGCTATTACCGTAGGTCTCATGGTAAGACCTAAGCCCGAGACCATGATAACTTTTCGTTTTAGGCCATCAGAAGCAAAAAACACCATTCGTTCGAATTTTTATATATATATATATCTATCTATCTATCTATCTATCTATCTATCTATCTATCTATCTATCTATCTATCTATCTATCTATATATATATATATGTGTCTGTCAGCACGATAGCGGCCGTAAATATGGTCCGATCTTAATGAAATTTGGTACAGACATGTAAAGTGGTAATCGAATGGACGAGTTCGTGAACCAGCCCGATCGGACCACCGGAAGGGGGGGTAAAGGTGGATAAACACCCCCAAAAATGGGTTTTTTGAGTTTTTTACATATAAAAATATAATTTATCAAATCTTTGTTGGCACCATTGAATTCAGCTCAAAAAAACAAACAATTTAGTGTTTTGAATCATTGCTCTATGTCCATTGGTTACCGAGATATTGAAAGTGGTAAACACAGTACGTGGTCCCTATGTTAACCTTATGGGGAATAAGTAAAATTCTATATCTCGCTTATTTCTCAACATATCTGGATAAAACTTGGTTTGTGGCTTCATCTAGATGTGATCTAATGTATTTTAGTCTAAAATCCCCGAAATTTCAGTTTTTGTGGCAGCAAACCTACATAATCATTCCCCATGTTATCCTTATAGGAAATAAAAAATTCTATATCTTACTTATTTTTTAACATTTCTTGACAAAACTTGGTATATGGCTTCTTCTAGTTAAGATCTACTAAATAATGAATTAAAACCAACCAGTTTTAACATACCTGTTGCAGCAAACCTGCATAATCATTCCCCATGTTATTCTTATGGAGATTACAAAACATGTAAAATCTCGCTAAGTTGGATTGAAATACCGTTTGTTGTGTTGCATCTGAAATTCGCTGAGTATGCGGGTCTGCTGCAACGGGGGTATTTTATTATTTATTTTGGTATAGCACTCATATATCTTACAATTTGTTAAAAGCCCCCAAATGTTTATAGCAAAAAATTTCCTGATGTTAATATGCAAAAGGGTGGCTACAATATTCATAAATTGCACAAAAACATTAATATATTAATATATAATTAATATACAACCGGTTAAATAGTAATTCACTATTATAGTAAGTTTTAAAATAAATTTAGATGATGGATTTTTCAAATCACTGCTCCAAATGCATTCGTTCTTTATGGTAAAGATAGTAGAGGAGGTTTCAGTGATTGCTGGCAGATAGCGGCAGAGTCAACCCATATGATCAGCATAAGGAACAACTGTGAACCAGCCTCTACTGTCCGGTCTTCTGACCGTTTTACTGTCCCCGTCTATAAGGGCCTTTAGCGCGAGACACAATCTCAACGACCTCCTACTTGAGAAACCGCCAACAGAACTTAATCTATCCACTAGTGCGATTAGTGTTAAATTTACTCCAGTCTTATGTTTTCGATGAAGTTGCTGACGCCTATTAAGTCAGAAAGAAACATTCGTTGGTCAGTTAAAAAATGTTGCCGACCTCTTAAAAAGTTTATAAAAATATGTAACGGTAAAAAACAAAAAGCGTCAAGAAATTACGATGGTTGGGGTTTTCCATAACCAGATGTTTATAAGTTTTGAAGGTCGCAAATTTTGTGACGCCTACATACAAAACATATGACTTTTTTACTTACCGAGTATGATGAGGATGTAGAGGAGGTACTCGAGAGGGCATAGTACACGTTCATCTCGCTAGGGACGCTGCTGCTGCAACAAAAAACATATATGTGATACATACCAAATAACAAAAACATACCCATATAGTTATAGTTAGTTACTATTGAAAAGTACGCAAGTTATGGCATTGAGTATAGATAGTTTTAAATCGCCTATAACTAGATCAATCCTGATCGAGACTGACAACTTAAGAGAAAAATTACTGAATGAAAGATAAATAAAAACATAGACTGAATAACGAGTGATGCAAGATGAGCGAAATTTATATTAAGACTAAAACGCAATTCGTATCAAACTAAAGATTGTCGATGATTTTGTAGATATGTCAGGCAGGAAACTAAATTTATTTTATTCATGCAATTCTTCTTATATAATCAATGCATCAAAAATCAAGAACTGGGAACGGCAAACAATTGCAGGTTTCGAGGAAGAAACAAGTAAAAATTATCGATTTGAACGACTATTTAATCGATTGCTAAAATAATTTTACGTGAAATTATCGATTCTTTTTTAACTCGATTGTTCCATCACAACAAATTGGTCGGTTTACAACAGAGGCTCTAAAGCGACTTAAAGAGAAATGATGAGTAAGGCCCCTTTTACACTAGGACACTGTGTCCGGCAACTGTTTCTCGGCAACTCACGGGGCATTGCCGCTTAAGGAGCTTTTCAGACTAGGCAGACACAGTTGCCCGCAGGGGCAGAGTGTCTGAACGATGTCTCCTCGGGCGCACCTGAATTGCGCACTAAAATTCAGGTAGTCACCGGAATAGCGTACTTGGTCGAGAGACAGCCCCTGGACACACACCGGTATTGCGCACTTACTCTTCCGAGATATCCCTCGATTAATTAAGCAAGGGTAAAAATTAATAACAACAAGTTCATCAACAAGCATTTAAAACCCAAAATAGTGGGTGAATTTATATACAACACATTTTGTAAAATTCAGTAGGTCAATTTCATTTTGATTCAGCTGATCAATTTCATTTATAAGAGAGGCTCTTCTCTCACACGTCTTCTTTTTGCTCTTAGAGGCATCACAGGTGTTGAGCCGGACATAAGTGTCTGTCTGCATACATTTAAGTTTTTTTTTATATGTATATATTTGGATGGGGCGAAGGGCACTCTTGTTGAATCAAGAGTGAAAACTCTCACACACATTTTATTTTTCGCCACAATTCCCCAGGCACTGGTCGAAGGGGGTGAGTGGTATGGAATGATGCAAAGTACAAATTTTGGAAGCCCCTGGTCATTGCCACATACAATAGTGACATGAGTCACACAATCCAGAGCTATTGCGGTGGCCGCTGAGGACTCAGGTACCTGCCGGGCCAAGTGCGCAATTCCAGCGCATAGAAGGAGAGCCCTTTTAGGGATTATAACTTGGTGCGCAATTCTGGTGCACCGGTCTCCTCGCGCAACCGATGTCGGCCACCGGCGAGCAACCGAGAGCAACTGACGGTTGCCGAGACCCGAAGCGGGGCATTGAATCAAATGGGGCCGTTTAGACTAGGACACTGTGTCCCGTAACTGTGTCCGTCCACCGCATGCGCGCGCGCATTGCATTTCGTCAGTAGAACGAAGATGTTTTTCACTTTATTTGAGGAAACAAAGCGTTTCGAAAAGCCTCTTTAGTGAAGGCTTTTCATGGGATATTTTCCAAACCCGCAAAAGGCACTATAGGCTAGAGAGTAATAGGCTAGCTTTAATTGGATACCAAATATGCATAGAAAATTTAATTTCTAAAGGTCGATTTGCTCTGGACAAAATCCCAGAAATTCTTTCAGTAATAAGATAATAATAATTATTATTTTTACTATTATTATTTACATAATAAATAATAATTCCTCCTCCTTCTTCGCCTCCTTTTCCTAATTAGGAGAGCGAGAAGAAGGCCCTCCTCCTCTGTTGACAACATCTTTCTCAACTGGCGCGGGAAGAGTTGGCGGGAAACGGTGTCCGTGCAATTGCCCGCTGCGGTTGCCCGAGCAGGCACAGTTGCCGGTAACAGTGTCCGGGCACAGTTACGAGCAACTGTGTCCTAGTCTAAAAACAGTGGCGAGGCGTGCGGTCATCTACAGATTCGCCGATGACTAACTCAATTTTAAAAGTAAATATTTTAGATAAAACTACAAATAACATAATGTTAGCAGCCTAAATGTCTATTATTTTCAAAAGAAAATCATAAATTTTCGGAGTATCAGGCTATTTTTATGCACGGCGTTTTTGCTTTGCGCGCCAGATGCGCCGCGTCCGTAGTTCTCTATTGACTAAAACCGAACCGATTCTCCGAGTTTGGAGAATCCAATCGAGTGGAGCGCCCACCTCCCCGCCTCCATCCCCACCACTCACACCGCTGTTGTACAGGCGGCCAAGCGATTCTCTGTCGCTGGAGAATCGGTTGGCGTCCGGCTCCCTTCGGCTGTACTCGGCAGCCTTCGCCACGTAACGAGCAACTCTCGACTTCTGTCAGTGCTACTTCACGGTGCAGAGAGACCTGCTCCGTTACTCGCTCAGGCGCAAAGAGACCTAAAATAGTTCACTTCACAGTGCAGAGAGACCTGCTCCGCAACTCGCGCATGCGCACAGTTCTCGCGTCGCGCGCTGTGCTTGTGTTTGTGTAGTTTCAATGAGTGAAGTTGCAGTGGTTTAATTAAATTTTTAACATGTTTTATTATTAATCGATGAGCACAACAATGACTGAAGGAGAAGGTGATATAATTGTTCAACTGAAACAATTATCAAAATAAAACTAAACTGATTAAAAAATTATAAAAATGAAATCATAAACTGCTTAATAAAATAGCTAGCTGCATTTTTCAACGTTAAACTTTCATCCGAGAGCTTTTAAGTATCAGTATTATTCCATTCGCCTTTTCAGTAGGGTCATGGATGTTTTTATCTATGGTCGTGGGGTCTATGAATGACGCTGGGGGACGGATATCCGGGCCGGTCAAGCGCAGGTCCATCGCGACTATTCTATAAATAGCAATATAATATAGCCGTTCCGCCGCGCGGCGCCGGCGCAGTCCCGTGTACCTCTACACTATCAGCGATGACCACTCAAAAATGTCACGCGTCGCCACTGTCTAAAAAGGGCCTAAAAGCCTAGCGAGTCGACAGTACTCAGTACTAGTACTCATCACCAACCAAGCATCAGCCGATCGAAAGTCGCGACCCGACAATCGAATACAATGAACAACCGAACAGTCGAGCATTCGAGTCGTTAGTGGCCGCTAACCGGGCGGAAGCGGGCGATCGATGTGTCGCGGCTTGTTTTGTTGATTTACAACCGATACGCGAGCGCAACCGCCAACCGGTTCCTGGCCCCCGCTTATCACGTCCCATCAGCCTCCCCCCTCTCTCCCACCCGAATCTGCCGCCTCTCTCCCTCCCCCACATCGCTGTCCGCTGTCTCTGTCTGACACGCCGTGGTCTTCGGTTACTGCGGTCTGTGTGATACCGCCAACTGTTACGTTCTATGTTCGTTTCGGGTTTGGTCCTTGGGGCCGGATCTCCGAAGTCGACGCGACTCGACATTAATGTTTTATTCATCGACCACATAGTACAAATAGACAGAGCATCCCTAACTTAATAGCATTGCAGCAAATGAAGCAGGGCCGCCATAGAGACACTAAACGACGCCTGAAACTGCGTAATCTGACAGTGCTCATGTTTCAAATACTGTAACTCGTAGTTTATACTATTTAGCATTGAGGCTTAAGGTTGAAATTTTGCATGTGAAGAGTCCTTTAGTTTTGAACAGTAATAGTACAGTACACCTCGGATTAATAGGACCGCACATTATCCGGATCCCGGATTATCCGGACCGGCCAATCCGAGAAATAAAAAAATAAAATCACGGCAAAAACACGATTTTAGCGAGTTTACGGGTGAAATTCGACTTGTAAAAGTAAAATGCAAATGTTATACATCATTGTACGCATTTGGAATCACAATAATTGAAGGAATCATATTTCCTAAACAGTTTATAACAGCATTTTCGTGATATTCTGGATTGATACTTGGGGGCGCTGGCGGTAATGAACAAAGGCCAACGGACATTTTGCGAGTATGTTTATTGCTGTCATTTGATATGTAATTTCTTAAGAAGAGTTGCTGTAATAAGTTTAGAGTTATTTTAAGTTTCGTCATTATTATTTCAAGTTTGAGTTATGATTACTTAATCGTAATAAATTAAGTATTTTAATCTGTCATTTTATTCCAAATCTAAACCGTAAGTAAAGTAAAACTTAACACTATAATCGTGTGACTAATGAAGTTTCCTTCTTAATTTTGTTTCAAAATTAAACTCCCATAAAAATTGAAAGACTAGGCCCTAACATGTTGTACAGTCTTGATACGCTGTTTGCAGCATAAATTTAGCAGGGGCTGAAGTACGCCATCACTATTTAGGCGATATTGTAATGACCTCGGATTATCCGGATTTTTCGCTATCCGGATCGGTGTTCCGCCACATTAATCCGGATAATCCGAGGTGTACTGTATCAATCATATTACCAAAATAATTTTTGTTCTATTTTAAAAAATGATAAAAAGTCCCAAGTTTTTATTCAACTTCTAAACATTACATGAAAAAAGTAGTCAGCTGCTACTTTTTTTATATTTTGGTCAGGTAAAATAAAAAACGGTGGAAATTGTTGCTAAGGAGTTAAATTTTTATAATAATATTTTATGGAAAAATTAGCTGCCGTAGTTTGTTCGATAACTTAGTTATTGTGGGAGAGTTTATCCGTTCGGCGCCTGCATAAAAACAAATTCAATCCTAAACTGCTGATTACAAAAATGTAGTCGACTACAAAAATACAAATGTGGTATCGAATTAAAGGTCTGAATCTCACAATCACTATGGTACCAATTATAAATGGTTTATAAGCAGTTTACACATCATAGGAACGTTACACTTGCATTCCGTGGCGGCAGCTTCTCTAAAAAATGGCAGGACAAGCAGGGACGTAGCCAAGGGGGGGGGGGGGTCCGTGGGGTCCGGACTCCCCCCTTCCCGCTAATTATTTTATTACTTATGATATATATTCAATCCAATCACGAATTACACTTCAGATACCCGCCGAATTACAGATAATTACCCGCCTGTGATTGACTTATAACTTCTCCGGCCCGAACCTACTCTTTACTTAAAAAATATTCTTTGAAATGCAATATAATTGGTGCATTTTAAGTTTTACAAGGCGATAAAATATAATCAAAAATAAAAATATTTTACGTAAACATTTTAAATTATTAATTTATATAAAAAGATAATGACACATTTTTGAAAATGATTTTATTATATTTAAGGTGCTAAAGTAGCTAATTAATTGTGGTATTTGATAACTATGTAAGTCTCAGTGCTGTTACGCGGGTCGAATTTTACTATTATTGTATACTACCACTTGAGTTGTAAATACTATCCTGTTATTTACTGATCAATTCTTTCGTATTTTAACATCGGCGTTTAATATTATTTGTTTATTCTTAAATTGTATGGATTTAAGTGTCAAGTTAAGTTAATGATGCCTACCAAGCTGTATCTACTCTACCTCTACTACGCATAATCTCGTGCACTCAAATTTAC
The DNA here is from genome assembly GCA_035578135.1 of Flexamia atlantica. Taxonomy (NCBI): domain Eukaryota; kingdom Metazoa; phylum Arthropoda; class Insecta; order Hemiptera; family Cicadellidae; genus Flexamia; species Flexamia atlantica. Next base: position 1,385,085 of record JAQJVK010000032.1, read on the forward strand.
GACTCTCTCGTCAAAAAAATGGGGGGGGGGATCACGTCGCGTCGTCTGGACCCCACCCTTCCCAAAATCCTGGCTACGTCACTGGGACAAGCTTCTAGGTTATCGAGTTTTACGATGTGTAAACTGTCTCTAACAATTTATAATTGGTTCAATTGTGAGATTCAAACCTTTAATTTGATACCCTATTTTAATCTTTTACGTAATTTGTTCCGCCATGTTGTCACCGACTAAGGACAATCTCAGGCTTCATCGCGTGCGGGCCTATGCTCCATCTATTTGTACTATGTGGTCGATGGTTTATTACAGTTTCAAATTTGAGAGGCAAGCCTGAAGCTTCAATGAATCGCGCGCTGTTGGGTCACAAAAGAGACACGAACCGGAAACTTGAACATTAAAAATATCCAAATCTATATGTATAAAAGCCAAAACCCATTGACTGACTGACTGATGACAGTTTCTCAAAAACTATAAGGCTTAGAGCCATGAAACTCGGCACAAATATTCCTTACAGGCTCTAGATGCGTACTAAGAAAGAATTTTGCAATATTTTGTCTCTAAAGGCCTAAATATAGTATATTATAAAATACAATGTGGCGGCCACTTTTAGTTTTCAAAGCTTAATTTCTCAAAAAAACACATGACTTTGGGCCATGAAACTTGGCACAATCATATATTTAATTTCGTAAGGCGATTCTTTGCGTCAAAATTGTGGGCGTCTGGTAAGTCGTAGAAAGATGGGAGAGGACTCAAATTAAAGGTCTCCATTCTGAGATGGCGGGAAAAATACTGAAATTGCTTGAAATTTACCAGAAAACGAGAAATAACGTCAAATATCTGCCATTTAAAAAGCATTGGGATCTAAAACCGTCTGCTTTGTTTACATTAAAACATGTGGCGCTGATGCTTAATTCAAAGTCATATGCTAGATGTCAGATGTTGACATATGGTTTTTTTCAAAAGGCAGCTAACTATGTTCAATGTACTATCATATATTTAATTTCGTAAGGCGATTCTTTGCGTCAAAATTGTGGGCGTCTGGTAAGTCGTAGAAAGATGGGAGAGGACTCAAATGAAAGGTCTCCATTCTGAGATGGCGGGAAAAATACTGAAATTGCTTGAAATTTACCAGAAAACGAGAAATAACGTCAAATATCTGCCATTTAAAAAGCATTGGGATCTAAAACCGTCTGCTTTGTTTACTTTAAAACATGTGGTGCTGATGCTTAATTCAAAGTCATATGCTAGATGTCAGATGTTGACATATGGTTTTTTTCAAAAGGCAGCTAACTATGTTCAATGTACTATAACAATTAAATATTTTAACTTCAAGATTTTCAGACTTTTTAATTACTGGTTTGAGTAGATATTTATAATTTAAAATTATAAATATTTAATTGCGTTTGTTTGGCTTACGTTCTAACGGTGGCGATTTAATGCCAAATGATCGATATAAATTTATAAGTAAGCGAAATTTTTGCGCCGAAATTGTGGGGTTTGGCAAGTTGCAGATTAGTGGGAGAGGGCTTAAATGGAAGGTATTGATGAATGGTCTTGGAAAGAATACTGCAATTTCTTAACGTTTATCAGAAAATAAGATATCATATATTTAATTTCGTAAAGTTATTCTTTGCGTCATAATTGTGGGTGCCTGGCAAGCCGAGGAAAGATGGGAGAGGGCTCAATTGAAAGGTTTCTATTCCGAGATGGCGGGAAAAATAATGAAATTGCTTGAAACTCGCCAGAAATCGAAATATAACGTAAAATATCTGCCATTTGAAAAGCATTGAAATCTAAAAACGTCTGCTTTATTTACATAAATTATGTTATACTGATACTTGATTGAAAACCATGTGGTAGGCTAGATATAAATATAAGGTATATTCAGTTTACTATGAAGGTATTTTGTACTATAATAAATGAAAATTGTTTCAATTTTCCCTCATTAGGGGCTATTAGCCCCTTCAAGCCACTAGTTATTCTTTATAGGCTTTAGATGCGAAAAAAGAAAGGTTTTAAAAATATTCTTCCTCAGACGGCTAAGATAGATTATTTGAAAAAATTCAAAATGGCGGCCATTTTAGTTTTTCCTAAACTATGGAGGGGAGTCCTGTAGAATATTTCCAGGGAACAGGAAAGGGACGAGAACTAATCTACTGAAAGAATAAAATTTAAAAATTTAACGAGAAACTTTTTGGGGAAAGGTTTTTGGCCAAGATATTTACATCCTAATTTTTCTTACAATTTTTGGTTTATTTTCAAAAACGTGCTGAATTCAGATTGATGTCAAGTCGAAAATCCATCCTAAGTGTCTTCTTTGTTTTATATTCCGGGTTATCCTCAATCTCTGTATTGGGAAATTGGAGGAAGTTAATTTATTCCATTTGCTAATCATGAGGGGAACATGTTTAGAGGGAGCGTTACACTTTCTCATTTTCATCTAAAGTGAAATTATCAGCTGCATCTTAAGGGTTTAATTGCACGCACATGACCCAAATAAATTAGTCCACTTGTTAATTATTCCTAAAAATTGCACAAGGCATAATATAATTGAATTAAAATGAGCTATCCTTCCAGCGGGCGAAGCTGCGGGTATATCAACTGGTCCAGAATAATTGGCAAAGATCTACAGGAGAATCAACACCGACGACGTGACAATGTTTGATCACACTCGTGTGTGATTGTGTCACTATAAATATAAGTCAGGATCTTATGTGTCGTCAGATACAGTATAATTTATTTCGTGTTTGTTGCCGGGGGGGGGGTCGCCGAAGTCCGTTTTTGCCCCGGGCGACAGTACGTGTAGATCCGTCACTGAGGGGCAGAACTAACAAGTAGGGGAGGGGGCATAAACTGGTACTATAAACTGCAAATAATCGCGCGAGTGTAGAAGAATCAATCAATTAACACAATTATTTAATCAATAAATATATATATATATATATGTAAAGAGAGTTGTGTGGGTATATTTAGTGCTACAGCCAAAACTACACGTCGTAGACCCTTGACCTTGGTATCAAATTAAAGCTTGGAATCTCATGATGTGCACTATGATGGTTGGGTTTCGATATCGTATGGGGTGTAGGTACAGGATCGTCCGAAAGGGACCTATGTCAAGGATTTTTTGAGTACTTTAGGTTTTATTTGTTTATATCAATACATATGGTTTAATTTGAAATGGTTAGCGTGGTTACAGTGGTTGCCAACAGAATGCAGCACCTGCAATTGTTTTTGTACAACAGGTGAATACCTGGTCTTATTTAGCAAATGTGTTATTGTTTACGTTTTCAATTATTTAGTACATTTTTACTGTTAGGTTAGTTGTTAGAAACATAAAGTGCACTAAAATTTAGAGTTAATTTTTTTTTGTTTTAAATTCAATGTTAGTACTAAAAATAAAGATGCTCGGAAAATAAGACGATAGATTGCTCGAAAAAATGAAACAACGAAGAAAAAGAAACACATCTAAAGGTATCATGGAAAAATTCACAGTGACATCAAGAAACACTATCGAAACAGATTCTAACAGAATGGGAGAGAGACGCCCAAGGTGATGAAAGAAATAATCAGAACACAGATAATGGAGAACCTTCGAAAAAGGGATCATACAGAAGAAGCTGATTTAAATTAAACAACTTAACAAGCTGTTTGCAGAAATACAGGGTACTATGATTTAGACCATGAATGAAAACATTATTCCAATGAAATATAGATTTTATTGAACACCCGAATGTAGTAATTTGCAAGACGGACAACATTTATTTGTAGTTATTGCATAGCAAAGAAATTAATTCAAAATGGAAACGCAAATTATGCGCTGTTTAAAAGAGCAAATAAGACTGCTACCACCAAATATACCAGCCCCGGCTTTCTCAAATATATGTATGGAGAAACACCAAAATATATTGAATTTATTCATTACATTAGACGTTATAATGCTTGCTTCCAAATTATGTCTTTTGGAGCTACCACTTTTTATACCTTCATAAGATTTTTCTACCCAGCGAAGCGGGTTACCAACAGCTAGTAAATTCTTTAAATAACTGAATGAAAAAGAGATTCTTTCCAACTGGTTATCGCATCACTGCGACGGGTCTGGCGGCCGCTGGGGAGGCGGCTTTGATATCTCACCCCCGCCGGGAGCCGGAAGTTGTTTGCAGGGGCGGGACCGGAAGCACCCGCTAGGTGTCCGGTTTGTCAAACGTTTGACGAAATCGGGCAGAGAAATATATGCCGTCGATGACGGTGAGAAAGGAGTGCCGTGATATACTCTCGTGACAGTAAGAAGAGTATACAGGGTGTCTCACCTAAGGTGTCTCAAACAGATTGCGGACAAACTAGTTGTCCTACAGGGGTGAAACAAAATCATTCTCCACTAAATTGACCCCAAGGAACAACGTAAAATATTTTTAAGCTTTTTAAAATACAGGGTGTTCCAAAAACCTGGGGTCACGGGTTCGAATCTCGAAATTTTCAAATGTAAACATATGTCATGTTATGCATCATTTTAAAGCTCTAAACAAGACAAACAATTTGGTGAAAACAGAATTAATTTATCTCAACTAATTCCAAAATGGCGGCCATTTTCGTGAAAATTGTTGTTATTTACGGAATACCCTGTATCTCGAGAACCATAAAACAAATTGCTGTTCTGTTTAAAAATTATTAATCCTCGTAAACTCAGCTTTAATTTGATATGCGACATGCCAACATTTAAAAAATAAAAGTTTTTGACAGTAAATTATATTTCGTTTAAATGTTGGTAGCCCTGAAAATCAAAAAAATTAAATGGCAGCATACGTCTAATTACACATCATTTTACAGGTCTCGCAAAGACCAACAACTTTTCAACTTAAACCTACCTCCTATCTTTAGTGGTTTTGTAGTTATAAGCTAAAAACTCCATTTTACCATATAAAGCCCATGTTAAATGTGAAGTACTTAGATTTAATGGATGTAAATTTAAATGCCACGAAGACTGCAGATTTAACATGGGCTTTATATGGTAAAATAGAGTTTTTTGCTTACAACTACAAAACCACTAAAGATAGAAGGTAGGTTTAAGTTGAAAAGTTGTTGGTCTTTGCGAGACCTGTAAAATGGTGTGTAATTAGACGTATGCTGCCATTTAATTTTTTTGATTTTCAGGGCTACCAACATTTAAACAGAATATAATTTACTGTCAAAAACTTTTATTTTTTAAATGTTGGCATGTCGCATATAAAATTAAAGCAGACTTTACGAGGATTAATAATTTTTAAACAGAACAAAAATTTGTTTTATGGTTCTCGAGATACAGGGTATTCCGTAAATAACAACAATTTTCACGAAAATGGCCGCCATTTTGGAATTAGTTGAGATAAATCAATTCTGTTTTCACCAAATTGTTTGTCTTGTTTAGAGCTTTAAAATGATGCACAACATGACATATGTTTACATTTGAAAATTACGAGATACGAACCCGTGACCCCAGGTTTTTGGAACACCCTGTATTTTAAAAAGCTTAAAAATATTTTTACGTTGTTCCTTGGGGACGATTTAGTGGGAAATGATTTTGTTTCATCCTTGTAGGACCAATAGTTTGTCCGCAATCTGTTTGAGACACCTTAAATGAGACACCCTGTATACTCTTTATACTTCATTCAGTGAGAGTGTAAAGTAAAGCCACACCTCTTGCATCAGCTGTAATGTTGGCAGGCTGTGTCACATGAGTACCTGATGTTATAGCTACAAATCTCCAAAGAGCTTTCGTAAAACCTGGAGCTGGAACTGGATGTCTGTTGACAAAGCCAATTATGGTTATGTTTGTTTGCAGTGAACGTAGAATGCACGTGAGCTTTACAATAAGTAAATAAATCGTTCATGAGACAAATTAATGCATCCACACATGCTTTATTTATTATTCATATATAGTATTCATTCAATTGAAATCACTAAGGGGAACAGTTGTGAACCATCCCTTGGAACATATGGACTGTCTCTTCTCTGATAGGTTCTTTTCTGTACAAATGTTATTTAAGGGAAGGGGCTTTACTTTACACACTCACTGAATGAAGTATAGGCAAATGTAAGAGGCCTCGCTACCGAAACTTTGTCTTCAAGTCGGACAAGAGGTGGTTTCTGTTTGTATGTTAAGATGTATGTGGCAAGTGAACGCGAAAAATACTGAACCGACTGGGTTGAAATTTCACACAGGGGTAGATCTTGAACCTGGGAAACACATAGACCTATTCACTATTCACTTCTTTAACATCCCCTCGGGCTACGCCACGTGTCCTTAGCTTTTTTAGGATGTAAACATTAAAATACTGAATTGTAAACAGCTGTGAATACTACAATTCGGCAGTTCAAAGAGCAGATGTAAGATCAGCTGTAATTTTTATCGTGAGCGAAGACACGGGCAACTACTAGTCATTTAAAAACTTAGAACTTTCTGGTATCTATTATTTAATTTTTTAGTATAGTTCAAGGAATAGGGATGTGCAGTAGATAAATTTGTGTCCAAATAAGTAAAATGTGACGAGTATTCACGCAGTACGTTGACACGAGGCACGCAGGAGCGAATTTCAATTAGGTATAAGGCTCGAACTGCCCGTTTTATTTATTTATTTATTTATTTATTTAATTTCAAATACTACAAAATAGGCACACGCCCAATTACATTGCAGCATTAATATACACATTAATTTTTTTAACATGCCAGTCCACCAATTCCACCCTGTGTCTTCATGCACTACATACAGTTGAACAACACGTAAAATATATACAATTTACTCTTGAATGACAAATACATCTAAATTAAGGAGAAACAATCAAATAAATATTTAAGCATTAACAAAGATAATATTATTAATAGTCAACATGCAAAAATCATTTTTAAAACCATGGATATTATATTAAAAATAAATAATTTTAGATATGTATAAAGCTTGAAAAAAATTAAATTTAATTAAAAATCAAGGCTTAATTTATGCTGGTAATAAATCTTGGACTAGATTCCGAAACGCTAATAATGAATTATTAAATAAATCTATTTCTACATTTGGGGCAATTGAATTAAAAAAGTTCGAGACATTGCATTTATCGGTGAGAAAACACCAAGGTTTGTTCGAGAGCAGCGGGGGGTGAGCAGGAAACGACAACGGGAATTCTGACGAGGCACACTGAATTTAAGTTGCGATAACAGAGCACCGCAGTCCAGCGCTCCACTCGCCAGCTTATGCAGGCACACCAACACCGACACGCGCCGCCGCTTATCTAGAGGATCAAGCTCGAAAACTGATAACAGCTCCGAGTAAGGGACATCCGTGGTGTAATGTTCAAACTCTCTAAAGTACCCTACAGGAATCTGAGAAACTTCTTTTGGACACTCTCAATTGCTTCGGAAAGATAAAATTGATGCGGGTTTTAGACCCAAACACCCTTAAAAAGCTCGCGGTTTGGGCGCTATACCCCCTAAAATGGAGTAAGGGGGCTTCCGATTTATTTCTCCAACTGGCCGATCATATCACAGAAAATATTATCTCTACTAAATTTAAAGAAAACCTAATTAAGCCATCTTTTTCATAACCTACAGAAGGGACCCCCCAAAAAAATGTTAATCCTGTGTATGCTACTGATAAAGGTTTCTTTTCATCTAAACTACATTTACTTCACTATACTGATGGCAAATATTTTTAATTGCTGATTTAAGAGCAATTTCGAAAAGCCCTTCTTTCTGAATCAATCCACAATAGCCTTTGGACCCTTCCGTCATCCCTCCAACCTCCCCCCATCCGCTGGGCTCCCGCTGCGTTATTTACTACCCCGTCAACAAAAGATGCCAAACATCTGGTATTTACTGTGTCCACTCCTCAATTCTTCACACGTTCGTAGATTTGAAAACCTAAAATGGGTTCGTCAGTTAGGCTAACATCGATCAGTCAAGTTAACGATCGACTTTTGTTTTCATGGGGGCTGTTTAATAGAGGAATGGATTTTTTATTGACAGAGTGAAATGACTAAGATTTTAGCGGACAGAGAGTACAGAAAAAAAGGTTCTGATAAGGTGAAAATTTCAAGCAAACATGTTTTTGCTGAAAAATATGCGCAAAGACGTCCTGAGTCAACCCCAAAGTTTTCTACTACGGTTCAGGAGAGCTAACTCAGAATTCTCGGGGAATCCTTCAATTTTTACAAAAAAAGTGAAAACCCACTTTTCATAGAAACTTTGTTTAGCCTAATGCTCTCACGCAAAAAACAATTTGTACCAGAATTCTTCAAAGTCTGATGACTTATTTGGATTTCATATTAAAAAAATCAACCATGGCCGTAATTTCCAAGTTTTCTGACCCGAAGTAGAACACTCGGGTTTTGACTCTGGACATTTTGGTGTAAATTTTTCAGCTAATATGTTATTCCTTTTTATAGCTATTTGCCTCTCTTTATTGTGCTATCAGACCAATAGATTAATTACGTAATTCATTTATTTAAAGCCGAAAGAGGAGCGAAGGGAACGACCATAATAAAATCTCCACAAACATTTTTCGTGACCTTTTTCACCAATGAAAATACCACGATCCACGATTATTAGATTTGTTCACTGAAACTTCCTTTTACAAACAGTTTTTTTTTTAATTTATAAAAAATATAAATCGAAAAACAATCACATAACCTATATAATGTGAACAATTTTTACTACAAAAAAGATGGTCATACTCGTCTTTAGTCCCAAGCGGCAGATATTTTGAGATTCAAAAGATATAAAAATACCCCCGTCGCAGCAAACCTGCGTACTCAGCGAATTTCTAAAGAATTTTTATATGGGGGCTTATTTAATTTATGTACAGGAAAATGTTTCAAACATTTTATGTAATTAATGCAAACAGTATATTGCACATCAACTCAAGAGCTTTAGATATAAAGGAAATGATCATGGGAATTACATCGGTATCCATTCCAGCAATACTCTATTTGTTATTCTTATAATTATGAGTCTAATATTTTTTTTAAGTGTATCCTTGTTATAGTATAAAAATGTAAGCAAACATACAGTCAATGATATAAAATCAGTCAAAATAAAACAAATAAAATGGTCACATGAAAAAATTAAATCCAAACATATGATTCATCATAAAATTTAAATACAATTGTTAGCAAACTTGCATACTCAGTTAATTTCTGAAGGATTTATTTTTTATACATATTGTAGGCATATTCTACATAAGTTAGAGAAGTTATTGTTTTGAATATTTTGTGTGAATATTAATCTAAATAAAGTTAATTTTATCATTCATGATCTTATTTCTCAAAAATCATTCATATTCTGATAATTTTTAATAAATGTATATTTGCTATAGTACATAAAATCAAGTTTAAAGTTTGGTTGTTTTCAAAGTCGTTACGTGGTTTTTCGGCTAACTACCCGGATTTTGGTAACTGGGGCGATTTTGCAGGGATTAGCATCGAAAAACCGGGTCAAAGTGAGGATTATTAATGGAGTTGGCGGGTAAAATGCCAAATCACAGAAGAATCAGATCTGCGGTAGTATACTTCATCTGTGGCCAAATCCTGTGCAATGCAACCTGAATGCAACACTGGCGGTTAAAGATAAGACTATAGCAACAGTCAAGAGTCATATGAAGCACGGTTGGTGTGCCTGCTTGGGCTGCGGTGAGGCAGTTTTACAAACGTTCTATTACTGAGAAAAGTGAATGGTGATTACAAGTTCACATTATGTTGTGATATCGTGGTTGGATATTAATTTTAGCTAGCTAGATATTCAGAAACTGCATTGTATCCTGTATTTTTTTATCTGTGGCAAACTACGGAGTGGTTATATGTGTGTTTTGTTCAATGAACAGTAAGCCTCCCAGCCTAGTCAAGTAGTTTAGTCTTTGAGTATTGAAATTAAAATCGACAACGGACCATGGGAAAAGTACGTTCCAGACATCGATGTTCCAGACCCAAGTCAATCAACAAGTTGCACAAAATGACGTTGACGTTCCTCATACCTCTACCAGCACCCAAGACCAAGATGTTTTTTTACCTACAAGCATTTAATATGTTTTTGAACCTATGTGCGAGAACGTTGCCATTTCAATATTACTGTTTCGGTGTTTAATGATGTAAAATCTGAACAATATATTATATTTACAGCCAAGTTCATTCATTACGTAATTTATTATATGTTAAAAAATTAATTAATTTCTGGTTATTGTAAAAACCAATATTATGGAAACCATATTAAATTAATGCATCACTAAACTGCGAAAATTACAAATACTTGCAAAAGATTTTCCGCCACACATCGACTTAGTCACCTGATTTACTAACTTTATTTGGTAACCGAAACCAGCTTTTTTCCGCCAGAGGGCCCAGCCCTAGGGCCAAAAGTCAGCTTATCGTTTATTTGCTTGAATCAACGTGAGAACAACTTATAATTATTGAGCACTCAATATGCCCCAAAGACGATCATATGATTGTGATCATATGACTTTCATAGCTCACTTGTGTTTGTTTAAAAACCATGACAAAGAAGTTGTTAGGTCGCTCAAAACCTCAAAGTTTTGTTTTCAAGTGTGTCAAATAAGTAATAAGATTTTCATGTTAATATATGCTATATTTCAATGTGTAGTGTGGTGGTCCGCACCTCGGCCGAAAGGGGTTTGTTTTTGGGTTTTTCTGCAAAACCTCATTTTTGGCCCTTACGTTGCGAAAGATACCATCACTACAACACTGATTATTTGTATTGTATCACTAGTTGCACATAGGCCTATTGTAAAAAGTACCTACTTCATTATTTTCATAAACTAGCAACATATTAGTGACTTTTTTTATTCACGCTATTGGAACTAAACTTACCTATAAATAAATGTGTTTTATATATTGAAGTGATATCACTTTATTACCTAATGCTGGTATGCTTTATTATTGTATGCTTTATCACTTTATTACTTGATACTTAGTAGTCATTTGTGTTTTTAAGAGTTTGGTAAATAAAACGTAATGACACCCTTTGATAGGGCAGGATATGAGGTGTGTGTTTTTATTGACATACTAACTAATGTTAGAAATTAAAGTGTGGGGGTGGTCATGTTTTAGGGGGGGGGGCATGCGCCATTGCCCTTGGGGGGGATGGGCACCCCTGTCACCAACTACCTAATTCCTTTAAAAAAGTCCAACGTAAACTTTTCAAGTTTTATCTCTTTGTTTTCAAACACCGAGTTGACCACACTGTCGTTCCTACTTAAACCAACTCCTACATAATTCACAGTGCAAGAACGTCAATCAGTCGCAACCCGACACAGAAAATCGTAAAAACTCCAACACGACCAGTTTTCCACCATTCTTCTTCAAGTGAAAATGGTCTTACCAACTATTTATTAATATAAAAAGAGGTTTATATTACCTCAGTCTAACAGTATATTTATTACTTTTCTCTAAAAGAATTAATATAAAATATCATAATAGAAGGAGGGGAAGTATAAGCAGTAGTTGTATAGTAGTTAAAAATGATAATTAAAAATACTACTAAAATGATTCTTGAGTACATGCATAGGCCCCTACTTAGTTATTATAATATCATCACATTTCAACGCTTTTTATTTACGAATTTCGAAGTAGGCTACTTTTCTGCCTCGGCATCCTTCTGCCCTAACCGGTACGCATGTTCCCCTGTGAATCCTGCCAGAAGTTTGAAATTGAATTCTCATTTTTTTCTTCACTGAACAGCAGGTAAATACTCTATCGGTTTTTGCCACATGCATTGCAATGAAAGATATATCTTTAATATTCATAAAACTAGCCTTGAGAGTAAGCTTCGGTGGTTCAGAGGTAAAATGCACGTCTCCCACGCGGGCGGCCCGGGTTCGATTCCCATCCTGTACCCTAAAGATTTTGGAAAACTAACTAATTATAGTGGTTAATTTAACCAGTTTGCTAATGCTTCCAAGAACCTTTTTTATGGCTAGTTTAATCACCATAGTAGTGGTTAAAATAAGTACTAAAGAGTTAATTTAACCACTTTGGTAGTGGTTAAATTAACTAATGAAGTGTTTGTTTTAACTTTCTTGGTATAGGCCTAGGTTGTCATAAACAACAATTGTTATTAGGCCAACCACTTCAAAATGTTTAAACCATTTGAAAAAGGTCGGTTTACACCGGTCGAGTTGAGTCTAACTCGTTCGTCAAACTCGCCCTCCTACTCTACCAGTGTGACGCGGCCCTTACTTAGGCATAGGCTATTGCATTATCAAAATTTAATCTTGAATTTCATGTCTCCCGTTTGGCAGACAGTTGAACTTTACTCAACACCTGATCTTTATGAAAACAGTTAGGGGCCTACATTGAACGATCTACAGGTTGTGAGCAAGTCAAACTTCGATATATAACCTAGGGCCTATATAGGTAGGCTAGTTTTTTGAGCACAACTCCATAACTTCCTACACTGGCACACTCCAATTCTTGAGAGAACTGAATTTGATATTGATTTCAATTGTTGGTGTTCTTAGGCCTAGTGTTTCTTCTGCATGTGTTTCTTCTGCATATACAACAATTAGTAACCTTCATAATCAAGCCTATTGGTTTTGGAACAGTAACTAACTTATATTGGTTAGTCAACTAAACACCATAAATTGATAGTTGATATCGAATAGGATTAGGCCTAGGCCTACTACAACATATGTGGAGTTGGAGTAAGCTACCATAGGCTACACTAATATAAAAGCAAAAATGAAATTCGCCAATGTTAAATTATACTGAGAAAACATAACCGTTTCCTTGTATCTGTCCTAATGGCAGTTAGAAGATCAGATATATAGGCCTAATAACCCATATCCTAGGCTTACTCTTCAGCCCGGCATGGAATCAGGATTGTTGGGGAGGGAAATCAAACTGATGGTGGAACTTGAACCCCTTACGCGCCGAGTAATTAGCCCCTGCAGTTTTTAGTGGCGCGCTGTTTAATTAGATGATCAACCGGGTTTTCGTCTCAACGCAACGAGCGCAATACTGCAGATCTCGTGGCGTGGACGTAGTTCCAAAAAAATCCACTAGAGTGCAGCACAAAAACGGTCTGCAACTCGTCAGGGTCAACTGAATAGTCTTAGCAGGAAAAAACCTAGCAGAACAGTTGTACCAACATAAATCGGCTGAGAAAGTCAACCGAGTAAACTCGGGCGTAGGGGGTCAACGAAGCAAGGGTGGCGCAAGAGATATCTCGTGCGTGGCGGAGCGCGGCAGTTAAGGGGTTAATATCCTCATTAGCTTTTCAAGACATTTCTTTTTTGTTGCAAAGCTATGCCCCGTTCTGGCATGATATACTAAGTGATCCTTTTGTTTTCAGAATTATGTGGAAAATAGTCAGGGTCGCGTCAAGCTACTTGGCCCAGCCCGTCCATAAGACTAATGTTAATGTTAGCATTGGGCTTTACAGATCTAGCCTGGATCAAGTTAGTAACTTCGGACTGTATTTTACCTTATTGATAGGGTTATGAAAAATTTTCACAGCCAACCCCGGACACCAGAAGAAAGGGTGGGGGGGGAGAAGAGGGGGACAAGGAAAAAAAATGGTGTAGGCCTAGGCCTAGTATAGTTTGGTCAGATATGATTCTAAGGTCTCGGCAGGCAGGCTACTTTACTGGGTAAAGTAAACATTTACCCTACGGTACCCTTTACTGCCGTTTTTGCGTGACATTATTGTTTCTTGAATAAAAACAAATTCAGTAAGCCAACTTTAGCTGGCTAAAAACCAATGATGTATGCCCACGCAGAGATTGACGCAGAAGCCGCAGTTGTCATGTGAGCAGTTGTCGCGCAACGATTTAGCCCGTCGCCGGCCGAGATTTTTTTAGTGTGATACCTGGTGAAACCATAAAATATCCCATCATTTCATTTAAAGTTTCTTTAGTTTTTCATAAACTTTATTAAAAACTGCTCAAAACTAATTAGACCTACCAATTCATTTAATTAGGACGTTTTCCTCTCTTTGGCCGCTATTAGCCGTGAGCAACTCGGTGTGCACAGCCACTCCATGACAAAATGAGCCTCAGTGTAAAAAAATAAAAAAATATTTTTGCTTATTTAACAGACATTTTTGAAAAGTAAAATATCTTAAGTTTCATTAACTGAAAGAGTTATTTTGATATTGTATTTCTTTCTTCGGTTTCGCACCGACTAATTGTTGCCTTCTGGGAAGTGGTGAGAGCAGGGAACTTTAGCTCATTTTACAACAATGCTAGTAATTTTGGCAGTAAGCTTATGCCATTGAGACATTGAGATTGGTACCAAACTACAGCTTGGCTCTTCTTCTACACAGGGATAGTTTTCATTAAGGTAAGAAATTATAATTTATTCAACAGTAATTAAGATGAATGTGAAGCGCTCACTGTAACACCCGTTACCAAAATAATACAAAAGTTTTTATAGTGGCAATGGTTTTACACCTTGCTTCTTCAATTTCTCTGAGAGTGAGGTTATGTTCAATCCTAACCTTATGATATCAATTTAATTAGGCAAAATTGATTTTTTATTATAAAAATGTGGTAACGGGTGTTACACTATTTTAGTAATGGGTGTTACACGGTACTTTTCCTTAGGTAATTTTGCAGTTTTCATATTTTTAAACTATTTCCTGTACTTCATATCCTAACCTAAACACAATGAAAATGTAAACAAGTGCATTAGGGTTATTATTTCATATTATTTCATTAGAATAGTAAAGCGTTTTGATTACCCCTCAACAAAGTTTTACTGTATAAAAGGGTTCTTTTTATTGGAAGGTGAAATTAATGATATCTCATTTGGAAGTTTATATTAACATGTTACTTAATCAGTATATCTGATTAGGGTCATTTTTGCCATTTTATCATTAGTTCCGTAAAGTGGCCTGCTAATGGGCTTTGCATATTGCCCTAAATGGTTCAGGCAACTTTACGGTACTAATAATAAAATGGTAAAAATGACCCTAATCAGATATACTGATTAAGTGGACGGTTTTATGCATAAGTGGACCAAGCGCCACTTTTTCAGAAATTGAGTTATTTATACCACCTGAAAGAGGATTTTTTCCTCTATTTTTTCCAAGAATTCCCATATTTCTCTTTGAAATGCCCTTTTTTTTATTAAAGATCAAATTCCGACCATGTCATTAATTAGACATTTGTATTATGCATAACAGGACCAAACACCAGTTGTTTCGCATTAACGGACCAACTGCAGGAAAACTGATTCGGCAGTTTTGCATAAATGGACCAAGTATGGTATATTTTGCATTAATATGACATATTTCGCATAAATGGACCAAGTGTGGACCAGTTTTTGGTATAGTGTCGAACTATTAATGAGGTTCTACTGTAGTAGGCTAAGTTGAAAGACTTTGAAATTTTAAAGACTGAATTTTCAAGTCTTGTTTTATAACAATATGCAGGCTAACATTGTTATTTACTTATCATTAAAGTAATTTTTGGTATATTTCAAGTTTTATTAATGATCCCTAAAATAATGTACTATTTTAAGACCCTATTGTAATACCAAATCATTGAACTATAGTAGATTTGTAATAATTAAAAATTATTTACTTGATTATGCATAAAACGACCAAGAGACTGCAAGGAAGTGGCTATAATAAAAATCTGGCATCACAATATTTGCATAAAAGGACCAAGAGCCATTTTCGCTTATAATACCTAGTCGAAGTATATGTGGCCCAGACTTTTGTGTTTTTATTGAAGTATATATTATTATCTATCGAAATAACAATATTTGTTTCTTTTAATGCTTATATTTTTTCAAAAATCTGGTTTTGCATAAAAGGACCAACCGCCTTTTTCAACTTTGACCTTTAATATCTCCTAGGAAACTAAAAAGTCATTCATGATATTATATTAATAAAAAAACCAAACTCATTCTTGTTGCAGAAAACCAAACAGAAAATGCTAATAATAAGTAAGGGAGAAACCATGTTAAAAAAAACTTTGACCCTTAATATCTCAGTTTCAACTTAGTGGCGCTTGGTCCACTTATGCTTAAAACCGTCCAAGTAACATATTAATATAAACTTCCAAATAAGATATCTTTAATTTCTCCTTCCAATAAAAAGAACCCTTTTATACAGTAAAAACTTTGTTGAGGGGTAATCAAAACGATTTACTATTAAAACCCTAATGAAATAATATTAAATGCACTTTTTTACATTTTCACTGTGTTTAGGTTAGGATATGAAGTACAAGAAATAGTTTGAAAATATGAAAACTCCAAAATTACTTAAGGAAAAGTACCGTGTAACACCCGTTACTAAAATAGTGTAACACCCGTTACCACATTTTTATAATAAAAAATCAATTTTGCCTAATTAAATTGATATCATAAGGTTAGGATTGAACATAACCTCACTCTCAGAGAAATTGAAGAAGCAAGGTGTAAAACCATTGCCACTATAAAAACTTTTGTATTATTTTGGTAACGGGTGTTACAGTGAGCGCTTCACATTCATCTTAATTACTGTGGAATAAATTATAATTTCTTACCTTAATGAAACATATCCCTGTGTAGAAGAAGAGCCAAGCTGTAGTTTGGTACCACTCTCAATGGCATAAACTTACTGCCAAAATTACTAGTATTGTTGTAAAATGAGCTAAATTTCCCTGCTCTCATCACTTCCCGGAAGGCAACAATTAGTCGGTGCGAAACCAAAGAAAGAAATAAAATATCAAAATAACTCTTTCTGTTCATGAAACTTACACTATACCACTACACTAAATGTATTTGGAAGAGTCTGAAGTTTTTATTTAATGTTGTAAGTTATGGTTAATTACATATTTAATAGGACAGGGCGCTCCCATGGCTTTTGAGGTAACTCCGCAAGCGCTTTTTGTTACAAGGTTAAGTTTTTTATGAATTGGTAATTTGCGAGCGTTATAGAAGTGTTTCAAAATCATGTAGTCATAACATACGCTCAAATTAAACAAGAGGTCAAACTTGGAACTATGGTGGTGAACTTGGTCAGCTGGCAAATCCTGATGTAAAACCTAAGGGTATTTTTTTTTACTAACACGTATATTTTTAAAAACAAAGTAAATGTAATTTAAACAGGCTGAAGATTTTATTAATGGAGACCTAGTTAGTTCTAGTTTACCATATATTTCATTAGAATAGGGCCTCCCAAGGCTTTTGCAGTAACTCCGCAAATGCTCCCCTTAAGTTTTATTTTTTGTAAGTTAATTTAAGTTTTTTGATGTAAAGGAAATTTCTATGCAATATAGAAGTGTTAACAAATCATGTTGTTATATTTTTTATCTCCAAAACTCATTATCTTGGGAAATATACATGGTTTTTTCACACGCGTAACACCCGTTACTATTACTGTAACACCCGTTACCAGAAATATTTGCTCATAAATCTGAGAATAATGTTTGAATTAAATATTTTTATACATCAATTTAAAGCCTGGAATTTAAAATAGTTATGTAATTTTTTTCAAAATTCTACTTAATTTCAATTCACAGAATTTTGAAGAGAATCACTGACACCTCAAATAGCAGGGTCATTTACTGTAACACCCGTTACCCTATTTTTTGCATTATTTTTCATGGTTAATTTGCTAGTAACAATCTTACTCTATGATACTCTTAAAGGGTTAGAAATTAAGTATCCTCAGGCATAATTGATACATAAAAATAAAAATTTCTTGATTTTTACTTGAATTTTTTGTTGTCTGGTGTAACGCCCGTTACTCGTGGAATGGCTGTGCAACTCGGCGGGCAACCGATTGCCGGTGAGTTGCCCGGTCAGTCTCCCGGACCAGCAACTAAGCTGGACAACTCTTGGGCAACTGCAGAAACCAATACTCCCGCGCTTTTGAAGACTCATTCGCGCGCTTTCAGTCTCAGTGTCAAAGATGGTGTTGAGCAGTACGGAGCTCCTTCTACTTCACCTTCTCTTGAAAAAGAGCCTCTTGAAAGTCTGCGGACTCTCCGCCTTCTCTTTTTCAAGCAAGCCGTTAGCCGTTTTTCAAGAGAAGGCGGAGAGTCCGCAGACTTAGTCAGAGACAGAGATGGTTAGGGGACAAGATAGAAAATACCTCTTCTCACTAACCACTTTATTTCCTTTTCCCGCGCCTTTTTCTGTCCCTTTCTCATTCTTTTCAGCAGTAGGCCTAGTCACAGTTTCTACAACGCTGTGAATGTTTTCAGTCTCTTCAATATCACCTTCCAGAGTAATTTGTTCACTAGCCATGGTTAAACTAATGATAACTGCACTAATAATAATAATACTATTAAATACAACACTAAAAACAGCTTAAATAACAAACAGCACCACTTCACATGCGTCAGACACGAATGACAGATGAGACTGAGCAGGTTTGACGGATCGGTGTAGCGCATGCGCATGTTGCCGAAAAAGTCACGCCACTGGTTGCCTACGGCTAATAGGCGCCATGTATACTCCAATGCTGCCCGACGGCAGGGAGACTCAAAGGGTTGCCCAGCGATTGCCCGCGCAGTTGCCGGGGCCTGACACGCCCGGCAACTGCGCGGGCAACTTTTTTCAGTTGAGCAGCCGATCGCTCACGGCTAATGGCTCCCATTTGATTCAATGTCCCGCTACAACACCGGCAATCGGTTGCCCGCCGAGTTGCTCACGGCTAATAGCGGCCTTTTTCACGCAGGCTGACTAAAATCCCAAACAAAATTCAACCCCAAATGCATATGGTACTTGAAACCCGGAATGTCCGGGAAATTCCCTGACGTCTGGTAAGCCTACTTATTGAGAAGAACTTACACAAATCCATACCTATCAAGAAAATAAGATTGAACGTAGGAAGGTACATACCTGATATTTCAACGAGGAAAATATCCTTTAAGTGCACTGCTATCCATTTTGAAAACTTAAAACTGTATCACTTCATATTAAAAAACACAAAATTATGTTTCCTAAAAGGCCCGTAATTCTCACTCGTTAATCCACAAATACGCTAGTTGTGATTATCCACCTAAGTAACTGATTAAAACCACAGTTATTTGAGCCAAATGCTGGTAAAACACACGAATAGTAATAAGCACATTTAAATTAAAAGATATATCAAAAATTCAACAAATTTAACAAAGTAAAAGTTAACCTATTTTATATCGGTTCAGAAATCTGAATAATCTGATTGATCCGAAAGCTGAAATACGAAAAACTGATCTTGAAACTGTAAGTTAATATCTTCTTCTTCTCTCGCGCACAGCCCATGTGTGAGTCGCAGTATCACCACACACCGCACTCGATAACCAACATTTCAACGGGAGTATATACCTAAATGTTAAGTAATCTAAATGTTAATTAATTGATGCTTTACTCATCTCTAACAACAAGAACGCTATGAATACAAAGATTGAAGTATTATGTTTCTTCCTTTATTTCTTGAAACACGCGGTGGTACAAGAAAATTTGTAGACTAGGATTCACCTAAGTTGGCTAAAGCATGTACTAATCATCTCATCAAAAATTGTTATACAAGTCACATTGAAAACATTGTCGGTTCCACATGGTTCTTGTTTACATTTACTCCGAACTGTCAAATCGACACGTTGTGTTTGTTTACAATATTGTTTTGTTGTCATTCGTGGCAATCTTTTAGGTTATTGAATGTTTAAAATATCGCCTATTTTTAAAATTTTCTATTTTTATTGAACTTTTTACATAGCGGTAAAGTTCAATTTGATTATATTTCCTGATTGACATTTATTTTAGTTCGTTTAGCTGCTTATTTATTTTTTACTGGACCAATTTAAATAAGTTTTGAACAAAATATAAGTAAGGGCTAATCATAAACAAACCTATTTCTTTGTACAGATTATATATAATAAAATCTAAGACTATTGATCATGCCGCATCCATGACACAACCTCTACGTGTTAATATATATTTAATTTGAAAAAGCCCATGAGTAATATTTTAGGTTGCGCAAGAGAACTTCCACGTGCAATATTGCATCAGAACTTTCGCTTTACTGCAAGTTTTATGCTAAAACAGATGTTTGTTAGCAATGTTTTTAGCACAGCTGAATTTTATTTTTAAGTTCGTAAGAAGATAATAGTTTGTTTACTTTCGTTTTGGCCAACTTACGTGAATCCTTCTCTACGTCCTTATCCACAAATCTCACATTTTTGTCCTCATGTTAAGAGAATTACAATGATGAAGATCCAGATAAGATTTTAAATGATCATAGAATGACTTTTTAATTATAACCTATAACGCATCATCCTATACTCTTTCATCCCAATATTTAAATTTGGGTCGATTTGACTTCAAAAATGTCTCTAGAAATATCTACCGTTAACTGTGCAGTAATTACTATTGCATTTTTAAATACATTCTAATAACATACATACACATGCCACAATATTTGCCTGTCCTGCAAACCCCCTTTTCCAACATTACATTTTATTTTAACTTAAAACCAGGGGATATCCACAAAATGATTGGGACCGGCATAGGCGTCGCGTGAACCAAACTTTTGGGGGGGCATAACTGACCGGAGGGCTCGGGGGTCCTCCCCCGGAAAATTTTGGTTTTTTCGTACTCAAAAGTGGGGTTTTAAGCCTTAAAATATGCGAAATATACAGCACTAAAAAGCTTAGTTTTTTACGATTTTCAAAGTAAATTTTCGGGAAAAGTTCCACTACATACTATTTAGATTTTTAACACGTGATTGTTGAAGAATTTTTACCTTAAAAACCATTGCAGTTATTGTTTTCTATGTTAAGAAAATAGGCGGTCGAAAAATAGGTAACTCTTATTCACAATTCCCCTACTTTCCTGGCCGTTTCATTGCCGTTAGTGTCATTCTCGTCTGCAGTTTAAACCTTAGCCTGTATAGCAGCATTGTAATTTTTGCTGAACGGTTAATAAAATTGTAAAAAAAAGCTTGCAGGTTAAACGCCACGTGAATGGCAGAATGACAGGTATTATAACGGGCCTACTCAATGAATTGATATCTCTTCATCCAGCCTCTTTGTTTAGCCAAATAATTAAACTCATATCAATTGAATGTAATAACGATTAAATATAAAAATACAAGGGAATTTGAACAATTAATATGGTCAAACTAAACATCTAACTTAAATACAACTGGTTTAAATTACTTATGAGTATAGAAATGACTTTAGAGAATAGCAGACAATAAATTTTATTTGGATTTTTAATGTTCGGCGGCTACAAAAATAAACTTTTTTATGTTACGTGCCCCCCGTGCCCCCATGCCCCCCCCCGGGGCGACGCCTATGCGGACCGGCGGCATTACAAGACTTTCCAAAAACAGGGTTTCATTTTTAGCAACCTCAGACTAGGGAAAAAGCTAGCAGATCCATTTTTATTAAAATATTTTGTTCAACAAAAAACCAACAAGTTACAAGGAGTGAGCAATGGCTGAGCGAGGGATTGCTTTTGACCTAGGGGATGTATTAGTTGTATATTAATAACAACCACATACAATTATGTATCCTTGACTCTGCTCTACAAATACAGAGGAGGTGTAATGGCAGTGACCTTGCGATTCCAGATAAGGGGGGAGGGAGAGTTGGGAAGGTTAGAAACACACACTCTGCAGTATTTAGTTGGGTAAAATATAAATTATATATTTTATTTCACTTCAATAAATATTTAAAATTGTTGGGACCTTTTAAGAACTTTAGCAAAATTGTTGTTAAAAAAAATGTTTTTTTTACCCTCGACTTCCATACCGGAATACTAGTGTTTGGTCTACTAACATAATTATTGAAAATAATTCAAAATTATGCATAAAAACAAATTCAAAGTTCTTTAACGGGACAGAAGTTCATGATGATTACTTAACAATACTTTCATCAATGCTCTCGGAAAAGAAACAGCCGTATTGTTAAGAATTAAATAAATAGCCCTAGTTACATAAGTAATCAATGGATAAATAAATACCCCCGTTGCAGCAGACCTGCATACTCAGCGAATTTCAAATGCAAAACAACTTTTTTCAATCCAACATGGCGAGATTTAACATGTTTTTGTAAGCTCCATAAGAATAACATGGGGAATGAGTATGCAGGTTTGCTGCTACAGGTATTTTAAAACTGGGTGATTTTAGTTCAATATTTAGTAGATCTCAACTAGAAGAAGACATTTACCAAGTTTTATCAAGATATGTTAAGAAATAAGCAAGATATAGAATTTTACTTATTTCCCATAAGGTTAACATAGGGACAACGTACTGTGTTTACCACTTTCAATATCTCCGTTACCAATGGACATAGAGCAGTGATTCAAAATACTAAATTATTTGTTTTTTTTAGCTGAATTCAATGGTAGTAACAAAAATTGGATTATTTTTATTTTTCTATGTAAAAAACTCAAAAACCCCATTTTTGGGGGGGTTTATTCCCCTTTACCCCCCCTTCCGGTGGTTCGATTGGGCTGGTTTACGAACTCGTCCGAGTGATTACCAATTTACACCTCTGTACCAAATTTCATTAAGATCGGACCATATTTACGGCCGCTATCGTGTTAACAGACATATATATATAGATATATAGATATATATATATATAAATTCGAACGAATGGTGTTTTTTGCTTCTGGGGACCCCAAAATGAAAAGTTAACATGGTCTCGGACTCAGGTCTTACCATGAGTACTACCGTAATAGCTTATTCCTTTAAGGAAATTCGCTAATAAGCACATCTAAGTATTTTTTCGGGATCCAGAAAATTCGCACAAAAAATCTCTGAACGCGATAAAGTTAATAGTTAACACTATAAATTTAACACTATAATATTAACACGCGATAATAGTTAACACTATAAATTTTTACTATTAAAATCTATGGAATGTTCACGTAATCCGTAATTATCTCTGATTTTCCTAAGATTTACATGTCATCTCGTATACGCACGGTACTTTGCATAGTTTACATAGTTTCCATAGTTCATAGTTGACGTTGTCATCTAACCTACATAGCACTTAAATAGTTTGTTATACTTTTTAATATTTATTGATGCATAATCGTAAAACATGGTACATGTAAAAATACCTATCCAAGAAAATTTTAAAATTAACCGAAGCGCATTATACCACTCGTTCTTAATATAAAGGTTTCTTCATCACACTTACTTTCTTGCTTTTTTATTCAGCGCTAAAAATTAGAATTAGAAAAATATCTGCAATTAACATTTTAGCTTTTAATGATTTTAACGGATTGCGTTTCAAAACCTGTCTGATAAATGAATAATAAATGAGGAAGGCGAAAGATCTTGAAACTAACATAACCAAATATCTTGTTTGAACCGTTAAGCTTACTTATTTAAGGCTTAAAATAACCAAATAACCTGAAAAATAATTAACTTTACCCAACAAAATTATTTAACACGGAAAGTTTTTGGACGAAACTAAAAATAGTATAACTTCAAAAATGTAGTTTTATCTCAATAAAATTTAAGCATTTCATGTACGAAATTAGATTTTTGTTAATTTTCCAGATGAAAAGAGAGCGAACCCTGAGGTCAACATTAATGCATGGCAACATACATGAGTTGTTGCAAAAGGTTTAGCTCGTGTTGGAAGGTTCTTGCATATCAATTAAGCCCTGCTTTCAGCTTAAGAAGATAAACTTTACGTACTTTAACATGATTCTCTTGTAGAAAAATTCAAGTGAACATATTTTTCCAAAATAGTCGTCGTCGTTGTAGAGGAGAGGGGGTGCAATTTTTCATTATTAATCGTGAGTAACGGTAATGTCAAATATTAATTTAAAAAAGGTTTTAAAATTGAAAAAAATCTTTTTGAATAAAAGATGGTAGGCCAAATTTCAAACCAAATCTAGTTTCTCAAATGCACTGAACAGGGGGCCTAAATAAAATTGGTCAATATTCCTTCTGATTCATGTGGACATTCGATGTAAAATGTTTAGTTAAAATATAAACACTATCTAATACGGCCTACTGTTCCTCAACGCGTATTACCAATATAAAAATTAATTCATTTTAAAATCGTATTAACATATTTCGTAAATTTTATTAAATCAGACGATTAAATTAATATGTAAGATAATTTATTGAAATAAATTACAACCTTCTTACTCCATTGACTAAGTTGCTACACACAAAGGATATCATAAAACATTAAATTTAATTAAAACTATGATTTTTTAATCTTCATTAGATGTATGAATGGTTTCTTAATATTTCTATTGAGTTTTTCAATGTCACTATGGAAATTTTCTTCAGAATGTTTTTGTCCAGATTAAACCTTCGCCAAAATGTATACATAACATCTGTGATGGTCCCTCTTGAGCCGATTTCTTTTTAAATGACCACTTTGCTACTCACTATAACATTTTCCTGGGTTGACCCCCGGATGCCCCTAACCACTGGTCATTTCGACCCTCCTCTTCCCAAAATCCTTGCCATTACTCGACTCTTAAATGTGATAACACTATTCAAGGTAATATGGAGGTCTAACTCGCCCTCCTGCTCACCCTATCCACTCGACCAATTAACCTGTTTTAAACTTTAAATTAAAATAGATATTTTGATAAAATATCAACTACAATTAAAGGCATATAATTTTTCGTATACGCAAAATAGATTTACCAACACAATTAAGAAAGCAGAATTAATTACAAATTTAGGGGAGCAATCGCAGTAATGACTTGAGGGCCGGGAGTTTTCAAATTACTCCGAGACGAGTTCAGAAATCTCATTACCCTCAGCGCCTTAACATTTGATGACGCTTTTCAGGTGGAATTTATTGAAATACTAGCAGATACACCCGCAGCTTCGCCCACTGAAAGGATGAATAATTTTAATTAAATGGTATTACGCCATGCGCAATCTTGAGGAATAATCAACAAATGGGATTTGGGCCATGGGCGTGCAAATACACCCTTAAGGCGCAGGTTGTAATTCCACCCTAGATTGAGATGAGAAGGTAACGTTTCCTCTAAACGTTAGAGGAAACGTTTAGAGGAAACTGAGCAAATGATTAGCAAATGGTATTAATTAGCTTCATCCCATTTGTCAATACAGAGAATGAGGGATAACCTGGGATATTAAACAGAAAAGACGCTAAGGGCGGGTTTTCGACTGAACATAAATCTGAATGTAGCACGTTTATGAAAATAAACCGAAAACTATAAAAAAAAACTAAACGGTAAATGCCTTGGCCAAAAACCTATTTCCCAACCGTTTCCCATTCTCATTGAAGATCGGGTCACTCAGCTATCGATAGGCAAAATTATTGTAGTAATAATACTTAATTTTTTAGGATTGAGATATGCATCATCTAAGCAAACCATCCTAAACTTTAAAATTTAGAAAATACGTTTCTAGTGGATATAGGCCTAATACCCCAAATGAAATGTTCATACTGAGGTTTAAGATGTTAGTTTGAGTAAATATATATATATGTACATTAGACGGACAACCCATTTTACAAAAGTGGGAATGTAATACAGTACTTCTGGCGAGTCGTCAACGCAAGTAGCTTAAATGGTATTTGACAAATATATAGTAGGTGACTGTAATAAATTTGTACACTTCATTCTTTTAGTAGGTTGGATCTCGTACCTTTTCTATTCCCTGATAATATTGTATACGCATACAATATTGTACAATACAATACAATTGTTTTGAGTATACGCATGTTATATTGTATGTATTTATTGGAATAAATAAATTTTTCATTTCATTTCATTGTTGGCCTCCCATCCATAATTTTGAACACTGAAATGGCAGCCAATTTAAATTTCATAATACAGTCTATTTTAGCCGTTTTAGACAGAGTATTATTAAGACCTTTCTTTTTTTCGCTTCTAAAGCTTATAAAGAGTATTTTTACATACCAAGTTTAATGGCCCAAAGTCTTGTAGCTTTTGAGGAAGGAAGCTTTGAAAGTAAAAAAATGGCCGCCATTTTGAATTTCATAATAAACCATATTTAAGCCTCTTGAAAGAAAATATTGCAAGATCATTTTTTAGTACGTAACTAGAGCCTGTAAAGAATATTTGTGCCAAGTTTCACATTTCATCTTCATGCTTAAAAGAAATAGCTTGAAAGGAGGAAATTAAAGTGTTCAAGACAGATTTTTCTTATGAAAGTTAAGACTCAATTTCCTGTGTCTTGTTAATTCATATTTTTCAAAATTTTATAAAGGTAAATCGTGTGTTTCTGTTTTAACCTATCCACAAACTCAAAGTGATTTTATAAATTAAATTTAAACAAATATCCTTATAGATAACTTGAGGTTAAAAAGTAAAATAAAATTACTTATCCAATCACTATTTTTCATAAGACGACTTGTTCTGTTACTCAGAACTTCATCGGTTCTGAGTGTGCAGCCACTAGAGATTAAATTAATTAAGAAATTTGTCATTTCCTGACTTTGAAGGATGAAGAAGATCCTTGGAGACGTTTACGAGATAATTGCGCAATAAATCAAGCAACCAATCAATCAAATGAACAGTGCTCGTACAAGAGTAAAGTATACTAGAGGCTTGAAGGGGCTAATAGCCCCTAAGCATAATCCTTCTTTACTATAGTGTACAAAATACCTTCTTAGAAAATAGGCTCTTGGATCCGCAAAATTATGATTATATCTAGCATTTGGTTTTAAGTAAACAAAGCAGACCTTTTTCATCCCAATGGTTTTTGACAGCTATTTTACGTTAGTTCTCATTTTATAGTAAGCTTAAAGCAATATCAGTATTTTCCCCGAGTCCCTGAGATGGAGACCTTCAATTTCAGCCCCTCCCATTATCCTGCGACCTTCCAAACGCCCATAATTTCGGCGCAAAAATTTCCCTTATAACAAAAATCTGCATCGTTATAACATAAACTAAATAAACGTACTTAACTTTTTATAATTTTAAATTATGAAAAAACTCAAACCCTTAATTATTGTAAAATCAGAAAATCTTAAATTTAAAATATTTGTTGTTATAGTACGTTGAACGTGCATAATTAGCTGCATTTTGAAAAAATCCCACATGTCAACATCTACCATATGGCTTTGAATCAAGCATTAGCACCACATGTTTAATGTAAACAAAGCAGACGTTTTTCAATCCCAATGCATTTTAAATGGAAGACATTTTTCGTTATTTCTCATTTTCTGGTAGATTTGGACATAATCCGACCCCCTGGGACCAAGACCTTTAATTTGAGCCCTCTCCCATCATCCTGCGAGCTGTCAAACTCTCACAATTTTGATTTTAAAAAATCGCTTAGAGAATTAGTAATATAGATTTAACATAATTTACATAATCTTTTAAAAAAGTAGATATAAAATAAAATATTAGGATTTTCCATTTAAAATTGTCCTGCTCCAAATACTTAGGGACACTGCAGGCCTACTTTAAAACTTTAGATAGGCCTAAAGATGGAAATATCACAAAATTTTTATACTGATAGGTACACCATCTATGTAATTAATTATATATTTCATATATGTTATATTTAATTTTATTTCATTTTAAGGCAGTTATACATAAATTGAGCTATGTAAATTTTGTATTTTTCAAATGGAATTTTTTATATAATCAAGCTGTTCTGAGACAAAAGTATAAAACAGAACCTTCCAAGCCGAGTGAATATAAAACTCTCAAGAGATGGCAGAAAGTTTCAAGAGATAGGGCCTTTGAATACAAAAGGTTATCCTGATCCAGTAACATTTAAAAATGTCAGTTTAATATCAATGGAATTACCATGTAAGATGCCGACCACCAGCAAGGGATATTTTAAGGTGAATTGGAGTAAAAGATAACTTTAGGATAATTGAGGTGCATTCTTGTATTCTTATTACTGACTATAAGGCCAATCTGTTCCATAGACAGGACTTTGTTTAACATAAAATATTAAAACCAGGAAAAATAAAATTTCTACTCGGTTGTAAGATCTAAGTTTTGTAGTACATTTTAATGTTCATCAATTTCAAAGGAATGCGAGCTGATACGTAGATAACTCTATACTCATTTAAATGAATTTTTGTTCACATCATTTATATTATGTTTGTCATGGCGTTTACGTTTTTTGTTGATCCGTTCTTATTGATGACTTAATCCGGCACCATAATAATGTTGTATTGTTACAATTCAATTTCAGGGCTTAATACACTATGGAATACACTTTGTAGTACTTCCAAAATTTATAGTGAATTAATATATCTAGAGTGATCAACTATATAGCCGACATGGACGAGCAATGGTGGATGGTGACAGCAGAGAAGAATATTAGACTACAAGAGGGCTAATGTTCGTTAGACTACAAGAGGGCTAATGTTCATTAGACTACAAGAGGGCTAACGTTCAAGCTGTTCAGTCTGCGTAATTACCTGTATTAAAGATGAATATTCCATTTTCCGTCCAGAATCATTAATAGCGTTTTATCGTTGAGTTGAATTTTAAAACGTCCTGATCTCAGTCGCGTATTGTTCCCGCATTTGTTTCAAACATCGTTTTAAAGCGACAGTGCACTTTATGAATGACCAAACATTTAAAAAAGTAAATTAAATGTATATTTTTTTCTTTAAATGAATACTATTTGTTACAGGCACACTGTCACCATGGGTACAGGGAAGTCCCTGGCCCTGGACCATGGAAACCTGTTAGTTTTCCACATGTCCTCCAAAGGTAACTCGTTAATTCGTATCTCAAGGTAGTCTAAGGAATACACGTTCTGCTTCCCTCACTTTGCGTATGCCTCACTACAGGGCAGCGGCCTATGACAGGGCATTTGTTGTGACTGCTTGTCGTCTCTGGAATGACCTACCCGATTCCCTACGATCCCTTGAAAGTCATCGTCGGTTTGTGGGGGCGCTGAAACAATTATTTTTTGAGCTGTTGTCCTCGGCTGGTGTGTCCTAGGCGGTTTGTCTTCGGCGGGGTTGTTGACAGATGGATGTTTGAGTGAATGAGTTAAATATAGTATATTTTTTCCTGCTTTGTTGTATATATATAGATTATGAACAGTTTAGTTTAATTAAGCTTTATATCTCTCCATATGTGTTAAGGCAGGTTAAGTGTAAGAAAGGGCCATGTGGCCCTAACTTTGCCTGGCTAAATAAAGAATTTTTCATTTCATTTCATTTCATTTCCTAAGACTATAAATAAAATTCTATAGCACTGCCACATTATACCAATACTACTTCTATGTGTTAATCGCTTTTCAAACCATTGTTGTTGAACTACAATAAAAGTGGTCCAAATACCTGTTCAAGGCAGTGTTATAGGCCTACAAATGTGATAGGGCCTATAAAGACTCAAAAGTTATAAAAGTCTATAAAAGTTATCCAAGCATTCAAAGATTTTACTAAAAGACCTTGACCTGGACCTTCTTTTGAGTTTTAGAGTGTTTTCATTTATGGATACCTACTTTTAATGACACGGATTTTACACATGGTCCTTGGACTCACCCAAGCGGAAAACATTAAACATTCAGTCGGGTAAACGACGCAAAACCGGCGATAATGAAAGTCTGACTCACATTAAGATTGTTTAACATTTTTTGCGTGTCTACATAAAGTGTCATGTGTAAAGTCGATGTTCTTAAATGCACGTTTATATCACTTGGAGACATTCGAAAACTTAAGATAAAAAGGTAATTAGAATACAATCATTGAATGCCTGATTTGACGTCTTTACAAAGTCAAAACTACAGTTGAACGTTTAACACTGGATTACCATAATTCAGGTAATTTCACTGTTTTTAACATGTATGGTATACGGAGGATTTAAAAAATTAAGTTACAAACTAAAAATTCTTTATAAAGATTTGATTTATTGGTCTCCAATCGTGAATTATAAATGCTACGGTCAAAGTGAATAATCCAGCTATCAGGAATATTAACCAGCCATTAAATTTGTTTTTTTGTTGTTATGTTGTAAAGAAATTTATTGACAGTTGATTATTAATTAGTACCTGGTGGACCGAGCCTTGCTCGGTGTTATTTCATATTTACCAGTTCATCCAGTTACTATAAAATATTTCAATGTCATAAAATTGATAAATATAAACCTTTTTTATTGCTCCATGGACTCTTCATCCCACCTGCTGTATTTTTCTTGATGGCTGTAGATTCCAAACAGCTGTTATGATTACTCTTCATTTGTTTACACTTTCCTTGTTTATTTTCGTTGCTATCACGGCAACCCTTATGTCCAATGTTAAATTTTTACAACTTTAAAATTCGATTTATTACGTTGTTAGATTTTCTCTGGCCAAGTTATCTGCATAAAAGAGGTTTTTGAGTCATAAATTACTTATTTCCAGACTTTGAAGGAAATCCTCGGAGCCGTTTTAGAGATAATTGTGCAAGCAAACATACAAGCAAGCACGCACGGCCGGACGATAACATTGCTCATATAAGAGTATAGGATTTACTATCTATCTTTACTTGTAGCTATTTATTGTTGTTATTTATTTATATTTATTTTTATGTTTAGTGATAAAGCTCTAATAAAAGATTCTGAGTGATGTAAATGACAACTTATTCTAAAATATATTATGTTCATAACTTATTTCCGCCTGAGCTCTCTGATCTTTTGGAATGTAAACATGTTTTCACCACACTACGACGAAATCACCTGTTTTACAAACGACAAACGCGGACCGAAACACATCGTTTGCCGCCACAGGACCGAAAACGTTGGGGGCCCTAGGGCCGAAAGTCAGCTGATCGTTTATTTGCTTGAATCAACGTCAGAACATCACAAAATTATACGGCATTCAAGACAGGATAGTTGCGATCATATGATTGTCATAGCTGTGTTTTGTTTTAAAGTGAGTCAAATAATAATCAGTTTTGTTTAATTATTTAGGGTATATTTCATTGTGTAGTGTGGTGAAAAATAGCGTTCGCACCTCGGCCGAAAGGGTTCTGCAGGCTCGAGATCGTGTTTCTAATTCGAGGGCTCATTTTCGGCCCTTGTTGCGAAATATACTATTGTTCATATTATCATAAATAAAGTGTTTGTTTATTTAACTAGTAAATTTAACTAGCAAATATCTAGTAATTTTGTTCAAATAATAAGGCATAATTTCTCTCTTGAAAACATAATATCTACCTGAGTTGGGCCTATGTGATTAATACTTAACCAAACTTTACCCATCCTTACCCTACCTAATCTTACTTAACAACTTAACCCAACCTAACATGAACCTAACCTAATTTAATCTAACTTAACCTAACCTAACGACCCAACCAGAACACTGAGAGTTATCAAGTTGACTAACTCTAAATGGCTGTTGTTCATAATGTCCGGTCAAAGAGATTAGTATTCCAATTTTTTTATAGATTATTTTTCAAAAACGTGCTAGTCATTATGATTAATGACTGATTGAAGTGATTTATTTCTCACTTTAGCCAGAAAATCTAGTCATTATGTATAATAACCGTTCATTATACACAATGACCGGTTTATTACTTTGGCTGAGTTATAAACATCATCGCTGAGTCGAAGCGTTCTCACATCGCCCAACAGTTAATGGCACAATGCTCATGTGAACGCGACGGCGACGGTTGTCATAAAGGGACTCTGATAGTTGCATACAAGAGGCAGACGCCTTTGTCTGTTCTAGAACGGCTTTAATCAACCTCATTCTTTGATTAATAACTTGTAACTCACCCTGAAGTAATCTAAAATAATGCTGTTGAAATTAATTCAGTTGTTAAATTATTCATGAAGAATTACATGCATTTTATAGTGTCAGTCTACATGATTTAAACTCTTACATCTCACTTTTGATTTAAAAAATGCAAATTAGCAAATTGCAAAGCCTAATATACAATTCCATTATTAAATTTAGCCATCATTAATTTCGTGTTCGGCTAGTTTTTCTTTGCTCATTTACTTCAACTTATCATCACTTTTTCGCTTTTAGAAAAAATGAGCCTAAAGTATATTTGATATAGTTACAAAATAAGCTGTTAAACCTTAAAAAGCACCTTAAGCTGTTAACTCTTAGCCTAACATCATTTTTATCATCCTTCCTGCATGTTTAATTTTTATAATTTTGAATTCAAAGTCGCGAACTCTAAAGTATATTTAGTTTCTTTACTTCTGTGGACTGAACTACACCTATCTTTAGGACGGTCTTGGGAATCAGTATCCTAAAAAATTAAGCTAATTCTCAAAAAAGTATAAGTCATGCCCCTTCAGATATTATAATTTTGATTATATTTATAATCAGTTTACTTAGGATATCCTACTTAGGTCTAGTTTTAGTATGTTTTCAAAACATAGCCATTTTTGAAATCTCAAAATTGTGTGCAGCCAGCATTTCCTACGTTGATAATTAATAGTCTAGTAATTTCATTCACTGTCGTTAATAGAACCAATGGTTCTTCTAAACCTACGTTTTACCTCTTTCTATTCAAATTTAGTGCTCTAGACTCTTTTTAATTTTAACCTCAATTTAATTTAAGGAAAAACACAATTCAGTCCTACAAATCATCTACATATAAAGCCCAAACAACCCGTAACTTTTAAAAAAACCAAATCTGACCCCATAAGTTCTATACCTGAATGAATGATTTCGGTGAGAAAATCCTAGGAAAATATTAGTTTTTTGGGAAAATTTTCCTTAAGGGCACAAATTTAATGGGAAGTTCTGACCAGATGATGCTTTTGCTTTTATTTGTTTACTTTTTTCCAGCGAAATGGGACACCATCAGCTAGTTATTTAAATGCTAGTTTTATTGATTCTATTAAGGCTCAATGTATGGTAAAACATCTCATATATTTTTGAAATCATATGTTTGTGTGATAAGAGAAGATGTGTGATACGTTGTGGTAGGAAAAGGATAAGAATATGTTAAATAAGAATTGAGAGGCATTATCATCCAAACAGAAGAAAAAGCATTGACAGTAAAACATTTCTTGTAACATAATATAGCCCGCATATAACTTGGAATTGAAATTGATGCACTCTCGGCTGGCTACATTCAATGGCTGGAGATCAATCCAGGTAGTGGCTTGGCTCAATGTGTTAACGGATGTGGAATGGATCCCGATTTGGGACACTCTTGTTTGCTCTCGACACAATAATGTCCTGTACACTCATCCTCCAGCCAAAGTAAATCTTCAAATTGTGAGTTATTTTAAAATAACTAGAGGACCCACGCTGCTCCGCAGCAGTATATTTTTGTATCACGACACAAAATCAACTCAAATCAAATAATTCTTCATTCACAAAATTAATGTTACATGCAATGCAGCTTCACAACTTCAATGAGACTTGCCCAACACTTGCCTAAGTTGAAAAAGAGGTGTATGTAGCTGGGCCCAGTTATGTTGGAATTTAAGAAAACCAATTATACCACGAATTATTACCAAATTGGAGATTATTTGTTTCACGAAGGAAAAAGTAGGAATTTAATGAGATATTCTGTACTTAAGTTTTCGGGACAGCGACGTGTCAGCCCGGCACATACGACTTTTCAAACTAACTATTACCATGCTAAAATACCCCCATTGCAGAGCTGCATACTCAGGAAAATGCAAAAGAACATAGTTCAAGCCAACATAGCGAGATTTAACGTGTTTTTGTAATCTCCATAAAAATAACATGGGAAATGAGTATGCAGGTTTGCTGCCACGAAAATGGAAATATCTAGGATTTTAAACTATAATACATTAGATCTCATCTAGACAAAGCCACAAACCAAGTTTTATCGAGATATGTTGAATTCAAAATTATAAAAATTAAACATGCAGGAAGGATGATAAAAATGATGTTAGGCTAAGAGTTAACAGCTTAAGGTGCTTTTTAAGGTTTAACAGCTTATTTTGTAACTATATCAAATAGACTTTAGGCTCATTTTTTTCTAAAAGCGAAAAAGTGATGATAAGTTGAAGTAAATGAGCAAAGAAAAACTCATTGAGATGTTGTGAGATGGACGGATTAGATCAAGGGGCGTCTCTCGATTGTGGATGTCAATCAAAGCTGGCCATTTGTCTCATAATCTAAAACATTGTGAAGTTACGAACTATATTCAAAACAAAACCTTTTCCTTTTTTTCTGTGTGTGTGGAACAGTCGATTTAAGTCTTATGCATTTAAATACTTTTACTTTGCCAAATAATTTTCTCAAACATCTTAAGTAAATCAAACTTTCTTTTCATCTTCGAATTAGTATTGCTTTACTTTAACCTTAACCTTATGTAGATTACAATGGAATCCAGCCTACCAAAGGAGACCTTTTAGAAAGGTTGCTGAGGCCGCAATATCGATTGTAATCTTTTCCCAAATGTTGCATGGCCTTAATCGCTAGGTTATATTTATTAAACTTGGCATTTCTTATTGTTTGCAGGTAATTTAATTTTCTTTTACCATCGGAGGAATCGTATAAAAAATCTGTTAACACGTCGCGTTGTTTCGAAACAAAAGTAGGCCTTCAAACTACTGAACAACTGTTTGTACGTTCCGACTTTTATGAAAAGCGAGCTTTAGCTAACAGAGGTAGTAAGCTAAAGGGTCATCATCATCATCATCATCATCATCTTGACTCATCATCTTAACATATTTTTGTAGGTGATTTTTTTCCCTTTGGCTATCGGCGCGAATGCTTGATGCATGCATGCATCTTGATATTGCTAGTTTAATTAATTTTTAAGTCTATTATTTTTGCAAAAATTACATAGTTTTAGTTCTTTTTATGAAAGTGATGTTAAGTGTTTGTGGAAGACTGAACTGAAAATTAACTCATTTCCCACGCACAGGTTTACCTTTGTGGGAGGTATTTCCATCATAATACTGTGAGTAGTGGCGATGTGGCGTTTCTGGCCCAATCAAACTTTGACAGGCAGTCAATTTTTTGACAGCTACTTCCGGTCACGTGACCGGAAGTGACGTCATCAGCTGTGACGTCATCAGCTGTGACGTGTATGGGTGGGTATTTAAAGTTTAAATGCCCTGCTGTGCTGGGTATTTAAATTTTAAATGGCCGGAAGTGTGTCAAGGTCTTTTGGGGATGTTTTTAAAAAAGATCTTGCATTTTCGGATCTTCCGAAAATGCAAGATCTTTTCTTTTTTTATTTATTTGTTTTTTTACAAAAGTATTATTTTACAAGTTAGTAAAGTTTGCTCCCAAATTTGAAAAGTAAGTTGTTGTCGGTGCTGAAATTTCTTGTTTATTTTCATTCTTCTTGTTGTTGTAAGTTGGCAAAAACACATTTTTTTCGTTTTGATTGTTTGTTGCATAAAGTTCTAAAGATAAACCAAACCCAGTGGTTATAAGTTGTTTTAGTTCTTCACTAAAAATTTCCAAATCCTTGTAGGTTGTAAGATTGATAGTGTTGTAGTGAATCCCGCGAATGTTGAGAGACATGACTAGAGTTGTTTACTCGACGAGAGGTGTAGCAGGAATGACTATTGCAAAGCCGGTGCTGCAGGTACCTCCGATGGTAGTGGGGGTAGTGGTGGGGGTAATGGCAGGTGTTTGTTTAATCACTTTGAATTTAATCGTTGCCACAATAGACCGAGTCGATGTTGTAATTCTTCTAGTTTATCCAACCGGTTCTTTTGATATGTTTTGCAACTACATTTACAATAGCAGAAAGAATTACATTTTGTACAAGCTTGTCCGTCAACTTGATCTTCAGGTATTCTAAAACATTTTTCTTTGCAACAATAAGTTATAAGTGTTAGATTATTTCTTTTGGATGACATGTTGGTTGTAGCTTGTCTTAAACAGAACTGAGCCTCTCAACGTTAAAGTTTCGTATTTATGTAAAGTATTCGAATAAAATAATCGAATAATACTATCGAATAAAATAATCGAATAATACTATCGATTAAAAGTTCAAGGTCATCCGTTTGAGGTTTTAAAAAAATACAACATATCAGTATATAAAAACATATACTGATATGTTGTTGTTTTTTATCTTTTTATTTAAAACATTTTTTTACAATGTTATTTTTGTGCGATGTGCAGAGTTAGTTCCGTAGAGTTGTTTCCGCTCATTCCGTGTGACACCAAATATAATGATCCTGGTTGAATTTCCCGCAGATCTTCATTTTGCAGCAACTGGACGAATCGTTTTGGAAGATATACTTGAAACTTTGGTTCATCACCCGGTGTATATGGTGCATCGGATAAAGATGCGACGACTGCGTCTCCATGCGTTGTATCAATTTTCTTCATTTCATGAACAATATAATGTTTCTGTTCTTTTAATTCTGAACATTTCTTGATAATTAGAGTATTTGATTTTGAATGCAAGTTGAATTGTTCAACTAAACATTGGAGAAACTGTTGTGATGCCATCCTTCACAGGAGATGTTGTCTGTTCGGAGTATGGAGTTAGACTGATACTCGGGGTGTGTTGCCTCTTCGTTTATATAACCTTCGGAACCCCCACTACATTCTTCCGTTTGTTGTTGTAAGTAAGCAGCCAAGTGATACGCGTTTTGTAATGCGCATTGAGATTGGTTGTGTTTCGGATTTATTGTAGAAACACAAATATTTCTAGCATCAAAGTGAAATGTTTTGTCCACTTTTATGTTTAAAACTTCTTTGTTTGTGTACTGTCGTATCCAATTCTTTTTTTCCAATCCTCTGGTATATATGTGTGTAAATTGTTTGCAAAAATGAAACATAATTTTGTGTACATTGTTGTACGGTAGGAAACCTTCATACCAATGGATATGATGAAAATTATTTGTTAGCCATCTGTTTGTTATTTTAGCTTTTGACTTTAGTTCATGGACAGAACACGGTGCTTCAAATAAAAACGGGTATGCTACTTGTGTAAGCAAATCCAAAATTACCAATTCTTTTATGATAAATCTATCATCGTTTCCGCGAAATGCTTGAAATTCAATTACACAAGGTTTTGCTGCCATTTCTTCATCCTGTCTGCTCATCATGGTGTCTGCTGATCAACTGTTTTCCACACCACGGTAGGTTAGATATATAAACCAGGCCGTACAGTTGTAGGCGCGTTGGTGTATGTTTAACGTGGGCACCATCCCCAGTAGGCCTACCCCACGGTTTATTCTTTTGTTAAATTACATTGTAGTTTTAACCTAGCAAAGTTTCTTCTTCTGTATTATTGTTGTTGGTGGTTTCTTCTTCTGTACTGTTGTTGTTGTTGTTGGTTTCTTCTTCTGTAGCCTCCGTTGCAACTTCGGTAAAAGGTTCAAAGTTTCTTAACTGCCTCCACATTTCCACTTCGTGAGGTATTCTATTAAAGATGGATGTATCTATTGGTCCGTATTGTAAAGTGCTTTCTGGTTGTTTTTCGCATGCATCTACCAGATATTCCTTAATAACAGAGCTTGAAAATACTAGTTGTTTCATATACCTGGTAATAGGTGATGTTGCATAGTTTAAAATGTAAAATTCTTCACGTGTTAGAAGAATTTTATTTTCAAATTGTGTCGAGTCTCTAATTCTTACTTGTTGTTGACCACGATGTTTAATAATGTCAATTTCATTGTCACAATCCAAAAGTCGAATGTTAGTTTTTCTTCCAAAGAAACTGTTGGCTAAATAACATTCAATAAGATGTAGATGTTTTAAAAAGGAATCCCAAGCATTTTCTGAAAATAAAACCATCTTTGTTCCATGGCTTAGTATTACTGCGGGAGAGTAGTCTAATGATTTTACCAATCCTATCGACACACTTTTACTCATGCAAGATGAAATAGGATAAAAGATGCGAAGGAAAACTTCAGTTAAAATGTTTGGTGGAATATTTTCTTCAAGTTTTCTTTTCTTTCTTACGTTTGTTTTATTATTTTCCAACTTTTTATTTTGTTTTCCAAACTTTAAAAAGTCATCAATTTCCTTTACAATATTTTCTTCAAAATGTTTATCATCATTTTCCAATAAAGGTGCTGTTTCGGAAACGTCTTGTACAACTGATAAAGAACTCATTTTGTTTATAATGTTGTAGACGATGTTACCCATACAACTGTAGACAGTAAACTAAACAATTTTCGTTCCCGCTCCTGCTTTTATAACCGAGTGGTGGGGGTATTTTTTTTTCCTTTTCATTTTACAAAACTGCTTTTACAATTCCTGTTAAAGGTGTATATGTAACAATTTTATCATGTAAAATTAAACAATAAGCAGATGTATCTTTGGGTACATTTTGTTCAAATTCCATTTCTATTTTTATATCTACACTGGAAGATTTTACAGATTCGTTTTGTTTTGAACAATCAACTACAACAATCGGATAGTTAGATTTAAATTGGTTTGGCGTTAATAAAGGTGTGTTTGTTTTTCCATAATATGAATTTTGGAATCTTCGTACATATCGTACAAAACGCTAAACCTGTCTTTTGTAAAGTTTATGTTGAAGTTGTCGTATGGAAAGAATTGTGAGTTTAGAAACACCTTAAAATTTGTAAGTTTGCAATGATCAAATTCACCAGCATGTTTAGTTATTTCGTTTCTTCTTTTTGTTTGTAATCCAAATATTACATATCTTGCCTTTTCCAAATGAGTAGAAGTTTTTACAGTCCATGTATGACGTTGTGTTTCCGGTAAAACCGGATATTCATGAAACTCCCAACTTCTAAATGGTATTACGATATCACGATCTGATTTTAAAGTTCTTAATAATGAAATTCTATTCTGATCGTTTAACCGTACATGCGGTACTCTCCAAACAATTTTGTCTAATTGCATTTTCCATTCTAAAGTAGCTTCCGTTGTTCCATCAGTTGCTTGAATAATATCTTTGTCGTTTGATGATCTTAACAAAACTAATTCTTGTTTTACGTTTATTATTATTTTTCGGTAATCTTCGGCAAAGCCTAAAAGTAATCTTAAAGGAATGTAAAAGTCAAAATTGCCTGAAGTGTTTGGAGTGATTGTACTGGAATCGGGTGCTACCCATCCTGCGGCGGCCAGCATATTTTTTTCACTCGGTGTTAAAGATGCTAATCCTTTTAATGTACTTGTAATTCCCACCTTTTTTGTTGAATCTACTGTAACTCCGGAAATTTCATATCTTATTTCATCAAACAAATATGCCATGGGGTTATTTATGAACGGAACAGTACTTGCAGTGCTTCCATCTTTTTTTGTTACTCTTCCTTCGATATACAAATAACTTTCACATGGAAGTGTATAAATATCCTGTTGTTGTATGGGAATTCTAATTTCATCATTATTATTTAATTTTGATGAAGCGTAAGGGTTGTGCGTATGATATTCCTTTTCCCATAAGGTTTCGTCGAATGTCGGACCCTGCGCTATATCCAATATTTCCATTATTAATAAGTTTTAATCCAATTTCTTCTAGAAAACGAATGTTATCACTTGTTAATCCTTCTATAGCTGAAGTGCTACTGACTTGTTTACCAGTCAGCTCTTTCTTTTTAAATGATAACCCCATTGTTATACGGTTGATTTTATATGTATTCGTATAGTTATAGGTTCGTCTCTAAAATCAATATGATTTCCGTCTTGATCTAGTATGTTCACCACAATGTCTGAAATAAAACTGGTGTTTAACGGTAGGTACACCAAGTTTTGTGGCTTTTCCACAATTTTAAAACCCGGAGCGACCGTTGGATAGAATGTGTGCAATATATGAGTATTTTCACCATCTCTATAAGAACCATGTATAATATTACATGTAATATCTATACTGTTAACTTTCATTATTGTTACAGTTCTAGCACCTGAATGGTTAATATTAGGTTCTAAAATTTTTGTTGTTTTAGGAAATCCTAATAAACTACCAATTGAATGTTCTTTGCTAAAATCTATATAATATTTAGATTTAATTTCAGCTTTCATAGTATTGTTATTTCCTTTTATTGTTATATTATCTTTTCCCATATGATTTTGTATCGCTTCATTTATATCATCAATTTCATATGCTCCAGTGGGTAAACTAAATACTTGTATATCTGAATATTTGTTTGTATTTTTATCTTTTGTTTTGTAATAATGTATTTTGTCATTAACATTTTCAGTAACGTTGGGAATAGAATTATAAGTTGTTATATCTAATAATGCGGCTTCCCATAATTTATCTTTTTCCAAACGTAACGCAGGGAAAAGAACACTTCGCAAAGTAGATGAAGTTCCAGTTAATGATACTGTATAGGAAGACATCTTAAAGTTGACTAACACTTTTTGTTAAAAAATCTAAACATAAATGTCCACAGATTACCGTATCATCAGGTTGCTCTCTTTTATAATTGTATAGTACATTTTTAGCTGTTTTAAAGTAATATTGTAGTTCTTTTGGTGGTGGAAGATTACCAAAACTATCAAAGTAGTAAATAGTTGATCCTAGTTTCTTATAACATACCCAATGAGTGCCTGATCCTTTACTATTATCTAAATTTACTATTCCGGTTTCATTTTTCCATATTTTAACAGGTAATGCATCTTTCATAAACACTCCTCTAAAAAATGGAATTTTTAAACAAGAAACATAAGTAATTAATTCTTTATCTGTTAATTCTTTATTTGGAATTAGTAATTGTTTTTTTCTGTTTAATACACACGATACGGTCTTAGGTATAATCCTCCTCCTTTTTTTATCATTGACCATATTGTTTGTTTCTTTTTATTTTTACCTGCGGTGGATCGTCGTTTTCTTCTTATATTTCCTCCACGTTTCTTTGCAGGTTTTCTTCTTCTTTTTCCACCTCCTTTCTTCTTTCCACCTCCAAACATCGTTTTACCCTTCATTGCTGCTGATACCGCTAAAGCTGCTGCTTTTTCACCGATACTAGCGTCGCTGGATGTTACTCTTTGCCAAGCTTTTTCAGCAAGTGCTCTATCCGCTATTGATCTATTTTTAGTATCTGCAAACTTTGAATATGCTATATCGTGTTGTTTGCAGGCTTGATCAAGTTTATTTATTCCAAGATCTCCTCTAGCGAGTCTTTTTTTCAATTTTGTTCCAGGACCACAATATTGATAACCTCCTGGTAAATGTAGTTCTACAGGTAATAAATCGATAGCTTTATTAACTATAGCTCCAACCGGCTTAGTAATAAGAGAAAGTGCTGTTGATGCTATTCCTCTTCCTCTCTTTATAACGTGTCGATTATGACTGATGCGTTGAACTTTCAACATGGTCTTTTATAGTGAAAGGAAATGTCGATACTTGTTTATTTTATAAATGCTTTATAATGAATGATGCACTTATCCTTTGACATTGTTTATTTATAAGTATGTTTGTTTATGGGTAAAACATTTTTTTCCAGTTTTGTGGAAGGATTGTATCTTCTTCATCATCATCACCTTTAGAAGTTCTTAAAGTATCATTTTCCTTATTTAAAAAATATTTTTCCATAACATTCTTTTTAACCCAATTTAATTTTTGATCAGATTTTATGGGCTTTATTGTGTTATAAATATCATATAATACTACACTTAAGAGTCTTACAATGTA
Organism: Flexamia atlantica; assembly: GCA_035578135.1. Taxonomy (NCBI): domain Eukaryota; kingdom Metazoa; phylum Arthropoda; class Insecta; order Hemiptera; family Cicadellidae; genus Flexamia; species Flexamia atlantica. The sequence goes on from JAQJVK010000032.1 coordinate 1,426,439, forward strand.
ATTTACATTAACAGCATCAGTAAAATTAATAGGGTCTTTTAAGCTAGTCAATCGCAAGTCTTCACAAAAAAAAGACTGCTTATTTAAATCTTTTCTTAGAAAAAGATTATAGTATATGTGTCCCTTCTGATGCATTTGTGCTACTGTAACTACATCATTGTCTCTTATTCCTTCTGCAACATTGACTAGTGGTTTCCCTTTGCAATCAAAGGCTTGTCGGCCGCCTTCTTGTAATACAGGAACTTGTCCAATTGTTGCTACATCAGTTTCATCCGACCCTTTTTTAACATTAGTAATTATTTTTGCATCAGCATCCCATTTCTTATCTTTTAATTTCATTATTTGACTTATTGTTGCTGCATGTGATTTTGCAGTTCCTTCCTTAACGTTAGTTAACACTTTATTTTTGCAATCAATTGTATTAATATCATGCGTAATACAATGATCTGTAAGATATTGAAGGTTTACAGCATCTTTCATATCTTTAGGGTCTCCAATATCATGTATTACAAAGTTGTAAAAGGAAAATTTATCTGTTTTTTCAGGGATGACTGAATGTAAATACTTTTTTGTAACTGAATCTTGATCATTAATAGGATCTGCTATATTGGCTATTCTAAGATCTTTTGCATCATATACTTTATTATTACTCCTAGGATCATATCGTAAGGTTTGGTTTATGTACCACATTAAATATTCTTTATTTACCGAATCATTCTTATCTATTGGTTTTGGAAGATTTACAATTCTATAAAAATTAGCGTTATACACTTCATTTTGAAGCTTTAAGCTAGGTAATGTTTCACTTCTTAAAGTTTTAAAATTTACCGCATCATTTTCATCTTTTGGATCATTTACAAACTTTAAACGTTTGTTATTTATATCATAATCTCCATCGGATGTTAGTGGTAAACCACCTCTTTTTCCATAAGATCCTGATTTGCTTCCAGTTTCGGAATACCGTCCAAACTTATCCACACTCATGGTTATACTGAATATTTAATCAGTTATACTTGTATTATATATACTCATATTTTTTATGCAATTACTCCTCGATTTCGCAGTTCGCCGACCAAAGCTACCCATTCATTTTCTAAACCACTATGTCCGGCTTGTTTAGCTTCATATATCAACTTCATTCTGTCAACCAATTTGTTTATATCGTTGTAGTATATTATATTAGTATCATACAAGTTTTTTAATAATCCTTTTCCTGATAAACTTGATTGATTTGTTTTTCTTCTTTTATGTAAAATATTTATTTCAGCAGAAGATAATGATTTTCTTTTTATGGGTTCCCTTCTTTTTGGTGGGAAAAGTTTAGCAATAATAGTTTTATATTTTTCTGATGCATTTCTATGAACATTAAAATTTTTAGAATAATTTTTCTTATGCGCATTTGTATCCTCCAATATTTGTTTAAAAATGTTTAAATCCTTTTTAGTATATTTATTAGGTTTCGGCTTAAAAATAAGTTCAAACAATCCTTTTGTACCCTTGTATTGTTTATTATTTATAATAATATTGTCATGTTCGTCTACATCAAGTTTGCTATCTCCAATCATTAGCCCATTTTCTTCTATTCTAGCACCAAAAGTATGATATTTTCGAGTTGGTTGTGCAGAATGTAACATTTTTAATACAAATTGTCTTGCAAGCGGCCCTTTATACGCGATATCCGAGCCCAATTTGCTCAAGTTGGATGGATTAATAGGCTCTTCTTCTTCTTGTTGTTCTTCGCTTGTAGAAAGACCTTCTTTTTCTGTTAAAACATCCGTTTCTTCACCTAGTTCGCTTTCTTCTTCAGTTGTTTCTCCTTGTTGTGTAAAACTTGTATCACTTTCATATTCTTCTTTTTGTTCAAATTTTGAAATGGGTAAAATAGCATCTCCGGAAAAATTAAATGTTGAATGTTTAACATTTTGTCCTAATTGTTTTAATGGCTCAGTAATAGGTTTAAATGTTGATTCCAGAAATTTCTCTCTTTCACTTATTCCTAATCTTAACGCTCTGTTTTTATGTCTAATAGAATCACTAAGTGATTTTATTTCTTTTAATAGCTTTTCCTGATTAACCATGTTTACACCATGAAGACTTGTACGATAATGTTGTTAATTAATGTATTAAAACAAATTTATCGAAACCTATGCGGTAACGACCATCTGTTATAGCTTTATCTTTCATAATTACCAAAAATCCATATTTTTCCGCCCAAGCTTTTCCACAAAGCTCTTTGAATTTATCAAATGACATATCAGCATTTACATGATCGTTGTATATATGTTTTAGGTTTGTATCGTCTTGTTTGAATAAAACTAAAATATTTTCATTGTCTCTAATTAGTTGTTTTGGAATTTTGCTATATGTTTGTCCGATATATATGCTATCAATATTATTATGTCTTCCCATGGCAAAATAGTTTCTAATAGTATCATGATTTTCACTAGATACATCATCAAATACAAATACAGAATACGGCTTAGCCTGGTCTGGTTGCATAACACTGTCACTAGCATTAAATTTGTAATAGTTAACATCGGGCACATCAGTCAGGATCTTTTCCAACAATTGATACTTTGGTTGATGTAAGGACTTTGAAAAAATATATAGGTTATTAAATCGCAATCCTTTTGTGTTTGTAATTAAGTTAAACACAACGTTAGTTTTGCCACAGTTTGAAGGACCGCTGACTATACATCGTACAGTGTTTGGAAATAAACTGCCGTGTTTACCATTGTTGATTTTAACGTTATCTACGGTTAAATCATCAATGTTATTAATATTAAATTTATCTTTATGGTGAACAATCTCCATCTTATTCAAAGGCAGAAGAGTAAATAAGTTGATTTAAAACTAAATCAAATCTTTTATAGGTATCCACGAATCTTCAGTTTTATCAAACCCCAACCAACGTACTTTAACTTGGTCTTTTTTCCTTTGCAACACCTTTTCAACAAGATAAACATCGCCTACTGTTGACTTTAACAATTCATGTCCGTAAAAACCGCCTTGTAACAAATTTCCTTTGTTATCTTTTAAAATATAAGTTTCCGGTACAGTAGGTTGTACTTTATACACTGTAAAAACTTCGTTTGTCCAATTGGGCAGGTATTTTTTAGTAAACACTCCTTTGTATTTACTAATTCGAACTTTATCATTTACATTAAATTTTCTTGGTTTTCTTTGTTCCGCTTTTGGCTGTGTATTTTTTTTAATTCGTTGTAAAACTAGTTTAGCGTTTTTCTTATTCACTTTGTTAGGTGCCATACCGATAGTTCTATGAAACTTGTTGTTGTAATCGCTTATTAATTTTGGTAAGATATCAACCCATACGTAAGAACCTCTTTTCGAAAACATTTTATACATTGCACCTTTTAAGGTTCTATTAAATCTTTCAATTATAGCTGCCTTTTTCTCAGAATTTGTGGAATAATGATTTATGTTATATTTTTTCATTAACAAGGCAAAATGTTTATTAAAAAATTCTTTCCCATCATCAGTTTGTAAATGTTTAATTTTATTTTTATCTCTTTTTATAGCTACTTCCATAGCTTTTGTTATGCTGTTACCAGTTTTGTCTTTTAATGGCAAAGCATCAGCAACTTTAGTAAAACAATTAATAATCGTAAGTATGTATTTGAATCCTTTATTTATTTTACTATGCGGTTGCATTTCAATTAAATCTGCTTGATATAAATCATTTATTCCTTTTACAACAGTATTTCGTCGTGGAAACTTTATTCTTGCAGGTTTATGAAGTTCATTAACAATCTTTTCCTTTAAGTCTGTCATGATGATTTTACTAACAAAGTCAAGTTAGTATTGAGTGTTTCTTTTTCTGCATCCGCTTTTATAGTTCAAGGTCATTTCAACATATTTTAAAAAAAGGGGAAATCACAGCGAGCATGCTGTGATTTCCCCTTTTTTTCTTTTTTTCTTTTTTCTTTTTTTATTTTTTTTATTTTTTTTTCTTTTTTTCTTTTTTTCTTTTTCTTTTTACTCATTGATAGGATTGAGAGAGTAGTGGCCGAATGGTAGAGTGTGAATTTTGTCTGGAAGAATGTGTCGTTTGTCATCATTGGAGCAGAGTGCTTTTTTCACTTCTGTTACGCTGTACAGTTGATGGTTGAAACTTCTGATGGTGTTGAATTTTGCAGTTATAGTCGTTTCTTCAAATAAGCATTGCTTGTAGTGTTCAAAATTTACATTCTTCTTAAGATACAAACTTTTTACTCCCTTAGCTTTTTTAATAATATTGTTTTCTTCTTTATGCAATTGTAGTGAATACAATTTTGACATTAGTGCAATAAGTTCTTTCAGTAAAATTCCATTTGCTTCGTCTTTAAATTTTCCAAGTTTCTTTTTGTTCCGATCATTGTCATAATTTAAATGATCTTTTGGATAGTCACTAAAATCAAATTCATTTTTGTGAACAAATGTTCGAAGATCCAAATACATATCTTCAGTAAGAATCCAGTAGATGAAAGCGTCCGTGTCCATGTAGGCGATTCCGATGTTATCTCTACCGTAGAAGGCGACCATTTTGTTGTAGTGGAAATCGTACATGTGGTTTTGGAAATATCCAAGATTGACATTCCAACGTACAACGGACGATCCATTTTCACACTTGTCTTCTTCATAGATACTGCCACAAGGTTTTCATTGATGATAACGGATGTTTCAAAGTTTGGTTTTTGTACAAGTTTTTCTAGTTTTATAGGATCTGTAATTAATTTAACATTTTTGTGTTTTCTTTTGTTTTCCAATGTTTTTCCAAATATCGCGTTATTCATTAATTTAAAAAAGTCCTTTTGAAATGTTGATGTTGCAGCTGCTCTTCTTCTGGTGTTTGAATCAATGTACGGTTTTAACCAGCAAGATTGGGAAAATTTTAAAACTCTATGAATTTTGGTTATACGTAAACCCAATTGGAGTGCTTGTTGAACAACCCAAAAGTGAGCTACGTATCTTTGTTTATTTTCAAGAGTCATCATTAATTTTGGATGTTTGCCAATTGGTGAAACTTCTGTTTTTGCAAGGAGCGGAAGATCGTAATGAAGATCATGCAAGTGTTCTGGATATTCAAAGTCACAGTCCAATATGTATCCGGTGTCTCCGTCTTTTGAAATTTGCGAAATATCACCAATAGAGTCTGGATTAACCCATTCAAAGTTTCCAAAAGGAAGTGGATTAGACATGGCCCATCCGTATAAATTGTTGGCATCGAAATATCCTAAGAACACTGATGGTTTTTCTTTATCGTAGTTTGGAAGATATTTGTTGTTAGCTTTAACATGTCTAGTAACACTTTGGGTCAATCCACCTCTAACGCCCGATTCGATCATCAACACCATGTCAATATCTGTTAATAATTGAAGGTTGCACTTTGTTTCTTTTAGCATAGCTTGCCAAGCTAGTCCTGGAGAAGTATAAGAATGAAGAGGGTCTAATCCGTAAGCTTCAAAGCAGGTGTTTCTAAATTCTTCCATCACATCGCAGAGAAGGGTCACATCAAGTTTTACATAAAAGTCAGAATAATCTCCCAGAGTGTTCATTTCCAATTCGTCCCAAACTCTGCATGCGTGTTGATAGTCTTCAGGTGAAATGTCCAAATCGGTAAGTTTACTTTTGAAAGCTTCTGGTGGAGGAAGTGACGTTTCTTGAAATTTATGTAGTCCATCGATGTAATCATACGGGAAAACTCCTTTCCGAAGAACCAAATCCATTTTTTCTGCAGGTACAATTTTGCTTGTTTCTATTAAATTTTGTCTTCTTAAATTTTCAGAAAGTTTCATAAGACTGGAAGGCATAAATCGAAAAGAATCAACAAATCTAAGTTTAATTTTGCCCACCTTTTTTGAAAAGCTTATAAATTTTTCCATAGTTTGTGCTATAACGTCTATTTCACCGTTGTCTCTTGCTAATTCAGGAATGATAAAATGTCCATCGTATCCGCTAAGATTGTGAAAAACGACGGGAATAAAAGATGGTAGTTTGTAGTTGATGTTACATCCGTTGCAAGCTGCACCTCTGTAGGCTCCTGTCAGATGGTCATGGTCGCGAACTTTAACTTTAGTTTCTGTAAATTGATTGTTACACAAATAGCATGTTGTTGTCGAATCATAACGATAAATTTCTTCCGGTGTCATAGGTGACATAGGAACCACATTGCTATACATTGCTTCCACTTTCCCAGCGATGTCGTATAAATCATCAACAAAGTATCGAGCTGCTTCTTCTCCACGATAGATCTTTGGTGTAGATGTCAAACCATATTCTTGAAGATGTTCTTCAGGCAGAGTGGATTTTACTATTAAACAGTAGCTGTTTGGTTTGTGAAGTTGATACTTTGTTCTGCTTGTAATTTCCTCTCCTTCTTCTTGTTCAAGTGGAAGCAATGAAGATTCAAAATCTGCATACACTACAACGGGGATTCTGTATTGTTGGATAACTTTATCAAATTTTACTTGTGATCTGCTAGGGTGTGGTAATTTAATTCTTACTTCATAGTTTCCATTGCATAATCTTTTATGTTCTGTTAACCATTCTGAACCTCCTCTTCTTAAAGGTTTGTTTACAAAACAGAAACATCTTTTACAAGTTGTTTTTGGTTGTTCACGTTTTGATAACTGTTTGCAAACTAGAGCTTCAAAATCTTTAATATATACATAATGTGAGATATCACCTTTAGTTATAAATAATAAATCAGTATGATCTCTGCGTTCGGTGGGTGTTATACGTAAGGGATAGACATTGTTGGATGAATCTAAGCCAAAGATGTTTACAGATGCAAAAGGATTTTTCTTTTCAAATTTTGATATGTCTTGAATTGAAACAGGATAAGTCATGCCTTGAAAGTTATACATATAGGAAACCTCATCGTATGCTCTACTCGGTCGTTCCACATGATCTTCTACATATTTTGCAAGCATTGCATACTTGAAACATTCAGCATTTTCATTTTGTACATTAACACAAGATTTGGTTACTCGAATCTTCCTTGGCAAAGCAATATAACTACTACCTCTCATTCCATATCCATGTTTATGAACTCTCACATCTAAGCTTGTTATACTTAACAAACTCCATCCAGAACCTCTTCCTTCATGTTCTTGTAATTTTGTTAAAAGTTCTTCAAAACAATCATCCACAATTGAGCTTATATCCGATGCAAACATGATGGTTTTGTTTTTAGTTAAAAATCCTCTTGGTGATGTTTCATTCTGAACATTTGTAAATACAGTATCTAATAATATTCCAAACTTTATAAAATTTAATCTTCTTAGTTCATTCTTCAATGTTTCTGTTACTAATGTTTTTGCTTTCAATATAAATTGTGCTAGTTGCAATTGAGCATTGTCAATCTTAAAATGAGTTACTACACTGCCTGGTAAAGCTCGGGCGTATAATTCCACATCCAAAGATGGTCCGGGTGCGTATTGAATAACACTTGGTCTTGAATTTAGTTGTTGTTGATGGGTAGCCAGCATTTGATCTAATTCTTCCAAATCTTCTTCTTCTGCATTGTTTCTTGTTTCGTTGTTATGGTACACTTCTTTGTGTATTTGTAGTAAGTTTTCATTTTCAAAAGATTCTTCACAACTGATGCAGTAATACATGACGTAGGTGTGCTCTCCACAAAAGTTGCAGTAATAATAAGAACCACTCTTAAACTACCCCTATTTATAGCACTACCCCCACCACTTTTTCTGTATTAAACACAAAAAGTGTTAATAACAGTTAAATTTCTTATATTTCAAAACTCCTAAGTGTCAAGGTCAAATAATGCAAGTTTAAAAAAACATCTAAGTGCCAAATAATGCAGGTATTAAAAAAATCTAAGTGTCAAGGTCAAATAATGAAAGTTTTAGAAAAAATCTAAGTCTCAAGGTCAAATAATGGAAGTTTTAAAAAAAATTCTAAGTCTCAAGGTCAAATAATGGAAGTTTTAAAAAAATCTAAGTGCCAACGTCAAATAATTTAAGTTCAAAATAATACATATATTATGCGTCGTAAGTGTGATCATCATTGCTGTTGTTTAAATATGTTATTTCCAAATCGTTATCGCTTTCATCTTCCTCCATGTCCGATGCCGGAAACAAACGTCGCCGAACAAGAGCATGTATATATTGTACTGGATCATAGTTAATTGTTACAACATGTGTTAACGGTGTTTCTTCGCCTATTGCTACTGGTACTTCCAAAATATTTTCTTCATCACTTGTAGCATCAGACGTAGCATCGGATGTAGCATCGGATGTAGCATCAGATGTATCTTCTACTGGAATCAAACTATTTTCAAAAATACTTTCGTCATCCGTTAAGTCTTCTGGTTCAACTATTTTATATATTTTTTCACAAATTGTACATCCAAAAGGAAAATTGTTGTCTGTTGGAGGCATTATAAAAGAAACTTGATATTGTAAAATAAATGTTGAAGCAAATGTTTGAAAATTTTTCTAAGTCCGAAAGTATTAATTATTAGGAAGTTTTACAAGTCCAATGTAAAGTAAAAATAAAGAAAGAAGTGTTGTTGCCTGTTTAAACATTTGCAAAAGAATGATAGGTTTGAAAATTTTTCAAAGTCCTAAAATATTAAATATTGAGAAGTTTTAACACTTAAAATATTTACAAATCCAATGTAAAGTAAAGAAAGAAATGTTGTTGCCTGTTGGAACAATGGCAAAAGAATGATGGAAACCAAACCCGCAGTAAGGGTCCTGTGGTTTGGGAGGGGGTAAGCGAGGAGGGGGGATGACCTCAAGCCGAGTTGGGGTCCGGGATCTGCGCGTGTGGTTCGGCATCAGTTGCTCGCTAGACAGTGAGGTGGTAACATGTTCAGAAGGCGCCCTGAACATTTTATCATTTTTGCTGTTTGGTGAAAATATCTTGGTGTTATTTGTATAATAACATCTTGACGTAGGACTGATTAATTTTAAGGCATGGTAGTTGTTTGTGCTTGTAGATACCCTAGGGTTTGTAGTTTGTTTTTAATTTGCTGGTTTGGTAGTTAGTATTATTTTAAAATCTTTCTTTTACTTACAATATATTTCTGCCTGGAATGTTTAAATTTAAAGTAAAATTTTTGTTTTTAGGAATGTTATATGATATGTTTTTAATACCTTTCTATTCCAATTTCCTTTTTCCAACAAGCTTGTTGAGGGCATTCCCTCTCTTGTCTTGTACTCCTTTTTAGTTAGGGACACCTTTCAATTCCAATTTCCTTTCCTTTTTTCCTTCCATCTTTTGCATGGTAAAACCAATAATGGTAAAACCGGCAACCGCTTTTGTAGTGATTACGCTCACCAAAGCGGGTCACTTACAACCTCTATACGTGCTGGATGGGTAGTTCGCCTACCTCCGGAGTTTCGCTAGACCTCAGTTGTTCTGCGTCGCTAATGGCGAGACACTGGCTCCTTTAGTGTTAGGAAATAAAAAAACATATTTGTATAACATTTTTTCCTAAATTTAATTAAACAACTTGCTATTTCAAAATAACATTTTTGTTTTAGCTTAGCGTTGTGCGCTTATGGTGAGGTGTGTGAGTTCGCTTACGTGATGATCACACTGTAATCATGATGTGCAGCGCTGGGCTGTCTAGCTATTTTTTTTTAAACTAAATTTTATTTCTTTATTTTTTATTTTTATTAATTCTTAAACTCTAGGCAGATTGTATTGTAAATTAGCTTTTCTTCTTTTAGGTTTCCGGGGGTGTACGGTTCTGTCAAACCGTACACCCCCATTTTCTTTTTAGTTATCGAATGACCTTGACCTACTTATTTTCAAGGTCAACAAAATGACTTAGCGAAAATTTCTAAGTCTCAAGGTCATTTATATATAGGTAGATTTAGCTTTTCTTCTGTTAGGTTTCTGAGGTGTACGGTTCTGTAAAACCGTACACCTCCATTTTCTTTTTAATTATTGAATGACCTTGACCTATTTATTTTCAAGGTCAATAGCAGTTAGCGAAAATTTATAAGTGTAAGAAGTAGGTCAAGGTCACCAAAAAATACCCTATGAACGGGGGAATAGACCGCTAAGTAATTCTTTTAGAATTACAAAGTGGTCTATTCCCCCGCTCCTATTTTTTTTTATTTCATTTTTACACTAACCTCTCAGTTTTAACAAAAGGAGGTATTTGTTGTGCGCACTGCATAATGTTTGATTTACACAACACATCTTTTACCCTTTTTTAATAATATACGAACATTGTTCTTTTTTAGGACTAGATTGTAAAAAGTAAAAAGTCATTTTGTTATCCCGCTTTTATAAGAAATTAACCCTCCATTGTAAATTTTGAAAATAGGTCAAGGTCATTCAAAAATACCCTATGAGCGGGGGAATAGACCGCTAAGTAATTCTCTTGGAATTACAAAGTGGTCTATTCCCCCGCTCCATTTTTTTTTGTCTTGTGTTTAATTTGACCATTTAACTTTATCAGATGGAGATTTTCTTACTAAATAATAATGAACATTACTGATATTTGGAATTTGAAGATTTACTGGTAATTTGAGCAAGTAGAGTTCATCACAACATCTAAGAACAACATCCCTGTTACTGATCTTTTTTACAAAAACATATTTGTGGTTTAATTTCAATCTGTTGATTTTAATTCTTTTATAGTTTTCATTTTTTTCTGGCAATTCACTTTTGGAAGGTTCAATTTTGACTTTTTTAGAAGGTTGAATTTTTGAAGGTTCACGTTTGTTATGCAAATTACACAATTTTTCACCTACACTACACAACTTCACACACCTTTCACCTTTGTTCGCTCCTTTTTTTAAAATATGAGCACATTGTTCTTTCTTAAAACAGGATTTTCTTAATTTTTGAAGTTTTTGAAGTTTTTCAGAAATTTTTTTAGGAGATTTTTTTGGTGAAGATTTTTTTGGAGAAGGAGATTTTTTCGGTGAAGATTTTTTTGGAGAAGGAGATTTTTGTTTCACAATAGAAACAACAGATGATGATGATGTTCTTGATGACGAGGAAGAAGACCTGGACGAAGACGAAGTGCTTGCCATAGCGCTGGATCCGAAGAAAGTAAAGATTACTCTGTTTACCCTGCCTTTATAACAGCTCACCACCCATTTACCCCCTCTACTTTTCGACGTCAAAAAAATATTCATCCAAGCTTTCTAACACTGGCAAGGAAACAGTTTCAAAAGGTTGATACAAAATTTCATAAATGTCTTGGTTTAAATTTTGCGAAGTTTGAAGATATTCTTCTATTTCCTGTACAAATTTCTGTTCGAATTGTTGGAATTCTTCTATATCCTGTAAAAATGTCTGTTCGGATTGTTCAAATTCTTGTTGTTCTAAGTTAAATGTTGGTGATTTCAAGTCTTCTTCCAATTTTTTAATGTAATCTATTGCATTTTGAACTATAGATTGTCTGTTAATTTTTTTTGTTTTTGACTTTCCGGTACAACTAATTTTAATTTTTCAAAAGCTTTTTTTAATCTGTGTTTTCTTCTTTGTTCCCTTCGGTTTCTACTTAATCTTTGATCAATCAGGTATTTTAGGAAAGATTCCATAACGTTTTGTTGATTCAAAATGTAGCAAACTATTAATTCTATAAAGCTTCTATCCGCTCAATATATAGTGGAAACCCGGGGGGAGGGGGAATCACCTTCGCCATCAAGGTGATTGGTACGTATTTAAAGCTTTGAGGTTTGCATAGCCAGACCATAACTATGAGCTCCTTGTACGAGTTGTGTCTGCAGCGTATCTGCACCGATAACCCTATGCTCCGGCATATCAGAAGGGTGTCAGAGCCGCTGCCGCCAATTTTGCAAGGAGAGCTCATTTATGAGCATAAAAGACGATGCGTCTACAAAACCAAAATTTGGTTTGAAGGGCCAAATGTTGGCAGAATATGTGCCGTATGTCACATGGTACGTTTTTTCATTAACTGCATTGTTTATTTTGTTAACAATATATTATTTTTTTTTAATTTCTTTAAACTAATAATTTTTTTTTTTTCAGGCGCTTCCTCTTGCCGGCCCGGGGGACGAGCTTTATCGAACTATTGCTTATAGAAGCGGAATAATTGGGTATAAACTACAAATGCCGGCACCTCAAGAAAAATGTCATCTCTGCAATTTCTGCCCCCTGGCAAAATATGAAATTAATTGTATGTGTTTATAAACACATATAATTATGAGAAATTAAATAGGGACGGGGAACAGAGCAGTTTGTGGTCTAACCACTTACTGCTCTGTTCCCCGTTCATAGGGTATCTTCAGATGACCTTGACCCACTTTTAAAACTTTATGGTTGGGAAAATGTATATATAAACCGTGGATTATATGAAGAGGCATCACTTCCCTCACCGATAATCATGGAAAGTTTCCGTATGTTTTACAATGTTTTTTGCACTCCTCAACAACATATTCAATTTATGTTAAATTTAATCCATGTCCTCCAGAATATTAATTTTCTTACGATTAATGTTACTGGGGAAAGAATGGTAAATTTAACATATCAACGTTTATTAGTTACCATCAACCCTTTCGTAGATCCGAATTGGTTTTCAACACTTGAAACATACATTGATACTATGGCTTTTGAACAAGGATTCCATTATCTTTGGGTTGATGTAGATTACATCAACTTTCAAAATGAATCAGATGATGATGGATATGATTCTGCCACATAAAAGTAGACATTAACGGAACTTCTCCCCCTGCCTTTTAGGAAAAAAGAGAGGAACAGTGTTAATTAATAACACTGTTCCTCTCTTTTTTCCGCTTAAAGTTAAATGACCTTGACCTACTTATTTTGAAGGTCAATTGTAACTTAGTGAAAATTTTCTAAGTCCTAAGTAGGTCAAGGTCATTTAAATCTTAGCGGAAGAATGAAAAGAATAGCTACCAACATGCATTGTTGGTATCTATTCTTTTCTTTCCTCCTAGAAAACCCCTTTAGTCCGTGTCAACTTTGATGTGAATTTTTGTACAAAATTGTACATAATAAAGGACCCATGTTTCGAGTCCTTCGTAATCCATAGAATCCGAAGTGCAACAGATTTTTGTACCGTCTGCTTTAACAGCTTCAAGTACTCCACTAATACACTTCAGATTGCTATGATACGTTCTTATGTACCATAGTACTTTTTTGGCTTCGACAAAGTTGTGCACAGCACTAAAGATCATGAGGGATTCCATGGCAAATGTAACCACAAGACTACAGCACACCTTATATATATACTGTGAGCCCAAGGCTATAGCCTCGATTTTTGAGTTTTTGCGTCATAACTTTTATACCGTTGGTTTAATCAAAAAATGTTACTGGACCTTTTTTGTTTGTCTTTTAATTCTGCTTAATTTGACTACCCGCACGATAGATTTGGAGCATTTTTGTTATATCCACTGCCTATAGCCTCGATTTTTGAGTTTTTGCGTCATAACTTTTATACCGTTGGTTTAATCAAAAAATGTTACTGGACCTTTTTTGTTTGTCTTTTAATTCTGCTTAATTTGACTACCCGCACGATAGATTTGGAGCATTTTTGTTATATCCACTGCCTATAGCCTCGATTTTTGAGTTTTTGCGTCATAACTTTTATACCGTTGGTTTAATTAAAAAATGTTACTGGATCTTTTTTGTTTGTCTTTTAATTCCGCTTAATTTGACTACCCGCACGATGGATTTGGAGCATTTTTGTTATATCCACTGCCATCGTGTACGGCGACGCAGTTCTAAAGTTGAACGGCGACGAAATCAAGTAACCGGTTTTGCCGGAGGGGGGAGGGGGGTTTCCGCGGGAGGGGGGGAGGGGGGGGAGGGGGGGGAGGGGGGGGAGGGATGGGGAGGGGGGGAGGGGGGGAGGGGGGGAGGGGGGGGGGAGGGGGGGGAGGGGGGGAGGGAGGGGGGGAGGGGGGGAGGGGGGGAGGGGGGGGAGGGGGGGGGGAGGGGGGGGGAGGGGGGGGGAATTTCGCGGGGAGGGGGGGGGGGATATAACAAAAAATGCTCCAAATCTATCGTGCGGGTACTCAAATTAAGCGGAATTAAAAGACAAACAAAAAAGGTCCAGTAACATTTTTTGATTAAACCAACGGTATAAAAGTTATGACGCAAAAACTCAAAAATATTAATAACCAACGCGAAAACTAAACTCACCATCAACAGAAATTAAAACATTTACAAAAACCCAAATGTTAAAAATAATAATTATTTAATAAAAGATACAACACAAAACTAAAATCTTAGGTTATTTAAAACTTTAACAAAATATTTAAGTCTCAAAAGTAGAGTTTTAAAATCAATCAATATATAAGTCAAACAAGTAAGTCTTTTGAAATTAAAATATCTAAGTCTAAAAAATAGATCATTTAAAATAATTCTAAGTCCGAAAGTAGAACAATCAAAACTAGGTCAAGGTCATTTAAAAATTATAAAAAAAGGGGGGTGGGGAAGCGTGGGGTCCCTACCTTATTCTACTACTTTATTTCTATACTACTTTATTATAACTTATGCTACCCCTTAAATGCTATCATGCATGCGGTTACGGTGTGATCATCACGTAAGCGAACTCACACACCTCACCGCCCTATCATATCTTAACCCCTACCTAACGTTCCCCCTATTCTATCTTATACTATGTAATATTACAGTTACGGTGTGATCATCACGTAAGCGAACTCACACACCTCCCTATAATATTACACCTAACTTAATATTACAGTTACGGTGTGATCATCACGTAAGCGAACTCACACACCTCACCGTAATATTAACCCTGACAATTAAACCACGCAGGAAATGGAAAGGTAGGTGGATTGCCATTGCGACCGACTATTATAGGAGGGCGCCTCTCCCACAATAGCCGAACGCAGTGTGTGCTTGACATAAGCCACCCCACACACCATGGCGAACATTACGTTACAGCATAACCCTCCACGTAAGCGGACCAGTTACACCTTCACCGTAATGCCAAAGAGAAACGTTGCGCGCTTGCTTATATCAGCGAGCTCGAGACTCGACCTCGCTAGCGAGCCTTGACTAGTAGGTCAACGTGTCGCTCTGCCGAGGCCGGTAGCCTTGGCCGGGTCGCTAGCCACCGCTCTCACAACTTCGTCTGGCCTACTTGGACCTGGTCACTACCTTGACTACAAGGTTGTTGTGTGCCTACTTGGACCTGGTCACTACCTTGACTACAAGGTTGTTGTGTCTGCTGCCTATAAGAACCCCATTCGCCCGCCTTGTGTTATTCTGCCACTCGCCACCATCGCTGTTACTATCCATTCCCACGTTTTTTCTATTTCATTATATCCATTTTATTATTTCCTTTATCTAATTATGGACTCCTCATCTGCCTCTTCATCCTGCCCTATTCTTCTGGGTCTGCTCAAGAAACCTCTGATGAAGCAACATTCCATCCCGGTATCGATCAGCCTTTCTGCAATCAACGATTTTATTCCGCAAAAATCTTCTACTCCCGTCCTCTCCTCCTCCATTAACGAAATAATAGCTGATGCTGTTAATGAAGATCAACCCCAATTATTTCAGAATCCCACACCAGTTACAGAAACATCAACGCCGCAAATTGAAGAGATTCCGATCGCTCCAATTTGTGACGACATTTTAACTGAAGACTGGATGGAGTTGTGCGGACTGCACCCTTCTTCTACCCCCCAACAAATTCAACCCGCACCAATCAAAGAAACCCCCACCCCCCAAACAATTCATCCCGCACCAGTAAAGAACATCAGGCTAAAGGAATTAAAGAAAAACAAAAAATATAATCTGTACAGAATTGAAGAAAACAAAATTTATATCTACAACGAGGAGAGGACGAAAATTTATATCCTCACAACTCCAAAAACCAAACCACCACTTGTCCCGACAGATCCAAAATTTTTACTAGTAACAGCGGAGGGTGGAAAATTGAGAATAAATATATTAAATTAAACCTTATATTCCTTCCCCGTCTCAATCAAAGTCCACCCTGGTGGCAAAATCGGCCCTTCTAAGGGCCACCCTAAGACTTTCAAATTTAGGCTTAAGTTAGGGCCTCAACCCTTGGTGACTACAAGCGGTTCATATACCTCTAAGTCCCAAAGGTTGAGTCAATAGCGGGGGGCTTTCGCTAAAGCCTCAACCCTTGGTGACTAACAAGTGGTCTGTGTACCACTAAGTCACAAAGGGTTGGACGCTAAAGCCTCAACCCTTGGTGACTAACAAGCGGTTCACATACCTCTAAGTCCCAAAGGTTGAGTCAATAGCGGGGAGCTTTTGCTAAAGCCTTAACCTTTAGTGACTAACAAAAGGTCCGTGTACCTCTAAGTCCCATAGGGGCTTTCGCAAACCACCCCTTGTTAGTCACCAAGGGTTGATACTTAAACTTAAGCCTAAATTTGAAAGTCTTAGGTCGGCCCTTAGAAGGGCCTTTTTTTGCCACCAGGGTGGACTTTGGAGGTGGGAAAAGGTTTTACTCGGTAATATTTATGTTTAACTTTGCACCTTTTTTATTTATTATCAAGTGTCGAGGGTTAAGGGGAATAGGAATTTTTTTGGGAATGTCAATGACATAAATTTTGGTTTTTTCAGAATTAAAAATGAAAATAGAAGAAGATAAATGTCTTAAGATTTCATATTTTCGGTTAAGTTTCAGTTTTTTTAGATGAAATTTTTGCTGGGGTACGTTTAAAGATACAGGTGATAGAGGTGGTTTGGTGCGAATTTTGGGTGGTTCGGTGCGAATTTTGGTGCCGGTAAGAATGTTTTTCCAAACTTGCTGAAAAGGTTTTCGAGCAATAGTGGTTGTAACATCATACCAATCACGATTGTTGTTCGATTGAATAATTCGTACCCCAAGCAGTTGAAGATAGGAAAACCAGTTATACCAAATCTCGGTATACTCGGAGCGGTTCATTGTGAAATTGAAGTAGGTGTTGTTAGGACGGTGGCAAAGGAAAGAATAACTTGTCGAGTGTAGAGTGTAGAGTGTGTTATACAATCAAGGACAGGTGTGCCGGGTGATGCAGCAAGGACGACGACCTGTATTCGCCGGCCGGCCGCAAGCGAAAGTGCGGCGCAAGGTCAACCAGTTGTATTGCTAACTGGTCGGCAACAAGCGAAAGCATGCGAGGTCAAACCCGGCCCACTCGGTCTCGTTTATCTTTTAAAACTCGCATGATAGGGTTTGCAAACATATTAATTCAAATATGTTGTAAAAATTTTCTTACGATATTTTGTTACAAATATTTTTAAGGCAAATGTTAAGAAACCATGTTTCTATTTTGAATCGCAACTACAGTTTCGATTTCTTTAACTAAATATTATAACTAAGTATTAAGGTAATATAATAAAGTAGCATCTTTAAAAATATTGTAACTTGTACAAAGTTAAATAAATATTTTAAGCCAAATGTTAAAAAAACAATTGTTTAGTACTGAGATGTTCACCCTACAACACCTACGTTAGAACTAACACTACAAATCCAAAAATTGCGAGGAGTCTCTTATGGTGGTGGGGGGAGGGCAGATGTTCCGAGCTGCACATGTCAAGGGAGGTTGCAGCGCCGCTGCTGACACATCAGTTTGCTAGTAGAACTGGCAGAGTAAACATCTAAATAAACATGAGTTCTGTTTTATATGTTTCTTTTATTAAAGATGGACTTTGCATTGAAACGCAAAGTTTTCCTATTGATGCAGATCCTATACAACAAATTTTAGTACATCCTCCAGAAAGTTATGATTCCATCTACATTTCAGTGCAAGAAACAAACGACCCCCCACCACCAACAACTACTGATGCACAGTAGGACACGGCTACCACACGTCATTAAAGCTTCAGCTCTTTACCCGAGCACACATGGACTCTGAGCTTCAATATAATACTGTTTCTTCTACATCTACACCAACTTCCGAACAATTACCTACTACAAATGAAACTACTACAAGTCTACAAGTAAATGAAATTTCATCAACTGTTAGTTCTGATGCGCAAGCAATAATGTTATCATTAATTGGTTTCGACTAAAAATTCAACAATGGAAGAAGAAAGAAATTCGCTACTTTACAACTTGATTTTTGTGAACCCGTCGAAATTTATTATTTGCCTACTTTCATTTTTATGTGGTTACAATTTTGGTTACCTTGTTCAGGAAATGCTAACAGATAAAAAGGAAGAACATTCGCTATATTTTAAAGTTTATGTTTATGTAATTGCATCTTTATTTGGATACTTTGTAGCAGGATATTTTCTTGTTAATTTGTCAATTCCATTTTTTACATGGTATTTTAACAGACGTGAAAATCAACAAAACAACAGTTTGTAAAAAGAAACAAAAATTATCTTGCATTTTCGGATTTTCCGAAAATGCAAGATCTTTTTTAAAAACATCCCCAAAAGACCTTGACACACTTCCGGCCATTTAAAATTTAAATACCCAGCACAGCAGGGCATTTAAACTTTAAATACCCACCTACAACACGTCACAGCTACGTCACAGCTGATGACGTCACTTCCGGTCACGTGACCGGAAGTAGCTGTCAAAAAATTGACTGCCTGTCAAAGTTTGATTGGGCCAGAAACGCCACATCGCCACTACTACTGTGCATATTTTTAAGTTTTCTGTAATGTATATAAGGAAATAAATCAATTCATTCATTCAGTCAAAGGAAAATACATTTCTACGGTAATAATAATTTATCAGACTAGTTTGGAGATCAAGTTCTTTGTACCAATTACGTTAATGGGAAGGAGAGAAGTTGTGGGAAAGGGGGGGAGGAGGGGGAAGGAGAAGCGGACGCAGGTGTGTCAACCCCTGAGCGCGTAATAAAATACAGTTGATATAGAAACTACTATAACAAATGTGATACCGCTGTCTCGTTCGGTAGGAATTATTAACGTGGAGTCTGCTAATTCAAACAGGAGACATTATTTACGGTAATGCAGTTAATGGTCTGCCATAATTGGTTACTTTTCTTCAGCGAATGTAATTTTTTGTAGAACGAGTAATTATTCCTTTAGATTCCAAAAGACTACAGGTTCATTGCCAAACAAGACGAATTTTATCAACTACTCTTTTATTGCACTGCAATGATATTACTAATGTGCTGTGGGTTTACAAATGTTGGGACTGACTCACTTGCAACCTCTTTATGAGAAAACAAAGTAAGGGATAACGTTGGGCAATAATTTTTATCTCGTTTAACACTGATGTTACTATGGTAAAATTTGCATAGGCCTACTTACTGTATTAATAAAATAAAGTACAGTTTTAAATGTATAGAACATAAAGACACTGGCGGAATCTAAAAAATATATCTAATAAATTATCAATATCTTATTGTGTCAGTTAACTTTTTTAAGGGCATTATAAAATATATTTTACAATTAAAAAATTTTAGTATTTTATAATGAAAAAAGAAAGGCGAGAACGAAAACTCGTTTAGATGTTTTGGAGTAGAAAAATTACCTGTGTTTAGTCTTTAGCTGTCAATGTTTAGCTGGCGGTCTTCCGTCTACAACACCTCGTAGAGCTTTCTTCCTGACAATGGATGGATATTTTCTTAGTAAATATTTGATTACTGTCAGTATGTTGTCTTCAAGTTGATAAATATTTTAACATTTTCGATGTTAAGTATACACAAACATTAACATGAATTAATTCATTCCTTTTCGTAGGTTTATATTTATATTCCTAATAAAGCCCTGAAAACCCTTAAAAAAGGTTATTATTGTTTCAGTGCCTAGACTATTGGTTTTTAATATGGATTTTTGCTTCGTACAACATTAGTAAAGAAAGATTCTGACTCTAAAATAATATTATTTCCCTTTGGTCGCGAAATATTATTTCCTAAGCCCTAATATAGAGCAAACTGACTTTCCCTTGACTTTCCCTTTCCCTTGCTCTCACTTAGTTTTACCTCGTCTAATACAAGCCCTAAAGTTTCTTTAGCATTTAGTTTTACTATTTAAATCAGCTGTTTTTACTGTTTAACTATCTAAATGTAAACATAAATAATACTCATCATAAATATTTTTGAATTTGTGAAATTCGTTATAAGTTGACAAAAGTTTATTCAGAGTTTATAAGTATTTATTCAGACAGTTATATAAAATAAAATAAGATAAAAAGGTACTTTGGTATTATACGGAGGCCATTATTCTTAGAGAGTTTTTTAACTGGATACCAAAAATAACTGCATATTTGGAGAGAACATACTTTGATTGACTCACTGTCCAAATTTGACATAATTATTACGAGCGGTCTTTATGTTCTGCCTCCTAGAAGGCAGCGATGTCGGCGAGGTAAAGCGTTACCGCCGCTAGGGGCAACACCCGATGGCCACCCTTAAACAGCGCGCTGCGGCGGTAATGTTAGGTTAGGTTATCATATATATGTTAGTAGGACTTTCCTCGTTTCGTTGCAGATCAAATGATACCGGATGAGTCATAGTTTCGACCGCCAAATCCTGTAGGAAAGTGATGCACACACTAGGGTCAACAACCTGACTTAGGCCTACTTGGAGGTGGTTTGGCGGGTGAAGGTATAACTAATCTGGTATCGTTCGATTCGTAATAAAACGAGGAAAGTCCTACTAACATATTTATGATAACCTAACCTAACATAACCGCCGCAGTGCGCTGTATAAGGGTGGTCTCCATATAATACCAAAGTACCGATAAAAACACCAAACAAAATTAGTGTATAATTATTTTTGTCGAAAACTCAATTAAACCGTTGCATTGTCAATTTACGCCATTTCTACATAAGAATAAGGAGGTAAAATTAGTTCTGGATGGTTGGCAGAAGTGGCAGTTGTGCATTTCGTTCCGCTCGGTTGGTACAACTGTCATTGTCGATGAAGGAACGCATCTTGTCTGCATTGCAGAAACTCACAGCTCTGACAGACGCACTCATAACTTTGTACAATATCAATTCATAATTTTATTAATGCTATTTTTTATTACTGTGAAACGATGCTTGTTAATCGGTAATGGTGACATTATAGATTCGTCCTTTATTGTAGGAGGGTTTCAATGTACTACATAATTTTATTTTTTTTTTAATTGTCCTCCCTTCACATCCCAGGACGCTAGACCTAGCCCGGAACCGTTTTACACATTACTTCAGGCTAGGCCTAGTGGGTCACGGCATTATCACATAGCGAAAATGCCATTGGTGATTGGCGGGATTTGAACCCGGGCCTCCGAGATCGAAAGCCCGCGCTCTAACCACTATGCCAGGCCGCTCCCAATGTACTACATAATAGGACTGCTAGTTATTAATTATAAAATGTTTTGTGAGATTGGTTCTCACAAGATCGCGCCTCAATCATCCTTCACTCATCTGTCATTTATTCTTGGCTTAAAATACCTACCTCAGTACAACGCCATTTCAAGCAATGTAATGTAATGTAATTGCATATTTTATTTTAAAATCAGATTTTTTAATGGTTTGATGACGAACGTTTTTCAGAGACGTTAAATGAGGTTTTAACAATTTGTTAAACAAAAGAATGAAGATCAAACTATGGCCTGGTAAAGATAAAACCTGCTGTTTCATGTAATAACTATATTTACTAGCGAACCTGTGGTTTTGTGATATTGTGGTTGGAAAGCATTCTTTTAAGATAAGTATAGGTAAGCTAGTCACAACACAATGAGAAGGGATCTATTTATTCAGGGAATAAAAGCGTTTTTCAAGGTTAGAATTCAATGTTTTTTAGTTCATATTTTAATGTGACTTTAAAGACATGGTTCGCTTTTCACTTTCTAAGAACACACATTTACTAAAGTTTTTTTTTGGTGGAGAATATTGGGAAATCGATTTTTTACATAAACAAAACCACTTTATAAACAAATAATTTGGTAGAGTAAATTGAATTAATCGAATGTTAAATTTAGTAGAGCTAATAAGTTTAAATAGCAAGCTATTCTTGTTCCCAAAATGTTAA
This sequence comes from Flexamia atlantica, assembly GCA_035578135.1. NCBI lineage: Eukaryota > Metazoa > Arthropoda > Insecta > Hemiptera > Cicadellidae > Flexamia > Flexamia atlantica. Next base: position 1,448,350 of record JAQJVK010000032.1, read on the forward strand.
TTAAAAGAATATATTTTTCATAGCACTACATAAAAAAAATTACATTACATAAAAATTACATAAAAATAAAATTCATTTTATAAATAATTCATTGAATTGATTTAATTGGTAACCTATCATGTTATTAAGATTTATGTTTCAGTGTAACTAAATATACTTCTGTCCGTACTTTGAAATTGAACATATTTAATATGATATTAGTCATTACTTACACTTTTTTGTATCTGACAAACCTAACTTTAAAAGTATTAGTTCCTATATTAACCTAATATTTATTAAAAAAATTCATTCAGGGGTTAAGATCTCCTTATATAATTTATGTACTTGTTACTTTAAATATCATTACAGTTTTTACAACTAGTTGGTAAATGTGAAATTAAACCAAGAAAGTATACGTCTCGTAAAAGGAGAAGCAAAATTTTGTAATTTTTAATGCATCAAACTAAATTCACAAACTTATTTACATCGTTTTCCGGAAGTATTATTTTGGATACTAGTTATTAGTTTTTAAAAGAGTTTTTACATTAAATTTTTATTAATTTGTAATTTAATTAGCTTTCATTAATTTAATGAAGTTTGTTTAGAAGTAAAAAGAAAAACGTAAACGCACTACATGAAGTTTGTTTGCCTTACTACTAAAAAACAGTAATGTAAAGTAAAATGCATGGATAAAAAATGTATTTCAGTATGTTATTTATATTATTATTAAAATTTTAAACAGCAATTAATTTTCTATCGGAAGTTGAGAAGTCAAGTTTTCACTTCCGGTAATGTGGAGTTAAAATGGATTAATTTCCGGTGAATCATTTTCTAATTTCCTGCTTACCCAAAAAGTAAAAAAATAACGAACGAAACAATGTATTAATGTGACATGTGTCAAACCACCTTCCGGAAGGCATTTTAAGATTTTATCGTCAGTTACAATATAAAAAATACTGAGTATTTTGATAATTACGTCGCGTTGAGACTGCCGGCTTGGTAATACATTTTACATTTTTTCCCTTCGTTAACGAGTTTTTGACAGACGGAATACACAAACGCTATTTGGGACAGCGGTCCAAACCCCAAATTTATGTGGACGTGTGGGGATCGAACCCGTGGCCTTTTAAACTGAGTCGAAAACGCTCGTTAGGATACCAATACGCCCCATTATCAAATCATGCTACTGCATTTTAATTTTTCTAAAACAATTATTACGCAAAATTGTAACAATAAATAAACTAATACGATGTTTACCTTCTGTGCAAAAGGTTACAACAAACGATGCCTATTAAAATAAAGCAAAAGTTTCATAACCTGTTGCTAGAAAACAATTTGGTTTCATGCAACGGTAAGAGGGCGCGATTTTACTGCGCGCCTTCATTTAACGCGACGCAAAACAGATGCTGCAAGTATATTGCGTTCTCAGTATAGCGGGCGGTGACCATTTAGTCTAAAGTTTTACAGCGGTTTCGTTTTGTTGTGCTGTATCTATTATTATTTACATTTATTAAATATTTTAAGGAGTACATATAGGCTAAATGTAGTACAAATTTTGCTTAAAATCATAATTGTTTCCTTACGAGTTCTTCTAAAATGCATTATTTTAAATTATGGTAGCCAGAGTATATTTTTAGGCCAGTTATATTTGGAGCCAGGATATGTTTTCGGATTCGGAGCAGCCGATGTTACGTTATTTTACCGACCTATAGCTCAGTGATCGCCCTTTCCGACTGAGGAGAAACAGATTGGTTGAGTTATTTCCTGCGAGATACCGAAGTGGGATTGCCGTGACCGCCCGAGATAAAACATTGTAATCTAATCGTGGTTCGCGGCCGATAAGAAACATATTTGTAATAATTTCTGGCCCATATGAAGGAAACAATCTTCCCTTACAACCGTGACTACGAAGAATGATTACCTAATCCACCCGAATTGGACAAGCGATCGTCACTGATGCAATTATATTTTACAATAAAATATGTTCGGAATTGCGAGGGAGATTTTCGAAACTGTAGGCCCTACAAACCTTAGGGGTTTGAATAGTTGCGGGACTGTACTATGTGGCTTGAAGGGTTAACACGAGTGGAAGATATCTAGATTAGAACGCTGTTGTCCGAATACAATGACTACAAACTGATGACTATTGGAAGCGATCCGTTGAACAAGTTTAAGATGTAGTATTTTTGTGGGTTTATTATCTTGTTATGAAAAATGTTAACATAATGTACTTTATGAAAAAAATTGTGATAACTATGCCAGAAAAATATTTGTATAATCTTATTACATCTAAAACATGGATCTTAAAATAAATGTACCTAGTAATATGTAGTGTACCATTTGGAAAATGTAGCAAGTTGTACCAAGTTCGCTATTAAAAAAGCTGTAAAAAGTGTAAAACGTAAAATGAAACTTAAGTCCCAGATTTGAATAAAATATGACGAGCTCCCCCTAGTACTTTAATAATATATCAGCTTATTTTAAACGCATAAGTTAAAATAAAAGTCTGACAAAGGTACATTTTCCAGAAACTATGCAGGCCTAAGCTAAAGCCCTGGGATTTTTTTCAGTTATTTATGGCGTATAAACGCATATTTTTAAAACCCTTTAATCCATTTCTGAGGTGAAAACCCCTTAAGGGTAAGTTATATATTTAAAAAAATGAGAATTAATCGAAGAATAAAAGTTATACATGTGGCACTTCTAATCGTTGGGGATCAAAAAAATATATTTAAAACATTTACACTCTTATTTTAATAACCTGATCCGTTTTTGTCTGCATACTAATCAGAATCGCAAAATACATTTCCGTTACAGAATCCAGAAACGGAAACTATTGAACAACGGATTTCTGCAGAACGCCGCAAACAGAAATTGTTGAATGTTGGAAATTCAACAACACGGATATGATTCACACGGCCACCTGACATCGAGTATGAATCAGCGAGCGGTTTTTTATAGTTTAAAATGTTTGTACTTTAAAATTCTTTTGTTTCCTGCGAAGTCCTCAAATTTTATCTCAGGACAAGGTTTTCCGTCATATTACGTAAATTTCCATTTGTACAAATTATTGTTTGGTAATAAATTTCCAAAAATCGTTAATCCAGGTCCTTTTGAGTGATATTTATCACGCACCCTAGGTGCTGGTGTTTTCGGTAAAATAAAAACAAATTAAAGAGTAAATTTTCACACATCTGTATTAATGTTATTGAAATTTATTTGCAAACAGAATATCACGTACATACCTCAGGGATATTCAGTGGAATAAAAAAAGGGGAATATTTTTACTTGCTTTAATATCGGTAGCACAACTAACTAATGGAGATCCAATCGAGAAGGGTTGAAGGTTTTGACACTTCAAGTGTCGCATATAAACATTTCATTAGTACGTCAGGGGGAGGCTGCAGGCTGTAGGATCTTAGCTCGAGGTTGTTGGCAGGCTGTAAAATCGATATCTGTCACAATTTCCTCTTAAGTAACTGACACCGGGGTGAGCGAAAGCGGGCTGTAAACTCGAGTCGAGTCGAGTTTTTAAGACGAGTCGTTTTTAAATCTCGATACATCGTATGTTCGATGTGTTGAAACGTATGTGATCGATACATGCGATTCATCGATATGAAAATGAGTATGCTTAATGCGATTTATTGAAACAAAAATCGATAACTCGGATTGTTGCGTACAGAGAAGGCACCATCACTTGTTTATCACCACCACTTTCATTTTATATTTTTGTATACACCTTGTTATTTTCAATTCATAATCTTTCCTAAGTTCTTTTTCCTAATTTCTTTCCATATAATATTTTTCATTGATTTTTTATTTTTAGATCAAATGTTTCCATTTAAATTAATAATTGTTTTTACATTTTACCAGACTTTTCATTGTTAACAAGGTTTTATAACAAAAATAATCATTTAGATTTCTCTTCCTCTTGGAAATGCATTTTTGACGGACTAAAGTTTGAATCATCAAAGAGTGTGCAAAGATCAAGAATGAAAGATCGAGAATGAAAAACTGTGAGAATTTTGAACATTAAACATAGTGCAAGAAGATGATTTGGTATTGTAAAATATTAATTTAATTTTCTTTTAATACATTATCAATTTTTTACTTATTTATAATGATTCCTAACTATCAAAATGGTCCTCCAATTGAAAACACCCCACGGATGCTGGAATCCCTAGGGATCGCAAGATTTTAGAGATATAAATTTTTCGCTTTTTGTATGTATACTATGAAAGCGTTACACTTCTTGCCTTATATTGAGGTTACCAAAATGTTTGAGTGGACTGAATCCTCCACTGATTTATTTTATTTTATTTTATTTTATTTTATTTCAATTTTAATGCCACAAAACAGAATTAATCCAATGACATTGTAGCAAAATACAAATACAATAATAAATAACAGCACTACATGCAAGTGACAAAATATGAGTTAATAAATATTAAATAGTCATACACTGATGAGGCCGTCCATATTGTCATGCAGTTGGTTATCACATACACAGTTCATCAAAATATACCAATAACTAGGCTACTTATCTTTATTTAACAAATGCAAGCATTACTTAATCACTATCATAACATCAAAATCAACACAATAACATAGCTGTAATACAATTCAAGCAAGTAAATTTAAGCATGCTAAGTAGCATATCATTCCAGAGGATTACAATGGGCGAACAGGCAAGTTCAAAAGTACAGTAGTAAATAATAATAATTTATAGTAATAAAAACAATTATCTTCATAAAGCTACATAGGATGATTCAATTTTTGTTGTGAAAGAGGCCAAGGTCAGCGAAAATATGTCAACATGGCGAGGTAAATTATTGCACAGTCGCAACATCACATTAATTGGACTGTGCACTCCCAAAGTTGAATGTGCAAAGTAAGGACTGAATAAAGTGCGGACCCTGAACGAGGGGCGAGGAACAAGGAAATTCACCCTCGCCAACATGTCACTACAATCAACGCCGCCGTTAATAAGCTTATATAAAAACACCATTAATCCTATTTCACGGCGCTTGCGTAAACTGTCAAAGTTGAATAACTGCAACAAATCCGAATGCGAGACAAGGAAAGGGTAAAATCCAAACTTATGCAAATACAAAAATCGCAGGAATTTAATTTGTATTTGTTCGATTATATCTGTAAGGTAATGTTGATATGGGTGCCAGATAATGTAGCCAAACTCCAACTTAGATCTAACCAGACAAAAAAATAGTAAATTTAAAGTGAATTCATTTTTCAAAAAATATCCCGATCTAAATATAAATCCAAGCGCTCTATAGGCCTTCTTACAAATGTCGATCACGTGATCAGAGAAACAGAATTTTTCATTGAAAATTACTCCTAAGTCTCTAAGAACCGATTGAACTGATAAAAAAGAGTTTTCTAGAGAATACTGGAAATGTATGAAGTTTTGAGTCTTTCGCGTATATCTAACAACCACACATTTATTGACGTTAAAACTCAACCCAGTGCGACTCCAGACAACTAAGCGGTCCAAATCTTCCTGGAGAAGAGAACAGTCCGCGATGCTGTTAACCTCTTTAAAAATTTTAATATCGTCTGCATATAATAAAATATTACTGTTTCGGACACACTTAACAATATCATTGATAAATATAATGAAAAGCAATGGCCCTAAATTCGATCCTTGTGGGACTCCCGATTGTACTAAGAAATCATGTGACGTGAAACCATTGTAATTAACAAATTGCTTCCTGTTGTGGAGATACGAAACAAAAAAAGCTATACTATTATTTGAAAACCCAAAATAGTTTAATTTTTTTAGCAACTGCAGATGATTGACCTTATCGAATGCCTTTGAAAAATCTGTATACACTGTATCTACTTGACCGCCATTATCTAATGAGGTAATGCAAAAATCGGTAAACGATAATAAATTTGAATTTATGGATCTGCCAGGATAAAAACCGTGCTGAAATGGTGTGATATAATTCTTTACATGATTAAAAATTCTTTTATACAAAATTGATTCAAATAGTTTAGCTGGACAAGATAAAATTGCAATTGGTCTATGATTTTTTATATCCCTTCTCACTCCCTTCTTAAAGATAGGAACAACTTTTGAACCCAAATTAGGAATTAGGAAATTTTAGGAATTTGAAAGTCCAACCCAAAGGGATAAATTGAATAATAATAATTTAAATAAATAAATATTAAATAATAAACTTGTATCGAACAAAGATAATAATAATGAAATGAAATAAACTGTTTATTAACAAAGCAAATAAAATCCATTAAAGGAATGACTGTCTAAGAAATAGATCCTATCTCCACTTAGGAAGGAAAGTGAGATAGACAATTGTAAATATAAAGGACAATTGTAAATATAAAATAAGGTTAACCATTTGTGAATAGTTGTGAAAGACATTATAGTTAACTTGTCGTTTATTCTTATCAAAATATAAGAATCATTTTGATTTTCTTTGTGTAAAAGGGTTTGTACTTGTATATAATATGTAATATCTTTATTAAGGTCCTTGTAGCGTACATGATAATCAATACAATATATTTCAACCTATAAAATGTGTATTCAATTTATATAATACTATGAAAATTTGACTCTACTAAGAACAACAGTTCACTCAGTGACCTATAACATATTTGGAGAATATAATTTTCAAGAGGGTCAGTAAATAAGTAGTGCACCATGTATGTTTAATAGTTCATGTATATTAAAGGAAATTATTGCTCTACAGTGTGTTCACTCAATCTACGTTCCTTTGTGTCACCTTTCACTTGCCATGCGAGTTACACAGCCTATGTTCTGAACCAGTCTGTTTAAGGTTCCCTCAGAACCCCCAAGGTTTACAGTAAGTTTCCAACAATCTGGAAAAATGTTTGAATTTACTGACAAATTAAAAAGATGTGTTAAAGGTGCAATTAATGATTCAAAACAACCTTTGAAAATAAAAGAAGGAATCCCATCCGGGCCAAAAGAGCGCTTGGACTTAAGTTTTTTTAGCGCAATCGTAACTTCCGTTTCTGTTTCTGTTTATTTATTTATTTGTATATGATTTGGATTGTAATTAATGCTACATTATAAATGAACTTGACCTGTTATGTAGCATTTTGAGAATAAATAAATAAATGTATGATTAAATATTAAAAAATATCGGAACCATTGATATTATACTGTTATCCCTAGTAAGATCCCCAATATAACACGGTACTCAAGATTAGAGTTGTTTTCTCCAGAACTGGTACATCAAAACAGGTGTTTCAAAAATACCTTTACAACTTTGAAAGCCTGTCCTCACGTAAATTCACATCGATGTAAATTTACATCGATGGTCTGTACTCACGAATATGACTTAAATAAACTTAGTATATGTCTAAATTTATCTGAATATACTTCAAGCTTTTTACTCAATACCTAAAAAGACCTAATGTGACTTTCATTCGTGCCACAACGATTATTTAATTTAAATAAGTTTTTACCCATATTGACTGCAGCATTACAATAATAGTTCAATTACATATATCAGGTAAATCCTGATATTCAAAGCTTTGAAAAATTAAATTTTACCATAATTTGTCCCAGTTAATGAATTGGTGTCTATAGTTGAGGGCAAATAGGTCAACGTTTGATCTCAGAATATCATAAGCTACTACTGAAGTTTAACAATTCTATTTGACCTGCAAAAGTAAAAATCTAATCAGATTGGATGTTTGTTTTATCATTGATTCTACTTGTTTTAATACTTGGCAAAACTCTTAAAAGTATTTTCTTACAAAAGTATTTCACGGAAATCGGCGAACATCCATGAAACATAGCAATTGGGAAAAACAACCTTTTGCTGATGAGGGAGGAAATCGGTTAAAAATGACACAGAAATTAAACTAGAGAGTTTACATGTGATCATGTAAAGGCTTTCAAAATTGTAAAGGTCTTTTCGAAACTCACTATCCAGTATAGAGCCAGAGAACTCGAGTGTGGTAAAACTAAGCGTATTATTGTAATATGCCGCGAGTAATAATGTAAGTTGTTCGTGAGGCAAAAGTGGTTTTGAACCGCATGACAGAAACCACTTCAGTCCTAACTAAACTGAACCCCCAGTTCTGAGCGGCCCCACATTAGTCAACATGAAATTATATAAAAACGTTAATGTAACTAGTGAATGTAAATGTAACTATACCATTGGTATATTTATTACCGATATAAAATAAAAATACCCTCTTTTTACTGTAGCAAATATACTATGAAGTGCGCTTCAAAGTATTAAACCCCTTAGATGAGTGAAGGCTGATTGATCAGTTTGAGGGCTTTATTGATTAAAAAAAAAAAATGATTGCAGCTTCTGGATGAGGATATAAACCAAGCTAAATAAAAAATCTGACCCGAAATAAAACTTATTATCGCTTACGAAAACCCTTCAAACAAAATAAATTAACACCTTAATTAATAGTGATGTTGGAAGCATGAGAAAGGTAGGTGGAAAAGGCTTAGTTTAGTGGCAGAACGCGGGACTTCGGTTCCTAGGGTCCCAAGTTCGAATCCCGCTAATCACCTTTGGCAATTTGCTATGTGATGATGCGTAACCTTAAGGGTTTTCAGTGTACAATAAGCTACTTAAGCTGCATGCATGTCCATGGAAACTTTTAAGCCTGGCTCTCGTCTAGAAAAAATGAGAAAGGTATTGAAGTTGAAATAACATATAATAAATGTATCCACAATTAATACCATATTACAAGTTGAAATTGACTTTTTGATAACGTATTTAATGTTTTGAGAATATTAAATATTATTTGAAATTTTATAACATTTCGGTTTTACAGTACTTTGACTTCCTAAGACGATTCCTGATGGCGAAAGTAGAATAAAAGTGAGTAAAATAAAAGTAAGTGAAATAACGGTAGCCCTGCTCAACAAGGATGTATTTAGATTGCTCTCCCAATCTTAGCTGTCTCTGAAGTCTGAGCAGAGCTGGTGGAATTCCTTACTCGGCGTTGCCTCGGTTCACTCTATCATACATAAGTTAGATTAAATTTTGTTTTGTAAGATAGTTTCAAGTGGTTTTATAGCAGGGGTGTCATCATCGGCGTCAAACCAAATTCCATAGCAAAGATTCATCGATATATATTTGGGTATAAATAGTTAGGAATCCGCAAAACACTTTTGCTCGTGATTGGTACGATATTTTTCACTGCACCAAATGCAAATAAGCTGAATTCTTTAATTTTTTGTATCAGACAAATTTACAATAGGTAGGATAGTATAAACAATATTTTTCCACAGTAAACTATAATTTTCGTTGTAACGAATGTAAAGATAAAGTATAGCAAAAGAAAACCTCTTAAAGAAAACATGTGATTTCTTAGTAGTGTAGAGAGTGTACTGTATTACGATTGAGTTTATCCCGACACTGGGGCAAGAACAGATCGGGACAGGAATATATTTTTAAAACACATCTGTGGGAAAAAGACAACCTAAAAATACTAAGGAAAAAATCAAAATTCAATTAAAATTATATACTTTTCTTAAGTATTTCTGTGGAAATACTCTCATTTAAGTCAACTAAACTCAAATAAAACTAAGAAACGCGGAGCAAATCTCGCGCAATGCAAACTGCTGCGCTTAAAACCAGCCGAGAGATGTATTTCGTGTCTGGGAACAAGTGACTAATGATTTCCATCAATATCAGTTGGAGTCTTCTAATTACTCTCATTTGAGATAGTTTAGATGCAAGTCGTCCAACAAACAAACGTCATCTAGCTTATCACTAGTGTAAATTAAGCTAGAGTACTTTGTATCTTACATAAACCATTCAAACATTACTTCATTTGCATAAAATATGTCAATGCATTATTACTTTGAAATATTTTAGATATTTTTGTTACGTTTTATACGATAAGATGTGAATAGAATTTTATTAATACCTTAATATCGATTAAGCCTCAGAAACCAAGGTAAAAGGTATGGGAAAAAATTTCAACTTGGTTTAATTTTTATTTATCTATATGTTTTTATGAAACGGAATATGAGAAAGTCTATACTGTTAATATTGTGAGGAATTTTCAAAAAACAGTGTATATAGAAAATGCTTATTAAAATTTACACCTTTTTGCCATTGCAAATTGCTATAAAACAAAGAATACTGTTTACAAAATTTTGCAATTGTTATTATTTAAACGGTTTCTTAGAATACTTATTGAATATTTAACAATTATTAAATATAATAAATGCATGGTTAAATATAATAACAAGAAGATATACTGCGTATTCGTATGTGGTGTCAAATACACCGTGCTTGCTAAAAACAAAAGTTAAAAAAGTCTCATATTTTTTGCATCCGGAGTTTCCTTACAGCAACGCCTACTGAGTAGATCCGTACTGTTAAGATAATAAATTTAGGAGTGTTTAATGTTTACTTTGTCTTATATCAACATTAATCTGTCGCTCTCTTTGGAGTGTCGCCGTTCTAAGCATACTGTACACAAAACCTGGCTGGAATAGTGTAGTTTATTTTTTTTTTTAAATTTAATTGATGGAATGTGTGTTTTTAGAGAATGATTGATTCTGTCCTAAAATGAAAGATTTGACAGGATTTTGTTATAGTGCATCTTAATTATAATTTTGTTGTCAAATTTTACTTATTTTATTGACATGTTTTTACAGTTAAATGAAACAATTATCACTCCATTATTATTTCATTGTTGTTCGGCTTATATCTGTTTTAGAGCTTATAACTTCAAGCTGACATACAGACAAGGGCGCATGTCGGCATGATCTGCGAACTGTTTACGTTCAAAATCACACTAACAATGTTTATTAAAATACTATTTCAAACAAATCTATTTTTTGTCGTCTTAAATTAGTCTTCTCTGCATAAGACAATTTCGTTCCTTAATAATTAGTGTGTATAATTTTTTAATGCGTTGCAGCTTTTATTTCCGGAAACAATTACTAGACATCCTTTTATATTTATTTAATATACTAAATTTCCTGGTTTCTATAAACGTGAGAGTTTTGGAACAAAAATGCACATAAATTGAATCACATGCATACACTTCGTTTAATTAAATCTATTTGTTTTAAGATATAATACTCTAACATAGGCTACGTATACCCTACGAAATTTATATTAAAATTGAATAAACGTAAATTAATATGTCGCATTAATAATTAAATAAATGTAAATAAGCACAATGAGTATTTAATATTATTCCTGTTTAATATCTAACCACACAGAAAAAGCTTTAGGGTAAAACATAATTTAGTAGAGCACTTCACAATCTCTTTGAGGGCTGTAACGGCTACCCCACCCTTAACCTAAATCTATTGACATAATGTTCAAAGCGGCAGCAGGCGTGGGGACCTTTGCCCGCCACAGCAAAGACCGCTTTTTGTGGCAGGTTTGCAATTGACTGCCTGCCGCTTGTATTGTGGATGTGCTTTCGTTACAGTTCTTTTATATCTTTGGTTTATAATTGTGTGAAGAAGCAGAAAAATCGTGTGTATCTGATATAGTATAGATTGGTTGAGTAGTTAAAAGGCTCACTTACGAACCCTTTCTACTGAGCAATCGCCCAACGAAGGTTGCCTCCCTCCCCTGTGACACTACCTCCCTACGAAGGTTGCCTCCCTCCCCCTGTGACACAACCTCCCTACGAAGGTTGCCTCTCTCCCCCTGTGGCACTACCTCCCTACGGAGGTTGTCTCCCTCCCCCTGTGGCACTACCTCCTAACGGAGGTTGCCTCCCTCCCCCTGTGACACTACCTCCCTACGGACGTTGCCTCCCTCCCCCTGTGACACTACCTCCCTACGGAGGTTGCCTCCCTCCCCCTGTGACACTACCTCCCTACGGACGTTGCCTCCCTCCCCCTGTGGCACTACCTCCCTACGGAGGTTGCCTCCCTCCCCCTGTGACACTACCTCCCTACGGACGTTGCCTCCCTCCCCCTGTGACACTACCTCCCTACGGAGGTTGCCTCCCTCCCCCTGTGACACTACCTCCCTACGAAGGTTGGCTCTCTCCCCCGTGACACTACCTCCCTACGGACGTTGCCTCCCTCCCCCTGTGACACTACCTCCCTACGGACGTTGCCTCCCTCCCCTGTGACACTACCTCCCTACGAAGGTTGCCTCCCTCTCCCTGTGACACTACCTCCCTACGAAGGTTGCCTCCCTCCCCTGTGGCACTACTTCTCTACGAAGGATACCTCACTCCCCTGTGACACGACCTCCCTACGAAGGATACCTCACTCCCCTGTGGCACTACCTCCCTACGAAGGATACCTCACTCCCCTGTGGCACTACCTCCCTACGAACGATACCTCACTCCCCTGTGGCACTACCTCCATACGAAGGATACCTCACTCCCCTGTGGCACTACCTCCCTACGAAGGTTGGCTCTCTCCCCCGTGACACTACCTCCCTACGGAGGTTGCCTCCCTCCCCCTGTGACACTACCTCCCTACGAAGGTTGCCTCCCTCCCCTGTGACACTACCTCCCTACGAAAGTTGCCTCCCTCCCCCTGTGACACTACCTCCCTACGGACGTTGCCTCCCTCCCCTGTGACACGACCTCCCTACGAAGGTTGCCTCCCTCCCACTGTGACACTACCTCCCTACGAAGGTTGCCTCCCTCCCCTGTGACACTACCTCCCTATGAAGGTTGCCTCCCTCCCCTGTGACACGACCTCCCTACGAAGGTTGCCTCCCTCCCCTGTGACACTACCTCCCTACGAACGTTGCCTCCCTCCCCTGTGACACTACCTCCCTACGAAGGTTGCCTCCCTCTCCCTGTGACACTACCTCCCTACGAAGGTTGCCTCCCTCCCCTGTGGCACTACTTCTCTACGAAGGATACCTCACTCCCCTGTGACACGACCTCCCTACGAAGGTTGCCTCCCTCCCCCTGTGGCACTACCTCCCTACGAACGATACCTCACTCCCCTGTGGCACTACCTCCATACGAAGGATACCTCACTCCCCTGTGGCACTACCTCCATACGAAGGATACCTCACTCCCCTGTGGCACTACCTCCATACGAAGGATACCTCACTCCCCTGTGGCACTACCTCCATACGAAGGATACCTCACTCCCCTGTGACACTACCTCCCTACGAAGGATACCTCACTCCCCTGTGGCACTACCTCCATACGAAGGATTCCTCACTCCCCTGTGGCACTACCTCCATACGAAGGATACCTAACTCCCCTGTGGCACTATCTCCATACGAAGGATACCTCACTCCCCTGTGGCACTACCTCCCTACGAACGATACCTCACTCCCCTGTGGCACTACCTCCCTACGAAGGATACCTCACTCCCCTGTGGCACTACCTCCCTACGAAGGATACCTCACTCCCCTGTGGCACTACCTCCATACGAAGGATACCTCACTCCCCTGTGGCACTACCTCCATACGAAGGATACCTCACTCCCCTGTGGCACTACCTCCCTACGAAGGATACCTCACTCCCCTGTGGCACTACCTCCATACGAAGGATACCTCACTCCCCTGTGGCACTACCTCCATACGAAGGATACCTCACTCCCCTGTGGCACTACCTCCCTACGAAGGATACCTCACTCCCCTGTGGCACTACCTCCATACGAAGGATACCTCACTCCCCTGTGGCACTACCTCCCTACGAAGGATACCTCACTCCCCTGTGGCACTACCTCCATACGAAGGATACCTCACTCCCCTGTGGCACTACCTCCCTACGAAGGATACCTCACTCCCCTGTGGCACTACCTCCATACGAAGGATACCTCACTCCCCTGTGGCACTACCTCCATACGAAGGATACCTCACTCCCCTGTGGCACTACCTCCATACGAAGGATACCTCACTCCCCTGTGGCACTACCTCCCTACGAACGATACCTCACTCCCCTGTGGCACTACCTCCATACGAAGGATACCTCACTCCCCTGTGGCACTACCTCCATACGAAGGATACCTCACTCCCCTGTGGCACTACCTCCCTACGAAGGATACCTCACTCCCCTGTGGCACTACCTTCATACGAAGGATACCTCACTCCCCTGTGGCACTACCTCCATACGAAGGATACCTCACTCCCCTGTGGCACTACCTCCATACGAAGGATACCTCACTCCCCTGTGGCACTACCTCCCTACGAACGAAACCTCACTCCCCTGTGGCACTACCTCCCTACGAAGGATACCTCACTCCCCTGTGGCACTACCTCCCTACGAAGGATACCTCACTCCCCTGTGGCACTACCTCCATACGAAGGATACCTCACTCCCCTGTGGCACTACCTTCATACGAAGGATACCTCACTCCCCTGTGGCACTACCTCCCTACGAAGGATACCTCACTCCCCTGTGGCACTACCTCCATACGAAGGATACCTCACTCCCCTGTGGCACTACCTCCATACGAAGGATACCTCACTCCCCTGTGGCACTACCTCCATACGAAGGATACCTCACTCCCCTGTGGCACTACCTCCCTACGAAGGATACCTCACTCCCCTGTGGCACTACCTCCCTACGAACGATACCTCACTCCCCTGTGGCACTACCTCCATACGAAGGATACCTCACTCCCCTGTGGCACTACCTCCCTACGAAGGATACCTCACTCCCCTGTGGCACTACCTCCATACGAAGGATACCTCACTCCCCTGTGGCACTACCTCCATACGAAGGATACCTCACTCCCCTGTGGCACTACCTCCCTACGAAGGATACCTCACTCCCCTGTGGCACTACCTCCATACGAAGGATACCTCACTCCCCTGTGGCACTACCTCCATACGAAGGATACCTCACTCCCCTGTGGCACTACCTCCCTACGAAGGATACCTCACTCCCCTGTGGCACTACCTCCATACGAAGGATACCTCACTCCCCTGTGGCACTACCTCCATACGAAGGATACCTCACTCCCCTGTGGCACTACCTCCCTACGAACGATACCTCACTCCCCTGTGGCACTACCTCCATACGAAGGATACCTCACTCCCCTGTGGCACTACCTCCATACGAAGGATACCTCACTCCCCTGTGGCACTACCTCCCTACGAAGGATACCTCACTCCCCTGTGGCACTACCTCCATACGAAGGATACCTCACTCCCCTGTGGCACTACCTCCATACGAAGGATACCTCACTCCCCTGTGGCACTACCTCCCTACGAAGGATACCTCACTCCCCTGTGGCACTACCTCCATACGAAGGATACCTCACTCCCCTGTGGCACTACCTCCATACGAAGGATACCTCACTCCCCTGTGGCACTACCTCCCTACGAAGGATACCTCACTCCCCTGTGGCACTACCTCCCTACGAAGGATACCTCACTCCCCTGTGGCACTACCTCCCTACGAAGGATACCTCACTCCCCTGTGGCACTACCTCCCTACGAACGATACCTCACTCCCCTGTGGCACTACCTCCATACGAAGGATACCTCACTCCCCTGTGGCACTACCTCCATACGAAGGATACCTCACTCCCCTGTGGCACTACCTCCATACGAAGGATACCTCACTCCCTCTGCGAGACTACCTCTCAACAAAGCTATCCTTCCCCTACGACACTACGCTTCTACGAAGCTATACTTCCACTACGTCACTTCCTCCCTACGAAGCTACCTCCTTACAAAGCTATCCTCTTTATGAAGTTTGTCAGACTAATAATACTAAGGAAATACTTCATAACGTTTTGGCCCGTAAACATAAATCTGGCTACTATCAAAGCAAAAAAAACTTTTTTTAATATTTCCAAAAAATACGACAACCCATATGTATTTTAGAAAACCTTAAAACAATCCGATTAAATAAATTTAAAGCAGGATCCAAATATTCGATAAATCTTGTAGGATTATTAAGGCGCCCTTAACCTTAACCCATTGACATAATGTTCAAAGCGTCTTTGGCCATGTCGAGACCTTTTCCCTCACCACAGCAGAGGATGCCCCTTGTGGCGTGGCTGCCATCGGGTATACCTTTTGTTGTGTGCCCCTGCTTTCGTTTTCTATTTCAAAATAAGCCAATCTTTGATGATCGTACACATTGTGGGTTATAATTAATGCGAATGAATAGAAAAATTCATATCTCAATGTAGAGTATATCGGGTGGTGAGATTGGGGACCCGCTCCATAACTATAAAATGATTGCAAAAAGCTAATCCTTAATAACCGATTGTTAGAAGCTTATTCTTGATAAAAATCATTTGCCAGTGCTATAATAAAAATGCATTTTTCAATAGTTTCCGTTTCCGAGATATTTCTCCGAGCGAATATAGCGGAAGCGGTTATTACAATCATTGTCGAAATTGTAAGCGCTTTTCTCAAACAAATCTACCAGTTACAATCAACCAGGTACCATATTATTTAAGGTAATCCTTGATGAAAAAATCAAACTTTTATTTTAAAATTACTGATTTTTAAAGATTTACTTTGGTTGAATGAATTTTACTAGACATTATTGTGTCGAGAACAATCAAGAGTGTCCCAGATCGGGATCCATTCCACGTCCGTTAACACATTGAGCCACGCCAATACCTGGATTCATCTCCCAGCCATTGAATGTAGCCAGCCGAGAGTGTAACTTCAATTTCAAGTTAGACGCGGGTTATATTACGTTATGAGAAATGTTTTACTGTCAATGTTTTCTCTTCTGCTCGACTGGAACTACCTTTCGATCCTTGGTAGGAAAAATTTTATTTTTAATGCCATAAAATGGTCTCTAATCAAAATAATCTGAATGCAGATTAAAGTTTTCTGAATTATCGCACAAACATATAATTTCAAAAACGCACGGGTGATACTTTTCCACAGATTGAGCCTGCTAATTTTAGAACGCATGGTAAGCCTGAATTTTTTATTCTTCCTATTGACTGGAAATTAAATTTAAGTAGAGTGTAGAGCATTTTATGTGAATTTGAAAACGTAAGTTAAGGAGAAACATTAGTTCTGTTTACGACAGGGATGAAATTAATATTGAAATACTGGCTGTGCATAAATCTGGAATATCAAAAATGGCTATGTATTAGATACATAATAGATAAACTAGACCTAAGTATGTTATCCGGAATGTAGACTGATTAAAAATAGAATAAAAATTTTCATTTCCGAATGAACGACTTGTATCTTGTGGGATAGTAGCCAAATGTTTTAAGGATAGTGTTTCTCAAGATCGTCTTAAGGGTTTGTGTAGTGTAGTTGTGAGGAGTAAGCAAACTAACCATATTTAATTTCATACTCATTCAAGAGTTTGCGCGTTTTAAATGAAAATAAAAAATAAAACACGCGTGAAGAATAACAAATTACGTTATAATGATTTATTTTATGGTTTTATAGGTTGTTATTAAGGTATAAATGTGTAAAGGTATTAAAGCATTTGCTATTTCGTAATCGTATGAAATGGCCTTCAAGTCTGAATACTAAAAGCGAAATAAAGAGATGAACACATTAGATGAGGGAAGAATCTCGTTTGAGGATGTTTTTGGTCATTCCTTACATAATTGAAAACATTATGTTATGAACCCTCTTAAATACAGGCCTATTAAAAACAAAATCTGATTTTTTTTCTGGAAATGTAGAATATAACTGAATTTAAGTCTTATGCATTTAAATACTTGTACTTTGTTACGGCATATTCTCAAATATAAAGGAAATTGAACTTACTTTTCATCTTCGAATTTTTTACGTCTCATACCTTAACCTTAACCTTCATAAAATGCGATGGGATCCAGCCTACTGAAGGAGACCTTTAGAAAGGTCGCTTACGCCGCAATATTGATCGTAATCTTTACCCAAATGTTCCATAGCCCTAATTAATAGGTTAGATTTATTAAGCTTTGTATTTTTTGTTTGCAGGTAATTTAATTCCCTTTCACTAACGGAGGAGTCACACAAAAATATTTTAACGCGTCGTTTTTTAACTAAAGTATAATCTACTGAACAAGAGTTGAGTTTCTTCGTTCCTACGTTTATGAAAAGTAAGCTTTAGGTAACGAGGTAAAAAATTAAATGAATTACTTCACAAAAAATAATATTTTATCATACGACTGTGGAGATGAAGTTCTTACTTCCAATTACGTCTATGAAAGAGAGAGAAGGGGGGAGGTTTGGTAGCGGGCTCAGGTGTACCAACCCTTGAACGCGTAATAAAATACAGATGATATAGAAATTACTATAACAAATGTGATACCGCTGTCTCGTTCGGTAGGAATTATTAACGTTGAGTCTGCTAATTAAAACAGGAGACATTATTAACGGTAATGCTGTTTAATGGTCTGTCATAATTGTAATTTGCTGTATTGTAATGGTCTGTCCACAGCAAATCTAATTTTTGTTAAAACGACTAAATATTTTTTTAGCTAACATTACCATATTACAAAATAATAACTTTGACTCTCAAGAAATAAAATACTTACGACCAAAAAATGTATCATCAAAAAGATGAATTTCAGTAACTGCACTTTTATGGCATTTTAATGGTCCCGCTACTGTATTGAGTTTTACAAAGGCTGAGAGTGATTCATTTACACACTCTTTACGAGACCACAAAATTAGGGATAACGTTGGACAATAATTTTGCATTCCATTTAACACTTATGCTGCTATAGTAAAATTTGCATACTTAGTGAATAAATAAAACAAAGTAAACATTTCGATGTATAGAGCATTTAGAAACCGTGTCAAAATCTACAAAATCCATCTAGTTAATTATCAAATCAAATAAAATAAAATCAAATAATTCTTTATTGCCATATATAACATTTTCAATTTACAGCATTGGCATGGATCAAGTACAAGAATACAATGGGTTATACTTATGGATTTTATCGATAGCATTGTGTCAACTAACTTTTTTTTAATTTGGTACGCAGTAATAAAGGATGAAAGGCGAGAACAAAAACTCGTTTAGATGTTTTGGTGCAGAAAAATTACCTGCTTTTAGTCTTTAGCTGTCAATGTTTATCTTGCGGTCTTCAGTCTTTAAACAATTCGGAGAGCATTTGTTCCAGACAAAGGATGGATATTTTATTGGTTAATATTTCAACACTGTCAGCGTTTTGTCATCAATTTATAGATTTTTAAAATTTTTTGTTTAAAAAAACTGAAACGCATTACGTGTAGTTAGTTTACCACAATACAGAAAAAATGTATGCAAAGTAAATGAAAAAAGTAAAAAAGTAATGCATTATGGGTAATGTGAAAACACTTTCAAACAGTAATTAATTTCGTATCGGAAGTTGTATTGTGGAGTCACGTAACCACTTCCGCTAATGTGGAGTGAAAATGGGTAATATCTTGTTAATAATTCTTTAATTTCTTGCTTACCCCAAAACATTAATAACAAAGGAAATAATTTAAGTGATAGATTTTAAATCATCTACTCGAAATTATCTCAAGGTTTTATAGCCATTTACAATATTGTAAATAGTATTTTTTTGTTACTTAATATCACTTGGATATGAATGTTAGCTTGTCGATCCATTTTTAGTACATCGCTTTTACATTTGAATTTGTTCTCTTAAACTAACAATAAGCAAAATTACAACATAAGTCAACTGCTACTATGTTTATTTCTTGTACAAGACAGTATATGGGTAAACACAATACAGATAACAACAAAACCAAGCATATTTGTTATAATCTGTAGTTTGTAAAAACAAAATAGTTTCATGCAACAGAATGAGAATGCGATTTTACTGCGCGCCTTCATTAATTGTAACGCAATGCTGCAAGTTTATTGCGTTCACAGTAGTGCGGGCGTTGACCGTTAATTTCAAAGTTTTATGAAACTGTTGTATTGTTGTATTGTCTTATTGTTGTATTGTTTTCTTAAAAAACAACACAACATCCCGTTAAAATATAAGAATTTTTAGGTACTTTTTAGATTTCATTCGAAACATCTAAAAGTTTCTATTCCAAACTAGCTAGTAACCCGCTTCACTGGGTTAAAAATCTTATGAAGGCCTCAATTGTAGTTCAAAAATAAATAATTGGAAGCAAGCATTAAAACGTCTAATATTTTGTGAAAATTTGATAGCTTTTGATGTGTATCCATACATAATTTGGTGAAAATCAGGGATTGAATATTTGGTAATAGCAATCATATTTTCCTTTTCAAACAACACATATTTTTTGATTCCCTCTTAAATTCCTTTGTTATAAATTTCAAACGACAAATTTTGTCTACTGTAAATTATAAGTGTACTGGCCACTGATATAATTGGTATTTTCGTTTATCAGTAAATTCAGCACGTTGCCTAATGCTAATCTTATGGCAAATATTTGAAAAGTGTTCCTCAGTTCCTAACCGCGCAGTTCAAGTCCTAACCGATTTGGATTAAGTTGACACTATCCATTTGTGAATTGTAATTGTAAATTTACTGTATTTTATTGTAGGGTTTCTTGCTTTACATGGCTTATTTGATGGGCTAAAATTAATCAAGCCATCAAAAATACAGGGTGTTTCTTTAGAACGCAACACAAATCTTAATTTTATCAGTGAAGGATTATTCTGCTTCCCAAGATCCTCGGATTTAACGCCACTATATAATTTTCTTTGGGAATACACAAAAATTAAAGTCTACGAAAACAATTCACAGGATATTCAGCACCTCAAAACAAACATAACAGATTTAATGCCAGAAATTCAAAGAAGTACCTTGCAACACGTGTTCAGGAATTTGATGAAGAGAGCACAACTTTGTACAAATTTCAATGGCGGTTTACTTAACATATAATGTAAACTGAATGTGATCAAAATTAAATAATAGGTTGTATAAAATATAAAAATCAACAAAACAATACTAATTTCATATTTATATGTGCATTATTCAATCTTAAAAATGGATTACGTTTAGAAGAAAAAGATCTAACAAAAGCTTTTTTATTTTAAGGCACCAAAATATATACATTAAACATTTCTATATTAATTTTAAGAGCGTGATCAGTGTTTTGGAATTATGCCAATGACGTTGTGTTTCAAATTTACAAAATCCGTTTCCGCTAAAGGCTCCAGAAACGGAAACTATCGAACAACAAATTTCCGATGAACGCCGCGCCGCAAACAGAAAATGTTGAACGCAGTAAAACTCAACAACTCGGAAATTATTTACACGACCGCCTCGCCCCGAGTGGGGATGATGCGGTTTTGTATAGTTTCATTGAAAGTTTATAAGTTTATGAATTAAAAGCCTTTTGTTTCTTTGCAAAATCCTAAACTTTTGTTATGGATCGAGGTTCTTTTATATCGTGTGACGTATATTGTTTTACCTAAATACAGTAGAGCGCCGATCATCCGAACCGTCGGTTAAACCGAACCCGTATTGAACATGATTCTCAAGCAATTCAAATTCGCGCACCAACCGAAACTCCCGTTGCGCCGGGATATCAATGTATTCTGATAGATTTCATAATAAAATTGAGTGAATAATTTTTGTTTGATAATTTTTTAGCCTTTTTACTATTAAGAATTACGTTACACATATAATTTTAAAATGTTGTGTTTTCATGATCGATTATCCGAATATCAGTTATCCGAACACCCCTTGTCCCCAATTAGTTCGGATAATCGGCGCACTACTTTGATGTTTTAGTAGGCCTAATCAGTTCCCTAATTCCATTAATCTAGGTCCTTTAGAGATATATATCAGGTTTATAACTAAGGTGTTTTAAGTTGGAACAGATGAAGAGGGATAAATTGTGGAAAGATTACTGATGTAGCTCAACTAATGAAGAAGCAATTAATTGAGAGGGGATGAAGGTTTGACACCAAACGTTTCACGTAAACACTTTATCAAAGACGTTAGGGGAAGGCTGCTAGGTCTTATTCAATGATGTCAGGTTGCGAAATCTCTATCAGCCACCAGTCTCAATCTTCTCTTAATCCGGACTTCGGATGGACCGGGCTGTGACACCAAGGAATAAAGCTTATTATCACGTCAATATTCCATTTGGCTGTCGTATCGAAACTAGGGCTGTGCGAGTACTCGAGAATCGAGCTTTTTTCGAGCACTACTCGATTCGACTCGACTTATGGCAAAATATTCGAAAGTTCGAGTCGAGTAGTTACTCCCACCGTGTACCCAAAATCGGTTCGTGCGGAAGAATATTACAGCCATTTTTCACAATGTCAATCCATCTTAAGAAATATAACTGAAACCTCGTTTGTGGCGTTATGTGAAAAGTAGAGTTATTGCTAAGTTACAACTTAGCTAAGTTAGTTAGTTGTGGTTTGAAGTAAAAAGTTCTTTGTATTTATTAAAGACACATACATTTTTATCACTCTATCTTTTCTATAGTTTGAAGTTATTTATTATTACATCTCTTAAAAAAAATATTTTTGTTATATTTTAGGAACCATTCCAAATAAATAAAAACTTAGTTTTTTGTTGACAGTTACATGAATAAAAATGCATCTGTGTGAATAACTCAAAGGAAATATTTTAATCATGCATTGAGTCCGGTATTGAGTCAGGTAATTGGTCATGGCTTATAGTCAGTGTTTTCATTTCATTTCGAAACCCAGGTAAGCCTTAAACAAAAGTTTGGCTTAAAAATATATCAAATCAAGAATTATTGTGAGTTTAAGTCAAAGCTTTTCTTTCTTTTTTTGTATCATTTATTTGTATATATGCTCTTACTTCAGTAACTCTTTTAAGTTTCATTACCTCACAATTGTAATTTGTATTTGAGTAATGATAATAATTTTTTACCATTATGTAGAAACATGATGACTGATATATTATAAACTTTAAAAAAATCGACTCGAAAAAAGGTCGAAACTCGCGGGTATTTTTCAAAACTCAACTCGACTCGACTCGACTTCAAAAACCACTACTCGCACACCCCTAATCGAAACGTTAATCTTCGATACATACGATACATTGGGAACAAAATAGGTATATGCTTTTTGCGATGTATAGAAACCAAAATATCAAATACTTTTGGTGCTTGGAAATTATTTTATAATCCCTAGATATCGCAATTCTTTCAAGATATCGAATTGTCGCCTTTTATATGTGATGTAACCTTTACTATTGGTCCCTAAGATTTTTCGGAAATAAAATATCGCTAAACATTTTGCAACGAAACTACGGAAATTACGGATTTTAAACATAACGGAACTACGACATTATTTCGTCATCTTAGTAAGCCCATTTGCATATCACGGTACTCATGATATTGCACTCGGAAAGATTCAGAGTTTTTTCTCAATGAACTTCGGAATACTATACGGCATAACACCGGAATTGAAAAAATACATTTGCAACTTTGAAAGCCTGTCCATAATCATAAAAACTACTTATATACTTGGCTTAGGTGTCAATTGAAACAAATAATGACAAAATATATATTAATGCTTACCCACAAGTACTACAGCATAACTATAATGTTTCAATCAATGCAGTGGTAGACCTAAAATTCTGGGCTCAGAAAAAGAAAATGCGACCATAATTTTTTTTTACCGTGATGGCGATTTGGAGTCTAGTTAGATTTGAAAAACAAATAGACCAAGTTTACATTTTAAAATATCATGAGTTTAACAATTATTATTCTCGGTGCGTATGGAAAAAATCTAATTGACATGTGATATGTGCGTTGTATCTAGAAAAGAATAGACATTGAGCTATTTGATGAAAAAAGTTTTAAGTATTTTTTACAAAATGTTTGAGACAGAAATCGGCGATCATCCATAAAAACACAGCTCAAGAGAAATTGATAACTTCCTACTTTTGTCGGCGGGGGGAAGGGTGGGGGAATAGGTCAAGAATAAGACCTAATTAGTAAATTAATCAAATGATCATGCAGAGGAATTAAAATAGGTAAGGTCTTATTGAAATACAATGTACAGTAGAGCTAGGACGCTCCACTTGGGGGAATTTAAGTGTATTGCAATATTCTGGAGGAATAATGTAGGTTGTTTTGTGAGGCAGAAGTGGTTAGAACCACATGAGAGAAACCACAACAGTCCTAACTCAACTGAGGTCTCAGTTCTTAGCGGCCCACATATTTGTGAACAGGAAATTAGATTAAAATTAAAATGCAACTTGCAACCTCGAAAATATAAGTAACAACAACCTCTACGCTCTGTATGTATGTGGTACCTCTACGTTATTTACCCATATATCAGCGATAAAGAAATAAAAAAAACCGTTTTAGCAAATCTACCGTTTGTAGTTAAGGTGAACCTAAAAGCTTGAACCGTTTAGAGGTTAGCCGGTTGTTTTAGTAGATAATGATTCAAGACCCAAGATTAGGATAAAAAACAGGCTATATAAAGAATCATGCCCAATTCAGACTCACAATTGACAAAATAGTCCTCAAACAAAATACATTAATACCTTTTGTGTTTAATAGTAGTGTACGAGTGATGGTTTTTGAAGTCGAGTCGAGTTTTGAAATACTCACTCGAGTTTATTGCTTTTTTGAGTTAAGTTTAAAAAATTTATTAGACATTATTTTTGTACTTATACTTACTTATCAGAAAAATAATAGCATTTCTAAAAAAATGATTGTATGTAAAAAATGTTTGATGATGTATTCCTTTAAAATAATAATTAAATTTTAAATTTCACAATGAAAATATGTTTTAACTAAACAATAGTTTCAAGTTTTTCAAACCACTGTCAAGGGAAAGTTGGTTCAGGTTTTTACAAATAATAAACAAGTAGTGCTAATTGCAACTTTTAAAGTTGTTAGTAGTGTTATTTATCTATAAAGAAATATTGGAAAGTAAAATACACACACCCAGGGAATTTGTACTAATATATTTATGTATTCAACGTTTTTAACTGGGGAGTGCCTAAAATAAAAACCCTTCAGTTTTATTCCCCATGTTTCAGCTATCTAAACCGCTTGAGATTTTTGGGCCGTAAAATATGACATCCATCCTTACAATTCCAAACTTATTACACATCAGTCCAGTTTTAAAACCGATGTCTTTTGAACCTTAGATCAAAGGTAATAACCCTAAACCATGAGACTACTTATACTACCAACAACAAATCTTTTTTCAATCATTAAATTTGTCAATATAATTAATTATATAGGGTTATTACAAATGATGTTCCTGATTTTGATTATAAATATTACTGGGTAAATTTGTTTTAAGACTATTTCAGTTGGTACCATTGGAAAGAAAAACTCAAAATGTTTTATTTACATTGGTTTGGGAGCGTCTCAGCTATTTGTTAAGTCAATTTGTAAGTGTTGTGTAATGGCTGAATTTGAAGACAGGAAAACCTTTTGTGTATTGGATTATCACACTTACCAATCAGTTATTAGTGTACAACGACACTTTAGGACCAGGTTCAATAAAGATCCTCCTAGTAACAATTTTTATTTTTTTTCTGCAATTGGATGGTGCACCTCCACATTACCACTTGGATAGGACTGAATTGAACAATTTGCTGCCTGAGAAGTGGATCGGGCGCGCTGGTCCAAATGATGACCGACGCTCTCCTTAACTGGCCTCCAAGATCTCCGGATATCACCCTCTGTGATTTTTTTTCTTGTGGGGATATATCAAAGATAAGGTGTAAAAACCACCGCTACCAGAGAGCATACCTGAGATCCAGCAACGCCATTGAAACAATCGATCAAGACATTCTGATCAAATTATGGCAAGAGCTTGAGTACACGATTGACATCTGTCGTGTCACAAGAGGTTTCCATATCAAACATTTATAGTTCTGAGCACCTGTGACAACATTTTTGAGTTTTTCTTACATTTTAACCATTTGATATCTTTGTATGACTAATAAAACTATATTTTATGTATGCTTTAAATCATGAACATAATTTGTAATAACCCTGTATATAATATAATTAATTTGTCGAAATATAATTAGACGATTGAAATATCGTCTAACAAACAAAAGGCATCTAGGTTAATTAATTATCACTAGTGAAAATTGAGCTGAGTATTTTTCATTCCTCATACCTCTCAAGTATTACCTAATCTGCTTACAATATGTCAGCGCATTAGTAATTTGAATGATATAAAACCGTTTCTTATATCTTACAATGTGACATGAATTTAATTAAATAATATTTCAACTTTTACTGTGGACAAACCTGGATAATCGCAGTAAACATAATAGGAAAAACTTTCAACGTAGTCTAGTTTTGATAAATTAAACTAAAAATGTGTTTGTAAAACGGAATAAGCTAACATCTCCGCATTATTACTAAATCATGGGTAATATGTTGGTTGGTTTGTAATGTAAAATACAATTTCAGCCATTCCAAGTTCCGTATGGAACAGTTAGACCACTTTCACAACTAGTTTATGGACTTTAAAAATATTTAAACTGGTTTTACAGGATAAAATATACTTATACTTGTGTGTCGATATTAAAATTAATATGTTATATGTTTTGAAAACAATGCAAACACTTAATTTCTCTTGGAAAAATTAACAGTAGGCTAGTTCCATAACGGGACACCACAAAATTTCTTGTCACCACAGTTTTGATAAAATCTTTTATTCAATTTATAAACGACGTTTCTAAAATATACAGAGCAATGCGAGTCAAAATTATTAACCACTTAACGCTAATTTTTAATGTTTATAAATGGTTACTTCAGAATTATATTAAGTTTTCCGGTTCCGCACGGGAGGTGTAAAGGTTCCGAACGGGACTCATGTGAGTGGAGGTTTCAAATCAAGTAATTCTTATGCTATAACATACTGATATTGTCACTTCATTCGTACAAACCAAATTAAGCCATAAAAATGCGCGCCATGGAGGGTGCGTTGGATGTATTTGTGAGTAATTTGTGTTAACGTTTATGCAATACGCTCACATTATGTTCACAACTTTAATTCTTAAATAACGAGATTTAGGCCAAAAAACTAGAGACAGATCAACGATACCAAACAAAAACGAATGTTTAATGGTCGAGTTTAAGTTGGAGAACTAAAAAAATCATTAAAAGTAAAATGTTGACAGTTTTCTTACGTGGGTTGGGATAGAGTTACTATTTTCGAGAAAAAAGTAACCCTATAACTAAAATAAACAGTGAATACTTGATTTTATTCTTCCTGCTCTGAAGTTGATCTATTCTGGAATGGTTGATGTGCTTACTAAAACAAAAATTAATAACGTAGCATGTTTATTAAATCCGAACTTTCCTTATAACAAACGCCTTCTTAGGAGATCCGTACTGTTAAGATAATAAATTTGCGAGTGTTTAATGTTATCTTTGTCTTATATCAACATTAATATGTGCGCTCTCTTTGCAGTGCCTCCACTTTAAGGGAACACAAACCCTAGGTGAGATAGGTGTAATTTTATTTATTTTTAGAATTTGAGTTGTTGGAAATAAATTTATTTGAATCATTGATTTTTTCCTCAAGTTAAACTGTTTGCCAGAATTACTTTACATTGCATCTAAATTATAACTTGTGTGATAAAAGTTTTACTTATTGTTTTATCAATGTATTTTTACAGTCGAATCAAACAATCCAACCATAATATCAACTATTATTTGGCTCATACCTATTTTAGAGCTTTAACTTTAAGCTGAAATTCAGTCATGGGGGCATGTCAGCTTGTACCTTTGAAGTTTATACGTTCGAATGTTCAACTTTTACGGATTTCGAACTTCATACGTTCACCATCACACTAACAATATTCATTAAATTTAATAATTCAAGCGAAGCATTTCTGTTTTCTTAAAGTAATCTAATCTGCAAAAGATAATTTCATAACTTAATCATTAGCGTACATTTTTTTAAAGCGTTATAGCCATTTATTTCTTGAATAAATTACTTTGTCATTGATTTATTTATTTAGTTCACTCAAAAATTCCTGTTTTCTATGAACGAGAGATTTTGCAACGCTCATAAAATCAGATCACACGTATAACTTCGATAACTCAAAGCATTCCTCTTGAGCTTTAGGATGAAATCACCTAAGATAGGCGAACACCCTACAAAATTGATATTCAAATTGAATGAACTGAAACTTGTTGCTTAAAAAACCAATTTGTACTAGCAAAATGAGTTTTGAATTTTATTTCTATTATATATCACACCAGTAAAAGCTTTTGCGTAAAATATAATTTAGTAGAGCACTACACAATTGCTTTGAGGGTTGTTAAGGCTACCCGCAACCCTTAACCTAAATCTATTGACATAATGTTCAAAGCGGCAGCAGGCGTAGAGATCTTTGCCCGCCACAGCAAAGACCGCTTTTGTGGCAGGTTTGCAATTGACTGCCTACCGTTTATAGTGTGGATGTGCTTTCATTTACCACTATAAAAAGCAATGAGGCCCCTTTGTAATTTTAATTTATTTTGGATTTGATTAATATAGCGTGGGCAAGGATTAAAATAGGGTTTAATCGATATATTGTAGATCGGTTAAGTAGATTGCTTCCTAAGAAGCAATCCCCCAACAATACTATTACTTACTTACTTACTTATTTTAAAAAGAGGGTGGCGGCCTCTTTTTTCCTTGCATTGCCCCCCCCCCACATGGGCCTCAGGCCTTTGCGTGGAAGTTATCAAGCAAACCCAAGGAAGAGCCGATACAGTACAAGGATGATCAGTACTGCTAAAAGTATGCGGCATCATCGGGACTCGATCCTGCGACGCTGCCGCCACAGAACCGGGGCCGAGTGCGCTACCAACTGCGCCACCGACTCACCCCCCTCATAATAGAGCCAGTTATGCCACCAATACGAAGGTAACCCCCCTTACGAGGCTATCTCATTTACAAAGCTTTTACAAAGTTGGTCAAATAATGCTAAGTAATACTGTTTTGGTCAGTAAATGTAGAATCGACGTCTATTAAAACGAAAAATTAGATTAAAAAAGTCCGAAAAGAATAACAAACTATATAATTTCTTTTTGTAAAATTTTGTGTTGAAAGCAAAAATTGAAGCGCTCGATTAAATTAAAAATTATATCAAAATATGAAAAAGAATATTAAGGAATTTGAACATAAGGCAAATTTGCACACCGAATTTTGGCTTTGAGGATTATTAAAGCAACCCTTAACCGCAATCTATTGACATAATGTTCAAAGCGCCTTTTGCCTGATGTCGAGACTCGGGACCCTTCGCCCACCTCTGCAAAGGCTGCTTGTTCTGGGGTGTTTGCCATTGATTATACCTTCCGTATGTACACCTGCTCTCGTTTACTACTATACAAATGAACGAACCCTTATAGTTCTTACACATTTCGGGTTTTATTTCATGCGAATGAATATAAATTTTTCATATTTCTATGTAGAGCTCATTGGGTAGAATGCTTGGAGATCCGCTCAATAATTAATACGGCTTAGTGCGCTCAACTACAAATTTATTTCGCTCCACACTAGAGCGAATCTGAGGCGAATACGAGCGAACAATTAGCAGTGAACGCCCCACTCCCTTGTGTTGGTTACTACTGAAAATTCGCTCTATTGTGCCAGTAGCCGAGATAATTACGCATTATTTGCCGGTTGGGAGCTCAAATAATACGCACGTGATTACAAAAATCTAACTTTATTAAAACAATTTAACGGTTCAACTTCAAACTAACATGTGAGCATTAATAATTTATAATTTTAAATACAAACTTCAAATCACTAATAAAGGCCTAATTTTGGGGGATAGAGAACGTGAACCGCGGCATGGGCCGTGGACAACGCACAAGCACTCCAGTCAACTCTCTGACTGTCTGTTTCTAGGCTCAGCAGCAACGACCTGCTGACGCTGTGACGCAGCTTGACCCGTGAACCGTGCTGACCGTCAGCATCAGCATTCCTATATGAGTGCCTTACTGCGTTCTTGATTTTATTTTAATAACTTTCTGTAAAATTGTCCAAGAGACCCAATGTCAGTCTCTGGGCTCACTATTAATAAACTAGGGCTGGCAATCCTTTCATGCATGAAGAATTATTACCTTCAAAAAACCATTATATGTGGCTGTTGGGCTATTAATTAACAGTCCTGTCTAAGGAATATGTCGGCCTTAGTCAGTAACAAGACTACAAGATCGCGCCACAATCATCCTTCAGTCATCTGTCATTCATACTTGGCTTAAATGGTACCTGGGTAGGTCGCCATTTAAACTAATGTAATGTAATTTGTTAGGCATCTGAAACCTCCTAATGGAAAGAAAAAGGTTTCTAATTCTTCTTTAAATTAAATTGTAAAGAGACTAATCTGTTGACTCAAGTAATGAGGAAAGTTTAAAAATATGTTAAAGGAATATTTTAACACGTACCCTGTTTTCCATCCAACAGTCAGCTGTATTACCAATATCTGTTAAAAACATTATAGGGTTATTTCTAAATTTAACACGCACTCTTATTTAAGAGCTTAGTATCACATGGTTTTTGAACCCTACCATATTAATTTCGAATCCATCCAAGTTTGTAAAAATGTACTTTTCAAACAATTTAATAGTCTATAGTGAATAATGAGGTAACATGCGCAGCTGGGGCTTATGGTGCGGTGGTAAGTGAGGTTATGGGGGTTGGAGAGAGCGGGAGAGGAGTGGGGGAGGGGGTGGGGAGGGGAGAGAGTTTAAAGAGGAAAGAGCGCTCTCGACCTCGCTAATGAGGATAATTTCACCGCTTTTCCAATAGTTCAAGTGCGGTTATTAGCACCCCCTAGTGTCAAAATCATCGGCGCTTTCAACGTGAGAAGTAGAAAGAAATTCGTTTGAACTTTTAATTTATTTTATGTACGACCATTGCAATAATCACCAATGATATTACAAATAATTTCACAATGAGGTCCATTATTAAACCAAATACAAACCCGTTGCATAAAGTTAACTTTATGCAACAGGTTTCACTTTATGATACAGGTTCTAGATGAATGGGAGCTTGGCATTTGACGAAAGTAGTGTCATAATGACAATCATGCAATTCGCACATCAGCTGATTTTTGCATTGCGATTCATTTTTAAGTTGGCTTATCCCATCAGCTGTTTGTTCCACAACGATTCATGGTTAAGCCTGCTTATGTGCCTTAATTTGAGATAAATAACTCGTGAGATACTAGAACACTCGCGAAATATCACTTGTGGCTTAAACACATTCACAATACAATCGTTGCATAAACTACTATTAATATTATTACTACAACATCCCGAAATTTCGAGGAATTGTTTATATTCTAAAGGGCCCAAGGCTTTGAAGCGCGCTCATGTAAATATATTTGTTACAATACTATGGAAGAATTTGGATTTTAATGGGTAAAACAGACTAATTACGTAATTAAGTTATTGAAATTTAAGGTCGAAAGGTATACATACATTTTAATAAATTAAAAGCAATTATTTACCTTCGTCAGTCAGCTCATGAAGTCGTAACACATTTGTCAAGTGAGTAAGGCGTCGTTAAAATATAAAACTGACAAACACAAAACACATTATTTAAAAAACGAATTTTAGAAAAACAGGCCTGTTCAGTACCGCACATTTCCATACCCGAGCACGCAGTCGACTGGAATAAATTTAAACGATACCTGGAACCTTATTTTAAACGATAAACTGCAATTTAATTCACACTTCATTTTCAATAGTATTTTGAATCAGAGGAGGGAACCAAGACCAAGGGGGCAAAGTACAGCAGCTGATAACACCGCCGCCGACACGACGAGGCAAGGATGATTCCAGACGACTGCGTGCTCGGGTATGGAAATGTGCGGTACTTAACAGGCCTGTTTTTCTAAAATTCGTTTTTTAAATAATGTGTTTTGTGTTTGTGTCAGTTTTATATTTTAACGACGCCGTATGGCTGAACTTCAATGTCTGAGGATGGCACAGTGATGCTGAAACGGCCGTAACATTTGTTACAACTTCATGAGCTGACTGACGAAGGTAAATAATTGCTTTTAATTTAGTCAAAGGAGCAGCTCAGGGGCTAAACAATATGGATTGTAATACATTTTAATCTAATTTACCGTTCACAAATTAATGCTTGAGCCACTTAGAATTCTGGCCTCAGTTGAGTTAGAATTGTGGTTGTTTCTGTCATGTGGTTCCCACCACTTTTCCCTCACCGACAACTTACATTATGATCACATCGTGTTACAATACTACCCTTAGTTTCCCCACAGTGGAGCTCCCTAGCACTATATTGTACCGGTGTTCCAAAATAACCTTTACAACTTTGAAATCCAAAAACTTGAAGAATTTTCAAAAGAAATTACACCAAAACAAAGTCCAAAAGTCGTATTCTGAGTAACACGAGAAATATTATGAGTGTTCGGAGTTGTAAAGGTATTTTTTGAAGCAACCGGTATCACGTAACGTTCATTAAAGTTTATGGAGAAAACAACAAAATAGGCTCACCGAATACATTATATTGAGTACCGCTATAAATTTGTGGTTTTACTAGGGACAAAATAATATCCATGGTTCCAACGTATGACAAAAATATGTACCGATGTTGTGGATAGTATTCATGGAATGTAGCGATAGTAGAAGTTTAAAAACATATAAAATAGTGACAATTCGGCATCTTAAAACACATGCCATCCCTAGGGATTACAATAGTAGTTTTCATTACTAGTCTCGAAAGTGACCTATTGTGGAAAAAGCTACCGAGCCCCGCAATAGCACTTTTGAGACGAGTAATGAACATTATTTTTATTACGATATCGAAAAACTTGTAAACACATAAATATTTTTGTTTATTCAACTTAGTATAAAGAAAAAACCCGAACTCATAACGCTGAGTTTCCGTGCTTATGTCGAGGTACAGTAATGCAACAGCTGATCGGTCCCATAACGGTTACTTTCCGTCCACCACATACGCACAGAAAGTTAACGTTATGTAATTTTGCCGTGCAGCAGCGGGAATAACCTACTTTCTTAGCTCATTTTACATTTTGAAAGTGTACTTTCGTGCGTGTAGACTAATGAAAACTAATTTTTAAACATCGGAAGTATCGGTTCTAATATATCGCAAAAAGTCAAACCGTTATTTTGTATCTGATGTTTCGTATGCATCGATGACATAAAATTCGATACTTCGAACAAACGGTATATCGATATTTTAAAAAGACTCATCAAACTCTGATTTACAGTCCACCAATTCCGCCAGTTACTTAGGGGATATTGAGGCCGGTAGTTGATACAGATTTTGCAGCCTGCCATTAATCTTGGCTAGGGCCCAGCAATCTTCCCCTGACGTCTTTAATGAAATGTTTACACACGACACTTGAGGTGCCAAAACCTTCATCTCTCTCTCTCTCTCTCTCTCTCTCTCTCTCTCTCTCTCTCTCTCTCTCTCTCTCGATTGATTCTCCGTTAGATGTGCTACTAATCTTCCCACTACTAAAAAAAGCATTCTTCTTTTTCCATTCTACTGAAAAACACCTGAGGTACGTATGTGATATCTCAAAAGGGTTTAGATTAACGTATTTTGGAAATAAATTACAAAAATAGTAATATTTATGAGTGAAAATTTACGTAACATGATAGAAACACCTTGACCTATAGCAAAACCATATAAGGTTTCAAAGAAGCAAAAGGCTTTTCATGGACATCTAGTAAAATTTCAATAGAACTATAATTCCTCCTCGGGGCGTGTTTATCATTTCTGTGTTGTTGAGTTTTACTACAATCTATATTTTCTGTTTGCGACGTTCAGTGAGAATTCGTTATTTTAACAGTTAGTTTCCATTTCTGAAGTCTGTACCGGAAAGGATCTTGCAATTCTCTAGCATTATTATAAAGTTGTTGGCATACAGACAAAAAACTATTAAAAATGAGATTCTTATAATTAGTATAAATATTTTAAATATATTTTTCGGTACCAAAAAACTACAATTTATGTATTTGTTGTGTATAATTTTTTATTCTTCGATTAATTCTGATATTTCTGAAATTTAAAAATACACAGCCTTTAAGGGATTTAAAATTTAATAATGAATTAAAAGAGTTTTAAAATAAGTCAACACGGCTTAATCTAGTACTTAAGTAATATACCACCTTTTTTAAAACGCAAGTTTAAATCAGTTTACTAGGAAATAATGTTTTCTCACACTAAATGTACATTTTCTCAGAAAATATATACAGCTAAGCTAAACCTCTGGATTTAGAAGTAACTCGTAACTAAATGTAAAAATGGACAGTATATATAGCCTATTTCGTCTCTAAAATATTGAATAAATGAAAACAGCAAACAATGGAATCAAAAGGTACTATTATAAAACTGAAAAACGGTCACCGCCTACCAAACTAAGAACGCAATATACTTGCAGCACTTGTTTTGCGTTGCGTTAAATGAAGGCGCCCAGTAAAATCGCGACCTTATTCCGTTGCATGAAACCATATTCAATTGCTTGAAACCATATTCAGTTGCATGAAACCATATTGCTTTTCAACAACAGGTTATGATATTTTTTCTTTATTATTTGGGTTATTTGTTTGGTTTGTTCAATACAAACTCTTGCATAAAGCATAAACAGCGTATCAGATGATTTAACGTTAAAATGTTGATAATTGTTTTAGAAAAATAGTTATAATTTAGTCCTTCATCTGTGTTTAAGAGCATGATGCAACATGGGGCCGTTGGTAGCTTAACGGGTTGGGGTTGGGTTCAATAGGTCGTGGGTTCGACTCCCGTCATGCCCACAAAAATTTTTGCGGGTTTGAACCGATTTCTCTTAAAAGCGTTTATTTATCTCGTCTGTCAAAATGCCTTTGTCGTTGAAAAAACCGGACTACTTTCTCAAAGGGACGTAATTAAAAAAATACATAGTATTTATAATACTGTAACTGACGATATAACCATCAAATACGTTTGGGAATGTGATTAAAAAACCTATCACATCAATACTTAATTGTTCAGTATCTGTTTTAAGTGTGTGTAGGAAATTATAAAGAGCTAGGCTATTCACCGAAAATTGATCAATTTTAACTCCACATTTCAATTATTTGTACCGGAAATGGTACATGACTTCACAATATAGCTTCTGGTACGCAATTTATTACTGGTTAAAAGTGTTGTGACATTTTTATTGACATAATATACATTTTTTTACTTCAAGCATTCACTTTACGATATTGTTTTTCATTAGTAAGGCAAACCAACTGTATGTAGGGATGCGTTTAGTTTTTTCGTTTTATTCGTTAAGCTAATCAATTATAATTCAATAGTAGTATTAATTCAATACTAACATATTCAGTAACATATAATTCAATTATAGGTTATTAATAGTAATGCAATATAAAAACGTTTAAAAAACTTAAAATCTATAAAATATTTCCATCCGATAAACGAATATAAATAAATTGTATTATGGTTTATATATTCAGCAATATGTAGTACAAACTATAATTTTGTTACTGCTTTTAAAATACGGAAACCTTTTTAGTTTAATGTCACCATTCACCAACTCAATATATAAACTGTAGGCCTACTGTTTCTTATAGAATCAAATAAATTCATTTTAAAACTTCATATTGCCCATATTTTTGTTGGAGTACCTAACCCCTGTTCAAATGTCGTTCGTACCTAGCTTGTCTAGTTATCTTAAAAGCATGTTTTTTCCCATAACATAGCCGTATGTAAATATATTTAACCTATTTTAGTCAAAGAACTTTGATTTTAGTATATTACTGTATTCTTATATTTTACCAAGTGACAGTTCATTTCTAATTATTTTATTAGAGAAAACTTTAACCCTTAGTTTGTTGAGTTTCCCAAAGTTTTAAACCGTGTCTCTTTAAAATCAAAAACTTAATGGGAACAAATTATAGTCTTCTTACACATCGTTTTATGATACATAAATTTCTATTATATATTAAATTGAAATCCTCTAAACATAAGGGATGAAGTTATAATGTCATCAATACCGATAAACACTGATCGTCACTTCAATCATTAACAAATATATTTCATTGATAAATATATAAATAAACATAATTATTTAAAATCAAATTTATTGTTCGATGGACGAACCACACAAAGTTATGAGTGCGTCTGTCTGAGTTGTGAGCTCCTGCAATGCAGACAAGATGCGTTCCTTCATCGACAATGACAGTTGTACCAACCGAGCGGAACAAAATGCAGAACTGTCACTTCTGCCAACCATCCGGAACTAATTTTACCTTAATATTCTTATGTAGAATGAGCATAAATTAATGATATCTCGCTTTGATTGGCCATTTGACAAAAACATTGCTTATGAGTACTGTTTAGTAAAATATTTTATTTTTTACTGTTATAGAACTTCTGATGAATCTCTTATAAGCTTATAACGAGGAATTAAAATTCACATCTTCAAAACTATTTGTAATGGGTAGTAAAAAGTTAAAAGTAAATGGAAGTGAAGACTTTTGCAAATCATAGACAATTCAGATCTTTTATAATTTCCTCCTATCTAATAGCTTAATTTAAACTCATTTCAGATTTTTTTTATTTTTTACAGATAAAACACAGATTTACTATTCAAATTCCATCATCAGAAGGCTTCATTTGATAGTTTTATTAACCCTAATATATACTAAATTACTTTTTTTGCCCAATTGAATTTTTTTCATAGTTGCAACCCTTTGTTCAGAAATGTAAAACAAAATTTTAAAATTAATAATTTTAATATCAGTTTTATGTATTCATACTAAAAGCGTGATCAAAGTAATGAACTTATTTTCTTTGTAACATCTGCGGTTAGGAACAATTCAGACTAAAAGCAATGAGAACATAATACAACAGCAATATCTGGAGATAGTTCTAGGGTACAAAATTTAACGGGCTATTCATTACTTAAATGCGGATATTTTTTGCCTTATTTGAATAACTTCTTCATTCAAGCGTAAATGCCAAAATGTATTAATCATTTTACCTTGAGCAAAATTTAAAATAAGGTGACCTTTGAAAATGTCGAAAGAGCTGCAGCATTGATCGTTGGTGAACCGAAAGAAAGGTTCCGTGTCTTATATCAGAGTAATCGTAATATACAAGGATGGTTCAAATCATGTACTATTTTAAAGCGTTTATCACTTTAAGAAGAAGTTGTTTCAGAGAGACTCGTCAAAAATATAATGTGGTCTACTTTAACCGTCTAGGAAAAATAGTAGAATGTGTTATATGTTTTATTAATGTGTTTTAAAAAATATTATATCATGTTAATGGAATTTAATTCATTTTAATAAAAATCTTAAAATAATGTACTGTAAGGATAAAAAAATGGATAAACTGGATTAAAATATCCAAAGCGGATTGGCGAATTATATTGATAGTAAAATTATAAATGTCGCTACAGAGCCTTTACATTTAAAACACTTCTAATTCAAGATGGTGGTCAAAAATAAGTACCCAATAAGGAAATTAAGATTTCACTACCAATCATGAATGCTACTGTCGGGGAATAATATTCTTACATCTTTTGCAAGAAACAGTAGGTAATTCCGTATGAATAACGTAATAATATAAACCATTTAACTAGTCTCTTAAACAAGAGTAATCTTTTTGCCTAGGTTTTTCTGGGCATATGAATCTAAAATGTAAGCCTATTAACAGGTTAGAAGTGAACTTAAATTTTGTTTACATTATCTTATAACAGATTTTTTAAATTAGCTATCAGACTGAAAACAACATATCGACAGTGATTTAATATTTAAAAAGAAAATGTCCATCAATTACCAGGGAGAAATGCTCCCCGAGCTGTTTACAGACCGGAAATCACGAGCTAAATTTGACAGCTAAAGAATAAACACAGGCAATTTTCCTGCTCCAAAACATAGAACGAGTTTTCGTTCACGCCTTTTTGTTTTCATTGCTGCACACCAAATTTGTTAAATGGTAAAATATCGGAAATATGAATGCTCTTTCTCAAGAAAATAATTAAATAGTAATATGATATTGATAATTTATTTGAGAAATTTAAAAGCTTTCGAAACTGCCTTTAAATTATTTACACATTGACATATTTTTCCTATAATTTCAAATATTCAAAAGGTATGCAAGTTGTACTTTGGTAACATCAGTATTAAATGATGCAAAAATCATTGTCGAACGTTATTCCTAATTTTGTAATCTTGTTAAAGTTTGTAAGAAAGCCAGTTTCGGCATTTTTTGTAAAATGCACATAGCAGGGGCAATATTATTATTATTACAATGCAATAAAAGTGATATTATTAAATTAGTCGTTTTAAAAATAAATCTTTACTCGATTGGAAACATTTCATTACCTATTATTTAGGATTAATATAGTGTTAGCCATAAAAAATATTTACTCGCTCTAACGAAAATTACACTTAATTGCTGTAGAAAAGTCGCTATGACAAAAAAAAGCTATGACAGGCCATTAAACTGCATTTACCGTAAATAATGTCTCCTGTTTGAATTAGCAGACTCCACGTTAATAATTCCTACCTAACGAGACAGCGGTATCACATTTGTTATAGTAGTTTCTATATCATCTGTATTTTATTACGCGCTCAGGGGCTGGTACACCTGCGTCCGCTTTCCCCTTCCCACTAATCCTTTCTCTGCAACTAAAGTAATTGGTTCTAAGAACCTGATCTACTTACTTGTATGATTATTAATAATTAATAATAATAAATAATAATTAATAATAATTAATGATAATTAATGATAATTAATACCATGCAACTCACACCATTCATGGAAATATAAAATGGCAGGATTCAGATCAATGATCAACCGCTTGATTAACATCCCAATGAACAAAGAACATTATGAAAAGGAAAAGAAAAGAATTTGATATCTTGCGGCAAAATGGCCATAACCACAGATTTACTGACAAAATGATAAAAAACATAAAGAAGGGAAAAGCTAACGTAAACCTAAGAAGAAAAGAACAAAATGCTGAAAACAAATACATTAGTGTACCTTACAAAATAACACTTAACAAAGATAGTCGTAAAACTTTTCAAAGAACAAAATACAACGTAAGCTACCAAACAAAAAAAAACTCTTTCGACATCATAAAGAAAAAGGCAAAATTAGAAAATAATACAGAAGACAAATACAACCAATCTGGAATTTATAAAATAAACTTCTCAGACTGTGAAGATTTTTATATAGGCCAAAAGGGAAGAACTTTCAAATCAAGGTTTCAATAACATATACAAGCTCTGAAAATAAATAATAAAACATCTATGAAGAACAATTTCGCAGAACACCTTTTAGACACAAATCACACTTACAAAAGTTTAAAGGAAAACTTAGAAATAATTGACATATTAAGTAAAGGAAACAAAATGGACTCAAAAGAACAATTATATATATTACTAGAGCACGAAGAAATACCCCCGTTGCAGCAGACCTGCATACTAAGCGAATTTCAAATGCAAAACAACATATTTCAATCCAACATAGCGAGATTTGACATGTTTTTGTAAGCGCCATAGGAATAACATGGGGAATGAGTATGCAGGTTTGCTGCAAAAGGTATGTTAAAACTGGGTGGATTTAATTAAATATTTAGTAGATCTGAACTAGAAGAAGCCATTTACCAATTTTTCAAGATATGTTGAGAAATAAGCGAAATATAGATTTTTTCTTATTCCCCATAAGGTTATCATTGGGACAACGTACTGTGTTTACCACTTTCAATATCTCGGTAACCAATGGACATAGAGCAGTGATTCAAAATACTAAATTGTTTATTTTTTTAAGCTGAATTCAATGGTGCCAACAAAAATTAGATTATTTTTATTTTTCTATATAAAAAAACTCAAAATACCCATTTTTGGGGGGCTTTACCCCCCTTTACCCCCCCTTCCGGTAGTCCGATCGGGCTGGTTTTCGAAGTCGTCCGAATAATCACTACTTTACACGTCTGTGCCAAATTTCATTCAGATTGGACCATTTTTACGGCCGCTATCGTGCTTAAAGACACACACACACATATATATATATATGTATATATATGTATATATAAATATGTATGAAAATGAACGAATTTTGCTTCTGGGGGCCCCAAAACGAAAAGTTATCATGGTCTCGGGCTTAGGTTTTACCATGAGTACTACGGTAAAAGCTTCTTCCCTATAGGGGAAATTCGCTAAAACCTAGAAACATTCCTACAAACAACCCTATATTTGAAAAATACCCCCGTTGCAGCAGACCTGCATACTCAGCGAATTTCCAGTACAAAACAACATATTTCAATCCAACATAGCGAGATTTTACAGGTTTTTGAAAGCTCCATAAGAATAACATGGGGAATGAGTATGCAGGTTTGCTGCTACGGGTATATTAAAACAGGGTGGTTTTAATTCAATATTTAGTAGATCTGAACTAGAAGAAACCACTTACCAAGTTTTATCAAGATGTGTTGAGAAATAAGCGAGATATAGAATTTTACTTATTTCCCATAAGGTTAACATTGCGACAACGTACTGTGTTTACCACTTTCAATATCTCGGTAACCACTGGACATAGAGCAGTGATTCAAAATACTACATTGTTTGTTTTTTTGAGCTGAATTCAATGGTGCCAACAAAAATCAGATTATTTTTATTTTTCTATGTAAAAAACTCAAAAAACCCATTTTTGGGGGAGTTTACCCCCCTTTACCCCCCCTTCCGGTAGTCGGATTGGGCTGGATTACGAACTCGTCCGAATAATTACTACTTTACACATCCATGCCAAATTTCATTAAGTTTGGACCATTTTTACGCGAGTTATCGTGCTTAAAGACACACATATATATATATATATATATATATATATATATATATATATTTATAAAAATGAACGAATAGTGTTTTTTGCTTCTGGGGGCCCCAAAACGAAAAGTTATCATGATCTCGGGCTTAGGTCTTACCATGAGTACTACGGTAACAGCTTCTTCCCTATAGGGGAAATTCGCTAAAATAAGACAAATAAAACATTCATGTAAAAAGACTAAAAACCAACTAGACCAAATAAGAACAAAAA
Organism: Flexamia atlantica; assembly: GCA_035578135.1. Classification (NCBI taxonomy): domain Eukaryota; kingdom Metazoa; phylum Arthropoda; class Insecta; order Hemiptera; family Cicadellidae; genus Flexamia; species Flexamia atlantica. Next base: position 1,489,183 of record JAQJVK010000032.1, read on the forward strand.
ATGAAACAGTCACTTATATGATATAAATATTATTGTATATGTCAATAAGTTAGGTTAAACTTAGAGCTAGAAAATGCCCATAAAGGCGAAACATATTGCTCAATAAAAACATTTTAAAAAGGGTACTCAGTTCATCTTTATATTTTTAATAATAAAAGTAGCCCTTCATTGTGATAATTGTAATATATAATTAAAGATGTATTTTATTTTCCTTTTCACCCCCATTAATATAAATCTTACGTTTCAGAAACTAAAGAAAATAAAAACATGACTGCATTGCATTAGTTTGTAAAATACTCGTTAAAATATGATTTACGTGAATCTTCCAATGGTAAAATTAAAAAAAATTACCTGAAAACTGAAAGTATCACTCGTAAATAAATCTAACCTGGTAATTATTAGGCCATGGAACATTTCAGCAAAGATTACGATCTATAATGTGGCTGAAGCTACCTTTTAGCGAATTTCCCCTATAGGGAAGAAGCTGTTACCGTATGTCTCATGGTAAGACCTAAGCCTAAAACCATCATAACTTTTCTTTTTGAGGTCCTCAGATGCCAAAAACACCATTCGTTCACTTTCATAAATATATATATATATATATATATCTATATATCTATATATATATCTATATATATGTGTGTCTTTAAGCACGATAACTTGCGCAAAAATGGTCCAATCGGAATGAAATTTGGCATAGACGTGTAAAGTAGTAATTATTCGGACGAGTTCGTAAACCAGCCCGATCGGACCACCGGAAGGGGGGGTTAAGGGGGGTAAACCCCCCCAAAAATGGGTGTTTTGAGATTTTTACATAGAAAAATAAAATTTTTCGAATTTTTATTGGCACCATTGAATTCAGCCCAAAAAAACAAACAATTTAGTATTTTGAATCATGGCTCTATGTCCATTGGTTGCCGAGATATTGAAACTGGTAAACACAGTACACTGTCCCAATGTTAACCTTATGGGAAATAAGGAAAATTCTACATCTCGCTTATTTCTCGACATATCTTGATAAAACTTGGTAAATGGCTTCTTCTAGTTCAGATCTACTAAAAAATGAATTAAAACCACCTAGTTTTAATATACCTGTAGCAGCAAACCTGCATACTCATTCCCCATGTTATTCTTATGGAGCTTACAAAAACATGTCAAATCTCGCTATGTTTGATCGAAATATGTTGTTTTGCACTTGAAATTCGCTGAGTATGCAGGTCTGCTGCAACGGGGGTATTTAAGTCTCCTTTAGTGGGCTGGATCCCACAGAAATCTACAACAGGTTAACCTTTTACCTTCGGCAATAAATAACCGAAGTTTTGAATCAAACAATTACCAATTTATTTATTTATTTATTTATTTCAACGGTTTCCCAATTTATACAAATCATACATACAAATTATTACTGAAAATTACTGAGTTCCTTGCAGTTTCTTGTATGCTGCCATAACATTTTCGTGCAAAAACAGTGAATAAATTAGCATAACTATAATAACCTTATAAATACATGCAAGAATTCAACAATATTTTATACAATGATTAGGATATTTAACAAGAAAAATAATAACTTTAGAAAAATATTTAAATTCTTGAAAAATTCTAATTTTTATCAGCCCAGAATGTTTAAACCAGAAATAAAGTTAGAAATTAATTTCCAAACATCAAGAAAAGCTACATACACAATGCAATATACTGACGAATAAAATACATGTAGCAACCACAATTCAACAAATGCAAACAAGGTATACTTTATACAATGACTAGGATATTTAACAATAAAAAACAATTAATAAAAAACAATAAAAAAATTAATAAAAAACAATAACCTAGAAAAATATTCAATATAACATGCCAAAGGACTAGAAGCAAGAATGGTGGAAATTTGTGCAAAACAGAAAAGTAATACAAAAAGTATTGCATGCCAATAGATTGTTTTGACTAGAAATCAAGTTAGAAAATATTTTTCCAAACAACAGAAAAAGTTACATACATAATGCAATAAGGTATTTCATGGAAACCACTGTCTGGGCTACTTAACTGTACATTCTACATTGACTAATAGCATGCAATCGTGTGAGTAATACAAGGACTCTGGTTCATAATCCAAGATAGTTTTCAGTTTGATCTTGAATGACTAAAGGCTGTCCATGAAGAAATCTACCTCCTTACAGTGCTGGTTCCCAATCATTTGAATTCTTGGTATAAGACTATTTTGGCTGTAGCTTGTCGCATGTTGGCCCCTTGCGAATAGATCAAGGGACCTTGTGTTCCCTTAGGATTTAGTCTTACATATCATTCTAGTAACGGTAGGATCCAAACCATTGTAAAACCATCTCTCATACTTTTTCAAAATCAAATGTCAGTGTGATAATTCGGAATCATTTAATCTATACTAAGATTATTTTGATGAGAGACAACGTTTTGGTCAGAAATGCACCTCCTAAGGATCAAGAGGCATTATCAGTCAAGCTGAAGAAAGAAAGAACATTGACAGTAAAACATTTCTCATAACATAGTACAACCCGCATATAACTTGGAATTGCAATTACACTCTCGGCTGGCTACATTCAATGGCTGGGAGATGAATCCAGGTATTGGCCTGGCTCAATGTGTTAACGGATGTGGAATGGATCCCGACTTGGGACACTCTTGATTGTTCTCGACACAATAATGTCCTGTAGAACTATGCTTTGACTGAAACTAGTAAATCTTCTTCAAATGGTGAGTTCTTTTAAAATAAAGATTAAAATTGTACTCGTCATGCAGTATCTTAATGATAGGGTAGCTGTAAAAACGATAATTAATTATGCCTGTTGTCTTTGTATGAGGAAGACGCCTACAATTTCAAGAGAGTTTGTGAACTCGCTTGCGGCTTCCGCTTTATCTTCTCGGAAACGGAAACTACCGAACAACGCAGAGGGAACCGGCAAATGTTGAACGCTATAAAACTCAACAACACGAAGAAATGATTTATGCCTTACTAGAACATGTATCGACTTCAGTCAATGCAAAATATTCTATTTCACATCGTAAACTCTATGAACCCTTTTAACTTGTCATCATTCTTTGAAGATTCGAGAACTTCGAAATCCTTTAGTGAATTAAACGCAATTGCCTGAAGTAATGACTCGATAACATATGTTATATTGTATTGTTTAGTTTTGTAAATTTAATTCTCTTAAGAGGTATCCGATCATAATCTTAACAAAGTATCCGATCATATTTGATTCATTGGGGTACCCAATCATTCTGCCCTCGCTATTTACATTTTAGCTACAACCTTGAAAAGGGTCTGTATTAAAACTGATAATCTACGTTTTGTCCACGAATTTTTAAAATATTAAAAAAGAGTAATCTATTTTATAGATACCTTAATAATTAATTAATTATAATCATGTCAGAGAGCAAAACAAAAAATACAGTGTCGCTCAAACTATTAACGCGCCACCGTATTAATGCAAAAGAGTAATACTTGAGAGGTACACAAGGGACACAAAATACTCAGCTCAATTCACACTAGTGATGAGCAGGATGACGTTTGTTTGTTAGATGATGTTCCTCCAAACTATCTCGAAAGTTGGCAGTTAGAAGACTCAAACTGATATTGATGGAGGTACATTAGTCACATGTTCTCAGACTATTCATCTCGTCAGGCTGGGTACATGAGAGATGCGCCGTGTTACTAAGTGTTATTCGAGTTCGCTTGAATTAAGTGAGAGCATACTCTTTGAAACAATAAAAAAATAGATGATGAGTCAATTTGCTTATGCATTTTTCCCTACTATGTTGCCTTTCTCCCAGAGACGTTAAAAATATACATACCTGTCCCGTTCTCACCACATTGTCAGAAATATATTATAAAAATGTCACATTGTATAGTAACTAGCGCCATGCAAAGTTCTGGATCATCCACTTTAATAAGTAATCAACCTATCTGTGATTAGATTAGATCTGCGTTAAGATGGCTGAAACTTTTCATACCACTAACAAAATTAGTTATAATTATGCCATCAATGCATCTGCAATTGTTACTTGTCTCTAAGACCAATTTAATAGTTCTTCTTGAAAATATGATAATTAATAATAATTAAATATGACAAAATATGATGATTATTAATCAATATTAATGTTAATTAAGTATGCCTCGAGTAGGAGAAAAAACTGAGATGCTAAGATAGGAGATGCGTTTAGATTTGAAGATACAAAAATATGAGAAAAGTAACACATTAGGTATAAAACTAAAAATGGCTTAAAATACCTGATTTTCAATTGATCCGGTTTGTAGCATAAAGCTATTTTGTGTTGCTGGAACACATCTTCAGGTTTTATACTTGAATGTCATGTTAATAATTTATCCCTCGTAGGAGAGTAAGTTTAAAATATACATACACATACACGGAGGACGAACGGACAGGAAAAACTAAACATTTAAAAAACTTCGCCAAGTAATTTTTCCGAACACGTAATGGTGTTGCACCTGCAGATTACAAGTCACGACAGCCTGGGACGGAAGCTTAGGTGTAAGGAAAAAAAGGCAAATGAAAATATGAAATCAATATTTATGGACGATATTTTTGTCTGTAGCCCCAAATAATGTACAAGAAGTTGTGAACTAGGAAAGTCATTAGTTAAAAATATTAACTAATCTTCACTATGCTAACATTTATTGATTATAGGTCCAATGAGCGATATAAACATGTTTATCGAGCCTTTTCCAGTACTTTTTTCCCATGGAATATTCTATAAGATTTATCATTAACAAAATGATGTCATGATAGTTATAAGGGATTTGTTTACTCTCTAGTTTAGTTTGAAAATGATGGTAAACAAAGTTATAATTCATTAAATTATTAAACACATAAACTACAAGATTTCTTGAATTTAAAATCTATTTACCACCATGAAATGGCTTAAAGACTATTGCATGCTACTAGATGCTACTTAATGCCAGAAATAAATCAAATTCAAGTAGATAGTTTGAATTCGATTTTCAAAATTATGAAAACCAGAATTTACAAAACACAACGTAAAATTGGTTTTTCATTTAACTTAGGTTAGTATTGTAATCAAAATACGAAACAAAACTACCACCAGAAAGTCTATGAGATATCACAACTAAGAGGCACAAAAGACAGGACTCGTACAGTTACGAAGGGACCGGAATACAGTCTCGGATGTGTTACGAGCAAAATAAGCATTACCAAATGAAAAGGACATTCCATCCCGAGCTGACAAAAGCCTTTGTGCGATGCTTTCAATCCGAGGATGAAATGGCAGAACGTCTCGACTCAGCGGCAGTGAGGCGTATAAACATTGAGACACGTTGCTGGCTACACCGCTGATGTAAGAGAATGTATCGACATTGTCTTGTCTTTTTCATAATACACAAAAAACATTTACCAAGCTGACTAATAATCGGTTTTATTAACTTTGTCTCAATATAATTCCATTTTAAAGTAAATCTTAACTAAAAAACAATCCATGGGAAGTTTGTCTTAACTTTATTATTTATTGTATGTTTTTATTCTATGATAGTTAAATGGAAATTTAAATTAAGCCTTTTTTCTGATTTAAGTTTGATGAACTGAATAAAAATTTATAACTCTTTTTTCATAAAACTGATTTTTAAATAGATGTTTTTCTTTTCTTGGTAAAATTCATATACATGGAGGGCAAGTTAGGTTGCTCTTTGTTTGAATAGAACAGAATAGATAGGTTAGTTTTTATAGAACAATATCTATTTGCGACTGCATCTATTCGACTAAACAAATAATTTCTACAGTAATTGGAATTTATTATTACTTTTTAAAATTAATTTGCTCATTGTAACTGAATTATTCTGCCACTGAACTTCTTGCTAAGTCCAATATATTTGATGAAAGCCTGATTAAAATGATACTGATAAGGAAAATAACCACTGAGAAACCTTACCTGCTGATGCGAACTAAAAACTAGAATCTGGTTAAATAACTAGAAACTGTGAAGGTGTGAAGCCACTCGTTCTAATTTGAGACATGTAAAAACAAGCAACAATTAATTTTTATGTCCCTCTCGGATCTCTTCCGTTAATTCACTATCACTACTTTTTTTATTGAAATTCCGTTTATTCAACACTAGAGCTTAATTTTCCTTTTTATTATGAAAAATTATATCAGAATACACAGCCAGAAGAACTTTAAAGTGGAAAAATGTTTTAATTACGTAAAATGAAAACATACATTTTTAATGTAAACATATTGTTCGATATCTCCCTCACGATTTTATTATTTTTTTTGGCTCATAATATGCAGTTTAACTTGAAATGGATAAGTTATATAATTGTAAGGAAACATTAAAAATACATGTGGTAAATAGGTTATAGGTTTAGATAAGGGAAGAGAAAGTGGACGATAAGCTTATAAAAGCTCTTAAGAGATTTCAAAAGAATCTAATGTCTAATCCCAAAGAATTGTGTCAATCTGAGGAGGCCTATTCTGATGGAACAGTTCCGTCAAAGATTTCCATGACTTCCGGGTGCTGTTAGTGAGGGCTTAGCCTAGTTGTTCACTGATTTGCTGCTGGTGGACACCTGTTTTGCTTCTTTTTACCCTTGTATAGAGAAAGAGAAGGATATGTTTGATTTAAATTAATTAATACAGCATATTGTCAATACATATGGACAATAAAAAAGGACAGAACCAAAATATTAGACTAACTACAGACAAAATAAACATATTAAAGTTAAAACTTGAGAAATAAAAAAAAATTGGTTATGTCCAAATGTTAAAAATACATATGAAATTGCAATGAGGTAAAAACGCATCGAAGTATAGAAAACAATTTCAAAGAACAAAAAGTTCCTAAAATGAAGGTTGAACTCCAAAATCGCCGTAAAATTTAGGGTATTCCATGAGAAAAATTTAAGTTGTCCGCCATAATGGTAAAGGGTGGCCATTTGCAAGAAAAAGGAATTCATGTATGTCTAATCGTCATAAAAAAGTAGATGAAATTCCCCTTTAATTATTTCTATAAATCTAATAGCTCCTTAGTGATGGCACATTTAAGTTGAACACCCTATATAACTTAACTTATCCCTAGTTAAATAAAAAATAAAAATGAAACTCAATTTTATTGGTATGGGCTTAACATAGTTTAACAAGATACAAGTTGAAAAAAATAATTATGTGTCAATGTAAGTAGTATTTACTTCAATATCTAAGCCAAGGGAGGGATAAATATTATTTGTTGTAAAAGATTTCATCCCTCAAACGTGGTAAAACTGATCGATCACCGGAAGTAGACGGATGTGCCTGACGTAACCACAGGATATGGCTCCAAATCATGATTGATAGTTGGGTGTCTTTTCTCTGCCACCTGTTGCAGTTATCTCAGTTCGAAAGATGAAGGAGTTCTTCTGCCACCTCTTAATTAATATACAGCCAACAAGTAAAGTTTGCTCAAAAGAGTGGTACAAGTGTCCTTGAACTCAGCAGTTTATCACATTTTTATAAGTATTAGAGCGTTGATTGTAGCACTGTAACTATATTGAGGACACCTTTTATTAATAATAATCTACCTGATCTAAACACATCCCAACCTGACCATATCCCAGCAACAAAACAATATTTTACCTAAATATACAATGAAAGAACCAGAACTGAAGTATACAGGTTGTTTTATTATAAAAATGTAACATGAACCGTCCAACTATTTTAATTCTAGATTGCTCACTGTGAATTTGCAACAGCTGGACGTAAATGGCTGAACTAACTGATTAATAAATATTGGAAAAAATATTATAATGATTGTCGCCAACTTAAATATCGATGTTCAATAATTTCTTAAGTAATAGATATAAACCGAAAAAATCTTATATAAAGAAAATGCCGACAAAACAGAAAATAAATATAACTGGTGAGGTTAATAAACGTGATCCGTTTAGTTAGGAGAGGTAATGAAATTGAAATTGAAAAACAATATGTAACCTTCATATCAACCCAAACAATGAATGTCTCATTTATCTTCTTTCTGTAGAATCCGTTGGCAAAATAATGGTTTTCCGTTTATTCCAAAGGTTTTTGTTATTATTGTAAGTCAATAATTTTTAATAGGAATTTATCCTCTAATTTTATGACGTTTGTTTATTAATTAGGAAGTTGCATTAAAAAATTTCAGAGGATTTCCTTTGAATGCTATATCTATACTATTATAAAAAAGAGGTGGTTTCTGTGTGTGGCTATGTATGTATGGGATAAGTAAACTCGAAAAATACTGAACCGACTGGGTTGAAATTTCACACAGAGGTAGATCTTGAACCTGGGAAACATGTAGGCCTATTCACTTCCTTAAAATTCCCTCGGGCTACGCCCCGTGAACGTCCTTAGCTTCAATGTTTACATTTTATGAAGATGTAAACATTCAAATACCGAAATGTAAACAGCTGTGAGTACTACAGTTTGACAGTTCAAAGAACAGAAGTAAGATCAGTTGTAATTTTTGTCGTGAGCGAAGCCACGGACAACTGCTAGTATATCTATATGAATCCAGATCCATGCAGATCACAATTCCAATACAAATCAAAAGTCCACGTAAATATCAAGAACATTTAAGATTATTTCTTGAAAGTATTCGTGTTGGAAACGACGCAATGAAAAAAATATAAATAATCATACAGATTTGTTCAGCCCAGAAGTCTTGTGGGATGCGCATGCGCAGTGAAGATTTCCCCTACCACGAGTTTCAGTACAGTCAAATTTCAAAATAACTCATCTGTCAAAACATCTGATTCTTTGTTTGCAACAATATTTGTAATGCTGTCATAGGCCATGTGGGATTTTAAGTTGACAGTACACAACCGATGAAGGAAAACCAGTGGTGGGGGTATTCTCCATCTCTCTCGCACTTCCACCCCTACAAGACTTCCTGGCTGAATAGATCTGTAACAAGTTCCTGTCAACTACAAACAACTGTTAAACGTATTGCCACTTAAGAATATTTAATCAAGATGGAGTAAAGAGCATAAAAATCTCTTATAAATGCAATGGTCATTAGACGTACATTACAGTAACCTGATAAACAGGTTAAAATCTAAACATAACCGACCTAAGCTCGATCCAACTGCTCTGCAAAATGGAGCATGGGCGGATTTCATATTTTGCAAAATATGAAAACTTGACAGAATGAGAAACAGCTGTCGATGTACAGCGTGCATCCGGGGGAAAGATGTTTTGTTGTAGAATTCGCTTTTCCCCGGCGACGCACTTCTGATATTGAAACAATATATCACTAGAATGTCACCCCTCTGCTGGGAATCCTATTCCGTTTTGTTGCATTTGCACTTAATGTATCAAGTTTCGGTTATCAAATCGACCTAAATTGTTATGGCTAGAGATTAGAGAATTACTTCGATATTCAATAGAGTTTGATAAGATATAACAGTGTTTATTTTTCGTTTTATCCTTTCGTTCAACCCATTAATTTGGTTCCTCGGAAAACTGAGATATTGAGGTTAAATTCGACTTGTGGAGTTAAAGTGCAAATTGATTTTGTCTTACCTACTAGACATTGAAATTAGGAGACTAAGATTTTTAAAGGCTATTTGAGTGTCTTTTTGATCTTAGGGACAAAATATAACCCTAAAATTCTATTAATTTATGTATTTTTTTTTTACCAATTATTGTTTTTTCCAAGAGGATTTACAGTAATTCGACAGAAGATTATGAGTCATTGATTTCGAACTAGAGAGAGACAATCGTCTTTTTTTTGGTATGGCCTACTTTACAACTGAAAGTCCGTAGAGTACAGTTTTTTCATTAATACATAAAAAAATATTTCGAAGTAAATGTTACATATTCCATACTAAATTCCACGTTCACCTTTTAGAATGGATTTTCCTCAAGCCATGTATTCAAATAACAGTTTAAATTGTATTTGAAATACAATGTTCAATGAACTACTCAAATTATGTTGTTTAATTAGCTGATGATTTTATAATAAAATTTTATGCATATTAGTGAAAAAAGGAGCCCGGAAAAGGATAATATAATTAAATCTCCCATAAGGCTTGTACTAGAAGGTGAACTTGGAAATGAGTATATATTATTTCCCAGCAAAAATAAGAATATACAACCATCACTCTTTAATATTAAACTTTCAAGTTCATTCAGGAAATAATAAATAATTTGTCCCCTTTTGCACTAGTTTAACTTAATTATAACCCTTAACCAATTTCTAATTGCATATTGTCCTATTAAGTGTATTGTTCGCTGAAAATAAATATCTTTTGAGAACAAAACAAGTTCAGAGTTTCTGGTGGGTAGTTTGCGGTATGTTGAACCAGATGCTGTAGTTGATCCAGTATACCTTTGGCAAAGTTATTATAATTACAATAAAAACACAATTTTACGTGTTTGTAAACTCCTTCTCCCTCCCAAAAACCATTAGGAAACCACACGAAGAATTTTTCATAGAAAACTAAATTTATAATTTACCAAGACGAGTGTTGCGGTGGGGTCTCGTAGCATGAGAGTGGGGGTATCAAAGTTCGTCGAAGTAAACCATAAACCTCAATTCCGATCTCTAAGTGAGAACAGAGTATGATCAAACGTAACGCGACAGGTTCACGGCAAAATAATATTGAGACATCGTAACTATCGATAATTTTGTTCCGATACATTGTGATATGAAAATTGATATCTGTATTATCCTATATTATCTGTATTATCCTATATTACCTATATTATCGGCGATATGAATATTTTTTGCTCCGATGGATCGTATCGAGAAAAATATGGTTGAATTCGATATTTACTATCCTAATTCCAAACCAAACCAATTTTAAAGAAGGTTGCGTTATTTTGACAGTATTTTAAGCTATCTAAAATTTGTACGATGTTAAATGTTGCGTTCTTTAAGTTCTTTTTAATCTCCCGTCGAGAGCTTATATGGAAAATTATGAGTTGCATAAGAGTAATCCTAGTTGTTTAAATTGAATTAATTCTTTTGGGCTAAACACTGTTCTTTTCCTCCAGATGAATTATTTCTTAAGATGAATCGGAAACAGCAATTTCGCTTCCGATATTTGTGTGAATTTGTTATTTGCAATTACATATTGTTGCTTATTGCATTGTTATTTATATTAGTTTTAGTTTATTATTGATCACTTGCACTGCACTTTCTTCTTGTTATCAATCAATTACCTTAATTTTTTACTTTTTTTAAACCTCAACTGCCCGTTGCCATGGGCCAATAAGCCTGTGCGGCGATCTAAAGACAGCGAGGTACCGTAGCGGCAATAGTCACAGAGGCCAGCCAGAGGTGACCGCTCATGATGGAACAGGAGTCGCCCGCCGCTGGAATCGAACCAGCGACGTTTGAAACGTGAAGTCCTTTACCTCTGAGCTACCGTCTCGGTGCTCGGAGATACTCTTGTTAGATATCTTGGTATATTTTTAGTATATCTGTATTATACAGTAGACTGGTAGATTTTGGAGGAATGAAAGCCCCAGCATTGCCAGCTAGGCACGTCTCCCTAGGGATATTGTGCAGCTTACGGTAGGAAGGGATTGTCACGATGGGAAAGGTATGATTTGGTCAGTCAGCCTCGCCCCTGAAGAGACACGTTTCCAACCCATCCTCCAGGCTCTTCCGGGGACGACTCACCCTCTAATCCAAGACCTCACAAGCATCCCCAGACAAGGACCTCCACCTGGGAGCTCTCCTTGTTGTGAAGAGTCTCACCCAGGTCGGTTCGCCCTCCAGACTAGCAGACGCCTAGGAGTTTGTCGGATAAGGGTCCCTCATCCCCTCCCAGATGGACAAGCCAGGACGATCCACAACTCCCTACAGGGTTCAGGCCTGACTGGGTATCCAAGCTCAGCTGGGAATCAAAGTTCCCAGAGAGACAAGGAGGAACCAAGGTGAACAGAAAGCTGGTCAGTCCGGACAGCCAACAGACTTACCAGAACAATGACAGCTTCTAATCACTGCATCCCATTGTCGACCTCCGTATTGGTAAAGACCAGTCAGAGAGCCGTCTATGGCACATAGCATACATAGTATACATAGGTACATTTATAGTATTCAGTACCTTTTGCTCTTACCAATCCAAAAATTACATTTCTTTCATTTTCGTGTTTCAGTTCACTTAAACTTGCATATTGGTGCCAGCCGGTAGGAATAAACTACACATATCGTAATAAAATATCCACTACATCAAATATGCGATATCTCGATATATTTTTACTATAACCGCCTCCTTAACAGTTTCACCGGGTGGGGGTGGGAGAGAACGCATACTTGTTGATCTCCCCCCACTTTCTCCCTCTCTCTCACTCCCGCGCAGCCGCACCGCCCCCACATCCACTCGGGGTCCAGTCTCCAGTATCATGTCGATGGTGCATTTCCTACCTTGCTGTGTCTAGACCAGCAGCCTCTACTACAATGACGTCACCGTACATTTGTATCTCCCTGGCCCTCGTGGCTCATCTGTCTTTGGCATATCAAGGTGGGTGTTGATTTCGGAGATATTTTCATAGGGGTTACAGGGGGCGGTTTGGAGTGGGTAACGATTCAATGATCGTTAGAGGTTTACTGGTTTTTAACGTGTGTCATTTATATCAATATTTTGTAGAAATAAATTGAAATAATAATTATTTTTTAGGAGTTCAGTAATTTATTTTTTTATAGATTCAGTTATAATATTTTTAATTTTTGTCTAAAAGGAATTTAAATGTTATTTAAAATAACACTATAATTAAGTTTATTGAACTCTTGGAGAAATTAAAACCGTTACAAAATGAACTTACTTTTTTGAGATTCAAAACATTAAAATTTAAGAATGTAATTCGTTTATTGTGTATTGACAGTTGGCAAAATTACCATAGGCAATTTTGTAAAGCAACAAATTTATTTGTTTATTATATCCAATAATGTTTGTTTTTATAGCTTAAAAAATAAATGACGGAAACAATTAAAAATTATTTCTTGGATTTGTTTGTGCATTTATCACTTGTTGAATTTGAGTTATTCAATAATAATTCTTGACATCGTGCAATGATTCGTGAAATTTTTCTTTTACCGTAGCCTGGAGGTTTTTCTGTAATTTTATAGGTTTGACATAAAGTTTAGCTTTGGTACGTAAATATATGTTAATCGGTAAGATCTGTTTGAATGGTTAAATTTTAATTCCAATGGTATTTTCTGTGATGGATTTCTAAAAGTTACGTAAAAAAATAACTAAAACATGTTTTTGACGATTGTTTGCGTATTTGTGATGTTAACGAAGAAGGAGCGTTAATTTTTGGTAATTTATATGCTTTTTGTGGGTGCAATTTTAGTTATGAGCAAGAGCATATTTAGAAGGGCTCATGAATAACTTAGAGTAGAATTAATACAAATATGAAGCGCGAGAGGGAGGGAATTTTCACTTATCGTTCACCAGCGCCAGGCATGACCCTCAGAAAACAAACGTAAACCAACGAGTATTAATCGCAGGATCCAGCTAATTATATAATTGGCTGGAGCATTTTGTTTTTTTGTTTTTTTGTCACGACGTCGTTTCCTATTGTATGAATCATTTGGTTTGTTGTTGTTTATATCTTGCCCTAAGGGTTTATTGATTGTGCGCTATGTACCATATTTCATATTTGGGCTTTTAATAAAACCTGTAGAGTCAACTAAACATGTAGGGATCTGTTGTAATGACAAGGCAAGGGGGCGGCAGCCAATCAGATCACTCTTTCGGTAGAAAGATCCAGAATCCGACACCGAACTATATAAGCCGTGCCCGCCACTGTTCCGGCCTCATTTATTAGTCTGACTTTTGCGTTAGTTCACAATTAATACCGTAGTGTTTTATTTTGTGAAAACCCCAAAATGTTGGGTAAGTAAATTAATTTTTATAAAGTTTAGAAGCGTTGAATAAGTAATAAAACCTTGCCTTGCCAATTAAATAAAATTTTAAAATAATGTAAATCTTTTCAAAGAACTTAAATTTTTGCTAATATAAATTAAAAAACCTGATGCTATAAACTTATAAATTTTGAATTAAAATTAAAAATCAAATAGTAACAGATATGTTTCTTTTACAGGGTTTTTCTTTGGTTTTATTTTGAAGTATACATTTTGATAATAAAGAAGAGTCATGTCAGAAAGTATTTTTTTTATATACCGTATATTACCTCAAGATCTATATTGAAAATCTTAAATTTAACAATTGTGCTTGGAAATCAATTAATTGAAATAAATCAACTACAGCACAGCTAGATAGTAACACTTACACTTTGGAATTTTCGGATATTTTGGAAGTCCTCGTGTGTTTTCGTCTGCTTCAAGGGGTTGGCCTGACGCTGGCGAATGTTAAGTATATAAATTTACCTCCCTCTCGCGCTTCATAGTTGTATTAATTCAAGTATACGCAACAATTGCTTGTCTGTAGAATTATGTACTATTACTTGAAAAAGAGAAAAATCGCATTGATACGCTATGGGATATTTTTTAATTATTACTCGTCTTACAGTTGTGAACCAAGACTTAAGTGTCGTAATTTAAGTAACGGCTAGACTGAAAGAGAGAGCCCTATACGCCGTTAAAGTTTCATATTCGTCTATAAGATGTAGCCCAACATAGTAATAGAAACTTCAAAGAAGGAGTGCCCATCCCCCCCAAGCCCCATGGCGCCCTCCCCCCCCCAAATTTGGGTAGCCTCCCACCCCTTCGCTATGAGCAATAAACTGAAATTGAGTATGCAGGTCTACTGCAACGGTGTTATCTAATTTTTTAATATACAGTTTTTGCGGCTTTCACTTGAATGAAAATGAATATAAATCAATCATAAATTTTAATCAATAAACGCTAAGTAGTTTCGTATGCACAACATTAAAACTCAGTCAATACCTCTCGAAATTTCTAAACCTTAATAAGATATTTAATTACATCTTTAAAATTTCAGTTAACATTTAGAAAATAACAAAAATCAGTTCTATAACATTTTATAGATTTGTAAAATAAGTTAATTTATTTTTTAACAACTATTTCTTAATTTCTTGAAAAAATTATTTCTGCATCTTTACTTTTCAGTTCTGATTATTTTTATTGATGCAATCAAAGGCCGAACGATTTTGCAGCCGACCATCGCAGCCAATATGCTTGATTGTAGCTCTTCGCGGCGTTAGCTAAGTTATTTCCGCTGTTTTTCACTTACAGTGAGTTAGATATTCGCGTGTTTACAGTATAAAACTGTGAGCGATTGCACAGTTAATGATATTTCAAATAACAATACATTTGTCAGTATTATTACTAAAGGTTATCCTTCTCTGAACATACTCCGATTTTCAATTACCATCTTCAAAAATCCATACTTTTTTATTGTTAAAAAAATCCCCCCAAAATTTTACTTGATGGCGCCCTGAGCGCCATATCCCCCCTCTTCTGGGCACCCCTGCTTCAAAGAACAAATAATAATGTTTTATCAGCAGAATAGGCGAAAACTTAAAGCTGGTGAGCAGCGCGTATCCACTAGTAAGTCTTATAAGATTTTATTTCTAGGAGATAAAAATATTACGTTCAGAATAAACAAAACAGTACCAAATGTTTTATGACAATTTGGAATATAAGCTTTTGTGCCTTTTTTGGGATAAAATATGATTACTTGATACAAACCTTAAAAGAAGTAAATAAAATTAATATCATCATATTAGGATGGAACAGGTGAGGCATGTAAGATCGTCGATTTAGTTACAACAAATGTACTATTGTACTGTATTATTATATGCACATAACACTGACATTTTTATACTAATTTGTAAAGGGCCTAAAAAAGTTGATTTTTCGTTTAAATTACTTTTTTTACTCTTTATTTATTTTTAATGCAAAAAAAACTGCAATTAGTTGAATCACTTGGTGCAAAACCTAGAGTTCTAATTTTTTTAAACAGTTATTGATGCAACAAGTGTCCAAAGTGCCACTCTGCACTAGAGAGAATTATTTACGCATATCTGTGATTTTTCAGTTTTTCGAGTGCAGCGAAGTCACTTTGCTCACGAGTTGCATATTAAATGTTTCTCAAAATCTGTAAAAATATTCGAAATGTACCTCCATAAATGCCGTTAGTGAGTTTGTAAATTAGGAATAATCATGTTATACAGTATTCGAAAAAATCAACCCAACTTAATTAACGCATAAAAACGTTACTTGGTGTGCAACGCTAAGTAAATTGAGAACACGCAAAGTAAAAATGAATAACCAAAATAAAATTAATAGGAACAAGAATTACCGGTTTTGTGACTCGATATTGTGTGCTAAAAGGACTTGGCAATTTCTAATTTTGAAGGTGCATGAGTTGAAAAAAAGTTGAAAGGAAGGAAATAGTAATGTAATCTTACCGTTTGAAATGACTCCATTTCTCTTCAGGAATTTAGAGCGCTTTCTTGGTAAATGTTGCTTCTAAGAAAATTACATATGAAGTCTCCATACAAAGAGAGAGAATAAGGCCTAAACTCTACTGTTTTCACAAAGTTCTGCACCAAATGGAACGATAAAATAAGTTTGGATGGCTGTTGTAGTCGTTTATATTTACAAGAAGCACTTCATATAATTAATATTTTATGATCACTTCCCGCTAAAAGTTTAGGGTTCATACCAAAGTTTACATGTGAACTAAGAGCGTTTTCCATTTCTTAAAAATAAGTGTGAGTTATTTTGAGTCTTATTGAAAACGAGGTAGAGTTAACTTTAATTTAACTACGTATTGGAGTTAATTTTCCAGTCATTGGACAATAATAATGTGACAACTATTCCCACACCCACCTACTATATATTTGTCAAATACCACTCACCCATAATCGCACAGCACAATCTAATTGACTTAAAACCTTAAAACTTATCGACGTTCCTCTCAGGGCGTAGGCATCCATTAAGAATGGATTTTTTTTAATTCCCCCAGGGATACGTCCTATGGTACATCAAAGATTCAATTTTAAACTCTAGGGAAGCTTATGAAGTTGTCATGGCAACCTAAACATTTATTCTGAATCCAAGGAAGTTTTTCTATTTTTCCACAGGTTAAACCGTTTTGATCAGCTATCTTAGTGTGTAACAATTAATTTCATATAAAAATATTTATTAAATAGTATTCGAACTCTGATACTTTTATTTATAATTAACTTTCATCATTAGCTTTTTGTAAAAACTGATCCTCATTTCCATTTTTCAATTCAAAATGTAATGAGAATGTACAATCACAGACTGCAAAACTGTATTTATTCAATACAGTAACTTTTTGATATTTGTATTAATATCGTTACAAATAATAATACCCCCGTTGCAGCAGACCTGCATACTCAGCGAATTTCAAATGCAAAACAACATATTTCAATCCAACATAGCGAGATTTGACATGTTTTGATAAGCTCCATAAGAATAACATGGGGAATGAGTATGCAGGTTTGCTGCTACAGGAATATTAAAACTGGGTGGATTGAATTCAGTATTTAGTAGATCTAAACTAAAAGAAGCTATTTACCAAGTTTTATCAAGATATGTTGAGAAATAACCGAGATATAGAATTTTACTTATTTCCCATAAGGTTAACATTGGGACAACGTACTGTGTTTTTCTCTTTTATCTCAATATCTCGGTAACCAATGAACATAGAGCAGTGTTTCAAGATACTAAATTGTTTGTTTTTTTGAGCTGAATTCAATGGAGCCAACAAAAATTCGATAAATTTTATTTTTCTATGTAAAAAACACAAAAAACCCATTTTTGGGGGGTTTAACCCCCTTTACCCCCCTTTCGGTGGTCCGATCGGGCTGGTTCACGAACTCGTCCGAATAATTACTTCCTTACACGCCTGTGCCAAATTTCATTCCGATCGGACCATTTTTGCGAGCGCTATCGTGCTTACAGACACACACACACACACACACACACACACACACACACACACACACACACACACACACACACACACACACACACACACACACACACACACACACACATATATATATATATATATATATATATATATTGATAAGATTAGTTGTCATAACAAGTACCCTTTTTTTATTAAAAAAATTATTTTATTTAGGCTATAAGATGACATCTTATAAATAAAATAATGTTTTAAATAAAAAAAGGGTACTTGTTATGAAAACTAATCTTATCACTATATTAGTAGCCCTAATCATCCACAATTACTCTAAATATATATATTTCTAGATATATATATCTAGAAATTTAAACGAATGGTGTTTTTTGCTTCTGGGGGCCCCAAAACGAAAAGTTATCATGGTCTCGGGCTTAGGTCTTACCATGAGACCTACGGTAATAGCTTCTTCTCTATAGGGAAAATTCGCTAAAAAGAAAAACTAATGACCTGTAAACTATCCTTCCTAGGAACTAGTGAGTATAATTATTCCATAGACGGCTTAGTTAATGGAAAAGAATATAAGTTAAATAGAATATAAATTTGGGGGGGGGGGTTGGTTGTTGTCGTTGAAAACCACACGGATACATTCGAAGCGGCGTTTCACTTCTAATTGCTTTGGTATTTTAGCTAACATTTACATTGCCTTTTCTAAGGTAGGAATAATAATTCAGATCAGTCCAAACTTTTATATTTTTAAAAGTATTTCATGTTTCGACCTATTAAGATAAGAAAATGAAATATATTAAACCACTGAGTCCAATATAAAAATGGAAAATAATTTTCATATTCAAGGGGTTTGAATATAATTGTTTTTTTCTTCTTGAAATAATGCATGTAAACCACCATTATAATCAAAATATTACATTTTAGTTGTAATTTACCAAATAAACAAAATGTAAATCTTTACATAAAGTGTAGAGAGGCATATTACAGTTTTTCGTTAAAAATATGGTGACTTGCAATTGTTATGCGTTCAACGTATAAATGTGGTGCCGTCTAAACATATTTGACTCTGCACATCAGTCTCGCTCTTACATCAGTAAAAACATCACCTCTTCCAGACCGTCTTGTTGCTTTGCACAGAATTTTGCTAGGGCATGTAAACAAATTAATATAGTATAATAAATTGATAACAAAAATATACCATGTAGTACTACAATTTTGAATTTAGTCACGCAAATAAGTGAAAAATCTGATTTCCAAATCCATAAGGGGTTAAATTATTGGCAGCGTCAAGTCATTCAAGAAATACACGTGAAAATTGAATCCTGGTTCATGTGAATACCAAACTGTAGCAAAGAGATAATGATCGTCATTCCATTTTTGACGTGAATTGATCTCTAGTTTTTTCGTATAGTAGCAGTTGAGATAATAACAGCTAAAATTCAGCTTAGACAAATTAAAGCAATCATTGTTTTTAGGACTTAAAGTTGCGGCGTCGTGTCTGTACGTACGTGTCAAGTTGTGTGTTCGTGAGATTTTCATGAATATTTTAAAATATGTCCTCATCAATGAAGAAAGAATTAGAATTTTCCTTTGTTTATAAAGCGAATAAAAATTTTAAGTTTATAATTTTGAAAAAACTAGGAATGAACGGTTTAACAGTAGCAAATCTGGAATTACCTGGTACAGCTTGAGAATGGCTCTATAGCGAGCCGGTACTAGTTGCCATTTCGCAAATTTTGGATCACGATAGATAATTAAACCATTTTAATAAATCACCGTGATTCAAAGGCTATAGTAATAAATAATGAAATATTTTTAATAATCTTCTGGGGATATAAAACACTTTACACAAATATTGCAGACGGTTTCGTCTAGCACGGAACACCTTCCGTTTACAGCAGTCCAGCAAAGTTTGTTTAGTATAAACTCACCATTGAACAATGAGGAATTTTCTATGAACTTCCGGGAGAATGTTTGGTAGAATATTCGGGCTCGACCCACGTCAAGTTAGATTCCACAGAGATTAAACACGTCAGACACAACAGAGGTAGAGTGCTCCCAACAAGGTCAAGATGGCTCTTACAGCTTCCCCTTTCACCCCCCCCCCTTCCACCCCTCCCACAGCAGGAGTCACCCCCTCAGATATCCCCTACAATCTCCGGTACTCCGGTACGATACGTAATTTCTCCCCTCTTACTTTCTACTTAATGAGTATCGGTTCGTAGAGGTATGATTAAGGGAGGGGAACTCTTCTATGGTGCGGCTTTGTATTACAACTTGTTGATTGGTTACCCCGTTTTTGTAAGGGAATGTTAATAGAAATAGAATGAATACATTTCTTAAGCCCACCATTATAGTACAGTTACAAAACTTCTTTTTTCGCAATTTTTATTATTTCTTTTGCAATTCAAATTGTATTTTTTCTTATCTGCGAACTTACCACTATCGCCCTTCAGATATTTTGCAATTGCATAACAGAATTACAATTTTATGACATGTAAATGCATTTTTTGTTTTTGTATGAATGTTTTATTCACAAAATAATTCAAAATGGCATTGGATGTTAAAAGCATTTGTTTTTGAGTGGTGGAGTAGGGCTTGTAACACTCATGGAAGAGTAAAAAATTGTTCTTCACTAATTCAGTACTGTAGGGGAAAAATTTCCTAAAACATGTTTAATGCAAAAGGTATTAGATCTTCAGTTTCTTTTGGAAAATACATTTCATACATTACACAAATACAAGAACCACCCAAGAAGAAAAATTTGTCATCTTTGTAATATATTGATTTTTTCAAATCCCCAGTTTTAAATTATGACTATCATGAGGTACGAATACATTCAGTCATCTTATATAATAAAAAAATCAAACAAATAAAAGGGAGTTCAGAGTTCGATTAATTATTTCTCAACAAGCAAATGTATAGTTAAGAAATCAGGGAAATTGCAAAAAATGCCAATTCATCAACCCATTCGTCGGTTTTCATTTGGCGAGTCAATTCAGTCGCTAAAAATAAAAAAATGTAAAAAATCTAAATTACTCAGTTCATTAACACAAAGTTTCAAATAAAGTGGGTACCAATAAAATGTTTACTATCGAAAGATTTTCTCATTTTGTAATTTTAAATGGAATTAAAAATTATTTTTACATACCCACATTTAAAATGCAATACTCATCTAGAGGAGAGAAAACAAAGGAATCAGACTATCCATATCCTAAAAAACCCCTTTATACGAAAATATTTGCCGTAAAAAGTCGAAATTCATAAAAAAGCAGTTAGAAAAATTAGTTTCTTAAAACTATTCTTTGAAAAAGAAGAATGTCATTGCCATGAATATTCAGAGTGTTTTAGAATTTGACCACCAAAGGAATATTCGTGCCGAATTCCAAGTTTCCATCTTATCGGAAAGTATGATTCGAATTTGTTTACATGAGTGACTAAGTGTACATAGACTACAGCGTATTGTTTAGCATGAATTTTTTCATTTTTAAGTAAATACACAACAGAAAAACAAAACAGAACAGAACACACAGAACAGAACATAACAGAACAGAACAGAACAGTAAATTCAGTATTTTTTTCATTAAGTGAATTTTTTTCATTATTAAGTAAATTTTTTTCATTATTAAGTAAGTAATTTTTTTGTTAATACAGTACTAGGAACAATTTTCAGGGATGCCCTTACTGGCTTCCCCTTAGGTAGGAGTTACGAATTCACAACATCTCCTTTCCCTCCCCCGGGGCCCCCCCCCTCAAAACAACCCCACAATGTCTACTCTCCCCTTTCAGTTGCCATTCCCTGTCTACGTGCAGGTGGAAGCCAAAATACTTCTTATGTTCAAGTAGAGCAATCTTCTTGAAACCTCCCATCTCTTAGAATATTTCACTTTTGAACTAGACTTGATAACGTCATTTCCACTGTTAACTGTGCAAAGATAAGGTGTCCTCGTTTTCACGGCGATTTAAAAAATAAATTTAGCCGCATTAAGTTTAAAACGATATTACTGAATCTTTATATGATTTAATATAAGTTGCTAAATGAAAATTCGAGTTATAGAGGTAAAGAGTAGTGACTTTTGACCGGATCTAACATTCAATGCCGATTTAATTCGGGTTATCATTACATTACATCACAATACATTGCATTACATCGATTGAATGGCGTACCCAGGCAGGTATTTTAAGCCAAGTACGAATGACAGGTGAGTGAAGGGATGATTGTGGCGCGATCTTGTAGTCTTGTTACTGACTAGGCCCGTCATGTTCCTTGACAGGCCTGTTAATTAATAGCCAAACAGCCAATGGCAACTAAGGGAGCTGCATTTCAACGTGAGGTCCGAACCTTTTGCCTTGTTTACAAATTACGAAATGACCTAATTATGAGGACGTAGTATTCAATAGTGCGGACGTTAATCCCCAAACCCCGCCTCCACAATATCTACAGAACTTTGAGTTTTAGGGGTAAGTTTAAGGGGGGGGGTTGCGTTGCTTCGACATACAACGGTAAAATGTTCCTTGAAAATAATTTCGAATTGTGGTTTTTATTCGACTCAGACAGGAATTTTCTAGGGGAATCGAAATAAATAAAGGACCGACCCGCTTATACTAGGGAGGTTCCCAACGATAACGTCCTGGCAGGAACAGTCGTCTCTCGATAACTCAAATGATTCAAATGATTTATTCGGCCATTCAGTAGATACAATAGGCTATATCAGAATAAAGGTACGAGTTTCATTTCTGATCCTCTGCCGTTCGTTCCTATAGCAGACGATTCAACATCTGATTTCTAAGAAAACTATATCGAACGATCTACCGATAGTCGAAGTTCGATGTATTTCGATGTATTGTTTGTTGAATAGACCTTGACATCCGATTCCATTGTATTTCATACCGATTGTTTTGTTATCCTATGAAAATATATATTTAGCGATAGTATTTTATTTCAAGATGGCGGATGATGAGAAATAAGGTAGGTTGTTTAATTAGTTAGTTATAGTAACGTTTTAACTTTGATTTTAGCCAGCTTTATTATGTTTAATTTAATTTCAGTTTTAGCGAATTTCCCCTATAGGGAAGAAGCTAATACCGTAGGTCTCATGGTAAGACCTAAGCCCAAAACCATGATAACTTTTCGTTTTGGGGCCCCCAGAATCAAAAAACACTATTCGTTAAAATTTTTAGATATATATATATATATGAATAATAATAAATAAATAACTGAGTATCCTTTCATTTAGCATCGATTTATTCGATCTACTAGTTTCGACACTTAGGTCATTTTCAATATCTGAAATAAAATAAACTTAACCTATCTAAAATTATGTAAAAAATATCAACATTGATTGTATCATCTGATTTCTTAGTATTCTTTTGGTTCAGTTGTTTTTCTTAGTTAATTTATTTTTCATTTCTTTTATTTTATCATATATCGGGTTTTTGATTTTTACTTGAGAATTCAGTACTTTGTCTGGTTCTGTTAAGCTGTTCATATATATATGAAACATTTCCTTCGAGTTCATTTTTTCTCCTTTGATTTCATATGATAAAATCTCCATATTTTCTTCTATATTTCTGTATGAGTGGTTGGATTGGAGTAAATGTTCAGCGAAACTGGACTTCATGGACGTATTGTTATTTGTCCTAAGCGCTTGAATGTGTTCTCGGAATCGATCTTTAAACGTTCTTCCGGTTTGGCCGATGTATATTGCGTCACATTCTGAACATTTTAGTTTATATATACCGGGTTTGTTGTAGTCTGGAGTTTTGTTTCTTGTTTCAGCTGCTCGCTTATTAATCATTTGAAAAGTATTGTTTTTTGTTTTGTAGCTTAAATAATAGTTTGATTTTTCAAATGTTTTTCTTATAGCTTTGTTAATTTGTGTATTATATGGTACGCTGATATATTTCTTGTTATTGTCCTGGTTGTTTTTATTTGACTGAGAATTTTTTCTTCGTTTTATTTTCTTTATCATATTTTCAATCATTTTTGGGTAATAATCGTTTTTAAATGCTAAATATTTAATAGTTTTTCTTTCTTCTTCGTAATCAGATTTCTTCATGGGTATATTTAACATTCGGTGGATCATGGATCTGAAACTTGACATTTTATGTATCCAAGGGTGATTTGAATTAGTGGAATCAAAAGGTCACTTTGAGTTATCTTTCTGTATATTTTGAACGAGTGTTTACTTTGGTTGTTAGAAATAGTCAAATCTAGAAAATTTATTTCTTTATCTTGTATTTCTATTGTAAACTGAATATTGTTGTTTAGCGAATTCAAATAGTTTAATAGTTCAACGCTTTCGTCGTTATTTCCATTGAATAGACAAATTACGTCGTCTACATATCTGTACCAATAAAGAATTTTATTTTTCAGTGGTTTTGATGCTTGAATGATTTTGGACTCTTCTAGATGGTGTATGAATATATTTGCTAGGAGCCCTGACAGAGGTGAACCCATTGGTAATCCTTTATTTTGTTGATAATATTTATTATTGTACTGGAAATAATTTTGTTCCATACAAATTTTTGTCAGTTTTATGATTTCTTTGATTTCATTTGCATTTAGTGTGTTACTTTTTGATAGGTCATCTTTTAGAATTGATAAAGTTTCATTTATAGGTATGTTGGTGTACATGTCTTTAATATAAAATGAGAGGAACTGGCAATTGTTTGGTATAGTTATATTTTTTATGTTATTTACTAAATCAGATGTATTCTTTATGCAATAGTTATTTTCCCAAGTTAAGTTATTTTGAATTTGATCATTTAAGAATTTACACAGTTTGTATGTCGGTGCATTTCGAAAATTTATTATAGGTCTCATTGGTGTATTATTTTTGTGGGTCTTTGGTTGTCCTCTTAAGTTTGGTGCCTTTGGGTTTGTCATTTTTAGCTGATTTTACAATTGTTTTGCGATTATTTTGCTTTGTGAAATAGCAGTATTTGTTATTTTAGGGACAAATAACAATACGTCCATGAAGTCCATGAATGCCAATCCAGCAATTATAAAAAAGGGTTGACACGTTTTTAGACTCTACATTGAACAAAAAGATTGAATGAGCCGTCCCGGCAATTTTTTTAAAGTGTTGTAGATAAAACTGATTCTTTACAGTAGCACACTCTTCCTCTTTAAATAGCAGTTAGTTGTCATAAAAAAGAAGTCCTTCAAGTATAAGTGATCAGTGATCACTGAAGTCCTTCAGTAATCAGTTATTTATCTTATGTTATACTACATACCAACATTTTATATATTGTAATGCACTTTGAAAAAATGCTAAAGTCTAAAATTCATTAACCACCTGGCACCAAGTAACAAATCTTCATGTAAACAAATACAATTAAATAGCAGAAAGAAATGCCATTAATTTACATCACCTGTTTTAAATTTTACTTTCATATGTTTGTTGGTAAACAAATCTAACTCAACTTCCTTCAAAATCCCTGACATGGGTACCTTTAAGACGGTCCCAGGGCTAAGCCCTGAAAGTTATCACGAAAATGATGGTGTATAAACGTACTCCATGAAATTCTACATGTATCTACCAAGTTTCGTGGTCATCGGTCCAGCGATGTCTGAGTTTGTCAGTGCCAAATATATATATATATATATATATATATATATATATATATATATATATATATACCAACATCCTCTTTTATACTTATAGATATAATAAGAATCATTTTAACTCAGTACCCTTAGTTTCATTTTTATTTTAAAAACCCAACATGTTTCGTACCTTTAGGCCATTGTCAAGGGTAAAATTAAATTAAACTTAACCTCACTATGTATAGAAACAAAATTTTATTTCTATACATAGTGAGGTTAAGTTTAATTTAATTTTACCCTTGACAATGGCCTAAAGGTACGAAACATGTTGGGTTTTTAAAATAAAAAATGAAACTAAGGGTACTGAGTTAAAATGATTCTTATTATATGTATAATAGTAACCCTTTTTAAAGAGAATTCTATATATATATATATATATATATATGTGTGTGTGTGTGTGTGTGTGTGTGTGTGTGTGTCTGTTAGCACGATAGCGGCCGTAAAAATGGTCCGATCTTTATGAAATTTGGTACAGACATGTAAAGTGGTAATCAATTGGATGACTTCGTAAACCAGCCCGATCGGACCCCCGGAAGTGGGAGTAAAGGGGGATAAACCCCTCCAAAAATGGGTTTTTTGACTTTTTTACATACAAAAATAAAAATAATCTAATTTTTGTTAGAACCATTGAATTCAGCTCAAAAAAACAAACAATTTGGTATTTTGAATCATTGCTCTATGTCCATAGGTTACCGAGATATTGAAAGTGGTAAACACAGTACGTTGTCCCAATGTTAACCTTATGGGGAATAAGTAAAATTCTATATCTCGGTTATTTATCAACATATAGTGATAAAACTTGGTAAATGGCTTCTTATAGTTCAGATATTCTAAATATAGAATTAAAACCAACCAGTTTTAACATACCTGTTGCAGCAAACCTGCATACTCATTACCTATGTTATTCTTATGGAGCTTACAAAAACATATCAAATCTTGACGTATTGGGTTGAAATATCTTCTTTTGCACTTGAAATTCGCTGAGTATGCAGGTCTGCTGCAACGGGGGTATTATTATACATGTTTGGGATGTTTTATTATTCATAAGAAAATCGAATAATATAATTGACAATGGTTTCGGTTATTGTTTGTTATCGATGTTTCTTCTTTACTAACGATTGTTGAAACTGTACATAGGTTAAGTTAAGCACGATATGTTGATAGTTGATATCGGATTACCGAAACCTAAACCGAGTACCGAAAACAAAACTGATCATCGTCCATGTTAAATCAGATAGGGAAGTTCAGTTACTAAACCTGGACAAAACGTATAGGTAAACGATAAGTAGCATAAACATTACCTGTAAAGGCAGAAGATCAGATATGAAACTCGTACCAAAATAAATATATACAAGAAAATGCAACTTTCCACTTGACGCACAAAAAAGTTCATTCCAGAGTCCAAACCATGCACAAGCCCAAAAGAAACATGCTTCAAACCATGCACAGAAAAATAAAAGAAAAAATGAATAAAATATAATTTAAAAATTACGCGCATACTTTAAGTCACGTTCAACTAAACAGGAAACATTCATTCTGGGTTCATCCCAATAGCATGCAGTGTGGTAAAGTCTCCACTACAAAATTCTTGCACAATATAATGCGGTTTGGCCAGCATCCATGTTTTCAGTACTCTTGCCAAGTGTTAAATTTGTAGTTGCCTTACCGATATGGTTGGTATGACGTTGAAAAACGTGATACCTGAGACAGGAAAGCAGTTTACCGTCTTATGTAGCCTGACTTTATTGCTAACAATACTAGCATTGTTCCTAGTTGAGTAGGAATGGGCATGATTGTAGTCAGGAGGGGACTCATTCATTCATCCTATACTCTTATATGAGTAATGTTATCGTGCTTGCTTGCTTGTATGCTTGCTTGCTTGCACATTTATCTCAAAAATGGCTCCGAGGATTTCCTTCAAACTCTGGAAATAAGTAATTTATGACTCAAAAACGAATTTTACGCAGATTACTTGGCCAGAGAAAATCTAATAACGTTGGGTTGCCGTGATAGCAACGAAAATAAACGAGGAAAGTGTAAACAAATGAAGTAATCATAACAGCTGTTTGGAATCTACAGCTATCAGGGGAAAATACAGCAGGTGGGATGAAGAGTCCATGGAGCAATAAAAAGGTTTATATTGATAAATTTTATGACATTGAAATATTTTATAGTAACTGGATGAACTGGTAAACATGAAATAACACCGAGCAAGGCTCGGTCCACATGGTACTTCTTAATAAGACAGGTATCTCATGGAGGACGTTACCCTGAATATGAGTGAAGGATGAGTGTGATGATCGTGATGATAGTGGCGCGATCTTGTAGCCTTGTTACTGACTAAGGTTAGCACGTTCCTTAGACAGGATTGTTAATTAATAGCCCAACAACCAATGACAGCTGGCTCCAGAAACAACCCTTCAAAAAGCTACTAACAATTGTAGTCATAATTGGGCAGGAGGGTAGTCTCGTGGTTCTTAACCTCTAACAAGCATTGATAAATACTATATGCATTACATACTGTCATATTTTAATGCAAAGTAAAAAGTGGCTTGCAAATTTCGAGCTGTGGAGTCCCGCACAAGATCCTTACAGCTTTCTTCTGCAAAAGCAGAACTTCGTGGACCCTGGATGAGTGACCCCAAAGTCTAGTGCCATAAGTATAGAATGTGAGAATGAAAAAAGCGAAATACGCGAAACTCGAAATATTTCCGATTCCCCTAAGAAATACCTGTCTGAGCCAAATAAAAACGATTCTTAATTCGAAATAATTTTAAAGTAATATTTTACCTTTGTAAGTTGAAGCAACGCAAAATTTACCTCTATAACTCAAAGTTCGGTAGATAACACGAATTAAATTGGCAAATGGTGTTATATCTGGTCCAAAGACACTATTCTTTACATCTATAACTTGGATTTTCATTTAGTTAACTTGTATATCTCAAATTCAGTTCAAATTCCCTCTGTAAGCCGAAATTAAACATGAATTGAGTCTACCTTTACAACTCTAACTATGCCGAAGTCGAACTACAGGGTGTTTGATATGCAAATACACAACTTTAATTTTAAATTTCAGTGTAAGTTGTTGGTATTGCAAGCCGTAAACAACATTAACAAAAAGAAAAATTCATAGGACTTTTGATGGTGTAAGGAATTACATCTTAGCTCACTGTGCACTTGAGTTTTAGTGTAAGTTTCACAAGATGTTAAAATTTAAATCGGTATTTGCCACCGATTGTTTACATTTAATTTCAATTAACGTAGTTGTTCAATAGAAGTTTTGCAAGCTATTGGGGTTTCAGGAAGAAATAATTTTCAAATTTTCTTCAAAAGAACAATTTTTTTTAAATATTTGAGTGAAAATGCAACTTATGCATTTGGAAGCATTTATAGCATTTTATTTCATTAAAACGAACACCTATGCAACCGGCTAACATTAAGGTTTTTAATAACTGCCGTAACAATGATCAACTGTATCAGTAAAATCTTGTTAAATTTACATTCGCTATAGTGCCTAATAACGATTAGCTATCCGAAATATTTTGTAAGGTATATGGAATTAAAAATGTGTACGTACATATAAAACTCAGAGTTACTTGTACCCTGTATGAGTAACTCGAGGAAAAATCGTATTCCCGAAGTATTTTAGTTAGTGAGAGTCGACTGTAATTTACTTACGTAAAAAGTAGTTTGTTTTTGTGGATGTCCGCGTTTCAGCCTCAGGCTATCTTCGGCATGATTTCTTGTACACTTGTTTAAACATTCTATGCTGCTTGGATCTTGAAGCGAGCTGATCCAATTTTTGAAATAACAAAAAACTTCAAATTTAAAATAAACAGAAACTGCTAGTTCCAAGCCCGTTTCGAACACGTGCGCGTGCTACTTTATACCCTGGTCATTCGTTATTATGGTCTCCGTACGTTGTGTCCGTGTTAAATGACATGTGTGTAGAATGTGTTAGTGTACAAGGAAGGGTAAGAAAGATGGCCGAAGGCCGAAATGTGTTCATCCTAACAACGCATTAGGACAAAAAAGGATTGTAGAGGTAAGTAAATTACGTGTTATGTACTTGCAAACCAAGTCTGACCACAAATCCCAGCCTAAATCATGATTAGCGTTGACGCTAGTAGAAACAATACGTTGCAAATAACGTATTTATTAGTTATGGTGTATATGTAAGCTGCAACTTTTGTATTCACACCAAGCAGAAATAGCTCCCTCACAACAGCTGGCTGTCTTTTATTTATCGACTAGCAGACATACCCGCAGCTTCGCCCGCTGAAAGGATAGCTCATTTTAATTCAATTATATTATGCCTTGTGCAATTTTTAGGAATAATTAACAACTGGACTGATTTATTTGGGTCATGTGTGTGCAATTAAACCCTTAAGATACAGCTGATAATTCTACTCTAGTTGAAAATGAGAAAGTGTAACGCTTCCTCTAAACATGTTCCCCTCATGATTAGCAAATGGTATAAATTAACTTCCTCCAATTTCTTAATACAGAGAATGAGAATAACCTTGAATATAAAGCAAAGAAGACACTTAGGATGGATTTTCGACTTGATATCAATCTGAATTTAGCACGTTTTTGAAAATAAACCGAAAACTCTAAGAGAAAGTAGGAGGTAAATATCTTGGCCAAAAACCTATTTCCCCAAAAGGTTTCTCGTTAAATTTTTTAATTTTATTCTTTCAGAAGATTAGTTCTCGTACCTTTTCTGTTCCCTGAAAATATTTTACAGGACTCCCATTCATAGTTAGGAAAAACTAAAATGGCCACCATTTTGAATTTTTTTAAATAATCTATTTTAGCCGTCTGAGAAAGAATATTTTTAACCCTTTTTTTCGCAACTAAAGCCTATAAAAAATAATTGTGCCAAGTTTCATGGCCCAAAGTCTTGTGGTTTTTGAGAAATTAAGCTTTAAAAGCTAAACGTGACCGCCATATTGTATTTTGTAATATACCATATTTAGGCCTTTAGAGACAAAATATTGCAAAACCCTTTCTTAGTACGCATCTAGAGCCTATAAGGAATATTTGTGCCGAGTTTCATGGCTCTAAGCCTTATAGATTTTGAGAAACTGTGATCAGTCAGTCAGTCAGTCCATGGGTTTTGGCTTTTATATATATAGATTAAAGACGGGTTGACACGATCCGATAAATCTTGGACTGAGCTTAATTTTTACTCGGTCCGATTTAGAGCGCGCTCGGTCCGAGTCTACTCAGTCAGAGTTTAATCAAAGGATTGTGAGCTAGCACAGAGGAGAATCTAACAGAGGTCGATTTTAAATGGGTCTTCTATTGTGCCCAAATGCTTGCTAGTTACAGTTAAATCCAGCTACAGTGAAGTTACTAGTTACTAGTTACATCCAGTTACTAGCTACAGTTAAGTTAAATTAGGAGAGGGCTGCGTCGGTGCCGGTCTCTCGCGGCGATAATGGTAAACTATTTTTTTTTATAAGTCCTCGACACCAACGTTTGACACCAGCTGAGCGCAACATTAGAAGCTACCTCTATTTGATTCTCCTCTGTGGAGCTAGCTTGTGCACTGGGATTGAATTGTAAAATTTAACCAGTGTTAAATCCATTTTAATAAAATTCGTATCCGAGAAATTATCTTCATCCGGACTAACTCGGACCGAGTTGTTTGCGTAACAGCTTTCCGGATGCATTGCTGCAGGGTCCGAGTAGCGTCCGAGTGATCTTCCGAGTTCACTCGGTCCGAGATAAATCGTACCGTGTCAACCCGTTTTAACATTTTATCATTTCAAGATTCAAAAATGTCATTGTAAATTGAGTTGGCTACTTTTTGAAATCACTGAAAGATCGAAGCATTTATAGGCGAACTGATTGGTCGACTGTGAATGAAAACAAGCTGTAATGCAAGATCAAGATGATTAGGAGTTGAAATGTTATACTCTCGACTTTTCTAGTGGTAAAAATCGTTAGCCTTAAAGAAAATTTCAATTAGGCTGGTTGCTGGCGCTAACGATCAGCTGATGTGTGAAAGCTGCGATCGTTAGCTTGGCGTGAATGCAAAATTCGCTGCTTACATATATACTAATACATTGTGTTTTACCAGCGGTAGTGCCAACCGCTGCCAACCAGCCTAGAGGAAACGGGCCTTTAGCCTGATAAGGAGTGTCAGGTGAGTTCATTTTTGAACCCGCTACGGGCTTTTTTTATAGACGAGGGCCAGGCATAGAAGTTTCCATGGACATGCACTGCAGCTTATTTAGCTTATTATGCACCCTCAAGGTTGCGGCATTATCTCTTGGCAAATTGCTGTTGGTGATTGGCGGAATTCGAAAGCGGGACCCTTGGAGCCGAAACTCCGCGTTCTATCACTTCACCAGGCCGCTCCCCCCGCCTTAGGCTTGGATAATAGTGTATCCCCACCCCCCAAAAAAAGAACGCGCTTTTACTTTAAGAAACATTTATGAGGTCACCCTCTGAAACAAATATCCGAAAAATTTATCTAGAAAACGGTGAAGAGAAGTCTCCTAAATATTGATAAAATAAATAAATATAACAAACAAACAAACAAAACAAGAACTAGAAGGTATATCAATATATCACAAGGTAAAAAACACCTTCTCTGATTGCAACTAAAAGTATTAAAAGTCTGTTGAAACAATACGCTGACAACACCCCGGGGAAATAAACAGTATGCTCCTTTAAATTTTACACTTGTGCTGGACTACTTTCATCTTCGGGCGCGCTTTTAATAACACTAATGTTTTCGGTGTTGGTGATTTTGTAGCTGCTTGCACATTCTAAAGCAGCTTGTACATTTTAAAATAGCTTTTTAAGTCCAAAGTACAAGTTTAAGTGGTGAATTGTTTGATTATTTTTGTTACAATTTTGTTTTGTTATTATTTATTTCGGAAAGAAAAAGGGTAGACCCAGTACTGGGATAGAAATTTGTAAATCATGTACTGAACTGAATGTCATTCTATTATAAGGAAAAGTATAAGGTTTGGACTATTTAAACTTAAAATTATGTCTCAGATGAAATAAAAAATGTTTGTAAGTTCTTCAGCTCATATCTAAACTCAGCTCCGCATTTAAATTCATATTCATATATTTTTTTTTGTAAAAGGAATTACGTTTTAGTTTATCTTGATATGTTGGTACTGTATCAAGAAACTGAAGTATAAGAGGTATACTTAGTACTTTAAATATACTTTTAATTCGTCGGATGGATAAAGTAAACTCATAATTAATTTATAGTCATTGGAATTAAATATATGTCAGAAGATAACAGCTATATTCTTCGGAAATAATACCTGGTTCATAGATTGTATCACATACATTGTACGAAGAGCATTGAAATATGTCCAACCCTTTCTACCGTATATTTAACAGTGAAAATTTTTTTAACTCTACGTGACAAAGGCACTGTTTCACAAAAATCATCGAAAATGTGAATAAAAGTTTCTTGAGTGGAAAACAAAACAAGAAAAGAGCTTTTTCTTTGTCACTGTGTTGGACAGTTTCTGTAGTTGACGTTGACTTCTTCGGTATGTTTAATTTCAAATGTCAAACTTTTCAAGAGGGTAACTAACAACTCTTGTCACTCTTTATTTGCTTGAGTTGCACTGTTAAAATGAAATTATTGTGGAAATGTTTTGAGTAAACACGCGATGGTTGTTGTCTTTGGCAGTACCATTTTGGCAAAAACGTATAATCCTATACCTTTTCCGAAATAATAAGCTCAAGCCATTGATATTATAACCCTACAGTATTTGTGACGAAAAAAGTCGAATGTGTGTTGTTGGAATGGTGCAAAATTAAAATACTTCCAATTAACCACTGAGTCAGCATATTGAAGAAAACAAGGAAAATAACAACTCAGCATAATTTTAAGAACTGCAATCACATATCGCAGAACGGATACATTCCTTTCCGTCCTCATACTGGGTCTTGCAGTTGAGACAACCGAATTGCCTCCCTCGTTATATTGTGATACTTAATATCAGTTCAATAGAGATAATGAGTTTTTCGGGAGTACTACGGTAACATTTGGTTGAATTTGAATCAGCTTTATGTTCGTTATTCCAAAAATAAAAATTAATAAGCCTAAAAATTCTAAATGCTTTTTTTCAAAAATTACCAAAAGATGATTATAGGGTGAAATAAGTAGTGTTTTTTCTTTGTAATGTAATTCCTATTGCAAGAAGTTTGTGCCAGGTTAAAATAGAATATGAATCTCTTCTAATATCCAGCAGAGATCTTTTAAAACTTTGTTATATCGCTGGTAAATAGAAAACCAAGATCACAAATATTGCAACTACCCTATTTTAGTTGCTTAGCCCCAACAAGCACTAAATTGATTAATTTAACAGTTAGCCTGATTACCGTTTTATATCGGTCACAGTCCAGTAAAGTTCTAGGAAATTACCTTTTTACCGAACACGAACCGAATAATCTCTACAGGTAACATTAAAACTAACTTTTGTGCGTTAACCTTTTTTATACATTAAAGAAACATGAACAGCAAGTAGTGGTAGAAAAATACAAATATTTCAGAATTTTTATTACATTTAAGGATACAAAATTATCATCTATTCAATTTTTATAATAAATATTTTCAAAGAAGGGCGGAGGGTTTACACGTGGTGTAAGGTCCTTTGTGGCCCTTCCATTGTTGATGACACTTGGAGCTATAAATCTAACCCTTGGCCTAGAGTAAAGCCTAACAACCCTTTCAACTGGCAGATGAATGTAGGGAGTGGATTTCCCTTTTGGACACCCACATTTCTCACAGACCAAGCGGCAAATAAAATTTTACCAACAATCACCCAATTGAAAAAATGAATATCTTAAGAGATATGTTGTTAGAGCGTAAAAGTATAGGCCAACTCAATAGCATGCTACACAAAATTTAAATAAAAATCTACTGAGACATCTTGTGGAAGATCTCTTTGAATTAGCTATTATCTTTGAACTACTGTATTATATCTCTCTCAAAAAAGCCTAGTTGGAAAAAACGCCTTGAAACTATGAAATATTTGGTCTATGGTTTATAAGACGATAATACAAAATTATTAATGTTCAACTAGATTAACTTGATGGAGAAAATACTGTAAATGGCAATAAGCTTTTGATTATTATTTATTTACAATTTCAATCTTAAACTGGATGATTCAATATCAAGTAATATGCTGAACGGTTTTCGACCGAAAGGAAAATGATAAAATATATCATTTCATCATAAATTAAAACAACGGCTTACCAACATACTAACCAAAAAAAGTACATAAGCTAAACCATGAAAAATATCACAAAATCTAATCTATAAAACCACACTGAATGTCGTCTTAGATTTGAAAAGATTTGTTGTTAAGGGAAAAGCAAGGAAACTTTTCTTGACGCATATTAATTTAACGAACCCTGACGCCTCTTACTTTGTTCAAACAGTTTCAAGAGTTCTGATAAAAGGTGTTCCTCATAAAACTTCGGAGGGATCTTAATAGCTTTTTCGTCTTAAAAACCACAAATTAAAAAGTTTCCTCAACCAAATAACTAGAATTTTTTCTGATTTTTTTGTTTATAAATGACTGGTGCAGTTTCAAGTTAACATGAAGAGAGAACCGTACAAAGTACATTAAAAATATTTATTGAATCAGAATCCTCATTAAAAACAGTTTTATATTTATAAATGTTGTATCTAGGTACACAGTGCAATTAACCCGTTTCTCATCAGAGAGAAAAGGTCCAATTACTTGGTTTTGGTCAGTCTACACCAGCCGTTTTCTTCTGGCGTTCCTAGGATGTTTTCGATGACGTCATAAGGACGTTTATATTCCCTAATTTGAATGTTGTATTGTGAAAGTGTTCCTCTTTATTCATCGGTATTTTCTTTATTTTCTTTTATAATGTTTTTATTAGTTTTTACCAAATATATAGAACAACAAAAAATTCCTCAACGATTATGTTTGTTGAATTACAATTATCATATGCCTAAATTATGATTCTATAGAGTGAAATCTATTATTTAGGAGACAGTTTTCTATTTCCGTTTCAATTTTGAAGTTAAACAGCTCATACTTTCTTAATGATTCCAGGAAATGTTGATAATTCAGCTGCGACAAACTTCCATTATGCCGTTTATTAATTATTAGCTGAACAATAAGTCGTTCTTAGTCAGAAACAAGGCAGTTCACTCTTCTGCAGTAATTAAACGTATATTTTTTTGTTGTTGAATACAGACTTCTTTTTTTCTTGAAACTGTTATAATATATGTCATTTGAACATTTCATTACTGTTTTGTTTTGCGATTCTTTTATGCAATAAAGCACTGTTTTTTCTTTCTTCTTTCGTAATGACAAATTGAACCAAGAAAATCTGAGGTTACATTTTCATCCAAAAAAGAAAATACCCCCGTTGCAGCAGACCTGCATACTCAGCGAATTTCAAATGCAAAACAACGTATTTCAAGCAAACATAGCAAGATTTGACATGTTTTGTTAAGCTCCATAAGAATAACATGGGAAATGAATATGCAGGTTTGCTGCTACAGGTATATTAAAACTGGATGGTTTTAATTCAATATTTAGTAGATCTGAACTAGAAGAAGCCATTTACCAAGTTTTATCAAGATATGTTGAGAAATAAGCGAGATATAGAATTTTACTTATTTCCCCTAAGGTTAACATTGGGACAACGTACTGTGTTTACCACTTTCAATATCTCGGTAACCAATGGGCATAGAGCAGTGATTAAAAAAACTAAATTATTTGTTTTTTTGAGCTGAATTCAATGGTGCCCACAAAAATTTGATGAATTTTATTTTTCTATGTAAAAAATTCAAAAAACCCATTTTTGGGGGGGTTTATCCCCCTTTACCCCCCCTTCCGGTGGTCCGATCGGGCTGGTTCACGAACTCGTCCAATTGATTACCACTTTACATGTCCGTACCAAATTTCATAAAGATCGGACCATTTTTGCGGCCGCTATCGTGCTAACAGACACACACACACACACACACATATATATATATATATATATATATATATATATATAAATTCGAACGAATAGTGTTTTTTGCTTCTGGGGGCCCCAAAACGAAAAGTTATAGTGGTCCCGAGCTTAGGTCTTACCATGAGACCTACCGTAATAGCTTCTTCCCTATAGGGGAAATTCGCTAAAAAGCTTCAGCCTCTAAGTATGCCGGGTCCATACATTTTGTATCTTTTAAGATGAATCTTTTATTTTGAAACACTTAGATAAGTTTATGTTTTGCAGGAAATATCTACCACTGAAAAGGGAAACATTTCCCACAAAGCCATTCACACTCACATTAATTGGATAAAAGTCAGTTTGCTGATTGCAGGGGAAATGTTTATTACTATGATGAAGTGGGTTCTGACAATGTCTGTTTTCTATAGCAAAGTAAACCAAAAACTACCGACCCGTCTAAGCTGATTTTTTGCACAGACGCACGAGTCAATGTCAATTCCTAATCTTATTCTTAAAACCCCCTCGGGCTTTGCTCATTAGGCTTTTTATGCATATATTTTGCACAAATTTTGGGATTTTGGCAATTGTATTAGGTTAAATTAAAGTCAAGGGGATAGAACAAGAAACATCTCTCGGAATGAAAATTTAAAATCGAATTTCACATTCTCAAATATTGCTATAGTAATGTTTTTATTATCTGTTTATTACAGCTTTTCAGAAATGACATGAAACCTTTTCATAAAGGAGTCACTTTCCCTTTAAGGGACGTGTCATTCGGTTTCCCTCAATTTGAAATTCGGTTTCAACAGAGTATCTTTTCTTTTTTTAATTCCTTTTTTTATACGGTACTTATACGGTAAGACTCATACGGTACTTTAGCAGTTATAATTTTGAAGGTTGGCGATTGGGGTTTAATAGAATTTAATATTTAATCATCATAAATATTTTTCATCATCCTAACACAGGAACATCTGTTTTCAGTTCTTTTTTGTTGGCTCGAAAGTTACCCATTGCCGGCCTAGGCCGGATAAACTCTTATCCGACCAAGGCCGGAAAGAACGGAAGTAAACAATCAGCTGACTTGCAGCGAACCGACGTTTAATGCTTGTTTATTGGTTACTTTTTGGGGGAATGTAGTCGATGTAGTGGCAGCACTGCATCCGCAGTAAAATGTTTGTCCTGTTTGTTATAGGTTAGGTTTGAAGGATTAAGAAACGTTTATGCAAGGACTACGTTATGATTGAAGGTATGTTTTTTCTGCGTAGTATGATGAAAAATATCGTACGTTACACGGCCGGAAAGTTTTGCCGTACTCGAATGAAAATCCAGCACTCGCTTTCGCTCGCGCGGGAACTATCATGCTCGTCCGGCAAAACAGTACTTCCAGGCCTAGTAACGTAATATACTATTCCCTAATGGTTTTATTTCCCCCGAACACAATTTTTTTAACTTTCCTTAAATTAACGCTTAAAAATTGTTAGAATAATATATAAGATGTAAAAAAATTCACAACGTATTCTTGAGAAGGCATGATGTAATTTTAAAATTTCTTTCATTAAATTAATTCGTTCTTTAATTTACTGTGTCACAAAGAATACTTGCTGTTTGAGATTTTAAATATAGGGGTGGAATCGCGAAAAGGGTTCATAAGGGCATAAACGTGTCATTAAAAAGGCTTTCATCATTGTTAATAGAAATTGTTTGCAGTCTGAATAGTAATATTTATTTTAGTTTTTCGTAAATATTCATAATAAAACACCCTGCATAACTATACTGTTATTGACTCAGAATAACAAAACATTTTCAGGTGAGATATGATTTTTCTTTTTACCCTGAGTACAATATTAGTATATTACATTAATAGGCCGGCAAAACTTCCCGGCCGTGTAACGTACGATATTTTGCATCATACTACACAGAAAAACATACTTTCAATCATAACGTAGTCCTTGCAATAACATACTTCTTAAACCTTCAAACCTAACCTATAACAAACAGAACAAACATTTGCTACGGATGCAGTGCTGCCACTACATTCCTCTAAAAAAAACAATAAACCACCAATAAACAAGCATTCAACGTCGGTTTGCTGCAAGCCAGCTGATTGTTTACTTCCGTTTTATCCGGCCTAGGCCGGCAATGGGTAACTTTTGAGCCAACAAAAAGGAACTGAAAACATATTGTGACCCGCCAAGGGAAAAGGGACCTTAACTTCCATTTTTGCGAAATCGAGTTATTAGTATATCCTTAATCTACATTAAACACAAAAAAACTGGTCAAAGAATTTTTAAGATATCTTAACAAATTCCTGAGTTATAGATGTTTGAATTTGAAATATTAAAAACATCAATTTTAGGAAATAGAGGTCTAAAGTTTTGCAATATCTAAACTAAATTTTTTTGTAACTACTTACATTATTGGTTATGTTTTATATATCATTTTGTCATAAATTTAAAGTAAAATATGAATCCATCGTTGAATCATTGCCAACTGTTTGTATTTTCAAATGTTGCTGAAATAGATAGAAGCAATAAAAAAAACACAACATTGTAAAGACAAAATGTCTTGTTACATGATAAAAACTCAGTCAATTTTAATTTTATACTCAAATAAGAATTTATTACAAAAATATTAACAAAATATGACATTAAATAGGTGTCTTAAGTTTTTACTTTTTTATTTGTTGACCTTGTAGTACACTTTTGTGTGTTTTGAAACTTCACTTGGACAAGGAGCTACGTCGTCGACTACTTCTTTTGGAAGATCCTGTATATTTTAATGACATGATTCCTGGATCAGGGCTTAGCAAGTCCTGCATTTATTCCTCACAGAACACTCGGATTCGCTTAACTTCAAAGCATTGAAATAGCGTCGGGGAAGTCAAGGTCCTTGTTCTCCAGATTACAAGGGTTTCGAAAAAAGATAATTTAACCATGTTAAAAGTTAAATTCAGGTGTAAGATGGTCCAAATATTGTTTGGAAACATATAAACACTAAGGAACAATAACAATCTGAAAATGCGTTTTTGACACTATTATCTAAAACTTGCCGTCCTGTAAAATTTTGTCTGGGAAGATAAGGTCCCTTTTCCCTTATCACACAGGTCACATATATTTCTGTGTTAGTATAATGAAAAAAAAATATTGTAATAGCAACTTACTTTTATAATTCTAGTTACACTTCCAATTCGGTGGTAAACCTTTTGAAGTATGCCTGCTGATAATTTCCTTTCAGGTCTGAAAATATTCAAAGTTATCTATCACTAAATGATAACATTCTAAACGCAACCTAAGAATATATTTTGTATTTTGATATGATGCCTCTCTTTATGAGAGGGTGCATATAAATGGAAATATTTCCTGAGCCAAAACATCAATCTTGAATTCAAGAGCAACCCCTCCAGTCTCCTCTGCCGGTGCGCCTGCCATTCTTATGAAGACAAGTTGGCCTTCCCCAAAGAAAAGTAACAAATGAATTTACTGGAGTCGAAGTAAGAAGAAAGTTATTGATGCTGAAATATTTCTGAAAAAAAAAACAAATAACGCTTCTGTTTGTAAAAAAATATAATTGTTTTAAGGAATGTCGTTTGAATAAGAAAGCCTCAATGAAAATGAAATGAAATGAAAAATTCTTTATTTAGCCAGGCAACGTTTGGGCCACATGGCCCTTTCTTTCACTTAACTTGCACATTTATATCTTACTTAAATGTAAATATACAAAATCATGTATAAATTTTCTTATAATTTTTTATTGTATTAGAAAATAACATAGCATTAAAAGCGTCGAAGTTATCCTTATTTTTAAGTAATAGTTCTTTTGATGTCCTAACAAATTTTGTATTTATTTAGAATTTAATAATAATGTAAAACAATTAAAACAACGATTTACATTTTTACAGTATCATTAGCCCGTCTCTGTATCTCAGTAAATACTAAAATTTAGTTTTCTCAGCGGCTCATCTTAAACTCGACAACTGAATACCGCGGTTTTGACACAAATATGCGTTTCAGTCGAGATTTAAAAAGTCGTTTGTCTTCGATTATTATTTTAAACTAGAAGCCCAGTAAAATTAGTCCAACAAAATGGGGTTTATGGAAACAAATGTCGGATGCTTAAAATTTCTACAGATTGATGATCGTCGTATTGTGAAGTGCAGACCCATGTAAACGGCATACTAAAAACATAAATAATAATAATATTAATGTTCTAAGGGAATATTACAAGACGCATCATTTCAAACCTAAGGTTACTAGGACTAACGATTTGAAGTCGGAACAAAAATAGTACAGTAAGTTGTTTACAAACAGCGTAATCCGTAAAATATAAAAATTACAAAAATAGCCGACATTTTTAAACGAAAATTATCATCCATGGTTTAGCCCCTGAGCTGTGCGAACAAATAATGTAAGACTATATTACTTACTGGGGACGTCAGACAGCTCAAAATTGACATAGTTCTGTTCAGAACATGTTTCGGTGTAATAACACCATCCTCAGCTGAGTACAGATGTGAGGTCGGAAATCATTATCCATCGGTGGATGGCTTCGTCATAGTTGAGGATGGTGTTATTACACCGAAACATGTTCTGAACAGAACTATGTCAATTTTGAGCTGTCTGACGTCCCCAGTAAGTAATATAGTCTTACATTATTTTTAAACGAATCGAAAAGACTCGAAAATATAAGCTTATTTTTCCATTAGCTCTTTTGGGCCTTGTTTATTGATGTGTTTCAGTTAAAAGTTAACTTAGAAATATGATCTGGACTTTCAAAAGTTCATATAATTTTAATGTAAATGATTTACTTAAGTGTATGATCAATTTATTAAACGATAATTTATAATTTATAAGAAGTGGAGTCCAACTTTAGGTTCAATTTATATAAAAACATACATTCTATATATCAATGCTACCTTTTGTTGATAGGCTACAAATTGTACAGCATACATAACTTATCCCTTGCTGCTATTCACCTTAGTTTCTCCATAATCGTTAAGTTAGGCAGGGACCTGAGTTTACTTTTTTCTTTCAGAGGGTGACGTCCTCTTTTTCCTTGCATCTCCCCCTCCACCACATGGGCCTCAGCCTGTGTGTGCAAACTTTCCAACAAAGCAAGGACTGAGCCGGTACAGTACAAGGGTGAACAATACTGCAAAAAGTATGCGAATACTTGGAAAGTCGAACCCACAATTTCGCTGTCATGGTACCGAAGCCCAGTGCGCTACCAACTGCGCCACCGACTCACTTAAACGATCGTCGGTCCCTAGATAATAAACATTTATGTCTTGTCAATTATCAGGGTATAGGATGAAGGGCAAAGTGATCGCCTGTCTGTTCACTGATAAGCATTATGGGGTATGAGCCATGGGAATTCGACCCTAAACGGCTAATCCAGTTGCTACGTCCTGCCTAATCAATTGTTACCGGTCTCTGTCCATCCGGCGATAGATTTTCGTTTTGTGGCTCTGCTGTGGTCCCCTTAATTTGAGGAAAATAAATGTGCCAAAGCAATGAAATACGAAGGGATAGTAATTAATAACACTAAAGAAATAGTAAATAGAGTAATAATAAATACAGTAGTAATAAAGATGTAAGATATTATAATACACTGAATTTCATAAGTGAACTTCAATAAATAGGCTAGAAAATTGAACTTATTTATAAAGGTGATAAATCTAATTCTTTAGCGAATTATTAGCATGCAGGACGACCATGGTTTTGGAAAATAAATCTCCATCATGAGGTCTGATTTCATAAAACCTAACAGTGTGCATCAACAGTTTAAAATAGTCACAACACAAAACTCTTACGAAAACTAATACACCTATTTAGAACGAATAAAAAATTCTCTGATGAACGTAACGTCAAAGGAAAGCTGAATGGTAGGCGTTAAATATTGTGTTTTAAAATTTTGAATAAGGCTCAAACTGTTAGCATTGACTATGAATACATTCATAGTCAAGGCTATTAGGTTTTCTTAGCTCAGACCTGATGATGGGAAATCCTATTTTCCAAAACCATGTTAGATTTGTATCGTATTAGTTGAAATCTAAAGACGGAAGTAATATAAACTGTTTTTAATTAATATGTCTTACCAGCTTTTGAGAATATACAACAAAAAGTTTAATTTTATTTCGGATCCAGGCGCTGAGTTGAAAAAAGGCGAGTTTGGAAAGAAAACGAAGTGAAGTGTAGAATAGCTTTTAATAAATATTCAAATCGTGACAAAATATACAATCATTTCGTAGTTATAGTATTTTGCATGTTAAGTACATTAAAATCTACAAATTGTACGAAATTACAGGTAGTACTTTTTATTCATATAAAATATAATTTAGAAATCCAGGGTCAAAAATGAGTATTACAAATTTAAGTAAATAATAAAATATAATTTAGAAATCCAGGATCAAAAATGAGTATTACAAATTTAAGTAAATAATAACTTTGTTGGAAGTATACAAGAATGAAGTAATCACAAAGGAAACTGTTTTCATCACTAGAATTATTTTCAATTCTGACATTAAATATGAATAAACATGTAATTTAACTATCGAATAGCTTTTAGCGTCAACGAAATAACAACACAAGTACCAAGGCTCTTCTTAGTTTGAAAATAATTATAGATAAAACAAAGAAAACCTATTGAGGCGAAATTGTTAATTGCTTTATAGGAAGATAAATCGTCTTCACTTAGAAGGCAAATCTCGTTTTTCATAAGATGCTTTTGGGTGTGGAAGAAATGGCAATGAATAAATCAACACTCTCGTTCTGCCTCCCTTCTCCCTCTCTTAGTTTTTCACTTTGATTAATCCAACTACTTTTAGTAGTTTTTAACCTTTGTAAATTACTCCGAATTCTATTTTACCCTTTAAATACGCAAGGGTTATATGTCAAAATGTATGAACGAATCTATTATGTAGGTAGAGTATTGCAATATACTTGGTTAAATATTGTACCACAAAATGTTCCAATAATTTGTCTGCTTATGAGCTCTTAAATATAAAAAGCTGACTTCGTTCTGAAACAGCTTGAAACTAATAAAACTCACTAAGTGTCCGGTGTTAGAAGGTACTACAAGATAAACAACCCAAATCCCGGTCGGTAAGGCACAGTTAACATTGTCTATGAATTTGAACCAGCTGCTCAGGCTAAATTTATTATGGCTAATTATACTTTAGAATTTAATTGAAGTTTCGAATAGTATATTTATGTCTCAAAAATAACTTATATTATTAAGTAAAACATTGTTTAATGAAGACATAGTTATCCATCCTAAAGCCCTAATACCGGCCGCTGCATTCCTAATACCTTTTCACAAGCCTAATTAAGGTCACGGCCAGAACGATATTTATATGTTTATTTTCAAAGTTAAACGGATTTAATTGATTCAATATGTGGACAGACGTATGTATTACTTAGTGAAATATAATATATGATGAACCAAGATAATCTTTTGACATCACCTACAGATTTGCAATGGTTCGAATATGGATAAAAATAACAAAGAGAAATTTCTATTGCCTTGGTGTTTCGATGCATGACACTAAAGGATTGATTACTGTAGAACGTGCTTGATTGTAGCCTCTATAATTTGAAAACGTTGATTTTAGTATTCATTTCGTTCCTTAGTATTTTATTATGCTGGTGTAAAAGTATGCTCGAAACCACGAATGATCGAAATGAGAGTTTGGATAGCTCAAATATTATTTTGTTACGTAAACATGACAAAATTGCTAGAGGTTTGTTGACAATCAGTACCTAAGGAAAAACCCATGTTTTAAATCGCATGTAAACATGTTATTGATTGTAATAATAGTATATATATAAGGAAGTTAAGCCAACCAATCAAGTGACGCCTTAACACTATTCAGGTGTGCAGCATGCCCCAGTTGCAGCATGCCTGCATACTCAGTGAATTTCAAATGCAAAACCACGTATTTCAATCCAACACAGTGAGATCTGACATGTTTTGGTAAGCTCCATAAGAATAACATGGGGAAGAGTATGCAGGATTGATGCTACAGGAATATAAAAACTGGGTGGATTTAATTCAATTTATATTAGATCTGAACTAGAAGAGACCATTTACAAAGTTTTATCAAGATATTTTGAGAAATAAGTGAGATATAGAATTTTACTTATTTGCCATA
This sequence comes from Flexamia atlantica, assembly GCA_035578135.1. Lineage (NCBI taxonomy): Eukaryota > Metazoa > Arthropoda > Insecta > Hemiptera > Cicadellidae > Flexamia > Flexamia atlantica. Next base: position 1,533,772 of record JAQJVK010000032.1, read on the forward strand.
AGGTTAACATGGGGACAACGTACTGTGTTTACTAGTTTCAATATCTCGGTAACCATTGGATATAGAGCAGTGATTCATACCAAATTGTTTGTTTTTTTGAGCTGAATTCAATGGTGCCATCAAAAATTCAATAAATTTTATTTTTCTATGTAAAAAAAACTCAAAAAACCCATTTTTTGGGGGGTTTATCCTCCTTTACCCCCCCTTCCAATATTCCGATCGGGCTGGTTTACGAACTCTTCCGAGGGATTACCACTTTGCATGTCTGTACCAAATTTTATTAAGATCGGACCATTTTTACGGCCGCTATCGTGCTCACAGACACACACACACACACACACACACACACACACACACACACACACACACACACACACACACACACACACACACACACACATATATATATATATATATAAATTCGAACGAATGGTGTTTTTTGCTTCTGGTGGTCCCACAAAGAAAAGTTATCATGGTCTCGGGCTTAGGTCTTGCCATGAGACCTACGGTAATAGCTTATTCCCTATAGGCGAAATTCGCTAAAATGAAACAAAAATTACCGTAATTGATTTGTAAATAATAAACTTAAAAATTATCAATAACCGTAATTAGAAAGAATAAAATCCTAATTGTGGTCGCAGCCATTAGTATCGACTGTAGGCCTAATAGGAAAAATGTATAAATTACCATCCCAATTACGGCCGCAAAGATTTAAGGGTTAAAATAATTTAAACCCTTAATTTAATTTTAAATAAAGAAACGTTGTTTTGAAGCTAAAACTTTTTGTTAAACCCAATTAGTATTATTTAGCATTATCAAGCTTATTTAACTTACCTCTCTTCTAATAGATTCGCACAAGGAAGCAACAGTCGTCCAACGGAAATTACTTACTTATCTCTTCATAGCTTTCTGAGTGATTGTTGCGTCAGCTTATTTTAAACGTTTTTATACTCTATGGTAGATCGAAACTCGCTGTTTACGTTAACTCAAGACATTACCATCGATGTAAATAAGTACACTGGATTGGTAACTCAAGCCCCGCAACGCGAGCCGCCGGCAATGGTTGCGTTAAAGATTTTGCAGGGGCGATGGGGGAATAGATCTTTTGTCGGTCAAGTTGTACAGACCGTCTAGTTAAATATTAACTGTAATTACTTAACAGTTATAGCAATGTATCTATTATAACAAGATTTACCCGTAATACTGCTCCCAAATCCGTGCGGTTTTAATACGGTTAACAATACAGTCTCACGCTTTTTCCCCCAACGCCCCTTCAATTCAGCCCGGCTGCAACCCGCACGCACAGCTGTGTTGGCTCGGAAATCACTACACGAGACTTACGGGGAGCGAGCTATCCAGTTGTATTTATTTACATCGATGGACATTACCGAATAGGACCGACTAAAATTTTATCATGTTTAAATTATTGAGTAGTGACGATCAGCGACCGGTATTAGGCACGCGACCGGAATTTGGGTCGTTTACCTTAGGCCTATATGTTAGGAATATATCACCGACCATCTTTTAAAATAAACCATAGATCAACATGTAGTAAAACAATGTGGAATGGGTGCTCGGTTGCCGAGCGATATGACTTGAAATAGGTTACGACTCATATTTTATGGTTGATTTCGGAACTATTTTCGATATTCTGAACTAGAATGAGGGGTGCCAGAGTAGCACCCCAGGGCTGCTTTGAATATAGAAGGTCACAGTCCACAAGACCGTAAGTACATAAACCAATATTGGAAGAAATTGTATTAATGGTACCCAAACGAACATTTCTCAAGATTTATACATGAAACCATCGCCGCGGCGGCACCGGTAGTTGCTCTGTGGTAAATACGTAATTTTGATGAGGTATTAATTTTTATCCCCACTATTTTTCCGCTTTTTGGGGGAATAGTGCGGTAAGCCACTATCTCCATTTCGGGAGGCATAAATACACGGAAACTATGTTTCAGTTATACAATAATTTGCAAAAGAAGCCTCCGCTGCCTCTCGTAAGCATAAAGTGTGCGTACTCCTTTACTTTAAAGAAATATTTCTTTCTCTCCATTTATTTATTTATTTTATTATTTTGCATATTTATTTTTTATTTTGATATTTTATTTATTTATTGTTTTCGTATTTTCTGGTTGTTTATTTATATACTGTCGGTTTATTTATGTAATATTTCTTTTTTTATTCTTTTGGTATATCTATTTTTTATTGTGTTATTATTTTAGCAAAAAATTGCAACAAATAATAAGATGACGATGTTCTCTTCCTCCTACGCAGGCTTTCTTATTTCTCAAATCGTGAAATCCTTCTCACCGCTTACTACGGATGCTTCTTTCCCATCCTCGCCTATGGTGTTGCAAGTTGGGTACATGACAGCTCAAAATCGAAAATAATTTTCAAAGCCTAGAAGAAGGCTTTACGAGTTATGTTTGGCCATAGTAGACTGACATCATGTAGAAGCAAATTCAGAGAGAACAACATCCTAACGTTTCCTTCAATTTATATTTTCAATTGTATGATATTTTTGAGAAACAACTTGGATATACAGTAATTCCTTATCAACCTCCTTCTATTAATCTCCGGGGATCTAATCACCTACCAATACCTCGACACAGAACCACATTTTTCAGCACCATACTTATTACTCTTCCATCAAGCTTTTCCACCACCTCCCTTCATCCCTAAAAAATTAAACAAACGCCATAACATAAAAAAATTTTGAAAGAGTTTCTTATTCCTAAAGAATTTTATAGCTTAGAGGAGTATTATTTCTAAGTAATTTATTTATTTTATAACGTTGATGTTTTACATTGTGCATAAATTGTACATATACAATGTGTTGACGATTGTTTTGCACATTTGTGTTTGTGACAGTAAAATATTTTGAGTTTGAGTACGATGTTTTGTTACAGAGGGGCGCCTGCCGGCGGAGCTGAGAGAGACTGAGAGCACGTCTCCGTGCAGAGTGGCTGGGGAGAGGACGGTGCCTCACGGACATCAGGTGAGGCCTACACCACGGTGGTGGGTATAAATTACAAGAATGGCAATATCAAATTTGTTTTCCCCGTAAGGAGGTTTATTTTTAAAATCTCTGGTTAATTAATAAACCTCCTTAAAGTTCCGGCCAAATCATTATGTGGGTGGCGAAAAATGGAAACTCCAGCTGAATAAATGACTTAATGTTAAAGACAAATTTGCTCCACTACACAGTTAAGTAGTTGAACATATTTCCAACAGATAGAAGCACATTTACTTGGGTATATTTAGAGAACTTTCTCAGCTGATTTGGGGAACATAAACAAAGAGCATAACTGTCTATAACTTCAGATGGGTAAATGATTGGCCAAAAACATACTTTGAACGCCAGCAGCGCACTCACTCACCCGCCTAATGATTTGGCCGGAACTCTAGCGATTCAGTCCATTATCAACAATAATTTCAAACACTTGATAGTACTTTGTTAATTGATAAAAACAACAAACATGCTGTTTAGCGTTAACAAAGGTTTACTGTTTAGTTATTGGCAAAAGGAAGAAACACAAACCAACGACACTTTTATTCCGAGCTGCATGCACGACTGAGACAACATTGAATTTCATTTCGTATGTAATTATAATAATTAATATATTGGCATGTAATAGTTAATAACCGAGCGAGATGGAACTAAATTCCACAATTAATTCTATTTATCTATTTAAAGGCTTGGTGAAGTTTTTATTAGTTGTTTGTGGACACGCTTTGTATAGTGTGCGGGGAAACTGGGAGAGAGATGGAAAATGAATGTTTTGAGGCAAGCGGACGATTCACTTGATATGCGCAAGTCATCGGCTGCAGCAGATGGGTTTTATTGTCTCTATTAAGCTTCCTATTGGGAGCAGAGGTTGTTTTTCTTAAAGTTTATTTTTCATCCTTAAATAGTTACTTATCAGACTAAAAGTTACAAATACAGCCATACAGATGTTAATCCGTTCCATAAGAACATTTATCTATTCCGATTTGAAAACATAAATTATTAAATCTGAAAACAATAACGTAATCAACGGGAAAAAACGGGGAAACCAATTGTTCGTGTTTTGCTAAATTAAATAAAATGGAACTGTGTCTGAATACGTTTGTTCTGCTTTTTGCTTGTTTGTTTTTTGCTGACCAACGTTGCAACGTATTATATATTGATTAGGGAACCAATTTATGAGTTCTCAGTTCCCAATGAGTTCTCAGGTAAACGCGATTACTTTATAGCCTCAAAAGGCACTTCTAAATGTTAAGGTATTTCAGGATACATATAGACCATCAATATCGACAATAATCTTGGCCATTATCTTTGTAACAGACATCGCAATATTCTTTTAGTTTGTAGATTCCATGATTTGTAATTAATTACAAACTACCTCATCGCTTAGGTTAATTTGAATAACAATTGTTTAATTGTTTGCAACAAAAATCAGAAAGCAAATACGAAAGTAAGTATTTACATTTTTTTAATAATAAGCAGGCTTAATCCTTTTTTGTATTTCGATGCTTTAGTCTTACAATAATTTAAATACACTTTTATATAGATATTTTTGATCGATTGTTGAATTTCAATACATCGAAAAGAAGAGAAAACTTAGCGACGAAACCCTTCTCTGAAAACCACGTCATCAGGAAAACACATAAACAAAACGGGGTATCAAAGTTTTGCCAGGTCGAATTGCCCAGGGGATACGACGGCTCATCACGAACTTCAAATGATAGGTTATATTATGGGCGGCGGCACGCAATGCCGCGGACGCACGAGAACAGGCTACCGCAAATAAACTTCTCAGATAATTGTTACTGGTTACTTTAAACAAGTTTAATTAGCATAAATATTTTTATTAGTACCTTAATTGTCATAAAAGTTCAATATTCACTGGAAGAATAAAAGTCTTTTATTTTCATTTGACCACTCCACAGAAATGTAAGGGAATATTATCAGATGTAAGTAGCCTAGCTGTCTAGAGAGCTAATAACTTATCTCAAGAGCGTGAACGGATCCAATAAACAGGTTTTGTCTCAGAGGCCTAAATTTTTTCAGAATATTGATTTGTTTATTTAATTTTAGTTTTCTGTTTGCCTTATTATTAGAGTGCTTCGTTTGAAAGAGAATCTTTAATTCATTTCATATAAAAAAGTTAGATTTTGTTTGGAAATATGTAATGTTAGTATTTAAGTTTAACAAATAAACTTGGACTGATCGATGAAGACCAAATGATTTGTCGTGAAAGATTTTTGTTTTGTTTTTGTTTTGGCTTTGTTTATGTATTTGCCTTTGTAGTGGCATGTACTGTTTTGAAAAAATAAATACATCCTTTTTCTTAGTAAATTTCAAAATATCTACTTTTCGACACAGGCTTGATATTTCACAGTCTTACGCTGTGAAAGCTTTATAACTACAAAAGAAATTTTAGAGGCGAGATAATTTTGTAAAATCTTGAAAAGGCCTTTTATTACTTTTTGAATGAATAAATCTTACAGTTATTCATAAGCCACAAACCATTCTACGATAAAATAACGAGCAAACAGTTTTGCACTTTGCTACATTTTAACAGTTTACTGTATGTTTAATCACAGCTGTTTTGCTTATTTTTGGATCCAATATAAAAGGATCCAATATGTAAGTTTGATCGTACTTTTAGGGATTTCCAAGGGTTCTATGTAGTACTTTTATAAGTTATAAGAGAGATGCTATTGCAAACGATGTATTTTTTTATAAAAATACGTTGAATCGTATCAAGACTTTACAACCCCCCTATTCTTTTGAAACACCCGGTAAAAATAATGGAATACAGAACTATTACAATAAAACGAAAAAAGAAAACTTTAAGACATTATTGTTAAGGAACCATTATATTTTAAATCAATCGTTTTTTGAACGTGCTTTTGCCAGAAAATAACATCCAAAGTAGCTCATCTTGCTAGAATAAAATATCTAAAACAGGGAGAGGAGGGCTCAAATAATGTTTATTTTCTTATAATTATGACAGAGCAATATTATGGGACTGACGTATTCGATATGATCAATAAATCAAATTATCCAAAAATCTTTTCTCTAGGAGTTTCTTTAATATTAGTAAAATCGCATACGTGCCTCCTACCCGGACGTGATTTTCAACAGATCTGGGGATTCAGCAGTTGGAAATGACGAGCCACAAGCGCTCCTCTACTCCGATCCGTCAAAGTGTTTGTCCGGCAGAATTTCACTTTGTAATGTATGCATATTGTAAATGTGCCCACATATTTATGCTCATTTATGCCTACACATGTATGCATATATGGGGTAGCTTCCTCAACAGAAATTCCTAAATATAGACTTTTATATTTCAGCATATTTCGAGATCGTTTCTCTAGCAAGTTTAAACAAAACACGAAGAATAAGTTTTTAAACTTTTTAGAGGAAAACCTATGATGTACACTGCACATAATTATATCAATGTTAAAGACAAAAATAAATAATCGTCTTTCTTAGTGTCTTATATCAACAAATCCCTAACAGTATCATACAACTTAGTGGGAAACTCTGGTTTAATACTGGGAAATCTTTGGTTAAGGTCAAGCTCGATCATGCTGCAGTTTCTCATGAAATTATTGTTGATGAAATTTATTTTTATTTGCAGAGCGATTTATACCTTGGTAAAGATTGACTTCATTCCTTGTTATTTCGATCTTCCAAAACAACAAAAATACTGCTGTTATTGTATAGTTTGTTAGGTTTCGATACACCGGAAAAGCCATTCGCGCATCAGCGCACAAAAAGCGGCCACGAATAAGTTAATTACGAATTAACCTTCAAAATTGACTGTATGTGATGTTGAAAGGTTGAGGACTCATGTATGAGGTTGAAAATGGTTGAATATTAAAATAGTATTTCATAACCTAAGTGGAAAGTGGGCCATTAGATAATCGAGACTCATGTTTGAAGTGTGAGTTTCATCGAACACTTTATATGGCCGAGAATATGCTAACCACTTTCACTCGTTTTTTGAACCATACTTTTCGATATACAGCCTATTATGAAACAATAACAAATATCTTTTTAACCGGAAAGATAAAAACGCATAATAAACATTAATTTTGAATTGTAAACATTATTTTTACGTAGTAATGTAATGTGGTAATCAATGTAATGATGCATTTTCGCAGATGATAAGAACACAACGAAAATAGGTGATTTTAGAGTAGTGTAGAGGAATAGTACGTTACGTTAGTAGACCGTTAAGTACTGTAAAACTTTCCGGGCGTGTGAGGCACGATACTTCACATCATACTACTCAGAATAAACATATTTTTTATCATAATGTATTCCTTGCAATTAATTCACAGATAAAAATAAAAATGTTCCTAACTAAATTAATGAATTTAGCCCCACAATATCCGTTTATATCATATGAATTGGCATTTATTCTTTTCAATTCATAACTTTAATATAGATATCATATACCATGAGTATTTCACCAACCCAACCACTTTTACTCACCAAGCAATATAATAGGCTGCTGAGTAAAAACGTGTGAGTTGATAGGAAACAAGCTTCTTCTTCTTCTCTTTTAGGAGTAATAATATTAATCATGGAAAGCCTTTCCAATTTGGTTATGTTTACTTTTGAAATTATATATTTAAATGCGTTCGGATGGTTTTTGAACAATTTATAAAATGCCTTAAAACTAAATGGACCTATAAATAGATCAAGATAGTTTAGTTAAAACCACGAAAATGAGATAGTTCCTTAAATTGGTAATATTTTGTTTTATTTGTTTTTTTGACTTTATAGTTTGACAGATGTATCGTCTGAAACTTTGACATCCCACATGGTGGTTTGAACAGTGCTGCCATCAGCTGACAGGTGACTAGAGGAGTGACTCACTATTCACCACCGTTTCAAAAATAGGGCCCATGGTTTACCTGTGTGATTATTCCTGCATACGTTCATTCATTATTTTTTCATACCTATTATTATTCTTTTTTTTAATAATTATTTCAGTGATCGTTTGTTCCATTCATTCATTCATGAAGCGCGGCAAGCCACTTTCCATAGCCGGTACCTGAGCGTGAGCGAGCCATATACCCGGCCCCAACCATAGTGGGGCTCAGTTCGCCTTTAAAACTGACGTTAGTTTTAGCTTTTACCTTATTGACGGTCTAGGTCGTGTTATTTGACTGTTTTGATTGTTTACTTCTTTTATTTCCGCATCAACTCGCTGTCTATTTTGTAGTGAACGTTATTTTAAAGTACTTCGTTGTGAATGTAAGAAAATACATCCTATGTCTGCGTGCATACTTCACATTTCGAAACAGACCAAAAAAGAATTTCAAATTTCAAATCCTTACTATTATAAAAATTTTAAGGTATTGCTTGTATTATTTATATGCTTAATGTGATGCTGATCTGTAAAAAAGGAAATCTGTGAACATAATTTATTTCAGTTGTAGGCGTATTTATGCAAGAATGAGCTTTTTACTGTTTGATTTCAATGACAAAGAAGGGCAACAGTGCGTTTACAAAGAGAAGGGATCCGAACAGTAAACAAACCCGTTATGTTTGGCGCTTCAGTTAACAATATCGACCAATTACTGTCCGTCAGTTTGTCCAACCCACAAATACGAACAGTTTTCGTCCACAGTAGGGGATATTACTTGATATTAGGATTCTGCTAAACTATTAATTTGAGCGTTTAAATTCGATGAGTATGCAGGTCTGTTGCGACGGGGGCGTTTTAATTTACTTATATTTATGGTGGGTGTACTCAGTTACCTTAAGATGTTTTAAAGTCTATTCTTGACAATCTAACACAATCTAACACAGTCAGTTGTCGAACTATCATATATTCTTATTCTTGTACCGGTACTAATGAGGACGGCAAAATGAATATAGATGCACCCCCGTTGCAGCAGACCTGCATACTCAGCAAATTGTAAACGCAAAAAAAATTCAGTCCAACATAGCAGGTATTACATGTTTTTCTAAGCTCAGTAAGAATACCATAGGAAATAAGTATGTAGCTTGGCTGCAACCGGTATGTTAAAACTGGGTGGTTTTAATTCAACATTTAGTAGTTCTGAACTAGAAGAAGCCATATACCAGGGTTTATTAAGGTATGTAGAGAAATAAAGAAGATATATATTTTTATATACCATAAATATAAGATGGGAAATGAGTATTCAGGTTTGCTGCTTCTAAAATGGAAATACCGAGAATTTTAGGCTAATATACATTAGATTTCATTTAGATGTAGCCACAAACCGTATTGATATATGTTGGACGTAAGCGAAATATAGAAGTTTACTTGTTTCCCATAAGGTTAACATTGGGAAATAAGTAAAGTTAAAAAAACTCAAAAACCCAAAAATTCAGAAACTTCCGGTGGTCTGATCGGGCTGGTTTACGAATTCGTCCGATTGATTACCACATTACATGTTTGTACCAAATATCATAAAGATCGGACCGTATTTGCGGCTGATATCATGTCAACAGACATATAAACTGTGTATATAAATTCGAACGAATTATGTTTTAAGCTTCTGGGACCCAAAACTAAAAGTTATCATGGTCTCGGGCTTATGTCTTACCATGAGCACTAAGGCAACAGCTTCTTCCCTGTAGGGGAAATTTGCTAAAACAACGTAGAGTATCTGTAATAAAATGAAACAAATTAAAAAAAAAGATTATTCGTAAATACGAAGAAATTATTCATAAAAATATATTTATGAGTACAGAATAGCAGGAATAATAATGTAGTAAGTGGCCACTGTTTCAGACTGTCGCAGCAGCCCTGCTGAAGTCATTGACAGGTTCGGTATAGCAACGAGTGGTTTATGCAATCTTCCAATTAAGCGCTGACATTGGACATTGCGGCAATGAACTGCCGTTTAATTTTCCATTAATTTTTACTACCACAGCATGGACAAATAACATACCCCCGTTGGAGCAGACTTGCATACTCAGCGAATTTCAAATGCAAAATAATATATTTTAATCTAACATAGCGAGATTTGACATGTTTTTGTAAGCTTCATAAGATGGGGAATGAGTCTGCAGGTTTGCTGCTACAGGTATGTTTAGACTGGTTGGTTTTAATTTAATATTTAGTAGATATGAACTAGAAGAAGCCATTTACCAAGTTTTATCAAGATATGTTGAGAAATAAACGAGATATAGAATTTTACTTATTTCCCATAAGGTTAACATTGGGACAACGTACTGTGTTTACCACTTTCAATATCTCGGTAACCAATGGACATAGAGCAGTGATTCAAGATACTAATTGTTTATTTTTTTGAGCTGAATTCAATGGTGCCAACAAACATTTCATAAATTTTATTTTTCTATGTAAAAAGCTCAAAAACCCATTTTTGAGGGGGTTTATCCCCCTTTACCCCCCCTTCCGGTGGCCAGATCGGGCTGGTTCACGAACTCGTCCAGTCGATTACCACTTTACATGTCTGTACCAAATTTCATCAAGATCGGACCATTTTTACGGCCGCTATCGTGCTAACAGACACATATTATAGATATATAGATATATATATCTAAAAATTCGAACGAATGGTGTTTTTTGCTTCTGGGGGTTGCAAAACGAAAAGTTATCGTGGTCTGGGGCTTAGGTCTTACCATGAGACCTACGGGAATAGCGTCTTCCCAATAGGGGGAATTCGCTAAAACACATTGCCACACCTGTAAACAGTGCGCAAAATGATTCATTTACACTTTAATTTCATTCCCGCTCGCTTCCCCGGGTTACTTGGCACATTAAATCAGGGCTACTTGATAATTAGAATAGGTTAATGTGGCACACAAAAGAGAGAACTATGACGTCAAACACCACAGGCCAGTTTCTAATGGTCAGAAATCCTATGACACCGTATTCTAAATTCTAGTTGCCTTGTCCGAGATCAGCTGATTTCATTGTCACCGTTTCTATCTCAATTTCCGGTTCGTTCCAATAGAATAAGCAAAAATAACCTCAATGAACTTTTGTGTACAGATCTGTTAATAGGTTAAACTGTTTAAATAATGGTGTCAGGAAAAATATTTGTGTATTACGAGCACAAATAGTCATTGCCGCTCTCTAAATGTTTGGTCGCACTCAGCTGACCGTCTCAGCTACAGTTCTCGAGCGGCAATGACATACTTTGCGCTCTTAATACCCAAATAACTATTGTCGTGTGTTTTTAAAATTCATGTTATATAGGTATTTTAAAGAAGAGCGGATTTTAGTCGATCCTTTTCACGTTCCTTTCTATACCAATGAGTTTTCATAACATGCTCCATGTTAAATCATGCGTACACATGTATATGAAGGGTAGGTCGGGACGACAACTAATTTAATCTTGCAGCGTCAAACGCCGAAAGCCCTATTCAAAACATGGTAGGGACAACCCCTTTAGGCGTGGGTGATTAACACGGAAACTAATTGACTGAGAACGTCGAAGATAGTTCTCAATCGGCACAACAATCCAGAGTGCTTGGACACAAATAAACCACCCTTTTCTCGCAACGAATTTCCAGTAATAAATTATACAGTACACCTCGGATTATCCGGACCCAACATTATCCGGACCGGTCCAGCCGAGAAATTAAAAAATTAAAATCACGAAAAAACTTTATTTTAGCGAGTTCACGAGTGAAATGCGCCTTCTAAAAGTAAAATGTAAATGCAATACATTAATGTATACAATGTGTGTATTGGAATCACAATAATTGAAGGAGCCGCATTGCTTAAACAGTACATTACATCATTTTTATAACGAAGTTTTTTTTGTTTGCTACTTGGGGCACTTGCTGTAATCTGCAAAGTCGTAGCCCATGGCAATTTCGGAAGTTTATTGCCGCCAATTTAGGCTACATGTTTATAGTTGTGAACTCTTTGTGTGAACTGATATTGAGTTTCAAAGTGAGTGGTTGTAAAAGAAAAAAAAAGTGGTTTTAACTTTAGAACAGAAACTGAATGCTGTCAAAAGGCTTGACACGGGGAAATCAGGTAAAAAATAGCAAAGGAACTGGGTGTTGGGTCAAGTACTGGAGTTAGTGACTGGAGGAAGAATCGAGCGCAGTTAGAAAAATGGTATGCGTAAACTGGTAAAATGCGTAAAAATGGTACAAGTTTTTCAAGACTGTACAGCTTGAAAGACTTGTATAGTCTTGACACGCCGTTTGCACCATTAATTTAACAGGGGCTATGGTACGCGATCGCTATTCAGGCGGTATTGTAATGATCTCGGATTATCCGGATTTTTTGTTATCCGGATCGGCGTTCTGCCACATTAATCCGGATAATCCGAGGTGTACTGTACTTTGCATCACATTATTTATTATGAGATTTGAAATCGCTTAGACAGCTGTACCCGATTATGGTCAGCTGTTGAAGTAGTTTTGAAGCTCTCGCTATCGTACGGCGTCGGCGTCGATTGTATGTGAACGATTGAAATTAAATTTAATCTATGAGAATTTTAATAAGAAAAACCTTCCCATGTCACAATTATTTTAATCCTACATCATTTTGGAAAATAGTCATCGATTCATAAATATTTAGAAACCGAACGAGATGCCAACTCGTCATGGTGATGTTGTAGCTGAAAATATTATAGTCATCCTTCACTCATATTCGCCTTAAATACCCCTGACCGATGGTCGGCGTCTTAATGGTAAACTAATCTAATCTAATCTAATCTTTAGATAATACAGGGTGTTTTAACGCAACCCAAAACTTTATTTTATTAGTGAAGGATCATTTCCCCACAAGATCCCCGGATTTGACCTCACTATATGATTTTTTGGGGGATACATAAAAAGTAAGGCATACGAAAACAATTCACAGGGTATTCAGCACATCAAAATAAACATAACAAATTTAATGCAAAGAATTCAAAGACGTATCTTGCAACACGTTCAGGAATTTGATTGAGAGAGCGCAACTTTAAACAAATTTCAATGGTGGATTGATTGAACATATAATTAGAACTAAATGTGATCAAACTTAAGTAATAGGTTGTATAGAATGTAAAGGTTAACAAAACAATACTCATTTCATATTTATAAGTGAATTTTTCAATCTTAAAATGGGTTGAGTTAAAAAAACACCCTGTACTAATAACAATTTATATAATGAGATGGATTATGAGGCTATGATGGTTATGGATCCAAGGAGTTCTGTGCGAGTTCTGTATTTGCATCGTCAGCAAGGTGTTTATCCGATAATAATATGATTAACAACAATCGATATATCCATGCAACATATCGTAGTAGTGCAGATAAATTCGTGTTATTTATCTGTATACAGTGTGTAAAAAAAGTCCGTCCCCCCCTCCTTAATTTTTTTGTTTGTTACAACAAACAATTAACCTTCGGGGAATGATAAACCCAGATTATTTTTTGACGTTACCAACAATTTTAAGTGTCCCCCAAAAATGGGGGATTTTGGGGGCAACTCAAAATTTTCAAATGCAAACCCCTTTTGAGTGACTCCTCATTTTAAAGAGATTTCAAAAAGTAGACGAATGGTAAAATTGGAGGTCTCTAACGTGTTTCTATCCAAATTGACAGCTTGTCAACGTTTTTAGGAGTCGTACTCAAAACTTTGACAAGCTGCCAATTTTGATAGAAACACGTTAGAGTCCTCCAACCTCCACCAATCGCCAATTTTTTTAAAGCTCTCTAAGTTTAGGGGTCACTCGAAAGGGGTTTGCATTTGAAAATTTTGAGTTGACCCCAAAATTCCCCATTTTTGGGGGACACTCAAAATTTAAAATATCACCAAAAGATACTACTTTTTCATTTAATAACATTTTTCCCAGGCTTGTTTCATTTTTAGTCACCAAAGGTGAATTAAAACTTCAAACGTCCTAGACGCCAGGTTTCAAGGATGTGTTGTATTCAAAACTTTGACAAGCTGTCAATTTGGATAGAAACACGTTAGAGACCTCCAATTTTCACCATTCATCTACTTTTTGAAAGCTCTTTAAAATGAGGGGTCACTCAAAAGGGGTTTGCATTTGAAAATTTTGAGTTGCCCCTAAAATCGCCCATTTTTGGCGGACACTCAAAAATTTTGGTAACGTCAAAAAATAATTAGGGTTGAGTTAGTATCGTTTGTCTTAACCCAAGGTTAATCGTTTGTCTTAACAAACAAAAAAATTAAGGAGGGGGGACGGACTTTTTTTACACACAGTATACTGTAAATTGTTCATTCTAATTTAGAACATGAGTGACAACAATCGATTTATCGTTGCAGCATAACGTAATAAGTAACCAGTAGGCGTTCTTTACCTGTATAGACAGTTAGTTGTTGTTCATTCTACATTATACATTATGAATGTTATCAATCGATATACCGATGTTACAGATCGAAAGAGACGACCCATGCGAGTTCTGCATCTGTATAGACAGCAAGGTGTTCTGTTGGTGGGGCCAGCAGCACTGCACGACCAACGACTCGTCCGATAACACTACGGGTGAGTATTCGATTAGATTAAGGTATCATAATTACTCGCATTATTGGTATTAGTCAGCAAATTGTAAAACCCGTATGTTTTCTTATTCTTATAAGGAATATTTTAATAACTTATTGAAGAATAAAGACAATTTAAGGTTGAAATTGGGTTCAATATTAAACAGAAATCAAGAACAACGTCCAAACCAAGTAACTAAAGGTTTATAATAACTTTGAAATCTAAATTGAATAAAAAACCTTAAAACGACCATAATTAAGTTTCAATTTAATTAGAACTTTTCTAATAATATTTGCGGTTTACTTTTGAGTATTCGTAGCTTGAGACTACTTTGCCGATTTTATTTGTAGGAAACTAAAATTTAATTGATTAAAGAATACATTCAATTTATGTGTTTTTGGCATTAGACTACATGGTCTTTAGCTTTAAAATACCAATCCAAACGTCATGCGTAAACATGTAAATCTGATCCTTATACTTACTCGAGTTCTTTCATAAACGTCAACCAATAATCAACAAATTAATTAATTGATTACTTACTTGATTGATTGATTAATTATTTGATTGCTTATTTAATTTAGCATGTATAAGTTAAACTGGCGTTGCTAAATATATGTAAATAATATTACATTTGAATTAATGATTATCGCGGTACTTTGGTATTGTACGGAGGCAACTGTTTTTGGAGAGATTGTTTTGCTGGACATCAAAAATAACTACATCATTGTGAAGAACGTACTTTAATCAACTTACTTTCCAAATTTGACGTAATTATGATGAACGGTATTTGTGTTCTGCCTCCCAGAAGGCAGCGACGTCAGCGAGGATTGAGTGTTCACGTCGTCACCGCCGCTATCGTCCACACCCGATCGCCACCCTTATACAGCGCGCTGCGGCGGTTATGTTAGACTGGGTTATCATAAATATGTTAGTAGGACTTTCCTCGTTATGTTACGAATCAAACGATACCAGATGAATCATACTTCCGCCCACCAAGTCCCCTCCAAGTAGGCCTAGGTCTGGTTGTTGACCGGAGCGTGCATTTCACCTGTCAACGGGTTTTGGCGGGCGTAAGTATGACTCATTTGGTATCGTTCGATTCGTAACGAAATGAGGAAAGTCCTACTAACATAAAGATGATAATCTAACTTAACAAAACCGCTGCAGCGCGCTGTATGAGAGTGGCCTCCGCATAATACCAAAGTACCATTATCGCTTTTAACTGTGTTGGAAAGAGAGAGAATCCATAAAAAGTGTAGTAATTTACTGGTGGATATAAATTGAAGACGTATTATATCACTTATAATATATTTACCTTTGCAATGTGCAGAAACGAAATACGGTAAATACGCATATCAGATAGAAAATGGCGATCGATTTCGATTGGTGAAACCAATCATCATCAGGCCGAATCAGAGACTGGCAGGATCAAGATGGCGGCCGTCTATATATCCTATTGGTCCCGGGAAGTTTTATTTATTTATTTACTTACAAGTGTCACATTGGTTTACATTTTTAAGCTACAGGCTAAGTAAACATATGACTTGTCAAAATTATAATTTCCTAAAATAATATAATTAAAATAAACAACGATTTACAAAAAATGTAGACAACTCTCTACATACACAAAGTTTCAAATCAAAAGTTATTTGAAATGTACTCTTTCACAGAGTAGTGCGCCCGACTCGTGAGATAGTTCCTCAGGGAGTGCCTAAACCTCTTTGAATCGTGCTCTTGTTTGATTGGTTCAGGGAGCCCATTGAAGTTCTACTGAACACAGGTTTCTGTAGGTTCCGCTTGAGTCAAAGTTGACTTGTACGTTCATTATGATGTCTGTTTAGTGAACAAGAAATAAGGGTTCAACGTAGCCTTGAAAACATGGAACATCATGAATAGGATATAAAATTTCAGAACAGAAGTTTACAACAGATTCGGGCACATCGGCAACATACAAGATGAACTGTATTGACTGTGATAACTTTTAAAATGGGCTCACCATCAAGAGATTCAAGAACCACGATCGGCTTGGAAAATCAATAAACCGAAAAGATCGAATGTCGCAAAACATATTTTAGAATATGGCCACTCATTAAGAAAATATAAAAATCACTAAAAAAATCCTGAAGAATTGCTAGAAAGAGAATATGATGAATGCATGGAAAGAATTCTTGATGTTTAAAGAAATGTGCAGAGAAAGAAACAAATTATTGAACAGACAAGTCAACTTTAACTCGAGCGGAAACTAAAAAAACCTGTTTCTTGTAGAACTTTCGGCGACCAATAAGATATATGGAAAGCCGCCATCTTGATCTTGCCAGTCTTCCATTGGGCCAGATGATGGTCGTTGTGACCAATCGAAGACGATCGCTGTTTTCTATATTTTACGTATATTACCGTCTTGTATGTGAGTGCAGTATAAGTGTAAAAATATTATAAAGGTTGTAAGACGTCTTTTATCTATGTCTAGTATATAGAACAACACGTATCATTCTAATTATAAGCTTTTAAATTGTACGGTTATTTTGCAGACATAATAAATAACCTCATCATGTAATAGCCTCTAAATATATATTTCCAAGAACATTTGTTTTCTTGAATGTTGACTGGGGATTTAACTTAACAATCTACAAACAACACAATAGTGTATTTCACTAGTAGTCACGAAAGTGGTCCATTTCGGAGGAAGATAGTATTTTACACACCAGTCGTAAGCCGAGCATGTAATAAATCATCCGCTATTTCATACTTATAGACTTATAGACTAGATTATGGCTGTAAAGTCTATTTTCGTTTAAAGTCAGCTAGTATAACGATAGAACTGTCAAAATATTAACTTCGTTCGTTTGGGTAAGGCGTAATAGTATTTGTGTTTGAAAAACCAATGTTTGGGTGCGGAAGGAAATGTTCAGATCAGGTAAAGTCACTTGGTTATAATTTGTTTTGATGTAAGAAAATTGAGGTTTTTGAGGGTTTTCAGCTGTACGGTAACGGGTCATTTTCGTTTACAGAGTGACGTTTGACTCGGTTCATAACGCAATCTAAAATGTTACACTCACCACGGCTAAAGTAACCCGCTGATAAGAAACCAGCAAAGACACGAAAATACTATTTAAATAATCAATTTCCTTCATTCTGATCTTCCGATCAGAGATTCTCAACTGAGGGAAAATTTTTCGAGTAAAACCCTCCTTTTTTAACTGTTTTGACATATTTTCTTTGATTGCAGACTCCAGCACCAGTAGCTGGAGCGACCCCGCCGACCCCTCGGCCAACACGACGGCCGCCGACGTCACAGAGACGGCCTCCCCTCCCACGCTCTGCACTGTCATGGGTGAGTGCGGAGTCAACACTTTCGAAAATTCGGCGAAACTTAGAATCCGTCTCCACCGTTAAAATCGATGATAAAAATCGACGTTTTTCGATATTTACAATCGCGATTATGTAATCACGATAACGTTTCGATATCGTAATCGAGGCATCACTAATCAGTAGTTCATAACCCAACTATAATTTTAACTAACGTGATGAAATCTAACAGTCACACAATGTGAATAAAACCTAGTAAGGTAGCATATATTGTAACTTTATCAACTTCATAACCTACTATATTTTAACTAGCAAGACGTACTTAAAACTAATTTCACGTCGTTCGCCCCTTTGTATTTGATTCATTGTTAATCGTTGTCAACGTCGTGCTTTACTAAAAGTATTCGTGCTACCTGCAATTGAGTATACTTATAGCTACAAGCGATTCCAATTTCATTTTGGAATGTTCGAACCGTGTACCTTTTCTAAGTGATTTTTGCGTTTTACATACTTGTTGGTAGACTACTAAATACATCCATCACTACTGTCACTTTTCACTCCTAGATTCATCGCGATTTCTTTTTATGAAACCAAACCGGTTAACAAACCAAATCTTTCCATTCCTTGAATATAACATAGAGTTGTCAGTTTCTCTAATTCTAATAGGATATTAGTAATTACTAACTGGAATCGACGTTTGCAAAATAGTCACCTTCATTGTTTATTTACAATAAGTTATACAATGATAAATAAATAAATAAATGATAACAAGAATAAATAATATGTTAATTAAAGTATTCGATAAATTATATAAAATAAGAAAACTTCGATTTTAACTGTGGAGATGGATTCTACAGTTTAGCCGAAAATTCTACTTGGAACTTTTGTCAGCATATTATGGGCTCATTTATCCTCACCTGACCTACGCTGTTTCTGTTTACGGTTGAGAAAGTCAACGAACCTAGTTCTTATTCAGACTGCAGAAAAAGGCAATACTCATTCTATTTTCCCTCCTAAAACGCTATTCTTGCAGGGAAACATTCAGATCATCTAGAACTTTAACATTTTCGTCCATCTACATCTTGGAAACGTTGTCCTTCACCAAGAAAAATATTACATGATTCATATATCTGCTAGTCACGAATATCCAATCTGAAATGCTTAGGTTTGAAACCTTCCCATTCTCTGACTAATAACATATTTTTTCCAAAAAACATTTCAAATACAATGATATTATGTTAGTCAATAGCCTTCCGAGCGAGATTTTGGAAAATTCAGGTCCATCCTCTTGGAAAGGGTTCTTTACTGCGTCCGTGATAACTGCTATTCTTTTTTATTGTATTAACCTGTAAATATTCAATGGTCAGTGGCTCTATCGACTGTCCACAGTTGCTAGAAGCGATTGACTTTACAATTCCTAGATGCACCCGATCTATGTCTGTGTTTCAAAGAAAGTGCATGAACACCTGCTATGCCTATTACTCTGGGGTCTCAAGACTGCAAAAACATAGGAGTGGTGCTGCTTCTCATATCGACTTCTTCACTGGATCTGCTGATTCATTCAAGCGTAATGCTTTGCAGCATCTTCTGCAGCTTCCCGAGAACTGTTCTGACCTTCGTCTTTTTGCTTATTTGTATGCATCTTAGAATTAACTGTAGCCTCCTTTTCTTCTCACTTATTTGCATGTCATTATTTATTAATTTTCCTTGTTTCATGTACATAAAATATTAAATTGCTTTTCCATTTTTAATATTTAAGTTCAATTTGCATGACTCGAGCAATTGTTAATCATTTTTACTTCTCACGTGCTTGCTTTTGTTTATTTATTACATGTATATTTTCTGGATGGTTATTATTTTATAGTTTATTGTTGTTACATTTGTTTGTTAGAGTTTAATTATGTTGCCATAGTTGCTATATAACCTATTACCATGTTCTTAAGTAAGCCATCTCAGCCTATGTACTTAATTTGTTTTGTAAAAGGATGTTTTCCGTGTACAAATAAATAAATAAATAAATAAATAAATAAATGGTTTTTGGATAATATGTTTGTAAACTACTTATGTCTGTCTGACAGCTGTTCTTATTTATGATTAATTGTTATTATTATCAGATGTCTTTTTGTTATTGTGAATTGAACTTGTCCTAAATAATATTGTAAAAATATAGCTTGTTCTTTAATAGTTAATTTTATTATTAATTTGTATCCGTCTAGACCGATAATTTATTATAATGTTTCAGATGCTCGTTACTTGATGAGAAAGAATGTTCAGCTTGTTGAGAAAGATTATATGATTTGACTTGGCTAATACAAATTGATTGTTAGTCTGGCCAAATAAATGACTTACGACGTAAATAGACTGTTTTCTCTGTTAGAGAGGCACCGTGACAGTTTTTGAACTTCTGTTATATTTTTTTGTTTTTTTCTATCACAGTGTAATGCAAATCATGACCCAGGCATTTGCTAGTATGCCGAAGCGTTTCTTCATATTGAAAGTAAATAAAGCTAACTAGATTTTGTTCTGAGAAATTCAGACGAAGTTTGAGTAAGGTTTCTGATCTTCCGGTTTCTTTTTGAAGTTAGGCCTTCCCTAATAATACTGCTACTGAACTGGAACTATCAGATACAAAAGTGCAGTTTAATGTCTGATGTTATTGTTGAATAAATATATACATAAAATTCATAAACATTCGTGTTCTTTTTACTCTTAAAGAGAAATTAAGTGAGTTGTTAAAAGAAATTGTGTTCGTCCCAGAGCTTTCATTTACGTGAAATAAAGCCGATGTATATTTCGTGTGATGGTAAAATAGCGCAAACATAAGTGATTACAACTAACCTGAAAATAAATGTAAAAATACATTCGAGTTAAAAAAAAACTTGTCCTATAATCTCTTTCATGTTCCTGACAAATATTCGTTTGCATGCGGATACATACAATTTAAAAGGCGGTTCCGAGCTAGAACAATCCAATCTAGAGCATGCAAATTTTAGCTGTAACATGCAACGTTGGCTGAATACTAGAAAATAACTCTGTGAATCTACCCAGTTCCACAAAATTTTGTTCATCAGTTATCCACAGTCAACGCGGTAAAGCGACAACACGACTAAAAAATAATAAAACTGACAAGGGCTATCGGTTTACCTACTTTGCAGGGCTACGACTACACGACTGTGGTGCAGCTGCGAGGGGACACCGTCGTGTAGTTGTAGTCTGCACGGCTTGATTGGGGTAAACCTTTAGGTTAGGTTAGGTAAGGTTAGGTTTGGTTAGGTTAGGTTAGGTAAAAAATAAATACAATAGTTTGATAGTATGTAGATACTGTAGATATCACGGTGTATTTAATTACGTACAGTAGTAATGTGCAGTCATTTCTTTGTTTTCAGTGTAATCAAATTAAGGTAAAAATGTTGAGGAAAGTATTATATACGGCTAATTTCTTAGTATAAAAATCCGCTATGGTAACGTAACTATGATCATAAAATGACAATCTACACTTATGATTTACATATAAACAATTATGTGAAGTGATTTTAAAGGAGTAAATATTTTCTAACTAGAAACTCAGTTATGGCATGGATAACGTTTTCTTAAAGCTAGCCTCGCAGGTAGCCGCGGGGGGATTAGCGGCTGGGGGCTCGGTGCAGACTACGTCTATACGACTGAGCCGCTAATTAGATTCGGCACCGTCGTGCTGTCGTAGCCCTGCAGATTTGTTTATTGGCCCCCAGTGGGGTCAGGTCGCATTCTGTCGTGTAGTCATACAACCAGTCAACGCACCCCCTCAAGAAAAAAAACCATTTTCATTGACTTTAAGTGTGTAAAAACCTGTAAATAATTCTGTGACTTACCAATTTTGGCGAAAAGGTCCCAGTATATTAAAAAATGATATATGTACGTCGTATATCCTAGGTTGTTGTGCCGTAAGGGGTTTGTCTCGGCCGTGATTGTGTGCTCTGGCTCATAAACAATAAATAATCAATTATATTAACAAATGTAATTGCAAACAGATTGGTCAAGCATTTGCTTTAGGTTTAAAAACACATTATTTTAATAAAGATCTCTCCTCATATAAAAGTAATAATAATAATTAACACAAAACAATTACAATTGTTTTCATAAGATACTTTTGATGTGTCAATCAAAAGATGATGTGAGTAACCAAAATTAATTTACAGTTTTCAATAAATACAATCTTTGTACTGAACTATTTTTGATGATTATATTTTGTATTGCACCTGCAAGATAACTTTAGAAATATATAAATTCAATATGTCATGGTACAATTGCTGATTATTGAAAGTTGGTGTGAATTGGTCGACTTACAGTTTTTCTTTTTTTGTTGTTATTATAGTTTTGTTTGCTGTATTTATTTACATAGATTGATATATTAAAATACAGTACACCTCGGATAATCCGGATTAATGTGGCGGAACACTGATCCGGATGACAAAAAATCCGGATAATCCGAGGTCATTATGCCTAAATTGAGATTGCGTACCTTAGCCCATGCTAAATTGATGCTGAAAGCGGCGTATCAAGACTGTGCAACATATTAATCTTTCAAATTTTACTGGGGTTTAATTTTTAAACAAATTTAAGACCTAAACCTCATTATTAATTGTACGAATATAATGTTAACTTTTACCATACTTACGGTTTAGGTTTGGAATAAAACGCCAAATTAAATTATTTAGTTTATTAAGATTAAATAATCATAACTGAACTTGGCTCAAACTTAGAATAATAATGACAAAACCTAAAGTAGTTCAAAACTTACTACAGTAACTATTCTTACGAAATAACGTAACACATCAAATGCCAGCAATAAACTAACTCGCAAAATTGCCGTAGGCCTACGCTTTTGTTGATTACTGAAAGCACCCCAAGTAGCAATCCAGAAAACTATGTTCACAAAAATGCTGTAATTTACTGTTTAGGCAATGTGAATCCTTCAATTATGTTTTGTGATTCCAAATTAATGCTTACAGTAATCTATTAAGTTTGCATATTACCTTTAGAAGGCACATTACCCCCGTAAACTCGCTAAAATCATGTTTTTACCGTGATTATAATTTTTGAATTTCTCGGTTGGACCGGTCCGGATAATCCGGGATCCGGATATTGTGATGTTCGGATAATCCGAGGTGTACTGTACACCCATCTCCATTTGAAGCAGGTAAGAAGGACCATGTGGTCCTAACCTTTCCTAAGTAAATAAATAATTTTTTATTTAATTCCATATATTATAACAGGTTTCACGTGCTACAACACTTATTACTCTGTTTACGCAGTAAAAAAAACTCTGAGTTATATATTCATTTATTTCTTCATAAAAGCGTTTTCCTGATTTACTCTCTGTTCTACGATTCTCTGCAGAACATGTTAACAGTATTCTGTGGGTATGGGCTGGTTTGCAGTGTGACGGTCTTGACAGTGAAGACAAAGGATTCTTTGAATTTAATAACAATGGATCCTTTGTCCTCACTGGCTACTGACAGATGACCTCATCCTCGTGCACATCAGACCTTGCACACTATCACGAGGTACTAGAACATACCTTAACACTTGTATTCATCTGTATTTTACAGCACTTATTGCCATGTGATGTAATACAGTTCACCCTTTGGCGCCGTTCTACGCTGAGACACTGATGACCTTAAATATGCATAGACTGCTTATGTGATTAGGAAAAAGTGATCAGATGTGCAGTATTAATTTTTAATAGTCATTGACGATCACCGACAAATTACAGCATTGATTTATTACTTTGTGATCTGCATACCTCGGCACCTGCCAACATTTCCCACCACCTGTTATTTTGTGTCTAATATGTCCCTACACTTATTTGACGCATCACTTATTACTCTGTACTAAACAAGTTCCCCACTTATTACGTTGTGCTAAACATTTCCCACTACTTACTACTCTGTGCTTGTCACGATCAATCACTCATTACTCAGTGATAAACAAATCCCCCCTTTCTTATAAATCTGTGCTAAGTATCTCCCACCAATTACTATGTGTTAATCATTTCTCCCACCTATTATTCGAGGCTTAATATGTTCCCCCAGTTATAACTCTATTCTAAACAATGAATCAATGCTCACACTCCGTGCTAAACATGTTCAAAACTTATTACTCTTTGCTAAACATGTCCCACCACTTATTACTCTGTGCTGAACGTTTCACCACTTATTACTCTATGTTCGGCAGGTCGGCAGTACTCGGTGGGCGCGGTGCTACCTCGGGACACCGGAACTTGTCTGGAGTGTGTGTGCGGCAAGGGCGGTAGAGTCACCTGCATCCCGAAGGACTCACCACTTATTACTCTATGTTCGGCAGGTCGGCAGTACTCGGTGGGCGCGGTGCTACCTCGGGACACCGGAACTTGTCTGGAGTGCGTGTGCGGCAAGGGCGGTAGAGTCACCTGCAGCCCGAAGGACTCACCACTTATTACTCTATGTTCGACAGGTCGGCAGTACTCGGTGGGCGCGGTGCTACCTCGGGACACCGGAACTTGTCTGGAGTGCGTGTGCGGCAAGGGCGGTAGAGTCACCTGCAGCCCGAAGGACTTACCACTTATTACTCTATGTTCGACAGGTCGGCAGTACTCGGTGGGCGCGGTGCTACCTCGGGACACCGGAACTTGTCTGGAGTGCGTGTGCGGCAAGGGCGGTAGAGTCACCTGCAGCCCGAAGGATTGTATCCGCCCCAACGACGACTTCCATAACGCAGACCCTAGCAATTCTCTGGATATGTTTGATGTTGACGTATTCTGAAAATTCTTAGAAGATTATAACGAGAATATTCTGATATATTGTACCGAGATTCTTCCATTTTCCCGATTGTAACTGATGTGAAATCAATAATTGTACATGTTATTTAGTTTTAGGACAATCGTCTCGACCATCGTAAAAGTTTTGTTTTGAAATATTTTTAGACGCCATATTTGACATTCTTTTCCAATTTTTATTTTTAAAGAATCTCACTTATAAGATAAAGAACATAGAGGGCTTCCTGATACAGTTTGTTTCTAATTAGTTTAAAAAAATAGCATATCATTAATATCTATGATATAGGAAAATTCATTTGAGAATGTACCAAAAGCAATACAAAATCGTGTATACTGATGGCTGTATTGATGTGTTTAGCTATTTTATAGTATTTTAATTTCAGTTCGTTAAGTAAATTTAAAATTCATTCCGATTGGTTTACTAAAAAGTAATTAAAAACTAACAATATGGGTTTTGTCCATTGAAGTATCATCCTTTGCACAACATTTAGTCGTTGTTTTTGTCCAATTTATTTAGTAACGAATCATTGCAATAATATTTTACGTTCGGGAGGATGTTAAAACTCATGAATCAATTTAATAGTAGACAGAGCTGATTTTTTAATTTAGTCTTTTTAAATAACGGACAATAAGAACTATTTATATTCCAGAAAACTGACCATGGTTTAATCATTTGGGCAACGTGTAAATGGCTAGTAGTTACAGATATATATTTTATAGATTTTTCAGTAGTATCAGACTTGCTTCATTTCTTATAAATACTAAACTTTGTTCCCTTCACCTAATATGCTACAGTTTATAGTTTCGTATGCTAAAAAAGTTAGGAAATACTTTATAATAATAAGAGACAATCTAAAATATTCCACGGCCTATCTCAATTGACATAGCATTTCTGATTATGCTTATAATAACTTTAATTAAATTTTTTTTATTACGTACAGTTTCAATTCATGTTTTTAAGTTCTAAGTAAATTAAATGTTTTTTATACATTTAATTACAAACTGTATTCATTTTCATTATAAAACAGATTATTAGGGTTTTAACGAAATCTAAGACACAAAGTTCAAACCCATTGACTGGACTGTTGACAAGTCTGTGACACATAATTTACCGGTGTAAAAGATTATAAAATTAGCCAATCTTTTTCCTATCGTGTAATTAAAAGAACAACCAAATAAAGGAAAAAATATTTTCTAGGCTTCCTAAATGTGTTTTCTCACTCTTTCCAACCTATATCATCTGTCATCTATTATACAGTTTGACCGTAAGACACAAAATATGGGAAAATCTTTACATTTCAGTGTTCTATACTTAGGTTATCAATACCTTGTGTCTGTATCTTCCCTATTGCATATCTAGATACTTGATATACATTGTGATATATTAGTTAGAGGTTACTATAGAGCGCTGTTGCTTAAAACCTTTCATTGAGCTATACTTTATGTTATCAACCTTTACAGATAATTATGTAGTTTGTGGAGTACTGAAATATTGTGGTTTTTCCGCGTGCTCGATTAAATTATCGACTCTGAGGTAAAAGCGATGTAAACAATCCATCCACATCTTAAACTGTGACGTAAACGAAATTTTATTTACTAAGACACAGCATGACGTAATACATCTATTCATATATGCACAATATGAAAAAAATGAAATGAAATAAAATGAATGAAATATTGAATAACATCTTTGCTCCACAGTTACAAACAAATATAAAATAACTGAAAATTAGCTCGGAACTTCGTTGCCACCATATTCAGTAAATCTTGCCAACATTAAAATGCCACATCAGATTATTGTAGCGCACTAACATTCATTACAAACTATAATTCATTCATATCTATATAATCATAGATAAAAATATAATCATTCATAACTTCAAACAAAATTAGTTTACGTGGCTTGATAATGTTATACAAGATCGAGTTTAACGTAATATTGGTTCATTTAATTGACCACGTACATTGAGAAAAAGGAAGAAGAAACGTGGTGTTATGAAGTTCAATTGTATATAGGAATTTGGCATAATTTGTTCTTAGTCAATAACGTTATATTGACGTCCTTTAAAAAATGTTTATTTTTCCATAATTCCAGTATTGTATATTGTAATAATCGAAATTATTTTATGTCCACTTTGAAATAATTATCGATATTTTGAAAAGTACCAACGGCTATAGAATTTCTTTACGTGTTGAAATACAACACGAAACATAAGTACTCACTTGCGCACAGTAATGGTGAATCAATGTAACAATTAAACATCCACCAAAGCCTTAAATATCGCATAATATGTTACATTATTATCTGTTTTTTAATATTAGTTTTTTAAAGAATCCAGTGGTTCTAAGCAACAATGCCAGGTAGCGTAGGTTTTATATGATAATTACCGTACATAAGTATTTGTATATGTAGTAAATTAGCGTAATTTTTGTAAAACAGAGATGAATAGTTGGAATATGTAACGTCAAATACCTGGGGTTGGTTTGGTTCATAAAGGAGAACGATGTGTTTAAAATGTTATTAGCGTTCAAACATTTTCTTCGATGTACATTTGATTTACTTGGGGACTTTAAGTTGATTCCATATTTTTTTGTACTCTCTACCTCCGTAAAAGTTCTGTATTTTTTCAAACCGTATAAGTTACCTAAGCATACTCCAATGTCCTTTAAGCTAGTTATTATAAATCAAAAACATAATCCAACTAACATCGCAGTCAGAGTTACCCATCGTCTTTCTAAGTATCATTGTTTGCGATAAAGTTTTCAGTATTTGATTTTTGTCATTTCCAAAACTTATCTATGTTTATTAGTACTGTTTTACTCGTTTTCTCAAATTCGGAACAAAATGTGGACATTTCACATAGCACATTAGTATTAGTTAAGTTTGTAAGCAGTTAACAATGAATAATGTACAGCAAAACACTGTGGTGAATTTATTCGTTATTTATTATTAAAAAGTTCAATATTTAAATGTGTTTTATTTGATAAATCCCTTAGAGATGTTTAGTTAAAAATTAAACCAACACCGATAACGAAAGCTTCAAACTTCAAAGGAGTTATTAATTAAATTTTAATAAATATTATTTGAGAGTATATTCGTTTCAAATTTTTCTTGTTATTTTTTATATTCCAACAATCTTTATTGTTATTCTGAAAACGGTTTTTCCCATTGTGACAAGACAATTAGTTGAATATAGTTTGTCAGGTAATCCAACCATGTGGTAAAAGAGTGTACACCTATTAAGCCAGTATAAGGCCACAAGAAAAGCCCAAGGAAAATTTGAAAAGGAAACAATTGAAATTAATGAGAGTGTTATTTTTGCCTCAAATATGACTCAAACCCAAAAATTAAAATCAAACTAAGTCCAAATCGGAAAACTTTTGCGTAAGTTATGTCGTTAAATGCAAAAAAAGGTAGTCGTCTTCGAAGATGGCAGAGTAGGCTTCCCTGACCTGGAGTAGAAAACGTGCACATGAAAAAAAACAGCAAGGCTGCACAATCTTTAATACAGCAATAACCATTTTCGCTTAATATTTATCAATTAGAACCAATTTAGAATCAATTAGAATATATAAACAATTTCGGAACAAAATTATTTGTCTATTTACAGACCAAAGCCATTGACGTTTGACATTTTTATGACATTTTTACTGTGATTACTATTCAGTAGAATATATACCAACATTAACATAGTACTCTTTAATAATCTTCGAAAATATAGAACATATTACAGTATATTCCTTTGCTAAAAGGATTTGTTTCAGAAGGTATGTTCATACCAGGTATGTCAAAATGAATAGGGGGGTTCAAAAGCCTTATAAGATCCAGTACACTTAACCACTCTTTACATTATTGATTTATCATCACATGAATTGAATAATACATAATTCAAAGGTTCAATACATAATAATGGTTTTAGGATATAAAATATCAATGTCTATTGCCTTTACTATGACTTTACTATACCATATAACTAATACCGAACCTGTTCAATGGCATTTAAATTGGAGTTACATAAATTAACCTAGCGACACTTAAAAGGTATTTATTAGTTTTCCTCAATTAGCTAGATGTTGTCATCTGATAAATTACAATTACATTATATACACCAGCTGGAAAAATTGTTTGAATTGCTTTTTAAAATAGTTTTTATTTTGCTTTCTTTAATTTAATCTTAAAAAATAGTTAAATAAGCAATAAATCAGGTCAAAAATTGCAATGTTTAAGAATTGCTTGAATGTCAAATAATGTCATACCTACGCTCGGATTTTTCTATGTAGTGATATGTTTCGCTTGGTAATTATAAATAAGCATTTCTTATTTCTTATAGTTAGCATTTTAAGGATAATTTAATTCTGTAAATCCTTGTAAAACTAAAATATCGAATAAAACATTTTTTTGATTTTTTAAAAGAGGCCGCATTTCTCTTAAAAAAATTGGTTTGATCTGATTAGTAAACATAGAACAATTAAAAATACTTCAAGGTTTTAAACCACGCTATTCTTTTTTAAACACAGAGTATACTATTTATTTTTAGCTTTATTTGATGGTTGGTCTTATCTGATTAGTAGGGGCAGGCTCCAAAATCCGCCATTGAACATCACCAATTAGTGAAGACGAATTAGTGATGACAAATTACCCCATATACGTTATAAAGATCTTCCCCCCATCTTTGCCGCCCCGACAAAGGCTCCGTAACGTCTCATTCAACGTAGGAAATGGTCTGAGACCCCCAGGGCTCAACCTCGTCATTGGGTTATGAAACCAATTTTCTCAGCCGCGTCAAAGGATCTTTTTAATATCAAAGTCTTTTATCCGAGCTCTTAGCGACGCTTTTATGTCGCAAGTGGGAGGTAACGCTGAAATGAGGGGATTGAACAACCATAATAGAATCTCTTTGAAATATTATTATGAGATTATTTTCTATGTAAGGCTTAAAAAAACTGAGAAGGGTTATACAATGTTTTGCTTTATGAGAAGTGAATTAGGAGAATGTATATGTTAAGTAAATGTAAACAACTTTTTATTTTTTTAATAAAAAAATGGATATAAAATGTTTTATTCATTGTATGTAAAACCAAGTATTAAAATATTTTAATTCTGAAGTATTATTAGTGGTGGTTAACTATTAACTGTTATGTTGAATCCATAAAAAACAAAGTTTTTAAAAGGACAGCTCGTTTTTTATAATTTAATTCAAGTTGACGTTACTTTGACCAACCATGGATTCGTGGTTTGCTTTGTTAATAATCAATGATTTGTGAGTACTACATCCAATCAACTTTGAATCGAATAAACATTTAATATTGCTTTCCAATGCAAGTTATATTATTCCATCGGAGTATTGTAGAATGGAAATAATGCGATTTTCCTTAAATGTCAATTCGATTCTTGTTAAAATTTATACGTTTTTGATCGGAAGTATTCGAGGTTTTTTTAGTTGGTTTGGACTTTATTTTGTTGAGGTGTTATGGGTTACTTTTTTCTACTATACTTGAAGAAGTATTATGGTTGATTTATTCTGTGTCACAGATGCTAATTTATTGTTTCTAGAACGTTTGAAAGATTACGAAATTCATTGTAGCACCTCCCTCCAAGTGTTGATCGCCGAAGTTACGGCGATTTTGCAGGCTCTACGTAACGCGCTTATGTTTATCTTAAGATCAATCGTTTCGGACCGCTGAGCATACTAAAATGACCGGGTTTTCTGGGCTTCGTGGCAACTGATAATGTTTTTTTTATTCATGTCCCTTATTAGTTAATCTGTAGAAACTTTTCCTTTCGCTTCTAGTGTTTAAATTACACTACATTTCGAGAGATATTGAAACTCCTCCCATTTTCAAATGACCCTACTTAAAGTTACATTAACCTACTTGTTTTTATTTAACCTACATTTTTTGGGTTTTTTGTTTTTTACATACAATTTACATTCATCCAACATTCAACAGCACAGAAATCTCTCTCACGCCAAAAAAAAACACATTGAACATAATTGAGAACACAAATAAGAAGTTAAAACAAAAACATGTTGAAAATAATACAGAATACAAATAGAAAATTAAAACAAAAACATATACATTACTGCCGGCAATGCCTCCAAGCTAGCGGCGGCACGACACGCACACACGACCACTTGCACTCACCCACCTTATGGATGAAACATTGATAATGCATCATTGTCAAAACTCATGACGGGCGTAATTAACGTAAATGAAGACCGCTTTAAAATATCGAAACTTGCTTTAACATCCGCTAATTCTCCAGCGTTTAGCCTAATCAATTTACAAATTAAAAAAAAAACAAGGAGGTTTAAGCCATACCCACCTCAGAAGCTTAAGATATAACAAATTTACTTCCTATAATTTTTCACTCATTACTATTTCGTCAAATAGTGTATTTATGTGAACTGCAGTTTCTTTGATTTAATATGTTGGTAATCAACGCTTGGAACAGATTTAGAATAAAAAAATTAATATCACATATCGTTATTACTCTATTACACCAAGCTCCAACAAAACGTGGAGACGTGTCTGACATACAAATTCGTTATTTAGGTATCGTAAATTAGATGCATAACAACAATGCAGTTCAGATCTCACTCCTTTTTCTCATATATTAATATATTTTCTAATTTATATTGATTTTTAATTAATATAATTTTAATTAGCTAAGTTAATGAAACGAACTTTGCAACAAGATACAGAAGTAATTAGTAGGACACCTTTAATTATATTTTGGGATCTTATTTTTGTTTATGTAGCACTACATACTTTAAATCTGTTCGTATTTATGCCTCAACCTTTTGACTGATGGAAATACCCAAGGTTTTTAAGACTTTAGTGGTGCTAATATCTATACTTGTACCATAGGAAGAAAAGAGAAGTGAAACTCATTAGCACCTCTGTACCTCCCCGTTTAACCTCCGCTTCCGCCCCCCCCCTTCAACATGCAATTCCTTTCACCCCTCCTCTATGTTATTCATCACAATTTTACCCACTCTACATCTCAACTTCAATTCCTTAATATTTTTTTTAATTACGAAAAAATTACTGTCATACAAAAATATTTGCAAAGATGTCATGCAGGGATGAAAGTAACCTTTGCTCTATAGCAAAAATAAAATGTTCATATTTTTATCCCTAGGGCTATAAAGTATATTTTGCTTATCATTGTCAATCTAGGACAACATTTGTTATGCATTTATTCAATACCGTTATAAGTGGCAGAATCTTAATTTATTTCAACAATGTATTATAACCCTATCGACTGATTTATCAACTGATCCATTTGATAGTACATAATAGATAAATCTTCGCTGTTGATTTCAATTGCCGTATTGTTCAATGAAATTGTAAGAATTACTCAAGCTAGCTATCGAAATTTGAGCCCAATCGCCTCAACAATAACAGTCTTTCAAGATTCACTCGATTACAACTGACAAAAATATTCGCGGGAAACATGAACTGAATAAAGGTTGTTCGATGATATTGTTCTCTTACCAATACAACATGTGCATGTGCACATCTATGTGTTGTTTGCATTATGTTCATCATATGGGCCAAAAATAGCATTTTCATCATACTGTCCCGAAAACAGCCGTTTTTAGTTCTCTAAATCGTCGTTAGTGACGCATAATGATCGTCTTTGGATCACTTCGAATAGGAGTACTGAAAAAACATATGGTCAATTTTGCCGTCCTCGAATGTCAAAATTGGTTTATGTTACGTTTGAAAGGTTGAACGATTTCTTAACTTGTGTTTGTAAACAAAAAACAACTAACAGATGTCTTAATGACGATGACTATTTTGGATAACCTCAAAATTATTTAGTCTAACTTTTAACGATTAAATGGATATTTATACATAATGATGAAAATAGTTGTTCATCACACGGAGCAAAAGTGTCTCCCTGGTACTCAAAAAGAGCCACTTTCGCTCCTAGTAATGAAAACTACTATTCCCGCTCAATTTTCCAATTTCTGCTGGCACCTCAGTTTTTGAGCTTGAACTCGAAATGAAAATCATTACTTTTTGCCCTTGCGATGAAGTGAAGTATAATATTTATATTCCTAATCAAACGTATCCCGTGTACAAAATACTAAATTATTGAATATTTAAATAAATTTCCGGTTTGGTTTACAGGCTACAGTAAGTAACTAAGAAAATTTGAAAATACTTGGAAGATTTAAATAAATAGACTCATCAAAACTGAATTAATTTATTCGTTAAGATTAGGTCTTTTAGAATCACTTGGATGTTAAATAATGTAATTAGAGGTTGATCTGCAATTGGAGAGTAGATGTTGACCGTCTGATATAGTTTGAAGTGATCGACAACTGACAACTGGGAGATCCTGTTTGTTAAGCTTTTCATTACAACAACTAAATATTTAATCGTAGATTTAGCGTATTCCACATTTGACATGTCTGTAGATTTAAAATTTTAAACTTAAATTATTAATTTATATTTAAAATCACACTTTTTACATGAAGATAGCTAAAAGGACTGTCAACTTTGGAATAAACTTAGTTTAACTTAGTTGTAAACATCTAAGTAAGAATTCAAATAAATTTAGTTTAGGTTGCGCAGTTAACAATTCAGGGCATTCTAAGGAAGATAATGATGAAGAGAGGTGCATGTCTATTCCTGTGACTTTTTCTACTACCTGTGACTTTTTTAAATCTGTCATTCTATCGTCTCACTTTATCAAATTCTCTTATCGTACCAAATTACATCAGAAGAGCCCTTTAAAAACTTTCGTTAACGGTTAAACGTTTCACCTAACATCGCTTTAATATAATAATGCGATATATTCTACTTAATATAGAATATATTCTACCTATAACAACAATATCTACATATATAAAGTAATTGTCATCAAAATAAGTAAAATGTATATTTAATAAAGTATGTATTCATTTTCAAAACGTATAGAATTTTAACATTCTGGATATTTTATCACAGAGGTGACGGAGGCAAACCTCAAAAGCATCATTAAAACTTACTTCGAGCACGTCGACTCCACCATTGCTGACATTTCAATACTTCATAAAAGTATTCTGATTGGGATTCCATTCTATATTCCGGTATTCATATAATACTATCTGAAACAATATTGGAAATTTTTTGGTCATTCTTTTATAAATGGATTCTTCATTTTTGTCACAGGAAATCATTTAGAAATGGAAGGAAAAAACCTGGAAAGGTGCACGTATGAACAGAACTGTAACCACATAACACCCCCGTTGCAGAGAAGACAAGCGTACTCAGAGAATTTCTAATGCAGTAGAACAAATTTCAACCCAACATAACGAGATTTGGCATGTTTTTGTAAGCTTCATCAGAATAACGTGGGACGTGGGTAATGAGAATGCAGGTTTGCTGCGACAGGTATGTTAAAACTGGATGTTTTCAATTCAATATTTAGTATGACTGAAATAGAAGAAGCATTATACCAAGTTTTATCAAGATAATAAGGTAAGAAGTAAGGAAGATTAAGATTTTTTTTATTTCCCGTAATGATCACATGGGAAATGAGTGTGCAGGTTTACGCCACGAAAATGAAATTAAAGGGGATTTTAGACTATACATTAGCCCTCATCTATATGAAGCCACAAACCAAGTTTTATTAAGATATATGGAAAACTAAGCGAGTTACAGAATTTTACTTATTTCCCATAAAGATAGCATTTGAACAACGTACTGTGTTTACCACTTTCAATATCTCGGTTACCAATAAACATGTAGCAGTGTAAAGAACTAAATTTTAAATTTTTTTCAGTGATACTAACAAAAATTAGATTTTTTATATACTATAAAAAATAAAAAAAAAAAACTAATTATTGAGCATTCATTCCCTTTACCCCCCTCCGGTGGTCCGATTGGGCTGTTTTGCGAACTCGACCGAATAACTACTTCTTTACACGTTCATGCCTTTCATTTAGGTGTTATCAAGGTGGCAATTACAACTGTTATCAAGGTTTTTTTAACAAGAGCCAGCAGATTTCCAGTAGATAAAAGATAATGCCGTAAGAGAGTATGCATAAATAAATTAGCTGAACCCTTAGACGCGATGTTGCCATTTCCTAACGCCACGGCTCTTTACTAGGGATAGCTTTGCCAAATAACCGTTTTATAACATTTATTTACATCGCACCAACATCACACCGAAGGGTTTGAACAGCAACATCCTCGACTTTCCAACGGCACCATCTGTTGTTGATATGAAAGCAGTTGGTTTTAAATAGGTTTTTAAGTGTTGGCAAATCTTGCAAAGTGAAGTTGCCATTCTTACTGGACTTGCAAATCGTTTAAACATTTATCAGTCATTTTCATCCAAAAGGAGAAATTAACTTTAGCTAAAAATATTCTAAGAAGAGAAAAGCAATAAGTTTAAAAAACCTACGAAAAAGTGCCCCCATTCGAGAAAGCATCGTAGGCATGGTCTGAATTGAGCCTACAATCGCAAAATGAATTCTGTATCATAAGGAAAATATCAACTCGAATCATTGATTATTTTGATACAAGACGATTAAAACATTATAGTATTAACTGCTCCAGAAAACACATTAATATAATTCGTACACTACCTGTTTGTCTAAATGTTTCATTTGACATACGTAAATATTTCCTCTATGTTATGAGTGTCTTCAAATCAATAGTCTCATTCACTTAGATATTACAACTATTTTCACGTCCAGTATTTCGAGAATAAGTATCAAATCTATTGAGTTCCCTAGCATTTTTGGAGAAGAGCATTTATAACGAGATGAAATTTGAAGAGGTGTTATCAAAAATCTCAAACTACGAAATAAAGGTCACTCCTTGCATCCGTATAAACCCGTGGAATGCACTCCAAATCCTTGGTGTAGCCGCCGGCCTCACAGAGTCAGCTCAATTCGTGTTCCTGGTGCAATCCGAAAATCTCACGGGGTTCGTATTTAAATCCGTGGTCGGCACAAGAGGCTTAATGCTTTTCGTCGACTTGGCGACCACGTTGCTTGCCCCGAGCGCTTCTCAGCTGTACAAGGACATTCCGGATCCCCGCGGTCAAGAGCTCGTTGGATCCACCTCGGACACAGCCCTGTCGCCCCTCGTCACCTACAAGTGGCTGTTCTTCGGCGTCACCCTGCCTGTGATGTGCTTACCGAGCGTTGATATCATCTCCAAACTATCATACTTCTGCACCTTGATCTGCCAATCGCACATCGTGGATGTCGCCATCTTGAAGCACGAGGTGGTGAAGCGGCTCAGGTGTGTCAGGGAGATGGCCGAGTCCTCCACTCGTCTGGAGGAGGTCGTCACAGGGGTGCGGGGACTGCTCAAGTACAACTCCAGGATTAACTACGCTTATGCAGCCCTCGCTGCCGCCTTCTCCGCTTTCTCCTTCGCACGCACTCTCTTCCAAAGTTACGCCTACTGGGTCGTTTTCGGTTTGGGGGAGTACGTAAGCATGCAAAAATATTATCATTGGTATCACGCTTTCTTTTTCGGGATCTGGTTCCTGTCGGGGCTGCTCTTGTTTGTGTTAAGCTCGTCTGTGTCGGACGAGGTCGAAGAGATCAAAGCCGAGCTCGACGTGACGATGACGGCGAGGCCTTGCTCCAGACGGAACAAGAAGATGATCTCTCTGCTGCTGCTGGAGTTGTACCACGAGGACATTCAGTTCTCGGCTCTCGGCCTGTTCTACGTCAACCGCGGCACCCTCTCGGTGGCAGTGGCTACTGTGATATCTCTCATGCTGGTACTTATACAGTACTCTTCGTAAAACATTAATCAAAAGCAAAGCAAATCAGCTTATGACTAGTTTTTGTTATATAACTCAATCATGTTTTTCACTCAAAGAAAAATGTCTTTGTTGTGCTTTCACTATTCACATGCAGTGAATTTGGTTAGTGAAGCAAACACTGTCTTGTTGGTTTAGACTTTATGGGCACATTTACATGTTATATGTTAGGACAGTTATAGCTGGCACCGTGATTTTCCACGTGATTTACATTTACATTTACAATGTAGCAACTGATTTTTGTTAACGGTATACTTTCTGAGAATATGTATTAGTCTATTATATTCTACTTTCTATAACCAAAAATCGTGTTTTTAAAAGAAGGTGGACAATGTAATCCATGTAATATTTTAACATATTTGCATTGATTTAATATATTGAAAAGCATGATGCATGATCCGTGGACAATATTCAAGAAGATTCTAACGGTGTTGATGCAATTATAATTTAAATATTGTTGTCACCTCATCATTTTCTAAATAAAAAGTTGTCAATCCGTGTGTAATTATGTTGTGTATGTGTCGTTGGCTACAAAGCTATCTTTGAGAAAAAACCACTGTACTTAGGACAAAAAAATTCAAAACCTCCCAGTTTCCATTGAATTAGAAAATAATTTGTCAAAGCTTAAGAGTGGACTTAACAAGTTTACTGAACCAATCTTATTATAACTTGAAAGAATTCTACTTGTTTTATCAAAACTACTTACAAAACCAGAGGACTGACCTAGCGTAGCCTAACCTGCCTGAAATCCAAACCCAATTAATTGCAACTTTTGATCAAATGCAACTTTTGATCCATTTCACGAAGTGCGTCGGCGAGTTGCCATCGGTCACTCGGCGATCCGCATCAAGAGCGGGTGTTAGTAGTGGCAACAGGACGGCTCTGCCACTACTACGACGGTGGTCTATCCGGACGAGACATATGAAGGTTCCTCGGCCGTGAAGCGGCCACAATTATATCGCAATACACACATTGAATCAAATTATACAAAATCATTTTACTTTACCGGGGCGAGGATGACGCAACTCACTTCGTTATTTCGATCATTCGTGCTACTTCGTGCTACGTCTACCCCTTGTGCAAATTAAATATGAGACTTGCCCCACGATTATTTATTTCGTTAAAAACTAATACGGACCCTGGAATATAAGCCTCTTCTGAGTGATCTGCGGCAAACTCTTTCGGTGATTGGTCTCTCGGGGTTGAAGAACTCGTTACGTCGTTAAATTATTTTCTCACCCCAAAAATTAAGTCACAGACTCTAAGCGACTCTCTCAATATAATTTTGCTTGAGTCAGTAGATTGTAGTTCAACACACTACCCTCATTAGTGATTAGTTGAGGAATAAGTCTTCGTAGTAATGAGGTCAAAGCAAAATGAGCTCGGTTACTCAAATGGGGTCCATTGTTCAATACGATCAGTCGAGCCTGTCGTCACTTCGTTGAAAATCACTTTCAAATGCAGCCGCTTACCAAAATCGAGTTAGCTTTTTGTCATTGTTTTAAGAAATTATTTTATAATGTAGTTCACAGCAAATCACTCCTACTCAAAGTTTGTAATATCAAAGCCCTAAACTGAAGTTTAAATATTTGATTTATCGATTTTAGTGGCCTTAAATAACGAACATTTGTATATAAAATATCAGAAATGAAAGACTATATCAGTCATTTTCAAGATTGATCGCTGTTTTTTAATATTTAAACTCCAACTTCAATAATTTTGTTTACAAATGAATTCGTTGGATTCGTAGCTCAATATAACTAATTCAAACTCATTTTACAATGACTTTTCAATTTTTTATGGCTTAAATAAAAATCCTGAAACCCGAATAATTTTTGAACGTATATCTTCATTACTTCAGTAACCTTTTATTATAGTTGTTGCATGCAAACAAGAAACATAAAACATATAAACATTAGCGTTAATGATGATAGTATTATTCAAGTTTGTATTACTTGTTTGCACAAGACAAGTTAGAATCTGAAATTAAGTGCGATATAAGCTCTGAAGATTAACTTACAGTACTGACAAGTATGATGACTAATGTCTGTCAGAGGAATTGCTGATTTCGAGTTTAAAGCAAGAATAATTTTTAACATGTAGATCTCCATAGCTTCAGTAAATTTTTTAGTAGTGCTTAAAAGCAAACGGGGGCCATAAAGCCCTTAAAGGATAAGAGTATTGTTAAGTTGGTTCAACTTTGTTTGCAAGCAAGTTAGAACGTGATTATAGGTATAACAGGACGTGATATACACTCTCGACATAACTTACATTAGTGACAAGTATGATGCCCTTTGTTTGTCAGACGAATCGCTGGAAACATAAAATACCGTTTTAGATTCAAGTAGTTTGGAGACTTCATTTATACTGTCTGGTCGCACCAGTCTCTCGTCCTAAGACAATTTGTCTCAGAAGCATTTAAGGAGGATTTCTCCAAGTGTTCTGTAGCAAATTACTTAGTACCCAATTGCAGCAGGCCTGCGTACTCTAAAGCCATTTTTCAGTTTTATGTTTTCTAACATAATTTGCATCAGCTAATATTTTTCGTATTCACAGATGAAAACGTTAAGCAGAACGTGTGATGGATATGTTAAGGAAAACGTAGAAGGCAGAAAAACGTTTCTGCTGTTAATGGGAACACAGAAACGTTTACATTTTTCTGTGTTAATGGGAAATAATTAACACAGAAAAACGTCCTCCTGATATGAGCACAAGCATCGTTTTAGGCGTTCAATATCTCACCTATATATTTTGGTCAACATTTCGAGAAAACGAATTAATAAAATATTTAATTTTACCGCTTTATTTTAAATATGAGAATAGTTTGCAGATTTATGATAATTCAGTATTAAAAAAATAAATGTAACACATATTATGTTTCATCAAAAATGTACTTAATAACATTATTAGATCAGGAAATTTTTCCCGATGTGAAAGTTATCCCTATAAAAAATTGAACACATAGCTTAGAGTTTTTCTCATAATATACAAGGAACTGCTTTATATTTTCATAGGTGGAATTGAAATGATGAAATACTAAACACTAAATATTTTAGTATCTTATAAAAGCTATTTAACATCGCTAGACCTCTAATATTGTATTTTGTGGGGTTTATAGAGAAATGAAGTAAACACGATGAAATTTACTAGGTTGACGTGGCCTAGTTTGCCCACAAGTCTAAAGCCAGTTTTAGCACTAAGTTTGCGGACGGCGCGGCGTGCCCCACGTACTTTGACTCGGACAGTATAGCTGGCGCCAATTATTGGGGCCCAGTCCGCGCATGGGGCGGGGAGTGGGTAGGCTGGGAGGAGAGGGGAGTAGTAGCGGCAGCGGCGGCCGACAGTGTACTAGCCTGGCTGTGTACATTCGACAGCTTGCACATAGTTACTGCTTCACTGTCAATCGTCGTTCAAAAAAACAAGACGCTTCAATAAATAATGAAATATTTTATATTATTGGATAGAATTCAAACAGATCATTAATCGTCAGTAAGAGTCAATGTTCCGTCGGTCAATGTTTTAGGGCGACATGTAGTGACACGCTATTGTTGACGGCTGAGAGCAGAATGACAGTGCTGCGCTCTAGCGACGCGTTGTCGCGCATGCGCACTAGCCGTTTTTGCTACCGCGCATCCACCGCACTGGGCCCCAAGAATTGGCGTCAGTTATACTACTCTTATTTGCTTGGACGCGGATAACCTATAAATTCAAAGGGTTATGGTACCCAACTCTCTGGAATGTGCTTGACTTGTACATTAAATTACAACACGTAATGAACATGTGATGTAATGTAATGAACATGTATTACTTGAGTAAATGTAATGTACTTCCCCTTAAGTACATTACAAAATGTAAATGCAATGAAAATGTAATGTAATGTTAAGAAAATGTCATGAATTTTCCCTGTGCTAGAGTAGTGCTGCAGAGATTATAATATTGGTTAATACTGTTTGGAAACTTTACCAGATGATGTCTGAATATAGCCTATTACAGTTCACAAAATATAACTACCGATTAAAAGATTAAAAGTACAAAACCACAATAGAAGGTAGCCAAAAAGTTACCTCAAGTACAGCAATATACAGGTGCTACAGCCCATTTCATCCGGTCTTAGTTACTCAAGAGGAGATTGAGAAAGGTTGTTTAAATTGATCTCTTAACTTATCATCCGTCTTGTAAAGGTGAGATTCAGTAGTTTTCTTCTGTCCTTAATTAAAATTTCACACTCATATCTTAAGGTCACCAATTGATCTTTCTATTCCAATTGCTCCCATCAGCTATGAGCTGAAATCCCTACTCTTTAATTTCTACATCTCTTCCATCTTACTTAATTAAAATTTTTTTCTGAGGTTTGTAGGACTAGAAATATTTAAGTAGAATATTTTACAGTACTCGTTTCTAGATATACGGGGGTTCCGTAGGAATCCACAGATGTATGTCATAATAAAAGCTGTAAAACAATTATTGTTAAATATTTTAGGTAGTTTTAGGAAGATAATGAATAAAAATGACCTTAATAAAATCTCATTAATCCAATCGCACTATACAATTTTTATATAAAAGTTATGAAATATGAACAAATATTTAAGTTGATTTTATACCATCCCGTGGAAATTCAAAACAATATTTTAGTACAACTTTTCACAAAGGTGGGTTACAGTATTTCCAAAAGCACGCCAAAGTGTTTGCGGTACCTGAGGAACAACCGGAAAGGAGGTATTGAATATGAGACTGACGATTTAGGGGGGGGGGGGGGTTAAGACTCCCTGTGTAATCTATTGTAAGACCCACCTGCAGCGTCAGTGATTTTTAGTGATACCCTTTTCACATCAAAAACCACGTTCTGCATTGCATTTTACGTATATTTTATGTATATCCTTTTACCATATCTGTTTCTCTGTTTTAATTTCATGTGGCTTCAAATAGTTCTTAGGTGTTATTTGAGATCATAAAACCTCATTTAAACGTAATAGATAATTATTTTTATTTGTGTCTAGGCTATAAGAACTGAGACTTATCTGTTCAAATCTCTAATGATAAGATTATTTTTATTATTATGCAATAAAAACTAAACCGAAAGTCTATGATGAACGGTAAATTTTAAAACTAATGATTACTGAAATGTTAGTTTTGACTTCGTAATTTATTTTCAAAAAACATTCTCATGGAAAAAACGCAACTTGCCTTTCAATTAATTGGAAACTATATTCGGAAAGATAACTAACCACAAGAGACATTATTGAGTGTATTTTGACAGTCTCAAATGATTACAAAGGGCTTGATGGATTTGATCAACGCAAATGAAGATCGGGGCTTAAAATACACTCAACATTTTTTATTTTGTCGATCGGGATGATCGACAAAATAAAACTCTCATCGCTTTGAATTTTTTGATAACATAAATATATATTTA
The DNA here is from genome assembly GCA_035578135.1 of Flexamia atlantica. Classification (NCBI taxonomy): domain Eukaryota; kingdom Metazoa; phylum Arthropoda; class Insecta; order Hemiptera; family Cicadellidae; genus Flexamia; species Flexamia atlantica. The sequence goes on from JAQJVK010000032.1 coordinate 1,575,538, forward strand.
ATTATTTTTACACTAGCTAACTGGCGCCAATGCTTAAGGCCCACGCCGTCCTAAGCCCAATGCTAAAATTTACATTAGTCTTATGGACGGCGTGGGCCTCAAGAATTGGTGCCAGTTATACACAGTTTAAGAAGCGCTAGGATCAAAATTTTGTTCATTGGATGTAAATGCTCGTGTAAAATAATGGAAAACGATATTAGGTCAGAAACTTTTTGCTAAACGATAAAGGGAATATGATTCGAGGTAAAGTGACCGGGAGTGTTAAAACGCCGTTGGCGGGAGATAAGGGCACTTTTCAGTAACGAACTGATAGGCATTAACATGCTCTGTCCGGGCTCGTCACAGGGTGATACGCTTAATGGGGCAGCCCCTCCCCCCCACGCACACCGTCACTGACGACATGTTGCGTTTCCATAGACATCATAATAAATATTATTTGTTAAAGTAAATCTTAAAATTTTGAAAAGATTGCAACCCAACTAAATAAATTCTGATGGTTTATTTTCGTTGTCTTTCAACTCTGTCGAATCCTTTTACATATCTAAGAGTAAGTAATTCTTTCTCACGGGTTGATTTTGATTTTATTGTCATATTGTACATGACTCGGCAAGGTGGATGGTTTGATTGAATTTTTATATTTACGGGGTTTTTATTACCTCGAATTAACGAATTTTACTATTCATGATGAAATTTATCTGAAAAAATATATTTATACCTCAGCTACGATTGGGAAGGAATGATGATTTTTACTTTTTTTAAAGTTAATACAGTTTATTAAAAGTACAGGTAGGATCAAGTCACTTACAAACAAAAAATTACCATTTTCATAAAAGTTGAATGTTTTAATTTTTTTCTGTCAAATAAATAAACAAATACGAAGAAAAGCATTGTACGAAATAATATGATGGGTAGTAAAATATTATTTCACATTGCCTATATATGATTATACAATTAAAAAACTTGAGAATTATTTCATCGTGATATCGATCATTATTTCATTGGTTATTACATGTTATATTTTTACCGTTTTTCGGCATAATTATTCTATTGGAAATTGGATCATAGTCGTGTTGGTTAGTTTGCCAGCTTGTTATCATAATTGTATGTACATTTACAATGTATTGGGCTTACTTGTTGGAATAAATAAAGTATATATGTAGGAAAGGTTCAAGTTTAAATCTCGTAACATCAATCAGTAATTGTGTTTTAGTGTCGTCAAAAACAGTCAAGGTGATTAGAGAGGAAAACTGGTAGGAGAGTCTCGATGTAGGTTAAGAGGTTTGTACGTTTGCCAAATTTCTGAGAATATCAATGACTGGGACTGATAGAAATTCAATATCCCAGACTACAATAAAAACCGGTCACTGCAGATATACAACACGAACAAGTTCTTTATGTGTTATATATTTTAAAGAAATATATATTACCAGCTCTCGATAAAAAATAACGGCATTAAATAAGGCATAAATTGAGACCACCTTTTTATACTAAAATATAGCCACATTTACTAATGCATTTAGGAAAGTTTTCCAATATTCCAATTGTGATTAGATTTAGCTTTATATGTATTCATTTGTTTTTACAATAAGCACTGTTAAAAAACTTCATAATGTAAAAAAATGTAGTTGTTACATTTCATAAATGTAAAAATGTTGTTGTTCATTCAACTCTGTCAACGAATTCTTCAATATAATTTAAGTCTCAAAGTATTTCCTTTTCCTACGGGTTGATTTACATTTTATTTTAATCATTGTTTGGCATTGTGTATGACTTGGCAAGGTGGACGATTTAATTTAATTTTTACATTCATTGGTTTTTTATTTGTTGGAATCAACAAGACATTGCTCTATTAAAATGTAGGTGCTTACGTTAGGATACGATAGATATGGAATTTTTAAATATTTAACATCCCTATATATGCTAATAGAATTAAAAGACCAAAAAAATACCTACTGGCGAACTTTTAGGCCTAATTAATTGTCCTATAGGGTTTTAGATCACTGTCAGTGTTAGATTGTTAACTGGTAATCATAATTGCATGCACTTCTTATATGGATTGGGCTTAACCTAGACTCAAATCATTGGATCCTAGAGAATGTCTTTTTGCAATTCATGAAATTTATCGGTCTTTTATATAATTAACGACAATAATAACATTGGTACCATGTAATGAGGCGCATTAAATAGTTGAAGATTGCTCTGCTTTTGCATTTCTAATATACTAGTCAGTCTGGTAGTATGATATGTAATATATAAAACATAGTATATTTCCAGTGCGGCAGAAATGTTGAAAATTTCTTTTTGGTAGTATTGGGCCATTTTTAGTAGAAATGTGTTTGTACTTGTCAATGCAAAGTCACAAACGGAAAGCGTATAATTGCGCTGGCACACATTCACACCACATCAGGCGCTGCTACCAGTCGGTTGATTAAGCATTTTTGATTTCATCCAATCAGACAGTCCATAATTAACCATTGTTGACGTCAGCCAATCACACACCGGGTAATCAAGTGTTGTTTACATCGACCAATCAAAGGTGACTTTCGAATGCATTTTAACATTGTTTTAGGTCACATAAATCCTTCTTGATCACATATCTCGTATTTTAATTATTGAAATAAGAAAAATATTACAACTATTTGGCTTTTTAATGGTATAACCTAGAGACGACAACTAAAATTATTAAAAATCTACTAGGGGAAGTTATGTTTTTATACTTTTAAAGAAAAATCAAAGCACTGGATTCCCAGTTTATATAGTCAGAAAATAAATAAATCACAAACTTTTAACTATAATCTTGTGTTCTATACTTAACTTTATCACATGATCAGTTTATTTGTGAGCCTGTCATTATGTTGATTAATAATTTGTTACCATGACAAACGGCAACATTTAAAATGATATTTTAGAATTCATATGATATTTTCAAATTAATTGTGTAAATATGGTTGGTCGAGAAACTCCTTTAATTAATGTAATATTTTCGCACCTATTCAACAATACGTGTGCCAATTCTATAGCTATAAGTAGTCTACCCGAGAGGATAGCAGGCCCCGCCCCCTTTGGTCACGTGACCTGTCACGTGACCCGCCCCATTGTTCTGATTGGTCCCCCACCCCTCCTAAGCCCCGCCCCCTTACCCCCACCCCTCCTAAGCTCTGCCCCCTTTGGAGGTGGTAAAGATGGCGTCTATCAAAGATGGTGTCCATCAAAGATGGCGTTGTCTTTCGCGCCGAAATTCCTAACCTCACTCTTCTCCCGCTCCATATTTACCCTATGGACTGTTAACCTCTATGTCTGATACTCTATGGTGTTATTTTATCTATGGATTATATTACCCAATGAATTATATGAATGTCTTACTCTATGGAGCTATATATTATTAATTTTCTTATTTTACGAATTATGTTATTTCTTTTTTATATAGACTATGTTACTCTATGGAACTAAACATTATATGATATATGGATCGTAGAGATATAGCAGAAATGACGTCATCAGCTGTGCCAGCGGTCATGGGACCGTGACGTCATCAGTCCCGTGATCTGCATCTGTCACGTGATCCGTCAGTCAAAAGATGACGTAATTTTTTGAATTTTTAACCTCAATTACAGTACACCTCGGATTATCCGGACCCCACATTATCCGGACCCCACATTATCCGGACTGGTGGTTTCCCACCCCTCCTATCATTAAGATGGCTCATGTTTTTTTTATTTTGACCACATGTGTTTTAGCGAGCTTTTGACGTCATCAAGATGGCGGCGGCGGTTTGATTTTTCCTATCGGTGTTTTTTTAAAATGTTACCGTTGTGGTCGGGAACCCTGGTCTCTGAGTTGGTGTACGCTGACCGAGGTAATCATGTTTATCTATGTCTGTAACTATTGTGGATGGTTGTCCAAGATGGCGGTGCCCATGATTTAGAGAATTTGGCTAAGTGTTAGTGTTCGTTCCGTTTCCACACCACGGTAAGCCGTTAGGCTAGGCCGTATGAGCGTCGGGGCGTTTTTTATTATAGTGAGTATCCCCAGTAGGCCTATTCTCACTTTTTAAACCACTGCCCCAACCAACGCAGTGGCTCGTGGCAACCATTCCATAACAATTTGCTGCCTCCGATATATTTTTGTTCTGTCTTCCCCGTTAGGCTATTTACTTGGATATTATCCGTTCATATAGCCTAGAAGGTTGACAGAATTTTTGTTTTTATATTTTTTTGGCCCTCTGTTGGTCTGTTCATTATGTATGAGGCATTTAGCCATTTACTTGGACTGTGTCCTTTTATTTTGGCCTATAACCCCTCCATTTACTTAGACAAACAGAGGATTTCTTTAATTTTTATTTTTTTTGGTCTCTTACAAATACTAAGGTAATCCTAAAGATGGGTAGTAGGTACTAGGGGAAACATTTCACGTTTTCTAGGTGTTATCCAAACCCTTATTATGTTCACCCTGGTCTTACAGGTTTTACGCCAGCCTGATGGTGAACACTGTACCTTAAAACATTCATACTTGGAGATTTGCTAGAGGGAAACATTTCACGTTTTCTAGGTGTTATCCAAACCTCTTTTACTTGCCCCTGGTCTTACAGGTTTTTACACCAGCCTGTTGAGCAAGTCGCAATCTCCCACACACACACACACACACACACACACACACACACACACACACACACACACACACACACACACACACACACACACACACACACACACACACACACACACACACTGGGCTGTTCAAAGGTGTAGCTTAAAACCTCCTCGGTTCTAAGCGCCACAGTCTACTAAGCCCCACACATTCATTCCCATCTTGGATATACCAAAAATATATGTAAGAGACTTATAATACTTTCTCAGCATAAAATTGCGCCGATTTTAAGGCGCAATTCTCGCTATTTAATTTATGTCGCTTAACTACACAATCTACTGTAATATCATTATCTATATACAAACTTTCATCAATCTCTAATACATTATCGTGAAACTGTCTTAAAAACTTTGCCTTTTCCGGACCTTTAGTGTGAATAGCCTCAAATGTCTTACACAAATTTTTAATCAATTCTTTACTGTAATGAACATTACCCTCCTCCCACCTAAGGTGGTGATAATGGCGAGAGAGCCATCTAGCTGTTCGCTTCATTTTACTATTTAAAATATCATAGTCAAAAGGAGGTTTGAACAAAAGTTGGGCTCTGTAAGATTTCCCCACAATAGCAAACTCTTTGACTATAAATTTATTGTTATTGTCTTTAAACCCATAAAATTCGACTACTGCCTCCATAGTGACAACTCGCTGTATAGACGGTCAGCAACGCTAGAAGGTAGCTGGTCTGTGCGGTGTTCGGCGTCAGCTAGTACTTGATCAATGTAAACTTTAATTATATCCTCGATATAGAACAACTCTAAGAGACCGCGGCAAATTAAGGGAACATTTTTACTAGTTGGTCCCACTCATACCCATTGAGGGTCACAGAGTGTTCACCATCAGAAACAGTTGCATAGTAATTGCCAAATACACTGTGAACTTAAATACTCTCACCGGTGTTTGTCTTATAACTGTATGAATATTTTCCCAACCGTGCTAGAGTAATTAAATTGAAATTATCGCATGTCTGACAAAAACTGTCATATGACCAAAACACACAGCCCTTTTTACCTTTGATTAAAAATCCCAAACTATTATCACGGTTTTTAAAGACCCCAGTCACAGCGCACTTTGTTAGCTCGACATCCAGAAAGTAAACTGACTTTAACAGAACCCCGGTTAAAAGATTTATAGGCTCTTTGCCCTTTGGAATAGGTATCCTTGGCCTTTGGGCTCAGTGCTTACCTCGGTACTTACCTCTGTCTCCGGTGATGACATGTCTGCTACTGACCCTTTAAGCTAAAATACCCTCAGCTAGAACGACCCCCTCCCCCTCTTCCTCCGATGAGAAATATTCGTCAGAGGAGGAGGAGGATGAATAAGACGATATGCGGCCTGTGGTTTGCCATTTTACTTTAATGTTTTGAGCCCCGGGAGGAATAGAAAATTTTCCCTCAAGAGGAGCTAGGTAATTACTGTCTAAGTAATGTTTCTTTACCAAGCCCCCGTTTGAAGTGTAAAATTCAATTTCAATCAACCAGTGACGAGACATGATGTTACCTCTCCCAGCGTTGATCCCAGACTAATCTCTAATCCCGCATACATCTACTCCCTTATCCTCATGCTTAATGGTTGATGACTCTTTGTCAGAATAGTAATCAAAAATAGGTCTAAATTCTTCCCCATCGTCAGAGTCATTGTACCTTGAATTACGTAACTGTATGACCACACTTTCAATATCGTTTATGTTATAATTTCTTAGATTGATTGCATATTCATTTAGCCCACGCGTCATATGTGTACTTTGACGCGAGTTAATATCCCAATCAAATTCATGCTTACAAGCCCAACAGTCGATTTTATTAAATTTGGAAAAATAGTTAACTTTATTAATATCTATGGGAAACCCGCTGAGTTTCATGGCTTCACAAGACATAGGTTCAAGACGGATCTGTGTAAAATTATAATTTTCCTTAATGTTCAAACGCAACGGATATCCATGATATTCAAATTTTTTAACCACCCTACCATCTCTGAATAAAGTTACAAAAACTGCAGCGATGCTGTCTTCTGATAGAGCCATGATGTTTACTCACCGAGAGCTAGCTACAGATTGATCCCCGCTTGTGATGATTCACCTTCCATTATATCTATCATAGCTTTGTAGTGATCATGTTTACGTAATTTTACAATAGTTTTAAAAGTACCGGATGGAGCTTCGAAAGTTTTATCGCCATAGTCTTTAAGAAAACAATCAATACATAACCTTACTGTTTCAAGTAAAGTGTTTTCTTTATCATAAAACTCTATAAGCACCCAATCCATGTGACTGCTGGCCTCGAACTAACCAATTTCCTCCTACCCCGTAACCTTCCTTACATCCCCAGTGATGGGTGTGTACGAATAATGAGCGTCGTGAATTATTAGGCAATAAGCAGTAGTACTGGCTGGGAAGGCATTTTTAGCTTGAATCTCAAGTCTGACATCTACCGGGCCTGTTTTAATCGAATCATCTTGCTTTGAGCAGTCAATGAGGTAAAAAGGGCACTTTGTTTTGAAATCATCAAAGTTTAACACAGGTGAACCAACCCTACCATAGTATGAACTCTGAAAATTTGAATACATATCATAAAACAAGCAGGTGTTCCCGCGTATGTTATCATAAGGATAAAAATTTGAGTTTAAGTATAGTTTTACATCCAATAGATCGCACGCATCAAATTGAGACATATCTTTGGTTAAATCGTTTTTTCTATCGGTTTGGAAGGCTAACACAATATACCGGGCTTTTTCGGTCTGATTACTTGTTTTTAGTGCCCAAGAACTTGTATCAGTTGTTGGAAGAGTCGGGTACTCAATCAACTCCCACTGGCGAAACGGGATGTGTATTGCTGCGTCGTTTTCAATAAGCTTAAACATTTTAAGTTTTGGCCATCGTTAAGTGTGACATGAGGTAGCCGCCAGTACATTTTTTCAATGTCCAGGGCTAAAGTACCAGCTGCTGTTGTTATAACTGCATTTTCATCTCTAGCCGAGCGCAAAAAAACCAACTCTTGTTTAACATTTACCATTACCTTCTTGTAATCCTCAGCAAAACCAAGTAAAAGTCTTAGTGGTATGGAATATGTAAATTCTGTTGTTTTATCGGTCTTTTTGCCAGGGCCTAGCCAGCAAGCGTTAATTAAGGAGTTTTTCTCCTCTTCTCGGATTGAAATAAGATTTTTTAAAGTTGTAGTGATACCTACATTTTTTGTTCTGTCTATTTCCTTACCGCAAATTTCGTAGCGTATTTCTTCAAACAAAAATGCTATTGCGTTGTTAACCAATGAAACATCTTGAGCTGTTCCATCAGCTTTTTTGGCACTAACTTTACCGTGTATTAGAATATAGCTTTCAAATGGAGCAGTTATTATGTCTTGTTGGAGCACTGGAATGCGGATCTCATCATTTGATTTATAAGTAGTTGAAGCTTAAGGCTGATGTGTATGAAATTCCAGCCCAGTGACAGAATCATCGTACAAGGCCTCGTTGTCTATTGATAACATGGCCATTTTGAAATACTTTGAAACCAAGAGAGCGGAGAAACTTAATATTTTTACAACTTAACCCAACGGATTTCTGAGCACCACTGAAGCTACCCTCTAGGGGTGTATCCCTAAATACCAGACCCATTATGGCGTCTAAGATGTAGTCTCACTGAGATTCTCTCTCCGCGAAAATTAACTAAATCTCCGTCTTGATCTTTTAAAGACACTGTCAAGTTGTTTATCCTCTGACTGATCATAGGCAAATAGATTACATTTCGAGGTATCTCAATAATTTTATAGCCAGGTGGATCTGATGGATAAAATTCATGTATTACATGTCCCTCAATACCGTTCAAGTAAGACCCACGTGTGACATTACCTCTACTTGTATCGAATTGACTCTGATTATATCCACGGGTAATTCAGAAACATGATGCTCATTGGCTTTATACAATTTTTTCTTAAAACCCAACATTTTCCCCAACTTTTCCCCTTTTTCAAAGTCTACAAGCTCAGAGCAAAACAGTTCAGACTGTAAAGTGTTATTATTAGGCTTTAATGTAAACTTAACATTTTTTGGGAGTTTGGAGACTAAAAATTTTTCAATATCTTCAATTTCATAGGATCCTTCAGGTATAGTTATTTTTTGATTATCGCCATAATAAAACTCATCATTAATACCTTTTCCAATGTTTGGTATAGAGTTATAAGTTGTCAACTCTAGTAAACCCATTTCCCAGTCCCCACTGCTTACATCAATTGGAAATGTTAATTCATGAGATAAAATACTAGTGGTCCCTGTTAGGCAAAACATCATTGCAAAGGAACTTCAAGCATAGGTGACCACAAATCACTGAATCAAAACTCTGTTGTCTCTCATAATTATAGTGAATATCACACCCAGTCAGATACTCGGTTATTTCAAGCGGTGGTCTCAGGTTCCCAAAACTATCGTAGTAGTAAACTTTTTTATTAATTTTTTATAACATACCCAATGGGTTCCTTGGCCTAATGAACTGTCCAAATTAATAATTGCTGATTCAAATTTCCTCGGGTATTTACGTAAGCCGTCTCGCATGTAAACCCCTCTAAAATGTGGAATTTTCAAAAGTTTTGCATACTTGATCAAGTCATAGTTGGTAAGAGGTTTTATCGGTATTGAGAAGCTTTTTTTTCTTCTGAGGTGTCTTCTTCTTCTTGCTTTTGCCTGCACCTTCCTTTCTATATGGTCTTAAATAAAGTCCTTTGCCTCTTGATCTTTTTACACCACGTTTCTTCCTACGGCCACCACCTAGTTTCGTCTTTGCCTTCATAGCTGTTGTCACCGCCCAAGCTGCTGCTCTCTCTCCTACTGATGCGTCTGAGGCTTTAAATCTTTTCCAAGCGCGTTCTGCTAACTCCTGGTCTGCCTGTCTACGTCTCTCTGAATCTTTGTATCTTGAGTATGCTATATCGTGTTCCTTACAGGCTTGGTCTAATTTATTGATTCCCGGGTCTCCTCTAGCTAATCTCTGCTTTAATCTCGTTCCCGGTCCGCAATATTGATAACCACCGGGTATATGAAGTTCTATAGGTAATAGATCGATTGCCTTGTTCAGGACAGATGAAACTATACCTCCACCCCGTTTGACTGCTTGTCTACGTCTGATTGCGTTTGTTTTGGTCTTACCCATTATATTGTAAATATCTAATCACCACTTGAATACAGTATGTACACAATAGATGAGGGTTTGGTAGCTTCTGACAAACTATAGAAAGTCTACTTATATTTATAAGGTTAAATCCTTCTATCTCTGTAATAGTCTGTATCGTCACCTTCCTCTAATGGGAGATGTACATCAAGTGGTAGTCCACCAGCTGGTGGTGATGGTGGTGTTTCAGATGATATTTTAAACAATTCTTCCCAATTTAAGTAATCATTTACGCCAGCTTGCGGTAAAATAGCTGCTCTACCGGTTTGTTTTTTATTGATATAGTTGTATACATATACTCCAAACTTTTTCAGTTGCTTATCGTGATAGTCCTTATTACTACTGATTAACCCTTCGCATTTAGCCAATCTAGTATTAATTTGAGTAATACCAGACACTACCTCTGCAAGGTTAGTAGTTAATGGTAAAAGGTTGTTACTACAGGTTTGGTCAACATATCCTTTGGTAGCTACATCAGTTGATTCAGTGGGTATCGCAGAGTTTTTTATTTGCTTGTTCTGAGCATCACAGTGCTCATTACTAAGTATCATACTTAGTTTATTCAGGCTTTGCAGGTTTACAGCATCCATAGGGTCTACTGGGTCACCGATATTGGAAACTCTCTTCTTTCTCATATTGTATTTATATTTTGTATAAGGTATACAGTTTCCATCCACATAGCTCTTTGTTGCTGCATCAGGTGGTTCCAAAGGTATAGCCAAGTTAGAAAGTCTTTTAGTTTGCATATCATAGTTACCATCGGGTGTTAAATTGAAACCTTCGCCCTTGGGACCCTTAAGATCCTTGCCACGGGCTTTTAAGCTACGTCCAAACTTGTCAATAGTCATCGTAGTAATACTTTAAATCTACTGTTCCCTGATCCTTTTATGTATTCAGCTCTTAATTCTTCTTCTATCACGCTCAATATATCCGTGGCTGTGGCTGTACCTGCGGCAGCGGCAGCGGCTGCGGCTGCGGCAGCGGCTGCAACTTCAATATAGTAAAGCTTTAAATCTACTGTTTCCCGCTCCTCTAACGTATCCAGCTTCTCTCAATTCTTCTATAATACTTAATATTTCATTAGTATGCACTCCTCGGTTACCACTTTCAGTAGACATGGCAATGTGCCTCAGTCTTTGTACCAACTCGTTTGGATCATCCCAGTGTATAATATCATGGGTCTTTATTGTTTTCCATTGCAATCCTTTTCCACTGCTAGCGGAGGGAAACAACGGCTTGATAATTTTTGTGTATTTTGTACTTTTGCTAGCTTTAATCCTACCATCAAACTTGTATCCTTCCCTATGAGCATTTGTATTAATCATGATACTTTTATAAGTATTTAAATCATCACCATTAAATACTGTACTATCAGGGACCCTTTTTAAAATAAGTTCATATAATCCAGGTGAACTTCCATACCTAGTACCACCGATAATTATATTTCCATCGTCATCAAAGTCCAACTCTTTACTTCCAATCATTAGTTTGTCATTTTCATAACGTGGACCAAAGGTATAGTCGATAATTTTCTTCGGACCAGCATCTTTTATAAACCAAGTCATATATTCCTTTGTTATAGGGTTTTGGTAATATTCATCAATAAATTGGGTAGTTGTGGCCAAGCCTTCTTCATTAGATACCAAGTCTGACAAATCCCCCTGGAGGTTGGGTGTTGAAGCTCTTGATGGTGCAAATTCCTCTCTTGCTTTTGGTGTTGATTCAAATGATTCTTCTTCTTCTTCTTCTTCAGAGTCATCGTACTCCATTGGCTCTTCCTTTTCCTGTTTAATACTCCTTTGTTCAGTCTTAATGTCCATAGCATCTTGTGGATTGCTTTTCCTAAGTTCTTTTAATAAGGGCTTATACTGTCTTTCTAACATTATTTCATTTTCTTCCGTTCCATCCTTGAACATTTTATATTTGCGTTTAATAGCATTTCTTAGCTCAATGAGCCGAGCCTTCAGGTGTTTACCACTCTGCTCCATAATTGGAAATTATATATCCTCAGATGTATGCACAGTTTTAAGGCATATCCACTTGTCTGAAGAATAAAGCCTGTTTCTTGTGTCTTATTAAGAAATTTATTATATTCAATAGTGAAACACCGGCCCTAACATTCAGTCCTCTATAACAACTTCCCTCTCTACTATCAAACCTTGGGATCACATAGCGTTTTTTTAACCCTCCCAGGTCATTATATGTATAGATCCTAACCATTATGTCTCTGTTACAAAACTGTCCATTCCAATTCGATACCTTCCCTTATACGGATCAGAGGTCTTGTCAATCACCAAGAACCCAAAGTTATCCTGCCAGGCCTTGGCACACAGTTGTTTAAACTTATCGAAAGACATGTCAGTAGTGATGTGGTCATTATAAATATGTTTTAAGTTCATTTCATCTTGTTTGAATAAAATAACAAAATTACAATTATCTCGAACCAATTGTTTTGGTATGGCACTGTATGTTTGTCCCAGGTAAAATGTATCAATATTTTTATGCCTTGCCATCGTAAAGTAACTTTTAATGGAATTATGTTTCTCGCAAGAGATATCGTCGAAGATCATAATTGAATTAGGCTTAGCTTCATTAGGATGGATAACTAGGTTGTTGTCATCAAAGGCAAAATAACCAACCTCTTTTGGTAATACTTTTTTCAAAAACTGATACTTTGGCTGATATAGTGATTTTGAAAATACATAAATATTCTCAAACCTCAACCCGTTTGGGTCAAATAATAAATTAAATAAAACGTTAGTTTTACCAGATGAACTCGGTCCACAAATTATACAACGTATAGAATCGGGCAATAAAGGCCCATGTTTATTCTTTTTAACCATGCCTGATCCGATATATTGGTCAAAGTTTTGAATAGGAAATTCAACTTCCTGCTTCTCAATCTGCATCCTAACTGGTTACTCAACGTTGATTACAAAGAGATATATACTTCCCGAACGCTGACACCCACATGAGTCAAACCAAGTTCTTGCTATCAATCCAACTGTCGTGGCTGCTATCATATCCCTTCCACCTCACAAGTAACTTGAAACCCTTTCTCCGTAGCACTTTTTCTACCAAATAAACATCACCAGTCTTAGACTTGCTAATTTCTTCAGCATAAAATCCCCCTTTAAGAACCTCTCCTCTAGAGTCTTGAAGAATATATGTAACTGGTTTTGTTGGTTTAATAGCATAAATTTTAAATGTTTCGTTTGTCCAGTTGGGAAGATAACCCTTTTTAAAAGTCTTTTTATTTTTACTAATCCTTACACTATCCCCCAACTGAAATTTTGGTTTTTTGAATTTTTGACTCTTAACTTTATTGATTCTTTTTAAAATATCTTTAACATGTTTTTGTCTGACATCTTTTGGTTTCATACCTATAGTTCTATGTTTAGTGTTGTTGTACGACTTGACAATTTCTGGAAGTATACTAATCCACTCATAGCTACCTCTAGCAGTAAAAAGCTTGTACATTTTTGACTTTAATGTTCTGTTTAATCTCTCAACAATACTAGCTTTGAGTTCGGAAAAGGTGTGATAGTGATTGATTTTATATTTTTTCATTAATGCATTGACATGTTTGTTAAACCATTCAGTACCTTGATCTGTGTGAAAGTTTTTCATTTTATATTTAGCTAAAATTGGCTCTAACGCCTTGGCAACTGCAGGTCCCGACTTGTCCTTTAGGGGAATAGCAAAAGCAAATTTTGTTAGACAATTAATCATAGTAAGGATATACCTGTACCCCTTATTTATTTTGGCATAAGGCTGCATTTCAACGAGATCAGCTTGATAAAGATCATTGAGTGATTTTAAAGTAACTTTACGCCTAGGATAATTTCTCCTAGCTGGTCTATGCAGCTCTTCAGCTATAGCTTTCTTTGCGTCCATTTTAATAATGATACAATTTATTTCTCTAACATTAGTTTTATAGAGTTATTCAATACACTTACATCTGTAACACGCATAAAATAAATAAACATCATGCTTGCGACAAGTATAGCTAGAACAAAGAGCTTGTCTGCTAAAGTTTCAATCATACAAAATGCCATACTTACCAACCATCTGGACTGTAGCAGCACTCGATCTATACTGAACAGATTTGTATGTGCAGTTGACTACCAACCACCTTTTATGCCCAGGTCCATGATGAAGTGTTGAAGTTATATTGTGTTTGCTTGAGTGGGGTTTGAGACCACTCGTGTTTACACACCCAGGTTAAACATTATTCCATACATGAGCCAGTCCAGAAAAGCTGGTTTTCACTCAGTATGAACTAATGTCCTCTCCCTTTGAGCAAACCAAGGAAAATAGTCATAGCCCCACCACCGCTATGACCTGTGAAGGCCTTCCAAAAATAAGCTAGTTGCCTCCTCCTCCATGTTTTTACACAATAATTAATTTACCCCACCGGGCAGTCTGATTGAATGACTCAGGAGCCAGACTATCAACTTTGCCCTATCATTCAGGTTTACGGGCTTTTACACCGCGCCAGTGACCTTCATTCAGGTTTACGGGCTTTTACACCGCGCCAGGGACCTTCATTCACTCTGGGCTGTTCGAAGGTGTAACCTAGAATTTTCAAAGTTCTAGGCGTCACAGTCTACTAGACCCTTGATCCACATTCACACCGGACGTCAAGTCCTTGTCTGTGGCAGACGCAAGAAATCATTTTCTAAGGCAATTAAGCCAACTTGCCATCCACATATGGACTTACCAGGGGTTAGCCCTGCCAAAATGTGGGTGTCTGTCCACAGAACAGCAGCTTTCAAGACTCAGCCTTACTAACTTCTCACATACACACTCACATTCACACAGTGGGGTACTTTAATTATGTTTCATGATAAGTTCAATTACATTTACAAAGTGGTATGGCGTTAATACATTATTAAAGGCAGTCTCATAGTACATGCCATTGTTGTACATGAATTCCTTTGCTTTATTTAAAATGTTAATACCATTAGGGACAGGGGATCTGATAAAACAAGGCACAAAGCCTTCATTTTTTGCCTTTTTTAGAGCCGTTTGGAAACTTCTCTTTTCTGTGCGGATGCACTTGTACTCACACATTCCATGAGTCTTTTGAAGGGTGTCTCTAATCAAAACACAAAAAACATGAGCTAGATTATTATCAGCAGGGAACACGGCCACCTTTGGTGTCTGTTCTTTTAGAGTTTTATTTAGAGTTTGGTTTTCTTTACAAATCATATCATTGGCAGCTTTCATCTCAGAGTGCATTTGATTGAGTTGATAGTTTGTTTGAAGAGACTTTGAAAGAGATTGTAACAGTTCTGTATTTTCCTGTCTTAGACTGTATTCTCCACGTTTTCTAATAGAAGGTAAAACCTCTTCAAATACCCAGTCTTGAAATTTTTCGGCAATTTGAAGTTTGGATGAAAAGATCAACTGATATAAACCGGGTTCATTAATAAATACTGTATTAGGATGAATATTTAAAGAGAGCACCGAATCGGTGCTCTTTACTTCCGGTGTTGTCTTACAGTACTTTCATTTGACATGATCATTTATTGCTTTTCTAGGCCTAGCATAGCCAAGAATTTCAGCTACATCTTTCCCTTTGAACCAGGGGTTATTTTCCCTATCAAATATCACCATTACTGGTTGGTTGTTAAATACAAACGCAGTAAGGCTAAACATTTTCAACTATAAAATTGAGGTTATGTTAAAGGAGCAGAGATGTCTTACCTCAGCGAGAGCAGCAGCCAAAATGGCTATAGTAATGTAGCATTAGGGGGGAGCTTAAATTTTTCAAGGTCACTAACTAGGTAAAATTGGTAGGGATCTATGAGTCGTGACACCATAATTCCTTGCACGGCATTTCAATTTGACCAGTCTCCATTAGCCAGTATATTGTTTACAAAATATTCAAATAATTCTTTAGCTAGCTTTTAAATGAGCCAATTATTTTATACAATTAATGCTATTTCAAATATTTAAATTCTTCAAATTGGAAGTCTTTGGAAGCCATGTCTACAACTCACTGGAGTCTTTGAACTTTATACCCAAAGGGAAGAGTGTCACACTCACCCTCGTGCTTCCTCTTTGGACCTGTAATTTTGAAAACTTTAGTCTCATTTATGGTTACAATATTTCTATCTTTAGTTCTTCGAATCCTAGACTCATTAATCTCTAAGGTCTGTCTGGTTTCACTTAACACCATTTCTTTTAATTTTTCAAAGTTAAGAGTCTGAGAGGTTTTAAAGTTGAGGGTTAGTCCTTTGATCTTACACACGGATACCAGAGCTTGCTTTTTGGTTGACCAGACAAGGTATGCATAAGTCTTTGGCCCCCCAGATACAAATTCAACAATGAAAGATCCAGGCCCGTATTCGACCAGCTCGTCAGTCATTTCCCCGAGGTATTCTCCCGTGGGTACCCGGTACAACCCTCCCTTCAAAATGTACAAGACCGAGTCTGTGTCGTAGTAAAGGACCTGGCCTCCTAAAGCATCCAAGTGCTCATACAATTTAAGTCTGGCCTGAGCTGTGGTGTAGGCCGCAATCACAACATTGACATTTCGCAAAGGCTCACCTACTTCTTCCAAGTACTTCCAGCTTACAACTAGTACTTCATCATTTATAATCTGTAATCTGTTAACTTGAATCTCCGGTGTAGTTAGCATTCCAAATAATATTTTTGAGTCTCTGACGATAGTAGCCTTCGTATGGTTTTCACGCTGTCCAAATTTCCCCCAAAATGAATTTAGCATGAGCTTTGCAAGCGATCTGAGCCCTCCATTCTTTACAATTTTCTCCTTTTCCTTTTCCAATTGAATACCCTCATGCGCCAAATAGTCTGCTATATACTTGTCTTTATCCTCTTCTGTCTGACACCAACTGGGGTATCCTGATGCCTCTTGTTTCATTTTCAAAAACTTGTTAATAAAATCAGTAAACAGGCCTCCCTTCTCATACGTAGCTACCTCATACTCCCACAGCTCGTACATGTCAAGGATAACATAGCCCTTCTCTACAGCCTTTCTGACTTCATCCATTGTCCACGTCCCTACTAATGCTCTGTCTTGGCTTTCATGGTCACAGTCTTCTTGGTTCATTTCTTCCCCACATGTGCGGCATAGTACAAACATTAATTTATTGTTCATCTTAGCCGGGAGTACTGGGTGGTAGAGATCCCTGGGAGGCAGGACTTTACACTTTAGCAAACCATCTACTTCAAGCCCCCTCTGTCTGCACTCATTATCCCCAACATAGATGGTTGGATGACCTAGGGGGTATTTGCCATACTTACACACATACGGATAAAGAGAGCACACATCTACATACTGTATGGTTTCTCCCTCCTCACATTTGTGGTAAGTCTTTGCATTGCCAGTTCTGCCTCCAAAGAACGCCTGCCTTGGGTCAAGGGGGAGGTTGTTAAGAATGGGGAGGGAATCCAAGTGTTTAAGTTTTTGCTGTTTCTTTATTTTACGAAATTCACACTCCCACATCTCAACTACCTCGTAGTCTTGGAACTTTGCAATTTTAGACTTGGTTCTTTCAAACCTCAGGTGGAGTGAATCAGAGGGATCCTCCTTCAGAGGAGCCTCTCTGTTGTAAGGAAAACATTTGGGGTATCCATGCCAGTAGCACCCGTGGAACTCATAGATTCGCTCTCCGTCAAATCCATCGACTTTTGAGCCAGAAATCCTAACTTCTTTTCCTCGCCCAGCATGTTCGATTCTCACTCCACGCTTTTCTTCTTCCCAGCTTAGCCACTGTATGGCAGCAGCCGACTGGCTATCCACAAAGCGGTAACCATCCTTTGGAATAATACCAATAGTGTGAGGCTTTAGAAAGTTTCGGCGGAAGGCCAAATTGCAAGCACTAGCAATAGTAACAGCCTCTAGAAAAGGATCAACATTACACTCTTGGAGGATCTAAATTTAAGACAGGCTTGGGCTAGGATTTCCACATCTGAGATGCAGTACTCCAACAGTTCTTTTTGAAAATCAAAGACATAGTTTTCTGAGACTTTCTCATTGTGCCAGTTTTCAAAGTCCTTATGGGACTTCTCAAACATAGTTTCAGGACAATAATACTGCTTGTCAGGCATAGGGCCCACATAGTTCTGGTTTGCAAGAGTGTTGAACAAATGGGGGAAATAGCCCTTCTTTCTTTCGGGAGGCAAATCAAAAGCTTTGGGGAGTGCAGAGAGGGCCATGGGGAAATAGCTCAGTGAGTCCACAAACCTCACATTGTCCAATTCCATTAAAATTATTTTAGAACCCCTCATGACCAATTCTGGTGTAAATTTTGTTTCTTCTAGCACATACTTGAGCAAAAACTGGAAATCAAAGCCTTGACCATTGTGGGCGATTACACAAACATGTTTAAATTGTTTACGTACCTGCAAGACATAGTCCATAAACTGCTGAACCGGATTAGAGTTGAAGACTCTCGTACGGTTCTTACAAGCCATGCAAAATTTTCCGTCAATGCATTGGTAGCATTGGTAATTTTTTTTAAACACACAAATTTACTTTATGAACTTTTTGTTCTGGGTCAGAGGGGAGGGACTCGTCCTGGCGAGTCTCCAGATCAAAGAAAATAAAAAGAAAGTCTTTAGATTTCGGTTTGCCATCATTACGCCTCATGTAACATTTATGGTTAGGATCCATATATGTTCCACAAGGCTTGCAGAATACTTCTCCACACTTGTGGGGTGTGGACCTTTCTCTGTAAAAAATCAGTTTCCCACAGTCAAGGCATTTTTTCACAGCTTTGCACCTATCAGCCTGATGGGCGATAAAGCAGTGCTGGTTTCTCAAAGTCAAGTTACATTTTGAGCACGTTATCTCCCCATGCTCCTCCTTGCAGGGAGGCGAGATGGTTTGACAGAAGGGACAAAGATTAGAACACCTATGCTCACCCTTATGATCATAGGGGACATGACAAGCCTCACAAAAGTACTGACATGCAAATGCAGCAGTTAGGCTTGTAATTACATTGTAGTGGCCATTGTGAAAGATCAAGTTGATTTTGAATTTTGGATTGTCTACCCGGCCTTCAAAGTACACATCACGGCCTTTATTGTCGTAATTGTACACAGTAATTTTGAAATCTTTTAACAAGTCCTGAAAATTTTCCAATTCGGGGATGCCAGCACTATCCTCAGAGATCTCCACCCTTGCCATTCGAATCAGTTCTTGAGCCATTATCGTCTGCCTTTTTCTATCATCTTGTCGGATAGCTTTAAACAGAGGGTCTTTGTTTGCATGGGCAATTGCTACCGCCAAGGCGCGGGGGAGACACAAGTTATCTTTGTTTTTTATGACTACAATTCCTCGTCTTGCTCTACACTCTTCCTCAAAGGTGTTGTAGAGGCCAGGCCGGGTCCTACCAGAACCCACAGGGAGATTCACTCGGGTACATTCGACTTTAGTACCCGTGTCTATCAATTAAGTGTCTGTAGACTTAATTGATTCCGAATTGGATTGGACAATACCCCCAAAAATTTGCCAAAGGATATCTTCATCAATTTCCCCAGCAGGGCGAAAGGCAACATAACCCGGATTTTACTTTTTAAATTTAGACTCTGCAAAGTAAACCCAAGCTGATCATTTTCATGGGCTTGTTCTTTCATTTGTTTTACTATTTTTGCAAAACCTTGTCTTAGCCAATCAAACTCACTGGTCTCAGGAGGAGGGTTGGAAAATTTAAAAATCGTTTTAGTACCATAAAGCCTAAACTTTTTGACATGAGTCTCCTCCTCACTAATTATTTCAACAGGCTCAACAACATGAGTCTCCTCCTCCATACTAATTGAAGAACTAGACTCAACCATCTCAGAATCAATCTCATTCTCAATAATTGAGGGACTAGGCTCCAAACTATCAGCCATTTTTACAGAGACTTAAAAATTTAGGTTATAAAAGCCAATAATTATTAAAAGTACTTTAAAGATTAATTAAACAGAAATTTAAGTTTAAATTTTCTAAGTTCTTTTAGCAAATATCTAAATTAGTTATTCAATTTAAAATTTTCTAAGTTCTTTAAACAAAATCTTTCCAATTAATTATTTAAGTTAAAATTTTCTAAGTTCTTTAAGAAAATCTGAATTAATTCTAAATACTCACAGCAGTATTGCACAATAGAACACACTAGAACAACACAGCGTAGACACCTCTGAACAACTCGAAAGCCAGGAACAGAGTGATCGAGGCAAGATGTAAACCGATGGAGGTAAACCAATCAGCCAATAGGATGCCCGCCCGCTTATTCCGACCAATCACAGCGCAGCATTTTACCTTCCCACCGAAATAATAGTTGAATAAACAAAGAACCACATTCCGGATGTTGTACTGATAACACTTTTCCTCCGGAGTCATGTGGTTTTCCTCCGGATGTCATGTTGATAGCCTGTTCCATTACCCGGAAACCACATACCACCTTATCTCACCATGTTATCCTTATCATATCCTGCCCAATTGATACATCATTTTTGAACGAAAATTAATTTGCTTATATGAAACGCATTGAGGGGTCCTAAGCGCAAAATTTTAACATTTAAAAAACTACCCCTAAAAAGTTAGGTTAGGAACACAAAAAATGACGTCATCTTTTGACTGACGGATCACGTGACAGATGCAGATCACGGGACTGATGACGTCACGGTCCCATGACCGCTGGCACAGCTGATGACGTCATTTCTGCTATATCTCCACGATCCATATATCATATAATGTTTAGTTCCATAGAGTAACATAGTCTATATAAAAAAGAAATAACATAAATCACAAAATAAGAAAATTAATAATATATAGCTCCATAGAGTAAGACATTCATATAATTCATTGGGTAATATAATCCATAGATAAAATAACACCATAGAGTATCAGACATAGAGGTTAACAGTCCATAGGGTAAATATGGAGCGGGAGAAGAGTGAGGTTAGGAATTTCGGCGCGAAAGACAACGCCATCTTTGATGGACACCATCTTTGATAGACGCCATCTTTACCACCTCCAAAGGGGGCAGAGCTTAGGAGGGGTGGGGGTAAGGGGGCGGGGCTTAGGAGGGGTGGGGGACCAATCAGAACAATGGGGCGGGTCACGTGACAGGTCACGTGACCAAAGGGGGCGGGGCCTGCTATCCTCTCGGGTAGACTACTTATAGCTATAGAATTGGCACACGTATTGTTGAATAGGTGCGAAAATATTACATTAATTAAAGGAGTTTCTCGACCAACCATATTTACACAATTAATTTGAAAATATCATATGAATTCTAAAATATCATTTTAAATGTTGCCGTTTGTCATGGTAACAAATTATTAATGAACATAATGACAGGCTCACAAATAAACTGATCATGTGATAAAGTTAAGTATAGAACACAAGATTATAGTTAAAAGTTTGTGATTTATTTATTTTCTGACTATATAAACTGGGAATCCAGTGCTTTGATTTTTCTTTAAAAGTATAAAAACATAACTTCCCCTAGTAGATTTTTAATAATTTTAGTTGTCGTCTCTAGGTTATACCATTAAAAAGCCAAATAGTTGTAATATTTTTCTTATTTCAATAATTAAAATACGAGATATGTGATCAAGAAGGATTTATGTGACCTAAAACAATGTTAAAATGCATTCGAAAGTCACCTTTGATTGGTCGATGTAAACAACACTTGATTACCCGGTGTGTGATTGGCTGACGTCAACAATGGTTAATTATGGACTGTCTGATTGGATGAAATCAAAAATGCTTAATCAACCGACTGGTAGCAGCGCCTGATGTGGTGTGAATGTGTGCCAGCGCAATTATACGCTTTCCGTTTGTGACTTTGCATTGACATGTGACGACTGTCACAGTCTAATCAACTGTGAATTTTTAACCAATATTTTAACCAATAAAAAAACCCCTCCCTCTGCATAATTACGTTGTAATATTAATAAATAACTGATTTACTAATGGGTTCCGGCCAGTAAATTAATTCAGTAAGTAACTGAATTAACAGTCAATCATTTCCTCATAAGCTCCTCGCAACGAAATATTCCAGTGACACCAAGTGACCCGAAATACCAAGAATTCTAGCCTGACCCCAAATGAACTCCCAGAATCAGCAACACGTGCCGGGCAGACGACGGTCGCTGGCAGTGTTTCAGCTTTAATTATGCACTAAGTTATCGTTGGGGTGCAGCACTGTACGGAGGGTGTAGCCTCCAAGCGGGCGCTCCGTAGCCTCGGCCACAGCCTTTCCCTACGGGCACTCAGCACGCTGAGGCAGTCAGTCCCCGTTGAGACGCAGCCGAAGTAGTCACGCGTGCGCGGCGCCGGCGCCGCCGCCGCCGCCGCCCCGGTCTCTCTGCCGCGGTCAATGGCCCTCAGCCATGCTACGCGAGTTAAATTACTAATTATTTTGGCCCTCTTTTTCTATTGATTTTCTATTGTGTTTTAAATTCTAAGTTGAATTGATTCGGTAATTTGAAACTATTAATAAAATTAATTCGAACCCACGTAACTTTGCGTTTCATTGCTCCCACGAAGTTAAAGTTCGGCGCAGCCAGGAGGTCAACCGTCACATTGGTGTCTGCTGCGGGGTCTTGGTGCAAGAATGCCAAGAATGTTTTCTGGAGGTAAGAAATAATATTTGCCGACTTTTTTTGTAGTTTAAATTAATTTTCACAAGAAACTAAACTGTGATATTATGTAATTTAAATCAATAATCTAAGAGGAATAGGGTGCTATTCAAAATTAATATGATTTTTTAGTAAATAACGATATAAAATTACTTGCGTAGTATGAGTTAGAGGAGGGCTGTAATTACGACTGATATGATCTAAGAATAAATTCTGAACAAAAAAATTCGAATATCAGTTGTAGTTGTTGTGGAAAATTGAGCCTACAGCAGTATACAGAATTTTGAAATTGCTATTAATTTCGGGACTTCTAATCTGAAATATTCAGAGAGCCGCCATGTTGAATTAGTTCTGCTAATCACTGATAGAGAGAAGAGAGCGTTACAGTCGCCATTAATGGCATAATTCACCGGTAGGGGTATTAGTTATTTTGTTTGCTGCCAGGAAGCGTGCAAATCCAATATTAGAGTCTCTAATTTAGAGAACAATTGAATTAGCTTATGGCTGAGAGGCTGAATGAATAAATAGAAGATATTGCGAAAAATACATTGAATTTATTTAATAAGAGAACATTAACATACTAACTTGTTAGGATTGTAACTGGCTTATACTACTAAATTAGCAATTAAGGCATGAAACTAACCTTCTTGGCAAGTAATGTAATTCGCTAAGCTGAGACAGCGAACAGAAAGGCGGCTGATGTGCTATTTGAGGTTATTGGTGGCCGATTGTAATCTAGTAAAAAAAAACCGATTGCTGTGTTAGGTATTAACTAGCACAGAAATGCGGGCAGATTGAAGTTTCTTTTGTGACACGGCCTAGTAATCTTGAAGGGCACTTGGCTCTGGACAAAACTGTAGCGAAATTCATTCACTTTGCCGATAGTTAAGTACTTTTAAGGACTAATGATTATGGCGGCTTATTGATGATTGACTATTGAACAATAACTGGGCGACGGTGAATATGCACAAAAATTAGTGATGAGGTTATGTGATGATTTATTTCCGGACGAAATAATTGAAACTCGGAATTAACAACTTAGAGGCAACGAGTGAGCGATAGATGCGGACTTGGGGGTTTCGCGAGGGTTATTGATAAAATAAATTGCGTAATTTATTTTTCCAAGATCCATAATATTTTTATAATTGGATGCTCGGAGATAGGGCTGGTACAGAAACTTAGTGATTTGAAAGCTGAAGTGAGCGCGGAATAAATTGTTTTATAGCAGTTGGGGGGAAGTCGAAATGACTCTTATGGTTTTCAATGACAGAATATTTTGATTAAGATAGAAAAAATCGCTAACTTAGACTTTGAATTGGAAACTGATTTGAATAAAGACAGACGGGAAGTACATTTGTAAAATAAATAGGAAACGGTCTTTAATAAAACACTTTAGTGTTTTATTTTGCGTTTTGAAACTTGAATCGAACTTTAAATTTTTTTTATATATATTGGAAATAACTTGGACAAATTTTGGGGAACATAGCCGAAGGAGGTAATCGGTATAAAATTAGTAGTATATGCAAACAGCTTCTGCTTCTGTCTGGGACTTAGTCGCAATGGTCAACATGACAGCCTATCATTTGAGTAAAGTGGAAAATTCTCACAAATTGAAAATAAGGGGACAGCCGACCGAGTGGAAGGCAGATGATCTGCGTAAGCGAATAGCTCAGTGCTATAGAGACAACGTGTACCCTGCGACGCGGGTGAGCCTAGTGCAGTTAGGAGATAAACTTTTATTAATTTTTTTCCGGTGAGTTGAAGTTCTATATTTTCCTTTGCCTTGAATCCCAGCAGATACACGGAATTTAAATTGGAGAATAATTTGTTACCCCTCGAATAAATTGATATTGGAATGTAATATAACAGTGTCATAGTTGAGGCCAACTTTACAATGTCAGTTCAAGGGATACCAGCGCATTTATTTTCTGTTTTTAATTAAATAATTTTACTGTCGGTATTCTTTTAACTGGAGATCTTAGTAGGATGAAATGGAGGTTACTGGGTTCTAAGTTTTAAGGAAAAACTAAGTAGAGCCTAATGACAGTTGCTGAGGTTTTATTAGTAGTGGAAATTAGTGGTTTTGAATGATATCAAATTTTAATTGAAGTTGGGGGACTTAGAGACATTTATTTGGGAGGATAGTTATTTAAAGTTTTTTATAGGAATCAAGTAAGAGTTTTTTTGAGGCAACTATGTATGGAGGAGAATTTTGTTTGTTCCCCTGGGCGTAAGAAGAGGTTTTTGAGGATGAATGATTAAATACATTATTAAAGCCAGTGTAATTGGAGTGGAGATATAGATTTTTGTGCTTGCCTCTATCTATTGGAGATATAGATAGTAAAAGCTTGCCTATCCTCTTGTACCTTGAATTTAAAATTGAGTTTGATACACGTTTGCTTAGTTTGAAACTAATTATATATCATTTTGATTATTCACAAATAAATGATAAAGGTCGCTCAGTGATTACTATCATCAGCAGTACTATTGCGTAATTCGAGCCTCTTCTGAGATACATTAATGCTGTTTTAATTCAAGCTAAAATAAATTAGGTCTACTGCAATCAGCTTTAAAGTTTCAAATAAAAAAAATTAATAAAAAATATTTTAAATCCTTTTTTTGGGTTTATGCCTGTATGTATGATATGGTTCAGGATAGTAAGTCATAGATAGTGTTTTGGAAGTCTGTTAGGGGGGAGGTTGAGTGTGCCTCCTTAGCGCCCTTATCCCTCGGGATCAAGATGGCCTGGACCCTGCGTATGGCGGACTGAAACGGTAGAACCATGTTAATACAGTATAAAGTATTTATGATAATAATTATGGTTTACTTTCGCAGTCGGGAATTTTTATGACTAATGGGGCTTATGAAAGTTCTTTTTCCTATAATATGTTTTATCGGTATGGGTTCAACATCACCGTCAACCATATTACCCAATAGATTATCAATTTAACTTGGGACCACCTTCTTGATAAAGAGTTGGTTTCTTTGTGAGGCAGGCTGTAAAGTTATAAAGATAAAATCTTTTCGAGGTTAATGCTGGTGATAGTAATTAATTTTTAAAATTATTTTTAAGGAAAATATATTTGTTTTAAATTATTTGTAGAATTTGAATTAATCACAAATAACAAAACCAAAGGCTGTCCACTGGTTGCTATCATCAGTCAGTATCGTTGCAAAATCTGGAAATATTTGAGATATGACACCTTGTTAAATTCGAACCACAAGTAGGTTCAATTTTCGGGTTTCCAATCATTAAAGAAGAATTTTTTTTATTAGGATATAGTTCGGGGTTGTAGTCATGGATTGTTTAGGGAGTCGGTTTGGGAGGAGGTATAGCTTGAAGTTTGCCTCCTTTTTGCGCCCTTATCCTTTGTTGTGATTAAGATGGCCATTTACCCTGCGTATGTCCGACTATGGTGGTGGAGCTATATCAATATACAGTACTGATATCGTTACATTCAAAATAAAAACTGTTGTTTTTGTATACGCATCATGGATTTCTTGCTGGCATGGGGCGTGTCGTGGTTTTTCATGTAATACGTTTGTTCGGTATGAGGGAAGGTTTGGAGTGTACCTTCTTTTGCCCCTGTGTTCCACAGGGCTGGACTCTAGTCCGTGCAGCTATTGTGAATTAACTGAGGCTAACCTTCTGCTGGGGAATACTCTGTGCGTGATGCAGGCGGGATAAAGTTTTAAATTTTATGTGGGTTATCGTTATTTAAATTGTCACTTGAGATAATATTCTGATGATAGCAACATAGGAGAGGAAATGTGTTTCTTTTTATAAATTAAAGTCGTTGACAACTTTTTAGTATCTTGAGATAACTTTATTATTAGTGATCTTTGAATAATCCTTTGTGTTTGTTATAGGCCTACAGGAAAGTTTTGTTTTTAAGCTAGCCCTTTGCTGTCTCTGTTGGTTGAGACACATCATGGGAGTGAGATCTTTGCTGTGGACCTGCTGTTGGGGTTGCGGCCCAACACCGTCTCCGCCGATTGGAATTAAGGATTTAAATGAGTATTATAGTTACAGTATATAAGCTTAGTTTGAATTTGTTTCTAAAGACCAATAACCCAATTACTGACTGTGCTCCAAGAGTTGGATGAGAAGCTCTGGCCGGGTTGTGATTGTGTAAGCTGATGTCCTAAAATTGTAGTGTGGAAATAATAAAAAAAAAACAAATAAAGATTAAAATGAATAAATTTGAGCTGTTTCAGAACCAAGCATGTATCCGGTTCTTTTGTCTTGTTTGATAGTAGAGTAATACCATAGCTTCAGGCCTGATGGTGTTTGTTTATTTTTGGGCATGCCCACATACTTTAAATGTTTGTGTGCTGGGGCATTGTGATATTGTTGTGTGCGAGTACATTGGGATCCCAAATACAATGTTGATTAGCGATATGCGCTGATGAGTTTCAGCCTGCCCGTTCAGTTGGCGGCAGCTAACTCATGTTGGGCCTATGGTCCTGTTGGGGTGTTTTTTGCTGCAAATCTTGAGCACCTGAGGAACCTGTGAGTCAGGCACCTGACAGTGGTTTAGAGAAATCATTCTGCAAGTGGTGCTACCGATGAGAGATGTGCGTTTCTCGTTTTGCTCGTGCCTGCGTTCGCCAGCCCGACCTAACTTGTCGGCCGCTACCAGATGCACTGGAGCTGTTAGAGGGGAGATGATTGTGTGCCTCCCCTGTTATGGCCCTGATGATAGAGATAGTAATTTATCAGCGGCTTGTGAAGGACGTTCCTTCGGGCAATTACTTGGTACCCGTAGTACGAAACTACCCGTAGGGTCCAAATAATGCCGTCTTGAGGAGAGTATTGTTGAATGAAAGCACAATTACCTTGAAGAAAGTGGGGGAGATCCCGAATCGAGGTAGGTGTGACTTGACTGCTAACGGGTATAAGGTGCCTGCCCGCATTCGCGGCAGCTCCGAGTACGCCGGAAGCATAGGGGAAATAACGTTCCCGGAAGCAATTGGACTGTTTAGTCCGGAGGAACAGGATCTGATGAGAAGTGACGTGAATGACGCTGTCAATGTCCTGCAAATCTTGATGACCAGCTGGGCACTCTGAGCGTGAAGGAGTACTCAGGCGAGAGTGCTACATCACCTCAAGTCCCACCGGTACATGATGCATACTAGGGAGGTTGCTTCATATGGAGGACTCCCAGTTACTTTGTCGTTAATCGTGGCTGTTTTATTGTTCATTAGATGGAGAGTACGAGGGTGTTTGCTGCTCCGGTCGGTGTGCTGTTCTGCCGCAAACTGTGCGCTGCTCGCGCAGACCGACGGACTCGAGACGTGGAGGCGGATGGTGACTCTGTCCCTCTGCCGACCAGGAAAACCGCTATCCCTCCTGCTATGGCAAAAGAGACGAGCGACTTTCAGCACGAGAGCAATTGCATTAAAGACGTTGGAACGAGTGCAGACAACTATTGACACCTAAACAGGGATCCCTGGACGCTTGTAAGTGATTTTATTAAATTTATTTTTCGTCTCTGGAATCAAGAATCGTGTCGGTCGTGAAGGGACTCCGGTTGTGTTCGCAATAGGGCGCACCCAGAACTTTGGTAAAAAGATAGTTAGTAGGGTCATGACCCCTGTGCGACGAGGGACCTCTAAGGGTAACACTAGGAGAGAGTAGCGACCGAAGATCTTAGGGTAGACGTTAAAATAAAAATAAAAAACTTTTTATTATTAGGTTTAAGAAATTTGAAATTTGGGTGAAATGTTCTGTTATTGTTAGATTAGAGCGTCTGAGGCTAAGATAGACGGTTGCAGGTGTACTTAGTACAAAGACCTAGCTGCTGAGCTTCTGTTTTGTTTTTTTTGTATCTCTTTAGGGCTACCAAGAATGGTATCGATGGGTGGGGCCTCAGATGCCACACGATATGTAGGTCAGAGTTATATTGTATTAGGTTAGACGTGCTCGTAAAAGATTCATGGGCCCCTAAGAGGAGACTTGGCAAAAGGGGGAAACTACCCTAACTCAGCAAAACAGAGTGGGGCAGCAAAATTTCTGGGAATAGATAGGAAATAGTAACAAGAAGCGACGTTGGTTTGGACTGGCTGAACGGGAAGGTTATGCCGGCAAAATCCAACTAACCTCCTAACACCTCATATCCTACCCCTCAAAAAGAAAAGGAAAAAAACTGGACCGTGATTCCACTCAAACCAGCGATAGTAATATAATTAATTAATTGGCTGAAGGGAGAGGATAAAAATAAAACCAAGGGTGAAGCTACAAGCGTAGCAAGGGATAAAGAAAAGTAGTGGAGACAGCAGACTCAGGAAGGAGGGAGTCGACACCTTCGACCTGGGTCCTTAGTGACCAATGAACATGAGTCTTTTGTGGGTTTCAATTGTCTTTTTATTGTTAAGTTTAGTTTTTTATTTATTTTTGTTTTATTTCAACAAAACGTAAAGTGCAGTAAGTAGATCGGGATGGTGCTGCGACACCAGAGGGAAATTGCACCAACGCAAACAATTTAAGAAACTACAGGTCGTGTGGACCGGAGAGGTGGCCGACGTCCTGGCATGACAGGCGTGGATTGTTGAAGGGACACTCAGTGATTTAGTGGCGTTTGGAAATCCTCATTGTAGTATTAGTACCCAAGTGGGTGTTATGTGTAGAGGCAACAGTATGTCGTGTAGTACATTTTTTTTATTTACTTGTTTTCGTGTTTGTAAATAACCTGAGCAGTTTAGGCCTTGTTGCTCCGCGGGGGTGACGTAGCTCTGCCGGCCCCAAGTGAAAGGCTACCCAAGCTGAACTTCGGTAGACGAGTAGCGTTCAAAATTAACATCTCAGTGCCGATTATTACCCCGCTATGCGCCATAATTTAATTCGAATTGTAAAGCGTAGGTGCACCATTCAAAATTACTGATCAAAATTAACAACTGCATTAACACTGGGAAACTTGCAATAAGATGCCTAACTGCTAGGGGAAGTTTGATTTATAGTTAATAATATTGTATTTGGATCCGAGGTGAATGGATTTTGTTTTTTTAGGTTATCCCTCTGTGGGATGTTCTTTTGTTGTTATTTGTTAATGTGTTCTCATCTGAACTTTGTAAAATGAAGTTTTATATGTGTATTTAGTGGAAGTATGGTGATGGTGGTCGCCATCAGTAATTGGTGAATTACAATGTGTAGATTTTGGGGAATAAACTCAAATTTGGATGTTCCTTAGATAGTTTTAATGATTTATTGTAGTAAGAGTGGTTGAAACGATGTTGTTGATGTAAGATGTAAGCCGGGCTGAGGTAACTATAAATTGTAAAGGGCCAATGCTGTAGGAACGTAATATAAATGAATTGTGAAGCGAGAGAGAGACCGAGGCGCTATCTTTGTAACTCAAAGGAAAGAAACCGGGTGAATAATGAAAACGGGGCATGCACAGTACCAAAGCACATTTACGGCACATTTACGGGAATTGAGTCACTTGGGTTAGCTGGATGTTTCTGACCCTCCCACACCTGACATCCTGATGACTGTATTGCAGGAGAGAGTGGCCGAATACCTGAGGCAGGAGCGTAAGACCCTCATGCTGGGGCAGCATGAACTAGAGGTGGGGGGAGTGTGACGACTGTCACAGTCTAATCAACTGTGAATTTTTAACCAATATTTTAACCAATAAAAAAACCCCTCCCTCTGCATAATTACGTTGTAATATTAATAAATAACTGATTTACTAATGGGTTCCGGCCAGTAAATTAATTCAGTAAGTAACTGAATTAACAGTCAATCATTTCCTCATAAGCTCCTCGCAACGAAATATTCCAGTGACACCAAGTGACCCGAAATACCAAGAATTCTAGCCTGACCCCAAATGAACTCCCAGAATCAGCAACACGTGCCGGGCAGACGACGGTCGCTGGCAGTGTTTCAGCTTTAATTATGCACTAAGTTATCGTTGGGGTGCAGCACTGTACGGAGGGTGTAGCCTCCAAGCGGGCGCTCCGTAGCCTCGGCCACAGCCTTTCCCTACGGGCACTCAGCACGCTGAGGCAGTCAGTCCCCGTTGAGACGCAGCCGAAGTAGTCACGCGTGCGCGGCGCCGGCGCCGCCGCCGCCGCCGCCCCGGTCTCTCTGCCGCGGTCAATGGCCCTCAGCCATGCTACGCGAGTTAAATTACTAATTATTTTGGCCCTCTTTTTCTATTGATTTTCTATTGTGTTTTAAATTCTAAGTTGAATTGATTCGGTAATTTGAAACTATTAATAAAATTAATTCGAACCCACGTAACTTTGCGTTTCATTGCTCCCACGAAGTTAAAGTTCGGCGCAGCCAGGAGGTCAACCGTCACAGACAAGTACAAACACATTTCTACTAAAAATGGCCCAATACTACCAAAAAGAAATTTTCAACATTTCTGCCGCACTGGAAATATACTATGTTTTATATATTACATATCATACTACCAGACTGACTAGTATATTAGAAATGCAAAAGCAGAGCAATCTTCAACTATTTAATGCGCCTCATTACATGGTACCAATGTTATTATTGTCGTTAATTATATAAAAGACCGATAAATTTCATGAATTGCAAAAAGACATTCTCTAGGATCCAATGATTTGAGTCTAGGTTAAGCCCAATCCATATAAGAAGTGCATGCAATTATGATTACCAGTTAACAATCTAACACTGACAGTGATCTAAAACCCTATAGGACAATTAATTAGGCCTAAAAGTTCGCCAGTAGGTATTTTTTTGGTCTTTTAATTCTATTAGCATATATAGGGATGTTAAATATTTAAAAATTCCATATCTATCGTATCCTAACGTAAGCACCTACATTTTAATAGAGCAATGTCTTGTTGATTCCAACAAATAAAAAACCAATGAATGTAAAAATTAAATTAAATCGTCCACCTTGCCAAGTCATACACAATGCCAAACAATGATTAAAATAAAATGTAAATCAACCCGTAGGAAAAGGAAATACTTTGAGACTTAAATTATATTGAAGAATTCGTTGACAGAGTTGAATGAAAAAGAAAATAATCAATCCGAAAATTTTTCTATTAAGTTTGAGTGCAAGCTGTTAAAACATTAAGGTTTACCGATAAAAAACAACATCTTACATAATGTCAAAGTTCATCGCTACATGCCATTAGTGGCGATGGGGAAGGGGGGGGGGGGGTGGACCCGTAAACTGTGTGGCCCTGTAAACGAGGCCGGGCAGAACCTGTTCAGTGTTGCCAAAAACCGGGTATTTACCCAGATTTCGGGTATTTTGGAGGCCGTGCGGGGGTTTGGCGATTGAGAGAACCCCGGGTTTTTAACTCTAGATATTTTTTTAGCTGGTAATATGGTTTTATTGGTTTCTGTGTCGTCAGAAACCGGTTAAATATGTCCGGTTTCCAGGTATTTGGAAGGCCTTTCGGGGATTTTTAGAGGATTATGAAAAATCGGGTACAACCAGGGATTTTACACTTGAGCTAGGATTCACTCGGCATCCGGAATACATAAAAAACAGGTAAAACGGGGGATTTTTGAATTATGATATGCTTTGCAAGCATGCAAAGTTCATGGTTGATGAGAAAAATAATTTGTTTTCATGGTTTTGAGAACAATAATCAAAGTAAATAGACATATTTTGGTATATAGTGTGCAGTTTATTGATAAACCGAGTAATTTTTTGAAACTACCCGGTTCTACGTGTTTTGAAAGTAATTAGGTGGGGCTTCGGGTAATTTCCCGGTTTTTGGTAGTTGCTGGGATTTATTGCAACAAAAAAACCGGTAAAAGCGTGGACATTTTATCGGGTTGGCGGGTAAAAAGCCAAATCCTGACTGGCAACACTGAACCTGTTTATTGCTTATCAGTTTCTGTTGACAGCAGAGGCCCTTATCTCTCGTTGCCGCCCGTCGTTTAATACTCGTGGCCATTTTACCTGGAATGCTATTCCCCTTATCGTTTGGTCCGATGTTTCAAACGTAATTTCTGTTTTTAACTATTTAAAACGCGCATTTCCAACCTTAAAAGGTTTTTAATCAAATCACTTTTCAACGGTGGCAAATTATGTGTAAATTCCAAGCCTTGGTTCCATGACATTGTAACAAGCCAAGTAAGAGATAGATTAATTTTATTTAAAAAATGGCACTGTGTTATATTACCTTAAATCATGTTTATCCTTATTTGCATAGTTAAATCAGAAGAGATATTTTGATTTGTTTTGTTTTAGAAGTAAAGTCTCTAAAGTAAAGTTAAGTAGAGTAAAGTTAAGTAGAGTAAAGTTAAGTAAAGTAAAGTTAAGTAAATTTAAGTTAAGTATAGTTTTATTAGTTGTGTGTTAGTTATAATATAGCCTGAGTCAGCCTGACAAGTTAAGATATTTCTTTTTCTGTGCAGTGTTATGGAAAACAAAAGAGGACTGATTAATTGATATGTGTATATATATATATATATATATATATATATATATATATATGCTGTAAAATGATTGTAAAATACTGTGATATGAGACAATAAAAATTATTCTATTCTATTTATTAAATTATATAAAAATGTACAGATTAGAAAGATGCTGCTATGTGAGTACCAAACACCACATCTGTCATATTGTAAGCCCCGAACTTCATTTATATGGATCAAGTTAACTAAGCCCCTTGTTACCATTTTAGACCATTAAAGCACGTTAAATTGCGAACGTTGTGGTTAGTTATTGCAGTTATCTTTACGAATATCGATTCCAATCATAATTGACAGGTGAGTAGAGTTTTCGTTTTGTTCCATTAGAGAGGTAAACTAAATTATTGTTTTAAACAAATGTGGCTTCAGATAACGTAGGGGTTATTAGAGTTCTTAACAACCTTATTTAAAGGTTACTTATAACATGCATTTGTGTGTAGGCTATTAGACCTACGTATTTACGAGCTACCTACTCGTATTTAAATATCTAGTGCAAATATGTTTCTTAATATGATGTATAAAAGATTTAAAGGCAATTTTAGGGACTGTACATTTAAAACCAAAGAGAGAAACATTAGATACCTCAAATTTAAGATGGTACTTTCTTAACTTATTTCGCTAATGGTAATGGCGTTTATAATGAGGAGGTTTCGGAGTATTAAGCAGTTTATTCAGTAGTCTTGTTTCCATTGTGTTGCTGTAATATTGCATGCCTATCATCTACAGCTATTAAAGACTTACAGCGATTTGGCAAGGGAGCAATCCGCATAAGATGCAACTCACCTCTTGAAATATCTTTAACTGTTATTAGTTCAGGCAACAAAAAGGTATAGAGGGACATTTTTTGAAAATTTTTGCAACAATTTTTGACTTTGCAGCTTTTTGTAGACTAGTTAATAGGAAAAAATATCAAAACTCCCCGTCCGTAGCCCTTGAGCAGGTGGAGGGAGGGGGTTCTGAGAGCCATTTTTGGTTTTTCCTAAATATCTTGAAAACTGTCATCTTTTAGTATTCCCTATTAAATTGGAAAATTAAAGACAAATTTCCTGTAAGAAAAGTACATAATATGTCTATTTTGGTCCAACTATTTACAAGGCAAGGACCAATTTTGTTAATTTTTAAACAAAAATCACTTACATAAGAAATACATATAAATTTGTGTGTAGCATACATGACTAGTTGGTCAACAATTTTTCTGCTAAAGGAAAATTAACAATGTTTAGGAAATTTTGTCAAAATTTCCAGTAATCCGACACCTCAGTCATAAAAATTGGTCCTAAAATATAGTTGTGGGCGAGCTCACAAGAAGGGTGTAATAGCCACATATTTATGATCATTTCTTTAAAAATAACTTTTTTACGAGCTCACCAAGACCTTCACTTTGGAGCAATTTTTATGATTGAGGTGTCAAATTACTGGGGAATTTTTCACTATATCATGAATTTTGTTTATTTTCCTTCAATAAGCAATGTTGTGATGTTACAACATTTATTTTGAATCTAAAAGAAGGAAAGACAAATGGACAAGCAGCACTGGACCTCTGGCCTTCTTCGAGAACAATTAATTGTGATCGAGATTCATTAGTTACTTTCTTCAGGTTCATTAGTTACCTCTGTATCATGTGATGCGTGGGTTGAAGATCTTCAGACGACCGATGGCTTCATTACAAAAAAATATCTTTTTAAATCCTATCTTTATTGGACAGAACTAGTGTATTCGTATTTTTCTGTAATGCTGATGATTTAAAATAATGAAGAAACAAAAAATTACCAAACGTTATTGTGGTTTACACAAATAACAAAACCATGTTCTTTAGAACATACTCCTACTGTCTAAAATTGCATGTTTTCATTCGGAAAATTATAAATTTCTCCATTATTGGTTGTCTGATCATCATAATATGTTAATTGGATTAAATATCGCAGCCTTTTTGCCTTCTGTAAAATTTCTCTAAAGTTTACCGTTTTTAAGATATTTAGCTTTGAAAACGAAAAACAGTCCCCATTTTGAAATGGTACAAAGTTGAAATTTGATACTTCTTACAAAAATTGTCCTTAACAGTGGTCATCCATATGCCAAATTTGAAGTTTATACGTTAAGATGTACGTTGAGATATAATGAAATATGTAAAAATCACAAACAGACACACAGAGAGAAAAGGAAGCACTTTAGGATCTATGTTTATTTAAAAAAAAATATTTTTTTACCTCTACTGTAATAAACTAAAATATTTTACCATAATTTCCAGACACCCTGTATATTTGTTATTTGAGTACTCTAATTGTAATACTTTTTTGTTAATTACCGTCCATAATCTTACATCTTGCTTTTATATATGGATGAGAGGATACATTTACTGTACTTTGCTATTTCAAACGGGCTTATCCAATTTGATTGTCTTATGCTTAAGATTCATCGTTATTCCTCATCCTTATGTTTTTATATTTGTGTTTTTGTCTTAATGCATTTTGAATATTTTTCTATGAATGCTGTTGTACGAAATGTTTTATTTTTATCTGACAAGAGTCAAGGTAGAATACTTTCAGGAGCTCCATTTTAGTGTCAACTCTCGTTAATGATTGGAAAGGATTGGAGGAACAAAAAGTTTTAAGTAAAAGGACAGGGAAAAGAAAAGTTCAGATTTGCCCCCACCTGTAGTTTTATTTAACGGAATTCTGTTGAAAACACAAAATTATGTTTCCTTCATAAATCAAAAATGGTTTAGCCATGGTATTTATCTTCAATTGTATCAGTTATTTCATTGCCACTTTTTGGAAACAGCAAACAACTATTAAGTTTTTTAGGAGCCGCTATAGATTTAATAACGGAGAATCGTTTCTCAACCTGCTAATTAAAACCAACCAGACACGTAACGATAACGAAAACTTTGAAACTAGTCAAATACTAGCTTGAATGGTTAAGGTCCAAGGTTTCCTAGTAATAGGTCTCGTTTTGTATCGTCATTCTTGATCCCTCTGTTTCGTAAAGCAATCTAGAAACGTTCATTCCAGGTAAGTCCAATCTCCAGAGTTTCCATCAAAAGCATCTAATCGCAAATCGTCGGTTTGTTTAGTAGTGTCTGTGTCTGTGCCGTAGATTAAATAAAATAAGAGGTATTCTGTAAAAACATATTGCATTAGATACTGACGTGACAATTGTAAAAAGAAACCAAACAAACAAAATAAAAACAGAATAGGAAAACCAATTTCTATAATATCCGCTGTTTGAGTATACTACATGAACAACTAGCCAAGACTCGAAAGTTTATTCACATTACATGTCTTTAAAAGTTTCCAGACATAAAACAGTAATTCATTTGCAATCCCAAAGAACGAGATTATTCAATGAAAGATAAATAATTCTAAAATGCAGTTGAAGCGGTTCACAGCTGTTTGATTTGAGAATGTTCGCAGAAAAAAGTTACAATTTGAAACGTAGCTGAAACACGGACCTGCGATACAAGCGGTGCGTGGAAACTGCCTTGTTAACGGAAGTAAACGGTTCCAAATTTCTCTGCTTTTTCTCTTCTCCATTCTCTTTTCTCTTTGTCTAATTCCTCTCATCTCTCTTCATATTTTTTCGCAGTAGAGATCGCCTATTGGTTGGTACAGCCAGAAAATATTAAAGTTTGTTTAACACATTTCTCTAAAATGTGTATCTAAATTCTATTACATTTCAATAGATAAACGCCATATTTACAATTTACTTTTTAAAGACCCAGATCGATCATTGCTTGGTAGAATAATTACCACATTTAACAGAAATGATCTTATTAAATAATCTTCGAAATTTTATAAATACATGCGATGTTTTTTAACTTTTTTTGAGGTTAAGTTTATAAAGTAATTAGCCTTATTGGTGGTTGGCCTTATCGAATTTGTCAAGTAAGGCTTTAGAACCCTTCATTAACCATTTTGAACCAATCTAATGACAAATTACCCCATATACGTTATATAGATCCCCCCCCCCCCCATCTTCGCCGCCCCGACAAAGGCTCCGTAACGTCTCATTCAACGTAGGAAATGGTCTGAGACCCCCAGGGCTCAACCTCGTCATTGGGTTATGAAACCAATTTTCTCAGCCGCGTCAAAGGATCTTTTTAATATCAAAGTCTTTTATCCGAGCTCTTAGCGACGCTTTTATGTCGCAAGAGGGAGGTAACGCTGAAATGAGGGGATTGAACAACCGTAATAGAATCTCCTTGAAATAATTTGAGTTTAATTTCTAAGAACGATGTAAAAGAAAACGCTGAAAAGGGTTTTATATATTTTAATTTATGTGAATTGAACTGGGAGAATGGATATGTCAAGTAAATGTAAGCCACGTTTTGACATTTCCATATGAAAAAAAGAATTATTCATTTAATGGAGGAAAAATTAAAGACTTTTGAATTATTTTCAATTGTATTTATTAGGTAAATCTTTATTGTAAGCATTAAGTATTAGTATGGGTAATAATCTCCTAAATCTTTTGTTGAATCTCTTACAATGTTTTTATAAGGATTAAGCTTGCTCTTATAATTTAATACAAATTAAAATAAACAGGCATTTATGGTTAGTAATTGCTTTGTCAATCATCAACAATTTGTGTGAACTAAATCCAATTAACTTTGAACAGAATAAACGCTACATATTGGACTTGTTTTCCAATGCGAGTTAAATTATTCTATCAGAGTAATCTATCGAGGAAATGCGATATTCTTTGAAAGTCAATTTAATTTTCGTAAAAAATTCATGAGTGTTTGATTAAAAACACGTTTTCACCACACTACGACGAAAACACCTGTTTTACAAACGTCAAACGTGGACCGAAACACACTGTTTGCCGCCACAGGACCGAAAACGTTTGGGGCCCTTGGGCCGAAAGTCAGCTGATCGTCTATTTGCTTGAAACAACGTCAGAACATCGCATAATTATACGGCCTTCAATAGGTTCCAAAGACAGGATAGTTGCGATCATATGATTTTCATAACTGTGTTTTTTTTAATCATAATAGAGAAGTTGTATCGTCATTCATAACCTTCAAGTTTTGTTTTCAAGTGAGTCAAACAATAATCAGTCGTTTTAATTATTTAGGGTATATTACATTGGGTAGTGTGGTGAAAAATAGCGTTCGCACCTCGGCCGAAAGGGTTTTGCTGCTCTCGATCGTTTCAAATTCTCGACTTCGTCTCGAATTTGAAACACGATCTCGAGCCTGCAAAACCTCATTTTCGGCCCTTGTTGCGAAATATACTATTATTTCTTTGCGCTATTCTTTTTTTTTGCAACGGTTGACGATTCATTATGGTTGATATATTTGTAGTCAAAGTTGCTAAAACAATTGTTTTACTATTAGTAAGAAAAATATCACTACAAATAATAATAGTTCTCTAATTTTCATCACAAATATATACTATTAATTATCGAACACAAATCCTGAATTGTTATTTTTGCTTCATCTTTCAGGCAAAGAACTTGCAGCTTCTATTAACGGTGGACCCTTAAAACTGCGTTTGCACTTTTGTAATATATTTACATCATAAATCATAACCATCGATACGAATCATCTAAGTAAATCGTTAAGGAATTTCATAATGTCAGTATAAATAATAGCTGATAACATTTTTTATGATTTTAAGGCTAAACCTATTCTTGTGTTGGGCACTACATTTTGGTATGGAAACCAAATAACAGGCAATTCAAATATTTTCGATTTAAAAATTTATTTTCACAGGAAATAAAATCGAAAACAGTGTTATATCAACAATGCAGACCAGGGACCAGCGAATACAATATCGCCGACGAGACGTTTTGCCATTTCATACTCGGATTTAAAGCATCGGAAAATGCTTTTGTCAGCTTCGGAACGGGACGCCCTTTTCATCTGGTAAATCATCTTTTACACCAAAAAAAATCTGTAATTGTGTTCGATTTCATTATCTCGGCATGCTTTCTTAGACATGAAGTACTTTACACAGATTTTATGCTGAGATAGTTGGAAAAGGCTACATTGTGTTGCAATTACGACTCGTAATCAATGAGACACAAGATTGGAGAAGATCATGAATGTTATGAATATAATGTCAGACGTCATTAACGCTGTCATATCGGACCATTCTTAAATAATAACATTCGCTTTAACATTGTTTGATTATACAGCGTTTAGCCTAATTGAAAAACAAAATAAGGTAGGTTAAGGCAGTTTCAACTTTGAGTTTGGGATGTATCAAATTTACTTTCTAAACTCATTATGATTTCTTGAATACATTCTGTGAAGTACAATTCAATTGCTTTGAAAATATTAACACTTAAAGCTTAGGACATATTTATGGGCTATTATAAAATAATTATGTATAGTTATTACACCAAGCTCGAACACACCATAGAAACGTGTCGAAGATAGGTATCGTATTGAATAGGTATTGATAGGTATCGTTATTTAGGTATCTTTAATTGAATAAGAAAAATACCCCGTTGCAGCAGACCTGCATACTCAGCGAATTTCAAATGCAAAACAACGTATTTCAAGCAAACATAGCAAGATTTGACATGTTTTGTTAAGCTCCATAAGAATAACATGGGAAATGAGTATGCAGGTTTGCTGCTACAGGTATACTAAAACTGGATGGTTTTAATTCAATATTTAGTAGATATGAACTAGAAGAAGCCATTTACCAAGTTTTATCAAGATATGTTGAGAAATAAGCGAGATATAGAATTTTACTTATTTCCTATAAGGTTAACATTGGGACAACGTACTGTGTTTACCACTTTCAATATCTCGGTAACCAATGGGCATAGAGCAGTGATTCAAAATACTAAATTATTTGTTTTTTTGAGCTGAATTCAATGGTGCCCACAAAAATTTGATAAATTTTATTTTTCTATGTAAAAAACTCGAAAACCCCATTTTTGGGGGGGTTTATCCCCCTTTACCCCCCCCTTCCGGTGGTCCGATCGGGCTGGTTCACGAACTCGTCCAATTGATTACCACTTTACATGTCCGTACCAAATTTCATAGAGATCGGACCATTTTTGCGGCCGCTATCGTGCTAACAGACACATAGATATATATATATATATATATATATATATAGATATATATATATATATAAATATATATATATATATATATATATAAATTCGAATGAATAGTGTTTTTTGCTTCTGGGGGCCCCAAAACGAAAAGTTATAGTGGTCCCGAGCTTAGGTCTTACCATGAGACCTACGGTAATAGCTTCTTCCCTATAGGGGAAATTCGCTAAAACAACAATGCTCCTTTAGGACTATGCCTGGTAACTATGTCTTTTTAATTGATCCAAACCTAAATTAATCCACAGAAACTTTACGTTACCTAACGAAACATTCTAAATTAATATACAGTAATAGTTTTAGGTATAGCTTGTGATCCCATTGATGTTTCTGTACCACTAATTACTTTAGATCTGTTCGTATTTATACCTTAACCCTTCGATTGATGGAAAACTGAAGGTTTTTCCACTTGCACTTTATTGCTTATACTCACTCACAACGACTTGAATCATCGGAAGAAAGGCGGGGTGAAACTCATTAGTGGTGTTATAGGAGCACCTCTGTACCTCCCCGTTTAACCTCCTCCTCCTCCTCCTTCCACCTCCATCTCTCCTCTCTTTGATACTTTACAATTTTACCCACTCTACATCTAAACTTCAATTCCGTAATCTACTTTTTTGTTAAATTACGAGAAAACTGCTGTCATACAAAAAATTGCAAAGATGCCAAGTGGGGATAAAAGTAAAATTTACTTCTAAAGCAAAAGGAAAATGTTGATGCTTTTTTGCCCTAAAGCTAAAAATTTCATTTTGCTTATGATTTTTCTCCCAGGACAACACGTGTTACATGCACTTATTCAATACTGTTAAAAGTGGCTGATTCATTAATTCAAAAATACTTTGAAGCGGGGGTAGGTAAATATAAATATTTATTTATATATATTTGCTTTCTCTGCTATCGAGTGCAGCTATCTATTTATGCCAGAAAATCTATAATGAAACCTCAACTCACTTCATTGGATCTTTGAACGTAAGGGATCAGGTTTTTTGATTCATTAATAAATAATTAATTGAAGTAAACTATTTATATTCGTAAACAAATGTATTCCGCTTATAAGTGTATTTTGGGTATGCTTTTGCATCGATGGAAATCGTTTTTGTCAAGGCATTAGTTGACTTTATTCAAAAGTAAGCGCGAAATGTGATTTTATATGAAGTCTGATAAAATGTATGTCAATTCAAAGTTAACTACTGCATTCAAATTATAAAATGAATGTATATTAAATCGAACTTGGTTACTTAGAAATTTACGTATTCTTAGACGATACTCGCGAATTAATAGAAGAGAAACTAATTAATTTTCAGTCAGGTGTATTGGAATCAAGTTTCAAACAGTTGCTTCCGAAAAACGTTATTAAATTTATAAATAAATTGCCGGTATGGTTCTTAAGCAAAAGTAAGCAACTAAGAAAACTTGAAAATACTCCTAAATTAAACGAAATCAATTTATTGGTTTGGATTTGGTCTTTTAGAATCGCTTGGACGCGAAATAATGTAATTAGAGGTTTAACTGTGATTGGAGTGTAAATGTTGACCGTTTAATATTGTTTGAAGTGATCGACATTTTGGAGATCCTATTTGTTAAGCTATTCATTGTAGTAACGGAATATTTATCGCAGATTTAACTTGCGTAAATCAATATATATGTATATATAAATATACATATATATAAAGAGTGGTGTGTTGGTACATTTCGGGCTACAGTCAACACCACATGACGAAGATCCTTTATCTTGCTGTCAAATTAAAGCTTGGAATCTCATGATGTGCACTATGGTGGTTTGGTTTTGATATCTTCAAGAACTTATATATTTTTACACATTATACATTCTTGAAATGGCGACCTACCCAGGTAGGTATTTTAAGCCAAGTATGAGTGTATGATGATTGTGGCGCGATCTTGTAGTCTTGTTACTAACTAAGGCCGACTTACTCCTTAGACAGGACTGTTAATCAATAGCCCAACAGCAAATGGCAACTAAGGGACCTACATTTTAACGTGGGGTCCGAACCAATATTTTGCCTATGGTTTAAAATTTACGTACTGGTCTAATTATGTGGACGTTCTTATGATCGTAGTAATCAATAGTGCTGACGTTAATTCACTTAGGCACAGGATCGTCCGAAAGGGAACCATGACAAGGGTGTTCGATTATAATCATAACAAATTATATCAGATGAGCCTTTCAAAAACTCTCATCAGTGGTTAAACGTTTAACCATATTACGCTTCAATACATTCCACAATCCACGTATAGTAAAAATACTTAATTTCGAACCTTAATATTTAATAAAGTATCTGTTCCATTTCCATTTCAACAATTATGAATTTTGAACGTTTCAGATTTTTTTCTTCATAGAGAATGGTGGTGGGGACAAATCTCAGACTCATCATTAAAACTTACATTGAGCTCGTCGTCTCCCCCGCAGCCGAAAATTCAATACCTCATCAAAGTATTCTTGTTGGAATTCCGTTCGATACTCTGGTATTCGTTTAATACATTATGATACAATATTATAATTTGTTTAGTTTTTAATTTGTGGTCGAATGCTCCATTTCTGTCACACGAAATCATTTTGAAACGGTAGCAAATCAGAACATTAAAAAATACTTCTATAAACAGAACTACAACTAGTAAAGTATTGTAAGTATTAATTGGCATAGTAATTAAAACATCGCAATATACAGGGTGTTAAAAAAATGTGGGGAAATAATTTACGTAGTAGTTCCTTTGGTCAAAATAACCAAAAAAGTTTATATAGACATATGCTTTATCTCGTTTAGTTTAGCATCTGTCTGTCTGTATATGTTTTTTACGAAATAATTTATAACTCCTTAACGGTTTGTGTTACGCGTTGAGATTGTGCAAAAGTGTTTATACTATTAGTCACTATCGTTTCTATAAATATTAATTAGTGGCTTGTAGGGGCAAAAACCCCTAAAAATGGAATACAAATGCTGAATTTTTAATGTTTCCTTCACACTCACAACTCGGTGACATTTTGACGGATTTAAATGTTTAAAGAGTAAAGATAATTTGACATTTGCCTGCACGTATCAGAAGTTTAAGAAAGGGTGCATAATATTTTACTTCAGTATAATAAAGGGCTGAATTTTTGGGATCATTGGCGCTATCCGTCGATCTCAAAACAAACTCAGTTCACTTTGTTTGCAATTAAACATACGAACATGGTTTGAAAAAGTTTTTAAGGTTAACCACAGATTGCAGCACTTTACTTATTTCCCAAGGAAAGTCGTGTGACATATGTAACACAAACAATTTTAACAAATGTCGTGCTTCCACTTGATTCAACAGAACATCGGACATTAAAAGGGTACTTTTAATGGAAACCTCCGATTGAGGCTACTTTTTTACCAAATAGAAAAAAAGGTACGGATGAAATTAGAAAAGGTCTCCAGTTGACGACTCCAAACCCCACGTTGGAGCCTCTGGCTCCACTTCATACGGGAGTTAGGTTTCTAGACCACGAGCTAGGTAAATAGTTAATATTGAGGCTTTTACCCTACGTTAAACACGTTTTTATGGTTGCCCGTGAATAAATATTGCTTTGTCTTATATTAGTAAGAAAAAATGCATTCAAGATTAAATATAATTTTAATGGTCAAATTTAAATTATAGCTGAATTTTAAATAAACCATATATAATCATTTATGTTACAATATAGATATAAGTTACATAATTTAGTATTAAATCGGCATCGTCGGCATAACGTAAACGAAACAAACGTATTTAACTCTTAACAATTTTAAATTATTAATATGCTCAAATTCATAATTATAAAATCGGAATATATTAAATTTAAAATATGTATTTGTTATAGTACGTTGAACGTGCATAGTTAGCTGCCTTTTGAAAAAAAACCATATGTCAACATCTAGCATATGGCTTTGAATCATGCATCAGCATCACATGTTTTATGTAAACATAGCAAACGTTTTTTAGATCCCAATGTTTTTTAAATGGCAGATATTTTACGTTATTTCCCGTTTTCTAGTGAATTTCAAGCAATTTCAGTATTTTTCCCGCCATCACGAAATAGAAACCTTAAAATTTGAGCCCTCTCCCATTTTTTCTAAGATTTGCTGGACGCCCATAATATTGACGCAAAGAATCGCCTTACGAAATTAAATATATGATTAATAAGAAATATTTAACCGTTTCAAAATGGCGGCTATTTTAAATATTTGTTTTTGTGGAATTTTCCGCCAAACATTTAAAGTAGCCGCCATTTTGAAACTGTTAAAGATTTTTTATTAATATTTTGTAAAACAATAGTGACTAATAAGATAAACGTTTTTGCACAATCTCAAGGCTGTAACTCAAACCGTTAAGGAGTTATGAATTATTTTGTAAAAAACACACTAAAATGTGTTTGCTTATTTTGACCCCAGGAATCACTACGTAAATTATTGCCCCACATATTTTGAACACCCTGTACTGTATATAAAATAATACATACATTAAGATTGATATTGTATTGTATCAAATAATATTTATCGTTTTCGTAAGTAATAAAATTGTATGATAAAACTGAAAAAAACAGAAATCAATAAAAGGAAAGAACTATTAAAGAAAAATCGTCCTCCTGATAGGACCACAAGCATAGTTTTTGAGAGTTAATTAAAATAAGGTGTTAAAATAACGAGGAAAACATTTTGCCCACTCTAGGACCACTACTGGTGGAGAGCTTGAAATTGATGGCCCTTGGGGGAACAGTAAAGGTTTGG
This sequence comes from Flexamia atlantica, assembly GCA_035578135.1. Lineage (NCBI taxonomy): Eukaryota > Metazoa > Arthropoda > Insecta > Hemiptera > Cicadellidae > Flexamia > Flexamia atlantica. The sequence continues at coordinate 1,620,185 of JAQJVK010000032.1, forward strand.
ACGTCCAACAGTTGTGCTTTGAACTGTCGATGGGTTGGGACTGGACAACCTGCAAGCTATAATGAATTGGTTTCCGACAAAGGGACAATTAGCTCTTGTATTTGAGCAATGAATTCCATATCAGTAGCTGACATCATTTGGCTTTTGCAACAAAAATTAATTCTTCAATTAATATCTCCTGTGGGTAGCAAGTTCAGCTGAAACTCGCTAACTCTAAGCAAACCTACACAAACTCTACAGCTGGGGAGTTTTGCGTAGAGTCAGCAGTTTGCAGCTGAACACGCTACTCTCAATACAAAGTGGTTGAGGAGTAAGACTTCGTTGTGATGTGGCTAAAGCAAATGAGATCGGTTATCAATCCGTTTCTCAATGACAAAGCTTAACTTCACTACATTGAAAATCCCCTTCAAATGCAATCACTTAACAAAATCTCAGCTTTGACTTTCGCCATTTATCGACAAAATATACTGTTATGTTCCGCTTCTGCTTCTGTCCTAACTGAAGTTAAAACAATTTATTTGTTTAGTTTTGTGTATGTTTTAATATGAACATATGTAAATCAAACATCAACAATGAAAGGCTCTAGCAGTCATATCAAAGTTTAAATGTGACTATTTTAGCTTCAACCATCAACAGTTTTGTTTATAACTGGGTTTTCCTCAATATAACTAATTTCATATTATAATCTGACCCTAATTTTTTATAGTTATGACAAAAAAACCCGTCGCAGCAAACCTGTGTACTCAGCGAATTTCCAAATACAATATATCTAGTAATTAATCCATTATTACGAAAACAATTGAGGTAAACAAGTGATATATTTATATATTAAAATAATATTTCATTATTATACAAAGTCTCTTTCGACAAATATTGGTAAATAGGTTTAATGAAAAAACAAAGATTTCTTTTAGGTAAGTAGACAAGATTGTATATTTTCTTAAATTATTTTCTTAAGATTGTATACTTTCTTAAAAAGTAGAAAAAATCAAAAATCCTATTAAATACATTGATAAACTGAGAACATTCTCTAAGGGACTCGTTGAGAACATCAGTAGAAAGTGAATAAGAATTTGGCAAAGACAACATTCTGCTACCCTGATACTAAAATACAATGGAAAAATTGCGAAGCGGAAATAACTTGGAGACCAATGGACTTAGAGAAATTATTTAAAATACCAAATCGTATTTAGCTAAATCCAATGGTGAAAACAATATTTGGATAAATATAATTTTTAAATTTGAAAAATTCATAAAACCCTTTTTTTGGGGGGGGGGGGGTAAAATGGAGCCTTTACACCACTTTGGATTATGTCAATCAGGCTGGTTTAATACTCGTCCAAGAGAATAGAGTTTTACATGTCTACCAAATTTTGGTACGATCGGACGGTATTTACGAGAGTTATCGTGCTTACAGACATTCAAAAAATGAAAATTCTATTTCCCATATATAAACCCATGTTAAAATTTGAAACAAATCGTAATTTTTGCAGGTAAAAATGTTTTTCACAATAAACTCACCACATATCCAGAAAGTACATATCAAAAGCTATTAATGAATATAAATATCAATATGATTGCTGAGGTTACCCTGAACGGATATTTTTTGTCGATTCTGTTAAAACGACGGCAAAAGAGGAAATTCGCTAAAACCGGTATAATTACAAACTTGAAGACCATTACAGCTTCAGTAGCTCTTTAAAAAGAGTATACAAGCAAAAAGGTAATTGTAAAACGTATATGCTTAGAGTAAAGGATAACAGCATTGTTCAAGTTTGTAGGCGTTGTAGTAGGTTAGGTCGCAGACGAAAGTTAAAGCATCCATGGAGTTGAAAGTCAGAAAACGGCAGTTCTTGGACTCAGGAAATCAAGTGCCTTCCTCTATGGCGAAGGAAAATAGAACTGAAAATACGGATATTTCGCGTGGCAAGATTGCACAACCTGTAAATAATGATGATGTGGAAGAGGAAAAAGGTCAAGATGATGAATCATTGTCCGTTAGTGAAAGTGAATTGAAAAGTGAAAAAAGTTATGCCGATGTTGTGGCTAATGGTAATTTTAAAGGTCAAAATATAAATAATTCAAGAACAAAGGATAGTTTTATACCTCGTCAGAACCAGAAAAGTCGAAGAGGAGTCCAGAGACTTGCTAAGCCATTAATTGGCACTGGAAAATCTAATGAAAGCACTTTGACTGTAGTGCCTAAAACTAAGTGGTTGTTCGTATCGCGGATGAGCCCTTCTACAGATAAAAAAGCAATTGAGGATCATGTAAATAACTTATGCGGTGGTAAGAAATCATTCTGTGAGGAGCTATCAACAAGGTATTCAACATACAGGTCCTTTAAGGTAGGCTTCCCAATTCAGTACTTAAGTGTAGTCAAGAATTGCGAACAGTGGCCAGAAGGGGCTTTGATAAATGATTACGTGTCAAAGCGCAATATTAACAGGCCTAAAACTGACTCTGTAGATTCAAGATCTTACTTAACTGAAAAAAACACTGCTTAGGCTCTATTGATCATAGGGGAGTAGAGTCAGTAAATAATAACCCTAAAGGTATAGGCATTGTATTTCTTAATGCAAGATCTGTTTACAATAAAGTGGAATTGTTAGAATCTAATTTGTTTAATATTAAGCCAAAACTTGTATGTATGGCTGAGACTTGGCTTAATGAGGAAAAAAATAAGTACTTTAAGATAGACAGCTACAGTAAAGTTGCAGATAATTACCGTAATAATAAAGCAGGTGGAGGAGTTGCTATATTTAAGTCCTCTGATAATGCAGTCAAGGCTAGCCCATTAAACATACTGGAATCTATTTTGGTAGAAGATGTATTTGAGTGTTGCGGAGTTATTATAACATGCAATAAATATAAGTTTGTACTACTTACCTTGTATAGACCACCTTATAAGTCTAACTTTTTGCAATTTATTGAAATATTGGAAGATACCTTTAGTATTATTGAGAATAAACATGGTGACCTACCATTGGTTTTATGTGGTGACATAAATGTGGATAATCTTGAAAACTCGTGGGAAAAGGAGTGTCTAAATGACGTTTTGCAATCTAATAATTTGCATGTTACTTTTAAGCAACATACAAGAGTTGATCTTAATTCAGATAGATATAGTCAGTTAGACTATTTTATTACTAATTTGAGTAAAGGCTCTTATTCTATTGAAATATTACCACCACTTCTCTCGGATCATAGTATCCTTGTTTTTAGCCTTAATATAAGTTTGTCTTATATTCGGAGGAAAATTGAAAGAAGAAATATTAACAGAGCAAACCTAGAATTATTTCGACATTTGCTGTCAAACCAGGTTTGGCTTATGATGGTACCAGGTAATGATGCTTCTACTAGCGTAGATGATGATTTTAATGAATTTTATTCCACTTTTTTGTATATATTCGATGTATGCTTCCCTAAGACTGTTTTAACGATTAAGGACGAACCACATGTTAAATGGATAACCCAAGAGGTTGTAGAGTCCCAAGAAAAACTCCTGGAATTGTACTGGCGTACAAGAGATAGGCCTAATGATACTATTAAGCGTGAATACGCTAGCGCTAAATCCCAAAATGCTGCTCTGCTTTGTAAAACAAAAAAAGAGTACTTTAAGTCTAAAATTGAGAATGCCAAAAACATTAATAAGGAATCTTGGTCTATTGTTAGAAGTTTAACGTGTGATGATAATGTTAATAATACAAATATAGTTTTAAGTAATAATGACGAGCTCACTACACATCCAGTTAGTGTAGCGAATAATTTTAATGAGTTTTTTGTATCTGAAATTGTAAGATTGACTGGACCTATTGCTCCAGATGAGAATTTTGGTGGAGGCCTAGGCCTAAACAACTTGGAGGAAGGGCTTCGCCTATGGCCTACAACTGAAAAAGAAATTCTAGAGATAATGCATAAAGTCAGTTTAAAAAATAGTGCTGGTGTAGATGAAATTCCTTGCAACATTTTAAGAGTATGTAAAGAAATAATTGTTGCGCCTATTACCAATTTAGTTAATAAGTCCTTTGAGCAAGGTGTGTTTCCTAAAAAAATCAAAATGTCGAAAGTTGTACCTATACATAAAAATAATGAAAAAGATTCAGTTAAGAACTATAGACCAGTAGCAGTACAAAGCTTATTCTCAAAAATTTTTGAATTGACTTTTCTAAGAAGACTTTTACCATATTTGGAGAGCAGACAACTGCTTAGTGACTGTCAGTACGGATTTAGGAAGCATAGGTGCACGACTGATGCAATAATGGATCTTTTGGTCAGGTTGTATGATAATCTTGACGTGGTTGGTGAGCAATTGTGTATATTTTACGATATGACGAAGGCTTTTGACCTTTTGTCACACGGCATATTATTCAACAAATTAAGGTCTATGGGCATTGCTGGTAATTCACTGAATTGGATATCGTCATACTTAAAAGACCGAAACCAAATAGTAAGTATTAGGCACACTGGCCAAGATGGATTAACTCGGTGTCACCAATCGTCAATTTCTCCTCCGATCAACACAGGTGTACCCCAAGGATCGAACTTGGGACCTGTCTTATTCATTCTTTATGTGAATGATATGCCTGAATCAATAACTAAGGGTAATATCTGGCTTTTTGCTGACGATGTTAGCCATTTAATTCATTCTGAAGATGAACACTTGTTGAGAAATGAAGCCCAGGAGGGATTGAATGAGATGAGAAATTGGTGTACACAAAACAGATTGCTGTTAAATAGAGGCAAAACCAAAGTTTTAACTTTTTATAACCGAAAAAAACCAGAAAGTTCCCCGTTACTTCGTCTTGAAAATTCTAGTGTAATTGTAGACAGCCAAATCAAATACCTTGGTATAACCATCAGTGAAGATCTTAGGTGGTCTCAACATATAGACAAAATGTCAGGGAGGCTAACTGCTGTCTGCTATATGATGCGCAGATTACAAACCCTAGTCGAAAAAGAAATTTTAATGAAAGTATATTTTGGATGTTTCCATAGTATAATTAAATATGGCATCATTTTCTGGGGAAGAAGTCCTTCGGCTCATCGAATACTCCTATTGCAGAAACGCATTATAAGAACTATCTGTAAGGCACAATACCTAGCCCATTGTAAGGAGTTTTTCATTGATTGTAGAGTCCTGACTATACCGGCGCTTCTAATCCTGGAGTCATCACTGATGGTGAAGAGGAAGCCCGACATATTTGGAAAAAATGAAAACGTACACAATTACAATACAAGACAGAAGGAAAATGTCCATGTAACACAAGTGTCAAGCACCCTGGCCAAAGGTGGACCTCGCTACCTGTGCACTAAAATTTTCAACAAACTTCCTCAAGAAATTAAGAAGATCGATGACACTGAGCAGTTTAAAAATATCCTAAAGGAATATCTTATCAAGAGGCCTTATTATACTATTGAAGAGTTTTTCAGCGAATAGGCCATTCACCAAATTGACGACCACGGCACCTCAGTGCTTCTAGTGGGAGAACAACAAGTAACAAGTAACAAGTAACAAGTAACAAGTAACAAGTAACAAGTACAACTTTGTTTGCAAAATAAGTTAGAATGAGAGGTCAGACATGACAGGATACGTTGTAGACTTTCAATATAACTTACAGTAGTGACAAGAATGGTGACTTTTGTTAGTCGGACGAATTGTAGGTTTCATAAAATACTGTTTTGGATTCAAGTAGTTTGGAGACTGCAATTTATAATGCCTAGTCCCATGAGTCTCTTGTCCTTAAACAATTAGTCTTAGCCTTTTAGGAAGATTTCTCTAAGCATTCTGTAGCAAATTGCTTAGTACCCCATTGCAGCAGGCTTGCATACCTTTGCGAATTCCTGAAAACATTTTGAGTTATATGTTGTTAAAGCAAAAATATTTTCAATTATTATAATAAGGAGAATAATTTAATGATTTATTAAATGAACTGAGACGTACTTTGCAGATTTATAAGAATATAATATAAGGGAAAATAAATATAACACTTGTTCTACCAAAAATGTATTTAATAATATACAGCATGGAACTATTTCTTTATTCAAATATAAAATTTTACAACCCTCATACAGCGCGCTGCGGCGGTTATGTTGCGTTAGGTTATGATATATATGTTAGTAGGACTTTCCTCGTTTCGTTGCAGATCAAACGATACCGGATGAGTCATACTTTCGCCCGCCAAATCCTGTAGGCAAGTGATGCACACACACTGGTCAACAACCTGACCTAGGCCTACTTCGAGGGGATTTAGCGGATGAAGGTATGACTAATCTGTTATCCTTCGATTGGTAAAAAACGAGGAAAGTCCTACTAACATATTTATGATAACCTAACCTAACATAACCGCCGCAGCGCGCTGTATAAGGGTGGCCTCCGTATAATACCAAAGTACCATTTAATTTAAGGAAATGTGGTTAGATGAACACAGTTCCTGGAATCAAAATCTCTTTACAGGAAAATGGAATACTTGGTTGAAAATAGTGTTTAAAAGATCCTCATGATAACAAGGATATAAATGCATTAATTATGACAAATATTGGATGTGTTTTGTTTTTCAAAGTTGGAATTTAACTTATGAAATAATTGAAAATCTTACTTGCTACTAAGGTTATTTTTGCCATTAGGGAAATAAAAACCGATCAATTTGAAATATACAAAGAGACATTCCCTAAGTAACAACGAGTCGAGTCCAGGTTTCATTATAGATTTTCTGGCAGGAATAGCTAGCTGCACTTGACAACAGAGAAGGCAAACAGATATATTATAACAATGGTATCCTAAATACATATCAGCTGGAACTGGTCTACTCATTCTGTGAATATTTAGCATAGAAAAATAAATACAGAAATAGTTTCAGTTTTAGCGTAAAACGTGCTAATTTAAAATTCTACCTTAAGTTACTATTTTAACTTGGTAAATTTGAAATTAATTTTATTACAATTATCATTCATGTAATTGGACAATTTTATATTAGTGAAATCTACTTTAGCAGGATTTGTTAAACCTTTTCGGTTAAAACAAATATTCTATCAAAATTGAGACATGAATTAGCACGTATGTATAATTAAGATCATTTAACATCGACAGACTTCTTAAATAGTACATCTTGAGGTTTATTAGTAAATGAAATACATACGTTTAAATTTACTAAGTAGAGCCCGAGTAAACTGACTTGGTGAAGTTTGCTCATAAGACTAAAGTCTATAACAGCAATGGGCTTGGGCTTACGGCCGGCGAGGGCCACAACATTGGACTCGGACTATACAGTACTACTTGTGATCGCTTCGACGTGGACCACCGAAAAACGACATCAGTGGGTAATGGCAACATCTCTGTATTGTAATTGACACAGTTTAAAATGAGAATTTTATATAGTTAATAGATTTTTCACTTAGAAATAGTAACTAAGTGAACTAAATAGCATTCATTTGCGTCAACTGGCGAAACTTTGCTTGTAGACAGACCTGCAAAAAGTCCTTCGTTTCGTCAAGAATTTTGACTTTTCCCTCAATTTACATCTTGGAAGCACTGAATTTTCTCAAATTAAACTCATCTCAGTTTCAAAGCAGCACCGCCCATACCTATCCACTTAGTAATAGTTCTTGCTTGAGAGTACCCACACACGCTAAAATCGAAAGAGTGAAAAAGTCATTTATTTGTCGGCGTGAATAGGGTTTCACTCCAAAAAAGTTAATATTCACTCTAAATTAGTGAAAAATATCCAAACTTATGGTTGAATGATGATTTATCTCATATAAAAGTGAATTTTTTACTCATTAATTATATGGTTTTGAAACCATATAAGGAAAGAGTGAGAATTCACTCTCAATTGAGTGAGTTTTTGAAAGTGGTGGGGAGACAGAGCGAAAAGAGGAATCGCTTCCGGCGACGCGACGACGCTACTGAATCGCCATTTTGGTCATTGATTTACATGCACATGGATATTACCGGTTTACATACAGGTAAGCAGAAAACATTGCTTTAACCACTTACTTGGTTAGTGTTAGGGTATAACTAACGTAATTTAAAGATTAACAATAGTCTGTAGAATCAAGGTTAGGGTGGAGGGGAAATTCAATTTAGTCTCAGCAAAGGTTCTGTGTCACTCGTTGAATATGCCTGCGCCGTTACATCTTAGGGATTTTAGTTTCAATCATCAAGTTTAGGTACCAGTTGTCCACAACAAGTGTCGGCAAAGAGTCAGAATTGTAGTTCATAAATGCCAATGAGAGGTTAGGTTAGTGAGGTTAGGTGATTTCACTCTTTTAAAGTTGAACTTTACTCTTTTAAAGACTAAAATTCTACTCTGAAAAGAACAATACCCACTCTTTCATTGAGTGCGGATATTCCATTCTTTTCATGAGTGAAAACGGTTCACTTTTTCAAAGAGAGAACCTTCACTCTTTCAGAGTGGCTCTATTTTCTCTACCCCAAAGAGTGAATGAGTCACTCACAAAGAGAGAGTATTCACTCTTTCGATTTTAGCGTCCACAGTCCACAAATTTCTTTCAAAAACATCTCTCTCCCAATGCCGATAAATTTTTAAACGCCTTGCCAAACCATCTCACATCATTAAGTGACCCCAAAAAGCTTTAAAAGGCACCTCAAGTCTTTTCTCGTGAAAAGGTCTACTACAGTGTCCGTGAGATGCTCACTGACGGACCTTTTTAGCATTTAACTTTGTAATTGATCAACTTTATGGGTTTATTTTGAGAGATGTTGTCTTTCGTTTTAATGTACAATTTGTGACTTGGCTAATGCAATGTACTTTGTCAATTTGGCTGAATAAACGAGTTATTCAGTTACTAAAAAGATTATAATAATATATGTTGTAAATAATAAGATTTGAATTTTTTCCAGATGAGATGATATATTACAGTTACAGTTTACCAAATATATCTTTCGAGTAAAAGATTGAAGGCACAAAACCACTTTAGAAGATACCCACTAAACAACCTTAAGTATTGCAATATACACTGCGGCTAGAGCCATTTCATCAGGTGTTAGTTACTTAAGAGGAGATTGAGGAAGGTTGGTGATATCGATCTCTCGCCTACCATCAATCTTGAAGCGGGGAGATCCAGTGGGTTTCTCCTGTCTTCAATGAAATTTTCACACTAGTGTCTTGGGGTGGCAAATTGATCTTTCAGTTCCAATAGCTACCGTCAGCTATGACTTCAAATCCTCATCATTAATTTTTACAATATTGACAAAATTATGTTGGCTACACATCATTGCAGTTAATATTAAATCAATAAAATGTTCTAAATTCGCTTATTTCGGCTTTTTGACTGATGCCATTATCAGCAAAAAATTATAATAGACTGTACACAGATAAAAATATAAATGTAAAATCATGTGTTTGGAAATTTTTCGTTCATATAAATGTTAAATTTTAAAACAAGTTTATACATGTATAAAAGTAATTAAAATTTCTAAAAACTCGTATGTTCGACCAATAGTAGTTTATGCAACGATTGTATAATGCATGCCTTTAAGCCACGAGTGAGATGTAAGTTAGAACACGAGCGAAGCGAGTGTTCTAAATATCTCACGAGTGGCTTAAAGGCATAATACAATCGTTGCCTACACTATTTTATCTACGACCAACAATATACGACAAAATTTCCCCCGAAGTTAAACAAAACTCATGACTTACTAATAATAGAATAAGTCAAATAAAATTTGAGGTTAGGCAAATAAGCAGACTGAACCATGAGTCGTTGTGGAACAATCAGCTGATGGGATAAGTAAACTCAAACATGAATCGTAATGCAACAATCAGCTGATGTGCGAATTTCGTAATTGTTATTATGACACTACTTCCGTCAAATGCCGAGCTCTCATTGGTCTAGAACCAGTACTCTAAAGTGACTCCAGTACTCTAAAGTCGTCATTAGAGTACTGCTTGGTTTTTGGTGTTTTAATGTATATCATTATAATGTTTATTGTAATACCATAATTGGTGCTTATTGCAATGGTCGTAGATAAACACATATTTTCAATTTTTTTTATATTTTAGATTTTATAGAATATTTGAGCCAAGCTGCATAGTCTAAAGCCTTATAGTTTTTTTTAGAAACTGCGATTAGTGAGTCGGTTAGTTAGTCAGTCAACCATTTTTGGCTTATATATATAGATAACTCATTTGAAAAAGTATAAACTCTATATAGCAAATTCAATGAGCAGATTTTAATAATAAATTTCAAAATAAAAATTCACAAATCCCCATTTTTCCCTTTTTTGATGGGTAAGGTAAAAGTGATACTGATAATCAGTCTAGTTAGGACGTATCAATTGCATTTTACATAGTGCAACCCACAATTCATCTGGAATTATTTAATTTATGTAGAAAATCTTCCCACTGAAATAGCAATTTGTTAATTATATTTGTTTGAATGAGCCACGAATTGACGATTTTTGATGGTCGAGCCTGTACCAAATTGTTAGACTAAAATACGTCTTAAAATTTTTAATATATTTATTTAGACTAGGATTATGCTCTTTCATCGCGTAATTGTATGAACTCACAAATAATAACACACCACATCCATTGCCAGAAAATTAACATTGGCGAAAAATTGCTCCTATTAAACAATAGGATGCAAATGAAGATAATTTCAAATACAAAAGAAATAATAGCGATTAAATACGCGGTAAATAAGTTTTCCGTAAAAGGTACATCACATACTACGTGTTTAACGCTTCTTCAATTACTTTAAAAAAGTTTAATGATTATTACTAGTAGAAACCCCAAAATTCACAATCGAAACATCCTGAGGAAACGGGGAAAAACGGGGAAATGGGGAAAATCCCCATCAGGTGGGATTCAGCTACTGCTGCTCTCTGGTGGGTTTCTTGTTTACTACTTAGTAAAAGACATTGGGAGAACGTTTCCTCAGGATTTTTTGCGAGCGAATTTTAAGTTTCCCACTAGTAATAATCATGAAACTTTTTTTTTAAATAATTGAAGAAGCGTTAAATACACAGCATGTGATGTACCTTTTACGGAAAATATATTTGCCTTTGTATTCGGTTTTGAGCTAGGTGTTTTGTTTCCTAGACTTCTGATTATGACCTATTCCCATGAGCAAGCGGTGGGAACCTGCAAACTCGTTTTTAGGCTTAATTTTTTGGGTTTGAATGTGTTTTCATTCGTATGAGTATATTTTTCAGGTACTTGACGACCTTAATAACGCGATGTTTCTAGGATTCCTGTAATTTATTGCAAAATAAGGACTCAATCATTTCAACAAAAAAGGAAATGATCCTTTTTAATCTTTCAATACACCATGAATATTTCAGCAGGAACCTTATTTCAGTAATGTAAAATTATGCTTTTCATAGTGCTTAATTTTCTTAAGTAGTACATTCATTGTTTGTTATAACATAACTATAAAATTATAAATTATTGATCCTTCTGATCGAACGCTATCAAATTATTATTGCTGTTATAGAGTGACAAAGAACGTCTTTTAGATGTCCTACTTTGATGAAGCCTCTTTATCAACATTGTTTCACCTGTTAAATGGAACAAATTTATTATTATAATAGATCGATTTTCTATGACATTTTATTTTAAAGTAATTGCTGTTTGATCGAACACCTGGCACGGACTAGAACCATTACAGCGTATTATATTTGAGCAGGTCCTACAGCTCAAACCGCAAAAGAGATGCAATGTTGGAAGAAACCTTTTTAAAAGTTTGTGATCTCATTCCATTCAAATTTCCCAATTTTTCCAAAAAAGGGACATTCTCAAAAACAACTGCTCTCCTAGTAAATGCCGCAGCTTTCGGTTGCTTCCTCGCTATTGCACTCGACAACGGAATCGCATCTATTCAAAGTTTTTTATCTCTTTTGTCTTCTACTGCCTACGGGATTGCGGCGCTTCTGAATATTTTGTTCATTTTCAATTCAGACATCGAAACTGTTAAGTTTGATCTCTATCAGGATTTTGATCGATCATGGGATCAGTCTTCGATAGAATCGAAGTTTTACGATTTCGCAATCGTCTCGTTCTGTTTGTACTCCATTCCATTGTTAACAAACGTTCACTTGTGGTTTTTGTTGCCATGTTTGGTAGCTTTAGGGGGCGTATTCACAATCTACCAACTTGCGGGCCTTAAATACTCGATTTGCAAAAGATTCTCTAAGGTCTTGAAAAACGTCCACAACGTCGAAAATGTCCTCGATGTCCTGCCGGCCGTTAGGCGTATTGCCGATATCAACGACCACATCAGCAAGGTCCACTCCCTACCGTTGCTCACAGTAATTTTCACGCATTTATGCTCTTCCTTGCTGAGTTTGACCCATTTTTGGCAAATATATGGTCTAAAGCAATCTATGCCAAATACCTTCGAAGGTGACGCACCGTTTCTTGGACTTTTGTTTTCATGTCAATTGCTAGTTTTTCAGCTGTTTCTAGGGTATTCAACGAACAAGTATGCTGAGTTGGTAAGAACCATTAAAATAACAACATAGCCGACATTTATTTTTTGCTACGTTACTTTGAAATCACCTGCTTTCGTTATGTGTTTATCACCTGCGAAATGTATCTTTACATTGCATATCACACAAAAACAATGTGTATTATGCAATCGTAATGTTTATAGTCTTACTTGGATTTTTCGTAACGAACAAATACTTGTTATAGTTCCATTAGCTTTGTAGTGAAAAGTATCGTTCAAACACGAGCAAAAAGTAGTGTGCATATTTTAAACCATACAAAATACTCGATGAATCTCGTGCTTCTAATACACGGTCTCGAATACGCAATGACCCTTTTTTAACCGACTTCCCCCACCAACAAAAGGAGGAGGTTCTCAATTCGTCTTGGGAGATGTTTTTTTTTTTTTTTTTTTTTTCTAGGGATGTTCACCGATTTTTCTGCGATACTTTTACCAATCAACGTGATTCTACTACCAAAATAACCGGAATGGTTTCCCGTAGGTCCCATATATAACATTTTGTTTCATTGAAATATTTATTTAGGAGAAAAGTCCAAAAAACCTCAAATTTTCAAATACTTGTTGTTTACAAAACAAAGCTAAGGTGAACAGGGATAAGTCAGGTTTATTTTATTACAGCTGTTACATCCTTCAAATTAAATTTATAATTATAGAGCAAATGATCAGCTGCTTCATGTCTATATAATGTCAAAACAGTTTGTCTTCTAGGTTATGAATTAATTATATGTAGATTCAAACACAGTCAATTCCATTATGATTATTATTACTTAAATAAATAAAGTGTAAACCAAAAAACATGAATGAAGAAGAGCAAGTCTAAATCTTAACGTTTTAGTGTGGCCTAGGAATACCTCAGAAATACATCGGAAACTTGGATCTTGTGAAAGAACTTAAGCCCATCATAGATTGCTTCTATAGCACACCAGTTAATTTTAAATGGCCATAAAAAATAATGTCATCGTCGTACAAAGAGGAATTTTTGTGACTTGTCATATGTGAGCGCTCTTGCAGTTTCCACTGAAAAAATCCCCAACAGGCTTTGCAAGTCATTGGTCATTGTGAGTTCGTGTTTCACAGGTTGAAACATGCGAAACATTATTTTTATATATCTTATTAGACAACTTATAGTGCTAACGTGCAAGCATCGTAATTCGAGACTAGATCGATCTTATGAGTGAGCCCCTGGACAGTTTTGCAAATGTACTTAAATTAACTCATTTTCCATTTTCCAGGTGCCAAGCACATGGTTATCTTGTAATAAAAACCTCTACAGTAAACTGTCCGAGAAAATCTGTCGCCAAATTCGAGGGTTCAATCAATTCAATAGAAGATTGTAATTGTGCACGTGAGATAATTCATAATATGACCGCCGCGTATCAGAATTTCAGAAATGTTCCAAGGCTGTGCTGAAGGGATAAGGTTTTTAATGTTTAGTTTATCTGCTTTAAAAATTGTTTTGAGTATTCTCCCAAAATTGCAATGTTGTGGTCGTGAGTTTGTAAAGCAAAAAAAGCGTAAATACATTAAATAGTAAACTTTGTCTGATATATCTGTTTGTGTCTTTAGGATAGAAACGCGCAAAAACTAATAAATAGATTGAGCTAAGCACAGAGGCAATCTATTCCAGTTCTTAAAATACAGTTAAAAAATGCCACTGGCGTAGAAAGACACAAAAATAAAAAAAAAATACACCTGAAAATATTTTGCATTGAGCAGGATCAAGATCAGCTGTTTCGAGCTAACAAACAAATTGACTATACATTAATATCTCTTAAACGGCCAATGTTGAAGAACTGGAACATACTCGGTGTCAGACAATTTTACACCCTCAAAATCTTTAAATGTCTGGTGGCTTATCTATGTTATATAGAACAACTAACTGTTTAAATAATTTTTTTGCTCACAGTACAGTAGTGAAATGCTGTGAACATTTAAATATTGTTTTACAATGTAAATATGGATTTGAATGCACGTCAAATGTGAAAATTACGAACCTATTAAGCTGAGAATTTGCCAGTAATGTATTTGGCCCATATAGGACTGATCTGTAAAGCACATGTATAGGCTTTTAAAATCCCTTATAAAATGAGATGTTTTCAAACATGTGGCCATATGCACAGCGCATAAGTAATAAATAGCTGGACACGTGGAGACTATAACAAATTATAATGTGTACTATATACATTGTCATTTACCTGAGACTTCGCTGTACAAGAGACTGTTCTAACCTGTCCAAAAAATGAGTTCAGCAAATACAGTAGTACAGTTTAGAAATCTATTAAGTGATTGAGTCATCAGCGAAATGAACTGGAGTGGAGTATTAATGGTATCCTACAACTATTATTGAATAAATCGGAATCAAACATAGAAGACAAAAACGTCCACTAAAAAGTATGAAATAATTTATTTTTGGTAAAAAAAACAACCGACTTCAAACGCTCTAAAAAGTATGAAATAATTTTATTTTATAAGTCAAATTTCGTAATATCCAAGCTCACGTATTTCAAGTCGGCGCGGCTCTATATTGCATCTTAGTTATGTATCTTCTTAGCAGAATAGCTCGAAGTTTTAATAACATTTGAAGAATGTATTTGTTGTATGGCTTACCGGTACTTGAATGTAACATTAAAATAAAAATTGTGTGTTAATTTCATATAAATAAGAGAGGAGAGTTTTAAATTTAGACTAGAGAATTTACTTGTGGGTCTTGGGTCTACAATACTGTAAAAATTGTATTTTAAATCAAACTGTTCGAGTTGACGACTGAAATTTTATCCCGCAATTATTATAATTGAGATCAAACTGAGATATTTAATCACTACTCACAGTTGAGTGTTTCATATATTGATAGAGCCGCGCCGACTTGAAATACGTGAGCTTGGATATTACGAAATTTGACTTATAAAATAAAATTATTTCATACTTTTTAGAGCGTTTGAAGTCGGTTGTTTTTTTTACCAAAAATAAATTATCACTATTGTGAAAAATACTATTTTAAATAGTTTTTTGTACAGCAGTAACGAGTTAAACTTACTTTGTACATTGATACGCTTACGCAGTAGCAAAAGTATGACTAACGTTGATTAAAACATAAAATTTCATGAACAGCTCAGTAGTTACTTTGCCAAAACTAGTGAATTTTTATTTTTTTAATTGTGTAGTTTTTTAACTACAGTCTTACTTATAATTATAAACTAAGAATTAAAATTTTAATGTAATCTTCCTTGAAAACGTTCGTTCGTTATGTAAGAATATGTTTTTCTTGCGAGACAAAATCATAAGATAAGTTAAGATGAGTTAAGATGGCCTTGAAATTGATCCAAGTGCTACTTTCAGTGGGAAACTTGGAAGGTGCAGATCGACAGAGAGATCACCTTGGGTGGTCTTCCCCTCCAAAGCCGTAGACAGGTATTTTTTACACTAACGCCTCTTACAGCGTATTTTTAGGTGCCTGTTATTATGTCTGGGGTCCGGCCGCTTTACTCAAGATAAAGTTCAGATGTTCCCTCAACAATGGATTCTTCAGCGTCTCATTAAGCTATCAGACTAATTCACGAGGAACCACAAACCGTTGACATATGAAGATTGCTTAGCTAATAATCTTTGTAATATCCGTATATTAAACACCCCCGTTGCAGCAGACCTGCATACTAAGCGAATTTCAAGTGCAAAAGAACATATTTCAACCCAATACGTCAAGATTTGATATGTTTTTGTAAGCTCCATAAGAATAACATGAGAAATGAGTATGCAGGTTTGCTGCATCAGGTATGTTAAAACTGGTTGGTTTTAATTCTATATTTAGTATATCTGAACTATAAGAAGCCATTTACCAAGTTTTATCACGATATGTTGAGAACTAAGCGAGGGATAGAATTTTACTTATTCCCCATAAGGTTAACATTGGGACAACGTACTGTATTTACCACTTTCAATATCTCGGTAACCAATGGACATAGAGCAATGATTCAAAATACCAAATTGTTTGTTTTTTTGAGCTGAATTCAATGGTTCTAACAAAAAATAGATTATTTATGCATGAAAAAAGTCAAAAAACACATTTTTGGAGGGGTTTATCCCCCTTTTCTCCCACTTCCGGTGGTCCGATCGAACTGGTTTATGAACTCATCCAATTGATTACCACTTTACATGTCTGTACCAAATTTCATAAAGATCGGACCATTTTTACGGCCGCTATCGTGCTAACAGACACATGTATATAAATAGATACATAGATATATAATTTAAAAATTTTAACGAATAGTGCTATTTGCTTCTGGGGGCCCCGAAACGAAAAGTTATCATGGTCTTGGGCTTAGGTCTTACCATGAGACCTACGGTAATAGCTTCTTCCCTATAGGGGAAATTCGCTAAAAAAAACCCTCTTCCCTTAAATGCTTCGGCTTTCGGTTGCTGCAATTCTGAAGCACTCGTTGACAAAATCGAATCTATTCGAGGTTTTACATCTCTTTTGCCTTCTTCTGTCAATGACACTGCGAGGCTAGTGAATATTTGATTTATTTTCAATACAGACATTGAACCTGTTAAGTTTAGGTTTGAATTTGTGACATAATATAAATATAAATTCTAATTTCAGTTATAGACCTGCCCGATGTTTGTTTTCAGGAGAATATTTATGTCAAATGTTACAATAATAAATTACAACATTGTTACAATAGTGATGCCAAACAAAACTCCTAAACTAAAAACCGCATTGGGCTAGTTTATTCGAGGAGAAACTACCTATAAATTATGCAGTTTTTTCTTCAAATAAACTGCCAGTGGCGTCAAAACGTATAAAAAAACTGTGATATAATAATCAAAACATTATTTTATATCTACTTATTATATTGGTGTAGTTAACAATTGTATTCTACTTGGAAAACTAACAGAATAATAATATTCTACGAGCTTTTATCCAGCGGCAGGGATAGCTCATTTTTCTTAAAACTCGAGGTTAAGCAAAAAATCACGAGGAACCAAAACAAATCGAATCATCTAAAACAGTAATCAAACGTGAATGAAAGTTAAATCTCACATTTTAGGTCAACTGTAAATTGCATGTACCAAAAACCTCATATTTCAATTATTTAAACTTTTGCAATAGAACCAAAACTTACACCAAAGGTCGTATATTTGATGGCTTAGATTTGTATTACTGTTTTCTATTCCACATGAGCTTAATATTTACCTTTCAACAGCTATATGTACTACTTTTGGAGGCACAGAAAGCTCGAACTGGGCCCTCAGCTGTAGGCCTGTACACAGTTGACAATGCATGTACTGTTGCGGTATGTATCATCTTGATAACTTATATCATTACACTTCTTTATTTTGCAAATCTTCAAGTCACAACCTAGTTTTTATTATTTGCTCAGATAAATTTTAACCGGTTTGTGACTATTTTTTAAGTGTAACTTAATTTTTTGAGGTATTTCAATGATTTATATTCGTACTAAAAACTATGGGATATAATGACTATATTGAAATTCTACTTTTCTCCTAGCTTGGATATTAAATTATTAAATATTTTGATTAAATTTTTCATGCATAGTTACTTATTACAAAAATTATTACGATAGCTGTGTTCTGAGAGTATATTTTTTGCTTTAAGGTGAATTACCATTATATTATATTTCGTTTAAAATTAAGCATAAGTGGTCAGTTTTTGTGTGCAGCTTTATATGGTTTCTTTCATACAACGTCAAACATTTATAAATAGAAAAATTTTGAAATTGTCTTTTTTCAATCGAAAATATAATATACAATATAAATTATACGAAATTTAAATATGAAATCATGCGGTGAATTAGCAACATTTCTGTGTTTATTAATTAGGCCAGCATTTCACAATGAAATATGTTATAAAAATCGTTTATATAAGATTTGATTTGACCAATCAAAATATAACTAAGCTGATTCTGAAAAAAATACAGCACTTGAGTTTTGATCGCTCAAATAAATCTTTTATAAATGATCTTTTGTAAAATATTTGATAGAGTAATGTGGGCCTTATTCCTAATAATTTTAATGTTTGTGAGAAACGTTTTGTAAGAATAATCTTGAGTTAATTTAAAGGTTACAACTATATTGACTTGTGTTTAATATAAACACAACTGCAACTTTTCAACGCTATCGTAACTTAGACACATACATATTATCTGTATTTATAAAAGTAAAGCATCTTGGGTGCAAATTTCATATTGTCTAAGTTTTATGACTGACTTTATATCTTTATATACAGAAGCTTTTATAGTCAATGGTTTCACGTAAATAAGAAATTTTTTGATTAACAATGATTCGTGTTGTTGTATCCAATGGATGCAAATAATTAAGAGTTATTTGTTTAATAAATTATTAATAAAATTATTTGTAGTAAAGGTTATTTGGTATTTTATTGAAATTAATTGAGTATTGTCTTCATTTTTTATTTACTTCCGGTACATAGGAAACAATTAAGTGAAGGCATTTAATTATTGATTGACTTGTTTTACAGATTCTGGGATTTATCCTAAACGTGATGATGATCTTCATACAGTTTTTGAAGTAAATAAATGGATGGATAGGATAGAAAATCCAGCATTGACATATTTAATTTTATTCATCTAGAGACTACTTTACTCCTATTTTTTTCATCTAGAGACTAGTTGAATTTTCGTCAACTAAGAAGAGACAAAAGTTAATGTTTTCAACCAACCCATTACTAACTAATTCGACAGTGTAGGATTACATTATCTCACCTTACTGTAAGAGGTATTATAGCACTTATATATCCCTTGAAGTTAACTTGACTAAGAACAAAGTAGAATCAACAATCAAAAGTGCTTTATTATCATAGGATACATAGCATGGAAGTACTAGTAAAAGTTAATATAGATTAAAGTCTCAAATCATTAAACGTTTGTTGTTTTAGCGAATTTCCCCTATATAGGGAAGAAGCTGTTACCGTAGGTCTCATGGTAAGACCTAAGCCTAAAACCATCATAACTTTTCTTTTTGAGGTCCTCAGATGCCAAAAACACCATTCGTTCACTTTCATAAATATATATATATATATATATATATATATATGTGTGTGTGTGTGTGTGTCTTTAAGCACGATAACTTGCGCAAAAATGGTCCAATCGGAATGAAATTTGGCATAGACGTGTAAAGTAGTAATTATTCGGACGAGTTCGTAAACCAGCCCGATCGGACCACCGGAAGGGGGGGGGGGTAAACCCCCCCAAAAATGGGTTTTTTGAGATTTTCACATAGAAAAATCAAATTTTTCAAATTTTTATTGGCACCATTGAATTCAGCCCAAAAAAACAAACAATTTAGTATTTTGAATCATGGCTCTATGTCCATTGGTTGCCGAGATATTGAAAGTGGTAAACACAGTACGTTGTCCCAATGTTAACCTTATGGGAAATAAGTAAAATTCTATATCTCGCTTATTTCTCAACATATCTTGATAAAACTTAGTAAATGGCTTCTTCTAGTTCAGATCTACTAAATATTGAATTAAAACCACCCAGTTTTAATATACCTGTAGCAGCAAACCTCCATATTCATTCCCCATGTTATTCTTATGGAGCTTACAAAAACATGTCAAATCTCGCTATGCTGGATCGAAATATGTTGTTTTGCACTTGAAATTCGCTGAGTGTGCAGGTCTGCTGCAACGGGGGTATTTTACTTTAAAACTAAATATTTTTTTAGAAGTCGTGGTTGGATCTTAACCAGCTGTATAGATATTATATTGTATATTGCACAAGTATCACAAAATAGAAGACGAATTTAAGTTCCTCTGGACCTATTTATAATATTTTGACGAAAATGTAATTTTGATGAAAACGAAAATTTTATTATTTCAACGATCTTAGAATCAGAATATTAAAAATCTCAGGACTGTTTGTTTTATTACGATGCTTATTATTAATTGTGAACCTGCAAAGGAATGCAAGCTGTAAAAATAAAAGTTTACATTGTTTTTTAAAAACTTTGTAGTTTTTCCTTTAGACAATTCCATTAATTTTTAAGACATTTAAATCCAACTAAAACCATATAATATATAGGCCAGGCACATAAATCCCAAATAAAACATTTTTCCGAGACAAGGAAGCTTATTGTAAAACACCCCCGTTGCAGTAGACCTGCATACTCAGCGAATTTCAAATGCAAAAGAACATACTTCAATCCAATATGGCGAGATATGGCATGTTTATTAAGCTGTATAAGAATAACAAGGGGAATGAGTATGCAGGTTTTTGCAGCAAAAAGTATGTTGAAACAGAGTAATTTTAATTCAATATTTAGTAGAACTGAACCAGAAGAAGCCATATACCAAATTTATCAAGATGAGTTATGATGTGAGCAAGATATATAATTGTTTTTAAATTCCCATAAGGATAACATGGAGAATGAGTGAGCGTAGAATAGTATATTTCACTACTAGTCACGAAAGTAGCCCATTTTAGGGCCAGATAATGTTTTACTTGCGAGGCGTAAGACGAAGATTTCCTTTAAAGTCTAGAAATAGATAATTTATGTCTCAAAAACTTCTTTTGTACAGATTACTTGGCCAGACAAAATATAATATCGTATTAAATCAAATTTTAAAATTGATTAAATTTTAACATTGACCTTATGAGTTGCCATGATAGCAACGAAAATAAACAAGGAAAGTGTAAACAAATTATGTAATTATAACAGCTGCTTGTTATCTGTAGTCATCAAGCAAAAATTCAGTGAGTGGATTGAAGAGTTTCTATCTAGTGAGTGCAATGAAAAAGGTTTCTATTTATCAATTTTATGATATTAAAATATTTAATAGTAAATGTATGAACTGAAACATGAAATAACACTGAGCAGGGCTCGGTCCACCAGGTACTTTGTCTATGAGCAAACACAATACGGCTGAACTGTTTAGTTTAGTTTAGAGACACCTGGTTGAACTGCCAAAATAGGAACTTTGCTTGTTTGGGTACGGAAATGAAATGTTTGAGTACCGAAAAATCAGCCGATCATTATTTGTTTTGATACAAGGAAATCGAAGGTTTTCGTATATTTCAGCTGAACGGTAACGGGCAATTTCCGTTTAAAGAGCGATGAAAAAATTAAATACCCCCGTTGCAGCAAACCTGCATACTCGGCGAATTTCCAGTGCAAAACAACATATTTCAATCCAACATAGCGAGATTTGACATGTTTATTAAGCTCCATATGAGGAATGAGTATGCAGGTTTGCTGCTACAGGTATATTAAAACTGGGTGGTTTTAATTCAATATTTAGTAGGTCTGAACTAGGAGAAGCCATTTACCAAGTTTTATCAGGATATGTTGAGAAATAAGCGAGATAAAGAATTTTACTTATTTCCCAAAAGGTTAACATTGGGACAACGTACTGTGTTTACCACTTTCAATATCTCGGTAACTAATGGACATAGAGTAGTGATTCAAAATACTAAATTGTTTGTTTTTTTGAGCTGAATTCAATGGTGCCAACGAAAATTGGATCATTTTTATTTTTTTATGTAAAAAACTCAAAAAACCCATTTTTGGGGGGTTTTACCCCCTTTACCCCCCTTCCGGTAGTCCGATTGGGCTGGATTACGAACTCGTCCGAATAATTACTACTTTACACATCCATGCCAAATTTCATTAAGATTGGATCATTTTTACGCGAGTTATCATGCTTAAAGACACACATATATATATATAGATATATATATACTTCGAAATAATTAAAACATTTTTACTAAAACATAAAAGATATATATATATATATATATATATATATTTATGAAAATGGACGAATAGTGTTTTTTGCTTCTGGGGGCCCCAAAACGAAAAGTTATCATGGTCTTGGGCTTAGGTCTCACCATGAGTACTACGGTAACAGCTTCTTCCCTATAGGGGAAATTCGCTAAAACTAGAATAGTTGAACTAGGTAACGCATGTTGCTGATGAAATACTAGGTTCGTTACTTACCTGCAATTAAGTGACGTTTTGGCCCTACATAAGTTAATTTCAATGTTACTCGACGACATATTGGAATTTTCGGACTATTTACCTATTTACCTACATCTGACTTGGTTACACTGCCAAATATATCCATATTTTCTATCTCAATTCATTCCTAGAACCATTGTAATACCAAATGAAACTGAATTACCGAACAAAGCAAACTTTCGCAATTCACGATTGAGTTACTGACTGTAGGTTTTTCAGTTTCTCTAATTGTATTAGGAAAGTAAAAGAACTAACTGAAACCGACATTTTAATGAACGGTTAAAACAGTATCCTAAATTGTTTATTTTAAAGAAGTTTCACATTATTAACAATAAACTTATGTTTTTAAAAGAAACTGATTATTTATATCAAATCAAAAAATATCGATTCGCAACTTCGATTTTAACGGTGGAGGCAGATTCTAAAGTTTAGACACTAACCTTAACAAATCACCTTCTCTAGCCATTAACCGGCAAATTTGTATACCTCCCTATAAATTTGACCCACTAAATACATGGTAATGATCGAATGCCACCTAAAGTTATTAAATATTTTAATAAAGTCATTGAATTGTAACAAATGCGTTTAAAATCGGTATGGAAATATCAATTGGTTTTCCAAACCATCCACAATATGACAGAGTGGTAAAATTAAATACATATGTGTTTAATGTTACCATGGCAATTTACTGTATTAAAGTAATGATCTGCATAATGACAGGCTAAAAAATAAATTGATCGTGTGGTAAAATTATGTATAAAATATTAACATTCAAAGTATTGTATTAATTTATTTCTGCTTATATAAAAAGATAATCTACAAAAAAGTGGCTAATGTTTCTTTTCATTTATTCTGTTTCAAAAGTATATATATCGAACTTTTTTCAAGCAGATAATTTCCCCAATATCAATATCGCTGTCGTCTGTAGTTTATTTTAGGAAAAGCAAACTAGTTATTACTTTTTTACTTATTTTCAATAAATAAATGAAGAGATCCTTTAAGAGGGATATAACATGTGATCAAGACAGGATGTGAAAATAAATCTCACCAAGGCCGTCTTTTAATTGGTCAAAGTAAATAACACATGATTACCCGGTGTGTGATTGGCTGACGTCAACAATGGTTAATTATGGACTGTCTGATTGGATGAAATCAACAATGCTTAATTAACTGACTGGTAGCAGCGCCTGATGGGGTGTAAATGTGTGCTAGTGCTATACTAAGCGTACTGATTCTCGTGAATTGACTTCTATTGTAAGTTTCGATATTTTTTACTTCGCCACGAGATGAGTTTCTGATGATTGTATGAGGATTATTATTTTACTAAAAGTGGTCCAAAACCACCAAATATTTTTCATTTTTTTAGTGCTTAATATATCAATTAAAACCCAGACTGGTAAATTTAAAATAAAACATAATACATTTTCAGCTTTTGAATGCACCTCGTCTTTTGCACACCTTCACAAGTGACAAAAATTAGCAAAATAACAGTTTTCAGTTCTGTTTTCTGTATCCGCAATTTCGAAATTTCAAGTTATTGGAATTAAAATTTATATTTCTTAAGACCATTTTTACCACTTATTCTTTACATATGTTGTTGAATTTACAGCTGTAATAATGCCTGTCTTTGTAACTACTTTAATCACTTCAAAACGATTAAATAATTTTCAGAGAAAAGCACGGTTTCGAACTATTCTCCGTCATAACTTTTAAACATATCAGTTTTATATTTTTAGACTGTTTCTCCCACATCAGAAAAAAATTCTTCAAGAAATTGTGTTGCAATAATTAATATTTTCACCCTTTTCAGCAGCTAATTCCCGGTGAGTACATCTTTGTACATAGTGATGCTATTCTTCTGTATCTTTTTAATTAATTAATTTTCTTTTAACTTTATTTCTTAGGAATGTATTTATTGTTAAATGCAATGTCCAATCATATGATAGTCTAGAATTAATCACTATTGTCAGTAAATCCCCAAGAATCAAGATTGTTTCATTGTCGTAGGCCACATATATACGTAGCATGGACAAACCTCCATTAATCTAGACAACAAGACAATATTTCGAGAATTAGTGCTACTTGGCATTATTGTCAGACATATATTTTAAACTCAATTATGTTCCTTTGGAATCAAAAAGGCTTTCAGCTTTCTCCCAACTGAGACCACGTTTGACAAAAACTTGTGTGGATGTAGGTAAGGAGTTAAAAGGTTTTATGACAAACATTGTTTTTTGTTTAGAGATAACCAAGTTTACATTGTTTTTAGACGTGTAGTGTCACAAATTAAAAAAATGAGTTTGTTTTTCACCAAGAAAGGAAGACAGTCAAACATTTAGAGACAAAGCAGTGTTATCAAAATTTTTAGCAGAAAACGTGTACCTACACCTTCCATGATCCATTCCAGTCCATTCCAGTTTCCATCAAAGCAAACACCAATCACCACTCCGAATCATCTTTGTAGTGAGCAGCAATCTACAATAGACAATTTTCCGATCTTACATATTTATTTTGAGTCTAAAAGAAGGAAAGACGAATGAACAAGCAGCGCTGGACCTGCAACCCTCCTCGAGAACAATTAATTGTGATCGAGATTCATTAGTTACTTTCTCGAGGTTCATTAGTTACCTCTGTATCATGTAATGCGTGGGTTGACGATCTTCACACGAATGATGGCTTCATTACAAAAAATACCTCTTTTTAAATTCTATCTTTATTTGACAGAATCAGTTTACCCGTATTTTTCTGTAATGCTTATGACAAAGAAAAAAATAAAGAACATAAAAATTACTATAAGCTATTTAATATGTTATGATGTGTTAGAAATTCGTTTTTTTATTTGAGTAAATGTAATACTTTTTTGAAAATTACGGTCGATAATCTTACAGCTTGCTTTTTATATTTAGGTAAGCTACAGATATATCCCCTTTTTAATTAATGAATTTTAAATATTTTCATTAAAAGCTGTTGTAAAAATTTTAGATTTTATCTGACTTGAGTCAAGGTGGAATACTTTCACGAGCTCCATTTGAGTTTCAACACTCAGACTCGTTGATGACTTTGACTTTGGACCGGAAATTATGGGAAGTTCAAAAAGTTTAAATTAAATGGTCAGGGGAAAAGGAAAGCTCGTATCTGCCCTCACCATTGGTTTTTTACAAAATGTCATTGAAAATAAAAAATAATGAAAAAACTTTTATCTATGGTATTTATTTCCTCGGTTACCTCACACTGGCATTTTTTGGAAAAAACAAACCAGTGAGAAATTTCTCTGGGCGCCATTATAGTATTCAATAGAGAATCTTTTCTCAACCTGTTGATCAAAACGAGCCAGTTAATTGTGTTATTAGAGAAGTAACATTGTTGTAATTTGCGTCAAATTATTAGAAAACCCTATTTATTAGTTTTCACAAGTTATTGGTATCTTTAATCACATTTTTAATTATTCCTTACGTCTCGTAAGAATTTAGATTCTTTTATGATACATCAAAAAACTCAGGCACTTTGGTTTTAAATGATTCAATTTAGTGCCTTAAAAGCGGTCGATTCTAAATTGCATTGTGTCATTTAGTTACTATATAATTTACTAACCAAGTAATTAAATAATGAAAAGATGTAATAACTTGTAGGGAATGACCTGTCATTATAACGGAATAATTATGTAATAGCTTAAATTATAATAGGTATTTTAAATTAACGTTCCCCTTATTAATAATAAATCATGAACATCAAGAGAAAAAGAGTATTTTAAAATAAAACATTACTTCCCGATGGTAAAGATGAGAAGTTTTCAGCCAGAAAGTTCTCTCATTAAAAATCTAGAACTTGAAGTAGATAAAATATTTAGCTTATAAATAGTTCCAGTATTTGTTTTGAAGGAACTACTACTTTTAGTGCAGTAAATCACAAAATAATTCTAGTTTATATCAGAAATACAACTGATTGACAAAAAATTTTCGCTGATAGTTAAAAACCGCTTGGTTATTGGCAAGACTAAATGATTTGTTGTATATTTAATATAAATCTTAATATTTTCTAATATTAGCAATCAACTTTAAATGCACACAATTATCCAGGGTTGAAATAGTTTTTAAGTAATTACTTTACAACCCAACAGAATAAATCATTTTTTCCATGTACTTCAATACTCCATATTCATCATACTAACCTCTCTTATGTATGAATTCACTAAACTGAATATAGGAAATTATGTATGAATGTTCCTTTATTTATATTCTACCAGTGATTGTATTCTATTGTAATATTATTTATATTCTACCAATGTTACATCACCGGAAAATTACCAATAGTTCCTTTGCTATAAAAAATTTCCGAAATTAAATGAATTAGTAAGAAAGATATACATAAACCATATACAGGACGAATTAAAACCATCTAAAAAAGCGTTAAAAAACGTATACAAAGCGTTACAAAACGTATACAAAGCGTTACAAAACGTATACAAAGCGGTGCAAAACGTATATTATTGAAAAACATTGCCAAAACAAATGTTAACCAAGTGTTTACAAATGATAAGAACAATATTATATAAACCTAGTACATCTTAAGTGACAGTGCTGATTATAAGGTCCGAGACAACAAGAAAATTGCACGATCAAAATAAAACAGAACTGGCATACTTACGGTTACTTCTCTGATAATTAATAACAATAATAACCATTATTGCTGGTAATGTAATTAATAACTAGACATCAATAGAGAGAATGTTTAGTATTCAATATTAATGATTTTGAATCTTATTAAATAATATTTAATCTTTAATATACCTTTTACTCTACTCCTTCGCTCTAAATTACCCTAAAGCTATCATTCTTACGGGTACAAATATGCAATGATTAACGGCCACTAACAGTAATCTAGTGCCTTTAGACTCTGAGTTCGATCAAAATAGAAGCCATTTCAAATACGGTTCACGCAATACACCTATATCCGGCTACGACTACTGTGCTACTAACCATATCATACAATATTTTCCACATAGGATATTGGTAAATACAACGTTTGACAAACGTGGGGGCCTAAGAAAAATGTTTTCAGAAAAGTACCCCCTCTCCCCCCCGCGCCTTGCAACCAGCTGATTCTGTCATAGCCGGAGATATAATGCGCCAACTGTAACTGTAGAGCCAAGGATACCACAGTGAACCAAAGGCGAGTAAACCTGTATATGGAACCGGGGAATGGAAAAGTCAATCCCAGCTGTCATAAAGTCACAGCTTAAAGTCGTAAAGTGAATCTGCTAAAAGCTAACATATCAAATCAATAAAAAAATATAAGGCGCTTAGGTCGAACTTTTTGAAATGTCCTATTTGAAATTTTGTAAGTAGCAACTAAACTAAAACTTTTACCAAACATTTGTTCAATAGTTAATAATAATAGTAAAAGCATGCTTATAGCTGATATTAGAAACGAATACAGATCGCTAACTTAAGTTAAACGATGAGAATAAACTTTACTACAAGGCATTAGTAGGTTATAGTATATTAGACATTTAAACAATATAAATACTCCTAACTGAAACCTGCATTTGATTATAGAAATCATTATTTTCTTAACGAATTCCAAACAACAACCAGCCTATTATTTATCTAATCTCATCTCCATTAATGAAGAGGATTCAATTTTTTCTTTAAGAATAATAACTTACTGTCCTCAACATATGTAAGTGACAAAATAGAATAGTGTGCAGAGATTAGTTATGATGAATTAGTGAGTTGAAGTGTCCAAGATAAGATCGAGTAATGGCCAAGCAATGAGGATAGTTCACACTCTTGAGACTTTACTGTAAAATGATATAGAGTAGAGGATTATTGTTTGTTGATTTTTTGGGCAACACTCACCTATATCAGTGCCGAGTACTTGAAAATCCAGTTGTCAGGATAAAAACACACATACACAATATGCTGGAACACGCACTGTTGTTATGGTCTACGTTTCACGGATAACAGAAGAAATCCGCTTTATCAAGACCGGCCGGCAGATGGTCCGCGGCCACGCAGTCGCTCGGAACGCCTTGACGCGACTAAGTTGACCGGTGCGTTATCGGTGTTGGCCGGTCTTGAAAAAGCGGATTTGTTTCGGTATCCGTGAAACGTAGACCATAACAACAGTGCGTGTTCCAGTATATTGTGTATGTGTGTTTTTATCCTGACAACTGGATTTTCAAGTACTCGGCACTGATATAGGTGAGTGTTGCCCAAAAAATCAACAAACAATAATCATCACCTCACCTGATAATCATGTCATTCAGAAAGAGAGTAGAGGATATCAAACAAATATTTGTTGAATCTTGACCAGTTTGAGCTTTACATAATAGTTGATCATATAGCCAGGAATTCGATGTAATAGGGAGTAAAATTGTAATAATTTTTTTATAATAAGTGGAATGATCAGACAATCTAAGAAAAATATTCAATCAACAGTCATGAATAATATGCATACTTAAGTGAAAAAAAGACACGAAAGGTTTTCAAAAGTGTTCAAACATGAAACAGTAATTCACTTGTGAACCCAAAACTCAAATCTACTTTACTTGGAATTAAAGAATTCTGAAATGCTGCTGAAGCGGTTCACAGCAGTGTGATTTAGGAATGTTCAGAGAGGAATGTTGTAAGGTGAAACGTAGCTGAAACACAGGCCTGCGATACAAGCGGTGCGTGGAAACTGCCTTGTTAACGGAAGTAAACGGTTTCAAATTTCTCTCTTTTTCTCGTCTCCACTCTTCCCTTTCTCTAATTTCTTCCTTTATATTTTATTTTTGGATCTATGTATGTATTTTTCCATACTAGTAAATAGTTTTCAAAGGCAATAGGTATAAATTCAAACTAAGCACACTAGTAAAGAATAACAAGTCCTAATCTGGTATGGCATAGAGAATCAAGTTTATATTTCATATAGCTTCAAAATGGCAGCCACTTAATATCTCAAAACCGTGCATCTCTTATAAAACAGGCTTAAGGGACAAAATAGTGCCAAGTTTAATTTAATATATACTATTGTATAGTTTTATCAGTGGTTTACTACAAAAACAAGCTATGTTAATTTTTCTGTTGTTTCTACATCCAAATACACAAAATTAACTCAAATTTGCAGTGGTACCTTTTGAAAAATTTAATATTTCTTACCTATTCATAGTGAAATCCTAATAAAACTACAAAATGCTGTAAAATACAGTCAATTTTTAAACTTTTTGTCCCTCAGACGTTTTTTCTTCATAATGGCTTTTCCTTTGAAAATGACGACATGTAAAATAAAATGACTACCATTATGAAATGGTATGAAACAGAAACTTGTTACTTCATGCCAGAGTAGATCTTAACAGGTCATATCTAACAATGACGAGTCTTAAGTTGAGATTTACTGGGGTTAAAAATTAAGATTTACTATGTGGGAAATACATATATGCAGGAAGTTACATGCCTATAACTAGGTGCCAGAGACCCAATCGAGTCCGAATCAAAGTTATTGGCCCAGAACTATCGTTAGCCCAATGCTACTAACATTAATTTGGCTGGGCCACGACTTTTGACACGACATATACATAACAAAAATATGTGTTTCTTTATGCAAGGAACAAATAAATAGACGTAAGGTATCCGGAGGGTTAGGAATCGCCCCCTATACCGACAGTTTTGTTACTTACTTGCTTGGGTACTGTTAGACATGTAGCATGGTAAAGAAGGATGTTTTACGAAATAGTTTACCATTTATCATACCATTCGCATGAACATGTTTGAAAAAATTTGTTTAGTTAATAACAGAATAGCCTATTTATGTAAAAATGGGGTAAAGTTTTTAAATTGTTTACTCCATTTATTATTACACTAATAAGAAGAAAAAGGTATTAATTATTTTCGAGATGGTGAGAGAACAAAAATATCACCTAATTTTTGAGGGTGTGAATTAAAGACGCACAAGGAAAATTAATTTTAAAATAGTCCAAGTAACGATAGCAATTTTCGTGCAGAAAATGATTTAAATTTTGTTTTATGATTGATGAATTGCTATGTAAGTTATTATTCCCAAACTGCAAATCCTTATTTCGCACATTTTCAGGTTAGGTTTAAGCCCGGTTCACAAAAGCGATTTCCATTTGCGAATTCACAGCGAGCCCTCTGCGAACAAAGGTTGCTTGGATGCAACTTAGTGGATAATGCTCTATTCTTGAGTTGAAATAATCGTTCATGCGTCTTCCAACCTATTAGTGAGTTCATTGAATAAATTAATTCTCACCCTAAAATAATAGTTTTGAAATAGGAGGGTTAGCTTCATTATCTACCTAGTTTGTGGTCCTTTCCTTTGTAAAGTTTAAATTACTCAACGAAGTGACAAAAACTCCTTTCCAACGTGTTTTGCTCCTTGCAGGATGAGTACAATATTTTTTCATCGTACAAGTGATGGTGCGCCAGATGCGCCCTGCCACACATTTCCATCTTTATGATTCCGTGATGACTAGGCAGGATAAAATCTTTGGATAGTTTGGTCAGTTGTGTTTTGGACAGGGGGGTTGGTAGGGTTGCACGCTCACAGCAAATTAACAGAAAACGAATCGTCCGTGTGAACTGAGCTGCCGCGATGACCAGCTAACTCGCCACGATTCACATCGCTCGTATAAACCGAGCTTTAGATATATGCTGCTGTAGCATTTAATAAAAAGATGGCGGCAAACTGATCTAATCAGATTAGGATCGTTAACTGTGGGTTTTACAATCAATGGTAGGATAAAACATTCAGAGCTACTCTAAAACACAACCGTAAAACCTGCTTTTATTTGATAGCGATTATAAAACTAGTCAACCTTAATACGCAAGCACTTTTCTTTTCACAGTCAAATCTCAATAACGCCTGGGCGGATTTTAACGTTTGAGGTGTCAAATTCAAAGGTTTTTTATGTAGATTTGACACCTAAGAAATTTTAAAAAGGGCATCACTAAAGTACAGTAAAGGGCAGAAGTTTCGGAGCAGAGGCACTATCCTTCGACATTTTACCAAGCTCAGTTTACTGTGCTTAAAACTGAACACATGGACATGCTTTGAAATTGTTGTAAAAATAAACCACCGATTGCAACACTTATAATTTATTTATTATTTTTACGTCTGCTTTGGCTATTGAACTGGGAAGTGACAAGAAATTGTTTTCGACCGTTTTAGTTTGTGTATAATTGTTTTTTTTAGAATTCAAATTGTAGGTAGATAATATTGGTCTTGATTACCACTAAATGAAGTGTTGTTTGAATTGCTTATTCGGTGCAGTTGCCAGTTTACCGTTTTGCAATGTAGTTTACGATATATCAGTACATTGCAGCATAGTATTTTTTGTGATTTTATAATTTGAGCCAATTTATTTTAGGATTTTGTTCAGTTATAAGAAGAGGACGCACATTGACCGGTCGGAGGGAATACGAACGTAGCCGCTGGCATCATCCTCCCGACGTAACATTTGATAGGTACAGAGCAGTATCAAAAGATCGTCATGGTGCTCGTCTCGGACCAATGGAGTTACATTACGCCGTGCATTACATTGCGACGGCTTGCATTTCAAGAATGAGAAACTGGTAGAGATAATGCACGTTTAACCCTTTGTTACGACAAAGGAAATCTGTCTAATCTGCGGATCTCGCAGTACTTTTAAGATCTTCAAGAAAACTCATCTCGAAATGAGGTCAGGGCTTTATTCTTGACCTTGAGCTGTTCGACCTAAATCCAGAAACTTTTGGGATAATATTCAATACTCTCGCTGTAAGCAGAGCAAGATTTTGCCAGTATTAAAATATACATTTAAAAAACAAGAGAACAAAGGAAAAATGAAGAAATCCGAACAAATTATCACAAAAAAATATTATCGTTTAACGGAAACTCCACGGTAAATCAAATAAATTAAGAAAAAATCAGTAGTTTAGCCAAACTTTTTTTTAATTTTGGCCCTTTGATTACACTTTAAAGCATATAAAATGGTTCATTCTTCAATCTTCTACAATATCATTTTCATCATACTGTCCCGAAAACAGCCGTTTTAGTTCTCTAAATCGTACGCAAAATGATCTTTTTTGGATCACTTCGAATAGGAGTACTGAAAAAACATATGGTGAATTTTGCCGTACTCGAATGTCAAAATTTGTTTGTGTTACATTTGAAAGGTTGAAGGATTTCTTAACTTGTGTTTGTAAACAACTAACAGTTGTGTAAATGACGATGACTATTTTGGATAACCTCAAAATTACGTAGTCTGATTTTTAACGATTAAATGGTTATTTATACATAATGATGAAAATAGTTTTTCATCACACGGAGCAAAAGTGTCTCCTTGGTACTCAATCGCATTTCCAAGCTCGGCTGAGCCTCGCCTGTAAATTACGATCTCGTACCAAAAAGAGCCACTTTCGCTCCTAGTAATGAAAACTACTTTTTTGTTTTGCTCGATTTCGAGCGACAGGTTATCGAGTATTATACTGTATCACTTCCATTCGTTTCCTTGCTTTCTCTTTTGAGCTTTTTTTGGTTCCAGTTCAATCTTTTCATTTTTGTTTGCTCATTTCTGTCTTCTTTTTTCCCCCGAGTCAATCAATCAATCAATCATAATTCCTTTATTGCCGTAAACCTTTTACAAGCATTAACATGAGTCAAGATACATAAATACCTTAGAACTAAAATAAACTTCTAAATTATAGTCCTCTTAAAAAGTCGTGGACATTGCAGTGGACACCCCGTAGTAAATAAGCTTTTAGTGCACACCTGAATTTTTCATGCGACATCTCAACCCTAAGGCAGTCAGGTAGTTCATTAAAAAGTTTGATGGAACAAATATATACATTATTATTGTTAAATAATGGAAAATGTTTCCAAAAAAATGTGTTTTGTGTTTGGGAAGAGGCAGGTTTGAACGTTGACGGATAGAGTAGTTAGTAGGTGGTAATCTAAGTTCAAAAAAACTGTGTTTTTTCACGAAGAATTTCATAGTTTCTAATATATAAATTGCTGGAAATGTTAGTATTTTGTGATGTCGAAATGTCTCTTTGCACGATTCTTGTTGTCTTAGACCAAGAATTATACTGATAACCTTCTTTTGGAGAGTGAAGACGTATTTTAAACTAGACCTTTCTGACCCTCATAAGGTACATACAGCGTAAACCATATGAGGATAAAAGCAACCATAGTAAGCTGTGAGTAGTACCTCAGGACTACAATAAAATGATAGGCTCCGTATTCCATAGATTACTTAACTGAATTTACCCGATAACGTATTTATACGTGCACAAATTTTTAGATTAGAGTCAATTTTAAGACCAAGGAAGCAAACTGAATCAGTGCACGTTACAGCAATTTCAGAAAGCACAAAATTAGAAACTCCAGCGTTTTCTTATTTCTAATTTGAAAATTAACCATCCCTGTCTTGGCAGTGTTCACAAGAAGACCATTTTCAGATAAGCATTGGATAATTGAATTGGATTGGATGAAAGCAGCCATTTCTGTCATCAGCTTTTTCTGCTGTAACAATGAGAGATGTATCGTCCGCAAATATGCATAGCTCACATAGAGAGAGAGAGAGAGAGAGAGAGGAGAGAGAGAGTGAGAGAGAGAGAGAGAGAGAGAGAGAGAGAGAGAGAGAGAGAGAGAGAGAGAGAGAGAGAGAGAGAGAGAGAGAGAGAGAGTATAAAAAACTCTCTATCCCTACCTCATTCTGCCCGTTCTACCCAGCCAGTTTTCAACTATTCTTGTTGGCATGGAATTGAAAGCTTCGAAATTACTAAGAAAGATGTTTCTTTCTCTGTATATAAAGGTAAGTGATCAGTTGATTTAGTAATCTTGAAGCTCGCAATTGTATGACCAGTGAAGCCGCTTATCTCGGAATACTAAACAAATGTATCTCTCTCAAGATCAATTGTAACCGATCAATATCAAAATCTATAAGGGTTTTAAAACTAAGGAGTTAAAATGAAAATGCCAAATAAAATTAAATCGTATTATATATAATTTTAAAAAATTTAAAGAAAAAAATTAATTTGTTTGATTAAGAGAAAAAAAAGATCAGTTCTATATAACAAAGTTTTAGGTTTTAACCATGAAGAAACATTTTTAATTTGAAACTCAAAATATCGAAAAGGCTTCATTATTAAATAGTGTTTTTTGTAAGAGCTTAAAAAAAAATAAGCGGGAAATTCTGCATCCCTCGACATATGAAACGCGAGGAAAAGAAGAAGGTAGTCATTATCTGCCTCCGTTATCACCACTGGCAAAGAAAAGAAAACCGAGGAGTTGGCTCAATTATCTACTTCGCTTGTGGTCCTTCCCTCTGAAAAGGTGAAAATTAAAGTATTCTCAGGAAAACATAAAAGGGTTGTAAAATTTAGGGGGTTTACAAGTTCATAAAAATGAACTTATTCTTATTCTTATGAACTTATATTTATTTTTTCACTTGTACAACATTTTTGTTTGTACAGTAATTGTAACTGTAGTGGGATTACAATAAAACCCTAGCTGTTACTGAATATGTTATTCAGGTTATATAGGTGTTATATAGGTTTTTGCTATATTGTTTTATGCTTTTTTACGGTTTAAGGTAAACAAGGTGTTAAACAAGGTAATAAATTGATATTGTTCCCACTGAAATAATACGTTATTATGAACGTTTTTGTTATACAAACATTTTTGTTGTACAAATGGCTTTGTTATATAACAATGCTGTGTAGGCGAGCCTGCTGTTAGGATGTAGCGTGGTTTAACCGTTTTACTTAATGAATCAAAACAATGGCGATCGAAACGGTAGGTGTAATATTGAGAGATATCTTCTGAAACTAATTTAATGAAACCAATTCATAAAATAATTATAATTTTCTTTTTATTTATCCTACATTTCTTGGTCTTTTTTATACCATTACCAATTACCATTATAGAAAAGAGTCTAAAGCGAATGGGATGAAGTAAACAGATAGTAAAGGTTAAAAAGGAAAACAATTCAGCAAAGCTTTATTGAGGATCAAAATTACTGTTTCTCCATTTGTTTATTTGAGATATTCTTATATTTTTTTTATCCTTGGGAAATCAAATCTTCTAACTAAAGCACACAATTCTCATAGATTATCCTCTTCATTTCAAACTTTGTGATTCGCAAGACTGGCGATGAAAGATTAAGAAGCATTTCTAGGCTAAATTACGCTTGTATTTTGAGCGTAAAAAGATTGTAAATTCTTCAAAAAAAGTTCGGAAGCAACATTAATTGTAAACCAATGCCGTAATATTCAAATTTCCATAAATTTCATTACCGTGTTAGTGTTACTTAATACATATTCTGCAAAAGTTCCCTAAACATTAAGAAAATTGAATATTTTCGATTTTAATCGGTAAATGAACGAGACGGAATGAAATAAATGGTTTTGAAGAGTGTGAATTAATTCAAGCCTTCTGAATACCATTCAAAACAGACTTTTCGTTTGATGGCGTTGATTCAATCAAATCCTTTAGATTTGAGGTTTATATGGTTGAAGTTCTCTGAAAATGTAAAGGGTTTTGTTTATATTTCTATATAGCGGCTGGATTTTGTCCAATAATTCAAAAGTTCCATTTTATAATACAATGTTTGTTTTAAGAAATTTGTTATCTGGATGAATTTGAGGCTTTTACCGAACTTATTTTTGGATTAAATTGTTACAAAGAAATCCCTATAAACTATACAATTCATGTAAAACAATTGCATTATAATTTCCAGTATAGGTATTATAATTTATGTATGTAATTTCCAGCATTATAATTGGAGACATTGCAAGATACTGTAGTCTCATTTTAAAATCAACAAACCAAATTCAATGAACTTTGTTACAAATGTAATAGTTATTTGTGCATCTAGGGACTAAAGTGCAACTTTTTCTCTTTTACACTCTGACGGTCCAAATTTTCATAGGAAATAAATTAAAGTTTTATGCAGTTTAGTACAAAAAGAATTTTTCCTACAACCGCGCGTAAAGTGTCAGTTTACGCGCTGAAAACCAATCGTAAAACAGCTGTTTCCTGAGGAGCGATCGATAATGTCTCTGAAAGTCTTTGGAGTGAGCGCAAAAGTCTTTCGCGCTCGCCACGTGATTACTTTCACGCTCGCCAGCTGATTTTGCATTGTTACTCGACGCGCTACAGCGCTCTCATCCGCTTCCGTCTGGGCTTGACTTGTTTATAACCTCAAAAACGTCACGTAAAACGTTGTTTTTACGTGAGTAACTGTGATTGTATTTGTACTTCGCGGTTTCTTGTGCTCCGTCTATTGTAGGGCCTACTATGTCAGTAAGGGGCCCATCGTTAGTAAGAAGGTAACACGGAAAAAAGCGCCATGGAAAAATACTGAGATAAAGAAAAAGACTACCTTAAAAAACAAACTAAGGAGAAAATATTGGAAATCCAGGGACAGTGCAGATTGGGAAAGCTATAAAAGCGTGAGAAACGAACTAAATATCTTAATCTGGAAAAGTAAAAGAGAATTTATGGCTGATGCTGTCCCTTCCAGCAAAGACATGACAAACATGTGGAAAAGTCTAAAACAATGTGACATAGTAAGAGACAAAAGAAGTGAAGATATTCCAAATGATCTTAATGTGATTGATATGAACAGTTTTTTTGCTGAAATGGGAAAAGGTTGTGAAGCTAGTGACCTCAGAACGAGGCATTTTAATGAAAATAAAAGTAGAGAGTTTGAGACAACTTGGAGATTTAGGAATGTGACGGAAAATCAGGTTAAATCAGCAATGAATGCAATAAAATCTACTGCAACTGGTAGCGATAATATATCTATTCAGATGATAAAAGCTGTGAGTCCGTATGCCATTGGGGCTATAACTCATCTAATAAATCAATCTTTGACAAGCGGGATGTTTCCAAACAAATGGAAAACAAGTATCTTACATCCACTCCCGAAGACAGCTGCCCCTAAAGGAGTCCAACAATTAAGTCCCATCTCAATATTGCCAGCTATTTCAAAGATACTTGAGAAGATTGTGGCCTGCCAAATAAATGAGTATATTAAACTTGAGGACATATTGCCCAAGACACAATCTGGATTTAGAGAGAGTCACAGTACTTGTACTGCCCTGGTTAACCTTTTTAGCGAATTAATTGATGCAAAAGGCAAGGGCAAATATAGCACACTAGTTCTTCTCGACTATTCGCAGGCGTTTGACTCAATCAATCATAAGTTGTTGCTGGCAAAAATGAATTATTATGGCTTTGGTGTGGGAGTGATTGAGTGGGTCAGATCGTACTTAGCTGACAGAACGCAGGTCACAAAGTTTAAGGGTGAGATATCAACTGCTCTTTTGAGAGGAAGAGGTGTTCCTCAAGGAAGCTGTTTGGGGCCTATACTTTTTAACCTGTACACATCTGACTTTCCTTCTTCTGTCCAGAGTTGCACACCACATTTTTACGCTGACGATTGTCAGCTTCAGTTGTCCTATGATCCTGATTGTATGAGGGATGCCATTTTTCAGATTAACTCGGACCTAGACAATATTTTGACTTGGTCCTCTGAAAATGGCCTGAAACTAAACACAAGAAAGTGCAATGTGCTGCATCTAGCGCCACAACATCGTATACAGGCTCTCAGCGATAGTGGAGTAGAGGTCAGCATTGGCGGTGAGAGTTTGGCCATTTTTAAAAAGATCAAAACTCTAGGAGTCGTCCTGGATTCTGACCTCTCTTTTTCAGACCATGTTTCACACACTATCCAGCGTGCCATCGGTAGGCTGAGGGGTCTGTATCGATTCAGAAGTTTGTTGCCAGAAGCTGTTAAACTACAGCTCATGCAGTCCTTGGTTCTATCAATATTTTACTACTGCTATCCTGCCTATGGGAACAGCATTACGATGCATGATGCACGGAGAATTCAAAAGGCAGAACTCTTCACTGAGGTATGTATTCTCGCTGAGGCGTGAAGACCGTGTGTCTGTGTGTCGTGATGCTGTTAACATGCTTTGCATGGATGATTTCTGTAGCCGGATCGATCCCGAGAAAAGTTAGTAGCTTTTTGAAGGGTTGTTTCTGGAGCCAGCTGCCATTGGTTGTTGGGCTATTAATTAACAATCCTGTCTAAGGAACATGCCAACCTTAGTCAGTAACAAGGCTACAAGATCGCGCCACTATCATCACGATCATCACACTCATCCTTCACTCATATTCAGGGTAACGTCCTCCATGAGGTACCTGTCTTATTAAAGTGATTAAGTGATTAAGGTTGATGACCAACTGCATGATTCACAAAGTCCTTGCGCTCAGGGAGCCCCAGTACCTGAGTGAGAGGCTGCGGTATCGGGATGAGGTCTCGCAGCGTGTCGCTCCGCGGCATGATCGAAAGCTTCACTTTCACAGGGTGAGGCTGGAACTGGGCCGAAAAAGCTTTTCTTATTTCGGTCCAGTACTCTACAATGATCTCCCCGGTATCCTCGAATCTTGCTCTTTTTCAGAGTTTAAAATCCAACTAAAGGATTTGTATAAAGTAAAATAGTGTTGTTTAGGTATTGTTTGTTATCTTTTTTTGTTGCTGTTAGATTAGTATTGACTTAAGTTGTCCTGAAAACCAGTTTATAACTGAGGAACGCTGTAAATAAAGGCATTTTATTTATTTATTTATTTATCGTTTGGGAAATTAAAACTGCAGTTGTAGGAAAAATTAAGTATGTATTTCGCGTGTAAAGCGTCTTTCTCGCTTTCGATAAAAATACCACGCTCCGCTACGCGTCGCGCGATATTTGATTAGCTCAAGCGAGAAAGACCTACTTTACGCTCTTAATACATAAATAACTATTATTGGGATGATAAATAGATCCTTTGTGGGTTTTTCTTCATTAATTAATTTTCCTCCCGCTGCGATAATTAATTTTTCTTTCTTTCAGTCTTCTTAATTGAAGTTTTATGTATGGGAAGCTCAAAACAGTCATTGTTTAAAAAGGGCTTTTGTTGTTTTTTTTTTTCTAAGGTAGTCTGCTAATATAGGGTACAGTAGGTGGGGTAAATTGTTGATGTAACCTGAAATCCTTAAAATAAGAAGTGCAAAACACTCGATTTTCCAGGCACAATTTTTTATCATCCCTTACGTATTTTGGTTTCTTTAATCCATGCAAGAAAAAATGTCTCTTGTTATCAATGCTGAAATGTATATAATAATTGAGACTAAAAATCATAATCATCATGCAATAATTGTTAAACAAGGGCAACACAGAATTAACCGTGACTTTCTAAAATTATCCCAAAATATTTGCTTATCAAAATGTGCATGTAAAAAGAACGCATTAAATCCTAAACACGTTTACAGCTTATAAAATAGACAGTTGTATATTTCAAGTTGTATATAAAAGAAGCTGGTGTGACGTTTTTAAAATTTATATTTTAATTAAACTAAAATAATTACTATAACAAATTTATCAATTTTCAAGGTGCGTCGTCTTCTGAGTAAAAAGTATTCAAAACAAAATACCATTTTGGCAGTAATCAAGTATTGATTAAAAAATGTATTTAGAAATTTTAAAATCACAGTCCATCTTATATTTTCATACGCTAAACTCTGATGGTCTGAAATTTCATTGAAAATAAATTAAAGTATTATGCTGTTTAGTATAAAAAACTATTATTAAGATAATCGATTAATTCTATAAATCATTGATCCAATAAATTACTGTTTTATGAAACCGACGCAATAACGAGGTTTCGTGTCAAAGAGTCAAATATTAGTTTTGTAGTAATTTACTCTACTTTTGTTAATTTTTTATGAGGTACTAAAACTTAGGCCTCCTTTTTGTACACTTGGTGTTCTATATCTTCAATAAAATTCAACCATGTTTCTTAGCGAAGATCTAAAGTTAAATACTCATATTTAAGTCTTCGTCTTCATGATAGCAAATTTTTTTAGTAGGCCTTTCAGAGGTAAATCAAAAAAGAGGTTTTGAAGATAGAAAGTTGTTGAGAGGAAAGTGAGAGAAAGTAGAAAAGTGAAGTCAAGTGTGTTTGCACAAGACTCTGCGGTAACGTCAAATTGATTGGCTCCATTACAGTGTGGAACTTCAGAACCTAAATAAAATAAATCATATAAAATACTGCTAATACTGTTTTTATTCAAAACGATGTTACGGTGTTACGATGCTGTGTGAATATATGGTTAATTAAAATAAAGTATTTTGAAATATACAACTGTCTTGAGGTAACCATTATTTTGACCTTATATTCATAAACTATTCATTTACTATTAGTTAATTGTTTTTTTGTTCAAGATCAGTTAATTAAATCAAACCTTTGCGTGAAGAAAAAGTATTTTACTAAGTGGAAACCTGGAACCTAATTGAGTAAACCAATTTATTTCACCTTTCTTAACTATTTATTAAATGCCTACAAAATCTAACCGTACTTATAATGATTATATTTGTTCAGATTAAATTTCATTATTTTCAATAAACGACTCATTTTCTATTTATAAATATTACATTCCTCCAAATATTCCACTTTTCTACCTTTTCTTAAAATGGCGACCAACCCAAGTGGGTATTTTAAGCCAAGTATGATTGACAGATGAGTGAAGGATGATTGTAACGCGATCTTCTAGTCTTTTAGTCTTAGACAGGACTGTTAATTAATAGCCCAACAGCAAATGGTAACAGGGACCTACATTTTAACGTGGGATCCGAACCACAATTTTGCCTGGTTTACAAACTACGAACTGGTCTAATTATGAGGACGGTCCTATGAACGTAGTAAGTCAATGGTAGTATTCGATAGTGCGGACGTTAATCCCCACTAGGGAACACCGAGTCCACAAGCCAATGCTCTCAAATATCCACAGTTCGTGACCTCCAAGTAGCTGGATGGCTGGACACGCCACCAACCAGAAAGTTATTAAAAGTAGCGAGAAGGATGGTCTTATTATCAATACGAAATAGTGGCTTGAAAGGGCTAAAAACCCTAATGAGGGGAAATCCAAACAATACTTATTTATTATAGTACAAAATAATCTTCATAACATTATATTAATAATTAGCCTACCACATGGTTTTCAGTATCACATGTTTGATGCAGACAAAGCATTTTTAGATCCCAATGCTTTTAAATGGCAGATATTAAACGTAATTTCTCTTTTTCTGTTGAATTTCAAAAAATTTCAGTATTTTTCCCGCCATCACGGGATAGAGACCTTAAATTTGAGCCCTCTCCCACCTTTCTACGACTTGCCAGACACCCACAATTCCGACGTAAAGAATTGCCTTACGAAATTAAATATATAATATCAGCCAGTGACATGAATATTCAGACGAACATCTCCATGAATATCCGCAGGAATATATGACGAAGCGTGGCGAACCCTTCAGTCTACCGCGTCAGCATTTGCTGATATGAGGGGGCGGGAAATACGACTATCTCATCTGAATCAGCATAATTTGCGGTGGCGGTGGTGGGGAGGGGTGGGGAGGGGCAAAGAATATTTGTTCTCGAGCGATTATTCTTTGACTTTAAAACCCTGATTTATCAGTAATTTTGTATTTAAATCTCTCTGTCCTCAATTAGTTACTATAATTACATTTTTTACATGTAGATTAAAATAGAGGGCATTTAAGATATATAACCCGAAATAATGTAGTTAAATCGTGGAAACTACTGGAATGTGCAGTGAATAATTTTGATAAATATTAAGATTAGAAAAACTTTTGTTAGAGTAATCAATCAAGGATTCATTCAAGGATACATTACATTCAACCAATAATTCAACTGATTCAATAATTCAATCAATAATTAGAACTGAGGTCACCATTCACCTCAGCTAAGTGGCTATTCAGTAGCTCACGAGGAGTGGCTATTCAGTAGCTATTCAGTAGCTCATCCTTCTGTTTATTATTTTGTATATATTTAATTAATCCATGTTAAGTGTAAGAAAGGGCCATGTAGCCCTAACTTTGCATGGTGAAATAAAGAATTTTCATTTCATTTCATTTCATTTCATTCACTGAAAGATTGACATAGTTGTCTAAAAATAAAAAATAAACATTAATTTTCAGAATGGCATTTAATTTATACTGATAACTCTTATACTAATGGAAGGACAAACGAGCTTTGTAAAGCGCAACGGATAATTTTAAATTATAAATAAGGGAGTAATGTTAAATTTACATGACAATACGTCCTTAACCAGTCATTCACTGATGACCTAACACCCATAACAACCTAACAGCATAGAGAAAGGAACGGACCCGTTCCTTTCTCTCTGCTAACAGTAGCAAAAACATTACCAAACAATCAAGCCTTTTGTAATACAACTAAATTTTGAAAGATGAAGAAATTTTTTTATAGATGAAGATTAGATTAAGGAGATTGTGTTTACTCCTTACTTAATAATTGATCTGTCCAAATACTTAACAGCCTAATTTTTTCCTTCATGTTCAAATTTTGCTATGAATAAAACTTTAAACAAAGAAACAATAAGGTTTAAATTAATATACATATTATATACACTTAGGTTTGTAGAATATAACTTTGAAACCCTAAATTACGAGGTGTTGGGACATTGTGGGTAGTTAATAGGCAGCGTGGCTTAACCACTTAACACAATGAACCAATACAAGTTTGATATTGCCACGCCTGCTTATATTGACGTAATGTAATAGAATGATTACAGCTACTAAAATGCACTTTTACATAATATATACGAACATGTCAGGTTTTATTTTAAAGCCATGTTTATGTAACTATGCTTTTAGAGAGAAAAAATTAATAGTAGGCTTACTGCTCAGTAAACGTACGTTCAATGAGAAAATTGAAACTTATCTATATAAGTTGCGATCTTTTAGTTTATCAGTTTAATTAGTTTTGAACATATTTTCAGTTAATAGAATTTGGAGATGTTTAATTATAATATGAGTAAAAAATGCGACATTTAAATAATAGTGATGATATATTTATGTGGTTCAAAATACATGTCTACAATTATTATTTATAAATGAATAAACAACGTTTTTATTTTGGAGCGATTTTCAACATATATAATTTATAAGTAAATAAGAACAGAACTGTACACCCATGTTAGGATATTTTAATTTACTGACTCTTCTCGATCTTGTCAAGACCATTTTTCAAGGAAAATGTAACCGTACATATTGTTTATTATAAACTGTGGACGTGTTTTAAACCATCAACTGATGTTCCAAGATTACTCACTTTTCCAATAAGTATGAACTAATTCAAAATAAAATAAAAAAATCCAGAGAAAAACAATAGCTATTTTTAGTTAAATAGAATATTGGTTTAGTAGTGTACTAGTGAACCCGTTGCTCGAAATCGAGCAATTGTTATGTATTGATTTCAAAGTAATAGTGATACTTATGGTACATTAATCTATACTCAATTCCACATTCACCTTTCAGTACA
Source organism: Flexamia atlantica (assembly GCA_035578135.1). Lineage (NCBI taxonomy): Eukaryota > Metazoa > Arthropoda > Insecta > Hemiptera > Cicadellidae > Flexamia > Flexamia atlantica. Next base: position 1,664,048 of record JAQJVK010000032.1, read on the forward strand.
GGCCTTATGGGAGATAGCTATTCTATTACCTTTGCTGAGTGCATTTGTTTACTAAATCCGTATCATGTGATGGTAAAAACATCTGCTGATTATTATTTCACATGGGTAGTTTTCACATGGGTAGTACAACCTTAATTGTCATTTGAAGCACATGACTTCTACGCTGAAAGGTGAATGTGGAATTGAGTATAGAACTATTGTATTTATTATATGGTTGAACTTCCTGTTTTACTGAATTTTTTTACAAAAGCTTTTTTAAACTAATTTTTTTGTGAATACTCAATCATCTGCATGTCCATGTTTCTTCAGTGTTCTCTACGAATATTAAGAGCCCCTCAAAGGAGTTGGCCTGACCTGCTGCCACATATACAGCAGTCCATGAGAAAGTACTGGGAGGGAATAGCAAGTGTTTTACTTACGTCTCCAATCCTTATTATTCAGCGGACGAACGCGTTTCAGCACTCAGGCCATCTTCAGCATCCTATCCTTACTGGGAGGGAAGCTATACCTAGTCATAGCGAGCTGGAATTACTGGAAACTGGGTTCTTTTTATTACAGAACATCACTAAACACAAAAAGAATGGTTAAAATTATATCATTTTCATGTTTTATCACTCATTGTTAGCATTTCATAGTTGAACTAAATAAAAGTAATTTACATTTTCATGTAATTTTCTTTTAGGTAAAGAAACGCTTCGCATTAACATTCGCCATAAACTCCAATCGAAGCGTATACACAACCAAGTATTGGATATATGGTATATAATTTAAACATTAGAATATTCATACGGTTTAAATTAAATTCACGTTTATTTTAAACCTTAATTGGGGAAAGCGGCCCTAGGTAGCGTATGACCCGTTTTAATCTTAAACCGAACTAAAATGGTTCAATAAATCTACTAAGTTAATAATGAATGTTGTCAGTTTCTTTTTTCTTTTATTTCTATTTATATAATTTATGCATAAGAATCTATTTTTCCTTTTAGTATTTTTCTTTGGAATATTAACATATAGGTGAATATTAAGATCTTCACACGTGATTTCAAAATAAATGTTTTTAAAACTGAATTCTGACCTTAAGAATGTATTAGGATAATAATTTATTTATTTACATCTTCCATCAACTGAAATGCCTCCAGCTCTATCTCTAAATGCAACGGTTTCCATTCTATTAACAACATATGGCTGCTGAAAAACGTTGTTTGCTCCAATCAGCTGCTTTATTTGAAATTTTCTATTCCCATGTTAAATCGTATGGACTAACATGAAACTTTAAGGGCGCCTAGGGCTCTTCCCTTTAGTCAAACCTTTTTAAATTGTATTTCACGCCAAGCTCTTTCCAATGACACCTTAATTATTAAAATCGGCCCAGTAGTTTAGGAGGAGTAATGATCACAAAAAACCCCTAGCGTATTAAATAATTATAAGATAAGATTACAAATTCTGTTTGTGTTGTTTGTGATTTTGATAACTTAGAAAAGCAGAAGAATGAATGAGATTGCTTTTATTAAATGAAGTTAGATAAGCACGACCCAACAAAAACCCTCCTGAACGCTTTCTAAACACACGCATCATCTGGTGACGTTGATTTAGTGAAGAAAAACTGTTTGAGGTTTACTAGAATGAAATTCTTTCAAAAGACAGATGCTTTCTCTCTCTGAGCTGCAGTTACAAATATCATACTTAGGACAAATCTTTAAATTAAATAGTTAAACGCAGACCTTTTTCAAAAAAGCCTAAGCTGTTAGTTATAATATAGAGACCTGCCACAATACTGTCATGAGGTCAAACATCAGACGATTTTTGAATTTTTTGAATTGAATGAAATGTCTTTTTTGACTTGAATGAAATGCTTACATTTCATAGGGTTATTTGCACAAGCTAGCGTGAAACTTTCTGTGGACAAACGTATTTTGTCGACGAATTGTTTTTTTTAATTGTTGTTTTATACAAATTTGTACATAATATCTGTGGGACTTCTGACGTTATTTTGTTTTACAGAGCATAAAACTATATATATAATATTTATTTAGTTAATGGTTTTTTTATTAAATACAGTGCACTATATTATTATAACAAATTCCTAGAATCTAAAGGAAATAAATGATGACTTTGATATTATGAAAAGCCATTAAAAAACTTGATTAAACCTTTGTTTATGCCGCACATTAATTAGTTTTTACCCCACCAAGTTTTTTACCCCACTAATCTTTTATGTAAAAGAGTTATTGTCTCGAAGCCTTTGATATCCCTCTTAAGATGAATATCCTTTAATTTTGCAGAGCCTAGATAGCTAGCTGTTAAGTGTTGTACACTTTGATTTTTAATTGAAAATAAACCGAGCCTTACAACTTACATTTCCTAAAATTTAATAACACAAGAAATGTTTCCTGGTTTTAAATAATCAGTTATTTAAACAATTACATTTTATTTAATTCACAATGAAAAGTTGCAATTACAAAGGGTTCCTTTCTGAACCAGCATAAAAAATAGAAACTGGCAAGGACTTCTAAAGTGAATAAGTCAGTACTTGCATACTGCATTAAACGGACATGGCGAACCTCGTCGGCAACTTGTTCTTGTTTCTCGACTGTTTAGACCTACTGCGTCTATTCCTTCTTCCGAAAAATATAATTTGTTTTTAACCGTAGTTAAAAATTTCTTATAGAAAATCCTAAGAAATACACGTTTACTTTTAGTAATTTTTTGCTTTCAGACAATCCTTAAAATAGCTCAAAAATTTTAATTCTACTAATTAATCTGAAGTGGCATTGTCTTTATTAGCCAAAATATGGAACTATTAAAAATATACTATGATCAGAATATTACATTTAATTTATTTTATTTTCATGCTCCAATACAGTATACAATACCAATTACATTGAAGCAGTTCAAAAATATTGTAGAGTCCATTTGGAGATCTTCACTTCATTTCTTCACTGCATTATAGGTTAACAGTACTGACAGTACAGAAATGTTGTAGCTGGTATATTGGTATACAATAAATCATACAAAATAAATTAGTATATTCACAAGGATTCAAATAAACCAAATTTCATAATATTATATTCCTATATAAATCAAGAAGATAAAATAGTTAAATACATTTATTTTTTTCAGTCGATTGAAAATTAAAAAATAAATCATGGTGGGACGTTTTAAAACATGAATTTAAAAAAATACTCGTACCTATTTGAACACGCGCTGCTCAACAGCTTTTTGTTTTTTTTCTAAAAATCACCTGTTCTTTGAAATTCCTATTTCCATGTTAAACCTTAAAAATCCGGCCTTTTTATTAATATTTTTGCCCTAAGAACAAAATTTATAAAAGAACTAAAATTGTTCCTCCAAATCCAAAATTAAGACAGAGGGTACAGACCGATTCATATAACATGGCTCAGTCCAGAACACTAATGTTCATTTGAACATTGGATATATGGAAGGACTGGGCCATGATATTTGGCTTGATCTATAAAGCTCGAGGCTTCACACAGACGAGGAAATTCCACTTGGAGTCGCATTCCTCAAGTAATGGATTCTACCACATCAGCTGGCAAATTCCATTGCCACCTACACTGCATTACTGACATCACTGGTGCTGACATCTTCTTTTATGTCAAAGAGACTTGGCAACGATCCATGGTCATTGGCTTTAACAAAAGAGAAACGATAATTAAGATTTGTTTATTAGATCTCATATATTTTTGAGGACAGTCATAACAGTCTGTTTGGTATAAATAACTTTTGTTTGAAAAAAATATGTTAGGGGTTATTGCAATGATTAAATGTTTACGTTTCAATAGCGTAAAATTAAATAACACTTAATTATATTTAAAGCCAATATTAAAATATGTATATTTAAAATACAAGTTTTTTTTGTAATCCATGGTTTTTGTTACAGCAAAAGGTTTTGTAAAAAACCTAAATAACTTCTTATGAGCATGATACTTATTACTGTTTACTAGAAGAATATAAAAAACTACTTAAAACACTTAAAAATATAGTTATACTTATTCATGCGATAAGTAGTAGATAAGTAGCAGATCTGAGAAAATAAAGAGTACTTTTGTGAACAACGACAACAAAACTTTGCCCCAGCTATTTATTTTTATTTTTTATTTTAGATGAATAATTTTTTTTTATAAATGAAAAATGTTGTATATAAGGTCTATTAGTATATTAAATACAAATGAAGTAATATAAAATTGAATAAGTTTTTTTTAACAGCTAAACAAAGCTTTTTAATTTTTATAATGTGGATTTCTAAGTAAAAAGAGTTTGAGAAAGGGAATATCGCTTTAACTACAGTTAATATTCAAAAAAGATACTTTATTCCGTACATAAACCGCAAGTTCACTATTTATAGCCAGAAAACTCGTCTTATCTACCGCTCATTGCTTTTAAGAGGTTAAATTATATTTTGATTATCTTAAATCTTGAAGCCTGTCTCAAAAACTACAAATAATAATCTCTCACAATTTAACACTTAAAGAAAGCTCACTGCGAATGACAATAACCAACGCAAAACACGTAATAACATAAACATACCATACTAATGTACACATAAAACGGTTTCCACTAACATTTACCTTAACGATCCCCATAAAGACGGTTTACTTAATGATGTATGCTTTTTTGATCGACTACATGATTTGAACACTCGCCAATCATACTAGTTGTTTCGAATACAATAATTTTTTAACTGACATAGCCAGTGTAGATATATTTTTCAGACTTGTTGAGACAATGAAGTAGGCCAGTTAAATATTAATGGTTTATGTACAGATGTAACCTGCCTTGGGATCTTCGTCGTATGCGAGTGACTGATTCCCTACTGAGAGAGAGTAGGCTACGCTTTGATACTTCAGTGGAACGGAATTAATTCCATTTCAATCCTACATTAAGGATTTTTGTTAATTAATTAATACAATTAAAAAATTGTATTTTACATAACATAAACGATTTTGTATGAAAAAAGTTAAATTTCAGCTTTGCAATTTAACTGTTAAGTGAAATTATAAAGATAATTAAAAATATAATGGATATCATATATTTAATTTCGTAAGGCGATTCTTTGCGTCAAAATTGTGGGCGTCTGACAAGTCGTAGAAAGATGGGAGAGGGTTCAAATTAAAGGTCTCCATTCCGTGATGGCGGGAAAAATAACGAAATTGCTTGAAATTCACCAGAAAACGAAAATAACGTAAAATATTTAATACACGAGCAGTTTTTTTGTTACAAAGACTCCTCCTAAACTACCGAACCGATTTTCATGTTTTTGGTGTCATTGGAAAGAGCTTGGTGTGAAGTTTTGCAGGAAATAAAATTTAAAAAGGTTTGTCTAAAGGGAAGATCCCTAGACGCCCTTAAAGTTTCGTAATAGTCCATAAGATTTAACATGGGAATAGAAATTTCAAATAAAGCAGCTGATTGGAGCAAACAAAGTTTTTCAGCAAAGCCATATGATGTCAATGGAATTGAAACCATTGCATGTAGAGCTCGAGGCATTTCAGTTGATGGAAGATGTAAATAAATAAACTATTATCCTAATACATACGTAAGGTCAGAATTCAGTTTTAAAAACATTTATTTTGAATCACAAGTGAGAAGATCTTAATATTTACATACGTTTACATTCCAAAGAAAAATACTAAAAGGAGAAATAAATTCTTATATATAAAATCTATAAATATAAATAAAAAAAGAAACAGACTTAACATTAATTATAAGTAGATTTATAGAAACATTTTAGTTCGGTTTGAAATTAAGACGGGTCATACGCTACTTAGGGCCGTGAAACATAAACATCTCCTTAAAGATGTCTGAGTATTCATAAAAAATTTAGTTTTAAAAAGCTTTTGTAAAAAATTTCAGTATTACAGGAAGTTTGACCATATAATTAATAAAATTGTTCTAGAATACTGAACCATAATTATTTTTATTTTTAAATCAATACATAACAATTGCTCGATTTCGAGCAACAGGTTTACTAGTAACGTAAAATATCTGCCATTTAAAAAGCATTGGGATCTAAAAACGTCTGATTTGTTCACATAAAACATGTGGTGCTGATACTTGATTGAAAACTATGTGGTAGGCTAGATATCAGTATAAGGTAGGTTGAGATTGCTAAGAAGGTATTTTGTACTATAGTAAAGGATCGTTTGAATTTTCCCTCATTAGTGGCTTTAAGTCCCTTCAAGCCACTAGTTTACTTAAAATTTATTTATTTGTTTGTAAACAGAATACGTTGTCAAAGGTTATTCTTACGAAAGATAAACAAATCATAATTATCGACAAGTCCCTCGATAACGGGAAACGTTATTTTTGTTTTCTCGAAACGTCGAGATATATGTGGCGTGTGCTATTTGTGTATGTGTTGTATTATGTAAATAATTTTAACAACTGATGAAGACTACAACTACTGTCGTCGCTGCAATTGGAGGCAACGCCACGTACAAACACTAAGGTGGGTGATGCCCATAAATAAAACAAAAATATATTACACCCCACCTACTAGCATGTCTTTTACACAAAGAAAGATAAACAAATCGATATCCCCTTATGATTATGATCAAATTATCACAAATAATAATATGTGGACACTGAATATCATACCCCTCAAGTTATTAAGACTGAAGCCACTAGTTGAATTTATTTTAGGAAAAATGAAGGGAAATTGTAAATTTAAAACAGAAGTAAAGTGCTCTTGCTTATTTCATAAAACGAACGTCGCCGGAACGATCCTCAGCAAGATCCTAAGAAACTTTTATCTACGTCCATTGCAATAAGCACCAATTATGGTATTACAATAAACATTATAATGATATACATTAAAACACCAAAAACCAAGCAGTACTCTAATGACGACTTTAGAGTACTGGAAACACTTTAGAGTTCTGGTTCTAGACCAATGAGAGCTCGGCATTTGACGGAAATAGTGTCATAATAACAATTACGCAATTCGCACATCAGCTGATTGTTGCATTACGATTCATGTTTGAGTTTACTTATCCCATCAGCTGATTGTTCCACAATGATTCATGGCTCAGTCTGCTTATTTGCCTAACCTCAAATTTTAGTTGACCTATTCCATCATTAGTAAGTCATGAGTTTTGTTTAACTTCGGGGGAAATTTTGTCGTATATTGTTGGTCGAAGATAAAATAGTGTATGCAACGATTGTATTATGCCTTTAAGCCACTCGTGAGATATTTAGAACACTCGCTTCGCTCGTGTTCTAACTTAAATCTCACTCGTGGCTTAAACGCATGCACTATACAATCGTTGCATAAACTACTGTTATGATGGTTGGAGCCTGATCAATTGTCACTGATTGTTATGCTATTAATGACTGATCCTGGCAAATCAATCAGCTGATCTTTCTCAGTTGCAAAGCTAACATATAATCCATTTAACATTCATCTTTGTTTCGTATTCGCCTTAAAATACGCCTATATTACGAATGCGTCTTAAATAATACTAGGAAACCCGTGCGGCTCAATAAGCCGCATTATAAGAAACATAACGTTGATGAAATTGTTGTGCTTTAAATCGAGCACTTGTAGTAAGATTCTTTGAATTATTTCAAAACTTGTTAGAAATTGATTTTAAATATGTAACATGTCGATTAATTTAATAGTTTATTTATAAGATTAAGTATATATGAAAAAAGGTCCATGAATAATTTGGTGGATTATTGTGAAGTTCAGGATATAATACAGAATCACGTATTTCTGCCAAAACAGTTGCATCAATATGGTTAATTTCTCTAATTTTAAAATCAGCTTCAAGTGTAAGCAATATGTGACAGTGTGGCAATCCTCTTTTTTGGAATGCAATTGTGTAGATGAGTGAAGAGACTTTCCCAAATACTTCATTGAGTTAAAAGTTCTTAAGTTCGTAATCTTTAAGTTCTTTAAGTTTTCCGTTAAATACACGCACTATCAGATCTAGACGCATTTAGCTGTCTCATGGTTCATTAAAGTTTCTTTGATTTCATCCCAATTTGGGTGACATGTAAATGCTATAAATAGGTCTGGCTTACTATATTGTCGAAAAATAGCCATAGCACCTTAGTAAATTGCGAAAACTTCCTTGAAATGTTCGAGGTAAAATAACTTGGCGACCAATATTTAGACCCTCATTGCCTGCTCGAGCTCTTATTGCGTCGTGAAGATTTACGTACAATACTGCTCTCAGTTCGGATTGATTACTTCTAATGAATGCTAAACTCTCTCCTTCAATTCGAGTGAACATTATTGCAGCGAAGTTCTTCCAGCATGAAGATCTGAAAAAATTGTTGCCTTACTGATAGTCTGTGTGAAGCAAATTGAAGTTGAGTCCATTTATTTGAGCATTAGCTCTTGCTTCGACTTGAGGTTTTCCGCGAAACCAACCTTGTTCTCCGTAGGGAAAAAGTAAAGGATAAGCCATCGGATCCAATCCTGAACAGTGGGTGCCATCGTTTCAGGAGCTCCTTTTTTGGGATGTATCACCAGTTGGGGTTACCAACTGGGCAGCCGTCATCTGCTTTAAATATAGCAGCGACATAATTTGAAGTCGGTAATTTGTAACGTCTTTGATCTTGTTGTCTATCAGAGTACATGACCATCCGCACACTCTCACGTTGCTCAAGTGGAGTTTCTCTTAATAGCCGTCCCAAAGTTTTGAAAGCTTGAGAGTAGGGATTTATTTGTTGAATACGTTAGATAACTCTTGCATAAGATTTGGGTCACAATTTTTAATTGAACAGCATATATTACTTGCTTCTTCTGAATCATAAAAATAAACTTGACCGTAGCAACTATTATTTTCATCTTCAACGTAGGGTGTGATTCCAATTCTATGATGAACTTGGCCGTTGACTACGTACACATAGGGTCCTCCTCTTGTGTTAATCCAATATTGCCGCTGGCACTTAGCATAGCAAATTAGTTGTTATAGCTTCTTATAATTTCTCGTCTTATTCTCATCGACTCTCTCATCAAACCCCTCCTTCTTCTTTTATCAATATTTACAATCCTATTTCTGGACATTTTCAAACCCCCAGAAATAACTTGAACTCTAAAGCAATTTAATAATATATTCTCTTCTTCTATATAATATAATAATATATAAAACAATAAAAAATGTAGCAGAATACTCATTTCAAAAGAAACTATTCACTACAAAATAAAAATTAAATTGTCAACTTTTAAATAAGCAAAAAATATAAACAAATCTTCTCATCAGCTGCTTTATAAAACTGTCAAACATAAAATCAAAACAGAGCAGAAGCAATTCAAAAACAAATCACTCTTCTATGATGGGATAAAACCCAATTTTGATGGAGGCTCCTGCCTAAACTAATGAAAAAAAAATGAAAACCACTTTGCAAAACCACAGATCAGGGCCATTGTTATGACACTTTAATCACGGAAATCGGTGTAGAAATAAGGTTCTTTTAAAAAATCAGTTAAAAAACAGTCGGTGTAGAAATAAGGTTCTTTTAATAATAAGAGTTCTTTTAAAAAAAATCGGCTTAGCGTATTTTATATAAGGAAGGATATTTGAGGATAGTGATGTAAGGGGAAAACATTTTTCAAACTTTGATACCATTTACTGTTTACAAAAACTGACTTAATATTGTTCCCCTGGGTAAATCCTTAGTTTAGAATCAGACCCGATATATAAAAGAGTAATTTATTGTTTTTGACGTGGCTTTTGCCTCTGGCTGTGCATTTCAGCCGGAATCATATTTCATAGTTATTTAAAGAGATTCGGTGTAATTACATTGCAAGAAATATAACGTATTTGTATTATTGGTATTTATATTATATTTACTTTAAGGGAAGTAGAACAACAATAATTGAATACAGAAAGGAAACCCAATGGTACATTTTTGGGGTTTTCGGGAGTATCACAACAACAATCAATTAAATAAAACTTTAAATTATAATATTTATTGAGTGAAATAAATTTTTATGGTTGAATATTTTTCAATCGACAAAGGACATTTTAATTTTTTGTTAAAAATTTACAAAATAAACATTATTTTATTCAAGTGATGAACATTGACTTTCTAGCAAAAAGACAAGAATTACTGTTATCCTACCACAGAGCAAATCCTACTTTAGAGCGAAGGCGATTGTATTAAATCAACGCCATCAAACGAGGCGTCTGTTTTGAATGGTATTATAAAGGTTTATTGAATTTCACGCTTTTCTACCTCCATTCAGGTCTTTGGCTGCCATTCAATTTATCGATCTGTGAAACCGCATTATTGACAGATTTTTGATCAAGTCAAAAAGGTTTCTGTTGAGGTGAAAATTGGAAATGTATTATGTTGTCAATTTCAATTGGAACCTGCTTCGACTCTTTTAAGGTCTTTTGAGTTCAAGGGTTTGATTTTGGTTTCTATTTGGTGAAATAGATGCTTTCCTTTTCAAGTAACGTCCAGGGATCATAAACGTTCGCGTTAAAGTGGAATTTACGTTTCACTGTATAAGTAAATAAATAAATATATATATATATTGAAATATGAATATATAAACATATATATATATATACAATGGGTCTGCCATGATATATATATGTATATATATATCATATGCTGTCAGGCGTTAGGCTTCCCTTAAATTAGGTTTTATGTTTAATATAATGACATTGCCATAACCGAGAGCTTCCCAAGGGTTTTGGGTCCGCTCACAGAGTTGGGATCCTCGAAAGCCACGTCTAGGCATTAAGGGCTTTCATGAAACATACAAATCGACAATATTTAACCAGTAGTGTATAATATCCTGCACACAAATCATCTAATTATTTCAAAAATTTTCTTTATTAGCATGTGTTTTTGTATTCACTAGATGTAATTAAAAACCGCCTTATTAAAAAGAATATTTACACTTATACTTTATTTACATACAAGACGTTTTATATGCACACAAACAGTGTAAAATGGCGATCGATTTCGATTGGTTACACCAATCATCATCGGGTCCAATGAGAGACTGGCAGATCCATCATGGCGTCCGTCCTCTCATCCTATTGGCTGCCGGAATTTCCGTCGGAAACAAGTAGTTGAACGTACCACCAGAGACACATGCTCTCATGCACCAGAAGTTCATAGCTCGTTGATCTCTTTGTCTCTATCTTTACATTTTTGTAAATGACTTTCTTATTTACATCCCGTCATTATTTTGATATTTAAATTGTAAGGCCTCACTCTTGTAGCACGTGTATAGCCACAGGCGGTGAAGTCAGTCACGGACCAACCTTTAGCCGGTTCCATCAATCAATCAATCATTTATTGTTATCCGACTGTTTACAGCATTGACAAACGCCACAAAATACAATTTTTCCAGCTCTATTAGCCTATTGAAAAAAAATCACCAATAAAGGACTCATTTTAAAAACTCTTTGACTAGCCAAGAATAAATTTTAGTCCCAGATGGAGTCCGAGATCAACCAATTATTAGTAGGTGACTTTGAAGTGATATCATCTTCTAGTACTAACTTTTTAGGGATAACTATAGATTCCAATCTCAACTTTCATGAGCATATTGACGGTGTATCCAAAAAACTAAGTCGGGTTCTCTTCCTTCTTCGCAGGCTTTCTTATTTCTCGAATCGTGAAATCCTTCTCACCGCTATTATGGATGTTTCTTTCCCATCCTCGCTTATGGTGTTGCAATTTGGGGTCACGAAAGCTCGAAATCGAAAATAATTTTCAAAGGTCAGAAGAAGGCTTTACAAATTATATTTGGCCTTGGTAGACTGACATATTGTAGAGGCAAATTTAGAGAACATTCTAACGTTTCTTTCAATCTACATTTTCAATTGTTTGATATTTTTGAGAAACAACTTAGATCTGTTCTCTCAGCAACCTCCTTCAAAATTTAATCTCCGGAAAACTAATCCCTTACCGTTACCTCAACATAGAACCACATTTTTTCAGCAACAGACCTTTTACTCTTCCATCAAGCTCTTCAACCACCTCCCTTCATCCCTAAAAAATCAAACAAACGCCATAAAATTCAAAAAAAAAGTTGAAAGAGTTTCTTCTTCTCAAGGAATTTTATAGCTTAGACGAATACTATTTTAAGTCATTTGTTTATTTTGAGACGTTATGTTTTTAACTGTGTACAAATTGTATATATACATATAGATTGTTGACGATTGTTTTGCACATTTGTGTTTCTGACAGTAAAATGATTTGATTTGATTTGATTTGAGGATACCGACTTTGAGTATGAATAATTAATCTATCAATTATCATTAGAGACAGTACTAGCTTGTCTTTCAGGCATGACTTACTTCAGTAAGATCGATGTAAAAAATTCATTCTTTCAAATTGCAGTAGACCCTAGAGACAGACATATACTAACTGTAGCTTCTGAAATTGGGAAATATCAGTACACCGTATTGCCACAAGGACTCTGTAACAGTACAGCAATATTCCAACGACTTTTGAACAAAATACTTTCAAAACATCTCTTTTCCAAAACATTAAGTTATATTGATGACTTAGCTGTTTTAGGAAACACTTTTGAAGCACAACTTGATAACTTAGATAGTGTGCTGAGTGAATTGGACAAGTTTAACATTAAACTGAACACAAGCAAATCACAATTTATGACCGATAGTATTGAAATTCTAGGATTTGAAATATCAAAACATGGTCTAAAGCCCCTTAAGAGAAGCAATAACACAGCTACAGCGACCTAGGACGATTAAGCAAGTCCGTTCTGCTTTGGGAGCTTTTAATTTCTTCCGGACACACATAGAAAATTTTGCTGAGATAGCTACACCACTAACTAACCTTATAAAACATTATAATAAAACTAAGCAGTTCCAATGGACGCAAGAATGCGAAGATACTTTTGAAAACCTAAAGAGAACCTTAACGACTGCACCAGTATTGGTACATTTTGACTAGAATTTAGAAACAAGAATATACACTGATGCAAGTAATGAAGCAGTCAGTGCTGTTTTATGTAATTATAATCCAGAAACAAAAGAAGAAAAACCTGTTCAATACTTTAGCAGGAAGCTGAAAGCTACACAAAAATCATTAACTGTCAGCGAAAAGGAATTTTTTGGACTTGTAACTGCGCTTTGCAAATGGCGCGAGTTTTGTCTAGGTAGAAAAATTCATGTTTACACGGATCATTCAGCCCTACAATTTTATCTGAATTTCAAAGGTTCTTCAAGCAGGTTAACAAGATTAGCGTTGCATATGGTTGATTATGATATTGAAATACACTAAAAAGCGGGAAAAAGTTTGCGCCTACCAGATTACCTTTCTAGGAATCCAGTGCCATCTAAAGAAGACGACCAATTGAACGATATTGATTTAGAAACCCTAAACACGTTGCTTCATGTTGACGTGGCACAACAACAAGAACAAGATCCAGAATTAAAACGGATAATAATTGCTATGTTAAACCCACAAAATGCCTCAAGGAAGGACAGGACTATATCACAACAATACAGAAATTTCAACGGAATTCTTTACAGACGGAAACCAGGAGAGAACAGACATTATACATTGGTAATACCAACTTCTCTGAAAGAACAAATCCTAAAAGACTACCATGAGGATCCTATGTCCGGTGGGCATTTGAATGCAGAAAAGACTTTCAGCAAGATAAAGGACAAATATTATTGGTATAACATGAGAGCAGATATAGTATCATATGTGAGATCTTGTGATAGCTGCCAGAAACGTAAGATTCCGCCCAGGAAACCTTTTGGCCATCTCCAACCCATCCCACCAACCCTAAAACCTTTTACCCGTATCCAAGCAGACATTATTGGACCATTGTGTCTGTTTAGATAATAGATTAACAAATCATAGGAACCTGGTTCGTAAGCTAGTAATTATTTTTAAGATTTAGATTGATAGAAAACTTTATTTTACATTTTGATAACAAACAAAACAGAGTCAAAACAAAATAGAACTTAAGATCAGTTGTTTTGGATCAGCTGTATGTAATTCATACAGGCTAAAGAAAACACTTTAAACATTCTCCGCCCCCAAAATTTCAGTCTGTTACGGGAAGAATACACAGTTTAGTAATTGGCCTTTTTAAAGTTCCAGTAGCTGTTTTTAGTGTAACAACACGAATCAAATTGTCGGGTCCGGGATGAACTTCAACAACTTTTGCCAAAGGCCACTTTCATGGAGGATATTGTTCATCGGTGATAAGAACGATTGATCCCACTTCGATATTTGTGTTTGGAAATTTCCATTTATAAATGGTTTGTAGTTGTTGAAGATATTCTCTTGACCATCTTCGCCAGAAACTTTGCAGCATTTTTTGTAGCAACTGCCATCGTGAAAGCCTATTTATTGGCACTTCTTTAAGATCTGGTTCTGGAACGGTAGACAGTGGTTCGCCAACAAGAAAATGTGCTGGAGTTAGTGTAGATAGGTCATCAGAATCGTCGGTTAGTTTGCAGATAGGTCTTGAATTTAAAACTGATTCAATTTGAGCGAGAACTGTCGTAAATTCTTCATATGTAAGTATTGTGTTACCAATAATACGTTTTAAATGATATTTTACTGACTTCACTCCTGCTTTCCAGTGACCACCGAAGTGAGGAGCAGAGGGTGGATTGAACTTCCACAGTGTCCCACCTTTAGTAGGGAGATTTCTTAGTTTGTTGCATTCGCTTGTTGAAGCGGTGAAAAGGCGTTTCAGTTCTGCATCAGCACCAACGAATGTAGTACCACACTCACTAGAAAGAGTTGAACAAATTCCACGGCGAGCTGTTAATCTCTTCTGCAGAGAATGAATGCTTCTGCAGAGTAATCAGTTACTAATTCTAGATGGAGGGCAGATGTAGATGAACAGATGAATACTACAATGTACCCTTTGTAAGTTTTGGCTGCCCTTCCTCGCCAAGTCTTGATAGTGAATGGGCCCGCGTAGTCCACACCAGAGTGGATAAATGGACGTGATGGAGTGACTCAAGATTAAGGAAGTTGACCCATGAGTTGCTGAGCTCGTTCAGCTTTGAATCGAGAACATGTCACACATTGTAGCAATTCCTTTTTAACTGTAGGTCGGCCACCAAGAATCCAGAAACGTTGTCTTATGGTTGATAAAGTATTTGTTGTACCACTGTGTATTGTACGAAGATGAGCATCCCGGATTATCAATTTTGAAAGGGCAGAGTCTTTTGAGAGTAGGAATGGGTGCTTTGTGTCATATTCTAGAGTTGACTGATTGAGTCTACCTCCAACTCTGATACGTTTCATTTGATCAAGAAACGGGTTAAAGTTGCTAAGTTTACTTGACTTACTGATAGGCTTCTGATTATTGAGTCGCTTAAAATCCTCGCTGAAAGTTTCTTGTTGCACAATACCTATCCAGAATAGTAAAGAGTCATTTAATTCTGTGGGAGTTAGATAGGGAGTGTTCTCTACGTTACTGACCTTTTTGAGATGATTGATAAATCTGTGGCACCATGCTGTGATGCGAAGAAGCTTGTTGAGGTCAGAGTAACGACAAAGTAATTCAGATTTAGATTTAGGTTGAACTAGATGAGTTGATTTATGACTGCGCTGCTCAGGCAGCGCTTCCTCTGTAGGTTCGTAGGAACTGATGGGCCATTTAGAATAATCTCCCGACAGCCAAGATGGACCTGACCACCACAATTTGTGATCCTTGAGAGCTTTAGGATTCAACCCACGAGAAGGGCAATCGGCTGAATTCTCCTTCCCAGGAACATATCTCCAACGAGCCATTGGTTCCGCTTCTTGTATGTCACTAACTCGATTTGAAACGAAGTCTTTCCACTTGGATGGATGATTCTGAATCCAGGTGAGGGTTACACGAGAGTCAGTCCACAACCATAGAGGAACAGATTTTATGGCTAAAACCTCTTGGACATATTTGGCGAGCCGTACTGACATCAAAGCTGCTGTGAGTTCTAGCCTTGGAATACTCATTTTCTTTAAATACGCAACCTTCGTTTTTGTACAAACAATATTTACAGAGACTCCTGAATCAGATTGGACTTTAATGTAAATAACAGCAGCCATTGCTGACTGTGAGGCATCTGAGAACCCGTGAAGTTCCAGAAAGCAAGAAGATGAATTGGTAAGACCTACAAACCTCGGAATTGAAATGTTATTCAAGTCTTTTACTTGAGCTTCAATAGATTGCCAATGAGCCAATAAATGAGGCGGAAGGATATCATCCCAGTTTAGCTTGACTAGCCATAGTTGTTGCATGAAGATTTCAGCTTTAACAATTACAGGGGCAATAAAACTCAGGGGGTCAAAGAGTTTTGCAAAGTGCGAAAGAACACTTCTTTTTGTTACCAAATTTGGAGATTGGAAATCAATCTGAAACTGGAAGTCATCACTAGCAGGTCTCCATGAAAGTCCAAGGGTTCTTACTGCTGTCGATTCCTTGATCGGAATTGAAGCGTCTTTAACATAGCGCTAGGGGGAAATGGAAACAAGAGTTGAGTGGTCATTGCTTATCCACTTTTGTAGTGGATGCAGCCTGCCATGCAAAGTTGATCAACCTGGTTTACAACTTCTTGACACTCTTCAATTGAGTCAGCACCTCTAAATATGTCGTCAACATATCTACCTTTAGACAAGGCAGAAGCTCCTAAAGGATATTGATTACCATGGTCAGTTACAAGTTGTTTCATTGTTCTTAGTGCTAGAAATGGAGCGCACGATAAACCATAGGTTACAGTTTTCAATCGATATGTACAAAGTTGTTCATTATCATACCATAAGATTCTTTGTAAGTCCCAGTCATCTTGATGAACCAATATCTGCCGATACATTTTTTCAATGTCTCCAGAGAACACGTTTGCCCTAAATTTACCCCTAAATTTGCCCTAAAATCTATTTTTTGAGTATTTAAATTGCCTAAACCAAATGAGGACATCAGATAAATTAGTGTGTAACTTTTCCCCAGTATGTAAGATATCATTTAGTGATTTTCCCGTAGTAGTGCGCTGTGACCCATTGAACACTACTCTTAGTTTTGTGGTTGAGCTAGAAAGAACATAAGAAACCATGATGAGGTAAGTAAAAAGTAGGAGTTTTTCCAATAGCTTCACTGTCAACCTTTGACATGTGATCGAGTGATTCATACTCTGAAATGAAGTCAGAATAGATTTTGTGATAATGAGGATCAGAGATAAATCTTTTTTGATTGAATTCAAAACAGTAAGAGCAGATGATCGAGAATCCCTAAGATATCATCTTTCCCCATTTCCCCATTTTCCAGACCAGTAATTTCTGGTCTGGAAAATGGTGAACCAGCAATTGGTTTATTTTGTGACCTTTCGAAAGCTTTTGACCGCGTAGATCACTCCATTCTTTTTAACAAGCTTGAATCCTTTGGCATCCGTGGGGTCCCTCTTCAATGGTTTAGGTCTTATTAGATGGGTCGTAAACAATATTATGTTGAGATTGATTCAGAATCATTCTCTGAACTCACCAAGGTAAAATACGGAGTCCCACAAGGGTCAATTCTTGGACCATCGCTTTTTATCCTGTATATCAATGATGTAGGTGCTCACGCTCATTCCGCTTCTTTAACTCTGTACGCGGACGATACGACAATGTTATTTCGAGGGTCATCCCAAGACATCCAAGAAAACATGTCTTTTTCAATATCCGAATTCGAGGCCTGGTTATTAAGTAATAATCTTCTTTTGAACCATGATAAGTCTAACTACATCCAATTTCAAACTAGAAATAAAAGTCCTTGGACCTGAACATTCCCCATTCTTCCATAAAAGAACATTCTACTGTTAAGTTTTTGGGCGTTACGCTGGATTCTCAACTAACGTGAAATCGTCATATTTCAGATCTTTGTAAAAGGTTAAGTAGAGTGAGTTTTGCTCTGAGAACGTTATTTCCTTTATTAAATATAGAGGACCTGATAAAAGTTTATTATGGTTGTTTTCAGTCTGTTCTATCCTACGGCATAGACGTTTGGGGTGGTTCTGATCATGCCAATAAAGCAATTTTAGAACAGAAAAGAGCAATTCGGGTATTGTCTAGCTTTGCTCCTTCTCAGTCTTGTAGAGGAGCTTTTAAACGCCTTGGTATTCTAACTCTTTCATCATTATATATTTTTGGTAGTTCTGATGGTCAAACTCAAAGCTGGTTCGCTACCGATCGTGGGGGAAGGCAACAAGTATCCCACAAGACATGGCACAAACCTCCTTCTCCCTCAAATCCGTCTATGCTTGAGTGAAATAGAAGCGCTCCATGTCGGTGTTAAATATTTTAACAAACTGCCAAATAATTTTAAAGAAATAAATAATTTTAATTCGTTTAAAAAGTCTCTAAAGATGAATTTCTCTTTGCCTGATTGTGACAATCTTTTCCAGAGTAATTTTATTTCTTTATTTTATCGATTGTTTCAATTTGTATTTTATTTTTGCGACTGAGATATACAAATGTAAACTTTGTATCTATTCAGAAAATAAATGACTATGACTATGACTATGGTTTGGTAGCTACCTCTGCAACCGAAAGCTGCAAGTGAAGTTTTCCGATAACCTCTCCTCTGAATTTTTGGTGACTTCTGGTGTGCTTCAGGGGTCACATATGGGGCCTCTGCTATTTAATGTTTTTGATAACGACATCGCAACCTCTCTGCAAGTCGACTGCTTACTCTTCGCCGATGACATTAAGTTGTTCAAGACTACCTCAGGGACTGCGGACTGCGAAGCATTGCAATCAGGCCTCAATTCAGTTGTTACATGGTGCAGGCTGAATGGCATGACTCTCAATATTAGTAAATGCCTAATTGTAAGCTTCCATCGTAGCTCCTCACCAATAACATTTGAATATGAACTTGAAGGTCAGATACTGAACTGCTCCACTTACACTAGCGTTCGGAACTTGGGAGTCCAACTTGTCTATAATCTGAGCCCTGAACAACATATTAACAATATTTGCGCCAAAGCTTATCGGAGTCTGGGATTCATATTTCGCTCCACGAAAGGTATGAGAAGTGTTCATGCCCTTAAGATCCTGTATTGTGCCTATGTCCGTCCGCTGCTGGAGTATTGCTCTGTACTTTGGTCCCCTCATCAGGTCTATCTCCAAGAAGAATTACAAGCTGTTCAAGACAAGTTTTTGCGGCTGGTTGGGACCAAACTGGGTTTTGAATACCTCAGAGTTCCCAAGGAGCTCATTGCTGCGCAGCTTTCCCTCCTCCCATTGAAACTTCGGGGAGACATGCAGGATGTTCTATTTCTTTTTAGACTCCTAAATAATATGACTGATGCTCCAGACCTGCTGAGTCACATATCCTGCCGCTGCTCCATGAGAACTAGATCCAGAAATCTCTCTGGTAGAAGATTCCTGCGAACTAACTACGAAGTTAATTCAACAATGGAGCGCACCCAGCGTCTGGGAAATCTGGTGGCACCATCGGTTGATTTTTTCTTCTCCACCCCATCCAACTTCAAGAGACAAGTGATCCAAGTTCTCTCTGAAAAGCCATGACTTGTAATAGTTCGTTAATGTTTATTCTTGTAGGGATGCCTTTAGAGGGTCCCAATCATTATGCTGCATGAGTGTAATTCTTAGTGCCATCATCTCTGTGCTTGGGGATGCATTTAAAGGGTCCCATTTGGCATTGCTTGTGCATGTTCATTAGTCATTGCTTGTGCAGTTTTTAGTGCTATTTTATGATTCTTGGGGATGCCTTTAAAGGGTCCCGTTTTGTTGATCATTATGTGATCTCGGTGAAGTGCCACTGCTAATGTCTTTGCAAGGTCCTGCATGTTATTTGTTTTTTTTACACTTATCAATTTTGCATTGGCGATTAATTCTGAAATGTCTTGTTCCGTGTAACTGTACACGTTAGGGTAGTAACCTACATAGTTGGGTTTGATTGTTTTTTTCAGCAAATCTTGTGTTCTGTATAGATTCGCATGCTGTAACTTATTACATAATGCATGTTAACTTATTACTATAGATATTTAGAGTATTCATTGTTATTTTATTAATTTTTTATTGTTTTTTTAGTTCAGTAATTTAATGCAACACATCTGTCTTGTACCTGATATCACTACAGTTGATGTAGAAATGCAGATTATGAATTATTGTATAATGGTTGTCCGTTGATAAATAAATAAATACACGTTTTTTTGAAGAAGAAAAACCCTTACATTAATTATTGGTACTACTTACTAACTATTATTGTAACATTTTAAAATGCTTCCTTACTCTAAAAACAAAAACAATCTCATAACCAACAATCAACAAGATACAAAAAAACCAGAAACAATCAAGATACCAGGCATATTAAGTTAAAGTTACTTAACTTAATATACCTGGTATCTTTAACATTTCTGACTACTCCGGAGACAAGAAGAGTGAAGTATCCAATAAGCCTCCTTATTGGATGGAGAACCCCTTGAAATAAGGTTGAATATTGATCGCCACCTCGGATCGTCTTTCATTGAGTATGCATGAGATACGAATTGGAAACTTTTCTACAAGTAAGATATAAAAAGTTCTGGTAGTGCTGATTAATTTTGAATCACTAGAATGGAAATAAAAAATCATAATATTCAGTGTGGCTCAACGGAGCTTTTCCACTGGTGTCCCTAAGCCTTCCTTTGTTAACTGTAACAATGTAACCTGCCTGTGTGTGAGTCCGATATAAAATATAAACTCAGGTAAATAAGCCTTGACTCTGTGCAGAGAAACAGTATTTGGTTTAAACTAAACTGTTCGTAGTTATGAAATAATCCATGCCCAAAATGAAATTATTCGTTGAAGCAAGTGTTATTTCTGTTAGATGTAATACACTAGAGACATAAAATGGTCTACTAGATATAAAAGTAAACTCAAAGTAAAGTCTTTCCAAAATTATAACTGACTTGAAAAAAATCACTCGTAAAAAAGCTTTATATAAAGCTTGAAAAAAAGCTTGTAAAAATAAAGGGCAACAAAATGTAATTACTGAACAAAAGGCCTCTTGTTGCAAGTTTGTGGAAACATCGTCATATAATGACTGTCTATTCCTCGTTGTTCTTTTAATTACATCCCGCGTCTGATACTTGCTGAAATATTTTGCAACCATGTTAAAAAAGCATTATTAATCATGATAAGATTACTGTTATATTCAGTACATCCTAAACTAAAATATACAAACTACAAGCTAAGTATGTATGTTGAGTGTTAACAGACGTTTTATTGTCATAACTATTTCAAAAATTAATTCTGAGTCACATGTGAATCTCAAACACCATTGAATTTGTATGCGGTATTCAAATTTTTAGAATGAACAAAATTGAGTGATATTTGGTAACTTTTGGACTGTTTTGAATTTTCAAGTGTTTTCTAGTTTTGTTCCGTATTACCGATTCATATAAGACAAATAAGCCCTTTATTACCATTTAGTAATAAACATTATTACAATAGGTCTCGACAGGTGAAACTAGCCTAGAAAGACAGACATTACATGCCTGACTCTTACAGCCACAAAAATTACACAGCGTTATAAATGCGTTTGTGAGATCATGTTCCAAAAAGTACTCTCTAACTTAATGATCAGTAATTATTAAACAATAATACAGGATACACGTCCCAAAATTTTCAAAATATACGTTGCTTTATCATGATGTGTGGGGCTTTGTCTTGATAGTAAATTTAAGCATTTAATTTTTTTTAAATTTGCTGTGCAGGTCTGCTGCACCGGGTGCGTTAAGGTTCTCAGACACAAAAAGACACATTCATGAAACACTCTTGGCTTCTATGCTTTGAATAGTATTTTTATAAATGCTCATCATTAAAAACTAGATCCAAAGAAACTCTCCACGAAACGGATTGTAACTACAATTTGGAATATCACCACGTGCACTTCCAATTATATTTTCATATTCATTATCAGCATGAAAAAGAGCATTGGGATCACAAGCAGGTAAAAAAAATTGTAATAATGTTAAATCATAAACCGGGGCGAATGTTTGATTGACTCGAACGATTTTCAATTAGATTAAGTCATTTACATGATCGAATCGGAATTGCACGAAAAGTTTCAATGCCTCTTTGATTGGGTAAAGGGTATCTGGAAAGGGAAACACATTGTTAGGTATTATAAAATAAGTCTTTGGGGCAGATTGATCTAGTATTGAATCATATAAAATTATTATAGGTGTATTTTATTCCTCGAGATTCCGCGGAAAATCAGCTGGACTGTCGTGAGAGCTGTGTTGGAGAGGGCTGCGTTCTTTTCATGGAACTTATTTTAAAGAGTAAACATACGAAATACCTCTTAATGGATTCATAACCACTTTCATCAATAAATATAAGTAAGTATCAAAGATATCATAATCAACTTTGTATCCTCAAGAGACATTCCATTTCCAATGTACCAGTTTTTGTCCTTAGCCAGAATGAAAAGAGTGTCTAGAGACTAATAGTAGTCATCAGAGTGTCCTGATATAATTTATTGATTACCATCTAAGTAAGTGATTACAAAACATTCTATTGGGTCAAAAATCATATATTGATTTGATAGTTTTTAATTGGTTTGTGGAGTGCTGATATCGCAGAGTTGTCAGGGACACCCTCTGTGGCTAACTAGTTAAACAATGTCAACTTCCAAACCCGTCTCAGTGTCTCATATTGATTAGAGGTTTATACAGCAGTATGTACACATGGGTGTACGATTAATTATAACTCTTATACCTATGTACATATTACTGTATAGAGCTTTCGCCCACATGTGCCACCGACCGAGTCGGGATTGGAAGTTGAGACAGTTCGAAAAGTTGTCCCTAGAGGCTCTCATAACAACTCTTAGGTTGTCCTAGGACAACTCCTTAACTATTAATTTTTTTTAAGTATTCAACGCCCCTCAATGCGTGAAAACTATTAATCGCTATTCAAGACTTATCTAAACATTCATAGTTGACACGATATAAAAATGTGGCAAAGTAAAGATTGCGTACTAAGTGTTGGTAATCACAAATAACACTCGCATAAAGATCTCTTGCGTTATAGATCCTTAAAACGTTGAAACCAGCTGGGGTGGAATGAAATTGTTACAACGAAACTTCTCTATAAAAATTAAATCAATTCAAACAAGGAAACTAATACAAAATACCCTAAAATTTAATCTATTTATAAGTAAAGACAACAATTTACGTATAAAAAACATTATTTCAGTTAAGCTTTTATGTGTTACTTCGAGTAAGGACCTATTAAAGTTCAAATCAATGAGGAATTCAATTTTTTTGTAAAAGTATTCAGTGCTGCATTTTGGCCAAATCCACAGCGTGCAGAGTTGAGAATATTCGATGAAGAACGTATACTGTATTCTGGAATGCGGAAAAATGTGAAAAGAATTCTAATTAAAACCTAGAGAGGATGTATGTCATAAATTTCTCGACATTTCTGTAGCGATATATTTTGACTCGTAGTGAATGCGGTTTTCATTATGGCTTTATTTATTGTTTTGTTATCTAGCACAAAAAATGAGTTCTTTAATACTTGAATTAGTAAAAGCCTATTAATATTCATGTGAAATTTGTGTGTTATTAAGGGTTTAGCCTAAACCTAAGTTAGTGTTATTAATTTAAACTACCCAAAATGTATATATTCATCAGTCCTCTTTCCTAAACATTTGATTATTATTTTTTTCTTTCGTACCCTCAATAGAGTTGGAAGGTTTATTGAATTTCACAGTCTTAATTTTCAATGCGAATCGGCGTCCATTCAATTCCTCCGTTATAATACCTCAATTATAGCAGAGGTTTTTTCCAATTCGCTTAATGGGCAGAACTTTGAGAATGGAGTGGTATAAGTGGAAATGACGTAGATTTTTCAACACCACTTTAAAAAGAATGGAAATATGGGGCTTCTCTTGTTTATTTTGTATGAATTGTTAAAAATATTTAATTAACGAAGTGATACTTGCTAAAAAAACAACTCTTGGATAAAAGATAAAACTAGTTTTCTATTAAAAATGTTTAAGATTGCCCGGTAGTTTAAAACTCTAATCTACCAGTTTAAGGTATTTTTTCTAATGATTGATGCAATCAAACATGTTTGAAAATAAATACTAGTATATTTCGTTACTATGCCGGAAAGTACTGTTTTGGCCGAGCATGATAGCTCCCGCGCGAGACGAAGGCGAGTGTGGGAGTGTTGTGGGAAGGCGAGTGTGGGCGAGTACGGTAAAACTTATACCAGCCGCGTAACGAAAGATACTTTTCATCATACCACTCATAAAAACATATCTTTAATCATAACGCATT
This sequence comes from Flexamia atlantica, assembly GCA_035578135.1. Lineage (NCBI taxonomy): Eukaryota > Metazoa > Arthropoda > Insecta > Hemiptera > Cicadellidae > Flexamia > Flexamia atlantica. The sequence goes on from JAQJVK010000032.1 coordinate 1,688,302, forward strand.
CCTTGTACTAACCACTACATTTCTCAAATCCAAACCTAACCTGTAATAAACAAACATTTGCTACTGCTGTCAGTGCTACCTCTATACATTCCTCTAAAAAGTAACCTATAAACATGCATTGTATGTGTCTTTACGTGCCGTTTCTGAGTCAATATGATGAAAATTATTTAATTCATTGTTACTCTATTCCCAGTATGACTATGCATAGGGTTCGTTTGATATTTCAGATTATTTTTTTCATTAAACTGACATTAACAAGTGTAATAAGTGTAAATCATTAATAAGTGTAAATTTAATTTGAGATTAAATTAAACACTATGATTCGATCAAATTTTAATTAAAGTTATTAAATTTTTATCGGGATTTGAGGTACTTTGGTCTTAACCATTCTCTTTCAGATAATACTCTACAATCAAGGTTTTTCATGAAAACAATTCTCAAAACGTATTATATAAGTTTAAAGTATAATTAAATTATACGAGTTCATGAAAAAGATTTTCCCTAGTGACGACATATAACATTCGGTCAAGGGGTCAAGTGACACCAGTTTATTATACCAGTCTATTTGTGCAGATTCAGAATTCCTTACAGAAATTCGTATGGACAGCGATCTTCTCAGAGAATTTCCCCACTAAAAGGAACTCCCAGCGTCACGTCCAATCTGTTTGAAACATTAGGGGCTTCCAAATCAATTTACATCCATTTACATTTATTTGTTTCAACATTTCACAGCGAATTGAGCTATTTAATGTTGAAGGATTTTTCGCATCATTATCTTATTTTGTTACAAAACTGGTTTATGATTAACATATTTACTTGATTGGGACAAAAGTTTCTTATAATACTTATATAATCACCTGAACGAAAGTTGTCATTTGCTTCAGTAACAATCTTTTTAATGATTGTAAAGCATACCATATATATGTTTGATAACAAGTACTAAAGGTATATAATATTTTTGCTCGTAGTCATTAAAATTAACATTTGTAACAGCTAGTGATTTTTTATATACAGATGCGTGCATAACTTTAACAATTTCGCATGAAACCTAGAACGATGCAACGATTGTACATCGTTGCTGCATTGTGTGTGTATTGCTGCAATGTGTGTGTATTGCTGCATTGTGTGTGTATTGCTGCATATTGTGTGTGTATTGCTACATTGTGTGTATTGCTGCATTGTGTGTGTATTGCTGCATATTGTGTGTGTATTGCTACATTGTGTGTATTGCTGCATTGTGTGTGTATTGCTGCATATTGCGTGTGTATTGCTGCATTGCGCATTGTTTCATAATGATAAAAAATCCATCTTAATAATGATGTTAATGTAAATATTTGAAATGGTAAAGAAAGTCAGTGAAAATCTTATTTGCAGCCTATACTATTATGTCGATTATTAGATTTTTTCGAAATATATTTCCGACACACTAGAATAAAACTATTTACTCAAAATGTTAATGTTATAAAACAACAACATTAAATGGAGAAATGTTTAATTGACCAAACGAATTGCAACCAGATTAAAACTGATTCATTTACATTTACATGATTGGGTCAGAACCTGTTTACCGGTTCAAAGGCTCGTCTCTGTTGGGATATCGCAACTGTAGATAAAGAATCAATCCGTCATAGCTAGAGGTTCGTGAGGTTAAGTGAATTTATCGAAAGGTTTAAATATTTTTAATATTGAGACTTCTAAATTTTTTTAATCTCGCATTAAAAACCTATCTAAAATACTACTTGCATTGTTTGTTAAATTGTAGCATGGCATTGCTTATCACATTTCACCGGGAAAAATTTTATACTAAGCAATATACATATTCAGTAAATTGGATCAAGTTTGGAGGAGTTAATATGTGGGAATAAAAGAACTCACTGGATTGTTGCCAGTCCATGGCGTATACAGTTGCGACTATTCCACAGAGAATGTCATGTTTATCAGAATGCGGCAAAATATGTGACGAGAATCGTAATTAAAACAGGAGAAAATGTATCTCAAAACCTTCTCAACTACTCTTCATATGTTTATCTTAAATTCCAACTACTATACACACTATTCAAATCACGGCATTTATATTAAACCAATTTATGTCGATTTAAGAGGACTACAGTATAATCTGAGGAATATTTGTATGGGTAGACAAAAGATTGAATTAAGGATTGAATATTTTCGTCATGATGTCTCCTATTTGTTTACCTTTGATAAATTTCGAGTTAACATTTTTCTATTCAGATAAAGGAAAAATTATCTCAAAATCACGTTTAAAAAATCATAAATAAATATAAAAATAATTTGGAACCCTTGTAAGATTTGAAAGGATTATGAATAAATATTTGATCTGCTGCTATTAGTTTGGCCAACCTATTCCCAAAGGGACTAAATGATATTGATCACAGATCACATCCGGTCTGTTTTTCGCGCGTCAGCTGCTGAATAATACAGGAAACGACCTCTTTGCAGGATTGTTTCTCCTTGTTCTATACAAATACCGTAAATATGGAAAACTCATGCGAGATTTCCATATTTACGGTACGGTACGGTACTGTGCCTTATATCCCCTAGTAAGGCATACTACATTGATGCCTTATTAGGGGACATTTTCTTCATAAATCATTTATGAAAAGAATTTTAAGTATTATCATAATTTTAACTTAAGAAATATATCGTTTTTACATAATACTACTAAGAAACATATGTTTTCTATGTCTTACTCTTGGCTGGAAAGTTACTCCTTGCCGCCCACTCTATGGTAAATTGACCGTGCACTAGGAAACGGAAATAACAGAAGTCGCCAATCAAAAAAAATAGCTGATTGCAGTAAACCAACTTTCAATGCATGTTTATTGGTTACTTCAAAGGAATGTAGTGGCAGCACTAGTAGCATTAGCAAATGTTCGTTTGTTTATTATTAGGCTCAGTTTGAAGGATTGAGTAATGATTTTTTATGCAAGGACTATGTTACAGAATAAAATTTTTTTTCTGAGTAGTGTGATGTAAAGTATCGTGCGTCACACGCTCAGTAAGTTTTACCTTACTCGTATGAAAATCCCGCATTCGCCTAGCGGCTCGCGCGGGAACTATCATGATCGCACGGTAAATCGGTACTTATCGAGCTATTAACATCCGAAAATCTAATTCTCGTCAATATTCGATTCAATGTTGATGTCGTATTTAAATAGTCCATTTATAAACTTTGTTATTTTTAACTTTGAGAATTTAAAATAACAATATTATAGTCGATTCTGAGTTCACCTTTCAGTATGGACTTTCCATAAGCCATGTATTTTAAATGGTAACTTATATTGTACTATACAAATTATTTTATAATCAGCTGATGTTTTTATAACGACATATTATATATATGAGTAAACAAATACGCCCGATAAAGAATACTATTCTCCCATAAGGCCCGAACTGAAAGGTGAACGTGGAACCGAGTATAGTGGAAGATTTATCCAAAATAATTCAAGGTTTTAAAAGTGTTAAAAATTTAACAATTGGATTTTTTCTTTAAAATGAGAAGGCTATTGAAGTGTTTTCGGTTAACATGTTCAAGCAATTATAAATACACCAATAACACTGCACCTAATTAATATACGTATTTCGCAAAGGTTATGTTTAGGTACTGATTTTTCAAAAAAGTACTTAAGATACGGAAGAAATTACCAGGTCACCTTGAGAATGTAATTCCTCGGCCGTTATAGGTGCTGAATATTTTTCAAGGGGAGAATGACATTTAATCAGTGTTATCTAGTTATTATTTTCTGTCGATCATAGTTTTGCGTTTTAATGAGATTCAACTTACTTACTTTTCACTGCCAAAAAATGTTAAAACTACATCTATATACATCTATACTAATGCATTACTTACAGATACACTCACATCACACTCTGAAGGTGTTTTGTAAACAAAACTATACACTCTTACCAATAGGGTGTTTACGTATAACGTCAGTGGAGCCGAGCTTGCAAAGTCAGTGACATACCGACCTTAGGTTCAATTCCAGCTCCATCAGCTTATTTTATAAAAAATTGGTATCAATCAAGGTGTAATTAATAAGTTACTCTGTTTGGATAAGAATATATTCGAGTCACAGATGGAGGTTTCAGAAGAACCGCATCTTCTGGTTCGCCTAGTGGATGCAAATCAAACTCAAACTATAACATTTAACTCTCCTATTGTTTATTTTAGTAAAAATAACTAATACAAATATTTATTCGGAGAAACCCCGCCTGATTTCTATTATTTTTCCTCCTTGTAGTAAATGCATTTGTGTAACGTTGCCCAACGCTAAAAAACAATTTAAAAAATCATAGTAACATTAACTGAAAAAATAAACACCAGAGGTTCTTGCTATCATTAAATTCCCCCAACGACTTAGGAGCCAAGAAGTGTGAAGTATCCAATAAGCGTCCTTATTGGATGGAGAACCCCTTGAAATAAGGTTGAACATTGATCGCCACCTCGGATCGTCTTTCATTGAGTATGCATGAGATACGAATTGGAAACTTTTGCTATAAGCATGTTATAAAACATTTGTTTCTGTAATGCTGATTAATCAAACGTAGATAGATAGTGATTAGTTTACGAGATTAGTTGATTTCTTTATGGCCTTTTTGATACTTAGATAAAAGAGGTTGATATTTTGAGGATGTAAAATATCCGAAGCTAAGAATTACTTTTATCTACGACCATTGCAATAAGCACCAATTATGGTATTACAATAAACATTATAATGATATACATTAAAACACCAAAAACCAAGCAGTACTCTAATGACGACTTTAGAGTACTGGAGTCACTTTAGAGTACTGGTTCTAGACCAATGAGAGCTCGGCATTTGACGGAAGTAGTGTCATAATAACTATTACGCAATTCGCACATCAGCTGATTGTTGTATTACGATTCATGTTTGAGTTTACTTATCCCATCAGCCGATTGTTCCACAACGATTCATGGTTAAGTCTGCTTATTTGCCTAACCTCAAATTTTAGTTGACCTATTCCATCATTAGTAAAAGTCATGAGTTTTGTTTAACTTCGGGTGAAATTTTGTCGTATATTGTTGGTCGTAGATAAAATAGTGTATGCAACGATTGTATTGTGCCTTTAAGCCACTTTTGAGATATTTAGAACATCTCACTCGTGGCTTAAAGGCATTCATTATACAATCGTTGAATAAACTACTATATTAATGATTATAATATTTTGATTTGTGATGATTTTGATTGCAATAGGATGGAAATATATCGTAATATTCACTGGAACTCGACGACGCTTTGCTACCGGTGTCACTAAACCCTCCATTGTTCGATCAACAATGATAAACGGAGACTGTAACAATGTAACCTGATCGATTCTGAGTCTAATATGAAATCCAACCTCAGGTTAACATGCCCCGACTCTGTCAGAAACAGTCTTTGATTTCAACCAATACATTTATAGTTATGAAGTACGTCATTTACCAAAGAAACATTGTTGGTTGAAGCCAGTGTTATTACTGACAGACGTAATACACTCAAGTTATAAAATGGTTGTGTATTTGTTATAAAAGTCAACTCATAGGATAATATTTCCAAAAATGTAGCTTGGATGAATTTCTTGCATATACGCATTGTATTATACTTTGTAAAAATACAGGGCAACAAAATGTAAACCACGTGGTGGTTTAAAGAATGCTACCATCAGCTGACAGGTGGTACAGATGGACGGCACTCACTACTCAACTCTCAACTGTTTCAAAAATAGGGCCCCTCTGGAACCCTATTTTTGAAATGGGTGAGTTGGCGAGTGATTAAGTCACTCAACTCTCGTTATTTGTTTATTATTATAAAATGAATTCACAGATAAAAGTCAAAATATTCCTAACTAACTTAATGAATTCATCCTCATATCATCTGTGTACATCATTTGAATAGGCATTTATTCTTAAAAATTCATAATTTAAATATAGACGTCAAATACATTGAGGTATCTCACCAATCCAACGATTTTTACTCAACAAGTAATAAGCTGTTGAGTAAAATCGTGTGAGTTGACAGGAAACAAGCTTCTTCTTCTTCTCCTTTGGAGGAAGTAATAATAGTAAAAATGGAAAGCCCTTCTAATTAGGTTATGTTTACTTTTTAATCCTAAATATTTAAATGCGTTTGGGTAGCCTTGGAACTGTTTATAAGATGCCTTACAACTAAATTAACCTATAATTATACCAAGATAGTTAAGTTAAAGTCACGAAAAATGAGGCAATCCCTTAAATTGGTCAATGTTTACATTTGGCTTTCTAGTTTGACAGATGTTGAGAGATGTTGGCCAGATGTTGACAGATGACAAACAATGACAGATGTATTGTCTGAAACGCTGACATCCCACGAGGTGGTTTAAACAATGCTACCATCAGCTGACAGGTGACTTGACGAGTGACTCACTACTCAACTCTCAACCGTTCCAGAAATAGGGCCCCTCAGGTGTGACTCGAGCGCAGCTGATTTTGACATTTCTATAGATCGCGCCACTATCATCACGATCATCACACTCATCCTTCACTCATATTCAGGGTAACGTCCTCCATGAGGTACCTGTCTCACCAAAGAATGATTAAAAAGAATGAATGAATGATTACCTCTGTTTGGGGCCATCACGATGTCAAGCCCAACCGTCTCAGGGTCGTCAGTTTATTTCAAAACTTAATATCTTAAAAATCGTAAATTTTATAGAAATTGAAAAAATAATTTCAATAAATCGTGAAAAATAATTTCAGTCACTCATCTGCTCGAGTTCGGTGATATGCGACACAGGCTTGTATTTATATTGTAAATTAAAAGTATTCGTTATGTTTAAACGTGGCCTTATGGCTGAGTGTTCCAGTCTGAAGAAGGCATATTGACGCGGAAACGGCCGTGACATTGAATGGCGAAGGTAAAGTTTATCATTCAATTTAGCCACAACGCTAATCAGGGGCTAGGGATATGGATTGAATATTCATAAAAATAACACACGGTGTAATATCATGAAAGAAATTAATTTAGTTATATTTTCAGCGGGCGAAGCTACAGGTATAGCTGTTAGTATAATAATATTATAAATTAGCTACAGCTTGTAAAACTCCTTTACACTGTAGACAGCCCGCTCGACCAACAAACGCTTCACCTGTCGGCCTGCGTACTGTTCAGCTCTAACAGTCTGTACAGAAGGTAACTCATGCGGACTGTATAGATAGTATTCATGGACCTATGTATTCGTGTTTTACACTTTTCAAATTCATTCGCTACGAATGTGACTGTGCAAGGTCGAGGCAAGGTCGAAGCAGTTACACACCATGGTGCGAGTTGTCGGTTGTTACGTTATTCAGGTGGATTATTACGTCGGTCGCGATCTGTTCTCGTGGCTGGGTATAATGGGTATTGTACTGATATTTGATTACCGAACAATTATTGCAGCAATGGCGCCTAGGTGTCGGGCCCAACGTCTGGCATACACGCCGCTCTCGTATGTTGCAGTTCACAAATTAACTATCAATATCAAAGATTTTACTCCCGTATTTAATAAATGAAATAACAAATACAAATTAAAAGGGTTCTGAAAAATTCGCTTTATTAAGAAATATTTAGAATGTTGGGGCGGCATGGCTTATAATCTCACGGCTTACAATCTGGATATCTTATCGTAGATTATAATTTTATAATTGAATTATAGCTTGTTATGAAACAGTGTAAAGTGTTTCATAATTTTTGTATTCTCAATTGTATCATATATCATAATGATAATCAACATGAAACTAAAGCCTGTTTTCAGGGCCGGCTCAAGAGTTTAAGGCGCCCTAGGCGAAAATACTGCTTGGCGCCCCCCCCCCTCCACTTCAAAACATTAAGTTTTAATGATTTTATGAAAATTGTAATAATCACTTAACAATTATTTTTACTTCCTTGTGTGGTTAATTTTTTATGAGCACTTTTGTGCAAACTATACTATAAGATACTTGACTTGTAGTATTGTTTATAAATTACAATTCTTCACCTAATTTTTTGTCAAGTCTTTTAGGAGATACAAGCATATCATTGTTATTAAATTTAAATAAAGATACAAATCGAAACTCCTATTATGAGATTTGTAGGATTTGTTATTTCATTAATATATTTTAAGATGAGTTTTTTCTTTATTATTTATTACATTACACGCATAATTTTGGGAACTTAATTCTTCTATTTTATTAGAATCTATCACTACGGTAAAACCGTAGGTGATACGTGTAAGAAAGTTGCTTGGGGTCATTGGTGACGAGGGGTTGATCAGTGCACATTCCCCGAAAAACTTTATTTACTTTAAAGATAAAACATTAAGCAGCTAATAGCAGACTTTTTTTAATACACAATGTAATGAAACAGTTACGGTTTTATGATAATGCTTTTTGAAACTTGTCAGTTGTTTTTCCTTGGTCACGAAGTTTCTTAAGTAAATATTTTTGGTAATGAAAGGAAACTCAGCCCGTGTAATTTTGGTATTCCCAAGGCAACACTTGAAACCCTCAAATTTCGAAATGGAAAATTTTGTTCAGGTTTTAAACAAGTGGCTTAGTGATTATTGAAACCCCTCGTCGTCTTAAGTAATCCATGCGAACAATTGATTCGCCCCTATTTATTAAGGGGCATCATCAGGACTATCCAAATTTGGTTACAATTAATGTTTTTTCATTAATTAAACAGCAATTCCTTGTAGCCAACAACAATAATTAAACCAGTGAATTTTAAGACAAATCACACTTTACAACACTGTCAGAGTCATATAACGTGTATGCTCTTTTGAGTGATATTTGACTTTTTATGCTTGGTTTTACAAGTATCTCAAAAACCGGCTTTGAGTTTTTCCGTCATATTCTGAAAATGTTGTATTTCTGGCTAAAAACGAGAGGTGTTTAAGTCACATCGCTGGAAAATAATCTAATGACGTGGGTAATAAAAGAAATTTGGGTTGCCATTTTACGTATTGAAAAAATGAAAAAGAAATAAATGAGAAGTACTGTTATATTTAAACTGTCAATTTCCAGCTCCTACATTATGTTTTCACTGTACTATACTCAATATTGAAGACTGCACATCGAGTAATCAATATACATGAATTATATCCTCTGAAAAATGTGCTCATAAAATGAGGCTTTATAAAATTGAGATGGAGATGATTTTTTTAGAAAATATAGATAAATTACGGTAAGAGATTTAAATAAGATATGATTTCAACAGTTTATGAAATAAAAGTAATATAATTAATGTAGAACAGAGCCGGATTTACGGATGTCGCGGCCCTAAGCCCTGTTTTCTGTGCGCCCCCCCCCCCCCCAAGGCCCCCAACGGCCGCGTGAAAAGTGTTGACCTTTTTTTAGCTCAATTATGTAACCTAATTATCCCCTCAAATTCAATCTAAATGTCTTATTTTCTATCATGTGTGACCCCCTACGGTCGCGCGACCCTAATCCCGGGCTTTCCGGGCCTAGTGACAAATCCAGCACTGTGTACAACTCAAATAATCAAAAAAACTTTAGGCAAGTTATTAAAAACAATAATTTACAAACCAAAAACATACTACTTGCCAGCATCGGGAAAATAGTGGACTGCAGTGGACCGGTCTTGAATTTGGCAGCCAAGATAAAAATAAATCTAAACTACTATATAGCGGCCATACGCCTAAAGAGCAGAGAATATCGCATTCTTGTCATTGGTTTTTATAGTCATACGTTTAGAAGGGTAGGGGTTTCCCATTGGAAATAAGTTTATAAAGTGTTTAGAAAAGTAACAAGCAGAGCGTAATGTTCCCGAGCTATTCCCAGATTATAAACTTGTAATTTAATAAAATGAAAATATAAATTAGCATTTATGCTATTTTCATAATTTGCCTTCCCAAAATAAAAGTTTTTGATTGTTTCCGCCATAGCTTTTTTGACAAACGGGGCCGCTCAGCGTCCCCTTTGGCGCCCCTCAGGCCCTGGCGCCCTAGGCGGTCGCCTAGTTCGCCTATGGTAGAGCCGGCCCTGATAATACAAGAAGGCTCAAAAATATATTAATCAGAGAACATTTTTAATATTTACTTTTTGACATCTCGTAGATGAACCAAAAAAGTTAACTTAGTAAAGTACTTATCATGTTGTAAAAATGTAAAAAAATTAGGCTAAATAAATTCATTGTAAAATTTAATAAGCCTATTTCTATAGGAATGACACCAAGTGGTTTTTACTGCAACTTAGCAGGTCTTTCAATACATTTGGTAATGGGCGATTCGCGAACGAATCGTTCAATTTGAATGACTTATCAAGTGAATCAAACAAATCATGATTCTTTTTTTGTAAAAATTGATTCTTCGCGCAAATCAAACGCAGAAATGTTATTCCTTTAATTCGCAAAATAATCTAGGTGCAAATCACCAGTTTTGATTGCAGTTTACCTATGAATAAAAGAGCATATAGAAAAAAGTTTTTTGTTATTGAGCTTGGGCATGGTCATCTCTAGTAATATGGCTATGCCTTGGGGCTTCTGGGTTGTGTCTTTGCTTTTTCGGGGTTTTTCGTTTCACCAAGGCCAATGATATATTAAACTAAAGGAAATCAGGCTTGATAATCAGGAAAACAGTCCACACAACTCAACTCTTTCAAACTATTGGTTCATCTGTTTGTAATTCAGTAGTTTGAGCATTGACTGTGATTTCTAAATTCTTAGAATTAATTCACAGTCAACGATTTGAGTCTCCTAGCTTACACTCAGTGACACGCGATAGGTCTGAGTTACCAAGTTGTATTTGTTTACATCGATGGATATAGCTCGGCGACCGCGGGAGTGCTCGTGCCGCGGCTGTTTGTGAAGGCAATCGGGGTACTGTAGTAAATTATTAAACGGATTTTAAAACAGAATAATTAAGCAACGTTAAACTGAAAAGTTTGACCAATTAGACATGTTAAAACAGATATGGTTCACAACTTGGTAACAAGTAAACTCTTAATAGAAATTGTTATTTTTTATATTGGAAAGAAGTTTTTTTCTGACAAACAAAATAACAGCCATAACTCAACTTAAGGTTTTTGTCAGTTAGGTCCTTTTGGCTCATTATAAATAATTACTTTAATAAATTATAAGTATATACATAATTTAAATACTGAATCATTTATCTTTTAGCCCCATTTATTTCATAAAATTGTAAATTTAATGAATTTAAAATGAGGTATATAGGTTATTCTGCTAAAAGCTAAAAGCCGTGTCATTTTGCGTTTTTAAAAACCTATACAAGTTTTGTTGTAAAGAATTTCCATTAGTTCGATGAAAATTAATGTATTTGTTCATTCAAGTGCACATGTGGCCTAATTGGCACAATTAGTTGGTATCTAACGGAGCTGAGCAATTTCGTTGTAAAATAACTGCACTTTATCATTGTACATAGTTCTATTAGGTCCTTAGCGTTGCAGGTAGTGGTAGTGTGGTACAGTATGGCTTTCATCACACCCCTGGGAGCAGTCGTCTTGTTGCTGATCTTGGTTAGTATTTATTTAACTAATTATGTGTCTACTATTTAGCACGTTATAACCTTTGACTTAAAATATAAATTTTCACTACTCCGTCACCACACCGTCTCACTAAGGTTCTCAAATTCAAACGTTTATACAGTAGAGCCCCAGGGGCGAACCCAGGGGGGGATAAAGGGGATATACTCCCTCCCCTCGAAATTTTGGAGAACAGAAATTTTGGACGACAAGACAACGATTTTCGGGTACCGCGATGCGACAATGATTATGTCTTCCGCGAAGCGAAGACGATTTTCGTCTACCACATCGCGAAGACGATTTTCGTTTACCACGACGCGAAGACGATTTTCATTTAGCGCGATGCGAAGACGATTTTCGTTTACTACGACGCGAAGACGGATTTCGTCTACCGCGACGCGACGACGATTATTTTCAACTGCGACGTGACAAAGATATTTGTCTACCACGACGACCATATTCGTCTCCCGCAGCGTCTACCGCAACGACGATACTCGTCTAGCGCATCGATGATCTTTGCCTACCGCGACGTCGATATTTGCCTACTGGCGCGACGCCTAAATTCATCTACCGCGACGACGATATTTTATCTACCGCGGCGACGATACTCGTCTACAGTTACAAAACGCTATGTGTCTACCGCGGCAATCATATTTGTCTTCAACAATGGCCATTTTCCTCTAACGTGACGACGAGTTTCGTCCACTGGGACGTAACAACGCTTTGTGTCTACCGCGACAATGATCTTTGTGGTACTTTGGTATTATACGGAGGCCACCCTTATACAGCGCGCTGCGGCGGTTATGTTAAGTTAGTTATCATAAATATGTTAATAGGACTTTCCTCATTTCGACACGAATCATACTATACAAAATGAGTCATACTTTCGTCTGCCAAAACCTGTTGACAGATGACGCGCGCGCTCCGGTCAACGACCAGACCTGGGCCTACTTGGAGGGGATTTGGCGGGCGAAAGTATGACTTATCTGGTATCGTTCGATTCTTAACATAACTAGGAAAGTCCTACTAACATATTTATGATAACCTAACATAACATAACCGCCGCAGCGCGCTGTATAAGGGCGGTGATCGGGTGTGGACGATATCGGCGGTGAGGACGATAACACTCAATCCTCGCTGACATCGCTGCCTTCTGGGAGGCAGAACACAAATACCGTTCATCATAATTAAGTCAAATTTGGACAGTAGCCTAAGTCAATTAAAGCACGTTCTTCCCAATGATGTAGTTACATTTTGTGTCCAGCAAAGCAATCTCTCTAGAACCAGTGGCCTCAATATAATACTAAAGTACCATATTTGTCTTCCGCGACGACCATATTCGTCTACTGTCACGTGGTAGGCCTACTTGCTACCGTGGCGTATACCACAACGACGATATTCGTCTACCGCGACGGCGATATTTGTCAACCTTCACATTAGTACAGGTTATTGTGAGTCTACGTAAATACCCCCTTCCCCCTTCTTATATGATACCCCCCCCCCGAAATTAAATCCTGGGCCCGCCCCTGCACGGGACCGAGCCTTAACAGCATTAAAATATTTTAATGCTGTTAAAATAAGAGTTGAAAAAGTAGTAAGCGAGGAAGTTGTTTTATATCTCGGTCAGGTAAAATGTGCCAGCAACAAAGTTGTAGATAACATTTCACATATCATTTTTTGTCTCAATAATCATTTTGTCATCGGACAAGGTTGTAGCGATTAAAATAAATAAAGCCTACATTAAAAATATTTGAGATACGAAAATGAGTATTCACTTTTTGATTCGCCAACTCTAAAGGCTAATATGAAGATTAGCCATTACCAAATATTTGGTGAAATAGTGGATAAAATATGTTTATTAACATTTTATAAATATTTTGATATCGATTAATCGAAAGTAGGTCGATGTTGTCATTCCGTTTACTTTCTGAGAGTTTTTGTTTGAATGACATTTTATACACGCAATTTTTCCCGTCACAGAGATAACATTAAAGTGCTTTAATTTAATATTTTATTCACTTTCAAAAATTTGGCTGTTGCTTGAAAAATAATCTGCCGCCCGGTCGGCCCACCCTTGGGGCCGGCCCTGAATTAACTATTCTGTCTAAGGAACATGTCCTTAGTCAGTAACTAGACTACAAGATCGCGCCACAGCCATCTTACTCTCACTCCTCTTTTATTCTAGGCTTAAAATACCTACCTGGGTATGTCGTCATTTCAAGTTAAAGTACAGGGTGTTTTTTAACGCAATCCATTTTTAAGATTGAATAATGCACATATAAATATGAAATGAGTATTGTTTTGTTAATCTTTACATTTTATACGACCTATTATTTTAATTCGTCACATTTAGTTTACATTATGTGTTCAAACAATCCGCCGTTGCCTTTTTTACAAAGTTGTGCTCTCTCAATCAAATTCCTGAACACTAATTGCAGGGTACGTCTTTGAATCTTTTGCATTAAATTTGTTATGGTTGTTTTGGGGTGCTGAATATCCTGTGAATTGTTTTCGTAGGCCTTATTTTGTATGTTTCCCAAAAGAAAACTATATGGTGGTGTCAAATCCAAGGATCTTGGAGGGGAATAATCCTTCACTGATAAAATGAAGTTTTGGGTCGCATTAAAAAAACACTCTGTGTTCTGGATTAAACACCCTCTAAAGTATGAACATTTTTAGCAAGAAATTGAACATTTCGAATTTTTTTCATTACAGTTATCTGCTAATTGTTAATAAATCAACGTAATCTTACCTATAACATTTGTGGCAAAGGAGTAAGTTTTTTTAAAACCATGCATGATTCATTGAAATTAGCTTATTCTTATGGGGACAAAACCCAAAATGGCGGGTGGGACTGCAGACTCTTAATGGCTTCTGGCTGGAAAGTCGTAAGTATAGGCCTAATTTTGTTATGTATAGAAAGCATTTCGTATTTTGCTGGCGTATCGAAGCTAAAAACCGTTCCAAACTGCTCTTTTTTAAGGCCTCGGCTTCACTTGACCATGGTGTTGCAACGCAGCAGATTTAGCTTGTTGTGCACCCTCCGCCCTTTCAGGCTTCCAGGCCTTCACACTCCGTCAAATTCCAAGATTCTTAACACACATTGAGATCTTCTTGACGAAGGTAACTCTTGTCTTAGGGCTTATGCGTTGCTAATACCTTAGCGTATGATAAAATTGCTTAGAGCCGCGGCCGGGAGTCGAACCCGGGCCGGCTGATGAGAACTCAGAACGCTATCAACTCAGCTACGGGCTGTCAAACTGCTCTTAATCAAATACAAAATAACTGTCACACTCAATTTTTGAGGACTTAGCAATGTATTGAACGGTTGTTTTGTAGATGATCGTCGTCATAAGAGAAGCTGAAGGTTGCTGTTGCTCTGGCTGGTTTCGGGGCGATCGGACCGACATTAATGAAGCCCCCCGCTGCTCGGCCAGTGGCAGCGAACGTGGGGAGTACTACGACTACTATGGAGACTGGACAGAAGAAAATCTAGGAAGTAAGTATTGTGTGCTACCTTTCACAGTACACAGCACATATACTTGGCACGGAAAATAAAGATTAATAATTATTCTGGAGTAAGTCTCATCCGTAGACCTATATAATAATAATTATTAATATTCCTCATAAAAATATACATATCAAAGACTATTCATAGACAAATATTGTAACTGTAAAATGTATACGATATAATAGTTACTATTTCAAAATTTTAAAAAAGTAGTTAACTCGACGAAACAAATTTTGTATACAGGGTTGAGTCTTCTAAGCCGTCTGCAATAGACTAGTCAAATGACGTGACATACAAGGACGAAACAAAACGTTTCCCCACTAGCTCATATCCGAGGGATAACGTAGCCTATTTCTTTGCCTTTTCAAAATACAAGTTATTGCAAAAGCCAAAGGTAATGGGTTCGAATCTTAGAATTTTTTTATATGATCATATGTTGTGTTATGATAACAAGAAACTTCACAAGAATAACAGTAGAGTAGACCGGGGCATGTTTACGCGGATTTTTTTTAAATATTTGTTTTCAATTCGTGGTTGTTCTTTTGAAGTTTTAAACATGACACTTTTATTCAGTGGTTAATAAGGTTTAATTGTATATATAGAATGTTAACTTTTTTATTTTTATTACAGCACAACAAATTATTATTCATGTTAATATCGGGTGCGTAAAACTACCCCGGGTTCGGGGCAGGTGTACGCATCAAGCGGGGCACATTTACGTATACTACAAAATGGTAAAAATGGGAAATAACGTATGGTTAGTTAATAATCTTTAACTGATTTATTGGTCTTTTAGCTTTTATCTTATTTTTCTTCTTTTTCTGGTTTTCGGAACGCAATTTATCACCATCTTTAGAAAATCAGAACATAATTTAAAAAATATATTTAACTTTACTATTTAAAGTATAAATCAGTTCTAGTTGGCTAAATACAAGTATATTAGGCTTGATGATGACACGCATGATTAAACAGCATGCAAAAGGAAAGATGAAAATTAAAATTATTTTTAGGGGCACGTTTAGGCAGTCAAAGTATGCGTAAACGTGCCCCTGCGCCATGTTTGATTTTAGATTAAATGTGCAACGTAATCCGTTAAGCTTTCTTTGCTTGCAAATACATCACTTAATTAAGAAGAAACTGCTGTTTATTACTGTATAATTGTTTATGATAAATTCTGCACTCTTTGCTAACAATGAACATCAAAAGATATATAGCAAGATTTACTCGCCTTGTAAAAAAACAGATTTCATCCACCATCTGCAACACCACAGCTCCACTGACGCTCAAATTGTTGTGGAAGCGCCCGTTAGGTAGTAGCAACGACCTGACATGACTGGTGGCGCGCCCGCTATAACCGGTTTTGAAATAATGTCACGGCGTAAACGTGCCCCATGCGTAAATGTGCCCCGGTCTACCCTACTGTTATTCTTAACACCAATATTTTTATCACTACTTGGGCAACACTAACACAAAGCACATTAACAACATCAACACGATCGTTTATAACTATTTGTTTTGATACAAACACACCACTGATTTGTCATTTGTAAATTATGTCTGACGAGGGTGGGAAGCGTCGAGCGGGATTTCCAGGTTGGGTGTATTTCAACGGATATTCGTTTTTACCCTAAAACACCCATTATTGTGAATGACCCAACTTGAGAACCATTGCCCATAAAAGCATGTGAACTGTGCAATTAGAAGTTCGGAGTTGCCTCATTGAGGTTGATTCGACAAAAATTGTTGAGTTATGTAGGTTAATTTGAAATTGAGTGTTATGGCAATATCAAGGTGATTTGAGAAGTTGACATAAAGGTTGTCTTATTATCGAGTGTTGTGTAATCGAGGTTTGACTGTTCTGTACTTCTTTTTTTGTGATCTGAATTCTTTGTTTGTGTTTTTTTCAATCTTAATGTTTAAAATTCCGAAGTCGCATCTATGTAATTGAGTTCGTACCACGCACAGGTCTTGGACCCATGTGGGTTTTTTTGTAATTATTCATTTTATTTTACCTTTCTTGAATAAATATTTTTTGAATTAATTTAATTTTATTTGTTTCAGGTGAAGTGCCATATCAATGCGTGGACGTTGGCCTTGACAATCGCTATTACTTCAACTCCAAATGCAGTGGTTACCATGTCTGCCTGCCTTGATTCTTGAATTATGAAATGAATGTGAATATCTGCAAGAGATAACTTCTTAAATTAAATGAAAATAATTAAATCATTATAAATCAAATAGTGAAATCATAGTATTTTTTATTTTTCTTTGTACTTTTATTTTGTAGAATCTGTCACGTTCATCTTGGTGAACCACTCTCCAACATGGGGGAATTTCATTGGTAGGTTTTCCAAGCATCCCTATATTCATAACGATGGTAAAAACTATGCTTTAATAAAAATTATTTCAAATGGTATTTAAATTTAGAAAAGAGGGTTATATTCTTTATCGACAGTGGCAAAGCCTGGTACAATTTAACACCTAGATATTCTATTTTTTTCTCAAACATTGCTACCCCATGTTGTTGTGTAAAAGAAGTCTTATGTAGTTTTGTCGTCTACTGTTACTATTGTTTTCTAAATTTCATGGATCCTGTTCTGTTTTACATAGCAAATTGACTCTAAGATAAAAAAAAGATTCGGTACAGTTAAGGATATTCATGTTTTTTTTTTAATTCTCGCTTGCGGTGCGAGTTCGGATAAAGATCTTACAGCCTTTTTTGCCAAATAAATATTTTTTCTAAGGCACCCTTACCCGCCTCCCAAAGCACAACAGAGTAAGTTATATGAGTTTCAAACAGGCTGTAATAAACCATTCTACTAAGATCTGTATTGTTGAATCTGTAAATGTTTCTTATGATGAAGAGACTTTTTGTAAGTTTTTCTCCAGTTTCCGTTTAGAAAAAGAGGTCTGCTGGATTTGTGTTGTTATTTGAGTTCTATTAGTTAAATAATCTTTATTAGTTAGTCTTTATTAGTTAAGTGCAATGTTTTTTATTCCTAAAATAATCAGTTTCTGCAGGAGAATAGGTATATTGACGAAATTGAAGGTTTGGTCAGGTCGGCAAAGCAGCCCACAACCGACCCACCGCCCTCCACTGTGTCAACACACCCATTCACAAAATCTATTAAAGCTAGTTTGGTGGATTTATCCCTCCTGAAACTATATTGTTTTGAACATAAAATACTATTGTTTCCTAAGAAAGAAGCTAGCTAATAGCAAACAGATTTTTCAATTACTTTATAAACTAGGCTACCAGGAGGACTGATACTGGACGATAGTTGTTCATCTCGGTGTCTGGTCCTTTCTTATATATTGGTCTCACTTTGGTCACATACTGTACTTTACTTTGGTTTAACCACAAAGAGTATTAGATGAATCAAAGAATCGATTCAAATTTTGATTCGTTAAAATTGAGTGATTCAAATTAATCGATTCACTGAGAAGAATCGAACTTCCCATCACTAAATACATTAAAAAAATATGGCAATGACAAAAATACTGACGGTATAGTGTATGATACTTTTGTATGGAGAAATAATTTCAGTAATAGGAAAACACCTTGACTTGATTCTATCTAAACTCTTTAGCAACAAGTATGGTATTTTATAATTTGAAACATTTTAATTTAAATTTGAAGATGACCAAAATGTGCAGTGTTGGAGAAATTTTGTGATTTGATGCCAAAGTTATTCCTTCATCATGCAGAAATATGAGTTTTAATCTTCTGAACTTATTTTTAATACTTTAATAAACAAAAATTATACCAGTGATTTAAATTGCTTTTGGTTTAATTTTTTTATTCACCTTAATGGAGCTTATTTCTCTCTTTGATAAATTTATTCAGTAATGCAAACTTTTAATTTACAGCTTTAGAGTGTCATATTATTAATCTCTTTAATTTTCCTTGCTACATGGGATTACTATTCACGGGAGACAAGGGTATTAAACAACACACGTCATTTAAATGGATGGCAAAAAAAAGAAAATTATTGTAGAAATCTAATTAAATGTTAATGTGAAAATAGCTTATAAAATAAAATTTTAAGTAAACCTATGTCTTTAAAATCTTTTTTTGTCAAAAATAAATGATTTAATGATTCCCATCCATGTCATGCATGTGAAAGGGCATCTCTTGTCACTTGCATGCGAAATAATATGGCTGCCGAGTCCAGGTCCTATTCCCTGGTATTGTAATGTTTCTTCGTAGGCCTAAGGCCTAACCCAAAACACTCAGATTTTGCTAGCCTAGTTATCAGCTTCTTGTGCCTAGCCGTAGACTCTACTAGGTTTTGTTTATTTCTATTGTAGGCTTAAGTTAAAATATTCTATTAATTGTTTGATTTCATTTGATTACAGCCACAAAAATAGTTCAAAAATATGTAAATATGTAAAGTAATTACTTACGTGAGAAGTTAGGTTAATCCGCTATCATCACTTACAAATAAGAACACATTTTATATTTTGCTAGTATTTATTATGTACATTGTTGTCCCTATTGTATAATAGTTAATATTTATTAGTTTTAAGGACATAATAAGCTATTAGCAATAAATTTGTAAATTAGAAATAAGTTTGTTTACGTTGTAAAGGATCAACAGTGTGACGCTACAATTTGGTAAAACTGCAACTCGCAGCCAGGCGAGGGGATCACGTGACTCCTCGTCAGCTGAGCTTTCCTATATAAGGAGACGTCCGTCTCCGGGCATTCCAGAAGCGTTTCACACTTTTGATGCTGCGGTCCTCCCTGAGGGCATTCTGCTTTGCATCCTAAGTTATTGTTGTTGGTGACTAGTGTCACCCGCTAAATTTGGATTTTCTTTTTCTGTGAAACAAAAGAAATAAAGGTCAGTAAAATAAAATATCCCTCTCTCCTTATTTATTCGATTTAAATATTTTAAAAAGGGTTGGGTGATTCTGGTAAGTAAATTACACATTATTACACAAACAAAACAAAGGTACTTTGCTTGCGCCAGCTGTCCGCTGGAGCTGCGACCTTAACTCTACACATTCGACATATTGCTCTTGCATCTTAATTGATGCTGCGGTCGAATAACACCCACAATTAGTGACACTAACAATTTACAAACAAAACAAAGGTACTTTGCTTGCGCCAGCTGTCCGCTGGAGCTGCGACCTTAACACTACACGTTCGGCATACTGCTTTTGCATCTGGATTGATGCTGCGGCTGAACAACACCCACGTAGTGATACTAACATTACAAATATAAAAGACACTAGCTCTTGCATCTTAACTGATGCTGCGGTCTTTTCTGAGATAGGGCATTACATCAAACCCAGCCTATATTTGTGAATCGCTGCCGATGGCAAAGGACTTACCCTGAGAATAGTTTACAAAATATAAAGTTGTTAATTACAACATAAAATAATAATAAATAAAACGTAACAATATAATTGGCGCCCAACGAGTAGGCACGTTTCACGGGATTAGGCTCGATTCACGGAATTAGGTTTTAACCAACTAGTAGGCCTATTTTGAATTAAATGAGTCACTATAATTGACGTAAAAATATTAGGCCAACTACAAAAGCCCAAGAAGCAGATTTAAAATTGAACAGAAATTTAAATTCAGTAGACGAAAACATGGGAGAAAGTAATGACAGTTTAGATATTGCTGGCCTATATTTTGAGGCAGATAACCAGGATTTGACATCTGGCGACAATCGTAGACCAAATAGCCGTTCACCTAGTCCGGTTTTGTCACAACCAAGAGGAATGCAACAACAGTTGTTGGATACAAACCACAATCGTTCACCCAGTCCGGCTAAGTTACAACCAAGAGAAACACAACGGTTGTCCAATTCAAACTACAATCGTTCACCTAGCCCGGCTACTAAGTCGCAACCAACACAAACACGACAACTGTTAACAACGTTAATACACAATTTCCAAGAATTAGAAGGCAAAATGAGGGATATAATAAGGACCGAGATGGACAATATAGGAAAGGAGATCATGAGGGAACTACGCTCGGAAATCAAACAAAACGAAATTAGGTTCAATAACCAAATAGCAGAATTGAGAGAGGAGATTAATCATACGATCCAGGAGAAAATTAATGAGAGCTTAGGGGCAAAACCTAATGTCAATAAAACAAACAAGCCGATTGACGTACACATTACTTGCCCCGGTAACCAAATTAAAGAATTCCCTAAATTTAATGGAAAAATGGAGAATCCAAATGAATTCCTCACCAAGTTGAAAAATTATTACGTAAAGGAAAATGAACGAAGAGCTTTACGAAATGAAGTAGCCATAGACTTAGAGGAGCTGTTGGATATCTGTTTACAAGGTTCCTCAGCTAGATGGTGGGACATGATAAGAAACTCCGTACATGATTTTGAGGATTTTGAAAAGTATTTTCTTGAGAAATACTGGAGCGAGGAAATTCAAGATGGGTTAAAGAGGAAATTAGATTTGGAAAGATTTGTACCACAGATGGGACAAACAAGAACCGAATATTTCATTGAGAGAGTGGTGCTAATGCAAAACATGACACCGAAATTAACTGAAAAAGAGATTGTTCGTCGCCTGACTCGACATTTTGACAATACGATACAGCAAGCATGCAAAGTGCAAAATATAAATTCGATACGGCAAATGGAGAAATTACTAGGTATTGAAGATACCGAAGAAACAAACGAATCACTAAGAAGAGACGTTGAAAAAATTTACAAACAAAATGAACCTCATTATAATAAGCCAAGGGACAGACCGCCGTTTGAACGAAGGGAGTTGGTAAGAGATAACATTGGTAAACAAAGTCAAGAAAGGAGAGACATTCCTGATAATTTTAACGATGGGGCGAGACGAGAATATAATGGAAGACAAACTTTCAATAAACAGTACGAAGGACCAAGATACAATGGAAACAATAAGGGAAATGATACCTGGAGACCCTCTCAAAATAGACAGGGAGAGAGGCCTCAACAACGCCCTTTAAACTAAAAAGCACTGGAAATAAAGGGGGCCTAATACAAAAAACAGCAGACAAAAATAATAAATTTCCAGTGCAAAATGAATCGGAAAATATTAGGCCTATAAACAATATCTTATGTGATAAAGAGTATTTAATGGATAAAATTAATGAAATAACGGATGAGGACAAATACGTCTATTATGTACCAGAAATTGATATAAAATTTGAAGGTGTCTGCGCAAAATCTATAATAGATACTGGAAGTTCAGTCACTTGCATGCAAAAGGAGTGGTTTTTAAAAAATAAACACAAATTAGGAAAATATGAAGAATTCCCATTAACAAATACTACAATTAATACGGCCATAAATCAGAAGTCTCAACAAATTAGGAATATTATTATGGTAAATGCAAAAATAAACGATATAAACATTCAAATGAAATGTTTGATAATACCAAATTTAATTAAAAACTTAGTGATTGGAACCGATACCATACAGGAACTGAACATGATAATTGATTTTAGTAAAAATCATATAAAAATAGGAGAGGAAAATATAAAGTTTCAAAGTAACTTAAAACAAAGTTTGAAGTGTAATATTTTATATTCAGAAGAACATATTATACAGGATGAAGAAGATGAGGATAACTCATTAAACAAAGAGATAATTATGGAAGAAATAAACAAAATAAATCACTTGTATACTTCACAAAAGAATCAGTTATCAGACTTAATATGGGAATATAAAGATGTATTTTCAGACGAAGCTGGTAGATGTAACTTGTATGAACACACAATAGAAGTTGAAAGTAATGAACCATACAAACAAATGAATTATCCTGTTCCTTTAAAATACCAAGACGCCGTTAAAAAGGAAATAAATAAAATGCTAAAAAAGGGGATTATTGAAAGGAGTAATAGCCCATACATAAACCCAATAGTAGTAGTTGTGAAAAAGAATGATGAAATAAGGATATGCCTTGATGCAAGGAAAGTAAATAACATAATTATTCCTGATCATGAGTGTAACAGGGGAATAAATGAAATAATAGCTAAGGGAAGGAACACACGCTGGTTGACTACATTAGATCTTACCTCAAGTTTTTGGCAGATTCCATTAGCTAAGGATTCAAGAAAATACACAGCATTTATATTTCAAGGAAACGTCTACCAGTTCAAAGTTACACCATTTGGGCTTGCCACATCTTCAGCAGCTTTAATTAGAGCACTCAGCTTTGTATTAGGGGACGAGGTAGAAGACTACACAATGATTTATGTGGATGACATATTATGTCACTCGGAAACATTCCCAGAACATTTGGAACATTTAAGAAATATATTTAAATTTAGAATTGCTGGAATGACAATTAAATTTGGAAAATCACTTTTTTGTAGGGAACAAGTCCCATTTCTAGGATTTATTATAACAACTGAAGGAATAGAGGCAGACCCAAACAAACTCGAAGCTATAGAAAGATTCCCTACACCCCGTAATCCTAAACAATTAAAAGGCTTCCTTGGAATGATAAATTTACTACAGTAAATTTGTAGGAGGTTATTCTAAAACCGTTCAACCTTTACTAAAACTTACTTCAAAGAAAAATAAATTTATTTGGACTGATAAAGAGGAAAGTGCATTTTTAAATACTAAAAAGTTATTTTTAAATACATGTGTATTAAAACATGCTGATCCCAATAAAGAATATTTTTTACAAACCGATAGTTCTGATTTTGCTATTGGAGGTCATTTGTACCAATATGATGACAGAGGAGAAAAGAAAGCAATTATGTTCATGAGTAGAACATTAAAGGGCAGTGAGCTTAACTATTTTACTAGTGAAAAGGAGCTATTGGCCATTGTATTCTGCTTGGAGAAAGCAAGGCATTTGGTCTTAGGAGCAAAATTGACAATTATTACAGACCATCAGGCTTTAACGTTTTTAAAAACATGTAAACTATTGAATTCTCGGTTAACGAGATGGATACTTGCAATTCAAGAATATAACTTTACAATTGTTTACTGTACTGGAAAGGAGAATATTGTGGCAGATACGCTAAGTAGGCAAATATGTTCTACTAATGTTGGAGAAAAACATAATTCCCCTGATCTTATAATTGCTACTATCCATAGGCAGGCTAGTATAGAATTCATACAAAACTTAGTGGATTGGAACATACATCAACAACAAGATCCAAAATTAAAGAGAATATATGACATGAAAATATCCAACCCTGAAGAATTTGAAAACTATTTAATACAAGAACAAATTTTATTCAAAAGATACAAAAATGAGTGGAAAGTAATGGTACCCGAACATTTAATAGAAAAACTTATATGGGAATGCCATTCATACTATCTGCACTCCGGCGCAAAGAAATGTTTATTAACCTTACAGGAGACTTTTACTTTTAAAAATATGGGAAGAAGAATAAGGAAAGTATTAGCATATTGTGATTCATGTCAAAGGGTGAAACCATCGAAAAATACCCAAGGAATAGCTAGAGGAGTAAAATGTAGTAAAAAAGGAGATCAGATAGCTATGGATTTTACTGGACCTTTACCCACTAGTACTGGTGGAGTAAAGTACATCTTAGTCATTATTGACATTTTTACAAAATTTGTAAAATTATACCCAATTAAGAGGGCTACAAGAAACATAGCATTAAAGAAATTATTTGAAGATTACATACCTACTTATGGGAAGCCTCTCAGAATACAAACAGATAACGGAACACAGTTTAATAATAAAATATGGATTAAGCAACTACAAGACAATGGAATTTTAGCAATTTTCTCTGCAATAAGAAGACCACAAAGCAACTTGGCTGAAAGGGTTATCAAAGAAGTAAAGCGGTGTTTAAGAACGTATTGTAATACGAATCAAAGGCAATGGTCAAAACACTTACCCACGATTAATGAATTCCTAAATGAAATTACCCATGAAACTACCGGTTACACACCAAATGAGCTACAGTTAAATCAGAGAAATAGACGATTTTGGTCTGAGTTTTTAAGTATACCGAATGACAATAATTCAAATTTGCCTTGGGAAATAAAATGTGAAATAGCTAAAAATAGAATAAAGTCAAAACAAAATAAGCATGCAAATAAATTAAATCAAAAAATAAAACATGATATGTTTGAAATAGGGGACAAAGTTTTATTAAAGAGTAATCCATCGTCAAGTGCAGGATTCGGTGAAACATTAAAATTATTTAATATTTATGAAGGCCCATATGAGGTAATGGATAGAATCGGTTTAAATACCTATAAACTATCATACCCACACTCACACCGTCTCAAAGGAACTTATCACATAAATTTGTTAAAGAAATACTTAGAGCCCTCACTCACATAATAAACAAATATATTCCACTTACCTTTATATCCTGTCTCCTAATCCTGTCCTCCTTTTATAGATGCCCTTACGAAGAGGCGGCAAAAATCACATACGTTGTAAGAAGACGTGGGAACATTATAACCACAAGAGAGTTTTTGCAGAGCTCGTACACAAGAGTAAGGCTTCGTTGGATGAAAGGCGGATCGTTATTAAGGAAAAAGGAATAATTGAAGAAGTAAGGGAGAAGTCAAAAGAAACCAACATAATATCAAGAAATGAAGAAAATAAAATTGAAATAGAAGGAAAGAAAGTGTATGTAGAAGAAAGAGAAAAGGCTAGAAGAGAAAGACAGAAAATGAAAGAAGATTTGGAAAAATGTATGGGATGGGACATTAGTTGGAACGAGTATGAAGACCTGATGAAAAATAATGAATTGAGTAAGATGGAAAGTGAAATAAATCAATTAAAGGAGGAAGTGAACAAGACGAAAGAAGAGAAGAGGAAAATAGAAGAAGAGACGATACAAATGAAAGCAAAGAAAAAGGAAGAAGTGAAGAAAAGGGTGGAGGTGATAAAGAAGAAAGAAGACTTCAATAAACCTGTAGTCATGCCGAAAAAGGAAGAAGTGAAGAAAAAGGTGGAGGTGATAAAGAAGAAAGAAGACTTCAATAAACCTGTAGTCATGCCGAAAAAGGAAGAAGTGAAGAAAAAGGTGGAGGTGATAAAGAAGAAAGAAGACTTCAATAAACCTGTAGTCATGCCGAAAAAGGAAGAAGTGAAGAAAAAGGTGGAGGTGATAAAGAAGAAAGAAGACTTCAATAAACCTATAGTCATGCCAAAGAAGGAAGAAGTAAAGAAAAGAGTAGAAATATTAAAGGAGGAAGACGTGTTCAAGAAACCAGTGGTACCAAAAGGTAGTAAAAGATGTAAGGAAAAATGAGGAATGTATGGAGTTTGACAAAGAGAAGGAATTGGATGAAATTTTCAGAGAAATGATTTGGGATCTGGAGCTTGTGACAGACTTTATGAAACCAGAAATAAAAAATTATAAACTAATTAAATTGGACTTAGAAGAAAAAATGATCGCTGAAGATGTTTTAGACATAAGTACTGATTACATGGACGTCGAGGAGTAAATGAAAGCCAAAAGGTATAAGGTAATTTGTATAAAAAAAAATGTACATACTATTAATTTATTATTTATTTTTTTTATATACAAATTAAGGGGACAATGTAATGTTTCTTCGTAGGCCTAAGGCCTAACCCAAAACACTCAGATTTTGCTAGCCTAGTTATCAGCTTCTTGTGCCTAGCCGTAGACTCTACTAGGTTTTGTTTATTTCTATTGTAGGCTTAAGTTAAAATATTCTATTAATTGTTTGATTTCATTTGATTACAGCCACAAAAATAGTTCAAAAATATGTAAATATGTAAAGTAATTACTTACGTGAGAAGTTAGGTTAATCCGCTATCATCACTTTAATCCGCTATCATCCGCTATCATCCGCAATAAGAACACATTTTATATTTTGCTAGTATTTATTATGTACATTGTTGTCCCTATTGTATAATAGTTAATATTTATTAGTTTTAAGGACATAATAAGCTATTAGCAATAAATTTGTAAATTAGAAATAAGTTTGTTTACGTTGTAAAGGATCAACAGTGTGACGCTACAATTTGGTAAAACTGCAACTCGCAGCCAGGCGAGGGGATCACGTGACTCCTCGTCAGCTGAGCTTTCCTATATAAGGAGACGTCCGTCTCCGGGCATTTCAGAAGCGTTTCACACTTTAGATGCTGCGGTCCTCCCTGAGGGCATTCTGCTTTGCATCCTAAGTTATTGTTGTTGGTGACTAGTGTCACCCGCTAAATTTGGATTTTCTTTTTCTGTGAAACAAAAGAAATAAAGGTCAGTAAAATAAAATATCCCTCTCTCCTTATTTATTCGATTTAAATATTTTAAAAAAGGGTTGGGTGATTCTGGTAAGTAAATTACACATTATTACACAAACAAAACAAAGGTACTTTGCTTGCGCCAGCTGCCCGCTGGAGCTGCGACCTTAACTCTACACATTCGACATATTGCTCTTGCAACTTAATTGATGCTGCGGTCGAATAACACCCACAATTAGTGACACTAACAATTTACAAACAAAACAAAGGTACTTTGCTTGCGCCAGCTGTCCGCTGGAGCTGCGACCTTAACACTACACGTTCGGCATACTGCTTTTGCATCTGGATTGATGCTGCGGCTGAAAAACACCCACGTAGTGATACTAACATTACAAATATAAAAGACACTAGCTCTTGCATCTTAACTGATGCTGCGGTCTTTTCTGAGATAGGGCATTACATCAAACCCAGCCTATATTTGTGAATCGCTGCCGATGGCAAAGGACTTACCCTGAGAATAGTTTACAAAATATAAAGTTGTTAATTACAACATAAAATAATAATAAATAAAACGTAACAATATAGTATGTAAGCCCAAAGTGACCCAATAGTCAGTGTTAGTCTGTCAAGAGTCACCTACCTACTTAGAAAGTTAAGGATCCGGTTCACAGAAAAATGTCTTGTAACAATTTACTTTGGGTTGTTCCATAGTCAACTGAGCTATGGGGCCATGCAGCAAGAGCGACCGATGTATTCATCTTGCAGAAGAAGGTAATGCGGATACTTACCAACAGTCTACACCACGTGAGCACTGGAAGCCAATTTTTATTCAATTGAGAATATCAACTCTATAACGCCAATATGTCCTTTTGTGCCTGCTTCATGTGAGAAACAATGTAACAAACCTCCCCATAAAGGGCCACGATCCATGATCACAGCACCAGGAATCAAAATCTTCTAGAACTTCTGCACTGCAGACTGAGTACAACCAAAGATCGTTTCCCTAACATCGCTTTAAAAATGTTCAACACACTGCCAAACACAATGAAGGATTTGGAAATCCCAATTTTCAAACGAAAAGTAAAGGAATGGCTAATTAATTGGCCATTTTATTCTCTAAGAGAATTTTTTGAAGAACTGAAGCGCAAACAAGATTTCTATAACTTACTTGAGTCCCACCGCCAATTGAGTCCCTAGTAAGTTTTTTAAGGTTTAAAGTAAATTAAGTCCGAATAAGAAAACAAATATTCTAAAATTTCAAGAAAATTATTGATCTTGACGCAGTCTATCCAGGAACCTGGTCAAAGCGAACAGGAAGGTAATAAGGTTAGTGATCGGCATCACAAAACTATAGTAGTCCTTCCTCGACTTGTATTGGGAGATACCTCGGGTCACCCCTCCACATCAAGGGCTTTCAATCAACAAGCGAATCATCAACAATGCCCGCTCAATCATCGATTACCTCCCTTAATAAAGCCATTATTATCACTTCTTCAACCTTCTAAAAATCCAAAATCGCTGAAATTTGTGTTAGTGCAGAATTAAAACCACTTGAGATCAAGAAATAAGTGTGAATTGGGAGGAATAAGGTTTACAAAACGAACAAGATTATTAAAAAAGTGTATATTTTAATGTATTGAAGCGTGCTGGTCCTGTATTATTAGGGTAATCACAACCAAACCTAAAACACAAACCTTGTATACAAAAACTTCATTTTCTTACAGTATAAATTTCATTACACAACAAAGTAACTGAATTGATATTATGTCTTAATTACTTGTCTTATTAATCGCTTTACGGCATTGGTGTCATAAATTTAAAGTTTTATTGGAACTCTTCATGGAAGTTCGTCTGAGATCTAAAATCAGTCTACAGGATGCCAGAAACAGGAGGGAAACAAAGAATTTCAAAGTGATGGACGAACAAATTATCACACGTTGCCTGATAGTAAAAAGTTAAATCTGCCAAGAAAAAAAATTTGAGGGATCAAAAAACAAAGATCAGGTTACTGAGCAAAGGTAAAATTACTGAGCAAAACAAACCAAAAATGTTTTTCTTTAACTTCAAAATGTCTTTTAGATGATAATAAGTTTATCTTATTTGTGCTAGTAAAGAGGATGTTAAATCCATTTAATAAAGAGGATGTTAAATCATAAAAAATCACAACGTTTCTTTGTGTGATAACATACCTGGAATTAAAAGTTTTTTCTGAGGTGTAAACAAATTTTTCAATTACAGTAGAACCTCGATTAACCGTCACTCTTTTATCCGACACTCTCTGTTATCCGTCACTGCCTCCGTGCTCGCAATATGTTGTAAATTGGCTTCGTGCAAAGCACAGAAGAAAGTGCAAGCGCCATTGTGATCGAACGCGACTGTCCGCGGCTAATGACCTTGAGTTTCCGCCGAAAATCACCACTCCCACGCAAGGAGTGATATGGGGGTGAGCGAGTTTTTTATTACTCATTCATTGGTATGTTGATTTTTTTTTGTTACACGGCACGCCTCGGAGTTCAGAGTTACATAGTGTTTGCTGTTACGCAGTGTGTAGCTAGGTATGTACTGTTAATCAACTGCAGTACAATAACTGTTGATTGTTAAAGATGGCTGAAAAACAAAAACGAGTCACACTAGGGCTTGACCAAAAGATCGAAATTATTAAACATTTGAGGAAGGGCGAAACAGCTACGAGTATCACGCTGATGTATGGTGTTAGCAACTCATTTAAAAGATGACGGACTATCTTTTAATTTGAGGTTATGCAATTCACTTACGAACACTGAATGAGCACAACATACAGTTTAGAAGGTCTGTAATTACCATTGTATGAATGTCATTTAAATATAAATACTATGTATTATCCACTTATACAGGGTTTAATTTCTTTCCAAAATATTTTAAATCTACGTTTGAACAGGTTTTTAGCTAAATTTCTGTTATCCGTCTATTCTCTTAACCGCCACACTCCCGGTCCCGAGAGTGACGGTTAATCGAGGTTCTACTGTACAAAATAAAGTAATCAGCCTCAAAATTTTACAAATTTTTTTAGGCAAATCCACATAAAGCTCTCTTTTAAGTTACATATTTTTGAGGTAAGAACACTGTCAATTTACCAATAAATCAAACTTGCTGTTAAATTTAGTTGTTTCTAAGATGTCATTATATTCTTTGTTTTAGTTAGACGTACACTAAATAAAAACAGTAGAACCTAATGTACAAATTAGTGAAAGCATCATGTTAAAAACACCTCCAACTCTCAGGTGGAATAAACAACAGTATAGTCTGAGTCAAATAATGAGACCTGGACTTTCTATTAGCCCAACGCTTAAATTAACATTAACATTATGGACAGACTGGGCCATATCATTTGAATCAGCCTATATTAATTGCCACTGGATCAGCTGTTACAAAGGGTGTTTCAAAAGGACCTCAACAACTTTGAAAGTTTGCATCTACTCATGCATAGTAGATAGCAAAGTAGATTAAATGAAATGACGGAAGTTAAATTTTTAGGTGTTATATTGCAGTCAAATGTTAAATGGGACTGACATATCTCATCCTTGTGTAATAAACTAGCCAAATCTATTTTTATGGTTAGAAGACTTAAGTTGATTGTAAATATAGATGTTTTAACTGTAGTGTATTTTGCACATGTTCAAAGCCACTTGGCATATGGTATTTTAGCCTGGGGCTGTGACCCTAACATAAGAAAATTGTTGTTGTATCAAAAAAGAGCCTTAAGAGTAATTTTTAATGTTAACCATTGTAGGACTCATTGTAAACCACTTTTTAAAAGACTCAAAGTAATGACCGTCCCCTCTTTGTTTATTTTTGAGTGTTTAATTTACATTAAAGTCAACCTAGATCAGTTTAAGACTAATAGCTCTGTTCACAGTTATTTTACTAGACAACATACTCATTTAAGGATTAACCAATGTAACTATCAAAGGACTATCGATTCAACTTTTGAGCTTGGTATCAGAATGTTTAATAAATTGCCAGTACATGTAAAAGAAATGAATTTGGTTAGTTTTAAGTCATTTTTAAAGCAATTGCTCTTGGAATTATGTGTTTACAAGGTTGAAGAGTTTTTCAATTACTGGGATTAGATATTGGGCTGAGAAAAATGTATTATTAATCCAGTTTATCATGTTGTAAGATTATTTTTCTGTTGTGACAGAACACTAACTTGACAATGCACCAATTTAATGTTGCTATGGAACTGTGAATGTTATGTGCAAATAAAGGCTTTGACTTTGACATATAAGCTTCAGACTCGTTTTAAGTATAACGGGCAAAATACTTAATTCTGTTTGTTTTTGTGTACTTAATACCTATCAGGCTTAATGGTACTTTGGTTCTTAACACATTTGCGGCGGCATGATTTTCTATGTTCCTCGCTGCCATCCTGGCGCTGTGACTTGTAGTTACTGTAACTGCCTATCGAGGCAGTAGCACTGATCACTGCACAGAATACAATATACTATTGAGCAGTGCTGTTAACGTTTCAGATTTCAAGCTCAGATCCTGGTTCAAAAATAAGTCTTACAGTAACACTTTGCAGCTTGGGAGCGATTGCTTCCACCAGAAAGGCATCAAGAGTTCTCCATGGGAGCGATCGCTCCCATGCCGCTGCGAACGTGTTAAGCAATGCGTATCCCCTTTTAAGTGAATTTTTGCTACATTCATTGTGTGAAGTAACTACATATTCAACTGTGAAAGAACCTCCAATGTACGGATGAACTTAGAAAGAAAATATGCGGATCACTTAGTATCCCTCGTGACAATTTGGTGTTTAGTTGAGGGAAAACAGATTAAGTTTTAAGCTGCTATAGAGTATCAGGAACTTGGTAAACAAATAGTTGTGCTGCAGCTAATATAGGAAATATCTACTTTGAATGGTACAGTATAAGCATTGTAAAACGAACAGAAATCAAATTGAGCATATTCAGGGGTACTTTACTACAAAATAAAAACTACTCTGTCAGTAGATCTTGTTAGTAGTTACCGACTTTCAAAATTGTTAAAGATCTTTTTAAAACACCCAGTATATTGGAGAGTTAAGTGAAAGAGAATTAAGAAAGAGATTTTTTAAAGTGAAAGAGTCAACTGAATATACAGTAGACGCTCTCTAATCCGGACACCTTTTAACTGGAATAGGCTTAACCGGATCACACTCCACGGAAGTGACATCTTTTTATCCGAACTATTTTGATCAACACATTGGTTTTACAAGACGTTATAGGCAGGCAATGGACAGTAGTGACAATTCTCGTGGGAAAAATATGAGACAGTAATCTTGTGTCTTAATCAGAGTTGCATCAGAGTTTTGTCTTTCAGAGTTGTCTTGTACAATTTGCATTAGAGTTATAATTTACTTACTTACTTACTTACTTATTTCACACGATTAACGGGACAATGGTTTAACCGGACAACTCTTTATCCACACAGGCCTCGGTCCCAAGATGTCTGAATAAGAGGAAGTCTACTGAATGTGATTACAATTTGAAAAGGGAGCTGTATAGTTGTCATAATACTTTCGATGTACAACAGTATTGTTTTAAAGGTGTAGTTCTTTACTGAATCACTGTTTATGACATGTTTCTCACTTTAAGAACCTTTAGCAACGTTCATATTGGATCTGAATTTTAATCAAAATAATTAAACAGAATCAGTTGAAACAGCATTCACTCTATAAATTGCATAGGAGACGCAAAGCTTAAGGGGTACATTAAACTAATTTAGAATCTATTTAGGTAATTCTACTAATGGATAATGGAATATTTTCAAAAGCACACATTTTAATTCAGCCTTGCAGGCATCTGGAATATTGGGCGTAGAAAAATATCGGGAGTTTCAAAGCTTCCCACTGATGAATGAATCATTTTACTTAGAATTCCATAAAAAACTATATCAAATGAACCATCTCAATCCTTTTTCAAGTGAGCAGAGTTTTTACCAAAAGAATATAATAAACCTGCATTTCCAGGGTGAATGATACTATCATTGCAGTTTCAGAGCTTTTTCTAAGGCATCAGTTGGTAGTGGAGACATTTCTTTACACATAAACTAATCAGAAGGTATCACTTCTTGCCAGATCTAGTTATTAAAAGTCCTTGATAAGAATTATCTTTATGCTTGTGCATCACAGCAAATCTAGAGCGATAGTAGGAGACATCGTATTGTTTCAAACACGTTTTAAAAAAACATGGGTGATTGCAGAAACCAAAAAAATATTGGCATATTAGAAATAAAATAACAAATTATTTAAGTTGTTCTTTCTTCCTTTTTTGTATTGTTTGTAATGCATGAGCCCTACATAATAGATACTGGGAGCCTTTGAAACTCACACATATTTTTTAAACACCTGTAACAATATTACTGGGTAAATTTATATTAGGAACAACAAAACTTGTAATGTTATTACATATAATCTAACTAATTGTATTACACATATCTGACATAAAAGTAGACAAGAGAGAATGCTTGGAATTAAAAGGACTATGATGTCATTATTTAAGTACCACAGTCTTTCATAACTGCAAAAAAGAGTCTTGAAAAAATATTTATTTCAAAAAGGCCTGCCTTTACAACATTGATACTACTCGGTAGCAGGCTTCATACAATGACATTCTCTTTAGTACAATAAAAAATAAACATTACTTAACATTAAACTCGAAATAACAGTCTACCGTTAAAAACTTTAAAATAAAATAAACAAATCTTTTAATAAAATTTGTGATGAAAAACATAATAAAACCATTTGCAATAGAAAACAGTAATAATGATATTCTCAAATCCTCAACAGAAAAAAACTCAAAAACAAAACAAATTAAACAGAAAAAGTGTGAGTTACACGATACATAAATTTGTTCCTACACTAAACTAGTATAAATAGTTATTTTGAGTAATATACTTTCTATGTAATACATATTGGTGTAAAAATATTTATTGCAATATCTAACATGTAATTTATATATTACAGATGAAAGCCGAAGAAAATGTCCTAATTTTTATATACTGAAAAACGTGATTAAATTAACTAATGTATTTATTTTATCACAAAATCTTAAAAAACAACCAGAAACCCATCAACAGAAAAGCCAACACCTGTACAAAAGTGGTAATTTATCTTATAGGACAATTTTTATCGTTAAGTACATTTAAAATGCTGAAAGAGCGAGGTATTTTAAGTAAATAAAATCATGTTAGTGCAGTAAAACCGGACGGTAATGCGAACGGAATTTGAAGAGACGGCAATTAAAAGAAATGTTTGTGCAGGTTTAAGAGTGTCAAAAGATCTATATTTATGTTGTATAAAACAACAATTATGATGATGCCTACACTGTGAACTCATTGAAAAACAAATACTATCTCTTTTGACACTCTTAGTTTATTTCAGACAAAAACAAAGATACACACAATTATACAAAATCCTAAGTTAAAAATATTACTACAGTAAAAACACTATTCCTAAACAATTATTAAATTTAATAGATATTTTAATTTCGATATTTACACACGTAGATACAATATTAAAATTATGGCTGAAAACCTTCCATGCAGTCTATTATGAGGAAATTCGCTACTATGATTGCTTTATTGCCTACAAGGCATTTTGCTTATAAAATGCTTCCAAAGATAAAAGTTGAGAGTAACGGTTTTAGCCATAGAACTGGACAATGATTAGACAACTACGGGAAAGGCTGGTTCCCCAAGGAATTCGAGATGAAAACCATTAATAGACCAGAACACACGGTAAAATCTCATGATGCCATTTACAACATAAATGGAAATGAGGTAAACACAGCTAGGCCCCAGAACCAAATTGTTTTCCCATAATTGACTAAAAATATACATTTTGTGCTTGGCTAAACAAATTCCGATATAATATACATTATGATAATTAATTTAAAGCAGATTTGATTTACAACCCGAATAAAGGAACAAGCTGTTACATAATATAAAAAAATAAACTATTCTTCCAAACATGAAGATTCAAGTTTTTCATAAACAATTTACATAAACAATAAGGAGCTTAAATCATCAAACAAAAACAATACTGTCTAGTTTTAATTATTTGTACAAAAATAAAATACTTCTAGGTTGTTCCAGTGAAGTCAAAATCAAATATGACTTTCATATCTGATCTTAGCAGATGATGTAATTGTATTTCAACATCTGGTTTTAAGAAAACTATATCGAACCATCTATAGTCGAACTTTTATGTAATAGTTTGTTGGTCAAAACTCAATATACGACTCCATCGTATTTATCGATTGTTTTCTATGAAAGCATATGATGGTTGTTGATCATCAATAGTATTGTAACGTCCCTAGTACAGGTAACACTGTGTTGAGAAGTTCAGTTACTAAAGCTGACCCTCAGTGAGGTTAGAATGACAAATCAGATATGAAAGTTGTACCAACTTTACTTGGTTCCTCCAAAAGGCTTAGGCCAACTTAAAAATCATGTTTAACTTCAAGCGATGATCTAAAATAATTTATTCATCACCGTAGTTTTAAGAGAAAAATAAGTTACAATTGTTTCTTTGTAAAGTTAAAGCACAAAAGTTTTTTAGTCAAGGCAAAAAAATCTCATAATTTTATTTGATTGTGAGCACATAATTTTTACTACCAATAATCAATTAAATCATTATATAGTTGTCCTATAAAATGTCATAAACTAACATACTGAGAAGATTCATCGAGGAAGACAGGAGTTAAAAAGTTTGGAACTGGACATTTTGGACCTTTTGGAAGAACCGAGCATAGACATAACACTAGAGGCCCCCTTTAATTCATCACGCCCTATTAAAAACCTTCAAAAACGTCATAAAAGTAACTAAAACACTACGAAATATAAAAAACCTACACTAAAAAACTCAAGAGACGGACAATTTAATAAATAAACACAGAAAAAATATTCTCGGCGACAACTCTCAGTCTGGAATTTTTTACACCGCGGACTCTGTCAGCTCTTCCTCGGACGACGTTTCGAGGAGCGAAGAGCGAATAGAGTCTATCGGCGAGTCGAAATCGATACTGCTGAACGAAGAGCGGAGCGAAGGGGTGATCTCTTCGTGTTG
Organism: Flexamia atlantica; assembly: GCA_035578135.1. Classification (NCBI taxonomy): domain Eukaryota; kingdom Metazoa; phylum Arthropoda; class Insecta; order Hemiptera; family Cicadellidae; genus Flexamia; species Flexamia atlantica. Next base: position 1,724,593 of record JAQJVK010000032.1, read on the forward strand.
AGCGAGCGGAGCGCGCGACGCGGCGAGTCGGTTGCGGTAGCGGACCACGGGCGGCGTACTGCGTCGGGCGGCTCTCCCCTCCACCTGCCCTCCCCCCACCACCTTCCCCTCCTCCTCCCGCGGAGACTGGCTGCAACACAAGGACACAAGTGAAGTGAGTGAGTCGATTATCTAAAGACAAGGTGTTAAAGTGAATGTTGATTTTTCTACCTGACCACATAAGCTCTACAGTAGATTAATACAACTACGAAGCAAGTGATGGAGGACTTATCATTTAGAGGGTAATTTATAAATTCATTATTCATCAATGACATGCCAACCCCACGAAGGCAGAAAAAACACTATGAGTTCTGAAATCTCCAAAAATTCAGTAGTCTGTCACTATCACAGAGAAGAATCTAACAGAGGTCGCTTTTAAATGGGTCTTCTGTTGCGCCCAAGTGTTTGCTAATTACAGTTAAATCCAGCTACAGTTAAGTTACTAGTAACTAGTTACATCCAGTTACTAGCTACAGTTAAGTTAAATTAGTAGAGGGCAGCGACGGTGCTGCTCTCTCGCGGCGATAATGGTAAACTATTTTTTTATAAGTCCTCGACACCAGCGCTCGACACCACCTGAGCGCAACATTAGAAGATACCTCTGTCTCTGTGGTCACTATCTAGCAGACAACCAATAAACTTTTAGAGCAAGATGGAAACAACCAAACCAAATGATAACTCCCGCAGAGACCGGCTGCAACAACCGGATACAAGTGAGTGAGTTGGTTATCTAGAGACAACGTGTTTAAGTGAATGTTGATTTTTCTGCCTGACCACATAAGCTCTACAGTAGAATTAATACAACTACAGTAGAACCTCTATAAAAAGACACTCGTTAATACAAAAACCTTGATAAAAAGTCCACTTTTCAAGTCTCCTTAAAACTGTAATGAGACTTAATGTCATGTTAACACGAACCTCAATAAGAAGACTCCCTTTATAACAAGACTCTTTCCAGACTCCTCTTGAGTGTCTTCTTATCAAGGTTCTACTGTACAAAGCAAGTGATCGAGAGCAATTCATAAACTTATCATTCATCAACAACATGCCAACCCCACGAAGGCAGATAAAAACACTAGGAAATCTGTAATCTCCAATAATTCAGTAGTCAAAGTGTCACTATCTAGCGGACAACCGATAAACTTTTGGAGCAAGATGGAAACATCAAACCAAATGATTAATCCAATAGGAAACGACGTCGCGACAAAAAAAATGCTCCCGCTAATGATATAATTAGCAGGATCTTGCAAACTATACTCGGTTTTCGTTTATTTACATGAGTGTCATGTCCGCTGGCAAACTGTGAGTGAAATTCCCCTTCCTCTCTCGCTTCACTGTTGCATTAATTCTACAGTAACCAAGTGAGGGCAAACGAGAATTAGAGTCGGCAGACAGGACTGGATGTGTATGACGGATGGTTGCAACAGACAGAAAGAGCCGATACTTGCATTTACCGACAGCGGTAAATAACTAGTGCTGTCGGCGGAACTTTGTTAAGATTTTTCTCTCCATTCAAGGCCAATTAGGCTAGCAGTCAAATAAAGAGTTTTGTGACAATATAGACAAAACAAAACGAGACAGAAAACAAATGGTAGGGTTTTTTTATATAGGAGCTTAAGTCCAGAAATACTACTCAACAACCTAAAACAAACTGCTATCCATCCAGTGCCGCCGTAACTTTGTAAAGCTTCTTATCTCCACTCAAAGGCATTGGGCTAGCATTCTATTACAAGTGTTTTGTTTCTGACAACAATTTAGGCACAGCAAAACAAGACAATTCACAAAGCAAATGGTAGGGAATTATTTTAGGGCCTTACTTAAGTCTAGAGAACGACTCAACAACTAAAGACAAATTGCAAAAAAGTTTGTCCCGAGATCCCGATCGATCCAGATCGATCCCGAGAAAAGTTAGTAGCTTTTTGAAGGGTTGTTTCTGGAGCCAGCTGCCATTGGTTGTTGGGCTATGAATTAACAGTCCTGTCTAAGGAACGTGCCAACCTTAGTCAGTAACAAGGCCAGGGGTGGATTTACATATGGGCTTAAAGGGCTATAGCCCAGGGCGGCAGAATTTGGGGGGGCGGCAAATTTTCAAGAAAGCCACAATCCGGTAATAAATTGTAGAAATAGCCTACGTTAGGGCCCGGAACGAGTAAAAACGGTCCAAAAAGGACAACAACGGGGTTAAAAAGCACACGCGTGAATAAAAAAAAAAAGGTCACCACTTTTGCCGAGCCGGAAATATCCCCCCGGCGGGCCTATTCCCCCTGTGTAGCCCAGGGGTGGCAAATTTCCAAATCCGCCTCTGAACAAGGCTACAAGATCACGCCACTACCATCACGATCATCACACTCATCCTTCACTCATATTCAGGGTAATGTCCTCCATGAGGTACCTGTCTTAATAAGAATGATTAAAAAAAAATGCTTTTCAACATATCCAAAATCGGCACACGGTAAAAGTTAAAAGTTGTCTAAAAATGGAGGGGTTAACCTCTAATACCTCTAAACCTTTAATACCTGTTTAAGACTGACATACAGCATTGGAAATGTATTTTTACTGAAATATGAAGAAAATATGAGTGTAGGATGATTGTGGCTAGTATCGAGACTACAAGACTACAATCATACAACAATCACCCTACATACCACAATCACGCCACAATCATCCTACACTCATATTTTCCTCATATTTTGGTTTAAATACCTTTCCAATGCTGCATTCCGGTCTTAACCAGGTATTAAAGGTTTTAATCCTGTTCTGACGCTACTCTGTACATTGTTGGATAAAGATTGTTGTGATTTGATCAGATGATTTCTAAGTCAGAAGGCCGAAATCAGTTCTAGTCAGTAGACTAAGGCTGACATGTTCCTTAGACTTGACTGTTAATTACTAGCTCAACAGCCAATGGCAACTAAGGGACCTAAAGTTTAAGGTGAAATCTGAACCATAATTGCACCAATTAAATACGAGCTAGTCTAATAATGAGGTTTTTCTTATGGATGATGTAGCCTCACTATTGCGGAGGTTGATCCCCACAATGGGAATACCACATCCACAATTCCACATCGCTCATAACCATCCACAATTCCTGATCTCCAAATAGCTTGACTACAGGACATGCTACAGGAATGACAGAGAGCAGTGTGACTGGCGTCTCAAAATCTCAATAAATGAATTGGAGAAAATATCCCTAACAGAGAGAAGGTCGAAGATCTTTGGCAAGCAATAGAAGATTAAACCCTTTGACTACCAGCGGCCGATTAGATTGGCTTTACATTATATTGCAAGAACTGCCAGCAACCGATGAGATCGGCAGTGCAAGCAAGAACTGCTGGTGCCGATCTCATCGGCTTTGAATGTCATCGCAAGAAACTGCCAGTGGCCAATCAGATCGGCTCGCAACTGTTGAGATAATCAACTCCATTCCATGAGAAACTACTGTTCCCGTTTTTCCCGTTACACAGCCTGAAAGCAATGGATCAATTTTTTGATCCAATACATCGGTTGCTGCAATATTCCAATATTTGGTTTTTTAACGGATTTTTGCTGCAAAATCTGCCGATTCTTCCAGCAGTTTTCAAACTGACACAGCATTTTTACCACATCAGTAAAAAACTGAAATGATGACTTATTTATGGCAGTATGAAAACAAAATCTAAGATTTTCCTTGGCAGGCAAAGGGTTGATAAAGTTGTGTTTAAAAATAAATGGTTAATTATCCTGATAATCATCCTTCACTCATCTGTCATTCATGCTTGTCTTAAAATACCTACCTGGGTAGGTCGCCATTTCAAGCAATGTATAATGTACAATGTATAATGTACAATATATAATTTTCCAACCAATAAACATTTCTTAAGAAAAAAAGTTTATCCCTTAAAAAAGGTAAAAAAAACATTAAAACTGTGAGTCAACAAACTTGTTCATAATTGCTGTGTTTGTCTCAGTAATACAGTTTCTAAAGTTCACGGTATAAAAGTTATCCAACAGCTTACGGATTATCCCTTTTATGGCCCACTTTAAGATAAGAACTGCCACATGTTGGTTGTAATGTTTATACTCTTCTGTGTGAGGAAATTTCTTTTCATCACTCTGTATACGAAAATTGCCCATTACCGTACAGCTGAGATCTACGAAAACCCTCAATTTCCTTACATAAAAACAAATAATAATCAGCGGATTTTTCGGTACCCAAACATTGCATTTCCGTACCCAAACAAACGAAGTTCCTATTTTGGCAGTTTAACCAGCTGACTCTAAACTAAAATAAATGGCTGTAAGTTCGTTGTTCAGCCGTATTGTGTTTACTAATAGAAAATGTCTAAATTATGAAATGCTGGATGGTTTTGTATAAGTTTGGTTATTTATTTGCATCGTGATGAAAAGTATTGTTCACAACTCATCACCAAAGTCTCATTTTGGGGCTCGAAATGGACTACTTTCATTGACTAGTAGTGAAATATACTATTTCTGAATATTCAAATGTCCTATTTCTTTTTTACTGTTTGAGAGGTTTGAGGAGAATATTTTTTAAATCTTATCAGTACGAGACATTTTATTTCAGTTAGGGGAATCAAAACCCAAAAGCAAGCTTTGATATAAGAAAGATAAACAATTACATTGATGCTTCTATGTTTAAAAATGTAGTAAAAACTTTAATAGCAGGAAAATGTCTCCAAATTAAAATTTCTTATAGAGAGTAACCGAACACAATAACCAGGAATGATATTGATAAAATTTTTTAATCAATGATTTTACCTGAAAGATTGAAATGTTTACTTTTAGCTTACCTTCCCTTGACCATCCTTTGCTGGGCTCATGGAAAGTCCTTGTTATTAATCACCACTACCTTTTAAATTTTGTTATCAATAATTAGCTTATCAATAATCATCGAGCAGCTTAAAACTACTAAACACATTAATTGCTATGCCTTTTTTTGGTCTGATTACCACAGCCACCCCCTTTTTTTGTTGAAATTTCAGTAATTAGATGTTTTTTGTACTTTTTGAGGTTTGTTATAATGACTTAACAACATAAGTGTGCAAAACTCACCATTGCCAACAACAAATTTCAAACCAAGAACCTTCTATACAGCTTTCAAATCGGCTGAACCCTTCGACCCAACATCGCCGCTTACCACAACCGCAGCTTCGCATCTGTAAGAGGCCTTGCCGCTGAAGCGACTGCCGCTCACTGCGCTTACCTCTGCTTAAGCGTCCTCGGCGTGACTCAGCGGCCTCAGCACGATCCTCGGGTCCGACTCCAGCATCCGCTCACTCTCCTCCGTACTGCCGCACACACACGGTTAGTGGCACATCGCACACGGTTAGACAACAGACAATAGACAAAAACCTTTATTCATGCAGAAGTACAGATTACAGTACACCTCGGACTTTCCAGATTAATGTGGCGGAACACCGATCCGAATATCAGAGAATCCGGATAGTCCGAGGTCATTACAATATCTCCTAAATAGCGATTGCATACCTTAGCCCCTGTCAAATTGATGCTACAAACGGTGTATTAAGTACAAGACGGTACAACAGGTTAATCTTTCAAATTTTATGGGGGTTTGATTCTGAAACAAATTTAAGAACTAAAATTCATTATTAATCACACGAATATAATGTTAACTTTTACCAAACTTATACAGTTTGGGTTTAAAATTAAACACCAAATTAAAATATTTAACTTTTTAAGATTAAATTATTATAACTCAAAATTTAAATCATCATAACGAAAAAAAGTAACTCAAAACTTACTAGAGTAACTCTTCACAAGAAATAACATAGCACATCAAAATGACAGCAATAAACAAACTCGCAAAATTGAAGTAGACTACGCCTTTCTTGCTTAATGTTAGCGCCCCAAGTGGAAATCCAGAAAACTAAATTCACGAAAATGCTGTAATGTTCTATTCCGAATAATTCGGGATCCGAATAATGTGGGGTCCGTATAATCCACTGTACAACACTTAAACAGTGTCAAAATATTTACAATTATCAGTCTTAATGAAAATGAGCAAATCACATTGCAACACTTATCACTAAATAAGACAAAAGAATCTTATTGGAGGAAGGTGGAAAAATTCCTCAAATGAGTAAAGTGCTTTGTCTAAAAGATATTCTTTTAGCTGTTTTTTTATATTTTGAATAATTTTGGCCTTTTTTATCTGATCTGGAATAGTTTTTAAAAAGTTTTCCCCAGCAAATGAGGGTCTTTTTTCATAGAATTTTAATTGATGATTTCTTTCAACTGCATTCATAAACCTTGTATTATAAGGATGGATTGCTAGAATTGAAATGAAATGAGCAATGAAATGTAATTACTTTATTTGTCGTTAAATATTATCAAACCGGGTCGCCGGAATTGTACCCCCCGGATTTGTACCCCCCACAAAAAACGCCTACGTCATTTTGACGTCATAGGACGGGGGGTACAAATCCGGCCGCGAACTTTTAGGACGGATAAATTATTATGTATTTTGATCAACTGACATCTCACGGTTGGCTGAACAGTTGCATAATTGATATAAATCCAATTAAACATGGCTTCTTAAGTCCAACCCCGGATTTGTACCCCCCGGATTTGTACCCCCCGTGGCCAAATCTTAAAGTCCTACCCCGGATTTGTACCCCCCGGATTTGTACCCCCCGTGGTCAGATTCTTAAGTCTGACCCCGGATTTGTACCCCCCGGATTTGTACCCCCCGTGGCCGTATCCGTAAGTCCTACCCCGGATTTGTACCCCCTGTGCTCAACTCCATTTTGACGTCCATGGAAATATACCGGGTCAATATTCATTGATGTTGTTGACTTTTTTAATTAGTTCTCGTAAGTCAACGGCTGTTCGTTAAATTATTACCTAATATTATTCTACGAATATGACTTATTCTACGAAAATCGTACGTTGCATGGGTGACGTATGACTTTTATTCAAGTATTTTTGCAATTAATTAAACATTTAACGCAAGCCAAGTAAAAAACGTCGCTTTTTGGTTTCGTTTTTAGAGTATTGTAAATAAAACTTAAGTTTTTAACAGATGAATTGAAAAAGAAGTTCAACCTCAGGTGTTTAACGATCAATCTGGAATGTAATTGAACTCTACGTAGAAGGACGGAAATACATTACTGTTTTCTTACCGTATGAGGGTTTCCCGGGAGGCAGGAGGTCAATAAACATTTTCAAATGCCCTCGGCATGCCTCGGCATTCCTAAGTGGACCTGATGGAATGTACCGTTCCTCCCTCTGTAAGTACAATTGATGGTTTTTGGACGTTAACATATTTATTTTTGGGTATTCTGTACTTTAGTCCGGGATGGTATGTATATTCCGTTCGACTGGCTTGTAAAATTTTAAATAACTTTTGAAAATTGATAATGAGTACCTTTGGATGAAAAAATGACTTGTTGACATGTTTTTCATTCTTATATACACCCCAATCCAAGATGGCTACCAAAATAGAGAAAAAACGAGGTAATCTTCTTTAATGATTCAGTAAATTAATCTCTTGCACAGTGTATAAGTGAATTTTGTGTCATAAGACCACTGCCAATAATTGAAGGGAGGTAGGACCTTCAATTTGACTGGAAAAACATTTTTAGCCGCAATCTTGGATCCGCCATATTGGATGTAGTATATTTTTTTCAAATGTAAACATTGTGTTGTGACTCATTGTTTCAAACTAGATTTTCACGCTGATTGCAATGCCGAAATCCGTTTTTGAAAATCTTTATTCGTTTTTAAGATATACCTAATCAAAGATTTTTCTCATTTAATCCTTATGGGAGTTATAAGCATTGAATATTTTTAAGGATTATATTTCTTATATCTCCGGTTCTAATCAACGTATATAGATCATTTGGGTCTTAAAATACTCAGTATTATAAATTCATCAATTTGAATCAAACTGGAAAGAGACTGAGTGATATTACATAATTAAAAATAAAAAGAGTTTTTTTCTGGAATTTACTTTTGTTAAAATTAAATAACTCAGGGTTTACGTGAAATAAATTGTTCGTTCTGGACTTAAATTACTCGGCAAATAATTGGCTTTCATATGAGCTATAGTAAATTGGAATCAGATGAATTTCAGGTGAGTTATGATCCTTCCTTAAATTTAAAATTTATTTACTTACAGAATTCCTGTTAAGTTTAAGGCTTATAACTCGCCTGATTTGAATTATTAATAGTTTAAATTAAAACCAAAATCAATGTGAGTAACTTAAGGTCTTAGCAAATTTCAAGCCTCTGTTAGAATGGGGGGTACATGTCCTTAACTAAACTAAAAATGTGCAAAAAAAAATTTTACATCGAATGAAGGATCATAACTCACCTGAAATTCGTATGATTCCAATTTACAATATATCGTTAGAAAGCCAATTATTTGCCGAATAATATAAGACCAGAACTGACAATCTATCTAATGTAAAACCTGAGATATTTCATTTTTAACCAAAATAAGTTTTAAAAAAATTAAATTTTATGTTAAATTATGATTGATAATTCAGTCTATTTCCACTCTGATTCAAACTGACAGTTTATTTCATTAATACCGTTATATCACTGAGTGTTTTAAGACTCAAACGACCGTCATACTTTGGTTAGAACCGGAGGTACAAGAATTATAATCCTTAAAAAAAAATGTAAAGCTTGAAATGTCCATAAGGTTTGTACAGAGAAGAATCTTGTTTGGGTATAACTTAAAAACTAATGAAGATTTTCAAAATCCGATTTCAGCATTGCAATCACCGTGAAAATCTAGTTTGTAATGATGGGTCATAACACAATGTTTACTTTTGAAAAAAATTCACATCCAATATGGCGGATCCAAGATGGCGGAAAATATTTTTACCCAGTTAAAGTGAAGTTCCTACCTCCCTTCATTATTGGCAGCGGCATTATGACACAAAATTCGCTTATACACTGCCTAATTGATTTATTTTCTATGTCTTCAGCGCTGTTGACACCATCTTGGACACCATCTTGAAAATGTTGCACTTCCGGTGGTGATATTTAGGTAAACATTTAGTACTTTTATTAGCATGAATAATGTGACAGAAAAACGCACAAGTCACTCTTATAGAAATTTTCCTAGTGTAAAATGGTATCTTTTATTTACTATACCCTTTTTATTTTTAGGCTCGATCATAAGGTCCCTCTATTAGATTATGCCCTCTATTAGATTTCGGTGGTAAGAAAACGAGATAAAAAATGTCAACTGGGCGTTTTTTACCACTAAATATATTGTTAATAATTTAAAATCAGCAAATAAATTTTTACATGCAAATCGAACGGAAGGGTCTAATGCTTAGATATCACCCCGCACTACTTGGAGTATTTGATAAAAACTGATCAGAGATCAATGCAGTGTTGTCCGTTAGAACATATTCTAAAATAATATATATACTGGAGGTTGGCGTCTTGACTACTGATTAAAATGATTAACGAATGCATTCAATAAGAAATCTTAAAATCAAAATCAGCTTTATTTCTGTAATCTACAGTATATTTGTCAAATACCACTGACCTATCATCACACAGCCCAAACTACTCGACCTAGAACCTTGAAACCTTGCATGAACGTTCCTCTCAGGGCATAAGCACCCACTAAGAACGGATTTTTAAAAATTCCTTCAGGGCTACGCCCTATGATACATCAAAGTTTAAATGTTAACGTATAGGGAAGCTCATGTAGTTGTCATGGCAACCTTAAAATTAAATCTGAAATCCAAGGAAGTTTTTCTGTTTTTCAACGGGTAACACCGTGTTGATCAGCTAGTTATTTATATAGAAGTATCAGTCACAGCACTTATTATTTACAAATAAATTAAATATTTACAAAATAAATTCACTAATGCCCTTATTTAATTAGTACCTGGTGAACTAAGCCTTGCTCGGTATTATTTTATGTTTACAATTTATTCCAATTACTATAAATAAAAACAATTCAAAAATATTGATGAATAATAAATGCAATTGTTATTGCTCCAAGTAATTTTCATCTCTCACGCTGAATTTTTCCTAGATGACTGTAATTTGCAAATAGCTGTTATGATGACTTTATTTGTTTAAACTTTCCTTGTTTAGTTCGTTGCCATCATGGCAACTCGTAAGGCCAATGTTAAACTTTACAACTTCAAAATTTACGTTTTACTACATTTTATTACGTTGTTATTAGATTTTCTCTGCAAAGTAATCTGTAGATAACACGTTTATGAGTCACAAGTACATTTTATCTATTAATTGAACACATTTCAAAATGTTGTCCTCGCAGTTCTCTATTAAATATTAATAAGAAAACCAAAACCAAGAGTAATAATCATACAATTTCATAGGTAAAAGAGTAATTTCAGTTCAAAGCCAAGCATAGTTCAAGAGAAATAACGGCTTATTAAGTAAAGAACGGCTTATTAAGTAAAGAATGAAAGCAATACCCTTAAATTTTATTATTGATTCAGGAACATAACTATCAATATATTTCCCGACTTATTTCTTCCTGAAAATTAGCTCATAAGTCTCATGAGAACTTTGCGTCTAAATTTGAACTATTATAGATCACTTAAAAGCATGAAATTCTTTTCCGCGAGCAAAGGATTTCCAACTCCATTGTACCTAGGAACAAATTGTGGTTAAGTTATTTACTAATTTGAAGAACACGTGTCAATCAAATGAAGCAAACTCTTTCCATTGAAAACGTCCAAAACCCATTACTTGCACATACAGAGGGAGGAACGGTACATTCCATCAGGGCCACTCGGGAATTCTGAGGGCATTTGAAAATATTTGTTGAACACCTGCCTCCCGGGAAACCCCTACACGGCGCGAAAACTGTTATGTGCGTTGAAAGTCATTAACTATTACGAAGAACATGTGTCATCAAAGGAAGTAAACTGTTTCCAGTAATAACGTCCAAAATCCATAAATTGCACTTACCGAGGGAGGAGCGGTACTTTCCATCAGGTCCACTTAGGAATGCCGAGGCATGCCGAGGGCATTTGAAAATGTTTGTTGACCTCCTGCCTCCCGGGAAACCCTCATACGACAAGAAAACTGTTATGTACTCCCGCCCTTTTACGTAGAGTTCAATTACATTCCAGATTGATCGTTAAACACCTGAGGTTGAACTTCTTTTCCAATTCATCTGTTAAAAATGTTAATTGTATTTACAATATTCTAAAAACGAAACCAAAAAGCGACGTTTTTTACTTGGCTTTCGTTAAATGTTTAATTCATTGCAAAAATAATTGAATAAAAATCATACGTCACCCATGCAACGTACGATTTTCGTAGAATAAGTCATATTCGTAGAATAATATTAGGTAATAATTAAACGAACAGCCGTTGACTTACGAGAACTAATTAAAAAAGTCAACAACATCAATGAATATTAACCCGGTATATTTCCATGGACGTCAAAATGGAGTTGAGCACAGGGGGTACAAATCCGGGGGGTACAAATCCGGGGTAGGACTTCCGGATACGGCCACGGGGGGTACAAATCCGGGGGGTACAAATCCGGGGTCAGACTTAAGAATCTGACCACGGGGGGTACAAATCCGGGGGGTACAAATCCGGGGTAGGACTTTAGATTTGGCCACGGGGGGTACAAATCCGGGGGGTACAATTCCGGGGTCAGTCTTAAGGAAAATAATTTAATTTCAAACCAATTACGTGTTTATGATTTAATAATGTAATGGGGGGTACATTTCCAGTCGCGGGCTGTTTCTCGAGCGATTTAGGCCCCGCCTCCTGTGACGTCAAAATGACGTAGCATTTTTTGTGGGGGGTACAAATCCGCTACCCCATCAAACCTCCCTGAGGAGATAAAGTAGAAATAAATAGCATTGACTTTATACACTTGTGTATTTATAGTCAATGAGGATGAATTGTAAAAAGGTAAATGAAACATAAAACTTTTCAAAATATAAAGTCGAGATATGGTTAATGTACCTTATTGCCAATTTTATTGAAGTTCTCAAGATGAAACAACAAGGTTGATTTTGCTACTGTTCAGAGCCAAGAAAACTCTCCTCCGTACTGCCGCACACACATTACTGTTAGTGGCACATCACACACACGAACACTACTAACGAACACTACCTTTGGGTCCAGGCAATGCAAAGGTATACAGGGAAATTTTGGAACCCCATTTTTGACTTTGCAGCTTTGTTACGACTAGTTAGGAGGTGAACATATCAAAAGTCTCCGTCCGTAGTCCTTGAGCGGGGGGAGGGAGGGAGGTCTGAAGGTACCATTTTTAGGGTTTTCCAAAATATCTTGAAAACTTTAAACTTTTAGTAATCTCTATTAAATTGGAAAATTAAAGGAAATCAAATTTCCTGGAAGAAAATTATATAATAATGTATACAATTTTATGTAAGTATATAAAATAATAAGTATAAAATAAGCATATTATGTCTACTTTGGTGCAACCGTTTCCAAGGTAAGCATACATTTTATTACTATTTTAACAAATATCCCTTCCACAAAAAATACATGTAAATTTGTGTGTAACATACATGCTTAAAGGGGCAACGCTTTTTCACCTAAAGGAAAATAAACAACATTCATGAAATATTGAAAAAAAATCCAGTAATCTGACACCTCAATCATAAAATTTGATCGAAAATAAAGATGTGGACAGGCTTACAAAAAGGTTGTAGTACGGTAACCACTAATTTGTAATAATTCCTTAATTTTTTTTATTTAACAGAGATTACTAAAAGTTTACAGTTTTCAAGATGTAGGGAAAAACCTAAAAATGGAACCTTTAGACCTCCCTCCTTCCCCCCCCCCCCAGCTCAAGGGCTACGGACGGGGACTTTTGATAAGTTCACCTCCTAACTAGTCAAAACAAAGCTGCAAAGTCAAAAATTGTGTTCCATGCGATTCCCTCTTTACCTTTTTTTGAGCATTCGTTGCCTGGACTATATGGTACAGTACAGCTACAACACAGTCAACTAAAAACCTCTTAACACATTCCGACTGCTGGGTGCTGGACAAAATGTTTGATCGTGTGTGGGCTCCTTAAAACATTTGACTTAACAGATGTTTACGTTCTGAAGAAAACAGCTGGTCATCGAAAGACGTGAATAACTCCCTAAAATTTACTTCGCCAGCAAAATGGTTCCACAGTTTGGTGGTCCTGTCTGATTATGTTGATCTAATATGATGCAGGTTCAAGTTAAAATATTAGTTGCGTCGGGTATTGTTTTCTTATTTTTTAGTTTTGGTCCATTTAAAAAAATGACACTTGACTTAGTTTTTATAGCTTTTGGTTAAGAAACTCCATTTAAACATATTAATTTAATATTGGATGTCAGCCTGGGGTGCAGTGTTTTTACCAGACAATGCTCTGCAGAGTTAGGTAAGTAAGATTTTCAGTTTTCAATCAATCACAAATATATATCACTAGCTAATACCGTATACGTGACAGGTGAATGTGCTACTATCCGCTGGGAATGTGGTCAACTAACTCCAATATGTAGAGGAGCGAACCTGTCTGTAACATCAAGTCTTCACCGGCAATGGAGACATTTTGCTTGTTTCTAGGGTTAGTCGAGCCACTCAATCCGAGTGCCTCCTACCACCTGGCTCTGTTTGACCGGCCGTTTGATCAAGTATAAAGGCCTCCAGTTGTGTCACAATGCATTACACTAGCGAACTGACAGCTATTTGCAGATTGTTCAAAACGATGAGGTTTAGAGAAGAAGAAGAAAATTTGACATGATTGAAATATTGGAGTTAGTTAAACACATTACCAACAGACATTTGCACCTTCACCTGGTTGCAAATCAATGTATACATGGTTACGAATATGATATTGTAATATGAATCTGTAATTGATTGAAAAATTAAAATTATAGTAAATTATAATAATCTAATCTAACCTAACTTCGCAGAGCGCTGTCTAAAGGAAATACTCTCCTCAAGGCTAACACTCTAAAGGGGTGAAAACATAGTGGAGCGGCGAGGCTAGAGGGAAGCGGTGAGCGTAGCCGAGAGCTTTTTAAACCCCGATGGTAGCGGAGCTTGACACGCACATAGTAGAGCAGCGAGGGTAGCGTGGCGAGCCATTAGGCTTCAGTATACATGATTAATAATTATAATTAGTTCTGTCTTTTATAGTCTACAAAATGTCGTCCGACAGTGTTGTATGAGACCTTATGTTAATGTATAACCCTTTGTATGAGAGCAGTGCACTTAAAATGATCGCCATGGGCAGTGTGAGAATTTGTTTTGCAGTGCACTCGGTGAAGACAGAGGGGATAGACTTTAAAGAATACCACACTACCTGTTCTCACAACTAATTGAAGAAATATCCGGATATGGTGTTTCCAGTATGTTAGAATACCCTACAATACCTTTGAAAAGCTTTATGAGCGCCGGAAAACTCAGCTAAAACACGTTTGACCCTCATTTGAATACTTTCATACAGTAAAATGGTATTTTTACTATGTAATTTCTTAATATTAGTGAATAACATCTACACTACACTGACGACACTTGAAATCTTCCTGTCACTGACACCTTTGCATTATCCTCAGTGTAATTCCACTGTATAGGTTTCCGTTTTTACTTTTCATAATGAGCCGAACTTTTAAGCCTTTTTTTGTGATTAAAATGAAATAGCTCCTTTTTCTAAAATTAACTTTTATAATCAGCTCGAATCTTCGTACAAACCAGTTGAAGGTCATTTAGGCTCATTTCCATTCGTGAACTGATAAAATAAAACGTTCGGTGTCCATAGTAAACACACCTCATATTGGTTCAACCAGCTAGGCTTGACCTAACCCTCGACGTAAAGAAATCGGGGTAGAATTAACGAGCGGAGAGGCTAGCGGGTCGACGCGGGAACCAGCGTCCATCCCCGCTCCACTATGTTTTAGCGCGTTTAGCTTCATGTATTGTTTTTAACCCGCTCAGCTACGCTCTCAGCTACACTCTAGCCTCGCCGCTCCACTATGTTTTCACCCAAGGAAAATGTAATTTGTTCACATAAGTTAAAATGGAGTTTCATAACAAATATTTATAAAAAAACTTAACTAAATATATTTTTTTCAAGTTGACCTAACTTAAAAAATATATAACTTCCATCCAAATAAAAAAGTTATGTGATAGAAATGAAAAATATACATTTTGCCACTAAGAATTGAACCCAAACCAGCAGCGTAGTGATTCATGGACATGACCACTGGACTACAAAACCATATCGCTGATGATGTCATTTTTAAGAACTTATTCACCTGTTTCAATGATCAGCTGTTCAATGACAAATTTCTTGAAAGGGTTATACACGACATCGTCAGTTATAAGTAGTTCAGTGATGTTATATTGAATATTCCAAAAATCAGTGCAGTTTATTAGTTTGATGCGTAAGTTGGGTATCGATGTATTGTCGTTCGATCTTATGATCCGAGTCAAATTCTGAAACAGTACTTAATTTTGGCTATTTATAGATTCAAGTAACATCGAGTTATCAATTTCAATCATGCATTTGATATTACAATTTCTGCCGATGAGAGGGATCTAGAAGTTTCACCCACTATAATAAACTTGAGCAAAACAGGGGACTCAATGTTGACCATTATTATACAGGTTAAAGATCGTTATATTAGGTTTGCTTGTGTCATTCATCTCTATAAATGTTAGGTTATTATATTGTGTGGCAGATCTTAACAGGTTTGGGAAGGGACTCAATAAGACCTTAATCGACCATTAAGCTACAATAAATAACAATAGGCTTCATCAAAAAATGTTTACGACAATTGAAATAGTCTGACACTTTAGGGATTTCGGAATGAACAGGGAAAGAGAGGTGAAGGATTATACAAGGAACAAATTTAAATTAAAATGAATCCACAGCGATATAGAATGAGTTTAGGAACGTTAACATGGTGCAAAAAGACTTTAATAGCCATGAAAAGTGCAATGTAGAAATTGCTAAAAATAAAAATTTAATTGAAAAATATTTTACCACAGTTGTAGATTGTATTATGTTTCAACTATTATCAGTTTCATAAATTATAATTCATTCATAAATTATCAGTTTCATCATTCATTCAAATAATTTACAGCTTTTGACTGACATAACAGTTTTAACAAGTTCAGTTATACTGAACTAAACCTCATATACGGTAATAATATTGTTTAAATCATTAATTAGGCATTGCTACTTTGGCAGTATTTCTCCACCTGAAGTAGTTTTGTAAGAATTTAGATTTTTAATTTTTTACAAATGTTTCACTGATAATTTCACTGATAACGGTAGCCTATGCAGGTAAAACCATTAAATGTGTACTAAAAAGAGTTGTGTAAAAAAGGTACATGAGAGAAAAAGTACTAGTAAGAATCACTTCTTACACTTCAAATATTTTTTTTGTCACTAGTGAATTGTTATACTCTCAAGTAAGCATTCAAACTATACTTTCCTTTCTCAAGGTAGCTTTCAAATTAAACTTTCCTTTCAGAAGAATATCGCATACTGGTTTGAAAGATAATGATTATAGAATGACAAGGCAGAAATCTTTATGCACATGATTTATAGCTTACAATTATGTGAGTGAGTGTGCACTGAAATTTAACGACTTTATTTGTCATTAAATACTATCAAACCTCCCTATGGAGATAAAGTAGAAAGCAATAGCATTGACTTAATACACTTGTCACTTTTGTCGTGTGACTATAAATGTCAATGACGATGGATTATAAAAAGCTAAATGGAACATTAAACATTAAACTTGTTCAAAATATAAAGTCAAGACATGTATAAAAAACTATTTGCTCAAGATGAAACAACAAGGTGGATTTTACAACTGTCGAGAGCCAAGAATGAAATTGACTGAGAATGTCAACATCGTTATAAGATTGACCCAGCTGTGTCAGCCTCTAGCTTTAAACTGTCTTTTGCTTATTATTATTTATTTATTTATTTATTTATTTATTAACTCAAAAGTACAATTACAATAAGCCTCACTAACCCTAGCTTAACAGCGAGGTCTTAAATTCTACCACATTAGTAACGATAAGGAAAACAATTTAAATCTAGGCACAGGTGGGCGTTGTTCGACTAAATGATTGTTCTGCAGTCCAAAATAAAATTATGATGAATAGAACTATTGCCGAAACTGACTATATTACACTTATTTGTTAATCTTAATTAAGTATATTGACAAATCAAATACAATAAGAGTCCAACAGTTATAACAGAGAGAAAAAAAAAATTAAATAAGGATAGTATGAATAAGCTAGGTTGGTGCACCTGTTGCGGCTTTTGGAAAAATCAGAAGTCAGCTGGTAACTGACATCCTGAACAGGCGGAAATGACCCCGGATGAAAATAGCCATGCCACTCCACTCTGCTACTGTTTGTCAATCACCAGTTTTTCTTTAATAACTTCTTACTTTAGCAATATTGCATATAAACCTACTAAGCAAAGAAATAATTGATTTAATTGAGTCAAGCTTATTCATCCAACCTTCTACCACTCATTTATGTAGCATTACTAACCACTGTGCACACTAACAAGAGGCTTTAGCAATATGGCTGTAACACTTATAATACTTTGTAACTAACCATTTGATGTATAATTAATTAGTGTTTCCCATGGAACTAATTTGTTGATGGGTCTACCACAAACAACTGGAGAAATGATTTATTCTTCCAGCAGCAAGATTGTGAGTTTGTGTTTTACTGTGATTGTGACAAGTGTTTGTAAAGTGTTTAGAGTTTTATTGGTAAAGTGCTAGCAGGGTTTAAGCTGCGGTCGCATTTGTCGCAAAATGCGACATGCTCCACGAAAATGCGACAATATTCAGACAGGCTGTCGCCTTTTTGCTACAAAGTAAAGAGTGGAAATTATTTAACTTTATTGCAGAAAATAAAGTTAACCAATAACAAATTTAACCAATACAAATCTCAATAAAAGTCCATTTACTTCCACAAATTACTTTTTATGACTTTAAAATAAAATAAGAGTTAATTATAGAATGTAGTCGTCAACGTAACCCTCGATCAAATGCCGCGTCATTAAGATCCACAGTCAAAAAGAAGACTATAAATAGACACAGAGAATGTGTAGACGTTCTATAAGTTCTCTGTGCTAAAGAGCAGTTGGGGCGCACTCTGTAGTGGCCGAGTCACCAAATCTAGGCGAGCTGTGGCGAATGCGAGAATGTGCGGGGCTAGTTCGCCACCGCTTGGAATGATATGGAGTCGAATAATCAATATAGTCATTTGATAATTTCAGTTTCAAGTCATGAATATCCTATTTAAGGGGAAAGAAACGGTGCAATGGATTATGCGGGGATTTTTAAAGAAACTGCCGTGTAAAAGCAGGGATTTTCTAAACTCACGGTGGGTAAAATCACATGGCCATTCTGGCAACACTGGCGAAAACAGACGTCTCAAAAACGATGATGAGAAATATAGTTTGAGGTTATAATGTTCGATTAAGTTGTTTTGGTTTGAAGACATTTGCTATAACTTAATGACATGCGATAAAAAGGCTAAAAGGAAAATAATTTTGCTACAACTCTCAAAGAGCTTGTAGCATCTTTGCACAAAGAAGTTTTTCCCAGCTTAAACCCTGAGTGCTAGGCCTACGTGTTTTTATTGGATAAACTTCTAAATGTGGTGAGTTAACCTTTACTAACCATAGACTTAAAAATGAAAATTTTGATTCTAGAAGGAAAAAGTTATTTACAAAAAAGTTTTATCTTTCACTAGTAGGCCTATACAGTAAACTACTCAATTATTCAAATTTGATTTTTTTTACATTGACAGTCAAGTCAAAAATTCCTTATTCATTTTCATACATTTTGTACATAGTCTAATCAAGATAGAAAATGAAATATAACGGTAGGTTACAAAATGTTTAGTGGATTATACTAAAAGTAATTAATATATGCTTTTTAATGCTTATGACAAAATAAATAACGAGTTAGAATTTTAGGAGTTAAGACAAATATTATCGCATTTTTAAGAAAGTAACCCTTTACGATCGTAAGGCCAGCAGGACTGGCCACAACGCACTCAGTATCTGGTCGGAATTAATTTCTATATAGCCTGGTTCCACCTGTCGGACGGCCAGCTGTACTGGCCACGCCCCACTCTACGTCAGCTCCGCATCCATCATGGCGGCTCACTGCCGTCAGCTCGGGATTGTTTTTATTTTAAGCCAGCAATGTTATCGTTGGGTATTTTCACTATTCAATGTTGCAAGCCTGCCAATCATTTAGTTAAATAACTCCTCACTAGGTTGCAGCACTCTACAGGCATCAGGCAAAATTTAGAAAAACAAACAAAATCATATGTTATCGGCACTTATCGGCCAGTCCTGCTGGACACCCAATCACAAATGACAACTGCTATGGAAAAAATCTGACTTCTGTACGTTAATGATGGCGGCCAGTAAAGCTGGCCTCACAATCGCTACGGAATAGCGGCAAATATTCAATTCAATCGCAAAGGGTTGCATGCCATTTATGCTGATAAACTATTCAGATACTTACAGGTAAATGTCCATGACATTATGTCATTTTTGCATTTTCAAGAAAATTATTAAAAACGCATGCCATTTATGCTGATAAACTATTCAGATACTTACTTATTCAGGTAAATGTCCATGACATTATGTCATACACTAAGGCGAATGCTTTCTTAGACAACATTGATACATACAAAGGGAACAATATTTATAAATTGTACCCACTGCACATTTTAATAAGCTTGTCTTGAAAACTTTTTATACAATTTCTATTTTTTTTATTTGCTTTTGAAAACATCTACCGCACATCTTTGTTCACTTCTAATTGGTGCAAAGTACAAATACGAAAAATTATATTCCTTACAAAATATGTCAATTGCTCATCAATTCCAGTATTAAATTTGAAGTCAATATCTCAAGTGGTATAAAAAGTTATCTAAAATTATTTGAACAATGCATTCAGGGAGATAAAAGCTAAGCAGAAACCTAGGAGAAACTCCAATGTTGTTTTACTGTGTTCATGTCATTGGGTCCAAAAATAGAGCAAAACTGAAAACATAGATTTGGTGAATTTTTTTCGGATGCAACAACACCTTGTGATCAGACAAAGTATTTAAAGATGATAAAAGAATCTGTTCGTTGGGTCCAAAACATTTCTCCGTTCACAGGGTCCCAAGTATTCAAACGCTCTTGTATTGATGTGTCCAAAGAGCCAGGCTGTGTGTGTCACTGGGTCCAAAAGTATACTAACACTGCTTCACAACAGACCTCCTAGCCAACGTTGTCAGCTGTGATAAACAAGAAGACTGCCGTATATGCTAAATGCGTTACAAATGTTGAAGTCAGTGGTTAGGTTAGGTTTCCAATTGCCATTGCCCTTATTGGAGGTCTATTGTAAGACAAAGTTATTACACCTTTAGATCCAATGACATAGCCAAGCTCTTTGGACGTAACGATACAAGTGTAAATGCTCTGGACCCTATGAACGGACAATATTTTTTGGACTCAATATACACACTTTGTTCTAAAACTATACTGTATTTACTGAGTCTGTTCACAAGGTCATATTTCATTGCATCCAAGAAATATTTTACTGCTCTACGTTTTTAGTTTTTCAATTACCTCAGTTATTTTTGGACCCAACGACACAACCTTGATTCTTGGACCCAATGAAACTCTTGTTACAATTTTGGACACTATAAATACGACAAATATTTTTTTAGGTAAAATGAACAGATTTTTAGTTTTGAACCTAACACTTCAACCCAATGAAACACTTCTAAGAAATTTCATATTGATAGAAACATTCGTCTATATTTTCATAACCTACAGCACCTACAGTTTTTTTTTCTGATATCGTATATTTTTTCAAATAAAGTACGGTATTAATTTTTAAAATTAATCTAAATCATTTAGTCTATTGCATTTCAAAAGTATCATTCACAACCAAACACTAAAAACTTAGCAAAATATAACATTTATTTTAGTTCTAAAAAAAACCTCAAAAACTGTTATAGTCCAACAGTTAATGAAAACCTCACATATAAACAAAGCTTACAAGACCCAAAGTTCAATCTATTTTGAAAAAAAACTCATTAATGATCTCGGCATAAGTGGGTCACGCATGTTAAGACCAAAAGTGGACCACTGACGTTATTTACGTAACAAGCCCCTGAATTGTTAATGCTTGCATGACTTGGTTAATTGGACGGCTTTGCATCCTCGCCGACATACGCTCGGTCAACTCCCGATGGAGCAGATCCATTTATAGCAACCACTCAACTGAATTTATTTCCTCAATAAATGTAGATTGTTATTACTAGTATGACTTGCCTTTCCAACTAAAAAAAAATATTTTTTTCATGATTATGTTTTTTTTAACAGTACTTTCTTGTATTTTTACATTATAAAACCACAAGATAAGCTCTAAATTTGTAGTTTGCTTTTAAGTGATAAACAAATTAGATGGAGCTGAAAATTTTATATTTTGTGGACAAAAGTAAGTTAAAAGATATTTTAGAGTGTCATCAACAGTGGAAGAATCTCCCTAGCTCTGCTTAACTTTCCATATCCTATTTTTATGATTTTTCTGACCACAAACGATTTGTAGTCCAGCGGACTTCCTCTTGTTCGGAATCAGGCGGTTCGGACATCGGATGGTTTCCGGAGGACAACTTCTCCGAAATCAGTCATCGCCAAACATTCGCCCGTGGACGGGTTTCTCATGCCATAAATGACAAGAAACACATTGTTTGTTTCATCTACCTCAAGCCAAGCACAGTAATTACTGATTTTTTTTTGTGTTACATTATTTATTTAATGTAAAGACACACAATTTATTTTATTTTTAGTACTTTTGATAGGCCTCCGGATGGTTCGGCCTCCAATGTGTCCAAACTATAGGGAGTCTTCTGAATTGAGGCTTCCCTTCATTCTTTTTAAGCAAATATAAGTTTTTTGTCAGTTTTATTAGGGTAAAAAACATTTAATGATTTAATCTATGGCCTCTACAATCCCCTTGGATTCCCTTAAGCCTCTTTAACATAAATAAACAGAATTGACAAAATAGGGAAAATAAATTGTATTGTGTTGCTGGAATCAATTAGAGTTTAACTCGAGCTGAGGTAGACCAGAAACTCAAAGTAAGCGACATAAACAAATCACTTGTTAACCATAACTGAGAATCATTCTAATTTGTCTCTCTAACTTTCAAGTTTAAAAAATTGCAAATTGATCCTATCAGTAAAAAAAGATTACAGCTTACAGAGGCCACAGGAGATAATTTTGATTATTTAACTAGAAATAGGGAAAAGTCGTCACAATTTACAGCTTTTCAAAAATAAACCTATAAATACTGGGTCAAAATTATACAACAAACATCCTTTTGAAATTCAAGCAAAGATATCTTACAATTTTTATTTGAAACTTAAAAGATTTCCCATCAGCAAGGCAGCGTATTCTTTTCAGAAATATGCAGTATAAATATGGTTTGTTATATTGCTGGTAAAGCAGAACTTTAACATATTTTTGCTGGCAGTTTTTATAACTACGCCTACACATTGTTAAATCTTTGGAACCGTTCATTTTGTAATGCTATTTTTTTGTACATCATGTTATATGCTAACTGACAAATAAAGAAATATTGAATTGAACTGAATCATATTCACCAAACAATAGCCGTTATCAATTAATAGCTTAAATAATAGATAATGTTTAAGTAACAGTTACTGTTACAACAGTTATACGAAAATAAAGGTTTAGCTTAACACGTGGACTGTACTCGCCAGAAAAATAACAGTTACTAAATAAGTTCAAATAATAGGTAATTTTTAAGTAAAAGTTACCGTCATAATAGTTAATGTAAAGTAACAGCTATGCTCACCAAATAACTGATATCAATTGATAGTTTAAATAATGTGTTATGTTTACGTAATTAACATGAAACGCGTCTCGCAGCAGAATTCACACAAATAGACACCTTTGGCAACCGTAAAAGGTAAATATTATTAAATATTTTACAGGTGTCTAGGCTACAACTAACAAAAGAAAAGAACAAAAGTATCGGTTACTCACCACTCCTTGTTGTCGCTGGCCATGAGTTTGCGCGTCTCCTCGCTGTCGTGATGTGCCGGCGGCTGGTACGCGATCTCCGACACGGGTCCGTACTGCGCGGTTACCAACAGATCCGTTGACGGGTTCACAGTCAGTATCTGGGTACAACACAGCTAGCGCTACATGGGTAGGCGAGGCGCGGCAGAATGGAACGTAAAGATGGCGGTCCACACAGATTCTGGGGATTTTTTTTCGGATGGGGAAGCCACCTCTCCCTAACCCTATCATCCCTCCCTCTCCCCCTTTCACTGTAATACGTTGCAGAAACCTCCGACTTCTCATTCCTATACAGTAGACCCCCTCTTGACACTGAGGGGGCTGGACCTAACTCGAATAACTTAAAAGGTCGGTTAAAACGGGTAATCCTCTAAACACCCTAAAAAAAATGAAAGCTCTATTGATTTAAGGTTCTGTCAACATCATTCTAAAGCCATTCGTTGATTATTTGGAAAATAAACCTTCATTATCAACTTATATTCCAAAATAAATAATGTCACAAATAACCTCAAAACATAGTCAAAACAACACCTTTTTAAAGTAAATCGTTGACTGTTAAAGAAAAGTTCTTATGTTAACACCTTTAATGACGAGTACATATATTTTCAACAATTTTTTTGTAATGCGTATTGATTGTCAATGCATCTATGTACGCTATCATAAATTAATAAATGCTGTATTAAAAATATTTTAACCTGTAACTACCTGTAGAGTTGAATGTAATGTTCCCATCACCGAGTGTGAAAATGAAATGCCGCAATTCCTAGAAAAGGGCGAATAAACCAAACTTTTAATATTTGATCAGCAAGGGCGGATAGTCCGATTGTCGGTTAAAACGAGGGCAGTTAAGGGGGGTCTACTGTACACTAATTTTTTGCTTCAGGACCATATTTATATCCTATTTTTTCCGCAGAACCATGTATTAATCTTATCCTATATACTTTAAAAGAAGCACTTGTACGGGCAACGTATTTTGCCCAGGAAATTTTTATCTTCTTCTTCCGTTATAGGGTTTTTGGCCACAAGGAATCATTTGGACTGAGTCACAAGACTGGGAAAAATCTTATCTTCATCCTAAAGCCCTTTAAAGTGCTTATGTTTTTGTTATGGACAATTTTAACCGTAACAGCTATTCATATATTCAGGCTGTTCTTATTATTTTCTTCCAGGCTAAGCTCAGACTCCCAGTGATTTTAGATATTTTACATCCTTTTTGTCCACCCACTACATTATGTTTCTTAATAAAAATTATTTTTTAAAGCAACAGAACAAATGTTTTACTACTGCAATATTTATCCCACCCTTTAATTTTATTTTTACAATTTTGTTTCTTTACTATTATTACTATACAATGAAAATGCTGTATCCTAAACTGCAAGAAAAAAGTCAAAAGTTCCAATGCATTTGTAACAAATTATTCTTCGTCAAAAGTTATAAAAAAACACAAATTTTGGGCTATTATTCCTGCAGATTCTTTTGGAAAAGCCCTGTGATTCATTTTACTACTTAATCGTTAAAACTGAAATTAAATAGGGCCGCTTTGATTTTCCTCTGATAAAAAAATTTTACTCCAAGAGGAATTTGTAATTTTAAATATGACATTAAATCAAGAAGAAGGCGAATGGCCTTTCTCCATTGATGTAGCTAGCTGGATCAACCACAGGAAGCATTTTGTTTCTTCAAGCCGTGGTTTGTGAAAATTACAACCGTTAATTCAGTGCCAATGATAACTTCCAATTGAAAGGAAATTTACGGCTGCAACAAAACAATTACCAATCACTCAACAAGTGGGAGTAGCTTTGTTTAAGCCACAAATGGCCATTGTAGACATTTCCTCATTTTATCAGCAACGATTAATCAGCCAAGCAATTTTTGCAGTTACTTTCTCTGAACTAAGCTGAAAACTTGAGTTCCAAAATAAGCTAGTGAAATCCAGCAAATAAATTTACTGTTATACATAGCCAAGGGGGTGTTATGAGGCATGGGGGAGGGAGCGGGATTCAAGTGTTAAACCCCATTATTGGACATTGAAAATCTGATGCCCTTGATGGCCATCCAGGTAAAAAAGTAAGAGTAAGTAACATCCAAATTCCATAAATAGAAATTATAGTTGTCACAATTTTCTTTTGTCCATATTCATTTAATTTCTTATCTGTGTGGACCATAAAACGTGCTATTGCAACAAAACAGAAATAAAACATGAAGCAGCAGCAAACAAAAATAATGTGAGGCTGCAGTGGGTATTTTCTCATTTTCTTTGAGCAAAAGATCTAAACTTTGCGAGAAGTAAGGTAAAAAAAGAAGGAAACGTTTAATTTAGATCTTAATGTTCATGTACAAATTATGCTATATCTTATCAATGTCGGAAAATAAATAGAATTATGCAATGAAAAGTAGTAGTATTATGTTACACCCAATTTTCAATTTGAAAATACCCACTAACAGCCAACAAAAAATAAAAATAAAAAGGCAAACACTGACGAAAATCATAAGATGAGGTGAGATGTGACTAAGCTTAATACTTAACGTCTAAAGAACTTAAACTGTGAATTATTGTGTTTGAACTACAACTATCTATATATATTTATAATTACGTAAGGGAAATTTTTGCGCAAAAATTATGAGCGTTTGGCAAGTTTTAGGATGATGGGAGAAGGCTCACTTAAAGGTCTCGACGCCATGGACTCGGGAAAAATACTGAAATTGCTTGAAATTCACCAGGAATTGAGAAATAACGTAAAAATCTGTCATTTAAAAAGCATTGGGATCGTAAGACGTCTGCTTTGTTTACATGAAAAATTTGATGCTGCTTATTGATCGAAAACCATGTGCTAGATAGGCCTAATTACAAATGAAGGATCTAAAAGCCAGCTTAAAATGAAGGTATTTTGTACTATAATAAAGGCCTGTTGTGATTAAGACGAATTATGACTCATGATAAGGGGCTTTCAGCCCCTTTGAGTCACTAGTCTAAATAAATAAATATGAATGATACAACTGTAACATTACAGTAAAACCTCACTTATCCAAAATTCGGGAACAGCCTCTCGAAAGAAATAATTTATCAAGAAAAAACTGAGGATGTAATTAATTACTTAATGTTTAATTAAAGTGGTAATATGAGTTCCATAAAACCGTTAACGGGATCAAAATTATTACTAAAAAAGATTGACTTTAAATTTTAAAATTAATATTCAGAACTATATTGACAACACTTTTAGAGGCCCTAATGAAATTATTCCAATTTTAGAGGTTTCATCATGAGCTAAAAAAACTTCATTCGCAGAATTATATATTTTTCCCAACGAAAGAGATAAATCACTCATGACAGTGTTAACAAATAAATTTACTTTTCTAATTGTGATAAACAATTTAAAACTATTTTTTTATATAGTTTATACATCAAACTAAACACTAGGTTCATCATCAGGTTTATATACCATCAAGTTTATCATAAGGCAAAATAAATTGTTTTGGTTAGAAATAGAGGTGTGCGGATAGTGAATTTTTGGATCGGATCGGATTCGGATCGGATAGCTTATGTTCGGATCGGTGTCGGATCGGATAACAACAGGTTCGGATCGGATAATACCGGATTCGGATATTTACAGCGCGGCGTAATGAGCAGATTTAAGTTTTCTCATAAGCCTAAGGTAATTGCACCATATTATCCTAATGTGTAAGGTAAGATTTGCCTTGATAGGGTTGTGTTGTTGATTGTTGTGATATATTGTTTCCAATATAGGCCAAATGTCAATTATTAAAGTATGCAAATGTTCATCTAAATATCTGTTAAGAATTTAGAAATTCATTGATTCCCCTTAAGCATAGGTAGTATATAATAAGATTAGGCCTAAATCAATTTCAGGATTTGCAACTTAAAAAATCCTTTTTCAATGTAACCTAAATTTGTCCACTATTAGGCTTCTGACTTTGTTTGTTTTTTTCCTTATTTGATCAGGGACTAGGCCTAAGTGACTAGACAAAAGAATTAAATATAAAACTTGATTCACCAATCACCTCATATTTGAAGAAAGCTTTACATTTTTATTTATGATTTGATGCCTGACAACCTAGATTTTGATTCACTACCCAATAATACTAAAAAAAACAAAATAAGTCTGAGCAGTAAACTTAAGCTAAATTTCAAGATAAGTTTCAAATGTTGTAAGTTTCAGTATTAAAGCTTGGTCATTTAATTAGAACAAAGGTCTATTTGTTTTATATCACAAACAACAAGCAAACTCACTAATTATTTTCATAGACGTAGGTTGTCAAGTCGCATTGTACTGTTATCTAAGAATGTCCATTTTAATCACGTATTGAAGATAAGGCCGGCCGGCTTTGACAAGGCTTAAATCGTCAAAGATTAATATTACAGCAAAATAATAAAAACTTATTTGTGATCGTTCAACTTTCTATTTCTATGTAGGTAATTGTTTAATTGATAAATAAAGTAATCTGGCGATTGAATGAAAGACGTTCTTGAGTTATTTCAGCTTTTAAGCAGACGACATTCAAAAATGAAGTGAGATAGAAAGACAAAACAATGAATGAACAGGTTCGCCAAATCTTTGACAGCCCAAAATTATTGTAGGCTTTTTATTTTATCGTATCAACAGGCCACTTAAGATATTTATGGCCAGAAATAGTCGTACGAAACATCAACACGACTATTTATTTATGGGGTATTTACGGGATATTTCGTTTTCGAAATTCAAGACGACTGTTGGACACTGTCGACACTGCCGGTCAATGGCGAACACTGATTTCTCTTGATTGCGATTCTTCCTCATACCAATCGATGTTTCGTCGGTATCGAGACAGAACTATTATAGGATGTACTACTATTTGTTAACTGATTTAATGCTAAGATACAAGAATTTATCTTAAGAAAATGTTTGTTATCATGTCGGGTATTGCGCAGTAATCTGATCGTATACAACGATCTCGATCTAATCACGAGTACTCACGAGTCGCAATATCGGCAACCGAAATACATTGCTTGATGCATACCACTACATAATCGCATCGTGTTGAGGCGTTGTTCTAGCCGCTATCGCAACCGTCGCATTTCAAAGCGTCGTCTTTGCTCCGCGATGTTTTCTGTCACTAATGTACTTTCGTCGGCAGTGACTTCTTTTGTTTGGAAGACTTTCCTTACTTGAAAATTTGATCTTTCTTTTACAATTTACCCCAAAAAATGCAGTTTATCCGATAGAGTCGGATATCTAGTCAGTCTTACCGGATAGTTATAAAACCCTCGGATCGGATTCGGATATCCGATCCGATCCGAATCCGATCCGAGTTTTCGGATATCCGCACACCTCTAGTTAGAAATGTACCACATTCAAAAAATTTGTTTTGATTCTATATAAAAAAATGTTTTGGCTTTTTTAGTATTCCACTGAAAATTATATTAATACTAAAGGGATTCTAAAGGGATCAAACAAAAGTTACTTATCACAGATATTTTGGAATCAGTGAGGTTCTACCGCAACACGGACCGTGGCTCAAAAGGTGAAAGGTATAAATATAACAATCTGGAGCGAATTAAGGTCAATCACTGCGACCCTGGAAATATCACCCATTCTCCAAGGTTAACCACTCTGTCGCAGGCTATTTGACACTTCATCCTAACTGTCTGTTACTTCCCCTTCCTACATCTATATGTAAATAAGTTTTGGATTTCCTATAGAATTAAGAAATTAGAAAAATCACTGGTTCTAATTAGAAAAATTACTGGTTCTAGTAATTTTTCCATCAACTTCAGAATATTTTATTTTACTGAAAACAGTTTGACCTTTTGTCCTTTGGTTGTTTGTCAGCAAGAAGTTAACTTTTTTCTTCCCTTTTTAACAATTAATCAAAGGATCAATGAAAGACGATGATTGTATGAAAACAAAGGTACGCTAATTTGACAACAAAACAAATATTTGACAAACAAACTCAGAAAGACTGTCTCGACTTATTGATCTTGTGTTAGTTATTCTGTTAGTGTATCAGGTCTATTTCTAAAATGATATTGATAAGTTAAAAGACTCTGATAATGGCCCTCACTTGGCAGTCAATATTTGACCAAGACCATTACTTATGACTATTTCCACATGCGATCCATTTCTTGAACATATTTATGTTACCTAAAATTAGATAACAAACGCAAATGAGAGAAAAGTGGTTTCCAAATTTTACTAGAATCACTCAATATTTGTAATATATTTTTTTGAATATTCGGACAATTTTATTAATGTTTGAGACATTAAACAATTAATTCTTTCTACAATTAGAACCTTCATATGTAACATCATTGTGGAGGGAGGTAAACAAAACAAATGTAAGACCAAATTTTGCTCATAACATTCTAAAATTCAGTGTGCAAAGCCTTCATATCTGTAGGCCTACCTGATAAGAAACATTTGAGTCCCTAACATGTGTAAATGTTATAGCATTTTCTAATCTTAAACTTGCTGCTTTTTCATTTATCTTCAACTTAATGAACAAAATCTATAAATTTACAGGAAATTAAATTTTCCTGTATACTGTATTCTTATCAGTTCCTTTACAAAACCTTTCTCGTGTTTCAAAATGAACTGCACTGGATATTTTAAAAATCCCATAGGCCCCCTTTAGAAACCCCTTTAGAAAACTCGTCAAATAGAAATACAATATCGTATCACAAAATTTACCTTGATATCGAACTATTCTTGAACTAAAATTAAAGTTACTAGAACCAGAAAACATATGAGGCTTGATCAAAAGGTTACAAGATCAGACAATAATCAAATCCTCAGTCGTTCAAATTGTTTTGAAATGTGTGGGCTAAACAATTTTGTGCGGAAATTTTTTAGGAAATTTTGCCAGGGCATTTTTTAGAAAATTTCCCTGGACACTTTTGAGCAAATTTTCCCGAGGTATTTTTGGGCAAATTTTGCCAGGACACTTTTGAGCAACTTTTGTTAAGACAGTGCCTAGGCATTTTTAACAAAATAATTATGACAGGTCAATTTTGAGCAAATATAGCCAGGTAATTTTTCAGAAAATTTGCCAGGTCATTTTTGAGCAAATTTAGCCAGGTCATTTTTGAGCAAATTTTGCCAAGCTGCCATTTTTCTATTCCCACTCTCACCTGTCCGTTGCTCACTTGGTTGTCCAGCTGCCTGGCGAGACGTTGTTCTTTACTCGGCAAACAAGGACATCCCTTTCGCCGCCGCACTATCCTGACGTAGACACCTGCGAAAGAAGAACGATTGTGGTTGTTTAAAATATATTTATTTGAATTTTTATTGGTGTAACCTGCGGATAACCATAAAATATCAAATGGTTTGAATGCCTGCTCATAATTGCCTGGTAATCCTTCAATCGCACTATGCAACTAGTTTCGCCTACTCATGTAGGCATCTTCGGGCTTCTCTAAGAGAGGACGATTTTCCATGAAAAGGAATTTTACATCTAGAGAAGCCCGAATATGCCTACATGATTAGGCGAAACTAGTTGCATAGTACGGTTGAAGGATTACCTAAAGCAGATATTTAAACCATTTCATATTTATTTGTTCATATGAAATCAAATAACCGTAAAACTTTGCTTCTCAGGGAATGAGATTTTTCTTTGAGTGACTTACTGTTCGACCTAGGCATAGGCCTGGTTCCAGTTTATAGGTAATTCTTAGCTGTTTTCAACTTAATGTATGCTCGGGTTTTGACTTACAGGGGTCCATTGAGTACACATCAAGATATAAAGGTAAACTTCGACTTAACTTGATTGCTTCGACTTACAGAGAGAAAGTAAAACTGACAAATTATTTTGCGTCATGCAAGGCTTTTATTTCGACTTGAACAGGTTTATCCTGGGGAATAGAAAATAGTTTGAGTTGTTGAGAGTTGACTGTAAAAGAAAATAAAAAAGTGCAAACTACAATGATCAGTGTTGTGGCTAAGCTGTACAAGTGCAAGTGTACGTGGCAAGTACAATTTGTCAGTAGCCAGTGAAAAGTAGCAATCCTTTGTTCTTAAACAAGAGATCCTTTGTGTACAGTTTCTCTAGGAAACTTCTATTTGTCAGGCTTCTAAACCAGGCTTTTTGGAAGGTTTCTTCCCTAGCTTAAAGTTCAAAAACCGCTAAAAACTCATTGTCATTTACACCTTCAGTTCTCATAAATAATATTTATTTTGATATAGGCTACCTTTGTTAAGATAAAAAGTTGTAGCGTGTTAATTGTGATTCAAAAACCATTTTACTGTTGTGATAATACATTGCGTTTAATTTTACAAACAGCATATTTTCTAGATGAGACAACATAAATTATGAAACCAGTCTACAACTCTTTATCTGAATAGTTCTGTAGTAAACTAAATATTATTTTGATTATTAGTAGTATATTATTTTGAGAACTGGAAGCGCTAAATGAAACCATGTTTCCTCTTGCACAGCAAAATGTTTCAAAACTTAACATGGAGTATCATGGAGCAGTAGTTTCCTCAGTTACTGCTAGCGTCAAAGTAAAACAAAAATTAATTGCCTCAGTCAGGGTAGAGGACCTTCTTACAACACCCTAAAACATTTAGCAGGAGAAGCATTACATATGACAGAATTAATGTTATTATTAAATAAGAGTAAGAATAGGCTACCATTCATTTTCATAATAGCATATCAAACTATACAAATCATTTACATACACTTTAAAACAAGCACTGTCTTAATTACAAATGAGAATTTTACTAATGAACATGGTAAATCACGTATTTAACTAACATTCCATTATTTCCATTTAGCCCTTTACACACAGGGGTTTGGGTAATAGTATAGGGTTCTCACCTTCAATCTTTTTACTATTTTAATACAACGTTCTTTAGGCTTAACTTGTAATAGAAACAGGAATTTTTTATGTCGCAAATGTTGTTTTTAAATGGAAACTCTACTAAAACATTGTATTTACAACATAGGCCTATAGGTTAACCGTAACTTATTACGTATGGCATCTCAGTAAGTATTTAGTAATGTACTAATAATAAGAAGAGGATAACCAAGTAACGTAACTAAATCAACTAACCACAAACTACTATTTTTATGTATATAAGATTGTTTTATTAACTAAAATACATTAAAACTATAATTATGTTGAAAATAACTAATGACTTATTCATACTAAAGGTTTAAATAGAGTAGAATAAACAAAGAAAAACAAACATAAGTAGTCCTTCTCACTCAAGAAAAATATTGGGAAAAAGTACAATTTTACCAACCTAATGGCACTATGATCTGAATTGGATTATCAAATAGAGGTTGTAGACAGGTATGTTGTCATACTTGGGTTGCCAATTCTGTAACTGATCATAGTCAATTATGTGAACACAGCTGTTTCTGTTGCTATGACTGCTATCGTATGCGGGTACCTAACCTAACCTAACCACTGACCTGTCAACAGTTTTGTGTTAGTTTTAGGTTATTTTAGTTGTGAATTTAAGACGTTATCCGGTTAAAGTCCTAAGTTACAGTTATTCCCATTCTAGGCCTATTTTCTATTCAAATTAATAATTTGAGACATATAAAATTGATGTTTTACCATCAGTGGATGGTAACTTAAACACTGACCTGTCAGCAGTACGCGGGTACCTAACCTAACCTAACCTAACCACTGACCTATCAAAAGTACGCGGGTACATAACCTAACCACTGACCTATCAGCAGTACGCGGGTACCTAACCTAACCTAACCACTGACCTATCAACAGTATGCGGGTACCTAACCTAACCACTGACCTATCAGCAGTACGCGGGTACATAACCTAACCACTGACCTATCAACAGTACGCGGGTACATAACCTACCTAACCACTGACCTATCAGCAGTACGCGGGTACCTAAACTAACCTAACCACTGACCTATCAACAGTATGCGGGTACCTAACCTAACCTAACCACTGACTTGTCAACAGTACGCGGGTACCTAACCTAACCACTGACCTATTAACAGTATGCGGGTACCTAACCTAACCTAACCACTGACCTATCAGCAGTACGCGGGTACCTAACCTAACCTAACCACTGACCTATCAGCAGTACGCGGGTGCCTAACCTAACCTAACCACTGACGTATCAACAGTACGCGGGTACCTAACCTAACCACTGACCTATCAACAGTACGCGGGTACATAACCTACCTAACCACTGACCTATCAGCAGTACGCGGGTACCTAAACTAACCTAACCACTGACCTGTCAACAGTACGCGGGTACCTAACCTAACCTAACCACTGACCTGTCTACAGTACGCGGGGACCTAACCTAACCTAACCACTGACCTATCAACAGTATGCGGGTAGCTAACCTAACCTAACCACTGACCTGTCAACAGTACACGGGTACCTAACCTTACCACTGACCTATCAACAGTACGCGGGTACCTAACCTACCTAACCACTGACCTATCAGCAGTACGCGGGTACCTAACCTAACCACTGACCTATCAGCAGTATGCGGGTACCTAACCTAACCTAACCACTGACCTGTCAACAGTATGTGGGTACCTAACCTAACCACTGACCTATCAGCAGTACGCGGGTACCTAACCTAACCTAACCACTGACCTGTCAACAGTACGCGGGTACCTAACCTAACCTAACCACTGACCTGTCAACAGTACGCGGGTACCTAACCTAACCTAAACACTGACCTATCAACAGTACGTGGGTAACTAACCTAACCTAACTACTGACCTATCAGCAGTATGCCGACGATGATGAGTAGCGCACCGGCCACAGTGATGATGACTTGTCCCGTCGTCTCATCCGTTGTCTCCGCCACGTTGCCGTGCTCGTCCTCCAGTCGCGTCTGCTTGTTGTCGGTGAAATCCACCGTGCCCTCTGCCACCATGATGACACCTGCCGACAAACAGGGTTGATTAGGCCTACGGTAAATTCTCGTGGGTGGCGGAATAACAAGATTTTTTATTTTTCATTCCTGTACTTAAATTTTTGTAAATAATATGAAGCTCATTAAACAGTAGGCATACAAACGGGACTAAAAGAAATTGGAGCTCTGTGGAGGGGAGAGTTCCTCCCCCGTTAAGTCAGTTGGGCCCTAACGGCCTACCCATTCGATGGGCATGTTAAGTCCCTGCACCATCGGAAGGGTGTGTTGAGCCCCCCGTACGCTGGATGGGCCCCAATGGAAAATGTTGTAATTAAATAAATCAAGTGATTTGCATATGGATGTTTCACCAGTAACCCTGACAAACCCCTTAAAAACTTAGAATTCAAGGAAACTTCCTCAAAAATCAAGAAGTGGAAATAACCAAACTTTAGATTCAGACTACCTGACCATGTGACAAAGAGAGTATATTACAATACCAGTATGTTGCTCTGTATGCTGAAGCAAGCCTAAAGTTCTGGCCACAGCATTAGGCGGGCGAATGAGTGCGCTGCTGGCGTTTGATCATTTAGTTATCATTCACCCATCTGACATTATAGATTGTCATGCTCTTTGTGTTTGCCAAAATCAGCTGATCATTGAAATATGTCGGTCATTACAAAATTTTGTTTTCTATTTACTATTTTATCTGTTGACATTTCATCTATAGAACATAACTTTAGTAATTTTAAATGTATAAAAGTCATATTTAGTCGTTCTTAACGTCTTAGTTTCAATCTATAATTTTACTTAAACGTCTTCAATCCTTGAATTGATTTAAGGATTGAAGACGTAAGTAAAATCATGGATTCATACCACATCAATCCGTAGCTACAAATCATTCATCATGTCTTGGTTTTGTTTTACATTTTTTTATTATTAAGTTAGCTCATTCTCGTTGATCCCATTAATTGAACTCGGTTAATTCGTACCCAAGTGAATGTGCTTCCATCTGTTGAAAATATGTTAAACTACTTAAATGTGTAGAGGAGCGGAGGTGTCTCTAACATCAAGTCATTTACTCAGTTGTCGTTTCCATTTTTCACCACCCGCCTAATGTTGTGGCTGGTATTGTAGAACTAGAATATTTTGTGTTTTGGCTCCGCCGTACAACGTTGCAACTGACAAAATTTTCGAAAGTAGTTTTATTGCAGAAAAACGCTGTAAGCTATTCAACATTATGTGTCATGTGGTAAATCTATGTCTCGTTAAAAATGATGTTGGCAGCTTTGCACAGCTGTTCAAAGTGGCGGAAACTTGGCCTCAAGTGCCAGCATAACGTTGTATTTGCAAAAATGTCTGCCGGAAGAGGCATTTTTCTGTCACCGGGGGACCAAAAACGGTTGAACAACGGGAAGAAAAGGAGGATTAAAGCACAGGAGAGGAAAGATAAACGTCGCAAGGCAGGGAAATCCATACATTTCCACCACAAACGATAAGCAGAACAACACTGTCTCTGTCACGGAACAACGTTGTCTCTACGCACATTAAGCATTGCAACCAACACAGTTTTTACTGTAACTAAGTGATACTCAGCACCAACTAAAGTTTTTATTTATCTTTGCAATTGATTGATTTATCTTGTATTATCATTGTAATTGACGTCTGTTACTACAGAGACCGTAGAACAACGTTGGAACTGACGTCAGTCAGGTTGTAACTCTCTTATAATTGTGCAATATAAAATGCCCAAACGAGGTTATATTCATAAATAAATATGGGCAGATTCAAGAGGTAGAGTAGTCGAAAAGGAAATATAAAAAATTAGCAAATATACCTTACAAACAGTTTTTTAATGTTCCTAAGACTTTAAAGTTTTGATTTTGTAAGTTACAACACTATGGTCCGCAGACTCGCCTGCAGATATGGAGAAGACGCCGAGAGCCAGGAGGACCCACTGGACGCAGCGCGGGCCGCCACTGACAGTCGAGCTGAGGTAACTCCCCGGCCGCGACCACTCGTTCTGCTCGTAACTCACCGTCGTCGGCTGGTACACGGGCCCGCTGGCTGGCATCGCTGGTCGGCTAACCTGCAAAACCGTGCGGCTGTAGAAAGTTGAGGCTGACCAACCAATGTGTTTTCAATACATTTTTTTACACAATATGACTAGGCCTAACTAATTTTAGCAGGCTGTTCACTAGTATTATTTTTTTTATTAATAAAAGAGGGTAGCGGCCTCTTTTTACCTTGCATTTGCCCCCCACATGGGCCTCAGGCCTGTGCGTGGAAGTTATTAAGCAAACCCAAGGAGTGAGCCGGTACAGTACAAGGATAAACAGTACTGCTAAAAGTATGCGGCATCATCGGGACTCGATCCTGCGACGCTGCCGCCACAGAACCGGGGCCGAGTACGCTACCAACTGCGCCACCGACTCACTGCGCCACCGACTCACTGTGCCACCGACTCACTAGCGCAATAACTTTGAAATGATTTGAGCCAAAATCTTGCACAGATTAATAGACAATGTTTTTTCTTAAATTGTAGGCAGGTACTTCGGTATGATACAGAGGCCACTGTTTTTAAACAGATTATTTACTAGATACCAAAAATAAATAAATAAATAAATAAATAAATAAATCTTTATTTTTCTGCACATTACATATTTCATATTATAAATAACAACAAAATAATATTATTTTCAAACAATAAAGAAACCAGGCTGACCATACTACTACTAGATTTTTGCAGAAAAAATAGGGCCCCTAGGACGTAATGTCCGTTTAGGGGTTCCACCACAGAATGAAATTTACTAGAGTTAAACCAGAGTCCAGAGCAAAAGAAACAGACATGCTTTAAATAAAATAAATAAACACATAATCCTTCTATAAGTTTTAATCCTACACTCCCTACACCATAGGTTCATACAAGAAAACAATAAAGGCTCAAATTACAATGTATTACAACTAATTCTACTACCACCACCACCACTACTGCTACTACTACTACTACTACTACTACTACTAATACTACATTATTACTACCAATACAAATAATACAAAAAACAACATAAGCAACCAAAGGAATATATGCATAAGCTCATAAAACTATCGCTTTTATTTTAATTGTGGTGTAACTGTAGATCAGAATTTACTGCATTATACCTATCAACTCTTCAACATCATTGACAGATATTAACCATTTTCTTACTTGCTTCAGAAAAAGTGTTTTGTTCTGTACCGCTTTTATACTGCTAGGAAGTTTGTTAAAAATTCGTGGTGCAATAAAATAAAATGTATGGGTAAAAAAGGTAGAATTTGGTCTCGGCACATTACACAAACCTGCATTTCTTAGTCTTAGCTTATAGTCACTTCCTTCACAATCAGAACTTAAATTCCCGTGAAAGAGTTTAATTACTTTATATAGAAAAAATGATCTTAGAGGAAATACATTCAATGTTTTAAAGCACGGATCTGAAGCTTCATACTTGTTTCTTCTACAAATAATCCTCACAAACATTTTTTGAAGGGTGACTATTGATCTTAAGTTAGTTATATAAGTGCCTCCCCAAAAAACTATCCCATATTCAAGTTTGCTGTTCACCATGGCAAAATATAAGCTTCTTAAAATTTTTATTGGACATATGTTCTGTAAAAAATAAAAAAAGTCGAATAGTAGCTATTATTTTTTATTTCAATTTGACTAAATGTGATTTCCAATTAATTTCGCTGCCCAGTATAAGCCCCAGATATTTTGTACTGTTACTTGGATTAATTATTGAGCAATTTTTACAAGTAATATCTTGCAGTATACAAGTATCACATTTGTAAAGCACCTTATTAAAAATTAAACTTTTTGTCTCAAAGAAAAATTAATAAAAGTGGTTTTCTCAGTACTTAAAACTAACCTATTTGAAACAAACCACCACTTAATAGCATTCAAATCCTGGCTAATTTTTTGATGTACTATGTCCCATGAATTTTCTGTATAGCAAAGAGCAGTATCGTCAGCAAAGGCAGTTACTTTTCCATTCAATGTAGCATTGCAAAAATCATTAATAAATATAATAAATAGAATTGCTCCCAACACGGAGCCTTGTGGCACACCATATTTTATATCACCCATAAAACTTAAAATCCCATTAATCTTCACACACTGTGTCCTTCCTCTTAAATAACTGCAAAACTATTGATGTGCTACTCCCCTAATCCCGCAATTGTACAATTTATCTAGTAAAATATTATGGTCAACAGTGTCAAATGCTTTTTTTATATCAAGGAAAAGGCCACTGGTGCTCTTCGAATTATTAATTCCTTCCGTTAATTTATCCATGAAGTTTAATAAAGCCAACTCAGTGTTTAGACCAGTTCTAAAACCAAACTGATTCTTGCTAAAAACCTTATTCCTGCTTAAAAAAGTTAAAATTTTTTCTTTCATCATTTTTTCATAAATTTTTGCAAAGGTGGATATTAAGGATATTGGTCTGTAATTAGAGCAGAGTCTGTAAGAGCCACTCTTGTGTATCGGAATGACTACAGCAGCTTTTAATTTGTCAGGAAAAACACTAGTTGTAAAACTTAAATTAATTAAAAATGTTACGACTTCTAAAATTGCTGGATAAATTGCTTTGATCATCTTTGAATTTATATGAAAATTCAAATTACCATATAGGATCAAGATGATCAAATTCATTTGACTGAAATATCTACATAATTGGAAATAAGATACTGCAATTGACTTGCTGTCCAAATTGGACAAAATTATGATAAGCGATCTTTGTTTTCTGCCTCCCAGAAGGCAGCGATGTTGGTGAGGATTGAGTTGAACGCGTCACCGCCACCGCTAGCGTCTTTACCCAATCGCCACCCTTATACAGCGCGCTGCGGCGATTATATTAGGTTAGGTTATCATAAATATGTCAGGACTCTCCTTGTTTCGTCATGAATCGAACAATACCGGATGAGTCATACTTTTGCCCGCGAAATACCCTTCAAGTGGGCTAAGGTCAGGTCGTTGACTGGAGCACGCGCATCACCTGTCAACTAGATTCGGCAGGCGAAAGTATGACTCATCTGGTATCGTTTGATTCGTAATGAAACGAGGTAAGTCTGTCTTACATATTTATGATAACCTAACTGAACATAACCTCCGCAGCACGTTGTATAAGGGTGGCCTCCATATAATATTAAAGTACCCTTATAGTTTATTTAGCGAGTGTGTAAAGGGTAATTTGGTATTACATGGAGGCCACCCTTATGCAGCACACTGCGGCAGTTATTTTAAGCTGGGTTATCATAAATGTGATAGTAGGACTTTTCTCTTTTCGTTATGAATCTAACGATACCAGATGAGTTATACTTTTACTGATGACTCAACTTGTGTAGTTCCATTTGTAATGAAACAAGGAAAGTCGTGCTAACATATTTATGATAACCCAACCTAACATAACCGCCGCAGCGCACTGTATAAGGCTTGCCATACATGTGGTGACTGGGTGTGGCCGCTAGAGAAGGTGACGTGTTCAACTCAATCCTCGCCAACATCACTGTCCTATGGGAGGCAGCACTTAAAGACTACTCATCATAATTATGTCAAAATTGGACAGTAAGTCCTATATGGTAATTTTTGGTATCCAGTAAACAAAATCTCTAAAAAAAATAGTGGCCTCTGTATAATACCAAAGTACCGTGTAAAGTAATGTCTCTCACCTTAATAACATTTGTATAGAAAAGAACCAATCAGGAATGAGACAGACCATATGTTCCCAAGGTTGGTTCACAGCCATTCCACTTAATGATTTGAAATGAAAAATACAAACCATATGTTATGAACAATAAATAGCCTATAGCATGTGTCAATGCATTTATTTGTCTTAAGAATTATTTAGGCTACCGTATTTACTTTTTGTAAAGCTCGCCTGCATTTACAGTTCACTGCAAACAAAGATCAGTTTTAACTATAAATTAGCTTTGTTAACAGACATTTCCAGTTCCAGTTTATACTTAAGCTCTTTGGAGTTCTGTAGCAGTAAGAACAGGTACTCAAGTGTCACAGCCTGCCAACATTATAGCTGATGCAGGAGGTGGGGCTTTAGTTTACACTCTGATTGAATGAAATATAGGGGTAGATCTCACAAAATGTATTAATTACAATTTTAAAAAATGAAAAAATGAAAAAGTCATAAATATTTTTTACGACCAAATTAAACTTTATACTGTAGTAGATTAATTTTTACACCAGCAAGGCTAAATTTTTTCATTTACTAATTTTTTCCTTTTTTTAAATGGAGCAGATACAATCTGGTAACGCTTTTAAAATGAACAAAAACAACAATAAAATATATAAATAATCAAATGCTTAATGTAAAGAAAACAATGATTAATTAATCATTAATTAAATATAGTGAAATAACAAATTTATGGTGATAATAATATAATAACAATATTACCATCCAGTAACGCTCATTTCAGTAACGTTAATGGTAAAGGTGTTGTAACATCCTTATTTTAATATACCAATCACCATGTGAACCTGTAATCAGATATGGGTTGGGGGCTTGGGGCAATGCTTCACTCACACAATTAAGGGAAATTGAAAATCTGCAAGCCCAAACTTTGAAATGCATTGTACCATTGAATATTAGGCAACTGCCAACTTTGACAATTTTTAAATACACATATTCGTTACCTGTCAGTAAACTTTATTTGTTATTAATTTATTCTGATCACTTATTTGATGATTCCTAAAAGAAAGTTAATTTACACCCCTATAGAGTAAGAAGAAGTTATTATACTGTTCCTCGGTTTAAAAATACATTTGGAAGGAGAACTTTGGAGGCCTTAGTGCCAAAAGTTTTCAATAATTTACCAAGTTACCTGATTAGTATTAATAGTTATAGAGTGTTTAAGGATAAAATTAAAGAGCTTACTTGGAATGGGCAGATATAAATATTACCTAAATCGTTTCAGTTCTAGGATTATACAGCTTTTATTGTTATTATTGTTAAAGTTTAATTGCATGTTAAGTTTATTGATAAATTATTTTTTATATTCTTACAATGTTATTTGTTTCTAAAGTTTTTAAGTTATTCATGTTAACTGTTATTTATATTTTATTTTAGTTATTCTACTAAGCTTGCATGTTCTTGTAATGTTATTTTGATGTACGATGGGATAGTGGAAGGAAGGAATACAAAAAAAATATTATAACTTACATGATGCCTGTTTTCTTTGTGAGGCAGAGGGAAGCTCTCCTAAAACGGACTGACAGAGACTCTTGTTAAATAATCAGGTAATCTTGATTGTAAAATAATTAGTGCAGACAAACCTTCTATGGTTTTTGCACTTTTGTCAACATGTAATGTTCAACTTTTTTGAAATAAAATACATTGATTGATTGATTGTTATTTTTTGAAAATTGAAGTAAAATAAGTCTATCAAGATTTATGAGTTAAATTTTTTTAATTGTTTTGATAAATACTATTATTTATTGCCATTATTATTACAGTTATTACTTATTTATCACACTTTACCTCTCCTGAAATTATCGTTACAGGATGGTAATTTCTAGATGTTATACGTTAGGCCCTATATCATCAGAACACGGCATAATGGGAAATTGAGGTCATGTTTGCGTAACAACAAACTTGAGTCAAACTAAGTTTTAAACAATGTCAATCTTATAATTTCGTTAAAAATTGTGTTAACTGAATGTTGAACAATTAAGGTACTAAATGTTTCTGAGTGAAAAATATTTATTTTTAAATAAAAATCGATGTATATTGATGAAAATTTCTGTCACCCAATCTATACTGCACTATCTAAAACTGGACTGCCACTGTTTCGTTTCTGCTAAAAGTCTACGAGTTGGGTTTTGGCGGCATTTTATTTTTAGTTGCCTATTCATTGGGCAGGCTGGGGACCATTAGAAAAGCCGATATTACTCCCGAAACGAGTTCTATTTCATTTGTAGGTCTTTGGTTTTGCTGAGTTGCTGTCTCGAGCTGTTATATCGATGAAGTTATTAAACTTTTATTCGATATTGTGAGTTTTGTTTTGAAGTGAACTAGCAGACGATGGTACAGTGACACGTTACCGAATTGTATTTTCTTGAAGTAAACTTGATTAATTAAATTAATTAAACACCTTATAGTCTTAAATAGTTATGGGATGAATGAATTAACATAATTTTATGTTTTCCCATCGACCTAACAAATATTAACAGGCTGTTCACTAGTGCAACAACTTTGAAAATTTTATAGCCTAAAATCTTGCACAGTGCAAATTAATAAACTAAATTTTTTTTCTTAAAACGTAGGAGACTTTACACTAGGCCTAACTGGGACTAACCTCGTAGCCTACACGATACAAAGGCCTACATAGTGTCCATCATAAATATTTTCTTGGTTTAAATAACTTAGCCAAACATAAAATGTCCTCTTGGTAAAAATACCCCCGTTGCAGCAGACCTGCATACTCAGCGAATTTCAAGTGCAAAACAACATATTTCAATCCAACATAGCGAGATTTGACATGTTTTTGTAAGCTCCATAAGAATAACATGGGGAATGAGTATGCAGGTTTGCTGCTACAGGTATGTTTAAACTGGTTGGTTTTAATTCAAAATTTAGTAGATCTGAACTAGAAGAAGCCATTTACCAAGTTTTATCAAGATATGTTGAGAAATAAGCAAAATATAGAATTTTACTTATTTCCCATAAGGTTAACATTGAGACAACGTACTGTGTTTACCACTTTCAATATCTCGGTAACCAATGGACATAGAGCAGTAATTCAAAATAATAAATTGTTTGTTTTTTTAGCTGAATTCAATGGTGCCAACAAAAATTTGATAAATTTTATTTTTCTATGTGAAAAACTCAAAAAACCCATTTTTGCGGGGGGGTTTATCCCCCTTTACCCCCCTTCCGGTGGTCTGATTGGGCTGGTTCACAAACTCGTCCGAGTGATTACCACTTTACACGTCTGTACCAAATTTCATTAGGATCGGACCATATTTACGGCCGCTATCGTGTTAACAGACATATATATAGATATAGGCTATATAAATATATATATATAAATATTCGAACGAATGGTGTTTTTTGCTTCTGGGGACCCCAAAATGAAAAGTTAACATGGTCTCGGACTTAGGTCTTACCATGAGTACTACCGTAATAGCTTATTCCTTCTAGGAAATTCGCTAAAAACTTGGGGGTCATTGTTGAAAGGTTTAACCCTACATGGTGGCATAAGGAATTGTGGACAGGCTAAATGCTCGTCCGAAAAAAACAACAGTGACAGGCCTACCTTCACATCTTGAATTTAATCATACTTTCAATCTGGCTACAGGAGGCTATATTTTCACAATTGCCCTAAATTAAAATATCGACTAAACTTTGATATCTGACTCCATTGTAACTTAATGTGGCAAAACACCGATCCGGATAATAAAAAAATTCAGATAATCCGAGGTTATTACAATATTATCGCTTAAATAGCGATCGCATACCCCCCTGCTGGATTGATGCCACATGGCGTATCAAGACTATAAAACATGTTAGGCCTAGTCAATTTCAAGCTTGTTCCGCATACCATTTTTCTTACTGCGCTCGATTCTTCTTCCAGTCACTTACCGCACTTATGCCAACACCATTCCTTAGCTAATTATTTAACTGATTCTCCCGCGTCAAATCTTCTGACAGCATTCAGTATCTGTTCTGATCATTTTTTTCCTTTTATAACCACTCTATTTGATTTTAATTTAAATAAACTTAAATAACATTACACATGGCCTAGGCCTATTATAGTCCTCCACATTTCTTAAGAATTATAATGAGATTTATAGCCTAATTCGGCTATGCTATGTGTCCTGTCAAAAATTAAGTTAAGGGCACATTAACCTACTAGAAAACTCAAACAATCTCAAGTCAATGAGAAACTAAGTAGAGGGCCGTATAGCCTACAAAAAACTATTAATAAGGTACCTGGGCCGGGAGTTCATCAAATTAACACTAAGAGCAAAAAATCAGGACAGTAATTTTCAATCTAAAAAGGAAAAATAGTGATGACTCTCGATCCCTGACAATTGCAGCTAAATTTGTAACTAAATTAAATTGCTTTATTGTTGAGCATGATTTAACAACGTTATTCAATAAACATTGATCCTGGTTTGATATTTTCAATCGATTGTTCTGCGTGGCCGTTAAAACTTGCAGCCTAGGCTAACTTATAAGTACCGTAAGTTAGGCTAAATAAAAAAAACATTGGTTCATATACACTACCAAGAGGATAAAGGCCGTTTGCCATTAGTGCAACCAGGTGCAATTTTGTTTCGCGAAACATTCTCGAAACCATGTTAAGTATATCTATATAAAAAATGTCGCGAAATGTTTCGGCAAGTAAGGCGAAATTTTAGCCCCATTACAATACAATGTTTCACGCGAAATGTTTCAGACGATTTTGTGTTTCACGTGAAATGTTTCACGTGAAAACTTGCAATAGTGGCATACGCCCTTAACTAAACCTCGGGCCCTAATCAAAACTTTCAACAGAGAATATTTACTACCAAAACACTTTCAGGAAACAAGTTGATCCAGTTAACCTTGCCTTTTAAGGTTCCCACAGAAACTAAATGCACAAACTGTTGATGCAACAGAAGCCCGACACGATGCCCAAATGAGGTTCAGTGACTTCAGGCAGACTGAAGATACTTCAATTAACTCGTTCAGCCATATGGGTGGGACATCCTTAGTATTCAAAGAGTGCAAACCCGATTCAAATTCAATTAAGAAT
Organism: Flexamia atlantica; assembly: GCA_035578135.1. Classification (NCBI taxonomy): domain Eukaryota; kingdom Metazoa; phylum Arthropoda; class Insecta; order Hemiptera; family Cicadellidae; genus Flexamia; species Flexamia atlantica. The sequence goes on from JAQJVK010000032.1 coordinate 1,769,368, forward strand.
AGCTTTCGTTTCCTGTCGGAGAATTATACTGTCACCAAGGCCATGTGTGGTTAGGGTGACTCACTTGAATAGAAAGGCCAGGAAATCAATCCTACAATGTTGAATAATTCTACCGTAAACATTAAACTGAAATCTTCTTAGCTACACTTACGAAATCACGGAAAATATGGATACTTACGTTCACAAAAGGGAGGGGACTCGGCTGCTGAAATGTCAACAAAAATTGCTCGAAGGGCCAAACAACAATCAATCAACTCGCAAAACACGATCTTGGATGACGACCTGTCAAACGAGATGCGCGACTGCTTGTGCTTGACTTGACTGCTATTCCACTGCCTGTTGTATAATCATAACCCAAACCAGAACCCACTCTGATGGCCATCAAAGGAAACTCAATGCCTTTCCAATGTAGTTTTACATGAAAAACATACTATATAAAATGTTTCAAATTATCTGTTTCATGTATCAGGGAGTTTATCATTTAAATAAAGGTAATCATTTAAATAAAATGAACATGTGATATTTTAAGGCGGTGAAAACCACCATGGATTATGTTTTCTTTGGGGTTTGATTCTATGAAAATATTTTACTGGCTGCTAAAGCTGAGACGCGAGCAACCAATCTATATCAGCTGCCCAGGCGCAAACGGCTGCGCAAAAGCTACAAAACCTTGTTAACGTTCGCGCAATAATATACAATAGTGTACGATGCAATAGCTTTTTACATTTTGGACACTTGTAAAATAGGTTTAATACGTGATGTTACGTGTGATAAATTAAATTTAATATTTTTAGTGTAGGACTTTCCAATAAGCGGTATAGTGCATCGAATAGTCAATTTTTAATGTAGATCTCAAACGAAATAAGGGAAGCTGATAAGGCAGTATCAAAGGGTGGGTTCCTATATAGGAAAAAATAAAAGAATAAAGACACTATTTCTCTTCTCAAGTGCTGGCATTGTTAACTGTAAGTATTAATGAACATTTATCATCATATGTTGCTGTCTTTTTAATATGGCGTGTTAGTAGTTAAAATTTGACAATTTGTATATTAGTAATAATAAAAATTATTAACATAAAATATTAAAGATTTCAGGGTTTTTGACATTTGTGGTGGTTTAAAAAGCATATTTAAATCGAAAGTAAAGCATTAGTCTTCGTGAATATTGTAAGAATAAATTCAATAATGTTATTCGAATAATTATGTGTATTTATAATAACACAAAACTACGTAACCTACAGCATTAGCATCATTTATAGTAAAAATACTAATTAGCATGATTTTTCGCCGTTTTTTAACAACCAATAAATCTGTGGACATTGAAATTTAATAACAATAAAATAAAATAAACACAAATACAGTCTCGCATAATCTGCAAATAACATAGCAAACCGTCAATTCGGCTCACCTTGCATAATTTGCAAACCCTCAATTCGGCTAATGATGACACTTTTTATTCACTATATGTAAGTACTACTAGACAAATCTTTAGGCCTAATTATTTAAAAGTAAGTGAGCTACAAAATAAATCATATAAAACTATTTTTGTCTATCTTAAGGCCTTTTATTCCAATATTCCGTGATAATACAATTATAAAAATGAATGATTTTTACTATACAGTTGTAATTTCTGTAAAAATAATTTAATGCATAGTTAATGCAAAATATTTTATACATTTATTTTATTTTATTAAATTGTATTTTTTTGCCTATCTTTAAACTAAATGTTTCTACAGAAATTCATGCTATTTAAACAATTTGATTAATATTTAAAATATGTTTAGGATTTAAGAACTTTTATGCTGAATGTGATTTCAATGCAGTTAAAATAAATGTCCCTTTCTAATATTTTTCCGTTGAGTTCTATTATAATGTTATATTTTAAAATAGGTAACAAATTATGTCCCTTGAATAAAGGTTTTAAAAAATTTTCACGCTTTCAAGCAATCATTTGAATTTTTTGATATTTTTTGGGGAACGTATGTTCGAATTTTATTCTATTCTGTTTAATATCAATTATGCGGCTACTGTTTCCAAAGAAATGGTTAATGTTACCAAGTTAAATATTTATTTTCAGTACAACGCCTACAAAACTAAGGCGATATTATCAGTTAAAGAAACATTTTAATTGTGGCTCTGAAAAATCAGGCTCTTTATGATCTATATCATACTGAACCCACTGGAATATCTATTTCAGCATTGATTTACAGTCTAAGTTAAATGACGTGGCACTGGCCATCCGGGAGCCTAGCTACAACTAACATCAGTCGTATGGACCAAGTCAATTGACTCGACATATTATTTAACATCATCAGATTGAGGTTATCCACAAATGCATATCCGCATCATTTTATTGTTAGTGGATGTTAGAGATAGAACTATTTCCACCGTCTAAAGGTTTACATTAGCATGAACAGTAATTGACGTTAGAAACACAAAATGTAAAAAGAGAACTGGATACATAATATGTTATTACAAATTTAAGCCTTTAAATGTCAATGGTTTGATCCTCTGAGGTTTTGACAGTATGCTACACTTTTAAATTTGAACTGCAATTTATTTATTTATTTCGTACGTATTTTTTCAATTTAACAAATCGAATTTCAAATAAACATAAAATGTTTGAAATAAATAGTTTTGTTGGTGCTGTGGCATTTTCAAACGCAACAGAAACTTCATTACAATAAGAAGCTACAAATTCAATATATATAGTTTTTTTTTTTTTTTAAACTACTATATAAAAGCTATCATTTCTGAACTTTTATAGACTAGACATTTTCAGTTATCTTCACTATATATATCTACCTTTCACCAAGAAAAACTAAAATCGTCCAAATTACCAAGTGCACATAAAAATAATTGTTCACCACATTAACTACACACCACTACCGAAGCTATTGTGGAAATAGCTCCGTAGTTATTTACGATTTCCAAAACTAGTACCGAGCATACGTTTGCTGCTAATAGAGTATGCCATATTATTCAGGGGCACACGACTCGAATGCCGTGAATATCTCAAGCTGTTATTGGTTCACAAGGAAGATGTGGCTGTGAATTTATAGTCGAAAGTCATTAGAAAACATACAAGAAATAACTGGTGATCATTTAGCATTGCGTAAAGAAGAAAAATTGTATTTGTTTTATTAATTGTTGTGTTCAGCGTCGATAATAGGAGGGGTGGTTGGGGCTGGTATAATAATCGGTTTCGGCTTAATCTTGTACAACTCTGAAGCATTTTACAACGCTGCATTATTAATAAAGTTAAATCAATGCAATGTCTGTTGTGCGGCATTAATGAATAAATAAAGTAAAAACTAGGTTAGATCGATAGTTAATTATTGGAAGAATCGTTGGTATTGAACAACAGGATTAAATAACTCCGTTGCAGCAGACCTGCATACTCAGCGAATTTCAAATGCAAAACAACATATTTCAATCCAACATAACAAGATTTGACATGTTTTGGTAAGCTCCATAAGAATAACATGGGGAATGAGTATGCAGGTCTGCTGCTACACGTATATTAAACCTGGGTGGTTTCAATTCAATATTTAGTAGATCTGAACTAGAAGAAGCTATTTACCAAGTTTTATCAAGATATGTTGAGAAATAACCGAAATATAGAATTTTACTTATGTGCCATAAGATTAACATTTTGGGACAACGTACTGTGTTTACCATTTTCAATATCTCGGTAACCAATGGACATAGAGCAGTGATTCAAAATACTGAATTGTTTGTTTTTTTGAGCTGAATTCAATGGCGCTAACCAACATTCGATAAATTTTATTTTTCTATGTGAAAAACTAAAAAAAACCATTTTTGGGGGGTTTATCCCCCTTTACCCCCCTTCCGGTGGTCCGATCGGGCTGGTTTACAAACTCGTCCGAGGGATTACCACTTTACATGTCTGTACCAAATTTCATTAAGATCGGACCATTTTTACGGCCGCTATCGTGCTGACAGACAGACATATATATATATATTTATAAATTCGAACGAATTGTGTTTTCTGCTTCTGGGGGCCCCAAAACAAAAAGTTATCATGGTCTCGGGCTTAGGTCTTACCATGAGACCTACGGTAATAGCTTCTTCCCTATAGGGAAATTCGCTAAAAAGAGCATAAATATTTTGTGTAATCGTTCTCGGATAATCTTCAGGCGATTTAAACTTCTTAGTTTTGATTATCTCCCTAATGGATATTGCATTCCGGATTCATACGAAAACAGAATTTCATATACACCGATGTTCATAACTGTTGCCAAACAATCTTCAAAGTGACAAAAATAATAACATGTTTTATCGCTGATTTGTAAAGGTTCTTCAGGGTTGCGAAAGGCAAATAACTTTGTCTCTAAATTTTTCCTAAAAACCACAACGTCAGCTCTGAAACCAGTAAAAGTGTGTTCTTTTCCATATCGTCTGTGGTGCAAAAAATATAACACAAAACATGTGTTAAGACTATTATTAAATGTGACCAGTAGTTAACCGGCTGAGCTAGGGGCAGTTTTATTTAGCGCTTCCTGCAACAATCTCGTTTCAACCGGAAAGTTTAATACTACAATTTTTTAAATATATTTTCATCATACTGACACAGAAACATCTATTATCGGTTCCTTTTTGTTGGCTCGAAAGTTACCCTTTGCCGTCCTAGGCCGGAAACCCTAAGCAAACAATCAGCTGATTTGCAAACCCACGTTTAAGGCTTGTTTATTGGTTACTTTTTAGAGGGATGTAGTGGCAGCACTGGCAGCAGTAGCAAATGTTTGTTCTGTTTGTTATAGGTTAGGTTTGAAGGACTGAGAAATGTATTGGTTTATGCAAGGACTACCGTTATGTTTGGGAGTATGTTTTTTTCTGAGTAGTATGATGACAAGTATCGTACGTTACACGGTCGGAAAGTTTTACCGTACTAGAATGAAAATCCCGCTCTCGCTTTCGCTCGCGCGGGAACTATCGTGCTCGTCCGGCAAAACAATACTTTCCGGCCTAGTAATGTATAACTGGCGCCAATTCTTGGGGCCCACGCCGTCCATAAGACTAATGTTAATTTTAGCATTAAAGTAGGTATAATATAGGCTACTTTTTTCAATCTGGAACACATTTGACAGCGCCTGTAACAGTACGACACGTCGAGCGGCGCAGTTCTGTGCTACTTGTTGCATTCTGAAGTTGAAGGTTTCGTGACCGACCGGGTATTCAGGCGCTGAACGAAGGTGACGAATAAATCAAAAACTTCCGACTTATTCGCCTGTGAAGTGAATCGTTGTGGAGGTCAAAACAATTAATTGCCAGCTTCAATAGAAATTGTTTAAATTGTCTTGCTCTCTGTTGTCGAATGTTTACTCTTAGGTAAATTTTGACCATAACATTATAGTTTTATCTTTAACTTTCGTCATGTCAAAATAACAATCAGGAGTCAAATTCGATATTTTTATACTGCCTTCAGTCACATATTTCGTTATAGGCTACCCCAAGTGTGCTTTGCGTTATGGATAACATCCAACAAATTACAAGGGATGCACTATAAAACGTGTTGAGATCAAAATCAAGACTTAACAAAGGCTCCTTTCACACGATGCGATTTTTATGCGACTGCTGTCGTTCGACCCGCCGCGCCGCCCGCCGTCTCCGTTTAGCATGTGGATGACACGAAACCGCCGTACAACACTAATGAAACCAAATTAAAAACTAAATTATCGAAAAACCATCATTTAAATAATTCTTTTACGTTTTTTTAAGTTATCAAACTGTTTTGGCGAGTTTCAAGGGGAACATAATTGTAAAAAGCGGGAAAGCGGGTGCAAAATACGCGAAACCTCTCCTACCTAGCTCACGGTTGACTCTTGGTACATGCAATTGATCATCATGCCGAGTACTGCGCTCGGAGACATCCCGCCGAGTCGGCAACTTTTCACAAAGGTACAGTGGCCTTCCCAGGGTTAGAGCTCCATGAATCAGAGAAAGAGTCTGGTCTTTGCAGGAAATAGCCATTGGCATCAAATTCGCTGTCACTATGTATGGTGTCATATGCTACCTTTTATGATCCCATAAATAAACCTTACCGCAGTGTTTTGCAATCTCTGAATTTTATCAGCGCCTCTTGCAATATACTATTGCCATACACTAGGAAACAATAATTGTGACCGTCCACAGGAAAAGGGACCTTATCTTTCCAAGGAAACTTTTTCAGTATGGCACTTTTTAGTTTAGGTCAAAATTTCACATTTTCAGGTTTTGATTGCATATTTTAGCTGGGTTCTTTCAGAATATGAAAATGTAAATTTTATACATATATTTTGACTAAAACATACTAAAATACGGTATCAAATTCATAAAATGTGATACCATTATAAAATCAAATTATAAAAATATAAAATATATAAATAAAAAATATGAAATAAAAAATAAATTCAAGAAAAGTAAAAAAAGAAAACTTATTTCAAATCAGGACAAAATTACCCATGAGTAGGTACCCCAACTTGGATATTATTGCAAGTATTACCATAGATACTTAACAAAGAATATTGCTGAACTTTGACGCTTATTTCCCGGAAACCAAGTTTTTATAATAAAAAACTTTAAAAATCATTAATCAGTCATTTTTTGACATATCTCTAAAGGTTTTTCACCAAAATGATTGTAATTTAAAGCTGTATCCATAGCAACTAAAGACTCAATTTTTAAATTTTGGAAGTTAAGGTGCCTTTTCCTGTGGACGGTCACAATTGAAGTCAGGCAAAACCAAAGATTTTACCAAGTGGATCCTTGTATTTTCAGGCAACAGGTACTTAAACCTATATAACACCCGCAATCTATCAAGCTTGTTGGCAGACATGGGACACGTGGTCTAAAAGAGTAAGACCCTTATCTAGTATGACAATAAGCGTTTTAACTATATCACAAATCTGAAGAGCCTGACCACAAACCGTCACACTGCAAAAAACCCTTCTTTAATAAATTTAGGGAAGACTAAGGGAAGATTCGGGGAAGACTAAGGGAAGATTCAGGGAAGACCAAGGGAAGATTCAGGGATGATTCAGGGAAGACTAAGGAAGATTCATGGCACTCTAAGGGAAGATTCATGGAAGACTAAGGGAAGATTCAGGGAAGACTAAGGGAAGATTCAGGGAAGACTAATGGAAGATTCAGGGTAGACTAAGGGAAGATTCAGGGTAGACTGAGGGAAGATTCAGGGTAGACTGAGGGAAGATTCATGGAAGACTGAGGGAAGATTCATGGAAGACTAAGGGAAGATTCAGGGAAGACTAAGGGAAGATTCAGGGTAGACTGAGGGAAGATTCAGGGAAGACTAAGGGAAGATTCAGGGTAGACTAAGGGAAGATTCAGGGTAGACTGAGAAAAGATTCATGGACGACTAAGGGAAGATTCAGGGAAGACTAAGGGAAGATTCAGGGAAGACTAAGGGAAGTTTTTTCATTCTTAATCATTCTTAAATAAGACAGGTAGCTCATGGAGGACGTTACCTTGAATATGAGTGAAGGATGAGTGTGATGATCGTGATGATAGTGGCGCGATCTTGTAGCCTTGTTACTGACTAAGGTTGGCACGTTCCTTAGACAGGATTGTTAATTAATAGCCCAACAACCAATGGCAGCTGGCTCCAGAAACAACCCTTCAAAAAGCTACTAAGTTTTCTCGGGATCGATCCGGCTACTAAGTTTCATGGAAGACTAAGGGAAGAATCAGGGAAGATTCAGGGTAGACTAAGGGATGATTCAGGGAAGACTAAGGGAAGATTCAGGGTAGACTAAGGGATGATTCAGGGAAGACTAAGGGAAGATTCAGGGTAGACTAAGGGAAGATTCAGGGAAGACTAAGGGAAGATTCAGGGAAGACTAAGGGAAGATTCAGGGAAGACTAAGGGAAGATTCAGGGAAGACTAAGGGAAGATTCAGGGAAGACTAAGGGAAGATTCAGGGAAGACTAAGGGATGATTCAGGGAAGACTAAGGGAAGATTCAGGGAAGACTAAGGGAAGATTCAGGGAAGACTAAGGGATGATTCAGGGAAGACTAAGGGAAGATTCAGGGAGGATTCAGGGTAGACTAAGGGATGATTCAGGGAAGACTAAGGGAAGAATCAGGGAAGATTCAGGGTAGACTAAGGGATGATTCAGGGAAGACTAAGGGAAGATTCAGGGAAGACTAAGGGAAGAATCGGGGAAGATTCAGGGTAGACTAAGGGATGATTCAGGGAAGACTAAGGGAAGATTCAGGGAAGACTAAGGGAAGATTCAGGGAAGACTAAGGGATGATTCAGGGAAGACTAAGGGAAGATTCAGGGAAGACTAAGGGAAGATTCAGGGAAGACTAAGGGAAGATTCAGGGAAGACTAAGGGATGATTCAGGGAAGACTAAGGGAAGATTCAGGGAAGACTAAGGGAAGATTCAGGGAAGACTTGTGTAGCCAAATAAAAGCGGAGGCGACTGTAGTCTATCGATTGCCACGGGTTAACCGACTCACTGGGTTAATCGATCGTTCTTCCGGTTCCGTCGATAACATTATCGCGACCGAAGAAAAATGATTTGACTGATTTAATCATTCCCTCCCCCTGCCGTCAATATGATCTCCCCCTCCTCAAATAATCTAGGAACAACACGTATTTGGAGACAGTTTTGTCCCTTTTCATAAAAATGCTTTACTGGAGGATTATTGGTTGTTAAAGTGTTAATCTGTGAAGGGTGTACTATAGTCTCTTTTGCACGAATTCTAGAATGAAGTTAATCAATTGTGTACAGCAGGACTCTGAAATTAGCTATTTCGCCATACGCTCATGTGCACTTTCCGCAAGAGAGTAAGAGTTCCATAAAATAAATGTGACTTTAAATTTATTTTGGCTCCTAAATGTACAGTATTTTACACCTCACTCCAAACAAGATAATTTGGAATTATTTTTAATGTCTTCTTCATTTATTGTCTTGGAAATAATAACGCATAATGTTTAACACTATATTTTAACAGTGGCAACACCATTAAATGAAAAAAAAAACTTGAATATGCTGTATACAGTGGTTTTCAATTTGTTGACTTTTTTGGAGTTTTAATGAAAATATCATCTTTGAACTATGTGAAGGCAACAAGCTTAGTCGGACCGATCCCCTTTAAATATTTAAATTTTTCACAAGTTTGAAAGTAAATGTTTTTATATAAGCTCATATATAACGTTCAATTTTTACAAAAAATCGCCTAAAAATTACTAATGCTTAAATATATTTAATAGGTAGTTAAATCACGTTCGAGAGACGAGCTAAAAAAAATCAATTGAATATTTGAATATAATTACTACATGAAAAAAAAACTAAAACTTACCAGAATTTGCATTAGTTCCTGAAGAAATTTGCCTTTAAGTTTAGGCAACAAATTTGGTAATTTTTAGCTTCTTAATCACCTCTGGCAGTAACACAAAAACAAGTTGCTGAAAATAGTGGTCCTAGAATGCTCGGGTTGTTCGTCTGCCAGTATATAAAGATTTTACTTTAAATTTTTTCTCATAATTTTTTAACCGCTCACGGTATCAACGTGAAAATCAAAATAAACCATGATTAACCTCATCTATTTTGTCACATCGAACCGCTTGAGGAATCAACTTCAAATTTAAAATGCAAATAAGGACTAATTGGATCTATTTTAAGATTCTACTTTGTACCATTTCCAAATGACAAGACATTTTTAGTTTTCAAAGCTTAATATTGGAAGAACCGTATATAATTTTCATACAAAGTAGTTAAAATATAAAAAAGATAAGGAAATTCATTGGTTTTGTGATACAGAGCCTTAACGAACAGGGACAAAAGGAACTAAAAGGCAACCCCCCACGATAAAAAAACACCCAACGCAATACGCTTCTTTGACCTTTTTGTTCCTTAAGGCCGGGGGTTCGAATTGAGGTGTAAACACTTACCAAACTTCTTCAAAAATATGCAATAAATTCGATATTTCTCTATTCAATTTTTTATGAAGTAGTAATCCATTTTTTAAATATTTTGATTACTTTTCCTTCTACTTCAACGTGCATATATAAATTTGAATCAATACACGTAAATAGTAAAATCAGTTAATTTTTATTGTTTTAAATATAAATAATTAATTTAATGTTCCCTTAGAACCCTGATGAATCTTATATTTAAATTTGGGCCCGAAGACATTCGTAGCTTATGCATGAAACTCATAAATTTTCAAATAGGTGGCCCGGCTCCTCGACAAGTTTTGCACCGGGACCCCCAAATTTATCGTCACGGCCCTGCACGATGATGTACGCAGTTTTATTAGGATTACAAATAAAAGTAATAAGAAGAATTTTTTTCTGGCTAAGCCTATCAAACGAACAAATCCTAAACTCACAAAAATTTGCCTAGCATTTAAAGATAATTTACCAAGTTAACTATAACGCACTAAGTATCCGTAATAAAACCATGGTTTAACGGAAAGAAAACAATCAAAATCCGCATCTTTTTGTCACTTGACAGGATTGTAAAAAATTTAGTTTTTGAAGGAATTAAGCTTTGAAAACTAAAAATGACGGTCATTATTTTAAAATGGTACAAATTAGAAACTCTGTATTCCGTAAGAAAATAGGTACTATTACTTACATTCCCGGTTAGAAGTTGATACCTCAAGCGGTTATAAGTGACGAGAAATTCCTTTTATAAAATCTTTATAGAGACCGGCAGATGAAAACTTTATTATTTGTTTCTGTCGGATAAATAAATTCCCGAAGTTTCTGGCCAACCTTTATGAACACTGCATAACCTTGAATCTCGAAGTTTTGCTATTGTACAGAAATAGAGACCGTCGTGGGGAAAATATCGCAGAGTTGACAAAGTTTGCATGTAACAAGTTGCGATGCGATACTTGCACGCGATTGATAACTAGATCGATAAATATATCGATTGGGAATGTCAAAAGTTGGAGATGAAATTACCAAAACAACCAAGCCATTAGATGATAGATGTATTGATTGGATGTGTTACATGAGGACGGTAAAAGAGATGAAATAATTTATGTTGGCATGAGTAAACTTAAAAGCTGTTATGAATTTAGATTGGAATAATTATTTGAATGAGAGGAGGTTTATACTTTGTGATTTAGATTGTTATGAAAATTACATAAACATCCGGACATCTATATGCCTTTCTTACATAGGGATACAAGTTTTAAGTCATTTCAAAACTCATGATATTATGACGATAAGTGTAATAATATATTTGACTTTATAGTAAAAGGTGATATAAATTGAGAAATCTATAAGTATAAAAGAGGATGTTGGTATATATATATATATATTTATTTGGCAGGGATAAACACAAAAACCGCTGGACCGATGGCCACGAAACTTGGTACATACATGTAGAATTTCATGGAGTAGGTTTATACACCTTCAATTTCGTGATAACTTTCAGGGCTTAGCCCTGGGACCGTCTTAAAGGTACCCATGTCAGGGATTTTAAAATAATTTGAGTTAGATTTGTTTACTAACAAATCATATGAAAGTAAAATTTCAAACAGGTGATGTAAATTATAATGGTATTTCTTTCTGCTATTTAACTGTATTTTTGTTAAAATGAAGATTTGTTACTTGGTGCCAGGTGGTCAATGAATTAGACTTTTGCATTTTTTCAAAGTGCAATACACTATATAAAATGCTGATAATATGTAGTATAACATAAAATAAATAACTGATTACTGAAGGACTCCAGTGATCACTGATCACTTATACTTGAAGGACTTTTTTTATGACAACTAACTGCTATTTAAAGAGGAAGAGTGTGCTACTGTAAAGAATTAATTTTACCTACAACACTTTAAAAAAATTGCCGGGACGGCTCATTCAAACGTTTTGCTCAATATAGAGTCTAAAAACGTAAGACAGCACTTTTTAATAGTTGCTGGAGTGGCATTGTAATTTTTTGTTCAAGGTAGACCCTAAAACCTTAAGAAAATGATCTTTTACAGTGAATAAAATTTCAAGCTAACTTCTTTGATTCCTCTAACAAGTATGCCTTCATGAAGAAAATAAATAGGATTTCTAATAAGCAGGTCTGCTGCGACGGGGGTGCATAATAAAGTTTTAATTAAGGGTAACATATGCGAGCAGATTCAAAGTGCCGTCGAAAAAGCCAAGGTTGCCGTTCCTTATATTGTGCCCCATGATCATCATCAGGGCAAGCTCAGGTACCGTGGAAACGACCATTAAATGCTTCTCGGCGTTCGTCTCTGTAAATTGGCCTCTTGAGTGTGTGAGCGCAATCCTCTTCACCTGATAGCACGATCGACTGGACAGCCGACACAAGCAAAACGCACTTGCAAGAGGAAGGACCACCGATATTGGGCATGAGCCTACCCAGGGCAGCAACACCATTTGGGGCTTTGTCGGTGGGGCGTTGGATACGGTCACATTTTTTTATGTACAGGCAGTTTATGCAGGAATATAATACCCCGTCGTAGCAGACCTTCGTACTAAGAGCGAATTTCTAAAAACTTTTGCTTTATGGAAGTACATTTGATATGTTCAAAGAAGTAGATACATTACATACATTAGATTTTACAATAAGAAAAATAAATGGGAAAGCAAAACTATATAATTCATGGGTGATAGTGTGTGTGTAATTTTAATCGTGAGCGAAGCCACGGGTTCTTCTAGTAAACTCTAAAAAAACTGACTGTTAGACAAACTATGATTCAATATTCAGTTGTTTTTTGTGAAAAAGTATGTTGGTATTTAGATTTTACTTTATTTTAGGAGGGGTCACTTTTTGGAAAAGAGTTGTTAACAGGCTATAGAGCAAAAAACCCTTAACGGACGTAGCCTACATCCTGTCCCAAAAACTTCAGTGAAGAATTAAGCCGACCCCCAGACCCCTAAAAAAGTCTTCCAATACGAACAATGATTTTCTTATTCTAAAATAAAGTAAAAAGTGATGATTCGAGTCGATGTAATGCATACATCTTGCCTTCGGAGTGCACTCACTCCTTCCCTCCCTCACTCATTTTTTCACTCACTCCCTCACTCACTCCTCCCCCCTCAGTCCCTTCGTCCCTCCCTCCCACCCTCTCTCCTTCCCTCCCTCCCTCCCTCACTCACTCACTCACTCCCTCACTCCCTTCCTCCCTACCTCCCACCCTCTCTCCTTCCCTCCCTCCCTCCCTCACTCACTCACTCCCTCACTCACTCACATACTCACTCACTCCCTCCCTCCCTCCCTCCCTCCCTCACTCACTCACTCACTCCCTCACTCCCTCACTCCCTTCCTCCCTACCTCCCACCCTCTCTCCTTCCCTCCCTCCCTCCCTCACTCACTCAATCACTCCCTCACTCACTCACTCACTCACTCACTCACTCCCTCCCTCCCTCCCTCCCTCCCTCCCTCCCTCCCTCCCTCCCTCCCTCCCTCCCTCCATCCATCCCTCCCTCCCTCCCTCCCTCACACACTCACTTACTCACTCACTCACTCGCTAACTCATTCACGTGGCAAACTGTGGCCTAGGAGGGCCTTATATATACCAACTCTTCTCTCGCTCTTGTGCTTCTTCCTTTCTTGACTCATGTCAAGACTAACTCATGTTAATGTCTTAGACTACTAAGATGATGCTATCCGACCATCCTTTCTTTAGTCTACCTACCGGTCCGGTTTTAGTGAGTCGGTCCTTCTCATTCACATGGGACCCTATTTTTGAAATGGGCGAGTTGGCGTGTGAGTGAGTCGTTCATCCCTCAAGTTATTTGTTTCTAATTATAAAATGAATTCACAGATAAAAATAAAAATGTTCCTGACTAACTTAATGAATTCTGCCCTGCGATATCTGTACATATAATTTGAATAGGCATTTATTCTTAAAAGTTCATAATTTTAAAATAGGTATTATCATATACAATAAGTATATCACCAATCCAACCATTTTTACTCACCAAGCAATACACTATTGAGTATGGTAAAATCGTGTGAGTTGACAGGAATCAAGTTTCTTCTTCTTTTCTTTTGGAGGAAGTATCACTTAATCACTTAATCAGTAATAATAGTAATCATGGAAAGCATTTCCAATTAGGTCATGTTTACTTTTTGATACTGTACTAAATATTTAAATGCCTTCGGATAGCCTTTGAATTATTTATAAAATGCCTTACAACTAAATTTACCTATAAATATACCAAGATAGTTTAGTTAAAGCCACGAAAAATGAGATATTTCCTTAAAAAATTGGTCAATGTTTACATTTGGCTTTCTAGTTTGACATATGTATCGTCTGGAACTTTGACATTCCACGTGATGGTTTAAACAGTGCTACCATCAGCTGTTTGGTGACTTGACGAGTGACTCACTACCAACTCTCAACCGTTTCAAAAATAGGACCCATGAAGTGAGAAAATAGCCTCCCTCTGACTTTACGATGCTTCATTTTAATTTAACTTGCTTACTTTCTGCTAAACCAGCGGGATTATGCAGACGATTCCTTATAACTTTAAGTTAGACTCAATAGCAACATGTATGCCCATTTTATGTTGTTCCAGTAGCAAAGTTAAACCAATCCCAGTTTAATTGGACGTAACCGTTCAAGCCCCTCGCGTGCAACGTGTTGCATGTTGAGTCTGAATAAGTTGATAAATATTGCGCTTGAACACTGTAGGGACAAGGCAAGGGTGACCGTAAATCACGTTTGTTCCTATAATAAACTTCCACAACAGAAAGTAAGAAATGTATTGTTTTTACAATTTTCGTATAACGTACAATGTGGATAAATAACTCAAACTGCTGTGAAATGTAAAATCGTCGATTTAATTTCTTCGGATGTTGCAAACACTATGAAAAGACGAGTTGAATTTAATGTTATATATATTCATAAATATATAAAAATTATAAGGTGTTATGTTTTGATTTTAAATTTAGCTGACACTTTGTCATCACTGATTAGTTAAGACAATTTTCACGACGTTTCTGGATCTGGAACCTGATCCCGTCTTCATGTTGAAAAGAACCTAGAACTTAACAAGATTAGTAACACACAGCCAGGATAACCTGGACATAAAACATATCTAAAACAAAGAAATGTTAAAAGCAGTCAAAAACACAAAAGCAGAAAACAAAACAAGATCACAATATAGCACAGAAATAAGGTGTTAATTAAAAGTACCTTTAAAATGAGTAACAGTGTAGAGGAATCGTTCAAAAACTTTGTATAGAAGTATTAGTAAATATATATAACTACTGTCTCGAAATGGGACTTTTGAAACGAGCTGTGAACAATACTTTTCATCACGATGCAAATATAGTCCAGTCAATTTACGTGATGACCTCAAAAAAATTGTAAGAAAACGTTTTTTGATGGAATTCTACTTAAAAAAATATGAATTTCAACATATCCAAAGTTTACCAAAATCGGACCATAGGAACCTCACTAAAATCACGTTTCAAAATGGCGGCTTTTCCCACCATACAAAATTTTTTGAAAAAAGACATTCAACTGCATTTTGTATCAATGTTTTTCGAGATATTGACTTTGGACCGCCGCCAATCATCGTTGGGTGATTGGTTTTAAATTTTGACAGAGTTTACATTTTCGGCCGCCATCTTCGATCCGCCATATTGGATATAAATATTTTTTTTTCAAATGTAAAGATGGTGTTGTGACGCATCATTATGGACTATATTTTTACCCTGAACACAATGCTGAAATCCGTTTTTGAAAATATTCATTCGTTAAAAAGATATGCTCAAATAAAAATTCATCCCTATACATTTCTTATGGACGTTTAATTTTTTTTAAGATTTTTTAAGAATTATCTCTTATATCTCCGGTTCTAATTAAGGTATGTAGTTCGTTTCGGTCTTAAAATACTCAGTCATTGAACGGCTTTTTATGGGCTATTTATCATTAAAATCGGACGACTGCTGGACGAGCTATAAGGCTAAAATCGACACGAAAATCCATTTTTTTGAAATTTGTTTTTTGTTAAAGATTCATATCGGAGGTCCTAAATGGACTAAAAAGCTCGTTCTCCCCTCAGTTTACTCAGAAGATTCTGGGCTTTCATATGAGCTACGGCTCATTAAAATCGGACTTACTTATTTTGAGTTATGAACCTTCATTTACCATAAAATCTGTTCACTTTCGTAAATTGTCTATAATTAATGACTATGCATAGAAAGCTAACAGAGATTCAAAACGGTCTTATATTTTAATTAACTCAGTACATCATTGGCTTTCATTTAAGCTCTTAATCATTTAAATCGGTTGAGTTTGAGGTGAGGTATAGACCTACAACCAACATAAAATTCAATTTTTTCAAAATGTCATGATTATTTAAAGACTTGTATCTCCACTCCCCAAACATTGCCTGCTGGTCTGATTGGTTTTAAAACATGCGTTGAACTATTAGCTTTCATTTGACATATTGATAATTGAAATCTGACAAAAATAGGATAAGTTATATTCTTTCATATCATCTTTGACAAAAGCAAATTTCTAAAAAATGGATTTTCGTGTCGATTTTAGCCTTAAAGCTCGTCTAGCAGTCGCCCGATTTTGATGATCAATACCTCATATAAAAGCCGGAAAATGACTGAGTATTTTAAGACCCAAACGAACTATATACCTTAATTAGAACCGGAGGTATAAGAGATAATTCTTAAAAAATCTTAAAAAAATTAAACGTCCATAAGAAATGTATAGGGATGAATTTTTATTTGAGCATATCTTTTTCAACAAATGCATATTTTTAAAAACGGATTTCAGCATTTTGTTCAGGGTAAAAATCTAGTCCATAATGATGCGTCACAACACCATCTTAACATTTGAAAAAAACTTTATATCCAATATGGCGGATCCAAGATGGCGGCCGAAAATGTAAACTCTGTCAAAATTTAAAACCAATCACCCAACGATGATTGGCGGCGGTCCAAAGTCAATATCTCGAAAAACATTGATACAAAATGCAGCTGAATGTCTTTTTTCAAAAAATTTTGTATGGTGGGAAAAGCCGCCATTTTGAAACGTGATTTTAGTGAGGTTCCGATGGTCCGATTTTGGTAAACTTTGGATATGTTAAAATTCATATTTTTTTAAGTAGAATTCCATCAAAAAACGTTATCTTTCAATTTTTTTGAGGTTCCCCATGTTAATTTTCGTAGAATGACTGGCCTAATAAGTAACTAAACTTTTAGAAAAAATCATCCAAAATTTCATAATGTAGTCATTTTTCTATAAGCAAACTCTATACGGCTGTGAAGTATATTTTAGTTTAAAGACAGCTGGTTGAACTATCAAAATAGTAATTTTTTGGATACAGCAAAATATTGTTTGGGTATGGAGAAGTAATGTTAAGATCAGGAAAATGCAGCTGATCATGATGTTTTGATATTTTTGATGTTCAGAAATTGAGGATTTTAGTAGATCTCAGCTGTACAGTAAGGGGCTATATTCGTTTACAGAGTGATGAAAAACTTTTTCACTACACTACGACGAAATCACCTGTTTATAAACGTCAAACGCGGACCGAAACACACTGTTTGACGTCACAGGACCGGAAATGTTTCGGGTCCTAAAGGTTTGAAAGTCACCTGATCGTTTATTTGCTTGAAACAACATCTCAAAATCACATAATTGTACGGCATTCAATATCTTCCAAAGACAGGATGGTTGCGATCATATGATTTTCATAGCTCTGTCTGTTTAAGCCAAGATAAAGAGTTGTGCCGTCGTTCATAACCTTAGAGTTTTGTTTTCAAGTGAGTAAATTAATTATCAGTTTTATTTAGGGTATATTACATTGTGTCTCGACTTCGTCTCGAATTTGAAACACGATTTCGAGCCTGCAAAACCCTTCTTGCGAAATATACTATATTTACAAAAATCCACTAGTGAAATTTCAGTTTCCTACGCGATTGATGCGCTTGCATGGCAATGAGCGCTAACCAATCTAAGTTAATTCTATCCTAATTGTATCCTAATCTCAATCTGACTATTATTTTTATAAATAGGCGGCCGAAAAGGGGTTTCCACTACCCCCCTCCATTGCATATTAGATATAATCAGCTGAATCGTTCAAATTACTGTATGACTGAAATGCCATTTTTAGTTTACATCTTGCTTTGTTTACTATTACTTTTAACTTAATTACTTTTTACTGGGCGATTCATCTGTTGAAGAGTTTATTAAAAGCACCACTCGAAATTTTTTACGAAACTCCCTATGATATCAGGTGTACAACATTTTAATACCGGACGCCCATCCGACCTCAGAAGACTGCGGCTTAAACCACGTTTACCTCAAGACGTACTATTACCTTAAAAATACAATTTTAAAAAAGAAGAAGAAATTAGCAAGAATACGGGAATTATGATACAAGTGCAAAATGGACTAAAAATTGTGAAACAATTAATTTCATTTCATTGTGATTGAACATTACAGAGAGGCCAAAACATTTGGCTGACCTCGATATTTGTTGTAAATATTGTTGTTAATAGTTATATTTTAAACCTTAGCCTGTGTAGCAACATTGTAATTTTTGCTGAACGGTTAATAAAATTGTAAAAAAAAAACTTAATTAACCTAACTTCAACCTTGCAGACGAGAATGATAGCTACTACGACGAAATTGCCAGGGGAGTAGGAAAGTGTAGGAGGTATGCTGTCATTCGTCCGCCTATTTTTAATGAACAATGAATAATCGATCTGCATTTTAGTAAAACATTGAAAATAAATGTAGATTGATAATCACAAAGATGACACAAATTATGATGATGGTAAATGCACAAAATTATACAAGTATTTTAGATTTATTTCACTAAAACCAAAATATTAGAGATTCACGCTTTGTTTCATAGAA
This sequence comes from Flexamia atlantica, assembly GCA_035578135.1. Lineage (NCBI taxonomy): Eukaryota > Metazoa > Arthropoda > Insecta > Hemiptera > Cicadellidae > Flexamia > Flexamia atlantica. Next base: position 1,788,209 of record JAQJVK010000032.1, read on the forward strand.
CTTGAAACTTTAAACATCCAAAATGGCGATATATTGTATAGCTAGTCTGAGTACGCTCAAAAATCAAATCCTCACGGGAGTATAGTCATCTGGCTTATTAGGTCCAAAAGCATTAAAAATATAAAGTTGTTGAATTAAGAATAATTCCGTGTTCTTTTTCCTAAAGCAATATCGCAAAAAAAGACAGGATTTACAGAGAAACGCTGCAGCAAACATGCGGCCTGTTTTAGTCTTCGTAGGTTGATCGTACTGTAAACATTGTAGAACTATCCAATATTGTACCTTGCCAAGGAAAAAGGGACCTTATCTTCCCAGACTAAATTTTACAGGACAGCAAGTTTTAAAGGTTAGGGTAAGAAGACACTTTTCAGATTTTTATTGTTTCTTACTCTATATATTTCCAAAAAATATTTGGTCCATCTTTCACTTGACTTTTTTTAACCAATTTTTAACATGGTTAAATTAACTTTTTCTAAGCCCTTGTAATCTGGAGAAAGAGGACCTTGACTTCCCCAATGCTATTTCAACGTTTTGAAGCCAAGAAAATCAGAAAGTTATGTAAGGAATAAATGCAGGACTTTCTAAGACCTGATCCAGGAATTAGAACCTGAAAATGTACAGGATCTTCAAAAAGAAGTAGTTGACAACGTAATTCCCGGTGCAAGTGAAGTTTCAAATCCCAAAAAATGTACTAGAAAGTAAAAAATAAAAATGTACACAGATACCTAATATAATGTCATATTTTGTTAAGATTAATTGTAATAAATTCTTATTTGAGTATAAAACTTTAATTAAATTTACATTTTATCATATGTCAAGACATTTTGTACTTACAAAATTTGCGTTGTTCTATTACTCCCACCTATTTAAGCAACATACGACAAAAAATGCAAACAATCATCACAAATTCAAAGGTCGATTTATATTCAACTATAAATTTTTGACAAAATTATATGAAACATAGACAATAATACAAAAAAAGGGCGAAAAGGGCCCTAATCAATATATTTCAACTTTGCCCAACTTATATATGCCCAACTTTGCCCAGCTTCGCCCAACTTTGCCCAACTTTGTATCTTTAATAACTAAAGAATTAAAGATAGAAATTTGCAAAACTTTGGACCGCGATTTCCAAAAATTTATGTTTCTAGTATTTCAAATTCAAAGCATTATAACTCAGGCGTTTTTAAGACGTTTTTAAAATTCTTTCACTAGTATATTTAGGTTTTAATGTAGATCAAGGATATTTTTAAGGGTATACAAAAGCAGAAAACAAAACAAGAACACAATATAGCACAGAAATAAGGTGTTAATTAAAAGTACCTTTAAAATGAATAACCGTGTAGAGGAATCGTCCAAAAAATTTACTAATAACTCAATCTCGAAAAAACTTAAGTTCAGGTTCCTTTTCCCTTGGCGGGTCACAATACACGTCGCGTCAAATAACATGGCTCAATCTTCCCATAAGACTTTGTTCATTTTATCACCGGGCTGGGCCACGTTGTTCGACTCGGACTCTACTCGTAGTGACGTCACTGGAGGTGTCGAGTCAATACAGTCGTCAGTCATTCTCTCATGGTTTCTCACCTTAGGCCCCACACCTGGTCGATACTGCCAGTGAAGAGTTGGGCAAACACCAACATCGCCAACCGCTTTGCTATATTTACACTCCTCAACTTCTGAACCGTCGTCGCTTCTTTATTCAGCTAAGAATTTCGTTTGATGCCCAAATTATTGGAAATCAAGCCTTGCTCAGAGAAATGTCTTGAGGCTATCATCACGTTACTCTATACTACCAGTGCTTGTTCTTCCATTTACTTGTAAACTATGTTTTACATTACGTTTTATTACATTACATTACCATCAAGTGTTGGTGTAGTGGTTATAGCGCCCGCCTACAAACTTGTAGGTAGCCGGATCGATCCCGAGAAAAGTTAGTAGCTTTTTGAAGGGTTGTTTCTGGAGCCAGCTGCCATTGGTTGTTGGGCTATTAATTAACAATCCTGTCTAAGGAAAGTGCCAACCTTAGTCAGTAACAAGGCTACAAGATCGCGCTACTATCATCACGATCATCACACTCATCCTTTACTCATATTCAGGGTAACGACCTCCATGAGGTACCTGTCTTAATAAGAATGATTAAGAATGATCACCAGTGAGAGGTATTTCAAGGCGAATATGAGTGAAAAATGAGTGTGGGATGATTGTGGCGCGATCTTGCAGTCTTGTTACTGACGAAAGCCGACATGTTCCTTAGACGGGACTGAGCGCCTGGTTTACAATTTATGAACTGGTCTAATTATAAGGACGGTTTGATGAACATAGTACTCAATAATGCGGACGGTAATCCCCACTAAGGAACACCGCGTCCACAAGCCATCGCCCAAAACTATCCACAATTCGTAAACATTTCATGAAATCAATACGTAATCCAAAAATGTATTTCTTTAGGGTGAAATTTAAATTTTAACTCGTTTTTTTAACAAACATTCGTCAGTGTACTATTTATTAGCGTTTTTGTACATTTAATTTACTATGCAATTCAACAGAGATTTATAACAAAGAAGTGCCTATGTATGAGAAATATATAGAACCGGGTTGATTAAATTAAATACGGCTTTCAACTTGAAGTTCCCCACAACTTTCTCCATCTCAGCTTATATTTGAAGTTTTAAGAAGTTCTTAATCGTTTTAGCACAGTTAAAATTTAAGGAGCGAAAAAACATCGATACTAAATCATTGCACAGTTGCAACCCAGCAAGCCGATCTAAAGAGTTCTGTATTGTGTCTACACATACTGTTGTGACATCTTGTTTTATTTACTTTTGTCAACACATTTGGTATTGGCTCTGTCAGTGTATTGGCCAAAGAATATTTTGACGCACGTGTTTATTGTTATACTCAAAATACATTTGAGGCATTGAAAACTGTTATTTACAAGTGACTTCACGGAGTTATTTCGCTTATCATCTATGGATAAGCCATATTTTTATGTGTAATAATTCGAAATTTAAGTTTGATAATTTATTCCGTAAATTAAAATAATAATTTGTCATTCTGATCTAGAAGACACACGCTGCTCCACAACGTTAAATTTTGGTAATAAAAAGAAACAACTTGAATGTATAAAATACTAGCTTAACTAAAAAAGGGGATATTAGCCTACACAACAAACAATCCAACCAATAGACTTTCTGTCATAAATAGGCCTACTCATTGCTTTGTTTATCAAATAATTCTCAGGAAAATCAATTGTATTGTTAAATGTTGGCTTAAAATATCTATTTACCATAGATATTAAAGTAGACATCGAGTTGCTAATGGACAAGTAAACTGCACTGTTCTCGGCAAACCGGTCTCCAAACTTTAGCTAAATTAAAAGCCGATTATCTTAAAGGGCATTCGTATGACAGATAAACAATGTGATTGAACAAAATGTGATTAGAACTGGAGATATGGTATTTGATTGAAGGAAATTTCGAACAAAAATTTGTGTTGCTGAAATTTCCTACTCTACACTTCCGACTTCAACACCCAATAGCTCCAAATAAAGCGGGTAACTTGCTGGGTATTTTTAGACAAGGACAAATATAAAAACATGATGAGCTGGAAACATATATATTTTTAATTTAAATATATATATCTTTGATAAAATTGAAGTCCAAACACGGAAAATCCACGTAGTTTGTGTTGTTTGACTAACAGACATTCGCATAGTCGGATTCGTCGGTGCTAAATAAACTATCCCTCCATCGAAAATCTATAATTCGCCGACTTTTCTCATACCTGTTAATAAAATGGAATAAATAATGCTGAAGCTATCGATCTTTGCTTAAAGGAAATCCGTGGAAAATTAATCGGCATTTATGTCAGTTGATCACAACGTATTCCCTTATTACTTATATTAGGCCTAAGTTTATTTTATATCAAATCATGAAAATGGGCTAAGAGCTGAAACTTTTCGATCAAATTAATTGGTAATAAATAAAAGAAACTAAGTTAATTATTACTAGCTGATCACCCCGGCTTTGCCCGGGGTATTTTTTTCTTTTTGTTGCTTATTAGTGCTGCGTTCTATTAGTAACCATAGTAGCTATTTGAAAATATAGCCATGGTAACTATTCAAAGCACTGCCAAAACCCTTGACATGGATCCCTTTTGGACGATCCTGTGCCTTAGTCCTTTAAGATATCAAAACCACTATAGTGAGATTCCAAGCTTTAATTTGACACCAAGATCAAGTGTCTACGATATGTAGTTTTGGCTACAGCCCGAAATATACCAACACACAACTCTTTTAGCGAATTTCCCCTATAGGGAAGAAGCTGTTACCGTAGGTCTCATGGTAAGACATAAGCCTAAAACCATCTTAACTTTTCTTTTTGAGGTCCTCAGATGCCAAAAACACCATTCGTTCACTTTCATAAATATATATATATATATATATATATTTGTCTTTAAGCACGATAACTTGCGCAAAAATGGTCCAATCGGAATGAAATTTGGCATAGACGTGTAAAGTAGTAATTATTCGGACGAGTTCGTAAACCAGCCCGATCGGACCACCGGAAGGGGGGGTAAAGGGGGGTAAACCCCCCCAAAAATGGGTTTTTTGATATTTTTACATAGAAAAATTAAATTTTTCAAATTTTTATTAGCACCATTGAATTCAGCCCAAAAAAACAAACAATTTAGTATTTTGAATCATGGCTCTATGTCCATTGGTTGCCGAGATATTGAAAGTGGTAAACGCAGTACGTTGTCCCAATGTTAACCTTATGGGAAATAAGTAAAATTCTATATCTCGCTTATTTCTCAACATATCTTGATAAAACTTGGTAAATGGCTTCTTCTAGTTCAGATCTACTAAATATTGAATTAAAACCACCCAGTTTTAATAAACCTGTAGCAGCAAACCTCCATACTCATTCCCCATGTTATTCTTATGGAGCTTACAAATACATGTCAAATCTCGCTATGTTGGATCGAAATATGTTGTTTTCACTTGAAATTCGCTGAGTATGCAGGTCTGCTGCAACGGGGGTATTTTATATATATATATAATAACATATTGATATATTGATTATTAATAATATCTTGGAGAAATTTTAGGAAAAAAGTGAAATTGTTGTTTAAAGTTTATAAGTCGCTAATATCCTGCACGATTTAAATTGTCAACAGTTAAATTGAAAGCATGTAGATTAGAGAGTATTTTAAGACAAAATATATCCTGAATAAAACCGGATTTATTAATGAACAATTGTTGCTAAATTACAACAAAAAAAGTTTTGTTGTTTGGTGGTCTACAGGTCGCTACGAATTCAACAGAACTTCATAGACTGCATCCCAAATAGAAGCCTATAATTCACTGAGCATTCTCGTATAACAAAACCGATCAAAACATACACAATTACACAAATAATACTGGAGCTATTTGTCGCTGATTAACGACAAATCTCAGAACACTTTTAAGTTTACGTTTGTTGTCCACCTACATTCGATTGGAACTTGTCCGATTTTTATAATTAATGGCTCAAATGAATGGGGCTATTTCACTGAAGGTTCTTGAACCAAAACCTAAGTACCAAACATATCGGGTAACATAATTAATGGAGCTCCAGAATTGAATCAAATTTAATTTATTTGATTTGGAGATCCATAATTGACCGTAGAATTCGACAGATTTGAGTAATCTCTATCTCTACCTGGTATGAAAGCCTATAATTCACTGAGTATTTAAAGACCAAAACTAAGTACAGAGACCCAAAATAAATGAAATACAATAAGACAATGTTGAAAATTTGAAACTGTAAGATATGCGATGGTGTTATTTGTGTTTGATTGAGTGGAAGCCGAGTTATAGGGTAAAAAGACGAATTCAGGTGGCTAATATGCACGTGCATTCCCTTAATTTAAGACCTCAATTACAAAAATAGGTAAAGTAGAAGAGCCAAAAAAGGACCTTGAGAGGAAAACCCGAATATCTGTATATATAAGATTGCTAGTCTATTTTTTAATTACCAACCTATGTATAAATAGCCTAAATGTAAACTTTAGTGGTGGGAGAGCAGACGTTTTCGACGAATTTAAAAAGTCACCATAATTCTTATGAGGTTTAAAAATTGCTATTTAACTATTGGATACGATTACAGAAAGCTTTTGCCCCGTTATTAAGTACAGTAATCTTTTTGAGTGCTGGAGTATAAAATGCGGTAGTAAATTAAACTACAATGAAAAAAAACAGTCGAAAAACTGTTGTTGTGGTGGTATTTAATTTCCTTACCACGCTGTTGTCTTTTAATCATCTCTAATCGCTCGACTACTGAAATTTTCTCTTGATTAAGTTTTAGTTAATGATTTTGACCGAAAGAGTTGATTAAGGTGTTTGTAAGAAGGCCTACTCGAAGTCTAAAGACATATTTATTTAAACATACCTCGTCGTACTGTAGGATATTCCTCTTGATATTTTCATGGTATTCTCTTTTGAGGTTTCTAGGGTTTCATAATTTTTCTTGAACAGTTAAACTCTCTATTAAAATCTTACAACATATCGCTTATTTTCCCAAACTTAACTCCTAGTGCGATAACCCTTTACAATTTCATCGTAATCTGATAAAACACCACTTATCGTATCTGAATCACTTACTAACATGTTTCGCTAAATTTAGAGCTATCAAAATTTATTACTAAATAAGAATCCCATTCGCGACTAATATTTTGCGATTAAGCTAAAAAATATTGCCTCAATACGCTGGTTAACAAATTTTATCTACGACATTGCAATAATCACCAATAACGATATTACAAATAATGTCACAATGAGGTCCGTTATCAAACCAAACACAAACCAGTTACATAAAGTTAACATTATGCAAATGGTGTCACTTTATGATACAGGTTCTAGACCAATGGGAGCGCGGCATTTGACGAAAGTAGTGTCATAATGACAATTACGCAATTTGCACATCAGCTGATTGTTGCATTACGATTCATGTTTGAGTTAACTTATCCAATCAGCTGATTGTTCCACAACGATTCATGGTTAGGTCTGCTTATGTGCCTAACATCAGATTTATTGAGTTGACCTATTCCATCATTAGTAAAAGTCATGAGTTTTGTTTAACTTCGGGCAAAATTTTGTCGTATATTGCTGGTCGTAGATAAAGTAGTGTATGCAACGATTGTATTATGCCTTTAAGCAACTTGTGAGATATTTAGAACACTCTCTTCGCTCGTGTTCTAGCTTACATCTCACTCGTGGCTTAAAGAAATTCATAATACAATCGTTGCATAAACAACTACTATAATATTTTTTTTATATTTTACACCAGTTCTGTTCATCAGTTAAGACTTATATAGTCACACTCCTAGGTAACACATTCACAACTTTATCTGTTTGGCAACTGTCACAAAGATGGTACTTCAATTTTTTATTGGGGACCCTTCAAGTTCCCAATTTCTTACCGAATTTATGTTGTTCTCCTAAAACTCAACTGTTGCTGGAAGAAATTATACAAAATAAAAAAAATTAACCATCCCCTTAAACAATTATGAGACAATTAAGCCTAATCCTGTCTTGCTAAAACACCAGACATAAATACAAACATGTCCGACATCAAAAACATGATTCTGACGCATTTACCACAGGTTTCTATGAAGGAAAAATAAGAGTTGTATGAAGTAACAAGGGACAACAGGCGTTGAAAGTAGGTTGCGAGAGGGATTTTGACATTTCAAGCCGTGGATGAGTAAAGGTCTTACAAGACTGGGTCACCACTCTACACTCCTCCATGTACTGGCCGAGTCGACCTATGTATTACTACTCAATAACACACGTTTCAGTGCAAAAATATTTTAAGTACAAAGATTGTATCTCAAATATAGTAATAATATGTAACAACAGTATTTCATTTATTATACAATCGTTACAGGTTAAACACCCAATATCAAAGACGCAGTTATTATACTACAACTCTCTGTTCTTCAGAGATGCGCCATATAATATCGTATAACATGATAATATAACATTGTAATAACAGGAAAATATAATAATAACTTAATTCACCCCATTACCTAAAAATTAATTGTAATCATGGGACAAACAAATACAAAACCAAGCACAGAACCAAATTAAACTAATTACAAATAATAACACCACTTAAGTAAACAACGACAATAATTATACAGGGTGAGTCAGACCACCCGTCCACCTATTGAAACGGGAGAATGGTTTAACGTAGAAACGACAAATAAAATTATTATTCCCCACTAATTTGCAAATGAAGAATTCATTAAAAATATTTTTATCGCGATTTATCTACAAGGTGTTCCAGAAATGAAGTTCATGAGTTCGAATCTCCAAATTTTCTTAAATGAACCTATAGCAAATTTCACATCATTTTAAAGATCTTGTTAAAAGAAACATTTTGGTGAAAACATAACTAAATTATCTCAATCCGTTTCAAAATGGCGGCCATTTTTGTTAATTTTTTGATATTTACGGAAACCCCTGTATTTTTTAAACCATTAAATATTTTTCAGTTCTGATTCGAAATCCTTAATCCTGGGTAGCTCAGCTTTACTACGATATGTCTAATGACAATGTTTTTATAATAATCAATTTTCGGAAAAAATTTAATTTTTTAAATTTTTGGTAGCCCTGAAAATCGAAAAATTCAAATAGCAACATATGCCAAAAAACATAACATTTTAAAGGCCTTCAAAATTCCTACAACTTTGTAATTTACAAAAATATTCTATCCTTTTTAGTTTTAGCGAATTTCCCCTATATTAGCGAATTTCCCCTATAGGGAAGAAGCTATTACCGTAGGTCTCATGGTAAGACCTAAGCTCGGGACCACTATAACTTTTCGTTTTGGGGCCCCAGAAGCAAAAAACACTATTCGTTCGAATTTATATATATATATATATATATATATATATATATATCTATATATATTGATAAGATTAGTTTTCATAACAAGTACCCTTTTTTTATTTAAAAAAATTATTTTATTTATAAGATGACATGTTTCGAAACTCCACATTAATCATCCACAATTAATCTATATATATATATATATATATGTGTCTGTTAGCACGATAGCGGCCGCAAAAATGGTCAGATCTTTATGAAATTTGGTACGGACATGTAAAGTGGTAATCAATTGAACTAGTTCGTGAACCAGCCCGATCGGACCACCGGAAGGGGGGGTAAAGGGGGATAAAACCCTCCAAAAATGGGTTTTTGAGTTTTTTACATATAAAAATAAAATTTATCTTTTTTTTGGGCACCATTGAATTCAGCTCAAAAAACAAACAATTTAGTATTTTGAAACATTGCTCTATGTCCATTGGTTATCGAGATATTGAAAGTGGTAAACACAGTACGTTGTCCCAATGTTAACCTTATGGGAATTAAGTAAAATTCTATATCTCGCTTATTTCTCAACATATTTCAATAAAACTTGGTAAATAGCTTCTTCTAGTTCAGATCTACTAAATATTGAATTAAAAAACCACCCAGTTTTAATATACCTGTAGCTGCACACCTGCATACTCATTCCCCATGTTATTCTTATCGAGCTTACAAAAACATGTCAAATCTCGCTATATGCGAGATATGAAATATGTTGGATTGAAATATGTTGTTTTGCATTTGAAATTCGCTGAGTATGCAGGTCTGCTGCAACGGGGGTATTAATATACTTGTAGCAACAAACCTGCATACTCATTCCCCATGTTAATCTTATGGAGCGTACCATCCATAAATCCCCCCATGTTAATCTTGTGGAGCGTCCATGTCAAACGTCGCTATGTTTGATTGAAATATGTTGTTTTGCATTTGAAACTCGCTGAGTATGCAGGTCTGCTGCAACGGGGGTATTTTAGTTATGGCCGAAAAACTCCATGTTCCCATATAAAGTGCATGTTATTTATGCAGTACATAATACCAAAGGGTACCCATAGACCGTTTGCTATGGACATGCAAATAACATGCACTCTATATGGGAAAATGGGATTTTTCGTCTATAATTAAAAAACTAAAAAGGATAGAATATTTGTGTAAATTACAAAGTTGTAGGAATTTTGAAGTCCCTTAAAATGTTATGCTTTTTGGCATATGTTGCTATTTGAATTTTTCGATTTTCAGGGCTACCAACAATTTAAAAAATAAAATTTTTTCCGAAAATTGATTATTATAAAAACATTATAAAATAAAAAAATAATATAAAATAAATAATATAATATAATATAAAAAAAATAAAATAAAAAAAATATAGAGAATTTTTTATATTCAGAAAATTAGAAAATATATTAATGTCTAAATGAGTAATGAAAGTACTATAAAGAAATATGTATATAAAGAACTGGTCACCTATTCATACTTCGTTAAGAATGAATAGATTTAGTATTGATTGTGGTATATATTTAGACGGCTGTTGTTATTACAATATTCTAACTACTGTCCACTCTATACAAAATATAGATAATTACTCATATAATTTTACTTTTAATAAAAACGTACATTAATTTTCAATTTATTCGGTTTGAAGCAATTCGCCCCGCAAGGCTCGTGTGATCGCTTGATTAGAATTAATGACAATCGATTTTGCTTATCTCAACTTCCGGTTAATCCGGAACAAGCCCGGCTGGCCTCATTTGAGAATTAGATTAAAACGGTTTTTGTTTTTAATAATCGGCCCTATTGCTTACTGATAAACTAAATAATATAACTTTATATTTAATTCCGCAGTTTCGAAAACATTAAAACATAACTTCTTACGGAAAACAGGACGACTTAAGTGACATGATTTACTAGCAATGAAACCTGGCTTTTATAATGTGTTCCATTGTTCCTTTCAAGCTGTATTCAGTTATGAGAAAGATATAATTGTGTTGTGGGATAATTATGATAGTGGAATGTCCGCAACTGTAATAATTACTGCAGCAAAAATTGAAAAATGCTCGTTTTTTAAAGTTTGTCAGGAGATTTCGTTATAGTAGTTTTAAGTTATGCCTAATCTTTCTTATATTGCAAATATTGAAATTTCAGATCACTAGACGTGACCATAAAATCTTTGTAATTGAAATAAAACTATTATGTTATAGTCAGATGAACGACCTAACTTTTTGAAAAACTGTTCACAAGCTATAACGGTAGCCACATAATATAGACTACTACATACAAATTACGTACACCAATTCTTTGTTCAGATAAAATAATTAATAGAACTTATAGGATGGGTATGAGCATTTTAATTACAAGGACATAACATAAGAGACGAAAATAATTGAATTGTAATAACAAATCTCAAAGTAACTGATTCTTTCCCTGGTGCCATGATGTCTGATTTGCGTGATGTGGTTATACAACTGTAAATTATTAAACAGTACCTGGTGGGCCGAGCCTGTGATATTTCATGTTTACCAGTTCATCCAATTAATATAAAATATTGCATATGTCATAAAGTTGATAAATATATACCTTTTTTATTTCTCCATGAACTCTTCACCCCACTCGCTGTATTTTTCCTTGATTGCTGTAGATTGCAAACAGCTGTTATGATTACTTCGTTTGTTTACACTTTCCTTGTTTATTTCGTTGCTATCATGACAACTCATAAAAAAAACAAAATTTAACAACTTTAAAATTCGTTTTATTTCATTATTATATTCTCTCTGGCCAAGTAATCTGCATAAAACAATATTTGAGTCATTAATTATTTATTTCCAGACTTTTGAAGGAAATCCTTGGAGCTGTTTTTGAGATAGTTGTGCAAACAAGCAAATACGCACGCACGCAAGATAACATGCTTATATATGAGTGTAGAATAGGGTTCCATTGCTACAAACTAATTGGCCTTTTTCCTAGTGGATACATAATGTACTCCACTGCTAAACAGTTTAGTTAAGCCTAAAATTTTATACAGGGAAAGTGTTATTTTCTACCTCATTCATGCATGTTTAATTATTTTAATGATTTATATAATACTAATTAAAATGACCATTCATTGTAGACCTACCGAAGATTTATTTGGGATTGCTGCAACATGAATGTATGTTTGTGTATCCGATGAATGCTACGGTTGCAAGTCAACCACGGGTATAAAATGATAAAATTACTAGATTAAATGTAGCCTATTATCTTGAATTGCAGTAGGCCACTTAATCAATTAATTTTCCTAAATAGCTATAATGATCTTAAAATCTTTTTAATGATAAAATAAAATTATTTTAACAATTTATTTGTTCAAAAATGGTAAAATGATAATGATCTTGGGTTTGGTAAGGATCTGTGTTAGATCTAGATCCGTGGGAGGCATGAGAAAAGATCCAACACTCCAGTGGTTGGCCGACTTCGTTAAAAAGAGCAATCTTCTTAGGTTGGAAAGACTTCAAGATTCTTCCCGTAATACGATTATACGATCATAATGTTGCTGAGCACAGAAACATAATTGGAACTAATAGGAACATAATTGGAACATAATGGAATTAATAGGATCTCTATTAATGATTATTCAAATCTGTTCAAATCTACTAGAGTGGTTCCGATAGTTACAAAATCGATAGTTTACTTTTAATATGTCCACGAGGTATTTGTAAAATGCCATCAAAATAACAGATGATTGTAATAAAATTCCTTATATCCATGAAACCCCTTTTATTCTTACTTTTGCTATTCATTTAATCTTAGTATCCGTTTACGGTGTTATGATAAAAGCGAACCTGCCTCTAAGACACAGGAATTGTGTAATACCACAGCCGCCTCTAACGAAGGCCGCGGCATTCGAAGTGGCAACGCCGCGCTGCCGCTGGAGCGGTTGACTACTCTACGCTTGCCCCGGGCGCCGTAATGCTAACAACCTCAAGGTTTTCGATTTGTTAAAGCGATTTAATACTTAATTAGTTATTTTACTGTGCACATTTCATTTGATTTTCTAAAGATGGAAGCAAGGGAATCAATATTAACACATTTTATAATTCCTTTAAACCATTTAGTTCAAAGACCAAATAACATTTCATAAGAAAGAAATTTCGTTAGTAAAGTCAGTGAAACAAACTATATTAAATCTAAGTAGGAATGACAATATTTCCACGATTATTATGAAAACTCATTTTCTCGTTTCTTACTATAGTGTCAATTGTTTAATAAAATGTATGCCATTGTAAGGACAATATTCGAAACCCCATCCTTTACCTTCCACAAACACAAGTTCCCTAAACTTTTTTTTTAAGTTCATCATTAGAAGAAATCATTAATAAGCTTAATTTCTGGAATTTTTTTGAATTAAGCGTTAAAAAATATTTTCATATTCTTGCGAGACTAAAATCTGGACAATCCCAACAACATCTTTACACATTGAAAAAAATCAGAAGTTACTGATTGACTGCCGCCCCTGTTAATTTCGGCATCGCCGTCTGTCACTGTAGTGATCATACATCAAATAACAGACAAATTGTTCGTACAAAAAGCGTATAAACAAGGGCAAGCTTGCTAATCCCCATGCAACTACAGTGGAGTGGCGGGAAATGCTAGGCACCCAGCGCGGCGTTGCCAGTTCTCCCTCATCACGGCCTTCGTTAGAGGCGGCTATGGTAATACACTGTATTCCCATTAAGGGCGAGTAACCTACACAACAATCCCCGCAGTAGCAATATACCACCGGATTACTCGCGACTATCGATTGACATATCGAATCCATTGCGAGCGAGACTCATTGCTCCGTAGATGGAGGGGGACGATATATCTTGTCCAGTCAAGGCTAAGTTGTATTCTCCCTTTAACTGCCCGACTTTATATTTATTTCTCTCCGACCCGATGCTTTTAAGAGAACTAGAATCACTTCGAGGTCAAGGTTTTTATTTGGTTGTTGCTTTTTATCTGGTCATGACGTATTATTGTGTGTTGTAGAACATGATACATTTATTTCTCTTACATGTATAGTGCTAGAAAAATGATGTGACCCGTGCTGTCCGTAAGCATATTAAAATTAACAATAGCAAATGAGCAGATGAAGCCAATTCATTTGAGCCTGACTATATATACTGATGAAAATTAATAAATCAAAGAATAAAACAATTATTTTAGTTTAGTTTTATTTCAGACATTATAATCTTAGCTAACAGAATATCAATAAAATCAAATAACACTTGATCATGTGTTATAAAATAATTAATAATAAATACAGACAATAAGGACATTCATATATAACACGTTCCTTTTTTTTACAAATTTAAACGCTTGGGTGGACACCTATTTCTTCTACAGCGTCTTTCTACATCGGTTGTTTCAGTTGCTTCATTTCCATTTTTTTGCTTATCTTTTTGCTCTTCTCTTCCTTCTTTTCGTTTCTTTAAATGAATAATGTTTCTACGAATGACTTTATCATCTTTCTCCATCCTGATCAGGTAAGACCGAGGTTGTAACAGTTTTTTGTTATTTTTTTAATTATTTTTTTATATTTTGGTTCTCAACTCTATATTTCACACTGCGCCATGATGAAAATTAATAAATCAAAGAATAAAACAATTATTTTAGTTTAGTTTTATTTCAGACATTATAATCTTAGCTAACAGAATATCAACAAAAACAAATAACACTTGATCATGTGTTATAAAATAATTAATAATAAATACAGACAATAAGGACATTCATATATAACATATACATTTTATGTTTCATATTTACTTTAGTTCTGTCGTTAATTAAATGCTTCATTCCTTTCAGAAAATACCCAAACAAAGATTCTTTCCTGTAGAATATTTATTGGCGTTTTAAGCTTTGAATATTTTTTTGGATTATATTTCTTATATCTCCAGTTCTAATAAAAGTATGAAGGTAGTGTGAGCCTTAAAACACTCAGTAATATAACGGCATCAATTATAGAAAATTATATTTTGAATCGTACTAGAATGAAACCGAGTTCTAATTCAACAAATAATTAGATTTATTTGAAATTTTTTTTTTTTTTTCATATCTCCCTTTTTACATGAGATAAGCTGTTCTCTCTGGTCTTAAATTACTCGGCAAGTACATGGACTTCATACGAGCAATCGAAAGTTGGAATCAGACGAATTTCAGGTGAGACTAAATTTATATACATGGTAATACTATATTATTTTGTGTATAAATGTAGCCAGTTCAAATCACCTTGCCCTGAAAGGCTCGTGTGATCACTTGATTAGAATTAATGACATTCGATTACGCTTATCTGAACGGCCGGTTAATGCTGAACAGGCCCGGCTGGCCCCATTTGAGGATTAGATTAAAACAGTTTTTTTGTAATTAACCATCGACCCCAATGGCTACTGATGAATTAAATAATACAAATCATATTCCATTTCATCGTTTCGAAAACGTTACAGCATAAATTCTTATGGGAAAGAAAGACGAGTTAAATAACGTAATTTCTTATTGATGAAACCTGGCCTTTATAAAGAATTACTTCGTTCCTTTTAAGCCGCATTGCGTTCTTGAAAGCAATAGTTTTAACTTGATTTCATGAAACTCTATCGCATCGGATACTCCCTGTATAGTCTGTTTGTTAGGAGAAACCCTAACAAATAGCGTGCTAGACCTTTCACACTAATACGGGAAGTTAGATTTTCCCTAACATATTTCAGGCAGCGTGCTACGTCTGGCTTTCAATGTATGTCCTCCGAGAAGTTACCCTCCTAACAAAAATCACCATCAAATATGTATTTGCTACTGATTTATGACGTTATAAATTATAGTTATCTTGTGTAATATTTTAATACTTGAGAAACACAATCGTAAACGCGTTTAGTTCGTGCTGTAAAAAAATCTTTCCCGCGCTCTTTTTTACGCAGCCGTTCAATTATCCTTTATGATTATAATGATAATAATAATAACTTCATTCGCCTTAACAAATTTGGATTTGCATTGGCAATTACATTATTATTTCTTAATTTTAAATACAGAAAACTTATTCTATCTAATGTTTTATAATACACGGTGTTTAATTTTAATTGTTCTTTTTAAATTTCGCTGTCTATATATTCTTTTACACTGTAAAAGAC
Organism: Flexamia atlantica; assembly: GCA_035578135.1. Taxonomy (NCBI): domain Eukaryota; kingdom Metazoa; phylum Arthropoda; class Insecta; order Hemiptera; family Cicadellidae; genus Flexamia; species Flexamia atlantica. The sequence continues at coordinate 1,804,253 of JAQJVK010000032.1, forward strand.
TTTTTCTATTAAGAGTTTTTCACTGATTTTTATTAAATTTCATTATATTTTCTTCTTTCTTGGTGTTCACTGGCAACTTATTAAATTATTTGAAATAAAAGCAAGGAGGATGATGTTCATATAACGTTGTGTTATTATGACAATAATGAGTTCAAAAAGAACTAGCCCTTGTATAAAGATTCTGTTGGAAAACTGCATCTTGTGGTTATATTTTGCTTTGTTCACTAGTTTAGAGAGATAAATCGTGGTAAAATACAGACATTAAACTAGAATTAATTATTTTTTTACTTTGTGAGGTGCTATTGTTACTGAGTACAGTTTATTGTATTAATAATTAGAACTGAACTCTTCATTCGCACGGTTTAAAACCCAGAACCGATGACACCGTCATGGTATTGTGTTTCTGAAACAAAATAATTCGAAGTAGTTGTTCTTACTTCTCCTCCATAAGTTGAAAGCCACGTTGTGTGTAACTGCATCCCCAGAGTGTTACAGCAATCAGAATGAAGAATTTCACTCGTAAAATTAATTCTGTAAAACATGAAGAATTGTCTCACAAACTTACATAAAAACACAGTACTTTGGTATTATACGGAGGCCACCCTTATACAGCGCGCTGGGTCGTTTATGTTAGGTTAGGTTATCATAAATTTGTTAGTAGGACTTTCCTCGTTTCATTACGAATCGAACAATACCAGATAAGTCATACCTTCGCCCGCCAAATCCCCTCCAAGTAGGCCTAGGTCAGATTGTTGACCGGGGTGTGTTTATCACTTCCCTACAGGATTTGGCGGGCGAAAGTATGACTCATCCGGTGTCGTTTGGTTTGTAACGAAACGAGGAAAATTATACTAACATATTTATGATAACCTAACCTAACATAACCGCCGCAGCGCGCTGTTTAAGGGTGGCGATCAGGTGGTGCCGCTAGCGGTGGTGACGCTTTACCTCGCCGACATCGCTGTCTTCTGGGAGGCAGAACACAAAGACCGCTCATCATAATTTTGTCAAATTTGGTCAGTAAGTCAATTAAAATATGTTCTCTCCAATTAAGTCGTTATTTTTGGTACCCAGTGAAAAAAGTCCTCTACAAATAGTGGCCTCCGTATAAAAAAAACCAAAGTACCAAAAATACAGTTTATTTTACATCCGATTATTATGTTTTTGTAAATTAACTCGATAATATGAGATTGATTATCTCCATTTAATATGTTCACGAGGTATTTAGAAAACGTTATTAAAATAAAAGATAATTGTACTAAATATTCCCTAGAACCAAAAAATCTTTTTATTCTTGATTTTGCTAGACGTAAAACCTCGGAGTTATGAACATCACCCATTTCATCATAGTATGACCGTAAACATTGTTTAAGAAGATGAACGTGCCTCTAACTCTCAAGAAATACTCTGTATTATCATTAAGCCAACACAACAATCCCCGCAGTAGTAATATACCACCGGATTACTCGCGACTATCGATTGACATATCGAGTCCATTGCGATCGAGACTCATTGCTCCGTAGATGGAGGGGGACGATATATCTTGTCCAGTCAAGGCCAAGTTTAATTCTCCCTTTAACTGCGCAACTTTATATTTATTTCTCTCCGACCCGATGCTTTTAAGAGAACTAGAATCACTTCGAGGTAAAGGTTTTTGTTGTTTTTTTAATAAACATGACGTATTATTGTGGGTTATAAAAGTATGAAACATTTATTGTTTTTTACATGTGTCAGCTATTATTTACATGTATAGTGCGAGAAAAATTATGTGATCAGAACTGTCCTTAAGCTGAATATTGACATTAACAATAATATGAAAAGTCTGGGCCAATTATTTGAGCCGGTCTATATGCATTTCGTATTTAGAATTTACTTGTTTTTCCATCAACGATAGTGTCGTCATCTTATGAGCAAAATGTCTAAAACGGGTGGATATTAATATTAACTATTGACTTTCTAACTAAATTTTCAAGGCGCGTAGATCAATGCTATTGCTTATCTGGTAGTCTAAGGAATATCACAATATTTTTTGTTTCTTTATTGTACGAAGTATGTAATTAGTCATCAAACCATAAAATACTGATATTAACCACATACATCCTAACGTACGTTCTCAGCCCCTCTACCTCGAAGCGTAATCTTTATAAAAGCTCTTCTTCTGGCTTTTATATCAAATTATTTTTCCCTGTGTTATTGTAAAACTTAAAGCTATAATATGATACTCATTCAGTATGAGTCAAATACCCCCGTTGCAGCAAACCTTCATACTGAGCGAATTTCAAATGCAAACAAACATGTCCATCCAACATAGAGAGATATGACATGATTTTTGTAATCTCCATAAAAATAACATGGGGAATGAGAATGCAGATTTGCTGCAACAGGTATGTCAAAAATGGGCGATTTCAATTCACTTTTTAGTAGATATTAACTAGAAGAAGCCCAAGTACCAAGTTTTATCAAGATATGTTAAGAAATTATGAAGATATAGCATTTTTTATTTCCCATAAGGATACCATGGGGAATGAGTATGCAGGGTTCCTGCCACAAAAATAGAAATTTTGGGGATTTTAGACTAAAATACATTACATCTCATATAGATGAAGCCACAAACCAAGTTTTATTACAATATGTTGAGAAATAAGTGATATATAGAATTTTCTCACTTATTTCCTATAGGGTTATCATAGGGACAACGTACTGTGTTTACCATGTTCAATATCTCGGTAACTAATTAACATAGAGCAATGATTCAAAAAATACTAAATTGTTTGTTTTTTCGAGCTAATTCAATGGTGCTAAACAAAATTTTATTATTTTAATTTGTACAGTAGAGCGCCGATTATCCGAACGTCGGTCATCCGAACCGTCGGTTAACCGAACGCCGTAATAATTCATATTTTGAACATGATTCTCAAGCAATTCAAATTCGCGCGCCAAATTCGCGTGTCAGGGCCGAAGAAAAAACAAATTTTGGACTTTTTCTCTAAATAAAATGTATACAGTGTACTGTATGATAAATTGTTCCATTAAAAATTTATACGTATGTATTCTGATCGATTTCATAATAAAATTACGAGAATAATTTTTGTTTGATGATTTTATAGCCTTTTTACTAGTAAGAATTATGTTACATATATAATTTTTAAATTTTGTCTTTTCATGTTCGATTATCCGAATATTCAGTTATCCGAACACCCCTTGTCCCCTATTAGTTCGGATAATCGGCGCTCTACTGCATATTTGAAAAACCCACCAAACCTATTTTTGGGGGGTTTATCCCCCTTCTGGTGGTCCGATCGGGCTGGTTTTCGAACTCATCCGAATAATTACTACTTTACACACCTGTGCCAGATTTCATTCCGATCGGACCATTTTTGCGAGCGCTATCGTGCTTACAGACACATACATATATATATAGATAGAATTTGAACGAATGGTGTTTTTTGCTTCTGGGGGCCCCAAAACGAAAAGTTATAATCTTGGGCTTAGGTATTACCATGAGACCTGCGGTAATAGCTTCTTCCCTATAGGAGAAATTCGCTAAAAACGGCCTATTTCACAACAAAAGAATTACTTTTAGCATAGGGCTGGGTCACGTTGATTGAATCGGACTATACAATTACTAGCTTATAAATCAACAAAAAAGCCAAACATGTCTTTACTTTTATTATTTACGTTTGTTGGTAAACTTGTAAGCTTGCAGTAGTAAACCGTAGAATAAACTTTTCACTTGGGGATTTATACTCCAAGTTCCATTAAGTTGTCAATTCATAGTTTACCAATCAGAAAAAATGTCATTCATAGTTTTTTAAAAGCCAGCTTACAATGTCGTGGTCGTGGCAGGTAAATTAGTAATGATATGGTTACAGTGCGATGCTGTAATGGTTCATGTGATGAAACTTTAGTAGTCTTCGTAATGAAGTTAATGTTTCGATGCGATACTCCAGCTGCTATTGGCTGTAAGGAAATTAATTTATAATCCTGGATTATGAGCCACATTAGGATTATGAAATGTTGCACGTGCTTAAGTAAGGCCATTCGGTAGGTAATATTCAAACTACCGAATGAATAATCAATCTGACAGCTAATTTAAACTAAAAACGTAAACAGTGTCATTGGCCATAAATGGAACTGGAATATTCTATAAACCTTGGCACATACATAATCGTGCTTATTTACAATTTTTGTTTAAGAGGGTGATGGCTGTTTTTTTTCGTTGCGTCCCCCCCCCCCTAACTTCATGGCCCCACGGCTGTATCCTGGAGGTTATTAAGCAAAGCAAGGAAAGAGCCGGTACAGTACAACGGTGAATGGTAATTTCAAAAGTATGCGACTATGGGTAGGTTTGAGAGTTAATATTTAAAATCCGTGGAGAATATAATTAGTGGTAGTATAACCAACGTGTATGTAACGCTGTAAAAAACTAAGAAAAGGTACATTGTTCGAAAGTTCAAAAATGGTGTTGAGTAAAATTATAAAGAAAGCTTACATGAGGAGCCATAATTAAAACTCCTGCACAACTTTGATCATGTCTTTGTTATTTATTTCCTTGTTATTTATATTTATTTAACATTTTATTTCGATTAAATCTTATTATTGTAACTATATAAGCAATATTTTATTTTATTGACACTCCTATAGGTAAATGTCTATATCTTATCGTTTAGATTTTGTAATAGAAAAGTTGTTGTGGTTGAAGTAATGCGACGAAAAAACGACGATACTAAAAATATAGAAAAATATCTACGGTAATATATATTATTTTATTTTAGCCTATTTCTTTAATAAAATAAAAAAAAATTAACAGTGGAGACGGATTCGAAAGTTCCACCGGTTACGTTATCGCCAACTTAGTTCCAAAACCCACAGTGCTACCAACCGCACCATCGACTGACCAATAATACTTTTTGTAATATTTTACGGTAATAATCAAAATAATAAAAAGAAACCGTGACAGTACATTTTTGCCTCTCTCAACCTCATAAAAACCTCATAAGTATCTTCTACTAAACAACCTCACAAACTGTACCAAAGTAGTTCTATTTGTGAAATTAATTTTCATCTGCCGATAAAAACTATCTTATTCACGTTTACACCACTGAATGAGAGCAATTAAAAAATATTTATTTTAATTTTACAATAAAAATATAAAAACTAAATCATTGTTTCCCTACTAATGAGAAATACTTAAACTTACCAACGATTTTCGGTGACTTTACAGTCACCCAACTACTTGTCTCAGTAAATATCACTTTCCCGACGTAAACGGTCTTGGGATAGTTACTTGTAAAACATCAGATCCCTTAAATAACAGCTTTCGTCTTTATTCTGGTGGTTTTTTTATTGTACCGACCTTTTTCCGATAATTCCTGAAAACGTCCTTATGTATGTTGTTATGACTTTTGAACTGGGTTATTCGCTACCATGAGGTTTCCGGATCTGCTCCCACCTACAGGTGGGAAATAAACGATAACATAAATAGATTAGTAACCAGATTAGATTCCAGATACCGTAAAGTCGCCGTCGTGAAGATTGGTTCAACCTATTAGTGATGTCAATGTCCGCCAAATCGAAATTAAAACATAAATTCACCATCACTATCAATGAATTTCAATCAAAGAATCCCTACGTATTTTTAAATTTTTAACTTATTTCCTACTGTATTTTTTCTACCTACATACCAGGTATGTTAAAAAATATAATTATTTCAAAAACCAATTATATACATATATTTTCCTAAGGAAGGAAGATGTTAATAAAACTATTGGTTATCTTATAAATAGTTGGACAAAATCAAACACATTATTGCGGGAAGTTTGATTTCCTGTAATTATTCCAATATTGTAGGGTACACTTAAATTTAGTAATTTTCAGGATATTTTGAAAAAAACTTAAAAATGGCACCAAAAATCCAAAATGGTGGCCACTTTCTGACCATCCCTCAAAGGGTTTTTTTTGGTATGCTGAAATATATCCAGGAAGGATAAAGGATGTTTTAACAACCACGCACATTGTACTTCGGTAATTATATTTGTGAAATTATTTTGGTTCACTCCACTACCAAAGAGCACTTTAAAATGTAGCCTACGTATGCTCGTATTTATGCATTTGGTGGATGGATTTATTAACGCACATGACCATGTGCCGTGTATTATAACACAACGGTATAGAAACCAAATCATTATCCCCCTTCTAAAAGAGAAATACTTGAACTCACCACCAATTTTCGGCGATAGTAAAATCTCACCCTGCTTCCTGTCTCAGTAAACACAATATCATTTCCCCAACGCAACGGCTGGCCTTGGGATTATTATTTGTAAAACATCAGCCCCCGCCTCTACGACTGACAGCTGTCGTCTTCATTCCAGTGTTTTTTTATTGCATCGAAAATTTTTCCACTTTTTCCTGAAAACATCCTCATGTATTTTTAACTTATTTATTTTTGAGATTCAATTGTTTTATAGCTACATACCAAGGATGTTAAAACATTATATAATTTCCTTTAATTTTACTATAAATTATTGCGTTATTTATTGCAGTTTCTGCTAGGTAGTTCTTTAGTTTTGGAATAAGAACATTTGTTTCACGAATTAACGTTTAGAGATTTCGGTATTAGTTAGAGTTTTACTTTATTTGGCCCCAGTATAGACAGCAGAAGCTACGTTATATGCTTGTTGATGCGGTCAGGTTTTGGAGTACCAGGTGTTAACGCTTCTGTATTATTCTTCCGTTAATATTCGAAGGCATTTTCTACTTCTTACAATAAAAACCGCTTTCGTGTGTCTTTTTTTAATTCTGTACAGTTTAAGAGATATTTCAGAGCCAATTAATTGTGGGTATGTTTGGAATAAACCAAACAAAGGACTATACAATAATTATGATTTTTGTGGCAGATATGTATCTATACCCATTGCATAAGACTAGTGTTTCGAAATAGTGTTTTGCGCGAAAACATGATGTTCCTAACGAAACTTCAGAATAGTTCATTGAGATTTGTAATTTTTCTGAGTAAATTTGATCACTTTAGTGAATTTAAGGAAACGGTGAAAGTACAGAGCATTTTCCAATATTGTAAAGTCTAAACCGCACTGTTAGTGTATAGGGACCCTCTGGCAGGGAGACCTCTGTAGCTAAGAAGAAAACTGGTCTTTATATGACAGATTAAGTCGAAGTACTAAGTATCAGAGGCCCCCTCTGCAGTTCCTCATGTTTAGGCTAAAACACAGAACGCTTTTTTATAGATCTGAGGTTTGTAAGCTCTGCCTTATACCTCAAAGGACAGTCGCTATCGAGTTTGAACTTTAACTCTGAGGTCAATGATGTGACTGAGGCTCTTTCTGGTAGGCTGCTACTCAGAACTACTATGATCTGAGACGGGTGGAGCATATAACACCTTTTAAAATCAAGTTTAAATTATTACAATTAAATAATTAAAGAACAGTCTAAATTATTTCTTTAAAATGTTCAATTTCAAATACCAGTTTCCAAAATATTTTTAAAATTATTTTAAAATTTTATACCAAGTTAGTATGCAGAGCTCTGCTTCACTCACAGTGTGAAGCCATAACGTACCGCAATGCATGACAGAGCATTTGCTGTGAATTCCTGTCACCTTTAGTAATCTTTCCTATCCTGTTAGATCCCTTGACAGTCGTCATCGGTCTGATCCTTGAGCGGATGTCCTTGGCCGGCATATCCTCATATTCTAGGTGGTTGTCTTGTCATGTCCTTGGTGGGGTTGCTAACAATGAGACTGTGCGAATGGGAGAGAACGGGTTGGGTCGTAATGTTTTTATTTTTATTATTTAAATGAAAGTATTGCGGTTTTTGTCTTAAAGGTTATTCTAATATATTATAGTTTTATTTTGTATTATCTTTATTTTTTGCTGGATGTAAATAAAAAACGTCTTACAACACTTAAAAATATATTTACACTTATACTGTATTTACATACACGATGGTAAATATACAAAAATGGTGGAAAACGGCGATCGATTTCGGTTGGTCACACCAACCATCATCAGGCCCAATGAGAGACTGACAGATCCATCATGGCGTCTGTCCTTTTATCCTATTGGCTGCCGGAAGTTCCGTTGAAAACAGTTTTCTGTAGGTATCGCCAGAGTCAAAGTGCAGTTGTTCGTTAATCAGTTTGTCTCTATCTTTACATTTTTCTTTAAATATATATAATTCTTCCCATGCGTTCATTACATTTCACTTTTTACAACATTTCATTATAATGAGATTTTCTTCTATATTTCCTATGTTATGTCCGTCTTCTAACACGTGTTTGGCGATATTAGATCTTTCCGGTTTCTTGTTTTTCCAGGTTGATATATGGTTCTTGTATCTTTTTACAAAATTGATAGTTTAGCCTATATAAAATTTATCACAGTCATTGCACGTTTATTTTTTGTTTTTTATTTTATTTATTTTTTGCTAAGATGGTTAATATGGAAGAAAGGGTCACGCGGCCCAAATTTTGTGTGAAAAAATAAAGGATTTTCATTTCATTTTAGCTACATGTTTAAAAAAATAAAACTTCAAAATAATTTGGAACTGGTATAGATTAGAAAAAACGAAAGTCGTGCTGTAATATAGAGTATACACTCTAAAGTACGCTTTATAATGAAGGTCAAAACGCTACTGAATATGAATAAAAATTAACTTGGCACTAATTTAAATGCTGTGAACGTTTTGGTGAGACGACTGCTGTTTTAGTCAATTGTTTTTCTATTTTGCGTAGTAACCACATGTTGATGGTAACCACATGTTGATTGTAACCACATGGCAGTAACCACATGTTGATTGTAACCACATGACAGTAACCACATGTACTGTCAATCAAAAATTCAATCGATCGGTATCTATTTTTATAATGATTTTTTAATGACCAAAATATATTTTATCATAGTGTCGAATGTCAATGTTAACGCATCCACATTACCCATTCTGTCATTTTGTCAGTGATCCTTCGTAATATCCTTTACTTATATTACCACAAAACATATATATATTAGATAGCTTTAAATTTGTGAAAATAAATACCACATGTTGATGTAACCACATGTTGATTGTAACCACATGACAGTAACCACATGTTGATGGTAACAACATGACAGTAACCATATGATGATGGTAACCACATTTTGATTGTAACCACATGCCAGTAACCACATGTTGATTGTAACCACACGGCAGTAACCACATGTTGCTGCAGATGCCGGGTCAACAATTGTCCAATCGTGCGAGAGAAGCCACGATCTTGGCGAGTGTCCGCAAGTTGTAGTCCGAGTCAAGTGACTTGGCTAGGTCGTCCATAAGACTAATCATTTGAGGGGTATAGAATCAAAATGCTAATGTTTCAAAAAGAATCTAAATTGAGATATTAGTATCATTTTTTCGACTCGTTGCCGTATGCATATGGTTTGTTCGAGAAAAATCATGTCCCAATATTAATTTGGTGTTGAAAAGTGAGATTGGCAACAAAACCCTCATGTTCAACTGGAACATGTTAGTTTTGACAGACTATAAAATTAGCCAAGCCACGTGACTCCTCTTGACCAATAAATCAGAGCTGAGTGCAAAACAACCAGCGCAGCTAACCTAAAATCAGTTTTGAGTAGTTGTATTGTGAAACAGTCTATTGAAAGTATAAATTTGTAACTTAAGTTACAAATTTACTTTCAAACTTAAGTTAAGTTTGCTAACCTAACTAAAGTTAACTTAAGCTACTGTAACGTAAGTAACTTAAGTTTTATAAAAAATTACTTTTAAAATATTAATATTCGAGGAATGGATTAATTTGTGACACCTGCAGGCAAGGATTTAAAAAATTGACAGTAGTGGGCAAGTGGCGTTTCTGGCCCAATCAAACTTTGACAGGCAGTCAATTTTTTGACAGCTACTTCCGGTCACGTGACCGGAAGTGACGTCATCAGCTGTGACGTAGCTGTGACGTGTTGTAGGTGGGTATTTAAAGTTTAAATGCCCTGCTGTGCTGGGTATTTAAATTTTAAATGGCCGGAAGTGTGTCAAGGTCTTTTGGGGGTGTTTTTAAAAAAGATCTTGCATTTTCGGAAAATCCGAAAATGCAAGATATTTTCTTTTTTTATTTATTTGTTTTTTTTTACAAAAGTATTATTTTACAAGTTAGTAAAGTTTGCTCCCAAATTTGAAAAGTAAGTTGTTGTCGGTGCTGAAATTTCTTGTTTATTTTCATTCTTCTTGTTGTTGTAAGTTGGCAAAAACACATTTTTTTCGTTTTGATTGTTTGTTGCATAAAGTTCTAAAGATAAACCAAACCCAGTGGTTATAAGTTGTTTTAGTTCTTCACTAAAAATTTCCAAATCCTTGTAGGTTGTAAGATTGATAGTGTTGTAGTGAATCCCGCGAATGTTGAGAGACATGACTAGAGTTGTTTACTCGACGAGAGGTGTAGCAGGAATGACTATTGCAAAGCCGGTGCTGCAGGTACCTCCGATGGTAGTGGGGGTAGTGGTGGGGGTAATGGCAGGTGTTTGTTTAATCACTTTGAATTTAATCGTTGCCACAATAGACCGAGTCGATGTTGCAATTCTTCTAGTTTATCCAACCGGTTCTTTTGATATGTTTTGCAACTACATTTACAATAGCTGAAAGAATTACATTTTGTACAAGCTTGTCCGTCAACTTGATCTTCAGGTATTCTAAAACATTTTTCTTTGCAACAATAAGTTATAAGTGTTAGATTATTTCTTTTGGATGACATGTTGGTTGTAGCTTGTCTTAAACAGAACTGAGCCTCTCAACGTTAAAGTTTCGTATTTATGTAAAGTATTCGAATAAAACTATCGAATAAAATAATCGAATAATACTATCGAATAAAATAATCGAATAATACTATCGATTAAAAGTTCAAGGTCATCCGTTTGAGGTTTTAAAAAAATACAACATATCAGTATATAAAAACATATACTGATATGTTGTTGTTTTTTATCTTTTTATTTAAAACATTTTTTTTACAATGTTATTTTTGTGCGATGTGCAGAGTTAGTTCCGTAGAGTTGTTTCCGCTCATTCCGTGTGACACCAAATATAATGATCCTGGTTGAATTTCCCGCAGATCTTCATTTTGCAGCAACTGGACGAATCGTTTTGGAAGATATACTTGAAACTTTGGTTCATCACCCGGTGTATATGGTGCATCGGATAAAGATGCGACGACTGCGTCTCCATGCGTTGTATCAATTTTCTTCATTTCATGAACAATATAATGTTTCTGTTCTTTTAATTCTGAACACTTCTTGATAATTAGAGTATTTGATTTTGAATGCAAGTTGAATTGTTCAACTAAACATTGGAGAAACTGTTGTGATGCCATCCTTCACAGGAGATGTTGTCTGTTCGGAGTATGGAGTTAGACTGATACTCGGGGTGTGTTGCCTCTTCGTTTATATAACCTTCGGAACCCCCACTACATTCTTCCGTTTGTTGTTGTAAGTAAGCAGCCAAGTGATACGCGTTTTGTAATGCGCATTGAGATTGGTTGTGTTTCGGATTTATTGTAGAAACACAAATATTTCTAGCATCAAAGTGAAATGTTTTGTCCACTTTTATGTTTAAAACTTCTTTGTTTGTGTACTGTCGTATCCAATTCTTTTTTTCCAATCCTCTGGTATATATGTGTGTAAATTGTTTGCTAAAATGAAACATAATTTTGTGTACATTGTTGTACGGTAGGAAACCTTCATACCAATGGATATGATGAAAATTATTTGTTAGCCATCTGTTTGTTATTTTAGCTTTTGACTTTAGTTCATGGACAGAACACGGTGCTTCAAATAAAAACGGGTATGCTACTTGTGTAAGCAAATCCAAAATTACCAATTCTTTTATGATAAATCTATCATTGTTTCCGCGAAATGCTTGAAATTCAATTACACAAGGTTTTGCTGCCATTTCTTCATCCTGTCTGCTCATCACGGTGTCTGCTGATCAACTGTTTTCCACACCACGGTAGGTTAGATATATATATATATATATAAACCAGGCCGTACAGTTGTAGGCGCGTTGGTGTATGTTTAACGTGGGCACCATCCCCAGTAGGCCTACCCCACGGTTTATTCTTTTGTTAAATTACATTGTAGTTTTAACCTAGCAAAGTTTCTTCTTCTGTATTATTGTTGTTGGTGGTTTCTTCTTCTGTACTGTTGTTGTTGTTGTTGGTTTCTTCTTCTGTAGCCTCCGTTGCAACTTCGGTAAAAGGTTCAAAGTTTCTTAACTGCCTCCACATTTCCACTTCGTGAGGTATTCTATTAAAGATGGATGTATCTATTGGTCCGTATTGTAAAGTGCTTTCTGGTTGTTTTTCGCATGCATCTACCAGATATTCCTTAATAACAGAGCTTGAAAATACTAATTGTTTCATATACCTGGTAATAGGTGATGTTGCATAGTTTAAAATGTAAAATTCTTCACGTGTTAGAAGAATTTTATTTTCAAATTGTGTCGAGTCTCTAATTCTTACTTGTTGTTGACCACGATGTTTAATAATGTCAATTTCATTGTCACAATCCAAAAGTCGAATGTTAGTTTTTCTTCCAAAGAAACTGTTGGCTAAATAACATTCAATAAGATGTAGATGTTTTAAAAAGGAATCCCAAGCATTTTCTGAAAATAAAACCATCTTTGTTCCATGGCTTAGTATTACTGCGGGAGAGTAGTTTAATGATTTTACCAATCCTATCGACACACTTTTACTCATGCAAGATGAAATAGGATAAAAGATGCGAAGGAAAACTTCAGTTAAAATGTTTGGTGGAATATTTTCTTCAAGTTTTCTTTTCTTTCTTACGTTTGTTTTATTATTTTCCAACTTTTTATTTTGTTTTCCAAACTTTAAAAAGTCATCAATTTCCTTTACAATATTTTCTTCAAAATGTTTATCATCATTTTCCAATAAAGGTGCTGTTTCGGAAACGTCTTGTACAACTGATAAAGAACTCATTTTGTTTATAATGCTGTAGACGATGTTACCCATACAACTGTAGACAGTAAACTAAACAATTTTTGTTCCCGCTCCTGCTTTTATAACCGAGTGGTGGGGGTATTTTTTTTTTCCTTTTCATTTTACAAAACTGCTTTTACAATTCCTGTTAAAGGTGTATATGTAACAATTTTATCATGTAAAATTAAACAATAAGCAGATGTATCTTTGGGTACATTTTGTTCAAATTCCATTTCTATTTTTATATCTACACTGGAAGATTTTACAGATTCGTTTTGTTTTGAACAATCAACTACAACAATCGGATAGTTAGATTTAAATTGGTTTGGCGTTAATAAGGGTGTGTTTGTTTTTCCATAATATGAATTTTGGAATCTTGCGTACATATCGTACAAAACGCTAAACCTGTCTTTTGTAAAGTTTATGTTGAAGTTGTCGTATGGAAAGAATTGAGAGTTTAGAAACACCTTAAAATTTGTAAGTTTGCAATGATCAAATTCACCAGCATGTTTAGTTATTTCGTTTCTTCTTTTTGTTTGTAATCCAAATATTACATATCTTGCCTTTTCCAAATGAGTAGAAGTTTTTACAGTCCATGTATGACGTTGTGTTTCCGGTAAAACCGGATATTCATGAAACTCCCAACTTCTAAATGGTATTACGATATCACGATCTGATTTTAAAGTTCTTAATAATGAAATTCTATTCTGATCGTTTAACCGTACATGCGGTACTCTCCAAACAATTTTGTCTAATTGCATTTTCCATTCTAAAGTAGCTTCCGTTGTTCCATCAGTTGCTTGAATAATATCTTTGTCGTTTGATGATCTTAACAAAACTAATTCTTGTTTTACGTTTATTATTATTTTTCGGTAATCTTCGGCAAAGCCTAAAAGTAATCTTAAAGGAATGTAAAAGTCAAAATTGCCTGAAGTGTTTGGAGTGATTGTACTGGAATCGGGTGCTACCCATCCTGCGGCGGCCAGCATATTTTTTTCACTCGGTGTTAAAGATGCTAATCCTTTTAATGTACTTGTAATTCCCACCTTTTTTGTTGAATCTACTGTAACTCCGGAAATTTCATATCTTATTTCATCAAACAAATATGCCATGGGGTTATTTATGAACGGAACAGTACTTGCAGTGCTTCCATCTCTTTTTGTTACTCTTCCTTCGATATACAAATAACTTTCACATGGAAGTGTATAAATATCCTGTTGTTGTATGGGAATTCTAATTTCATCATTATTATTTAATTTTGATGAAGCGTAAGGGTTGTGCGTATGATATTCCTTTTCCCATCAGGTTTCGTCGAATGTCGGATCCTGCGCTATATCCAATATTTCCATTATTAATAAGTTTTAATCCAATTTTTTCTAGAAAACGAATGTTATCACTTGTTAATCCTTCTATAGCTGAAGTGCTACTGACTTGTTTACCAGTCAGCTCTTTCTTTTTAAATGATAACCCCATTGTTATACGGTTGATTTTATATGTATTCGTATAGTTATAGGTTCGTCTCTAAAATCAATATGATTTCCGTCTTGATCTAGTATGTTCACCACAATGTCTGAAATAAAACTGGTGTTTAACGGTAGGTACACCAAGTTTTGTGGCTTTTCCACAATTTTAAAACCCGGAGCGACCGTTGGATAGAATGTGTGCAATATATGAGTATTTTCACCATCTCTATAAGAACCATGTATAATATTACATGTAATATCTATACTGTTAACTTTCATTATTGTTACAGTTCTAGCACCTGAATGGTTAATATTAGGTTCTAAAATTTTTGTTGTTTTAGGAAATCCTAATAAACTACCAATTGAATGTTCTTTGCTAAAATCTATATAATATTTAGATTTAATTTCAGCTTTCATAGTATTGTTATTTCCTTTTATTGTTATATTATCTTTTCCCATATGATTTTGTATCGCTTCATTTATATCATCAATTTCATATGCTCCAGTGGGTAAACTAAATACTTGTATATCTGAATATTTGTTTGTATTTTTATCTTTTGTTTTGTAATAATGTATTTTGTCATTAACATTTTCAGTAACGTTGGGAATAGAATTATAAGTTGTTATATCTAATAATGCGGCTTCCCATAATTTATCTTTTTCCAAACGTAACGCAGGGAAAAGAACACTTCGCAAAGTAGATGAAGTTCCAGTTAATGATACTGTATAGGAAGACATCTTAAAGTTGACTAACGCTTTTTGTTAAAAAATCTAAACATAAATGTCCACAGATTACCGTATCATCAGGTTGCTCTCTTTTATAATTGTATAGTACATTTTTAGCTGTTTTAAAGTAATATTGTAGTTCTTTTGGTGGTGGGAGATTACCAAAACTATCAAAGTAGTAAATAGTTGATCCTAGTTTCTTATAACATACCCAATGAGTGCCTGATCCTTTACTATTATCTAAATTTACTATTCCGGTTTCATTTTTCCATATTTTAACAGGTAATGCATCTTTCATAAACACTCCTCTAAAAAATGGAATTTTTAAACAAGAAACATAAGTAATTAATTCTTTATCTGTTAATTCTTTATTTGGAATTAATAATTGTTTTTTTCTGTTTAATACACACGATACGGTCTTAGGTATAATCCTCCTCCTTTTTTTATCATTGACCATATTGTTTGTTTCTTTTTATTTTTACCTGCGGTGGATCGTCGTTTTCTTCTTATATTTCCTCCACGTTTCTTTGCAGGTTTTCTTCTCCTTTTTCCACCTCCTTTCTTCTTTCCACCTCCAAACATCGTTTTACCCTTCATTGCTGCTGATACCGCTAAAGCTGCTGCTTTTTCACCGATACTAGCGTCACTGGATGTTACTCTTTGCCAAGCTTTTTCAGCAAGTGCTCTATCCGCTATTGATCTATTTTTAGTATCTGCAAACTTTGAATATGCTATATCGTGTTGTTTGCAGGCTTGATCAAGTTTATTTATTCCAAGATCTCCTCTAGCAAGTCTTTTTTTCAATTTTGTTCCAGGACCACAATATTGATAACCTCCTGGTAAATGTAGTTCTACAGGTAATAAATCGATAGCTTTATTAACTATAGCTCCAACCGGCTTAGTAATAAGAGAAAGTGCTGTTGATGCTATTCCTCTTCCTCTCTTTATAACGTGTCGATTATGACTGATGCGTTGAACTTTCAACATGGTCTTTTATAGTGAAAGGAAATGTCGATACTTGTTTATTTTATAAATGCTTTATAATGAATGATGCACTTATCCTTTGACATTGTTTATTTATAAGTATGTTTGTTTATGGGTAAAAAATTTTTTTCCAGTTTTGTGGAAGGATTGTATCTTCTTCATCATCATCATCTTTAGAAGTTCTTAAAGTAGCAGTTTCCTTATTTAAAAAATATTTTTCCATAACATTCTTTTTAACCCAATTTAATTTTTGATCAGATTTTATGGGCTTTATTGTGTTATAAATATCATATAATACTACACTTAAGAGTCTTACAATGTAATTTACATTAACAGCATCAGTAAAATTAATAGGGTCTTTTAAGCTAGTCAATCGCAAGTCTTCACAAAAAAAAGACTGCTTATTTAAATCTTTTCTTAGAAAAAGATTATAGTACATGTTTCCCCTCTCACGCATTTGTGCTACTGTAACTACATCACTGTCTCTTATTCCTTCTGCAACATTGAATAGTGGTTTCCCTTTGCAATCAAAGTATTGTTTACCGTCTTCATATTGTTTTATTACAGGAACTTGTCCAATTGTTGCTACATCAGTTTCATCCAACCCTTTTTTAACATTAGTAATTATTTTTGCATCCGCATTCCATTTGTTATCTTTTAATTTCATTGACTTATTGTAGCTGCATCTGATTTTGCAGTTCCTTCCTTAACGTTAGTTAACACTTTATTTTTGCAATCAATTGACTTAATATCATGTGTAATACAATGATCTGTAACATATTGAAGGTTTACCGCATCTTTCATATCTTTAGGGTCTCCAATATCGTGTATTACAAAGTTGTAAAAGGAAAATTTATCTGTTTTTTTCAGGTATGACTGAATGTAAATACTTTTTGGTAACTGAATCTTGATCATTAACAGGATCTGCTATATTGGCTATTCTAAGATCTTTTGCATCATATGCTTTATAATTACTTTTAGGATCATATCTTAAGGTTTGGTTTATGTACCACATTAAATATTCTTTATTTACCGAATCATTCTTATCTATTGGTTTTGGAAGATTTGCAATTCTATAAAAATTAGCGTTATACACTTCATTTTGAAGCTTTAAGCTAGGTAATGTTTCACTTCTTAAAGTTTTAAAATTAACCGCATCATTATCATCTTTTGGATCATTTACAAACTTTAAACGTTTGTTATTTATATCATAATCTCCATCGGATGTTAGTGGTAAACCACCTCTTTTTCCATAAGATCCTGATTTGCTTCCAGTTTCGGAATACCGTCCAAACTTATCCACACTCATGGTTATACTAAATATTTAATCAGTTATACTTGTATTATATATATATATATATACTCATATTTTTTTTATGCAATTACTCCTCGATTTCGCAGTTCGCCGACCAAAGCTACCCATTCATTTTCTAAACCACTATGTCCGGCTTGTTTAGCTTCATATATCAACTTCATTCTGTCAACCAATTTGTTTATATCGTTGTAGTATATTATATTAGTATCATACAAGTTTTTTAATAATCCTTTTCCTGATAAACTTGATTGATTTGTTTTTCTTCTTTTATGTAAAATATTTATTTCAGCAGAAGATAATGATTTTCTTTTTATGGGTTCCCTTCTTTTTGGTGGGAAAAGTTTAGCAATAATAGTTTTATATTTTTCTGATGCATTTCTATGAACATTGAAATTTTTAGAATAATTTTTCTTATGCGCATTTGTATCCTCCAATATTTGTTTAAAAATGTTTAAATCCTTTTTAGTATATTTATTAGGTTTCGGCTTAAAAATAAGTTCAAACAATCCTTTTGTACCCTTGTATTGTTTATTATTTATAATAATATTGTCATGTTCGTCTACATCAAGTTTGCTATCTCCAATCATTAGCCCATTTTCTTCTATTCTAGCACCAAAAGTATGATATTTTCGAGTTGGTTGTGCAGAATGTAACATTTTTAATACAAATTGTTTTGCAAGCGGCCCTTTATACGCAATATCCGAGCCCAATTTGCTCAAGTTGGATGGATTAATAGGCTCTTCTTCTTCTTGTTGTTCTTCGCTTGTAGAAAGACCTTCTTTTTCTGTTAAAACATCCGTTTCTTCACCTAGTTCGCTTTCTTCTTCAGTTGTTTCTCCTTGTTGTGTAAAACTTGTATCACTTTCATATTCTTCTTTTTGTTCAAATTTTGAAATGGGTAAAATAGCATCTCCGGAAAAATTAAATGTTGAATGTTTAACATTTTGTCCTAATTGTTTTAATGGCTCAGTAATAGGTTTAAATGTTGATTCCAGAAATTTCTCTCTTTCACTTATTCCTAATCTTAACGCTCTGTTTTTATGTCTAATAGAATCACTAAGTGATTTTATTTCTTTTAATAGCTTTTCCTGATTAACCATGTTTACACCATGAAGACTTGTACGATAATGTTGTTAATTAATGTGTTAAAACAAATTTATCAAAACCTATGCGGTAACGACCATCTGTTATAGCTTTATCTTTCATAATTACCAAAAATCCATATTTTTCCGCCCAAGCTTTTCCACAAAGCTCTTTGAATTTATCAAATGACATATCAGCATTTACATGATCGTTGTATATATGTTTTAGGTTTGTATCGTCTTGTTTGAATAAAACTAAAATATTTGCATTGTCTCTAATTAGTTGTTTTGGAATTTTGCTATATGTTTGTCCGATATATATGCTATCAATATTATTATGTCTTCCCATGGCAAAATAGTTTCTAATAGTATCATGATTTTCACTAGATACATCATCAAATACAAATACAGAATACGGCTTAGCCTGGTCTGGTTGCATAACACTGTCACTAGCATTAAATTTGTAATAGTTAACATCGGGCACATCAGTCAGGATCTTTTCCAACAATTGATAATTTGGTTGATGTAAGGACTTTGAAAAAATATATAGGTTATTAAATCGCAATCCTTTTGTGTTTGTAATTAAGTTAAACACAACGTTAGTTTTGCCACAGTTTGAAGGACCGCTGACTATACATCGTACAGTGTTTGGAAATAAACTGCCGTGTTTACCATTGTTGATTTTAACGTTATCTACGGTTAAATCATCAATGTTATTAATATTAAATTTATCTTTATGGTGAACAATCTCCATCTTATTCAAAGGCAGAAGAGTAAATAAGTTGATTTAAAACTAAATCAAATCTTTTATAGGTATCCACGAATCTTCAGTTTTATCAAACCCCAACCAACGTACTTTAACTTGGTCTTTTTTCCTTTGCAACACCTTTTCAACAAGATAAACATCGCCTACTGTTGACTTTAACAATTCATGTCCGTAAAAACCGCCTTGTAACAAATTTCCTTTGTTATCTTTTAAAATATAAGTTTCCGGTACAGTAGGTTGTACTTTATACACTGTAAAAACCTCGTTTGTCCAATTGGGCAGGTATTTTTTAGTAAACACTCCTTTGTATTTACTAATTCGAACTTTATCATTTACATTAAATTTTCTTGGTTTTCTTTGTTCCGCTTTTGGCTGTGTATTTTTTTTAATTCGTTGTAAAACTAGTTTAGCGTTTTTCTTATTCACTTTGTTAGGTGCCATACCGATAGTTCTATGAAACTTGTTGTTGTAATCGCTTATTAATTTTGGTAAGATATCAACCCATACGTAAGAACCTCTTTTCGAAAACATTTTATACATTGCACCTTTTAAGGTTCTATTAAATCTTTCAATTATAGCTGCCTTTTTCTCAGAATTTGTGGAATAATGATTTATGTTATATTTTTTCTTTAACAAGGCAAAATGTTTATTAAAAAATTCTTTCCCATCATCAGTTTGTAAATGTTTAATTTTATTTTTATCTCTTTTTATAGCTACTTCCATAGCTTTTGTTATGCTGTTACCAGTTTTGTCTTTTAATGGCAAAGCATCTGCAACTTGTAAAACAATTAATAATCGTAAGTATGTATTTAAATCCTTTATTTATTTTACTATGCGGTTGCATTTCAATTAAATCTGCTTGATATAAATCATTTATTCCTTTTACAACAGTATTTCGTCGTGGAAACTTTATTCTTGCAGGTTTATGAAGTTCATTAACAATCTTTTCCTTTAAGTCTGTCATGATGATTTTACTAACAAAGTCAAGTTAGTATTGAGTGTTTCTTTTTCTGCATCCGCTTTTATAGTTCAAGGTCATTTCAACATATTTTAAAAAAAAGGGGAAATCACAGCGAGCATGCTGTGATTTCCCCTTTTTTTTTCTTTTTTTCTTTTTTTTATTTTTTTCTTTTTTTTCTTTTTTTCTTTTTCTTTTTACTCATTGATAGGATTGAGAGAGTAGTGGCCGAATGGTAGAGTGTGAATTTTGTCTGGAAGAATGTGTCGTTTGTCATCATTGGAGCAGAGTGCTTTTTTCACTTCTGTTACGCTGTACAGTTGATGGTTAAAACTTCTGATGGTGTTGAATTTTGCAGTTATAGTCGTTTCTTCAAATAAGCATTGCTTGTAGTGTTCAAAATTTACATTCTTCTTAAGATACAAACTTTTTACTCCCTTAGCTTTTTTAATAATATTGTTTTCTTCTTTATGCAATTGTAGTGAATACAATTTTGACATTAGTGCAATAAGTTCTTTCAGTAAAATTCCATTTGCTTCGTCTTTAAATTTTCCAAGTTTCTTTTTGTTCCGATCATTGTCATAATTTAAATGATCTTTTGGATAGTCACTAAAATCAAATTCATTTTTGTGAACAAATGTTCGAAGATCCAAATACATATCTTCAGTAAGAATCCAGTAGATGAAAGCGTCCGTGTCCATGTAGGCGATTCCGATGTTATCTCTACCGTAGAAGGCGACCATTTTGTTGTAGTGGAAATCGTACATGTGGGTTTTGGAAATATCCAAGATTGACATTCCAACGTACAACGGACGATCCATTTTCACGCTTGTCTTCTTCATAGATACTGCCACAAGGTTTTCATTGATGATAACGGATGTTCCAAAGTTTGGTTTTTGTACAAGTTTTTCTAGTTTTATAGGATCTGTAATTAATTTAACATTTTTGTGTTTTCTTTTGTTTTCCAATGTTTTTCCAAATATCGCATTATTCATCAATTTAAAAAAGTCCTTTTGAAATGTTGATGTTGCAGCTGCTCTTCTTCTGGTGTTTGAATCAATGTACGGTTTTAACCAGCAAGATTGGGAAAATTTTAAAACTCTATGAATTTTGGTTATACGTAAACCCAATTGGAGTGCTTGTTGAACAACCCAAAAGTGAGCTACGTATCTTTGTTTATTTTCAAGAGTCATCATTAATTTTGGATGTTTGCCAATTGGTGAAACTTCTGTTTTTGCAAGGAGCGGAAGATCGTAATGAAGATCATGCAAGTGTTCTGGATATTCAAAGTCACAGTCCAATATGTATCCGGTGTCTCCGTCTTTTGAAATTTGCGAAATATCACCAATAGAGTCTGGATTAACCCATTCAAAGTTTCCAAAAGGAAGTGGATTAGACATGGCCCATCCGTATAAATTGTTGGCATCGAAATATCCTAAGAACACTGATGGTTTTTCTTTATCGTAGTTTGGAAGATATTTGTTGTTAGCTTTAACATGTCTAGTAACACTTTGGGTCAATCCACCTCTAACGCCCGATTCGATCATCAACACCATGTCAATATCTGTTAATAATTGAAGGTTGCACTTTGTTTCTTTTAGCATAGCTTGCCAAGCTAGTCCTGGAGAAGTATAAGAATGAAGAGGGTCTAATCCGTAAGCTTCAAAGCAGGTGTTTCTAAATTCTTCCATCACATCGCAGAGAAGGGTCACATCAAGTTTTACATAAAAGTCAGAATAATCTCCCAGAGTGTTCATTTCCAATTCGTCCCAAACTCTGCATGCGTGTTGATAGTCTTCAGGAGAAATGTCCAAATCGGTAAGTTTACTTTTGAAAGCTTCTGGTGGAGGAAGTGACGTTTCTTGAAATTTATGTAGTCCATCGATGTAATCATACGGGAAAACTCCTTTCCGAAGAACCAAATCCATTTTTCTGCAGGTACAATTTTGCTTGTTTCTATTAAATTTTGTCTTCTTAAATTTTCAGAAAGTTTCATAAGACTGGAAGGCATAAATCGAAAAGAATCAACAAATCTAAGTTTAATTTTGCCCACCTTTTTTGAAAAGCTTATAAATTTTTCCATAGTTTGTGCTATAACGTCTATTTCACCGTTGTCTCTTGCTAATTCAGGAATGATAAAATGTCCATCGTATCCGCTAAGATTGTGAAAAACGACGGGAATAAAAGATGGTAGTTTGTAGTTGATGTTACATCCGTTGCAAGCTGCACCTCTGTAGGCTCCTGTCAGATGGTCATGGTCGCGAACTTTAACTTTAGTTTCTGTAAATTGATTGTTACACAAATAGCATGTTGTTGTCGAATCATAAAGATAAATTTCTTCCGGTGTCATAGGTGACATAGGAACCACATTGCTATACATTGCTTCCACTTTCCCAGCGATGTCGTATAAATCATCAACAAAGTATCGAGCTGCTTCTTCTCCACGATAGATCTTTGGTGTAGATGTCAAACCATATTCTTGAAGATGTTCTTCAGGCAGAGTGGATTTTACTATTAAACAGTAGCTGTTTGGTTTGTGAAGTTGATACTTTGTTCTGCTTGTAATTTCCTCTCCTTCTTCTTGTTCAAGTGGAAGCAATAAAGATTCAAAATCTGCATACACTACAACGGGGATTCTGTATTGTTGGATAACTTTATCAAATTTTACTTGTGATCTGCTAGGGTGTGGTAATTTAATTCTTACTTCATAGTTTCCATTGCATAATCTTTTATGTTCTGTTAACCATTCTGAACCTCCTCTTCTTAAAGGTTTTTTTACAAAACAGAAACATCTTTTACAAGTTGTTTTAGGTTGTTCACGTTTTGATAACTGTTTGCAAACTAGAGCTTCAAAATCTTTAATATATACATAATGTGAGATATCACCTTTAGTTATAAATAATAAATCAGTATGATCTCTGCGTTCGGTGGGTGTTATACGTAAGGGATAGACATTGTTGGATGAATCTAAGCCAAAGATGTTTACAGATGCAAAAGGATTTTTCTTTTCAAATTTTGATATGTCTTGAATTGAAACAGGATAAGTCATGCCTTGAAAGTTATACATATAGGAAACCTCATCGTATGCTCTACTCGGTCGTTCCACATGATCTTCTACATATTTTGCAAGCATTGCATACTTGAAACATTCAGCATTTTCATTTTGTACATTAACACAAGATTTGGTTACTCGAATCTTCCTTGGCAAAGCAATATAACTACTACCTCTCATTCCATATCCATGTTTATGAACTCTCACATCTAAGCTTGTTATACTTAACAAACTCCATCCAGAACCTCTTCCTTCATGTTCTTGTAATTTTGTTAAAAGTTCTTCAAAACAATCATCCACAATTGAGCTTATATCCGATGCAAACATGATGGTTTTGTTTTTAGTTAAAAATCCTCTTGGTGATGTTTCATTCTGAACATTTGTAAATACAGTATCTAATAATATTCCAAACTTTATAAAATTTAATCTTCTTAGTTCATTCTTCAATGTTTCTGTTACTAATGTTTTTGCTTTCAATATAAATTGTGCTAGTTGCAATTGAGCATTGTCAATCTTAAAATGAGTTACTACACTGCCTGGTAAAGCTTGGGCGTATAATTCCACATCCAAAGATGGTCCGGGTGCGTATTGAATAACACTTGGTCTTGAATTTAGTTGTTGTTGATGGGTAGCCAGCATTTGATCTAATTCTTCCAAATCTTCTTCTTCTGCATTGTTTCTTGTTTCGTTGTTATGGTACACTTCTTTGTGTATTTGTAGTAAGTTTTCATTTTCAAAAGATTCTTCACAACTGATGCAGTAATACATGACGTAGGTGTGCTCTCCACAAAAGTTGCAGTAATAATAAAAACCACTCTTAAACTACCCCTATTTATAGCACTACCCCCACCACTTTTTCTGTATTAAACACAAAAAGTGTTAATAACAGTTAAATTTCTTATATTTCAAAACTCCTAAGTGTCAAGGTCAAATAATGCAAGTTTAAAAAAACATCTAAGTGTCAAATAATGCAGGTATTAAAAAAATCTAAGTGTCAAGGTCAAATAATGAAAGTTTTAGAAAAAATCTAAGTCTCAAGGTCAAATAATGGAAGTTTTAAAAAAATTCTAAGTCTCAAGGTCAAATAATGGAAGTTTTAAAAAAAAATCTAAGTGCCAACGTCAAATAATTTAAGTTCAAAATAATACATATATTATGCGTCGTAAGTGTGATCATCATTGCTGTTGTTTAAATATGTTATTTCCAAATCGTTATCGCTTTCATCTTCCTCCATGTCCGATGCCGGAAACAAACGTCGCCGAACAAGAGCATGTATATATTGTACTGGATCATAGTTAATTGTTACAACATGTGTTAACGGTGTTTCTTCGCCTATTGCTACTGGTACTTCCAAAATATTTTCTTCATCACTTGTAGCATCAGACGTAGCATCGGATGTAGCATCGGATGTAGCATCAGATGTATCTTCTACTGGAATCAAACTATTTTCAAAAATACTTTCGTCATCCGTTAAGTCTTCTGGTTCAACTATTTTATATATTTTTTCACAAATTGTACATCCAAAAGGAAAATTGTTGTCTGTTGGAGGCATTATAAAAGAAACTTGATATTGTAAAATAAATGTTGAAGCAAATGTTTGAAAATTTTTCTAAGTCCGAAAGTATTAATTATTAGGAAGTTTTACAAGTCCAATGTAAAGTAAAAATAAAAAAAGAAGTGTTGTTGCCTGTTTAAACAGTTGCAAAAGAATGATAGGTTTGAAAATTTTTCAAAGTCCTAAAATATTAAATATTGAGAAGTTTTAACACTTAAAATATTTACAAATCCAATGTAAAGTAAAGAAAGAAATGTTGTTGCCTGTTGGAACAATGGCAAAAGAATGATGGAAACCAAACCCGCAGTAAGGGTCCTGTGGTTTGGGAGGGGGTAAGCGAGGAGGGGGGATGACCTCAAGCCGAGTTGGGGTCCGGGATCTGCGCGTGTGGTTCGGCATCACTTGCTCGCTAGACAGTGAGGTGGTAACATGTTCAGAAGGCGCCCTGAACATTTTATCATTTTTGCTGTTTGGTGAAAATATCTTGGTGTTATTTGTATAATAACATCTTGACGTAGGACTGATTAATTTTAAGGCATGGTAGTTGTTTGTGCTTGTAGATACCCTAGGGTTTGTAGTTTGTTTTTAATTTGCTGGTTTGGTAGTTAGTATTATTTTAAAATCTTTCTTTTACTTACAATATATTTCTGCCTGGAATGTTTAAATTTAAAGTAAAAGTTTTGTTTTTAGGAATGTTATATGATATGTTTTTAATACCTTTCTATTCCAATTTCCTTTTTCCAACAAGCTTGTTGAGGGCATTCCCTCTCTTGTCTTGTACTCCTTTTTAGTTAGGGACACCTTTCAATTCCAATTTCCTTTCCTTTTTTCCTTCCATCTTTTGCATGGTAAAACCAATAATGGTAAAACCGGCTACCGCTTTTGTAGTGATTACGCTCACCAAAGCGGGTCACTTACAACCTCTATACGTGCTGGATGGGTAGTTCGCCTACCTCCGGAGTTTCGCTAGACCTCAGTTGTTCTGCGTCGCTAATGGCGAGACACTGGCTCCTTTAGTGTTAGGAAATAAAAAACATATTTGTATAACATTTTTTCCTAAATTTAATTAAACAACTTGCTATTTCAAAATAACATTTTTGTTTTAGCTTAGCGTTGTGCGCTTATGGTGAGGTGTGTGAGTTCGCTTACGTGATGATCACACTGTAATCATGATGTGCAGCGCTGGGCTGTCTAGCTATTTTTTTAAACTAAATTTTATTTCTTTATTTTTTTATTTTTATTAATTCTTAAACTCTAGGCAGATTGTATTGTAAATTAGCTTTTCTTCTTTTAGGTTTCCGGGGGTGTACGGTTCTGTCAAACCGTACACCCCCATTTTCTTTTTAGTTATCGAATGACCTTGACCTACTTATTTTCAAGGTCAACAAAAAGACTTAGCGAAAATTTCTAAGTCTCAAGGTCATTTATATATAGGTAGATTTAGCTTTTCTTCTGTTAGGTTTCTGAGGTGTACGGTTCTGTAAAACCGTACACCTCCATTTTCTTTTTAATTATTGAATGACCTTGACCTATTTATTTTCAAGGTCAATAGCAGTTAGCGAAAATTTATAAGTGTAAGAAGTAGGTCAAGGTCACCAAAAAATACCCTATGAACGGGGGAATAGACCGCTAAGTAATTCTTTTAGAATTACAAAGTGGTCTATTCCCCCGCTCCTATTTTTTTATTTCATTTTTACACTAACCTCTCAGTTTTAACAAAAGGAGGTATTTGTTGTGCGCACTGCATAATGTTTGATTTACACAACACATCTTTTACCCTTTTTTAATAATATACGAACATTGTTCTTTTTAGGACTAGATTGTAAAAAGTAAAAAGTCATTTTGTTATCCCGCTTTTATAAGAAATTAACCCTCCATTGTAAATTTTGAAAATAGGTCAAGGTCATTCAAAAATACCCTATGAGCGGGGGAATAGACCGCTAAGTAATTCTCTTGGAATTACAAAGTGGTCTATTCCCCCGCTCCATTTTTTTTGTCTTGTGTTTAATTTGACCATTTAACTTTATCAGATGGAGATTTTCTTACTAAATAATAATGAACATTACTGATATTTGGAATTTGAAGATTTACTGGTAATTTGAGCAAGTAGAGTTCATCACAACATCTAAGAACAACATCCCTGTTACTGATCTTTTTTACAAAAACATATTTGTGGTTTAATTTCAATCTGTTAATTTTAATTCTTTTATAGTTTTCAATTTTTTCTGGCAATTCACTTTTGGAAGGTTCAATTTTGACTTTTTTAGAAGGTTGAATTTTGACTTTTTCGGAAGGTTCACGTTTGTTATGCAAATTACACAATTTTTCACCTACACTACACAACTTCACACACCTTTCACCTTTGTTCGCTCCTTTTTTTAAAATATGAGCACATTGTTCTTTCTTAAAACAGGATTTTCTTAATTTTTGAAGTTTTTGAAGTTTTTCAGAAATTTTTTTAGGAGATTTTTTTGGTGAAAATTTTTTTGGAGAAGGAGATTTTTTCGGAGAAGATTTTTTTGGAGAAGGAGATTTTTGTTTCACAATAGAAACAACAGATGATGATGATGTTCTTGATGACGAGGAAGAAGACCTGGACGAAGACGAAGTGCCTGCCATAGCGCTGGATCCTAAGAAAGTAAAGATTACTCTGTTTACCCTGCCTTTATAACAGCTCCCCACCCATTTACCCCCTCTACTTTTCGACGTCAAAAAAATATTCATCCAAGCTTTCTAACACTGGCAAGGAAACAGTTTCAAAAGGTTGATACAAAATTTCATAAATGTCTTGGTTTAAATTTTGCGAAGTTTGAAGATATTCTTCTATTTCCTGTACAAATTTCTGTTCGAATTGTTGGAATTCTTCTATATCCTGTAAAAATGTCTGTTCGGATTGTTCAAATTCTTGTTGTTCTAAGTTAAATGTTGGTGATTTCAAGTCTTCTTCCAATTTTTTAATGTAATCTATTGCATTTTGAACTATAGATTGTCTGTTAATTTTTTTTTGTTTTTGACTTTCCGGTACAACTAATTTTAATTTTTCAAAAGCTTTTTTTAATCTGTGTTGTCTTCTTTGTTCCCTTCGGTTTCTACTTAATCTTTGATCAATCAGGTATTTTAAGAAAAATTCCATAACGTTTTGTTGATTCAAAATGTAGCAAACTATTAATTCTATAAAGCTTCTATCCGCTCAATATATAGTGGAAACCCGGGGGAGGGGGAATCACCTTCGCCATCAAGGTGATTGGTACGTATTTAAAGCTTTGAGGTTTGCATAGCCAGACCATAACTATGAGCTCCTTGTACGAGTTGTGTCTGCAGCGTATCTGCACCGATAACCCTATGCTCCGGCATATCAGAAGGGTGTCAGAGCCGCTGCCGCCAATTTTGCAAGGAGAGCTCATTTATGAGCATAAAAGACGATGCGTCTACAAAACCAAAATTTGGTTTGAAGGGCCAAATGTTGGCAGAATATGTGCCGTATGTCACATGGTACGTTTTTTCACTAACTGCATTGTTTATTTTGTTAACAATATATTATTTTTTTTTAATTTCTTTAAATTAATAATTTTTTTTCAGGCGCTTCCTCTTGCTGGCCCGGGGGACGAGCTTTATCGAACCATTGCTTATAGAAGCGGAATAATTGGGTATAAACTACAAATGCCGGCACCTCAAGAAAAATGTCATCTCTGCAATTTCTGCCCCCTGGCAAAATATGAAATTAATTGTATGTGTTTATAAACACATATAATTATGAGAAATTAAATAGGGACGGGGAACAGAGCAGTTTGTGGTCTAACCACTTACTGCTCTGTTCCCCGTTCATAGGGTATCTTCAGATGACCTTGACCCACTTTTAAAACTTTATGGTGGGGAAAATGTATATATAAACCGTGGATTATATGAAGAGGCATCACTTCCCTCACCGATAATCATGGAAAGTTTCCGTATGTTTTACAATGTTTTTTGCACTCCTCAACAACATATTCAATTTATGTTAAATTTAATCCATGTCCTCCAGAATATTAATTTTCTTACGATTAATGTTACTGGGGAAAGAATGGTAAATTTAACATATCAACGTTTATTAGTTACCATCAACCCTTTCGTAGATCCGAATTGGTTTTCAACACTTGAAACATACATTGATACTATGGCTTTTGAACAAGGATTCCATTATCTTTGGGTTGATGTAGATTACATCAACTTTCAAAATGAATCAGATGATGATGGATATGATTCTGCCACATAAAAGTAGACATTAACGGAACTTCTCCCCCTGCCTTTTAGGAAAAAAGAGATGAACAGTGTTAATTAATAACACTGTTCCTCTCTTTTTTCCGCTTAAAGTTAAATGACCTTGACCTACTTATTTTGAAGGTCAATTGTAACTTAGTGAAAATTTTCTAAGTCCTAAGTAGGTCAAGGTCATTTAAATCTTAGCGGAAGAATGAAAAGAATAGCTACCAACATGCATTGTTGGTTTCGCGGGGGGGGATATAACAAAAAATGCTCCAAATCTATCGTGCGGGTAGTCAAATTAAGCGGAATTAAAAGACAAACAAAAAAGGGCAAGTAACATTTTTTGATAAAACCAACGGTATAAAAGTTATGACGCAAAAACTCAAAAATATTAATAACCAACGCGAAAACTAAACTCACCATCAACAGAAATTAAAACATTTACAAAAACCCAAATGTTAAAAATAATAA
Organism: Flexamia atlantica; assembly: GCA_035578135.1. NCBI lineage: Eukaryota > Metazoa > Arthropoda > Insecta > Hemiptera > Cicadellidae > Flexamia > Flexamia atlantica. The sequence continues at coordinate 1,833,858 of JAQJVK010000032.1, forward strand.
TTATTTAATAAAAGATACAACACAAAACTAAAATCTTAGGTTATTTAAAACTTTAACAAAATATTTAAGTCTCAAAAGTAGAGTTTTAAAATCAATCAATATATAAGTCAAACAAGTAAGTCTTTTGAAATTACAATATCTAAGTCTAAAAAATAGGTCATTTAAAATAATTCTAAGTCCGAAAGTAGAACAATCAAAACTAGGTCAAGGTCATTTAAAAATTATAAAAAAAGGGGGGTGGGGAAGCGTGGGGTCCCTACCTTATTCTACTACTTTATTTCTATACTACTTTATTATAACTTATGCTACCCCTTAAATGCTATCATGCATGCGGTTACGGTGTGATCATCACGTAAGCGAACTCACACACCTCACCGCCCTATCATATCTTAACCCCTACCTAACGTTCCCCCTATTCTATCTTACACTATGTAATATTACAGTTACGGTGTGATCATCACGTAAGCGAACTCACACACCTCCCTATAATATTACACCTAACTTAATAGTACAGTTACGGTGTGATCATCACGTAAGCGAACTCACACACCTCACCGTAATATTAACCCTGACAATTAAACCACGCAGGAAATGGAAAGGTAGGTGGATTGCCATTGCGACCGACTATTATAGGAGGGCGCCTCTCCCACAATAGCCGAACGCAGTGTGTGCTTGACATAAGCCATCCCACACACCATGGCGAACATTACGTTACAGCATAACCCTCCACGTAAGCGGACCAGTTACACCTTCACCGTAATGCCAAAGAGAAACGTTGCGCGCTTGCTTATATCAGCGAGCTTGAGACTCGACCTCGCTAGCGAGCCTTGACTAGTAGGTCAACGTGTCGCTCTGCCAAGGCCGGTAGCCTTGGCCGGGTCGCTAGCCACCGCTCTCACAACTTCGTCTGGCCTACTTGGACCTGGTCACTACCTTGACTACAAGGTTGTTGTGTGCCTACTTGGACCTGGTCACTACCTTGACTACAAGGTTGTTGTGTCTGCTGCCTATAAGAACCCCATTCGCCCGCCTTGTGTTATTCTGCCACTCGCCACCATCGCTGTTACTATCCATTCCCACGTTTTTCTATTTCATTATATCCATTTTATTATTTCCTTTATCTAATTATGGACTCCTCATCTGCCTCTTCATCCTGCCCTATTCTTCTGGGTCTGCTCAAGAAACCTCTGATGAAGCAACATTCCATCCCGGTATCGATCAGCCTTTCTGCAATCAACGATTTTATTCCGCAAAAATCTTCTACTCCCGTCCTCTCCTCCTTCATTAACGAAATAATAGCTGATGCTGTTAATGAAGATCAACCCCAATTATTTCATAATCCCACACCAGTTACAGAAACATTAACGCCGCAAATTGAAGAGATTCCGATCGCTCCAATTTGTGACGACATTTTAACTGAAGACTGGATGGAGTTGTGCGGACTGCACCCTTCTTCTACCCCCCAACAAATTCAACCCGCACCAATCAAAGAAACCCCCACCCCCCAAACAATTCATCCCGCACCAGTAAAGAACATCAGGCTAAAGGAATTAAAGAAAAACAAAAAATATAACCTGTACAGAATTGAAGAAAACAAAATTTATATCTACAACGAGGAGAGGACGAAAATTTATATCCTCACAACTCCAAAAACCAAACCACCACTTGTCCCAACAGATCCAAAGTTTTTACTAGTAACAGCGGAGGGTGGAAAATTGAGAATAAATATATTAAATTAAACCTTATATTCCTTCCCCTCCTCAATCAAAGTCCACCCTGGTGGCAAAATCGGCCCTTCTAAGGGCCACCCTAAGACTTTCAAATTTAGGCTTAAGTTAGGGCCTCAACCCTTGGTGACTACAAGCGGTTCATATACCTCTAAGTCCCAAAGGTTGAGTCAATAGCGGGGGGCTTTCGCTAAAGCCTCAACCCTTGGTGACTAACAAGTGGTCTGTGTACCACTAAGTCACAAAGGGTTGGACGCTAAAGCCTCAACCCTTGGTGACTAACAAGCGGTTCACATACCTCTAAGTCCCAAAGGTTGAGTCAATAGCGGGGAGCTTTCGCTAAAGCCTTAACCTTTGGTGACTAACAAGAGGTCCGTGTACCTCTAAGTCCCATAGGGGCTTTCGCAAACCACCCCTTGTTAGTCACCAAGGGTTGATACTTAAACTTAACCCTAAATTTGAAAGTCTTAGGTCGGCCCTTAGAAGGGCCTTTTTTTTGCCACCAGGGTGGACTTTGGAGGTGGGAAAAGGTTTTACTCGGTAATATTTATGTTTAACTTGGCACCTTTTTTATTTATTATCAAGTGTCGAGGGTTAAGGGGAATAGGAATTTTTTTGGGAATGTCAATGACATAAATTTTGGTTTTTTCAGAATTAAAAATGAAAATAGAAGAAGATAAATGTCTTAAGATTTCATATTTTCGGTTAAGTTTCAGTTTTTTTAGATTAAATTTTTGCTGGGGTACGTTTGAAGATACAGGTGATAAAGGTGGTTTGGTGCGAATTTTGGGTGGTTCGGTGCGAATTTTGGTGCCGGTAAGAATGTTTTTCCAAACTGGCTGAAAAGGTTTTCGAGCAATAGTGGTTGTAACATCATACCAATCACGATTGTTGTTCGATTGAATAATTCGTACCCCAAGCAGTTGAAGATAGGAAAACCAGTTATACCAAATCTCGGTATACTCGGAGCGGTTCATTGTGAAATTGAAGTAGGTGTTGTTAGGACGGTGGCAAAGGAAAGAATAACTTGGCGAGTGTAGAGTGTAGAGTGTGTTAAACAATCAAGGACAGGTGTGCCGGGTGATGCAGCAAGGACGACGACCTGTATTCGCCGGCCGGCCGCAAGCGAAAGTGCGGCGCAAGGTCAACCAGTTGTATTGCTAACTGGTCGGCAACAAGCGAAAGCATGCGAGGTCAAACCCGGCCCACTCGGTCTCGTTTATCTTTTAAAACTCGCATGATAGGGTTTGCAAACATATTAATTCAAATATGTTGTAAAAATTTTCTTACGATATTTTGTTACAAATATTTTTAAGGCAAATGTTAAGAAACCATGTTTCTATTTTTAATCGCAACTACAGTTTCGATTTCTTTAACTAAATATTATAACTAAGTATTAAGGTAATATAATAAAGTAGCATCTTTAAAAATATTGTAACTTGTACAAAGTTAAATAAGTATTTTAAGACAAATGTTAAAAACAATTGTTTAGTACTGAGATGTTCACCCTACAACACCTACGTTAGAACTAACACTACAAATCCAAAAATTGCGAGGAGTCTCTCATGGTGGTGGGGGGAGGGCAGATGTTCCGAGCTGCACATGTCAAGGGAGGTTGCAGCGCCGCTACTGACACATCAGTTTGCTAGTAGAACTGGCAGAGTAAACATCTAAATAAACATGAGTTCTGTTTTATATGTTTCTTTTATTAAAGATGGACTTTGCATTGAAACGCAAAGTTTTCCTATTGATGCAGATCCTATACAACAAATTTTAGTACATCCTCCAGAAAGTTATGATTCCATCTACATTTCAGTGCAAGAAACAAACGACCCCCCACCACCAACAACTCCTGATGCACAGTAGGACACGGCTACCACACGTCATTAAAGCTTCAGCTCTTTACTCGAGCACACATGGACTCTGAGCTTCAAGATAATACTGTTTCTTCTACATCTACACCAACTTCCGAACAATTACCTACTACAAATGAAACTACTACAAGTCTACAAGTAAATGAAATTTCATCAACTGTTAGTTCTGATGCGCAAGCAATAATGTTATCATTAATTGGTTTCGACTAAAAATTCAACAATGGAAGAAGAAAGAAATTCGCTACTTTACAACTTGGTTTTTGTGAACCCGTCGAAATTTATTATTTGCCTACTTTCATTTTTATGTGGTTACAATTTTGGTTACCTTGTTCAGGAAATGCTAACAGATAAAAAAGAAGAACATTCGCTATATTTTAAAGTTTATGTTTATGTAATTGCATCTTTATTTGGATACTTTGTAGCAGGATATTTTCTTGTTAATTTGTCTATTCCATTTTTTACATGGTATTTTAACAGACGTGAAAATCAACAAAACAACAGTTTGTAAAAAGAAACAAAAATTATCTTGCATTTTCGGATCTTCCGAAAATGCAAGATCTTTTTTAAAAACATCCCCAATCGACCTTGACACACTTCCGGCCATTTAAAATTTAAATACCCAGCACAGCAGGGCATTTAAACTTTAAATACCCACCTACAACACGTCACAGCTACGTCACAGCTGATGACGTCACTTCCGGTCACGTGACCGGAAGTAGCTGTCAAAAAATTGACTGCCTGTCAAAGTTTGATTGGGCCAGAAACGCCACCTCGCCACTACTATTGACATTAACTTTTTACTTTGTAATCAAATATTCTTTGTTTTATTCATCGTATTTTTTATTTCCTCGCATTTTGAAATGGTTTTAAGTTCAGTTTTGACAGTATAAGCCATCCGAAACTTCATTGAAACCATAGAATTTTAATTCAACTTTACCTTCCAAGGTGTTATCGCTTTTATCTGATGTCTGGAAATCTAGTAATTTCCAAAACTCACTTGATCCTAAAGTCAGTTCCAAAACTCACATGTTCCAAACTTGTTATAACTTTTTAACAGGTTAACGAGAAATATCACTATTATTTACTTTTTTAATGAAATTCTGTTATAGTTTTCCATTAAATCCACCCCTCAGTGTTAACAGTTTGGTGCTGGTTATGTCAATTTCCCAAAATTTACGATTTGGGAACATGAGCACTTTGATTCTAGCTCATATTTTTCTCAATATAGTTGGTGCGTTATATCTTGAGCTATGGGAAACATTTATACCTGAAGCATTCTAAGTGGAGTAAGGAGTAAGTCATCAGAACACTACGCTGATCTCTGAAGTTGTACTAGCCTGATATGCCAATATTTTTACAGAAGAATGCGGATAAATTATACATTTATATTTATATATCCTTTTCTATTTAGAAATGTATATTGTAAATTGATAACAAACACAGTTTATGTTTGTTGTAATACATTTTTACATTGTTTATTGTCTCAGATCTCTGAGGATGAACATTATATTTTAGACCTGGCATGATATAACGCAACAAGTGTGAAAATGGTATTGAGGATTTTCTTTAAATGCTACTAATAACCAGTTTCTGTTCCTAAAACATATTCTATGCTGGTTGCTAGCCAGAAAAAATATCTCATGTGTAAAGTAGTTAAAGAACTAGACATACTAAATAATCTTAGCCCCTATTCAGCTAAGAATATAGCCAGATTTTCAATTCAATTTACAAGCATTAAGGGAAATCCATATGAATGTTATCACTTATTAAGAAAAAAAACTTGTCTGACAACCCCTGCTTGAAGTGGAAACAGTCTGCTCACAAGGGAGCTTTTTAATTAGAAGATCATATAATTTACATAAGTTTCAAAATAGTGCTTTTATTTAAAAAATATGTTATTTGAGAATCGCGACCGTCATGACAACATCACACAGCCAAAATATCACTAAAAAATGTCTAAACAAAACTAATACAGTAGAAAACATCAAAAAGCAAAGGTGTTAAGGTATAGAATTATAAATGTATAACTGTCAAGAAGTTAATCAACAAACTAAATCTTTCCTGGCATGGTTTTAATTTTTTTGTATACCAAGATAAACTTAAAATTCAAAGTTGATTCGTATCAGTCACGTTTTCCTTTTCACTCCATTGCCTCAAATGCTTTTTTATGATTTATTATGATGTATGATGCAGACTGTTAAAACGGATACGCTTTGAAAATCCCCAACTCGATTAGAGAGTTCTCGCAGAAAGTGAATAAAAAAAGAATAAGCTTTCTAATAAGGCTTAACTTTTGATCCAAAATGAAAACAAGCTATTACAAAGTACGAGGCAATTTACCTCTGTAGACAGGGAAAACGAAAACTAGGTCATGCAAGGTTATGGAGGTCACGCACTTGGCTTAGGGGGGGGGGGTTTGAAAGTGGAGGGGGAATGGAGGGGAGGAGTGAAACAGGGAGGGGTAAATCATCTAACACGCACATCTTCGCTTTCCCATCCATCTTTGTTCTTGGATTAAAAAATAATTGCTACTGTTTATTTATTCTCTGTCATTTCATTTATAAAGCACCTTAATTATTGGGTTTTATTCTTTTATGTAAAAAAAAACATGTTCACAATAATGTGCAATACAAAAAAGTGTTGTAGATAAACTTGCAATGTTTGATTATTTTTAGCTGGCATTTCTTTCTAAATAATAAAAAGGCTACAATACCCTTAGTCCGCCATATGGCCCGGTTTTGTCCTTAGGGATTGGATCATAAGGCGGACTACTGGTATTTTAAGCCTACTATCAAATCTATCATCGATCTGGAACACAAAGGCACAACATGAAAATAAATCTTTCTATTTTGCTTTGTGTAGGTTTAAATCCTTTCGAATATGATACAAGACTAAAGTTTGTAATAGTATATTACGCAACTAGTGCGGGAAGTAGGTGTTTACGTGCGAGCATGATAGTTCACGCACGACGCTTCCCGGATGAGTTGCGTACGATAGTTTTCGCGACACTACCAGCAAAAAATAATATAGGGTAAGTAAAAAAACACACTTCTATAAAAGTTAAAAGATTTAAAAAATATAAAATAAACTGAAGAGAGAAAATGCGAACAAAACTATATTTATCTGTGCGGGGGAGATAACAAAAAGCGTTATTTCTGCTGTTCAGCGACCGAGTAAGCCTTTCTAGGAATAGTCTTATCGTCACACAGACGGCAACAATTGATTAAATAATATTGCTCTTTATTAACTTATCGCTATTAACTGTACGTAGTCGCAACCTGGGAAATCAGTTTAGTTACAATTGACATATGGACGTCATAGTTAAAATGTGTATGTTGTGTTTATGTATAATGTATGTAAATTGTGTGATATACTATTTTTTTCTTCAGTTGGCAACATTGAGCATTTACCGCACTCCAGCTGATTTGTTACCTCACTACAGCTGATATTTGCCATACTCTTTTGTAAACGGCGACTTCCCACACTGAAACGGAAGCGGAAATCGGTAGTGTTGCGAAAACCTTATTTTATTAAAGGCCCTAACTTAATTTCGGAACACATCCCCATTGATATTCGTTTCAGCAAATGCTACTAAGGAAACGATGATACTTTGTAAACTAAAACTGAAATATAACTGACTAAACCGAACGTCTGTTAAATAAATTGTTTCACTACTGCGTTATTTAAACAAATATATCATTATTTACTCGGCATGTAACTACATGTCGTGTGGACGATGAAGCTTGTTTATCGATCTTTTCATTTTACTTATGAAGCGTATATTGTGATTTTATTTAGTCCTGATGTTCTAAGCCAAACTGGTAGAACATCAGTCAGTCTACATTATTTCATTATAGAGACAAACATTTTAACTAAAATTAGAATCAGCTCTGTTTCAAAAAGTAATTATTTGAAAAAAACAAGTATCAGTCATAAACACGTAATTTGAATATTAAATATCCATAAAGAATATGTAGATATAATAAAAATTGTTATTATTATGCTGAATAGGAAACTTATCTCACATAAGCTGTATTGACCGTGCGTCAATGTGTCGTTTAAGCGAAGCTTTAAAAAGATTTATTGAGCTGAAAATTTTAAGGGTTAAAACACTGAAAAAGGAATGGAAATCAAAACTCATAAGAATAACAAAAATAAATGAACAATGAAGAATGTTTTTTAAAGCAACGACATTTTGACAACAGTTTAATAAACAGTTCTTACTCTTGCTGTTAAGGTGCCACATTTATTAACAAAACATATAGCAACGACGTACACTGCATTAATGATTTTCTTCAAACATATATTAACAATTTATATATATATTTCAGGTTATGGATCACGACCAAGTCTTCCTCGTTTGTATACTGTTGATTTAGGTAAGTTATTCTATGAATAAACATAAAAGCTTATATACTTTAGTTAATAGAAATTTCTTTTATATATATTTGGTTGATACAGGTTTGGTTAAAGAGGCATAATAGGGAATGTTTTTAAGAGCATATTATAATTTGCAATTAAAACTGCAATTTTTATATGCAGTTTTTTTGGTGCAATTAAAACTGGAAAATAATGTATATACTTTTTAATCATTATTATAAAATTGTCATCATTTATTCAATGAGAAACAAGGATTTTTCAAAGATCGGCGATGTCAGTAAGAGTGACGTTTTTACGCCACGCTGCTGTGGCTAAGTTACTATAAAATAAATATTTCAAATCGCAATCACTCAAAGCGATGGCAGTAAAAGCAGAAAAACGCCGGGTTGTCTGATTAAAAAACCGGCTACACTTAAGAATCCGTCCCCACCGTTAAAATCGATGTTTCCTGATTTGATATAATTTATCGGATTCTTTAATGAGCATATGTTTTATTCTTGTTATTAACGTACAACTTATTGTAAATAGACAATGTAGGTTATAATTTTTAAAATGTCGATTCCAATAATTATTAATATTCTACTAGAAGTAGATAAACATTTTAGTTATAAACTCAATGGAGGAATCGACAACCCTATAACATATTCAAGGACGGAAAATTTGGGTTGCTTACTGATTTAGTTTTGTATTAGACATTGCGATGAATCTATGAGTGAACAGTGACAGTAGTGATGGATAGCAATGTAGTCAACGTGGATGAAAAACGTCAAAATCACTGAATAAAGGTCCATGGTTCGAACATTCCAAAATATCGTTGGAAGCTAACTTACATGTGCATGCAGCAATAAGTAGACTCAATTGAGATAGCTCGAATACTTTAGCAAAGGATCACGACTGACAATGAATAAAATGAAAGGTGGCAAACGATGTGAAGTTAGTTTTATGTACATCATGCTAGTTTAAATTAATTGTAATTGGGTTATGATATGCTGATAACGTTAGATTATACCTTAATACGTTTTATTCACATAATGTGACTGTAAGGTTTCACCATGTTAGTAAAAATTTTAGTTTGGTTATGAACTACTGATTAGTGATGTCTCGATTAATTACGATACCGAAACTTTAACTTGATTACATAATTGCAATTGTTAATATAAAAAACGACGATTTTTAACATCGATTTAACGATGGAGATGGATTTTAAAGCTTCGCCCCCAACCACAACCCGTTAAGCTACTAACGGCCCCATGTTACATCATGAACAGATGAAGGACTAAGTTATAATTATTTTTCTAAAACATTTAGCGAATTAGCAACATTTTAACGTTGAATCATCTAATACGCTCTTTATGTTCTGTGAAAGAGTTTATATTGGAACAAACCATACAAAAAAACCAAATAATTAAGCCAAAATTTCATAACCTGTTTTTAAAAAGCGATTTGGTTTCATGCAACGGAATAAGGTCGCGATCTTACTGCGCGCCTTCATTTAACGCAACGCAAAACAGATGCTGCGAGTTTATTGCGTTCTTAGATTGGTAGGCGGTGACCGTTTTTTCAGTTTTATAACTGTTCTTTTTTATTCTATTGTTTGCTGTTTGCATTTATTTAACATTTTAAAGACGACAATGAATCAATAGCAAGGTGGCTAAAGATGTGAAGTTAGTTTTATGTACGTCATGTTAGTTAAAAGTATAGATGTGTTATGATATGTTGGTAACGATAGAATACACATTAATAAGTTTTATTAGCATAATGTGACTGTTAGGTTTCATCACATTAGTTAAAATTGTAGTTTGGTTTTGAATTACTGATTAGTGATGTCTCCATTACGGTATCTAAACGTTATCTTGATTAAAATAATCGAGATTGTAAATAACGAAAATCAACTATTTTTAACATAGATTTTAACGATGAAGACGGATTCTAAAGATTCATCAACAAATCTCTAAAGAGCACATTTTAATCACTGGATACGACTTTTTGACCGTATCCAAACATCTACGACATTTTGTAGATAATACCTGTAAACTGTAATTTTTAACCTTAAGAATGAAGATCACCAATACTGAAGCCTTCATACCCTTAATGCTCTTTTCAGTATAATATAATTGCAAATCAAACAAAATAATATCTTAATAAAACATACAAAACTGGTCACCTTTATTAACTTATGATTTGGTCCTAGTCGACTACGGGAAAATTAAAAGTTAAATTAAATAAAGTCGAAATGCCTTTATTGGCCTGCTAAGACGGGGAAGTCATTAATGAATAAAAAAGGTGGAAGGGATTTTAAGGAAATGACTGAAGGCATATCAAACTTATCTTTTACCTACCACCAGCAGCATTGACTTCATGATTGTACTCTTTTGGGGGGGCCCCAAAACGAAAAGTTATCATGGTCTCAGGCTTAGGTATTACCACGAGTATTACGGTAACAACTTCTTCCCTATTGGGGAAATTCGCTATAAAAATAATTAAAGTATAATAGTAAAATAGTAATAATTAAAGTAAAATAGTAAAATTAAAGTATATAATAAAATGCTCGTATGTAAGTGCTTAGTCTTCTTCGTGCAACCAAGTAGTTGGCAGTTCAACGGAGATTCTTACACAATGTCGGATGAGTCAACTTTAATAAATTAGTCTCTTCACTCGACTTGTGACGTTACTACGGTAAAGTTTAAAAGACAAAGATACAAAAAGATAAGAAAAGTACAATAGTCGGATACAATGTGATAACAGGAAAAGTACAATGGCTCCTGAATGCCAGGCGCTACTAATTAAGGGCCACTCGTCTTTGTGTATTTGTTGAGGAGACTTTTGAAGCAGTCCTTCATAGGTGTGTTCTCATTACAGAGACATAATTTGAGTTGTAGGATGTAATGATGTTTATATCTTCGAGGAAACAATGCTTTGTGAGAACAGGCGGTATAACGAGCAGACAAATATAACAACCGTACTTTTTAGTGTCTGGTATCTGATATTGTTGAATTCGTGTAAATATAACCTTTTCGTTTTGAATGTCAAAACTATACCTTATTCTTCTTATTTTTGGTCGGTAAAAACAGGCTCCTGCCCTAGTTCCTAATAAAAAAAATAAATCATCATATAGAGAGAATGTTTTTGTTACAAAAGAACACAATAAACTGAAAACTACATGAAGCAGTTAGGTAAAAAGTAATCAAAACCTTAACTTTTAACATATTTGACGAAATTACATATGGAATTAAATCTTATAGATAATTATTTAATTACTTAAGTAAAGCTCAGATTCCCCCTTGCTGTGCAAACTTCATCACTGGCTCATAGTTATCAAAAATGCGCTCCATAATGTTTTTGTTCATATCTTTAGAGTTACATTTAAATATAAATGAAGACATATTTTCAAGTGTTTGATGTCAGTAAGAAGGGAGTTCAGTAAAAGAATGCTATAAATAATTTTAATATTTTTCCAGGTAATGTTTAGTATTAATTTACCCTAGATCACGTAGTTCAGTTATTTTTCACTTGTCAAAGACTTTTACACCAAAAATAAATAAGTTAAATACATTTTCTAACTACATGAACTTTCTCGTTTTAAAGTGATGACTAAATAACTAAACTAGCAGAAGTTTTATAGTTTTGGATGCATATTATATTCTTGTCACATTTGACGGGGAAGAATACGGTTGGAGGGTAAACGTGTATCTGTTGGTCGAGCTTTCCAATAAATGTTAACAACCTGAAATTGTGTTTAATTAAGATTAGTTAAAACCCGCAGAGTACCAATGTATTATTAAAATATACATTATGTATTTGATTATAAACCTTTTTTTGTCGTTCAATAGCTATAACCCTGTAATATTTGCTTATATCAAATTTCATAATGGTTTGTGTCAATCCCCGTTGTTCAAATGTTTGAAGGGGGGGGGGGGTTGAATCTATGTTTTGTTCTCACAGATTCAAACTATATTAAATCAATTTAATATCAAAACTGTAATTGAAATATTGCAGTCTATTTTCAGCTTTACTATTTTTGATTATTTAATTTCGCTTGAATTCGAAGCATTTTTGAAGCTTAAATATGATCTGAATTAAACATAATTCCAATGTTATTTCATGTATCGCTGGAGACAAAAGTTTAAGTCAGACGCAAGCAAACCTACGTTATACAGGTCACGGAACCAGCCCATGTTATTAATTCGAAAATCACGTGACATAAATGATTTTCGTGGTTTGAGGTTTGAATCTTGGGGACGGAATCAATGGTCTCAGACCGGGCCCTCGGGCCGCCGACGTCCCATAATTCATTGTTGTTCTCGATCAGCTGATTATTGAACGTCATGTCTCGAGCTACTCGTGGAGCGCTCTTGCGGGGAAACTGAGAACTAACCAAGTGCAGCGCCCCTGGCGGTGGTTGTGGGAAACTGTCCGCTCAGTGCAGTGGCTCGGCAAACGGTGATGGGAGGAACTATACCGAACTGGCTTTTAGAGTAGTACAGTTATTTGTTAATTAAAAACTGTGGTATTTGAAAGAAAAATTATTATTAGCTGACCGACTAGGTTGTTATCAGTGGAAAATAGAAACACTTCTTTGGATTTGGGATTTCGTATGTTGTGCTTAAGGTTTATGACTTCCCTATAGTTTAACATTGAAACTTTGAGGTGCCATCGGGCGTAACCCTAAGGGAATTTTTTGAAACAGTTTTTTTTTTGTGCGTATCAAGGAAGGACCCAAGGGGAGCTAGTATGCCAAATTTCAGCTCCGCCAGTCTTATGATTTTGGAGATTTGCTGTCTGATAGAAAACCCCTTCTCCTTTATATGTAGTATAGATATAGACATATAGATTCTTCTTTTATTCTAAAGTAACTTTTGTCCAATACGCTTAAGTTCAATATTACTGCTTTATTTATTTCAGTATCTTCTTACCTTTTTTTTGAACTCAGGTTTGTCAGAAACTGTATATTTCACTTGACATGTAGGTACAAAAATCCACAAGATGTCATAGATACTTTGTGTTTTCAGTATTTTAAATCTAGAACCTAGATTACAAATCAGCTAAAATCTGCAGATGGCAAGGAGGCTTTGTATAGGGAAGAATGAGAGGTGAAGAAGATTTTTTGTCCCACCTGCAGAAATTCCCGTGAAAATATAAATAACTCCTTGAATCCTGCCACTTCGATCCCGGATCTATGTAAAATTAAATAGGTAACAAAAAAAATTAAAGTTAATAAATTTTAGAAAACAGAAATTAAGAGCAAAGTAACAACCTAACATAACCGAAACCAGAAGGAATCGACAGACCTTTCTTTGAAATTTTCGTATGTTCTAACCCTAAGTTCGACTCTTGGAGTTTTTATAATTCACGACACTTTTAAAAATATAGGAGCCTTGGGAACCCTTGACATACAATCTAAGATCTTAAGGATATTTTAGCACTACTAAGGTATAATAAAAAATTACAAATGTCAAATTTTTGTAACCGATAAATTGCTTATAATCATAATCAATTTGTACCACCAAAGAGTTTTAATTGCATTTTAAACACATTAAAACATTTTATCCATTACATTACATAACGAATTTTGTACATTAACAGAATCGTCTTGTGATATACTTAAGTACAGTTAGAATCAATAAAAGCTTAACGTCACATGATCATGTTAAAGTCATGTAGTATAAACTTAGAATAAGAAGCATCTGTCAAAACGATAAAAAGTATTTTAATGAAACTGTAATGATCTTGAAGCTCCCACTATTGATCGTAACTTACTGTGATTGCCATATTGTTTGGAACACTATAGGGTTTACACACATCAGGTTTTTGAACACAACATGGCAACATTAAATGAGGTGGTTCGCAGCAAAAAATCTTTCAGGAAACACAAAAAACGTTTATCTTTTGTAAAGATAGCGTTATTGAGTTGTATTTTTTTACAAGTAGGCCCTAAATTAAGTACTTAAAAGTCATTGAAAACAAATATGTTTTAGCTTTTACAATTAACTTTCCACTAAAAACCATTAAACATTGCACCAGCCAGTTTTGCTGTGACAGGCTAAAATAACCAGTTTTGCAGCAACAGTCGGGATGGAAAAGGCGAGTTTGGCTACAACCGCTATACTTTAACATTGTTTTTGAATAGCAAATAGCCAGTTTTGACATAAAGTGAGCACACAGTCTGGAGTATCGACTCCCATAGAGTAATAAAACGTCAAAATCTCAATTTCGAAAAAATTTCACTCAGCCAGTTTTGCTATGACCCGCCACAATTCTCGCATCGTTTTTAACACTAGGTATGGGTTTTCAACGCGACGTGTTTTTTTTAACACGACATGGCAACATTAAATCGAGTTTCCTTTTATTTCTAACTGCAGCTGCTGAATACCTGTACTATGCAGGTCAACATTCAATAGTTAATGAATTTACATGTCGGTTAGCTTGAAAAACTGATCTTCCTTCTGCTGTTTAAACTATCAAATTGAACTAATTTAAGATATTTGCATTTAAATATCACACAATTTACATACTTCTACAAAGTAAACCATTACCTATGAATTTATTTCAGCCCAGAGTTGGTTAAGCTTTTTGTGACTACCCTGAACAAACAGACAGATTACACAGACACTGAAATCTTATCTATTTTCTACAATATGATTCGTCGTAGAATATCACAAAAACAAAGAATTTGATAAAAAATCGTCAGCTCTTTTCTTGTTGAGTGCATAAAAATACGCGAAACGCAAACCGGGATGCAAGCTTGCTTCTTGTTATTTGCATCACGTTCGGGTCCAAATGCTGCCTCATCATCGGGGATTCGGGGTAGGATTTGGTGGGAGGGTGGGCTTCAACGCCTTCATTTCTTCCGCCACACCCGCCACCCGCTTAACGTTCGGTTTAATATCAAGATAATTTCATTTTGACATTAAACCGAAAATATTTAATTATGATAGAAATGATGGAAATGAGGAGTCGATGTCGAGTTGACGAATGAGAACGAGGTATTTGAACCTGAATTCCTTCCTGACAGTTGTGCGTTATACTCTGATTCTTATTTCAAACTAAAAGAATTTTAATCAAAATTCACTACAGTAAAATAACCTCTTTATTTTTATTGGAATGCTAAATTGAAATTCAGTTTTAAATGGATTGTGCACGACTATTAATGTAAAAACGAAATTCATGTATTTGGATGTTATTTTTAGCGAATTTCCCCTATAGGGAAGAAGCTATTACCGTAGGTCTCATGGTAAGACCTAAGCCCGAGACCATGATAACTTTTCGTTTTGGGGCCCCCAGAAGCAAAAAACACCATTCGTTCAAATTTCTAGATATATATATATATATATATATATATATATACAGTATATCTATAAATATATATATGTGTCTGTAAGCACGATAGCACTCGCAAAAATGGTCCAATCGGAATGAAATTTGGCACAGGCGTGTAAAGTAGTAATTATTCGGATGAGTTCGTGAACCAGCCCGATCGGACCATCGGAAGGGGGGGGTAAAGGGGGATAAACCCCCTCAAAATAGGTTTTTTGAGTTTGTTACATAGAAAAATAAAATTTATCGCATAGAAAAATAAAATTTTTGTTGGCACCATTGAATTCAGCTCAAAAAACAAACAATTTAGTATTTTTAATCACTGCTCTATGTCCATAAGTAAAATTCGATATCTCGTTTATTTCTCAACATATCTTGACAAAACTTGGTAAATAGCTTCTTCTAGTTCAGATCTACTAAATATTAAATCAAAACCATCCATTTTTAATATACCTGTAGCAGCAGACCTGCGTACTCATTCCCCATGTTATTCTTACAGAGCTAACCAAAACATGTCAAATCTCGCTATGTTGGATTGAAATACGTTGTTTTGCATTTGAAATTCGCTGAGTATGCAGGTCTGCTGCAACGGGGGTATTGTAATACAGTTAAACTAGGAGTCGCCTAAGTTGGTCAAAACGAAAGTAAACAAATATTATCTTTTTACGAACCTAAGCATAAAATCCAGCTGTGCTGAAAACATTATCAACGAACATCTGTTTAAGTGTCAATAAAGGACAAATTCTGATGGTATATTGCAAGCGGACGTTCTCTTATGAAATTTAAAATATTATTTATTGTTTTTTTTTTTCAAATTAAGTATGTGTTAATATAGGGAGGGTGTGTCATGGGTGCGGCATGATTAATGTAGTCTTATAGTTTCTTAATAAATTATGTATATAAATAAATATAGACGAGTTTATAGCCATCACTACTTGCTGCAAGTTAACATCTGACAAGGTAGGTAGGTAGGTGTATTCAAATTGCGTTCTAAACTTATCGAAATTGGCCCAGGAAAAAATAAACAAATCAGCTAAACAAACTAAAATATATTTCAATCAATAATTTGAATCAAATGAAACATTAACCTGTTGAATTAATATAGAAAATTCTAAAACTATTTATTGGCGATATCGTCATCATTCTATAACCCGTACGATTGCCACAAACGTCAACAAACCAACACTGTATACAAACGCAAAGTGGCGATTTGACAGTTTGGGGAAAATGTAAACAAATACAACATGTAACCAATAATACTTTAATGTGACTTGAATAGAAATTTTAAAGAGATCAGTACACGCTCTGACCAACTATGGCGAGTCATACATTAAACAGTTTGAGTGTTTTATATATTCTTAACAATTAAGTAGATATAACGATCGTATACAAATTGTTGATATAAGGGTGGTCCTATCACGACCGGCTATGATAATTGAACGACCGGGGATAATTGAATATCTGGGCTTCATTTAAAAAGGGTTTATGCTAACTTTGCGTTGTAATATGGCGATTTTGACGTACGCTATTTCGTGGCCTTTTTTAACTGAAAAATTCCGCTAAATGTATATTATATTGGAAGCATTATGTTATTATTATTTTTAAACTATAATAATAACTGTCATGTTTATATAATGACCAGCAGACATACCCGCAGCTTCGCCCGCTGAAAGGATAGCTCATTTTAATTCAATTATATTATGCCTTGTGCAATTTTTAGGAATAATGAACAAATAGACTGATTTATTTGGGTCATGTGCGTGTAATTAAACCCTTAAGATGCAGCTGATAATTCCACTCTAGATGAAAATGAGAATAATTGTGCCAAGTTTTATAGCCCATAGTATTGTAGTTTTTTGAAAAAGTAAGATTTGAAAGCTAAAAATGGCCGCCATTTTGAATTTTTTAATATATCATATTTAGGGCTTTTGAGAGAAAATATTGCAAAATCCTTTCTTAGTACGCATCTAGAGCCTGTAAAGAATATTTGTGCCAAGTTTCATGGCTCTAGACCTCATAGTCTTTGAGAAACTGTGATCAGTCAGTCAGTCAATGGGTTTTGGCTTATATATATAGATTGTTTTTACACGTAATAATTAATTTTAAATCATATAAAAGTTTAAATTGGTTTCCTTTTTCCATTAACTTATAATTTTTGGTTTTTATTACGAATATATTTATGAAAGAAATATTTTTATTTTTAGCGAATTTTCCCTATAGGGAAGAAGCTATTACCCTAGGTCTCATGGTAAGCTTTCAGTTTCAGGACCCCAAGAAGTAAAAAGCACCATTCGTTCTTATATACTGTATATCTGTCTATCTAAGTATGAAAACACGATAACTCTCGTAAAAATCGTGCGATCCTAATAAAATATGGTGCAGAAATGTAAAGTGGTAATTACTCGGACGAGTTTTCAAATCAGTCCGATCGGACTACCGCCGGAAGGAGGGGCAAAGGGGGTTAACCCATCAAAAATGTTTTTTTAATTTTTTAACATAGAAAAATTAAATAAATCCTACTTTCGTTTGCACCATTTAATTTAGCCGAAAAAAAATAGTATTTTAAATCATTGCTCTATGTCCATTGGTTATCGGGATGTTGAATGTACTAAAAATAGTAATTTGCCCCAATTTCAACCTTATTATGGGAAATAGGATTTAGATGAGATCTAATGTCTTCTAGTTTTAAATCCCCGATATTTACATTTTTTGCAACAAACCTGCATACTTATCCCCTATGGTGCTTACAAGAACATGTCATATTGGATTGGACCTTGTCATGTTGGATTGAGATATGTTTTTACGCATTTGAAATTCACTGAGTATGAAGGTCCGCTGGAACGGGGGTATTGATGTTTCATCTTAATTTTGGATGAGGATATATGTGTGAAATATTGAATACAAATTTAACCTAGAAGTTTCTTATTCGTGTATAAAAAATAATCGTTTGGGTGAAATATGTTGATTTATCTATTTTTTTAGGAAGTTTACTTTTTCTGCCTTACACCTTTTTTCAAAATTATTCATTCATCCAACCGTGTTATACGTACGTCAACCTGTTGATTATGAGTAAATATTTCTTCTGTCTATTTCTAAATTTTACTCATCAAGGACATATTTCTCCCACTTAAATAATTGTTTGCCATTAGAGTAATATATCGACAAAAATATGTCGATGCAAAGGTTATGAATAAGGCATTACGTCTTGATATTTTGACGATTATACACCCTAGACGATTGTTTTGGTTAGCAGACAATCGATCGTGCGACGAAGTTAGGAGACCACGCCCAATTTCAATCACTGCACATTTACACTAATTTAACGTATTTTTTCTACAAAGTTAATGGAACCAATAAAATGTTTTATTTTTAGTTTGGAATCCTTATATCCCTATTCCTTCTAATACAATAATAACGTTGTAAAAATAATTGCGCTAATTTGACACAAATTTAACGCCAACAAATAACCCCCCCTTTGCCCCTCCCACCTTTTGAGGTCCCAGGAAGACCTCACAAAATTTGTGTCAAACTAACACTCAGCTCCTTGTGTTGGAGTTCACCAAAAAAGCCGTGTTAAATTTTAACAAAAATACCTGTGTCATTACCTGACACATTCCTTTTGTGTCAACTTTCTAGGCTAACACATTTATTGTGTTTAATTGAACTTTTTTTGTGTTGAATACATTCGGCAGAATTAAATAACACACTAATTCTGTGTCAGATATTAACACACATCTGTGTCAAATATTAGTGGCACAAGAAAAACTTGCTAATTTAATGTAAGGTAAGTGAAATAAAAGTAATTTAAAAGAGAAGTTATATGTAACACTTGTTTAAAAAGCGAAAGCCTCTAAGTCTATCCCTGCAACTCCTTTGAAGCGTTTGCAGGTAGAAGCAGGCCTATGTAAGTTAGCACCATTAAATCCTAGCCTACTTAGTCCTCCACCCTAACATTTGACAAATTGTGTTGCAGTAGGCTAGTTACAATTTTACAATGTACCTACGTAATATACTGTAATGAAGGTCCCCCCAATTAGGCCTAAGCCTACTCTCAATACATCTTACATCCGGGGTCTTCTCCACAGTCTGAAAACTGGGAAATCTTATGTATATAGGGTTATTCGTTTCTATTCAATCAGAGAGAGTGAACTCAATTTCAAGCAGCTGTGACTTAAGACGTTTTAGCCTTTACAAACAGCCCCTGTTAGAATTTCTCCACTAGCATTTTGCATTACTATAGATAACTTAAAACTTACTATGGCTTTAGGGAGTATCTTAGCCTTGTGAAACCCAAAAGTGACACGTTTGAAAAGTTGGTGAGCTGCCTAGCGACCATTGACATGTAGATAATCTTACATTCATTAACCCTACATAGATTATAAAATTGAAACTAGCCTACTGCAACACAATTTTTTAAATGTTAGGGTGAAGGACTAAAGGTGGGCTAGGATTTAATGGAGCTAACTTACATAGGCCTGCTTCAAACGCCTCAAAGGAGTTGGAGGGATAGACTTAGAAGCTTTCGCTTTCTAAACAACTGTTTCATATAACTACACTTTATATGATTAACTATTAACTAAATTAATGATTAAAATTGATTTTAACTATTAACTATTAATCATTAACTATAGTTGATGATTAAAATATTAACTACCTCACCTTAAATTGGCAAATTTTTCTTGTGCCGCAAAAAAAATCTAACTGAACGAGTGCCAAATTAACGGCTGGAAGCTGCAGCGGAAGAAGAAGAAATCGCACATTACCCATAATTCCACTTTTCCAACACAAAATTGCCGTGTAACTGTTAATATATTGAAAAATAAACACATTGTCGTGCTAACATTCAACAAACACATTTACTGTGCTTAATTGACTTTGCACAGTTTTAACACAAATAAGAATTTGTTACTCAAGACGATATTGAACCAATTTTTGCGTCAATTTCAACACAATCTGTTTAACTAAAATATTTGTCGTAAAAAATCCCAGCGTTTTTTTACAGTGAAGTTAAATTCGGTTTGGTTATAGAAAATAAACAATCCTTAAACACCAAATTAGTCGATCTAGATGCAAAATTCACCGATAAGCTATTTACATCTCCCATTTGGAAAACATCGTAATTGCTCGTTCAATAAAAGCTGTAAATGTAATTTCCTCTCTTTAGATCATGAACGATGCCATATTTCCCTCATTTCCGCTGCTACATTACACCGTTTGACGTTTTATAGACTTGATAGTCAATAAAAACCAAATATAACTATAAAATTATATAATCAAGATTAAGAAGTTAGTGACGTTTTCGCCCGAACATTAACAATCCCATAAAAATTTCACTTTAATATTTCATTTTAGGAATTTTCGCAGATGGAATTACTGGAGATTACATTTTCAATGTTTTTAATCTGGCAAATTACATTCAAACATCTTTGGGTTCGTTTAAAGCACTTTAATTCAATAAAACGACCAGCATTTTTTTAAGTTTTTTTTATTAATTACTTTTTTGTTTTATAAAAAGTAAACAGTCATGAAATAACTAACTTTGTAAAGTTTTATATACAGTTCACATTGCTTTTTCTAAAACTACTCCAGTTTTGACCGAATGGTCGATAAAATATAGTAATGCATGTCAGTGAAAATACAAATCATTATTCAAATACTACTAAGCAAAATACTGCTGCTAAATAAATTACTACTACCAAATAAGCCTACTACTATTCACCAAATATTATGTCATACTGTATTAGGTCGTCATTAAAGCAGTATATCGATAAAGCGTTTGTAGGCAAAGTCTTATGTCAACACCGTTTGACGGACGCGTTTCACCATGAACTGGATCTATCGGGATACCGACAAAGAAGTAAGTCAATGAAACAGGAAGCCAATGAGGAACTATGTCAACAAGGTATGCCGACAACGTGTCCCTGAGTGGCACGCACGTCTCGCCGTGTGTTGGCGTTGACTGCACTCTTCACAGACTGCTGACCCAGTAGCCTTGCACGGAGGCAAAAAGCTTCACGTACTCGGTAACACCGGATGGATGTTATTCAGTTGTGGCGACGTTATATACTACATAATTCCCTACGAAGTTTCGTAAATTTTCTCGCACCCCATTATTTTTAATTTCTGTTGGAAAGTGGTTGTAAAGTTAGGCTACATGATTAATTTTCAATATATTATCAGATAAAATATTGACGGTAGCACTTACTGAAATGTACAAATACACGCGTGAGGACTTAAACAAATTTTAACGAAATATCTTTAAATAAATTGGTCCTTTATAATTTTACCACCTTGAGATAATGGAGAGAGTTATGAAATGCTTTGACTGAACTGAGTTCCATCAGTGATTTACAACTATAACTATAACTCGATGCTTTACTCAAAACAGTATGTTCAGTGGTTTTTTGCTTGTTATTGCTTGTTTTTGCTTGTTTTGGACTATATTTTAAAAATAAAATTAATTCTTTACCTAAAAATGGGTAAAAATATTTCCGTCAACTGACAAAAACATCAAGAGGAAAAATGATTTTGAGTTTTACATTTTTGTTATTTAATTTGTATATTTAAAAACACAAGAAACCACTCCATCTCACTGATTCCGTTATCTTTCAACAACACTTTTCACGACAGCTCAGTCATGTCAAGATATTCCGGAAGTTCAACCGTGATCTCGATCCTAGTCACTTTGTATGCGATCTTTCCATTTCATATAAAAGTGAAATGTTGGATTTTTAAACAGTCTTAACTTCACATCAAATTTAAAGT
The DNA here is from genome assembly GCA_035578135.1 of Flexamia atlantica. Classification (NCBI taxonomy): domain Eukaryota; kingdom Metazoa; phylum Arthropoda; class Insecta; order Hemiptera; family Cicadellidae; genus Flexamia; species Flexamia atlantica. The sequence goes on from JAQJVK010000032.1 coordinate 1,855,918, forward strand.
TTTAATCAACATTAACCTTGGACCTCCGACTTAAACACAGTGTATAAAATTATTTTTGTTTTAGTTTAATTTAATTTTCCTTGTATTTCATTTAACACCTTATCAATCTTTCACTGAGCTGAAATATTTTTATATAGTTTTAAATTAAATAAAAAAACAAACCCATATAGGAAGTTCAGGCGTTGAGCAATTGTGACCTAAACTCCGTGGAGAGTTTAACTAACATACCAGAATCTAATTAGGATGCCGTGTTCTTTATATTGGCCGTAGGGGTAGAGGGGTGGGAGGGGCGGTTAAGGGTGCAGGGGTGGAGGGGATATGGGGTTGGTTGTGGGTGGGGTCATGACGTCATCTCCCCTCCCCTCTTCCCCCCACTACTTGTTGATACCAGCCAGAGAACGCCATTTGATCATAGTGCATTGCTTTAAAAGTGATGTTCCATTTTTTTAAATAAGAGATTTGAACATCGGTTTCCCATTAAGCTTACTAGGGACACCGGGAGTTGTTAAACATAATGAATGCGGACAGTGCATGGGAGTTCTAAAGTGAGTGTGTTTTAGTTAGAAGCCTATCAGAATGACTGATTCGAGATTAATAAAGCTTATTCGTAATTTTTGTCGATTTCAATCTGATATCTAATGAAGCAATGTGTTTTGACGCATTGAAAATTGAGCCATTATAACCTTGTTGACTTTAAATAATTCAAAGAAAGTCGGAAGCAGGAAACATTAAATACGAGTACCCGATGCCATATTATTAAAAGGTTGAATTTTACACCGCAGAGTTGTCAATCAAATGAAGAAAAATTTTTTGAGATTCGATTTTTTGCCCGAACTTATAATCTAATTAACTTAATCCGAAGTTTAATAGTCTACTTTTAATTTCTTAAGGAAGTTACTAGTCCCCATTCTCATCCATATAAGTATCTCCTTTCTACTCCTTCCTTATTAATACAACGTTAGTTTTACTTTCTGCTTCAAAATATCTCTTCAGATATTTCTGATTAAACAACCTTTACCTTCTCGATCTAACTTAATTTACTTATTATTTTTGTTCATTCTTATCCAGATTGTCTTATTACCTATGTGATATTGCTTTCAAAGTCATATTTCAAGCTAATTTTTTCGCAGATTATTTTTTTTTTAACAAAAACATCTAAATTTGTAAACTCTGAAATCGTTAATATTTTTTAACTTTACTTTCTACAGATGCGGATACTGGCATTTTACGTATTTGAAATTTTAAACAATATAGACCAAAAACTACCTTATTTGATTTTAATTAAAATCTTCAGAGTTGTTAAATATTGGATTTTTGTAGTTTTGTGTTGTTCAACAGGAGATTAAATTCATTAAAAATAGTATAAAGAAACGGAGATATTGAAATTTTGTTCATATACAATTACTAAATGTTATAAAAAATTGGGTTATTAGTGTCTGCTGGGGCACTGCGTATACATACAACACACTCATACATGCATTCTTATGGACAGGCAGACATTTCTCCGAAAATCACTTTTTCCGATTCAGGGAGCACTCACATACAGTATTTACTGTATTTCTGCCAACGACTAAAATTCGAAGATTTTGACAGAAAAACTTCTTCATGTACTGCATATAAGGGGGACATTAACACGTTGAGTGCCGAGCGGTGCGTTTGCACCACACCGAATCTCTAACCGGGGGCCGAGCGGTGCAGGTGCACCGCTAATACACATTGTTGAACATAGCTTCAATGACGACGAGGCCTCTTATAAAAACACTATTTTCGGTATTGGCCACTTGGTAGGGTTCTAATAGTTATTTGGGTGACCTTGGTTTCTTTTTCCAGTGTCCCATTCGTGAACACAGCGTTTACAAAATCGGCCGCAATGCGCGCTGCTGTGTTTGAGAGCTAGTCTTTTTCCAGCATCCCATTTGTGAACACAGCGTTTACAAAATTGGCCGCATGGGGCTCTGCTGTATTTGTTATGATATAGAGCGGGTTGTTTCCAGCATCCCTTTCGTGAACACAGCGTTTACAAAATTGGGCACATGGCACTCTGTTGTATTTATTATGATTGAGAGCTGGTCTTTTTCCAGCATCCCTTTCGTGCACCGCTGTATTGTGACGTCATAAAACGTCATAAAAACTAATTATGATCTACTTTTTGAGTTTTCATTAGATTTCACCAATACTCAATTTTATATAGTAGGAGGAATAGGCCTATATCCTATACCAGACTAGCATAGTGGCCAACCGGTGCAAATGCACCGCTTCATTATGACGTCATAAAACGTCATAAAAACTAATTATGGTCAACTTTAAAATTATCTGCAGTAACATATATAATGAAAGGAATGTGTTATTGCACTTTTTTAGGTTTGGCCCCTGGGTAGGTTTCATTGCCATAGTGCCATTGATAATTTAGTGCGGCTTCATGAAACTGTCACTAAAAGTGTATGTGAGGATTGTTCGCAACCGCCGTGCGCCAGTTGGGAGCGCGCGCTGCGTGGGGAGGTCTCTTGTGTTTAATGACGACTCTAGTGTGCTTTGCGTTCCACCTGCAATTACACCACTTGTGTCTTACCCGACTCTCCGGTATTTCCAAGCCCGTGTGTGGGGGGACTTCGTAATACTTTCAATAGTTTATTCCAGCAGACACGGGTATTTTTGCGGGTAAACACGGTCTACAAGTGGTAACACTGTTTTGTGATGCTCAGCTGTCGAGCTGTCTCCCGTCGTCGTAATGCTCAGCACTGCGCAGTAATTAGTGTTTGTTTCTTTTGACTGTCGCATGTGTTTTAATGGGGATGGACTCAGGCCCGTCAAGCAGGCCCGTCTGACTTCCAATTTATTTATCAATACTTTCTCCATATTATTGCGTTGCATTACCTGCAATAAAATACCCTTACATTACAATATAAAATGTATTGGAGACTATATAAAAATTGCGCCTGCAAGCAACACAGACACTCTACGTATAAACATAAAATGATACAAAATGTAGAATAATGTCTTTTTTCTTATATATTGATAATTTAACCAATAAAATTTTCTTGATTACCTGTAATAACATATACTACAAATAATTATATTATTTTTAAATTTTTTTCGTTCTTTAATACTAACAATTATCACAGTTTTCAAATTATTGGCAATGGATTAGTAAAATTCTTGCAAATGCTGTTATACCAGTACGGTATATTAGAAAATAGCCAATAGAAAATTCCTTGTATTTTTTTTTAAATATGGGTTGGAATTTGTAAGAACAATCAAATCTGTCATACGAGATAAAACTATAAATTATCACAGGGAACCTCTAAATATTATTTTATCCTCAAATATTTAACTAAACTTAATATTTATTTATATTAACGAAATGCTATTCCTGTTTTGTAGTTATCAATCTATCTTAGAGCTATTTTCGAGCACAAAATTATACAAAAACCAACATGAAGAACGAGTTGGGGGAAAATGAATAGTTAACCGACCACAAGGTTTCAACGACAACAACGCCAGTTCTACCGCAAAACTTTCCAGAGAAATCGTTTACTTTTCTCTGGACGTATTTCTGGATCAACAATCATGAAGGTAGACAATTAAGAAGTAGAGGAAATAAAGAGAGAAAGGGGCGGGAAAAGGGGGCGGGTGTGAGAAAGAGGGGGGGAGGTAGAACAGGTGAGATAATAAATCTAAAGCTCTGGTGCTACCTCGGATTGTACGTTACAGGACAGTTATTTTGACGTTAAAATTAATCCGTGACGGTTCTCGTAAAATATACATTTCTTATTGATAACGTTTTTATTAATAGAAAAAATTCAACCTAACTTATTTTAATATTAAAAATTAAATATTCCATACAGGACTTTTGAAATTTGTGATAGATAAAATAACCATAAATGAATTAATTGTGTTGAAAAAAACTAAATTGTTTCTTTAAACGTCAAATATCGTTAATATCAAAAACACATTTTTTGCTTATTTTCATTAATTTTCTCCTAAACATCTGAAGCTAAGAGTTATGATAGTCTTTTATATGTTTCACTTTACTCTTACTCTGACTCCATTAAAATATCACTGTTAAAATCTATTAGAGCAGGCTCCTCATGCAACGTATCCGAAAACATATACTCGTAATATTTTTTTTTTCAAAGAAATATATTGCGAGAGTATATTTTCAAAATTCTAATTCATTTTAATATTATCGTTATCGAAACACCATACAATTTTAAAGCAAAGTATTTTAGTCATTACCGACCTAAAAGTTCTAGCATAATGAGGGTTTTTGTACAATTTTATTAAATAGTTAGTTATCCATCAAAACTATTAATGCTCGATTGCTCCAATTTAATTTTTTATTTAGTTTTTATTTTTATTTGTTTATTACATGAACATTAAAAACAGTAATTTGTCAAGTAATTCGAATATGTAAACTCAAGGTGTTATATTGTTCATAGATTCCAAGAATTCTTCTATGGTGTATACAGGATTCTTCAGCAGGAATTTTTGAAGCGAGATCTTCAGTTTGTTACCAGTCACGTTCCGTAGGTGGTCAGGAAGGAGGGTTTTCAGCTTTTGGCCTATGTATGATGGTTTTTTCTCGTAGAGGGCTGTTCTATGTTGAGGTAGGATGAATCTGGATTAATTGTTTGTTTCAGGTCCTCCTGTAACCTCAACAGCATATGAAATCCAAAATAATGTGTGTTGGTTGAAAAGAATGGAAGTTAAAACTCATTTATAATTAAAGGTCTTAATCATTTTTTTTTGTATATTTCAACGCCAGTGACATTTTTTAACGTTTTGATCGGGAACGGTCCAAACCCGGGACCTGTTACTATTAAACGGCGAACTTTTGTTAGATAGCATCATTAATTCATAGTTCAATGACAAATCATAGATTTGTATTAATTTTCAAACATCTGCTTAGTTTTTAAAACCTGTTTGTGATCGGTGGCGCGTTGGTAGCGCACTGGGCCTCGGACTAAGACAGCGATGGATCTATGTTGTCGCATACTTTTATCAGTACTGTTCACCTTTGTACTGTACCGACTCAGTCCTTGCTTAGTTTGATAACTTTCTCATAAAGGCTTAAGGCCCATTTAGGGGGGTAAATGCAAGGTAAAAAGAGGCTGCCAAACTCTCCTTTTAAAAGAAAAAGATATAAGAAAAATATTGTACCCGCAATCTTGTTTGATTCAAAAGAAACGTTTTTATGAGGAATAATGGGAGCTCATATTCTAGGCTGCCATGTCGGAAAACACTTGAACGGCTGCTAATTTAAGATTCAGAAGAAAAAAAATATTAAACAATATTTCACTCCGGCTACAGCGAAATCTACCGTACCTTTCATATACACAGAAGACGCCTCACTTAAAAGGCTTCTAGGAACAGGTCTATATTATCACCGTAAACTGTCACTTGTTCTATCCTAGCTCTCATCTGATCAATTAACAATAAAACTTAATTCTAAATAGAACTAGTCCATTTATTAAGTACACTTTTAAGGCATTTTTTAAGCCGGTTGGATATTAAGGCACTTATTTCGAGATCGATCGATAACGTAATACTCGTTAATTTCTCATCCTCTTCTAAAGACCTTGGGCACCTTATCACCTTATCAGTGGCCGTACGATCCGGCACAGCACCGCCCCGCTAGCCAGGGAGGGAGGGGAGGGAGTGCCGTAAGGGGGGTAGTATCGACCCTAGCGCTAGCGCCGTGCGGCGGCGCGCCCGCCAACCATCCATATCCACCAGTCCCCACTTGTTGCACGCGGCGGTCTCGTAGTGTGTAGTGTCTAGATTAGATCGGTGTCGGTGTGACTGTGATAGTAGATAACATAGTGGTAGTGTAAAAAGAAACAGTGGCCCTTCGCATTTCCGGTAACCAGGCGTTTCCGGTTAAGTTAAAACCGCGCGGATGAAAAACGGGGTCGCGCCAGGGCACTTGGGTAGAGTGTTGAGTGTTTCCACCTGGATGGCTTGTAGGGATGGGTCTCTCCTGTAGTTGGGTGCAAACACATACATTCACACTATCTCTCATTAAACCTGATGACTCCTTACGAGGAAATACGTAGCCGCGACCTGATAGGATTGTGAAGATCTTGTAATTAGTTGTAAACACACACGACTTACTCAAACCCTGTCCTAGTTGGATGTGAACACACTCACATTCACACTGCCTGCCATTAAAACCCGATAACTCCCTACGAGGAGATACTCAGTTCCCGAAACCTGGTGGAATTGGAAAGGTGTAATTGGTTCTTAACACAAGCATGACCAACACAAACACACATCACCGTCAATGAAAGCGTTATAAAGTATTCCTCCGCATAACCCTGTGTTTGAACACAACGTTCCACACACCTGCGCACACACAAACTCACCCTCTTCAACATTAACAACCGGGGAATAAGGGCGAAACATTTACAGTATTACCTTTTACTGTTGAATTTAAAACTCTTTATAAAACACTATAGGAATGAATGTAACATTTCCTGAAAAATTTAGATGTTAAAACGTTATAAGTCTTCTTTATATAAACTATGTTAGTCGTAAAATGTATAAGCTTACTGTGGTATAACGTTTATTGATATTGCGATAATAATCAAAGACAATAAAAATGTAGTAAATATATGAGTAAAATACTTAGAGCAAATACTTAGGAAACACAAAATAATACAATACTTTAAAAATGAAACAAATTATTTAACAATTTAATTATTTTATATTAGCTATACAAGGTAATTTCACAGAATATTTAGTAAAAGAAATGATCTGAAGAAAAATAAAACAAAATGTAAATATGATTAATTATACAAACATGCTTAAACTGCGTGGGCTAATATTTGTGGAAATGGCATCAAAACAACTGTACTTTTATGCGACATTATAAATGCACAAATGCAATATTTAACAACAATATTTGAAAATGATACAAAACGCGAATTATATTAATTTGCATAGAAAGTTTTCGTTTACTCAGAGGTTTGAATAAACTACAAACTTCATTTAAATGTTTATGTTTTTTCTAGTCTGGAGGGTAAAAGCTCTTTAGAAAAGTACTTTTCGTTAAAACCGTACATTTTTAGGTAAGTTTAATTGTGTTTCCAACTAAAGTGGACTTCACTTTACAAATGAATATTTATCTCCGACATTCAACTTAACAAAAAAAGAGGCAATAATGATGGGTATAGACTTGATAAAAACTATTTTTGGATTCCTTTTTATATTTTGAGCTACTTTTACTTTTAAGGGGTATTTTAAAGGAAGTGCACAACTTTGTAGGGCACAGCCATGTTTTCATACCTTCATACTTTTTTTCAACTTTCAAGGCAGCACTTTCAGAAAACATTTTCAAGTTATCTGTTGGTTCACATTGTAGACGACGTTTTTCTGAGATTTGGGATGAATTAAGCTTTCAGTTGCACTGTAGAAATTTACATTTAGCTTTGGTAGGTTTAGACTAAACAGAGCCTGGCAAAAGCTGCAAAGAGCGTACCTATCCATCTAGCACTTTCAAAGTTTTCTTAAAATTCAAATCTATGATCAATTTTTGACTTACCAACTAACGGGCTATTACTAAATACTAGATGATAAGACTGTTCCACCCGTGAAAAGATAATAATTAAATATTTTATGGTACTAAAAAAATTGAAAGTAAAATTACAACAGATATTTATTAAAATACTTTTATTAATAAGCAGGGGTGGTGACCAAAGCTCCTCCTTGAGTTCTGAACCAATTTGACTGCTAATAGAAAGCCAAAATAAATTTAAAAATCCTGTTTGTTACAGTATTTCTTGTTTTTTTTTTATTAACAGTTAATTATGAGGAGTACCGTAAATATTTTGAATACAGACATATCCATCATGAAAATAAAAAAAATATTATAATCGTGTTGCAATCAAAACACACACACAGAAAGTTTATATAAAAGGATTGTAAAATATAGAAAAAATAATAAAAATATGTGATTTCTGAACATTTAGTCTCTGCGCCCACCTTGTAATCAAAACAGCTCAAATTGACTAACAAAGCTGTATACAGGGTTCGGAAAAGGCCTGGAATATAATAAATAACTTTTATATTATTTAACAGAAGGTAATGACACTTTACAGTTGTGTATTTATTAGAAATAGAAATATTTTGGCCTATTTTTTTGTTTTTCGCACGATGAGGGGACGGCCCAAGCTGAAATCCTTACATGCAAACATACCTCGAGTTATACCTTACTTTAAATGTCTTAATTAGTAAATAATAACTGTGCAAACCGCACCTCAAAAGGTTAATCTAATAAGAAAATACAGCTTCTCAAAGATTTTAATGTTGGCCATTAAACTCTAGGCTAAAAAGGAAAAAAAGTCTAATTACTAATGAAGTTCAAGGAACGATGTATAGTTTGGTTTTAGATACATGATTTTCTCATGAATAACGATAATTTGTATTAAAAAGCATACAATTAAATTACATTGTTTCGAGTGCTTATTAGTAATTAGACTGTTCTCCTCACCTTAAGCTTAGAGTTTTTTGGGCAACATTAAAATCTTTGAGGAGCAGTAACTTCTAAACGGATTAACTTTTTGAGACGTGGTTTGTACTGTTATGATCTACTAATTAAAAACTTTAAAATGAAGTACATTTAAAACGACTCGAGTAATACATTTAAGAATTTCAAGACTTCCAGCGTGGGACATCCCTTGGTCTTGCGAAAAAAATAATTATTAAACACGCGAAAATATTTCTATTTATAATTGATACACACTTGCTAAGTTTCGTTACTCTGAGCAAAATAATATATAAGTTATTTCATATATTCCAGACTTTTGCCAAGGCCTGTATTTATTTGATCACCCTGAATTGTGAGTAACAGAAATAGTCGCTAGCTAAAGGGCGACCTGTGCAGTTCAGCTTGGCCTGAGTAGAAGTCAGTTCGCACGCGATCAAGTTATCGAAACCTCACCTCTCCCTCCTACTATTCTCTCTCACCTTACACAAACCCCGGGTACTAAAACCTTCATCTGTCTGAAGGAGAACTGTCGATATTTGATACCGAAGATTCGGATTGGGAAATTGTCAATGTAATTTTTCGTGAATGACTGATTAATACGTTTTGTTTCTCGTACCATTTCTGACCGTGGACTTGATGGACTTCGGTTTAAGAGTTTGCGGGTTCGATTCCCAGCATGCCTACATGGATTATGTAGTCTGATCTTGTCTGTAAATGCCTTTGAGTGTTGACAACACCGAATATATAAAATATATTAGCTTAAACATTTCGAATTTCTTTCTGTAACTATTTTAATTACTTGAAGCTTCGTTTGGTAATTGGCATTGTTTTCTTAACAGAAACTATTTGAATCAGCGGATTTTTAAGAAAAAAAGACTTTTTGAAGATTATTTTTTACTCTAACAGTGCTTATAACTTAATCGGTAACTTACGACTAAACGTCAATAGTAAATAAGGAAGTTTTGCAATTTATTATAAAACAACACGTTAAACGTTAAACCGATAAATCAACCGATTTTCTACGTTCAGCACAATGTTAAAAAATACCGTTTAACGTTTAACATTTATCGTATTGCGTTACCATGGATGGCCAAAACTCCGAATTAAAATGCATCACTAAAGGAATGAAAACACATATTTTAAAGACAATCATACGTTTTCTGTTTTCAAAGCAGCCCCAGCCGATAGTATTTGTAAATACTGTAAGACTCCTTTCATGAAATCTTAATATACAATAGAAACTTTACGTAGTCATACGGACCAAAGAGAAATCGAAGCAAGAAACTGCGAAGTTGACCAGTTGTATTGAGTATAACGTGAGCAGATCTCAATATTGTTCGTTGCGGTGTCAATAATTGACCCAGCGCCGAGTCGGTACCACAACTGGTAAACCGCAGCAGACTGCGGCCTGCAGCGGCGACAAAACCGACTCACCCAATTATCGACCGATATCACTTTTGCCTCTCATCTCAAAACTGACCAAACATTTCCGCTCTCATGGCATTGACGCGGCATTATTCAGCATTGTTGATAAATGGTTTAGTATTAATTTATTACAAATGCAACAAATAGTATGTCATAGACACTGTGTTATGTAATTGATCGTCATAATTTTGTAGGATAATGTGGTTTCAAAATCGATTTAAAAAGTATTGTATGAGATTTAGCTGCATTGAAACATCTGCATTTGGTCGATTAAGTGTGGTGTTTTAGGATAGCCTACCTTCTCCATGATTCTAGTTTTTTATATGATCTCTGATGGCATTGGATTAGTATCTCGTTGAGTTCCTTTACTGAATTGAAATAAGTCCTGAAGTTGGCATTTCACCACCCGACTAAAACGATGAAACCTTTATAATCCTTTAAATACAGTGTCAACTGACATGTAAGCTAATGTATTGAGTTATGCTTATGAGGGCTAGAAAGTCACACGCTAGTTATTCTTTACAATAGCAGCGTGGATTATAACGTAACATTTTAAAAATAAAAATTAATTACGACTAGAGTGAGATAAAATTTGGATATATACGTTTTGCGAATTTAGAGAGCTGGGGAACCAACGACGATGCGCAAAAGAAAGGAGCAATCTAGGTGAGTTATTTTAACTACGTTATTTTACTTTACTTATTGAATAATTTATGCTATACTAGTATTTATAATATATTACTATACTGTATATTATACAAATCTATTTATTTGCTGGTGACGGCCTCAGACAGAAAGCCGAAATATACTGATTTAAAACATTTTATTGTTTTAATATTAACGGCAATGATATGTAGCCAACAAATTTTAGTTGCCAATGAAAATATCATCATGAATAAAGAAAAATAAGACAAGAATCTACTGCATGCGTCAAAGTAAACACTACTGAGAGTAAATCAGCTGACTGGTTGACTGAAGGTCACTACTTATCTACGTTGATTTTTAATTTCTTATTTGAGGTTGTTTTGCGTTTTTTGTGCTGCTGAGAAATCTTTCATGATAGATAATTATTATTGCATATTTGGAATTTGACGGCCAGATTTCAGTCCTCACATGAGATCATTGAAATAAAAACATTATAATTTGTGGCTCACCGTCTTCTAAGCAATCCAAATGTGTCCATCGATGTTTTATGTTATATTTTAACTTTTGACAAGAACCAGTTGTCTACTAGTATGAATTAACCTCAAGACTTGCACGTGCTGATGATGCCCCTGGGATAGAGGGGCGAAACAACTGTCCACGCCAGATGCAGACAACATTATGATTGCTTAGAAGACGGTGAGTCATAAATTATAATTTGTTAATTCCTGGAAGTACGTAGTAAGAAATAAAAAAAAACACTTATTATTTATGCAATCATTCGTGTAATACAGATGGTAATTCCATTACTTTAGGTAGTGTTTTGGCTAAGCCAAAATCTACATGTCACTGGTAAATTACAGTAGCTTTACAATTTCATAATACTCGTAACTTGTGAAAATGTAAGTTTCTATACGAAATAATAAGGCGTCTTATTTACTGCGCGTCTTCCTACATTCGATTCAAAACAGGTACCACGAGCATATTGCCTTCATGAATTTACCGGCATCGATATTCTCCTCCTCAGTTTTATACTACAAGCTTGTTCTTTTAGCAACAAGCTGAACAAAATTGTGCAAACAGAGTACATTTAGTTATTAATTTAATTTTAGTCATGCTTTAGTCCCTAACATTCTCTACTAAAACTTATCATTCTCATTGATATGATAAAAATAACTCATGTTTACAAGTATATGTTGATAATTACTTCATAATTTTCATAATATGAAAATTAATATCTGAAACCCCAGATATCTAACTGGAAATTACTTCTCATGACATCGGCAATGTAAAATAAAAAGATTCATCGTGAGGGAATATTTGGAACTGTACTATTTAGACTGAACATCAAGTTGTATAATATGCACATTTTCTTTACAAAAACAATAAATAACTTAGATTTTGCACATTAACATTAGCTGATAATATTTTAAAACATTCACCAAGGTTCTTAACAACACTTTCTAAATTACTAAAGAACGGGGGAAAAAATTTATGGGGTAAAATATATCACAATGCAATAATAAAATAATGAGAAAACCCATTGATTGAAAAACTATACAGTCTAAACTCAGAGACGGTTAAAATATCTCACAGACAGTCAGAAAGCTCACGAATAGTACAACAAAAATTTGATTTTGTGGTCTGATCGCGAACAATATCGCTCATATTCTGATGGGAAACGGAAATTATTACAGAGGGTACAATTCAGTTTTAGAAGAATTCGATGTTAATATACGTACAAATAAGCAATTTAAACAAAATGGAGGAGTGTAAGAGTTTATCTCGCGGAGGGAAGTTTGGAGTTCGGTTAGCCAATAGGGTTGTTTGTAGTTTAGCTGTGTTATCTGATTCAACCGTATCGATCAGCTGTTTTCCCTCCAGTCGGTAAACAAACGTATTGCAACACCAGCTGATTTCAATTCCTTTCCTAGCCTGCAAATATATCTTGTGTTTACTAATAGCTTTTCTTTTTCGCTGCACTACTGTGAAATCACCTGTTCTCGTTATGTGTTTATCACCTGCGAAAATTCATAATTACATTGTTTACTATGGAAAAAATGTTTGCTATGAAAAAGTAATGTTTAATATATCTTTAAATATTTTTTTATACAAACGAACAAATAAGTTTTATTGTTTCAGCTGTGTAGCAAGAAATATAGTTACAAACTCAAAAAGATTTGCAATGACCCACTTTCCACTTTTTTTATTAAGTAGGCTACACTGTAGTGGACACATTATTATGCCATGCCTGTTTGATAATACTTGATTTCTAACCAAACCACACAGTTGAATATTTTATAAAGGACGTATTTTAAAGGTTTGACTCATCCAATCCGAACTCAAATGTCGGTTTCGATGTCAGCTGTACCCGAATCTTTTATAAAATATTAAATTAAGTACCAGGTGTTTTGGAAAAGAACTCCCAAATTTTGCTAAACTATGAATGTATTATAAGAATCTTACCACTGATGTTTTTTGGGCGTGTGTTACAAAATATCAAATTTAAAATAAAGTTTTTATTATGAGTCTGTATGCAACTTTGGATATAAATAGCAATCATAGAACGGATCAATTATAATTTTCCGTGTACACCGGTGGAGATTAAAAAAAAACGATTTAATGAGATCTTTTTTTGGTTTTAAATAATCCTAAAAACCATGCACCCTACAGGAAACACTCAAATTACTACAAAAAAACCGACGTCTCTATATGAGGGTTTTTGTAGGTATGAAGCTTTTAAGGATCCGTAGATATGTGTTTCTTAAGGCAGAATTTTTTTTGTGTTTTGTGCGCCACGTTGCAAAATTTTGAGATAAAAACTGTTGATTTTACCAAACAATTGGCAAGTTTTCCTTTAACTGGATATATTAGTTACGATGGTATGATTATTGTAGAATTTATACATTATTAAAATGAGGGAGTTCTTTTCCAACACCCGGTATTTAATAGTGGGGCCTTCGATTGCTTGTTTTGATAATAGAATATTAAAGACTGTAAATTTTATTTTACCTAATCGTATTTTAATACATCGACAGCTAAAATAAATTGTTCGTGAGCAATAATCTACCAACAATGAAGTGTTTTTAGTCGAACCCAATCGAAAATTCTCTTACTAAAAGTAACCTAAAATCCTTGTGCCTTTGTTTTCTTTATTTGTCCATTATGTTATTTGGTATTGAACGTTGTTAAAAATTTGCATAGTTATTTATTTTGTTGCAGTTTAAGATTGTAATAAAATATATTATGATTTAAAAAAGTTTGGCACAGTACTGGGTGTGAATTAACGCAGCTAAAAGCCAAAACGTCTTCAGGTGGTTAATGAGAAGAAGGGAAGAGAGTGAGAAGGGGTAAAGGGTTCATAAGAAGACCATTGTTTATTTTGGAAAGTGATATTTCATCTTTAGTTAATATTGTATTGATTTTTTAAATAATCCATAAATACGTTGCTTAAGTCACAAGGCCAAATCTTTTCCCCAGATGTACGTGATATCTGGCAGATATTTCACACATTCATATGAATTAAGCGACTTTTAATCCTGCCATCGTTGATGTTATCGCTCTCAATCACGCGACAGAATGTGTTACGTGTTGCGAAGCGAGTGGTGTTTATTTAATTTCGCGATTTTAAACACGAATATGCGACAACAGGTGCGGTATTGTGAACAAGCATCTTGATATGTTTATGTTAGAATCTTTATAAAGTATAAGTTTATATGTGCTTCTGTCTTATCTTTTTATTCCGGATAAGAATACATCTACTGAACCGACTTGACTGAAATTAACTTTGCATAGAAGTAAATAATGTATCCGTACCCTGCCAACGGAAAGCCAAAAAAAGTTTTTCCTTCACCTACTATCTAAAGTCGTCTTTTAGTCCCTGGAATAGAATTCTAAAGTACTAGTTTATACTACATGGGTTTTACTGCCTTACTTTTTCTCCCACGGGACTAAAAGTATCTAGTTTTTCTCCCATGGGACTAAAAGTAATCTCATAAGAAATACATGGGGAGATATCTGGCAACGCCGCGATGGACAGTGAGAAAATGTGGCAACACTGACGATTTTCTTTTGCTTACTCTAAATTTAATTCAAGACATCAGTGTTTCAACTTAAGAAAACAAAATCGTGTGCATTTAATAGCAAGATAGTATTTTTTATGAATTAATTTGGCAACACTGAATATAAAAACACCTGATTTAGAGCTTGTTGTTATCAATATGCCGGACTGCCGAACGTTTTATAAACATGATTGTTTCTTACCCAAAGATTTTGGCAGGTATATTTTAAAATTAATTCTTTAGAAAAAATAGTGTTAAAAATAGTGTAAAAGTGTGAATAAATGGTTGTGTAAATTGCTTAAGTACCTTATGTGATATATTTATATGCGATTATAATCTAGCCTAGTTCAAAGGAGAAAAAGGTACATGAAGGTACCTAATGTTATATTGTCACAGTTATTGTTAATGGTGTAGGTGGAGGAAAAATTGTGTGTGCATCATGGGTCTACAGTGATTTTTCTACCCCGGGAAAATTGTCGCCATCGGCATCGCCATCGGGCGACAACAGTTTCCCTCGCGGAGAAAAAGTTGTACTTTAGTCCCTAGATGCACAAATAACTATTTAAAATCCCCCGGGCTGTGTCCCAAGGCTATAAAAAATCTCATTATATATATTTGACGAGGATATAAAATACTAAAACGTAAAATGGTATGAACTATTAACACTCAATATAACTCATCAAATAAGTTAGTTTGCACTACATCAGGATATTTTGCAACTGCAATAATCTTTTGACGTTATTTTTGAGATCTACAATTAAATTCATTAATTGAGATTGAATTGAGATTCATTCATTGAGATCATCGTGAATGATTGATCATTAATTCATTGAGATTTATTCATTGTGACATCACATTAAAATTCAAATGCTGCTGTCAAAAAATCAGCAGGTCTTTAAATTCAAATAATGTATCCTACCATGGATTTGCGTTTCAAATCACTTTTGTGTAACTATTTATTTGGATCGAAACTAGTCATTCAATACACACATCCTGCGAGTAGAAGCACTCAGTTTGACCGCGCCGTCGACAATGTTTGCCAGACCATCCGGAGCGGCGGGCAATAATAACAGTCGAAAGTCATTTATCAGATACAGTATTAAGATAGATGAACCGCCCCGCGTCGCCTCACTGGCTGTGATGTTTGTGTGGATCACTCTGACGTCTGCGAGATAAAATATCAACCCACCAATTCTGAGAAGACAAATTACGTATGTCAGACAATAGGCTATTATAGCGTATGTTCGTTATAAGAAAATTATGTCAGTTTTAACACGGAAATGTTTCTGAGTTTTTTAATGATTTTAGGTTTGGGGTTGATCGGGGCAAAGAATATGACGTTCGTTAATAACCGACTAAATACTTGGGTGTACACAAAACATTTATTGGAACATAAAAAACATAAAATATGTGAACAATTTTAGATTGATGATTTAAAGTTTATATTTGTATAAGATAATTTTTTATACAAAACGCGGATGTCACGTGTTGTTTTGAATAATTAAATGTTACTTAAGTAAATACCTGTAGGCCTGTAGGTACTATAATTTTTATTGTTTGCCGGACTAGTTTCAAGAGATTAACCTCTCATCCTCAACGGCATTTCACATTTAATCTTAAGTTTTATATACATGTTATATGTACATTAATATTTCATTGATCAAATTAAAATGTATCGAGGCTGTTTGATAAGTAAGGATGTGTTATTGTTGCAGAATTAATATTTTAAGTATTTCTCTATTTTGACATAGAAGTGATTTAAATAAAATACATGAACTATTACTAGTGGCTTGAAGGGGCTAAAAGCCCCTAATGGAGGAAAATTCGAACAATACTTATGTATTATTGTACAAAAACCTTCTAGCAAACTGAATCTCCCTTACATTGATATCTAGCCTACCACATGGTTTTCAATCAAGTATCAGCATCACATGTTTTATGTAAACAAAGCAGACGTTTTTAGATCCCAATGCTTTTTAAATGGTAGATATTTTACGTTATTTCTCATTCTCTTGTGAATTTCAAGCGATTCCATTATTTTTCCCGTCATCACGGAATAGAGACCTTCAATTTGAGCCCTCTCCCATCTTTCTACGACTTGCCAGACGCCCACAATTTTGACGCAAAGAATCGCCTTACGAAATTAAACATATGATACGTGTTCATGTAAGAAAAATGCTGAACAACTGTATATTAAATAAATTTATAATCACTTGCTGCAAAGTATATAGTCTGACAGTGCAGGTGCTAGCCGTAGGTCTTCATTCTTTCAATAGATTACCTCCACCCCTGTATCCCCTATTGTCTATCTACTTACCTTATTGGCTTTAAAATCGTCCAGGGTAGGGTGTCCCAGACGTGTACATGATTGGTCAATTTCCAGCAAATTGTAATGTATCATCTGCAAATTTTGTAATCCCATAGGTTTGAAATTACGTTGAAACAGCTTTACTAGCCCACCCATTTAAACAGCAACGTTCGTATTGTAAAAGACCAACAATAATAAATCGACGTATACTGACGTATACTGTCACCTGCGTACACTGACGTATACTGTCGTGTTTATTGTATGCAATTCCATTACCCTACTTTTTAAAAATTACAGCAATATGTAAACTAACATATCAAATTCCACGAAGGGCTGAAAGCAACCACTAACTACGAATGGTTGCAAACAAACACTGAGTCTAATTAACTAACCTGTAGACGTAAGTTGTCAGACTTCCAATCCCGTCTGTGGTTTGAATGCTTAGCAGTTGTGTAACTGAATTATCTCAATGTAGTCTGAGTGTTCATAAGGGAGTGGTTAGTTCTTAGTGTCCCCTCTCATGAATATTAAGAACTATTAGGTTCATAAAAGTGTTTAACTTAAAGGTTCTAACTTATTTAAAAACTGTAAGGATTGCAATAATTTTTCAGTTAGCTCCTGAATTTGGAAGTAGGTGATTTGTATACCTGTTTCGTTTATGTTTCATTTTAGTCATTGCACAGTTTCTAAAGCGTTCAATTATTAAATATTGCATTAACCCTTGTGTGGCTGCACAAATACTGTAACCCTGTATTTATCGAGTTATCATTTCTGCTTATTGTTTAGTTTACACTTAATACGTTAAAGCCATCAGCATCTGTATGTTATACTTGCATTAATACAACTATGAAGCGCGAGAGGGAGGGAAATTTATATGCCTACAATTCGCCAGCGACAGGCCAACCCCTCGAAGGGAGATGAAAAGACTCGAGGAGTTCCGAAATAACCGTAAATTCAATATTCTAAGTGGCAGACAATCAAAAAACTTTTCGGGCAAGATATAAACAACAACAAACCAAATGATTCATCCAATACGAAACAACGTCGTGACAAAAAACCAAAATGCTCCAGCCAATGATATACTTAGCGGGATCTTGCAATTGATACTTGTCGGTTTTCGTTTGTTTACCGAGGGTAATGCCTGTCGCTGGCAAACCATAATTTAAATTTTCCTCCCTCTCGCGCTTCATACTTGTATTAATTTTGCTGTAGTATTTTTTAATCGAAAACTGCATTTTGATGTCGTCTGTGTTTATATCTGCATTGTTTATATCTTTCTGTAGCACTGCATTGTTACAAGTTTCGGTCGAAAAATTTCCCTACAGGAACTAAGGTACCATCATAAAATCTTAGCTCCATGAAAAATTACATTTAGACTCACTTCTCGACCTCACAATTTACAGTGGTGAATTTCACACAGTGAGGAGGGCTCACGGTCCACTCGGCTACCCAGGCGGATATTGTCAAATTTTAGAGTTAAATAACAAGGTCCAGGCCATCCATAAGCCCAATACTAAAATTAGCATTAGTGTTATGGGCGAACTGGGCCAAGTGATTTGAATCAACCTATATATATATATATATATATATATATACAGGGTGTCCAACTTAACTGTGCCACCATTGGTATCTCAGAAACTATTGGATTTAGAGAAAACTTTAAATGGGGGACTTCACCTACCTTTTTAAGACATTTTAAAATATGAATTCAGTTTTCTTATAAATGGCCGCCATTTTCCAATATGGCGGACAACTTTGATTTTTCTTATAGAACACCCTGTATGGTGTATATCGATTCTACAGTTAATTTTAAGAACCTTATGTCCCTTGACATTTTTTTCCTAAACCCAATGGTTAAGGAGATATAAGCAGTTAAAACTTGATTTTTCCCCATAAGAAATGCATTGTGTAATTATAGGTACTCGGTATAACGGTAACGGTTGTGTTAAATAAAAAATACCAAAGAAAAAAAAGTACCTTAAATTGTAATCGATGAGTGAACGAAGTGAACGAGTCTATGTATCAGCGGAGTTGAAGATTCGTTGTCCGTCACTGTGTGAGTGTGTGTGTACGTAACGCGGTAACTAAAAAACCGCTACACTAATCAATTCCAAATTTCGCACAAACGTTAAGTATCTCACAGGGAATATGCCATTAAATTATGAAGCATATTGGTTTAGTATTTTTTGAGTAATTTAATATTTTAACTTGCAAAAAATCATCATAAGTTTAACATTGGGCAATAATTTACTTTAGTAAACTACGAGATACAAATAAAGATTGTTTCAAAATAAAAGGAAAATAACAGTGGAATTTAGAAAAAAAGTATTTCACGAAACACTTAAATGACATGCTACATGCCTATCAATTGTTAGTTTTTTAAGTCTACGTTAAAATGTTTATTATTGAAAAAAACAATGCCTAGAAATATAAAAATTCAGATAGATCATTTCTGTTTTGTTGCCTCAGTCGAAATAGTTTATATGAATGACGCTAGATGGAACCAACAGGAACACATTGTCATGTTCCTTTTACTAACAGCTGATTCCATATATTTAAGAGAAAATATTTATTGATTGTTTCTTTTAGGTACAATTAATAAAACGTTAAAAAACAATGAGTAAAGATACTATTGCATGTATAAAAGTACATTGATGAAACAAATGTGAATTTTATCCCAGCAAACGCAATTTTTGTATAAAATTGCGATAAAAAATATATTTTTATAGCGCAATTCGTATTAATAACAAACTTTTGTGCCAAGAAGGATGCATGCGATCAGTTATATTAAGACAAATTAAATACGTATGAAATTGAATTGAGAATGTAGGATGTTGTAGTTGTAGATGTGTAGATTAATGATTTGTTTCCTACATAATTTTACTATACATAATCAAGCATGAAATTCACAAAAATAATAATTAATTTTGCATATATAGTAGTATAATTAGTTTGATAATAATAAAGTCAGGATAGCCAGATTCAAAAATAAGAGGATTAGGTCGCGGATCCATGGACGGCTCATCATTGGCGCCGTCCTCGTGACCAGTTATTCCGCACCACACAAGCTGATCAAGAACCCGAGCAAGAGCTCTGGGAGCTTCCGTAGGCCAAGGCAAAGAATAAGCAAGCTTCTGAAACTGAAAAAGGCGGTCCAAAAGGCGAGGATCCAAAAGGATAAAAACCCGGATCCCTGCGCCACTAAAATTGTATATACGAGACTGATTACGAATGGGGTTGTTATCCTTGCTGGACGGAAAATATGCCCCTAGCAGATCCAGGTTTACTGTGGATTTATCCAATGTCAATGACTACTTTATTGTCCCCCGCCTCCTGGGTGATGAATATGTCCGTGACTACGCTCAAGGGGTTAGATGGTTCGCTTACTTCTTTCTTTAAGTACCCTAAACAGTAACCTGTTGTGATTTTAGAAACTAAACAAATGTAAATGGTATTTTTCCAATGTAAAATTGTCGCATAATTAAAAAAAATGCTGGTTTACACGGGAGAAAAAAGCATTCAAATCATCATGGCTTTAAGCCCCCCCCATGTTCTTTTGCAAACAACCGCTTTGGCGGGAGGGCGTGGGGGGCGAAGCCTCCCCATGTCCTTTTGCAAACAACTGCTTTGGCGAGAGGGCGTGGGGGGCAAAGCCCCCCATGTTCTTTTGCAAACAACCGATTTGGCGGGAGGGCGTGGGGGGCAAAGCCCCCACACTTTCTTTTTACAAACAACTGCTTTGGCGGGTAATTAGTCGCTGACAGGTTTGTAGAGCTAAGTTTATTTAAATACTATTATTAAAAAAGCATGTAAACCATCATGGCCTTATAATCATGGGCAGTCTAAAGGAGGGGGTGTGGGGGGGCGAAGCGCCCCCATGTCCTTTTTAAAACAACTGCTTTGGCGTGTTATTAGTTGCTGATAGTTTTGTAGAGCTAGGTTCATTTAATATTAATAGAAAAAAACATTTAAACCATCATGGCTTTATAATCATGGGCAGTGCAAAGGAGGGGCGTGGGGGGCGAACCCCCCCAAGTCCTTTTGCAAACACCTGCTTTGGTAGGAGGGCGTGGGGGTGGAATTTGTGGGGCGAAGCCCCCCCTGTCCTTTTACAAACAACAGCTTTGGCTAGAGGGCGAGGGGGGCGAAGCCCCTTCATGTTCTTTATACAAACAACTGCTTTGGCGTGTAATTAGTCGCTGATAGTTTTGTAGAGTTAGGTTTATTTAATACTATTAGTAGAAAAGCATGTTAACCATCTTGGCTTAATAATCATGGTCAGTTGAAAGGGGGAGGTGTGGGGGGGTGAAGCCCCCCATGTCCTTTTTTAAAACGACTGCTTTGGCGTGTAATTAGTTGCTGATAGTTTTGTAGAGCTAGGTTCATTATTTAATACTAATAGAAAAAGAAACATTTAAACCATCATGGCTTTATAATCATGGGCAGTGTAAAGGAGAGTTGTGGGGGGACGAAGCCCCCCATGTCCCTTTGTAAACAACTGCTTTGGCGTGTAACTCTTATTAGTCGCTCATAATCTTATAGACCTAGATTTACACAGTAAAAAAAAGCATTCAAACTATCATGGATTCTCAATGTTGGGCAGTGTAAATGCGAAGTTGTTGGGGGGCGAAGCCTCCCTATGTCCTTTTGCAAACATCTGCTTTGCGGGAGGGCGTGGGGGACGAAGCCCCTCATGTCCTTTTACATCCAACTGCTTTGCGGGAGGACGTGGGGAGCGAAGCCCCCCCATGTCCTTTTACAAACAACTGCTCTGCCGTGTAAATAGTCGCTTGGAGAGCCATCGATAGTTTTGTAGAGCTAAGTCTATTTAATACTATTAGAAAAAAAGCATTTAAGCCATCATGGCTTTATAATAATGGCCAGTGTAAAGAGCTGGATGTGGGGGGGGGCAAAGCCCCCCCATGTCCTTTTGCAAACAACTGCTTTGGCGGGAGGTTGTGGGGGGCGAAGCCCCCCATGTTCTTTTTGAAAACAACTGCTTTGGCTTGTAATTAGTCGCTGATAGTTTAGCGTTGCTAGGTTTATTTAATACTATAAGAGAAAAAGCATGTAAACCATCATGGCAGCTCAAAGGGGGTGTGTGGGGTGGCGAAGCCCCCCCATAGCCTTTTTGAAACAACTGCTTTAGCGTGTAACTGTTTTTAGTCTCTCATAGTTATTTAGAGCTAGGTTTACTCAATACTAATAAAAAAAGCATTCATACCATCTTGGCATGTTAATAAAGGGGCAGAGTATATCTGGAGGGTCGCATACAAATGCTTTGGCGTGTAACTGTTTTTAGACGCTCATAGCCTTGTAGAGCAAGGTTCACTCAATACTAATAAAAAAAGAAAAACTCAAATCATTATGGCACGTTAATCATGGGTGTCGTAAATGGGGGGTGCGGGGGGCCAGGCCCCCCATTTTCTTCGGCAAATATATTTTATTAGTGGCTCATAATTTTGTAGAGCTAGGTTTACACAGTAAAAAAAGCATTCAAACCGTCATAGCTTTTTAATCACGGGCGGAGTAAAAGGGGTGGTGTCTGGCCGGGGGGGGGGGGGGCGAAGCCCTCTCATGTCCTTTGGCAAACATAATTTATTCGTCGCTTATAGTTTTGTAGAGTTTGCTCAATTCTAATAGGAAAAAAACATTTAAACCATTATGGCTTGATGAACATTTCGTCATCTGTTCAACAACAAAACACAAAAAAACATTTTGTCGCCACAGTGTGTGGCCAGCCTAATTGTCAATTATTTTAGAACTTTTGTAACAATACAAACACGTTGCTCGTAAATTAACAAAATAATGCTTTGGTAATATCTGAGTTCACTCATCCCATTACGCGCAGAATAAGCGTACTCCTAGTTTTAATTTAGATTCAACCATAGAAAGAGTTTTTAGTCGAGATTCATTCATAGAAATGAATAATTTTGCATAGTTTTGTACTCTATAAGGATTGCATGGGATGGCCCGGTTAAAATGGACACAATGCATTTCTTATGGGGAAAAATCAAATTTTAACTGCTTATATCTCCTTAACCGTTGGGTTTAGGAAAAAATGTCAAAGGACAAAAGGTTCTTAAAATTAACCGTAGAATCCAAATACAGCATAACATGCAGAGTGTGTCATGAGAAAAATCAAAGTTGTCCGCCATATTGGAAAATGGCGGCCATTTAGAAGAAAACTGAATTCATATTCTAAAACGTCTTAAAAAAGTAGGTGAAGTTCTCATTTAAAGTTTTCTCTAAATCCAATAGTTTCTGAGATACCAATGGTGGCACAGTTAAACTGGACACCCTGTATATTAAATCGGTGAACTCATTATTGTCATCGCATCATCATTTCGAGCTGATGGTTATTTTTTCAACAGATAGGTTTCCGAGGGGGTTGAAATAATTAGATACATCGATGATTTTAGCTATCGAGTTGCGAGATAGCGGGAGTCGACTGAATTATAATCGCATTACGGGGAGCAACATGTAACTGGCGGGAAAGCGACCGTTATATCCCTGCCTCGATAACGACCTTGAACTTGATCGATAACACTATCACGCAATTCTCTCTCGTCGCTCCACGCTTCTCACCATCCGAATAAAACAACCTTTGTCGAATAAACAACTTGAATAAACCTAAAAGATTTCAATGTGCCTAAATATAAATGATAACATTACATTGTTTGTTAATGTTTTAGAGTTTGTTTCACTCTGATTCTTTTTAAAGATATAAGAGTTAGGGAATAATTACAGGTTGATAATAGCTTGATGTCTTGTCAACCCTCTAAGAAATTGGCTCTAAATTCTACACATTAGGCCGTATTTTACAAAGGGTGGTCTATTAAACGTCGGATATTTCTTCACCACCTTTACAATATAAACGTACCGAACTATTCATTGTTTTATATCAATTCGGGTAAGCCATCGAAGTGGTAAGATAACTATTTGGTTTCTTACAGAATACATAATATGCCATAAATATTTAAATTAGAAAACAAAATATTCAATATAAATTATTAATATGCAATATAATCATACATAATATTTTAGAAAGGCAGGTGGAATCATTTTACGGACGGAGTGTGTGACTAGCCGAAGCCCTACCCACAAAACCACCTCCTCGTACGGGTGAGTCTCCCCCAGGACTTTTTACACACTACTTCTGGGGGAGGCCCCCTGTTGGAAGCCACATGCTTAAAACTACGGTCTCTTAGAAGAAGGAACTACTTTCCTCTACTTCTACTTCGATTTGCGTTTACTTTCGTTCTGTTTGGCGTTTTCCAGAGCAAGCCTAAAAACGTTGCATGTCCCGGAACCAGCGATGAGTCGCTTTGTGATTGCGGCTGCAACTCACTGCAAAAGAGGTAGTGAAGAGCCTTGTCGTACGCCCCGTGTAAATGCCCGACTCACCACAACTTAATCAGTGATCGGACCAGCCCCTGTGCTCTCGCTGTGACGGTGCCCGTAGCCCAGGCACTTGAAGCTTAAGACTATGGTACGCAGGCGTACCATGCAGCTCAGATGACCCAGACGAAGATGGCCTTGCTTCAGAGCTTTGAGGGCCTCGTCCTCGGACATGTCGAGTACCGAAAATTTAAGTAGCCGCTTGTTTGGCAAGCCCAGTGACACCCTGCGCCTGTCGCTGGGTCCTCCGAAGATGTTTCCGAGGGCGTCGACCCCCTCGTTCGTCACCGTGAGGGTATCGATGTTGCTGGTAACACTGTAATAACATTGTTTTTATTGTTACGAAAAGTTATCATGGTCTTGGGCTTGTTTCTTACCATGAGACCGACGATAATAGATTATTTCTTATTACGAGAAATTCGCTTGTAATATTATGCAAGATGTCTACGGAAAAAGGCAAAATACCAATTTGGAAAGCTATTTTTTAAGAAATTGTGATTATATTCTCAGAACAGTACGTTCTAAAATAAATATCGACGTAAACTGAATCAATCAGTGTCGAAATAAAACGTCACTTTGATCTAATTTCAGAAAAACGGATAAAGCTTGGAACAAATCGGCCCAAGTTAACTTTTAAAATACCAACTCACTCCTCAATTATCAGCAATTGTTTCCATGAAGCATGATACATCCGATGTATGAATCCACCTTCATAAACATGGCAGTACATAATTGACCCTGGTAACTTACGAAGATCCATGGGAAAAAAAATAAAATACCCTCCGGATATGCAGTAATTTCACAAAAGAATTGTCAATAGCTTAAAAAAGACATTTGGTTGTCACCGGTGATTTCTTTATTACAGCGAATCCCTTCTCTTAGTCAAAACAATGTCCACGCACGCTAGCGTATCGACCACCCCCTCCCCTCTCCCCTCCTTTGTGCAGAGTGCAATCTGTTGATATGCTCACATAAATAACTAGGATAATTTAAGTTTTTTGACAGTTTACAAAGTGTTTCGTATTTTTAGACTCAAGGTTATTGTTTTTATCACGTAACACTGGGTGTCTGTGGGAAGGTGGTTTTAATCTTTTTAGTGATTCAGTTTGCTTTCTGCTTCCTTAGGCTACTGGTAGAAGTCGTGCTATCTTCAGCAAATAAAGAGTTAAGTTAAAATATATATTCTAAATCCTATTCTGATGGCTGAGAGTTGTAAAATATTATCCTCATAAAGTCCGATTAATATCGGAACTTAACTTGGTTCGAAGAAGGACTAATTTAGTATCGTGTTTAAATGCATAAAATATTAGGCTAGCTTATATGGCTCTCTAGTGCACGCCCGATTAGGCTTCATTCACTGCTGCTCATTGACGCTTTGAAATGTAGTTTGGTATAATGAACGTCTGATAATTATTTAAAAATAAAGTGTTCAAAAATTAAAATAAAATGTAATTATTGAAATAGGAGAAAGTTTTCATTGATATCCTGTGATGGGAAAACCACCCACCTAACAAGATCAATACTAAATTTTATTCCCAAATACGTAGTCTGAAAACTGCAAAAGAACTTTTAAATTTAGACGACGATACAGCATAGTTTGTTTTGTCCCCGAATAAATTATACCAGGTTGATACAAATTAAAGCTATTAAGCAAATCAATCGTCCTTGGTTGGTTTATATGACCAACAGTTTGTCGCAACACTTATCACAGGTTATTAAATATCCAATAAATAGATGAAAAATCAATTGCCCAAGGTCCTTAGGCCCCAAATGAGTTGAATTAAGAAATAAAATTAAGTTTAATTATGTGTACCAGGTTTCAATTATAATACATCTATTATTTCAAACGCGCTGCATAAATTGCCTCAGGTTCATTTATTCCAGTTGCTACCTTTCAATTAAAGTGGCACAGCTGTCATTCACAAGTTGGGTTCGGTAAGGTTGGTTTAGGTTGTAATTGCGTTAGATTGGGACAAGTCAGATAATATTAGGTTGCATCGAGGCTGAGCCACATTAATTATATCTGGGGAAAATGAACCTGGAACAACTGATGCAAAGTATACATTTAAATGAGACTCCTTAGGAAATTGAAAATCTGGGATAAATAATTTATCTTGATGAAAATATTTATTTTAACCGACCTAGGACATGTATAAACTTTTATATGCACCGTTTGTATTTTAATTATTTGTAAGTTAAATGATAAACTCGACCTTTGTCACACAGCTTCTAATTTGCAACGGAAAGTTACAGCCATCATGGCATCAACATGCCATCTTCAGACAGACACTTTCAGCCGTATGTCGTCGTTAAAACATAACATATCTAGAACACAACGCACATCATATTTACTTTGCATGTAAAAAAAACAGACCTGTTTTACGGTCTTGCACATTTCCGAATTCGGGCAGATAATTGACCGACCAGTAACGTTTCTTAACAAACTAGGAGCTGTAAGACGAAAATTAATCAAGTTTATATTTTGATTTGGATTCTTGCGAACGTTTGCCATCACTGATTAGTAAAAAACAAGTTTCACGACGTTTCGGGATCTGGAATCTGATCCCGTCTTCAGGTGGAACAAAACCTAGAACATAACAAGATTAGTAATACATAGCCAAGATAATCTGGACAGAAAACATAGCTAAAACGGAGAACTGTCACAAAAACACTCTACTAAAAAAATGGTTTTTTACTGATTAATGATGGCAAATGTCCGCAAAAATCCAAATAAAAATAAAAATCACCATCACTAACAAAGAATAATTTCAAACAAAGAATTAAGTTCATAATTTAATTCAGCCATAACGCAGCTCAGGGTCTAGAAATAAGGATTTGAATTTACTTATTTATTTTACAAACCTGTACATGAGGGCGACTGATTAAATATCTATATGTATTATTTAAAACATAATTAATGATTTTCTTATTTTTTATCTTACTAACCCGAGAAAAAGAAACACCTCCGGTAGCTTTTTAAACTAAGAAATTACGTTTTCACCACACTACGACGAAATCACCTGATTTACAAACGTCAAACGCGGACCGAAACACACCGTTTGCCGCCACAGGACCGAAAACGTTGGGGGCCCTAGGGCCGAAAGTCAGCTGATCGTTTATTTGCTTGAAACAACGTCAGAACATCACAAAATTATACGGCATTCAAGACAGGATAGTTACGATCATATGATTGTCATAGCTGTGTTTTGTTTTCAAGTGAGTCAAATAATAATCAGTTTTGTTTAATTATTTAGGGTATATTTCATTGTGTAGTGTGGTGAAAAATAGCGTTCGCACCTCGGCCGAAAGGGTTTTGCAGCTCTCGATCGTTTCAAACACTCGACTTCGTCTCGAATTTGAAACACGATCTCGAGCCTGCAAAACCTCATTTTCGGCCCTTGTTGCGAAATGTACTATTACACTTGACGTCATCAATACAATGCAGTATAACTTGAGAGCTAATACATTGCTGATAATGCATTGTACAGGTATAATACTAAGGTATCCTTGCGCTACATGGACATACTTTTCAGAACATGAACTGTGGCAGTGTAGTTTTGCCACATATTTTAGTTTCATTCTACTAAATTCTTCATTAATATAGATCCATTCACCTATGTCACACGCAAGGACGAATTGATTATTTTGATTAATCAAAATCCAGGAAGAGTTGGATCTTGAATTAATCCGTTTTTTAAGAAAGATCTAAAAGTCTTTAAAATTAAAAATGATCACTTTTATGTCAGGTAGTGTTCCCCGCTGAGACATGTAGTCCCAAGTTCTGTCGAGGGAATCGTTCTATGCCTGCAGAATAATTAAGCACCCACCAGCCAACAACGGTAGAGATCGACGTCTCACATGAGACCTGAATGTTGTCTGACATCGTAGAGTAATTTCCTGATGTGTTCTCACAGGTTCTCGTTTATCATGTTAGATACATACCGGGTGTCTCACCTAACGTGAACCAATAGCTAACTTTTTTATTATAAATCTGACAAAGAACTTCTTATGGGGGACTTCCCTTAATTTTTAAAGCTGCATTTTGGAATCACGTAAAATTTAAAAATATCGCCGCCATTTTCTAATATGGCGGACAACTTTGATTTTTCTTATAGAACACCCTGTATTTTATGGCGTTTTTGGATTTTATATTTAATTTTAGTAACTTTTTATTGTTTCTCATTTTTTCCTAAACCCAATGGTTAAGGAGGTACAAGCAGTTTAAGTTTGATTTTTTTCCATTTAAAATGCATTGGAAAATTGTTGGTAGTCCGTATATCGAAAACGATTGG
Organism: Flexamia atlantica; assembly: GCA_035578135.1. NCBI lineage: Eukaryota > Metazoa > Arthropoda > Insecta > Hemiptera > Cicadellidae > Flexamia > Flexamia atlantica. The sequence continues at coordinate 1,884,535 of JAQJVK010000032.1, forward strand.
GTTTAATAATACATACCAAAGAAGAAAAGTGTCTTAAAATGTGAATTAAGTTGAGATTTTATCATAAAATAATTTTTAGTTGAGATTCACTCATAGAAATGTATTATTTTGAATATGCTTTTACTCCATAAGAAATACATGGGATGGCACAGTTAAATGGACACAATGCTTTTTAAATGGGAGAACATCAAACTTTAACTGCTCATATCTCCTGAACCAAAGGGTTAGAAACAAATTTCAAAAAATAAAAAGTTCCTCAAATCAAGCGTTAAATTCAAAAACGCCATAAAATACAGGGTGTTCCTTTAGAAAAATCAAAGTTGTCCGCCATATTGGAAAATAGCGGCCATATTTTTACATTTCGATGTGACTCCAAAAATCAGCTTTAAAAATAAAGAGAAGTCCCCCACAAGAAGGTCTTTGTCAGATTTGTAATAAAAACGTTAGCTATTGGATCACTTTAGGTGAGACACCCGGTATATGTAAATGCAAGATCCACATACGTTCGTTTGTGTATATGAATTAAACACATTTCATTGATTGATTTCAGCGATAAGTAGAGCCTCCGAAACGTTCGTCGGTAACTACCGATCTTTTGCTTATAACATTTTTCACTAAGACATATATTAGGTGACGGACATTAGTCATACGGTAACCTAACTTTAAATAGTCAAAGGTATTGCGACAAATTGTATTGAATTTTATGTGTTAATTTAAAAATTAACAATGAAATTCAATAGAGAGACAACCAAAGTCGAAACGCACCTGTCGATTTGTGCAGCGAATCGCATTCAATTGGATTTAGCCCCAGTGAATTTCGCAATCACAGGCGGGCAGAACAGGCGACCACTGGATAGGTCAATTGGTGGCGAGTTTATGGGAGGGGAGGGTTGTGGAGGGTGAGGAGAGGGTAAGGGGAGGGGAGGGGAGGGGAGGGTAGATGTGGCTGTTTTAAGGTCAAAGGTCGAATCTGTCTGTATTTGGGCGAGGACACGCGGCTGTCCTGGTGAAATGCCAGTTTTGCGACAATAGATGTGAAATGTCGGTTCTGCGTCAGAAATGAAATTCTTGTGCTGAATCAGCAGGTAGGAACTGGTTATAGAGAGAAAATATCAATTGTAAGGGAGCAGGGACGAATTACTTGTGCTAAGGGGGAGGAAATATTAAATATAACATTACGGTTATTGGTGATCAAATGAGAGGACTAATACTGTTTCAAATTTTAAGTTCTTAAAAAAGGCAATTTAATGGGGAAATAATGTTGTGGACAAATAGCTTCAAAAAATGAGCAATTGTTGGCCTGAGTGACGAGTGTATATTTTTCTCCTGCATGTTAATAATTCTTGGGGCTTAATTCAGGGGAAATAACGGGAAAAGCGTATAAAAACAGAATTAGAAAAATATAAATCATCAAGTAAAAAAGCCTTTCAGTCTAAACCAATTGTTATTCAAATTTTAATTGGGATTTGTTTTTGTTCGGATGGCTCTGTATCAATAAACAAAAAAATATTTAGTAGGTTACAATGTGAGGAAAATAAATTCTTCTCACATATATCAAATGGTACCCACAAGAAATACATCGCTCTTAAAATACTGTATTGGACCTAATTTGATTATAGCCTCCTTCTTCATCAATAAGGCTGAATCTATCTATCGGATTTGTGATAATATTTTAGTTAAATTGCAGTTCCAGTCAAAATGAAAAATTTTATTTGTAATGAACCACAACAAAATAGTTTTAAAATCGTGTTTTAAACACTTAGAAAAATAGTATATTTTTACTCAGTTTTCATTCGAACTGAATTGTTATTTACTTAGTACCAAATAAAGGATGGCCGGCTATATAAAAAAATGTAAAGCAAGTCTACTTCAACTAACCTCTTTTGGAAAAAATCAGCGATAGGCTTTAATTTACAAAACTTTATAAATAAAGGAGATGCGATTTGTAACTCACAGAAGGGACGCGGACGGTGGGAGAATGGGTAGTAACCGGAAGCTTGGGGTAGATAAATGATGAGTAATTCTTCTCTTTCATGTAAAAAGTACGACATTTTTCATTATTAAAACCATTGCAGCCTCTTTTGGCGTTCTAGTTTCGTACAAAGACTTTTCATCAACCTACTTTTCCATCGTTGTTTTCATAAGGTATGAAAATACGTTTTTGCTCTGAGTAAAATTAAATTTATAAAGTTCAATTTAGTACATTGTAATTAGTTAGAAAAATGGGCGAACCGGGACGACCAAAATAAGTTTTTAGCCAGCGCTAAATTGTCCAGGACACTTCTCCCAACAGGTAAACAAATGTTATACTGGATTGAGCGTCGGATTAGGGTGGGAGGAGGATTAATAGGAAGGAAAATGGTAATATTTTGATTTTTTGGAAATATCTTGAAAACGGTGCGCTTATGCTAAAATATTACACTTCGAAAAAATAATCTAAATCAAATAAGAAAATATCACCATACACTATACATACACCATACCATACATTACCTTTCTAACGTTAACGGTTCTTGAAATATTCCTGAAATTCCATTAAAAATTCCTGATGCTCTATGTCCATACTTTTCGTTGATTTAAATAGCATAAATTAACGAGCCTTGATCAAGTTTCTTCCTTCGGAGAAGACTAGGGAAGGGACTTTTTGGTCCCTCCGAAAAAATTGGGAGATAACACATTAAAAATGAATCCATTAAATGATATATAATTTTAAAGGGCACGATATAGTAAGATGAATTATGAATAGTAGAGGTCTCTAAGTTGATTCTTTGAAAAGTTATAGCAGATTTTGTAAAACTTTTTTTAATTTGGTTTTCTGTAACATTGTATAAGATCAACAAACAAAGCTACAACAGACGTCTAGTTTTCAGCATTCATCTGCTTTTGCCTTACCCTTTAAAATAACATATCACAAGATAGGGTTTATGTCCAGAAAGTTTTAACTCCCACTTTTTCGACGGAGGGAGTAAAAATTTGGGAGGACCAAATATCATTTCCCTTGACTTTCCATGGTTCTCTGAAGTAAATTGCTATTAAAACCAACGAAAAGAAAAATGGACCATCAGGAGTGGATATTTGGAAAATTTGGTAGTTAAAAAATAAAAATTAAATCACATTTACCCCTCATTACTTCAAGAACCATTAACGTTGGATAGGTAATGTATTTTATCATTTTGTTCGAAATAAAATGAAAATTATTTTTGCAAAGTGTCATATTTTAGCATAAACGCACTGTTTTCATTATATTTACAAAAAGTCAAAATATTATAATTACCATTTTCTCTCCTACTAACCCCCCTCCCTCCGAAACCTGGCGCTCAAATAAGTGTAATAACGTTTGTTTACCTGTTGGGGGAAGTGTGCTGAGCAATTTGGTGGTGGCTAGAAATTGTTTTTATGTCCAGGTTAGAGTCTGATTGCATTGTACCATATTTTGATTCTGAAAAAGATAAGAAAGTTTTAAAAGTTGCATCCAGGTCAATTATTAAGCTTACTAATCAATAAACCACCCAATAAAGAACCTTTCCTTATAATAACACATTTCTTTTTATATTTTATACATTAGAATTGTGTCTTCTCATTTCCTTGTTATTTGAATGTAAAGACCATGCTAATTTTATTGTATGTTCTCTTTAAAATATAGAGCACATACGTTATATTTTTAATTTTTAACTAAGAACATATTGTGTTCTAATTTATTTATTGTGTTTCAGGTAAGTAGATTCATCGCTTCAAATCAGTAAGTTTTCCTTGGTAGTATTTTATCTATAACGTTTTTGTTTCATTGACAGATTTAGATTATTTAAAAATTATAAGTTATATCATAGATTTTCTGAATATTTATTGAACATCGCACTCCATATTGTCTACGTTTCGATAAAAGGTTAAAGTATCAGGTCAAATCAATACCAAACTACTGACGAACTAATGTTTTAGCCTGCAGTTAACTCATTTTAGATGTGCCATTAGATACTGTCTAGATAATCATCCTTTTCACTGGGTATCATGCGACATTCAAATCAGCCAAGGTCAGTCCCGTCGGGGTTTGATATTGTTTAATGCGATTGGTCCATTGTTTTGGGCCCTGAGGCCCCGAGCACTCTCGATATTAGACCAATCATGTACGTCCATGTGCCACGAGGACCAATTAGAAGCCTCCACGTGCCACGAGGACCAATCAGAAGCCTCTAAGCACCACAGGACCAATCATAATTCTTCATGCGTCATGGGGACCAATCATAACCGTGCATGTGTCACGAGAGTGTGTTTAAACATTATCATGAGTACACTCAGTGCTGCTGCACGGGGTTGACCAAGTGGAATTTGTAATATAGTTTTACAGGGTGGATTATGTTTCAAAGCTTGTTCTTTAATTTTGGATTAAATCTGGATTTTAATCATATAAATTGCCAAACTTATTCAAGTGGAGCAAAATATCTTTAAATCGGAAAAAATAAGCTGGTAGACGACTAGCTACATCAGAATAACTACCCTTCATATATATTACACAGTTTATACAGCTCAGATATCATTGGAAAACTCAGCTTCACTGGTTTCCGAGCTCTTTGTTGTGATATAAAAGAAAAATTTGAGAACAAAGTTATTTGACAATTTACACCTGTACTTTTTATAAAGTACTTTCAGTGAGACCAAGAAAGAATCAGTTTCAAATTCTGTATTTGCGATATCATGTTGACTTTTCTTGAAGTCAAAGAATAAATCCATGTTGAAAATATATTCATTTGACCTTACTTAATATCTGTTTGTGAGGTGTTGTGAGATCGCCCTTGAAGACCAGAATAAACATTTTATCTTTGGGTTTTTTATAGTTAGTTTTTTTAATGTAGGTGTTACCAAATGACAAATTCAAAAGAAACTTCCATGTATTTATCCAACAGAAAGTCCTCATTACTCATAATCATTCTAAGTTCGAGTGGATTCCAAAATGTATTGTAATCATGATTGCTACTAGCTTGTTAAAGTACTGCTAGTTTATTTATCAAAGCCAAATGTAAGATAGTTTTTTCAAAGCTAAACAGATATTTACGTCTCAAATATGAATTCCGTGGTTCACGAAACACTGATTGTACTTCAGTTTGGTTCAAGGTACAACGAATTTTCAGGGTTTTTAGAGATCAAAGAAATCTCTTTCCTCGTATTGAGGGAATCGAAGCATAAATTTAAATGTAAATATCCACTGTCTGTTTCAACGTATCCTCGTATATTTAAATGTAAACCAGTACTAAAGGACTGAAGGTCAAAAAATATTTCGTTTAATATTTGTAGGAAATTATAAAAAAAGTCCAATTTAAAAAATTCAAATGTAGTTAATTATCTCTTTGAGATGAGGTAAAACTGTAATTCTTTAATTCTATTGGATTTTGAAGGATATCACCCAATATCTCCATTGTTCACTCATAATTACGTTTTAAAAGTCTGATGTTAATTTATTCATTTGATAATTATTAACTCTCATTATTTTCTCACTATTATTTATTAAGAATATTTATTAAAATCCTTATTCATACACTGGAACTGGAACTAAAAAAAGTTTAATCTAAAAGTTCATTTCGAGCCCTCAAAGTGAAAATTCAGGGTTCATTTTGAATAGAGAATACGTTTCTTTGCCGTCTTAATCAGAGTTCTAATTTTTTATGTTGGTTTTTGTTGACATTTGAATTTCAAAGGGAACATTTGCAATCTACATAATGAATTTCGAACATTTTCGGTAGTGAATGCCTGCAACATTTGACTACCACTGTATATTCTTTCACTATTCAATCGTTTGGACTTTTCTTTATTTTCTAGTGTTCAAACTACTCACAGTTATGGGACGTGAGGAATCTCCTCACGCTTTTAAGTGGTCCTACATAAAATTACATTTATTAGTGCAGGAGCCAGATGTCGTTGAGTGGGCATGAAAAGAGGTATAGAATTTGACTTCTGATTTTAGTGATAGGCACCTTAGTGACTATTACACAATCAGTGAGTCACCTCACTATTGTTATTAGTGAGGTACACATGCACAACAGCATCGACTCAAACTTTTTGAACAAAAGCCACATTATTCAGGTCTCAAATTATTTCAGGCATTACCACAGAATCTTCAATCAATTCAGAAAATATCAAAATTTCAAATCCAAGTTAAATATTTTTTAATTCAGAACGGTTTCTATGATATGGACTCTTTTCTGAATTTCAACAAAACTCCTTAGGTCTAGTTTTTTTAGTTTTTTAGAATTCACAGGGAAAATTATTCTTTTATTCCATATTGGACTAACCCTTTGACCTGTCCAACTCCTCCTTCAGGACTACGGACGGAACACTCAAGTATTCAAGTAAGTAAGTAAGTAAGTAAGTAAGTAAGTATGAAAACCCATGTTGTCACCCCCGGCGGTGGTCGACAACATGGGGAGGGGGTGGAGATTTACGAAAACGATGCACTAAGTCATCAAAAACATCCCTTCCGAAAATTGCTCACAGCTTATAAATAATTGTGACAGAAGACATGTGACAAATGAAAAAAACTTAACTAATACATAGTTATATGGAAAATCTAAATTATTTTATTTCTGAAGAACTTTCTTAAGAAATAAAAACCAATGAATGAACAGAATGTCAACTTGAAACAGTAGTGTAAAGGTCTTTTGTAAAATTAAACTATAATGTCTAATTATCGTTTTATATATATTTAACTAGAATAATAATATACTCAGGTATTTTTGTCTTAAATCATTCATAAAACAGTAGTTGATTTGATTATTGTCAGAACAAAACTCAATTAAGTATTTATTTATAAAAATAACATGTTCATTTATGAATTATATTTAATTTTGATCGTGGAAACAATAAAAGCAGTGAATAAATACATTTTTTTAAATACTCGTGATTTACATACTGGAGAATTATTCTCTACTGACATTAAAAATTTTATCCGCATTGGTAACAATTGTCTCGCATTAAATTTATAAAAATATACAAAACATTTCGTAATACTTGTGCAAAAGCGTTGCGGTGCGGCGGCGTGGCGATGGCGTCGCGTCGCGGCGGTGCGGGCGCGGGGTACTGATGGAATGTTGGTGTTCCTAGGCCAGTAAGTTTAATGTTATATTAAAATATGTAAAAATTAAAATATATATTACGATTTGAGTTAAAATTAATCTCAATTAGTCGCCTATTGCAGTAGATATTGTGGAATTCTTTAAATTTAAGAAGTAAAAACATGTAAAAAGTCAAAAAATATATAGATTTTCGTCTTTAATCATTGAATTAGCAAAGGTGCGACATTTTCTAGTATCAACGTTCTTGTAGAAAATTTTATTACCTATAAAGCAAATATAAAATTGTAACAATCCATCAAACGGTAGAGGTGCTGTGATCAATTTTCGGAAGGGATATTTTTGATGACTTAGTGCATCGTTTTCGAAAATTTGCACCCCCCTCCCTATGTTGTTGACCACCGCCGGGGGTGACGACATGGATTTTCACACTAAAAAGGTACCTATTACTGAAATCAGAAGTCAAATTCTATACCTCTTTTCATGCCCACTCAACGACACCTGGCTCCTGCACTATATCGTAGTTATAAAAATTTAGCCTCAATTTTTAGGTTATATTTTATATTTTTATACAAACCTTGCATTCATCCTTACACACGGAACACGAAAAAAATTATATTAGAACAGATAATAACACAATATATTATGTTTTTTTCCTGTCTGCACAAAAAAATCAGTAAAAAACAGAAAAATATAACTGATGACAACGCCTTCAATCCAGCAGCAGCGTGGCACGCACACGTTGCACCACATACACTAAAGCAGCACCTTAAAGTGCGTGTGTTGAATTTGAGGACAAATGTAAATTTTGTGGCTAAAATTCTAAAATACATGTAATATTATCATCAAGCAGGATAAATGTATTTTTAAGTTGAGTCCATTGAAAACGGGGATTTCCTTACCACCCGAAACGCGTCGTGTAGCGTAAAACACTAGTAGTGAAAGGAGAGTCCAAATAATTAAATTATGATAACGATTCCTTCGCTATGATAAATAAAAAAACAGCATTCTTTCACTCTGTGAAAATGAAACACCCATTTACCTCTGACTGGCCTCAACATTTGAATCCTCAGAAACTCTCGGGGTACGGGTACTCATCTAGACTGTGGTGTATCTGATTACAAAATCCTACGAATTGTAAAAACTGTTTCACGAAAAATTAATTATCAATAAAACATTGAGCACAAGAACAATTCTTGACATGTTTCTTCTTTCGGTATGAAATATCAGATTTGTTGTTACGTAATACATCATACGCATGGGATGATATGATGTTTATATTGTTGTAGAACTACTATAATAGAAATTCGAGGTAAGGTATAGTACAAAGTAATGATTTTTTATTTGAGATTGCGATTTTTAACAATGCAGCCATAAAATACAAGCTAAAAACAATATATAATTTTAACAATTTATATATATTTTTTATTTATTCATTGATCAAATAAACTTTTTTTTGTTAAAATAGAACAGTAAAATTGGGGTATTATCTCGGCAACTGATGTATATTCACAACATTTTAATAAGAGCTTCTTCTGAACACTGTAGTTACAGATCCAACGAGGCCCCAAAACTACGTAAGTGGATCAATTAAGCAATGCTTATTATGCGAAAGAAAACAAGAAACTCAAACAGACCCAAGACTAAAGCATTATTTGAATATTTCGTGAGCGAAAACAAGCTCGGAACAAACTACTTAGCTCTTGTCGATAGTCATGAATGATTCAGGTAGGCATTGTACAGCGGCCTCCATTGGCACAACAATGCAACGTCTTACGGAAACTTGAAAGATCCTCATGCCTAGTCAGATTTTGTCGATGATAATACATTATTTATCTATGCTAAAAACTCATCAAACAAGACTCATAGCATGGATTCCTAGATTCATGGGATATTATTATCAGGGTTATCCAGGGTTGTAGATTTTAATAGCATAAGAAAAAACTTCTTAAATCAACTGAGGAAACAGATGGTTAGTCTGTCCTCGTCGATGATAAAGATTATTCATCAATGACCAGGCCAAAACTCTCCAAATATTAGGCATATACATGACATGGATTATCTTTTATCTTAAGTGCTATACGGTAAAGAAAAACAAGATGGATTAGACAAATTTTGTCGATATAAATTGATTATTTATCTAAACCAAGGACGCTTCCGTCAAGACTCATAGCGTATAATTACTCGTATTAGGGCTACTCAGTATTGCATGGGACCATCCTCATAATTAAACCAGCTCGTAAATTGTTAACCGAGGTGAAATCGTGGTTCGGATCCCACGTTAAAATGTAGGTACCTAAAGTTCCTGCCAAATCATTAGGCGGGTGCCAAAAAATGGAAACTCCAGCTGTATAAATGACTTGATGTTAAAGACACCTCCGCTCCTCTACACAGTTAAGTAGTTGAACATATTTCCAACAGATAGAAGCACATTTACTTGGGTATGTTTGGAGAACTTACTCAGCTGATTTGGAGAACATTAACAAAGAGCATAACTGTCTATAACTGCAGATGGGTAAATGATTGGACAAAAACATATTTTGAACGCCAGCAGCGCACTCACTCATCCGCCTAGTGATTTGGCCGGAACTCTAAGTTGTCATTGGCTGTTGGGCTATTAATTAACAGTCCTGTCTAAGGAATATGTCGGCCTTAGTCAGTATCAAGCCACAATCATCCTTCACTCATCTGTCATTCATACTTGGCTTAAAATACCTACCTGGGTAGGTCGCCATTTCAACTAATGTGTCTAATGTATCTAATGTATCATGTCACGAAAGCATAAGAATGAAATTTCAAAGAGGAACAAATGTAAAAGCTTAGCCTGACCTCTTAGATAATAATGAATAATGCAAAAACTCTTCAAACATTAAGCCTACACATGAGGACATGGCCCATTATTCCATAGTTATAGAAAGACGAATAACAAACAAGATGGAATAACAATGCGATGTCCTATATATGGTAATGAATCATTTATCTACGCCAAAACTCAAAAACATCAAGGCTCAAAAACTCAAAAATTCAAACATCAGGCCTGCACTACACATGGATTCTTCTTATTATAAGGATTATCCTTATCTAGTAGATGATTTAAGAATAAAACGTCTTAAAGAAATCAAAGACATAGATTCAAATTCGATGGTAAAACCAAGTCAAAATACCCCCGTTGTAGCAAACCTGCATACTCAGCGAATTTCAAATGCAAAGTACATATTTCAATCCAATATAGCGATATTTGACAAGTTTTTTAAGCTCCATATAAGAGTAACACGGGGAATGAGTATCAGGTTTGCTGCAACAGATGGGTGGTTTTAATTCAATAAGTAGATCTGAACTAGAAGAAGCCATATACCAGTTTTTATCAAAATATGTTGGGAAATAAGGAAGATATAGCAATTTTTTACTTTCCATAAGGATACCATGGGTAATGCGTATGCAGGTTTGCTGTCTAAAAATGAAAAAAATCGTGGATTTTATACTAATAGACTATACATTAGATCTCATCTAGATGAAGCCTCAAACCAAGTTTTATTGAGATATGTTGAGAAATAAGCGATATATAAAATTTTACTTATTTCCCATTAGGTTAACATTGGGACAACGTACTGTGTTTACCACTTTCAGAATCTCGGTAACCAACGGACATAGAGCAATGGTTGAAAATACTATACTGTTTGTTATCTTTTTTGAGCTGAATTCAATGGTACTAGCCAAAATTGGAATAAGTTTATTTTTCTATAAACGCAATACATCTAATAAAAACTGCCGTTTTCGCAACGGTATAGCGAAAAAGTTAAAATAACTCACTAGTAAAATTTTAATTTGTTTTAATTGTACAAAACCATAACCTTAAACTAAACATTATTGTTCATATAATTTTTTGATGTAGGATACTTTTCCACTTTGGTTTTTTCTTAAAACCAATGGTTAAGGAGATATGAAAGCTTAAGGTTTGATTTTCCCCGTTTGAAATTTAACGTGTCCAATTTAACTTTGCCATCCCATGATGCTTTATGGAGCAATAGGATAATTAAAATAATAAATTTATATAAATAAAGTTTGAAAATAATATTTTATGATTGGATCTCAATTAAGATAACATTTCAATAATTATATCTATATAAAAAATACTTACTGTAATTAACTTTTATATTTTGGTATGTTTTATTTAACCGAACCGTTTTCGATATACAGACTACTAAAAATGTCCTAATGCATTTCAAATGGGAAAATAAAACTTTAACCGCTCATACCTCATTAACCATTGGGTTTATTAAAATAACGAAGTATAAAAGAGTCTTAAATGATCTGTAAAACCCAAAAACGCGATAAATATAGGGTGTTACATAAGAAAAAAAGTTGCCCACCAAAGTGAAAAAATGGCAGTATATTTAAAAAAAATATACCTAAAAGCGGAATAAAAAATAAAATTGATCCTCCATAAGAAGTGTCACGCATAAAATACAAAAGTTTTCTATTGGAACACTTTTTTGAAACCAGGCTGGACACCCCGGTACCAGTATAGGATTGTCCATCAAGAGTCGCATTTGATATATAAAATTTTTGAGTATGCGCCTGAAATTTTGTATCACTTATTTAACTAGTTTATTAAAAAGTGTCTTGTGGACCGAGACTTGCTCGGTGCTATTTCATGTTTACCAGTTCTTCCCAATTACTATAAAATATTTGAATGCCATAAAATTGTTAAATAGAAACCTTTTTTATTGCTCCATCAACTCTTCATTCCGCTGGCAGTATTTTTCCTCGATGGCTTTAGATTGCAAACAACTAAAGTAATCAAAATATAATGAAGTATGATTACTTCATTTTTTACACATTCCTTATTTATTTCGTTGCTATCATGGCAACTCACAAGGCTTATGTTAAAATTTTATAACTTTAAAATTAGATTTATTACGCTATTAAATTTTCTCTGGCGAAATAAGTTGCATAAAACACGTTTTTTAGTCATTACTTATTTCTAAACTTTGACGGAAATCCTCGGAGCCGCTTTCAGGTAATTGTGCAAACAAGCAAGCAAGTACGCACGCACGCATGATCAAATTGCTTATATAAGAGTATAGGATTTAATAGTCATAACATGTAATTTTCTTTCTTCCTCGTAAAACGTCTTTAATCAAATAGATAAACATTAAAAGAAAATGTTAATCACATTTATAACAAAGAACTATTCTTCAGCTTCTGATTACATTTCAATAAACGATTTCTATCTAATACTTAATATCTAATTGGATAATCAACTTGTTATCCAATCAGAGATTCTGTTCCAGTGTTAACACGCAAGGGGAAACTCTCACAAACACCTATGTTGAAAAAGTGATTCAAGCGATTTACTTCACATACGCGATTAGAGCTAGGATTAACTTTGTTCAATCCAATTAAAGTAAATTCTTAGCACAGCAGGCCTACAAATGTTGATCATAGTTTTAACTAAACATTTCTAAACCATTAACTGTTTCTTTCACACCGTGTTACAGTACCTCCGACCGACATGGCTCTTAGAGATTTAATTTTTATTCTTTTGACTTGTGTCAGCCACCAAAGCAGAGCAGAGTCCGCTCTTAAAAGATTTTTTCACAAAATCCAAAGAGGCATTGAAGACTTCGTACAAAACGTCCCCCAAGCAATTGTCAACTCCGCGTTCGACTTAATCATTTCAAGCGTCGGGTCGGATCTTCAAGACGTAATGAAGGTACCAGACGAAAAGATGGACTTGCCCTTGGGCACTGCCAGTATTAATTAGGAGCGAGGGATTCTTCGCGGGCTTAATTGCGTAGTATGGGAAGGGGATTTAAAATGAGCGAAAAAGAAAAACGGAAAATTGGTGACTCAAATACGCCAAAGTTCACCCACATAGGAGCCGACTACGACATTAACTATAAACTACACCACGGACACAGGACCGGACGGGCTGCCACCAATAAAATCGACGTCACTGCAACTAGTGAATTCGTATTTGGAAAATCGGATTGTGACATTTCAATAGTGAAATTCCAGGGACTGAATGACTTAAAAGTTACATTTATTCCCGATGACGGGCAGAGTGGAATGACTGATATCATTTTCAACAAAGTGCTGGGCGCTTTCGACACCTTGATAAAAGATGCTGTCAAAGAGGGTTTGTCCAATCAAATTAATGTAATAGTACAGCATTTACTCGAAGATTGGTAATGCAACAAAACTTTTATTAAAAATTGATGATTAAATAGTGGTTTTCATCACTAGGAGCGGAAGTGGCTCTTTTTGGTACGAGATCGTAATTTACAGGCGAGGCGCAGCCGAGCTTGGAAATGCGATCGAGTACCAAGGAGACACTTTTGCTCCGTGTGATGAACAACTATTTTCATTATTATGTATAAATAACCATTTAATCACTAAAAAATTAGACTACATAATTTTAAGGTTATCCAAAATAGTCATCGTCATTTACACATCTGTTAGTTGTTTACAAACACAAGTTAAGAAATCGTTCAACCTTTCAAACGTAACATAAACAAATTTTGACATAGAGTACGGCAAAATTTACCATATGTTTTTTTCGGTACTCCTATTCGAAGTGATCCAAAAACAATCATTTTGCGTACGATTTATAGAACTAAAAACGGCTGTTTTCGGAACAGTATGATGAAAAAGTATTTTATGTGCTGTAATTTTATTTACACGGTAACTTCTTGTACTTAAAAATTAAATAATCTCTCTTAGTCGAGTAAATCCGTAAGACAACCCTAAGAAAATTGCTTTAAATTGTTATATTGGTTATTTTGATTAAGAATTATGTGAATTTACCAGTAAAAAAGTCTAAGGAAATCGGAGTACCGGAAGTCTAAAATTTAAGATGGCGTTCAATATTAATATTTTGTCAAAAACTTGCAGACCATGGGCCGCCAATATGAAACCCTCCCTCCCCGTGGTAATTTTCGACACATATTTTTTTCTGTTGCTCTTGACATGTACTTTAAGGTTTTGCTTGTTTGCCACTTAACAATTACAGCATAACCCAGGAAAAACAAAAAATACCATTGATAAATAGGTGAACAAATTAACAAGGGTTCATTTTTTAAAACAAATTATCTCACATAATTTTTACATGCTTTTTTGAGATATATTGAGTCGAGACCAACGCCTATCATTGTTGGTTGGCTAATCGTTTATTTTGACAGGATAATAATTTTCTGCCGCCATCTTGGATTCGCCATATTGGATATCAACTTTATTTTTTAACGTAAAGATGGTGTTGTGACACATCATTATGAACTAGATTTTTACGCTGATTACAATGCTGAATTCCGTTTTTGAAAATATGCATTCGTTAAAAAGACATGCTCAAATAAAAATTCATCTTATGATGAACACATTTCTTATGGAAGTTTTATTTTTTAAAAGATTTTTTTAGAATTATCTCTTATGTATCTGGTTCTAATTACGGTATGTAGTTTGTTTTGGTCTTAAAATACTCAGTCATTTAACGGCGTTTGTATGAGCTATTGATCATTAAAATCGGACGACTGCTGGACGAGCTATGAGGCTAATATCGACACGAAAATCCATTTTTTTAGAAATTTGTTCATAGTGCAGGTCCTAAGTGGATTAAAAAGCTCGTTCTCCCCTCAAATTACTCAGACGATTCTGGACTTTCATATGAGCTATGGCTCATTAAAATCGGACTTATTTAATTTGAGTAATGAACCTTCATTTACCATAAAACCTGTTCACATTCGAAAATTGTATATAATTAATGACTCATACTTAGAAAACTAACAGAGATTCAAAACAGTTTTATATTTTGATCAACTCAGTACATTATTGACTTTCATTTAAGCTCTTAATCATTTAAATCGGTTGAATTTTAGGTGAAATGTAGACCTCAAACCAACATAAAAATCAATTTTTTTTCAAAATGTCATAATTACGTATTTAAAGATTTGTATCTCAAGTCCCAAACATGGCCTGCAAGTTGGATTGGTTTTGAAACACGCGCTGATCTACCAGCTTTCATATTTGACATATTGATGATTGAAATCTGACAAAAATAGGATGAGTTATATTCTTTTATATCATCTTTGACAAAAAACAAATTTCTAAAAAATGGATTTTCGTGTCGATTTTAGCCTTATAGCTCGTCCAGCAGTCGTCCGATTTTAATGATCAATAGCTCATATAAAATCTTTTAAATAACTGAGTATTTTAAGACCAAAATGAACTACATACCTTAATTAGAACCAGAGATATAAGAGATAATTCTTAAAAAATCTTTAAAAAAATTAAGCGTCCATAAGAAATGTATAGGGGTAAATATTTATCTTTGCATATCTTTTTAACAAATGCTTATTTTCAAAAACGGATTTCAGCATTGTAATCAGCGTAAAAATCTAATTCATAATGATGTGTCACAACATCATCTTTACATTTAAAAAATTAAGTTGATATCCAATATGGCGGATCCAAGATGGCGGCCGAAATATTATTATCTTGTCGAAATAAATAATTTGTAAACCAGCAATGATACGTAATGGTACCGAGTCAATATCTCAAAAAATGCATGTAAAAATTATGAAATTTAATAAAGTTTAGTATACTGTATTTTTCCAAATTGCAGGACGCCACATTGGAAAAACCTATTTCCTAGACTCCGATTTTATTAGAATTTTAGTATATTATTTAACACACTTATTGGAAGTAAAAACCACTTAAAAAACTTTTTAAGCAATTTTTTATGGTTAAGGTGTTTTAGCGAATTTCCTTAGAAATAAGCTATTACCGTCGTTTTAACAGAACAGAATGGACAAAAAATATCCGTTCAGGGTAACCTCAGCAACCATATTAATATTTATATTAATTGACAGCTTTTTATGTGTACTTTCTGGATATGAAGTCAGTTTATTGTGAAAACGCATTTTTGCCTGCAAAAATCACGATTTGTTTCAAAATTTAACATGGGCTTATATGGGAAATAGAATTTTTATTTTTTGAGTTTTGTAAGCACGATAACTCTCGTAAGTATCCTCCGATCGTAACAAAATTTGGTAGAGACATGTAAAACTAGATTCTCTTGGACGAGTTCGTAAACCAGCCAGATCGACATATCCAAAGTGGGGTAAAGGCACCATTTTACCCTCCAAAAATGGGTTTTTTGAGTTTTTGAAATTGAAAAATTATATTGATCCAATTATTTTTTGCACCATTGGATATAGCTCGAAAAAAAACAATTTGGTATTTTAAATCATTTCTCTAAGTCCATTGGTCTCCGAGATATAAGCGAAAATACCTCTGGAAGGCCCCTTTTTGCCAACCAAAAAATTGGGTTTTTGAGATTTTCAAATTAAAAAATCAACGTTATCAAATTTTAGCTTTCACATTTGGATTCAGCTCGAAAAACAAACAATTTGGTAGCTTCAATCATTGCTCTAGGTCCATTGGGAGGAACAGATTAACAAAAGCCTCACCTCAACAATGTCAGCAAGATTACATTATTCCCCCCTCGGAGGAAAAAGAACCTGACAATTGACACCATTTGAGTGAAAACAGGAATGACAATTCCTTCTTCCACGGCAGTTAAATTCCCACGATTTTATTTTTTCTTGAAGTTGAATTTAAAATATATTTGAGTGGTTTTTATCTTGATAATATTTTTCCTTATCCTAAATGAAAGGTATCAGAGATCTGACACATACTTCTCCCTTTTTTCAAAGTTTAATTTTGTATATTTTGACATAATTATGGGAATGAATTTCAAAGTCAAGTGCTGTAAGTTGTATTATTTATTTAAGTGCCCAAATTCTTGTGAAGTAACACGAGTTAAACAAAATAAGTATATACACTAAACGTAAACTAACTGTAAATGCCATTTTTGACAAAAGGGTAGGAGGTTACAACCCTTATTTTTTTTAAATAAATAAATAAACTTGGATCGAGGTATTGATATTTAATTGGTACCTAAAAACAAAGTGTCAACAAAATTACGAAGTGTGTTATCCGCAAAACAAAAAATATAGTATATCCGCAACCGTAGACGTATAGCCTAGTAATGGTTAATACACTAGTGGATTATTTATTTTTTCAACCGAAATATAATGGTTGTAAGTCAATTTTCTCGGCAACCTGTCTTTGTTGAATAATCAAACTACAGTGAGGACGGGGTAATTGTGTGAAAGCAGTACAAAATAAACAAATTATAAAGTTCAAATCACTGAAGTTATAATTTAACATTTTGAATTTAATTGTTGTTCTACGCTCATTGTTTACCGAGATATCGCTAGTGGTAACCACAGTACGTTTTGCCAATATTGACCTTATGTGAGATAAATAAAATTCGATATATCGCTTATTTCTCAACTTATCTGAATGACACTTGGTATAACTCTCGTAAATATCCTCCGATCGTAACAAAATTTGGTAGAGACATGTAAAATATACTTAATCAAGTTGATATGTACCAGTTTATTGCAAAAAATATCTAAATTTCAAGCTTCCGTGGCAGCAAACCTACATACTCATTTCCCATTTTATTCTTGTAGAGAAAATTGCGTTATGCTCATTTTAGGATTTAAGTTGATTTTACTTGATTTTAGGCTCCGTCTGAATGATTTATTTAAGCATTTGAAATTTGCTGAGTATGCAGGTCAGCTGCAACGGGGGTATTTATTTTTGGTTTTTTTATATATTAGGCGTAAGTAAGTCGTTGTTTTACTGGTAGAAGGAATTAAAAATTATTGTTTGTAATTAATTCAATTTATTTTTTTAACACGATGACACCGTCATAACAGAAGAAAGGTACTCCATGCTTCAGACGAGTCAATCACTTTACTCCCAAGGCACTGAAAAAAAACTCATTTAAAATACATGTAATAAGTATAAATTAGTATTATACATAGATATAACGTCTTCCACGAGGCATGATAGGCCTAAGCTACAAGAATCATAAGGTGTAAACACTAACAAAGTTAATGGTTTCTGTTTGTAATTATTTATTTATTTATTTATTTTTCATTGTGGAGAGGATTAAAATAACCAGCCTTGTGCGTTCAGAGCTGCTTATAAGGTAATCTCGAATTCGTACTTTTAACTCTCATGGCTATAAACGAATTCAGTGATTCATCGTACATAAATTAGTTGCTTTAGCTGCGCTGATCATTGCAATGTAAATCAATTTGCGAAATTCAGGTATAATAGTTAAAAGAGTGCAGGAAAAAAGTGTTGAAGTAAAAATCTGTAAATCCCTATTAAAAAAAGTTCTTTGAAAATGAATCATGACTTGATTAAAATACTATTTGTCTTTCTCTTGAAAGGGGCACATACTGATCGATTCACACTCATTTATTTTAATTCAAGATTTGCTTTAAATTGAAAATAAAAATGTTGTATAATCTCACACGCTATTCATAGATAACATTTTCAGTGAATGGGGAACTTTTCAGATAACTTTAAGAGGAGGAACGTTTCGATCCTTAACTCCCCTTAAAATAAGCCCATACATTTTACTAAACCATGTATCCTTTACAACGATTCAAATTGGATAGAAATATGTAAAGGAAATATTTATAATAACCATTAAAAACTCAGTACCAATACTAAGAAGCCATTTATATGTGTCTTGCAACCTTGTACCTTATATGTTTCTAGCAACCTTATATGATTCTTGTTCCTCATCAACTTGTAATTTGTTTATGTTTGTAATTATATACTTTTTGTATAGCAGCTAACTCAATGGATTAGAAAGGATGTTAATTTATTTCAAATAATAGGTTAACCCGCAGGTTTGGCGAATTAATTTGTCGAATAAAAATATTATCGTTGATATCTAAACGAATTTCATTTTAATTTCATTTAATTTCCGCGGTCACTACCATCGCAATCAGTGACTCCACGGGATACTAAATAAATACACATTTATTGTATCACGCATGAAATAATGATGTAATGCAAATGTTTTCGAGTATTTTAATTATTGCACTATAAAACGGTGGGTCACTGTACAGGCGGTATAGAAATAGATTTATCATAGCTTAATAAATGTTTATTCGATTATCCCATAATTTTTTCAATATAAATTAAACCCACAAGTATATTAGAAAACTTGCAGCTTACATTTATCAATGACAAAATACTTTACATGAATCCATATCTCCAAAGGAGCTTGCTGTTTTTTAAATTGCGAAGGCCATTGAAGGACCTCTTTACAATTTTTCTATAATCTCATTTACTAAATCTGATAAATATTCCAGCTAGTGCGTGAAGACATTCATCCAGAATGTAGTTATATAGGCTGCTTTGGAACGATAGCCTACTTAAAGATCACGTAAAGATATACGAAGCTTGAGTCACATGTGAATGCATGTATAAAATAAATCTCTTAGTAAAAAATATTATATCGACCGAAATATAGTAAATAAAAATTTATAAATATTTCAAATGTTTTTTTTTGGTGTTTAGTAAATAGAATATATTTTAGTTGAATCCTTTACAATTTTCCTTATTAAAACTTTGTAGGTAAAGAGAATGTACTACGCATACTCGTAAGAAAAAAAGCCATATGAAAATTCCCACTGCATGAAATAAGTAAACATGTTCGTTATGCATAGAGCGTAAACATTACGTCTACGTTTGAGCTTACGATAGTAGTAAGCCTCTTAAGTAGTATCACTAATAGATTCGAAAAAAATTCTCACAGAAAAAAAGATTTGTTGGAACAACAAAAACATACGATATACAACCATGGGGGAGCTTTCGGAAATGACTCCCAGATAACATTCGAGGTGAAATGTTCCGATACTGTTCCCCGCAAAATAAGACAAAAATACAACTTATACATTTTATGAAACCAGATTGTAGTAAAACTAACAAAAACTGTTAACTTACTTGATGGGTAACAAGGCCTCACATCAGGGCCGCGAGGCCTGGAGGCTTACTTGAGGCTTTCACCTGCATGCAGTATACTGAGCAACAGTAAACATTAGTTGTATTCATGAAAAGATTATATAGGCAAGCATTGTTCAGTAATAATAATAAAGTGTTTGTGAAATTTAAAAGTTTATTCATAGTATCAACCCTACACGCTTATATTAACTATGTTGTGTAGTTGGTTGTTCGTATGCTTACTCGTATAATTTTATCAAAAGCGGCTCCAAAGATTTCTTTTGGCCGCAAAAATTAACATCGGTTCTAATGGGTCCGTTGGTAACGAAATAAACAACGAAAACATTGACAAACAAAGTATAGTCATGTATAAATAAAGCTATGTATAAATAAATTTAATCTGTATAAAATAATTTAGCCTTTTTGACACTATTTTCATGTATCATGTATACATATGACAAATATAGATAATATTTTAATACGATTTGATTTTATTGAGCAGGAGTACAATTGTGTATAGACACACATTGCTTACGTAAGAACTTAGTTTTACATCACTATCCCTGGGCCATATTAATTATTTTTTTTACATTTTCCAAAAGTTGCATTTTTTTAAAGACATTGTATCATGAACATTTACCTAAAGTTTTTCGCCAATCTGACAACTCCTTCCTATAAACAAATTTTAATATAAATGACTTGCATTTATCGATTCACAGAAATTTTGGAATATTTTATTTCTTCGAGTTCCTGTTATTTACAATTTTAATAATTTAGTGATTTGTTTGCCACTGTTAACACAAATATGATATATATAGCTGATATAGCTGCCACTCTGTGTCTGCACTGTTGTGGCTGCTGTTGTGCTGCTAGATTGTTTTTATCGTTCGATAGTTGAAATAAATCTATGAGTAATGAAGAATTATTACAAAGTGAAATACCCCCGTTGCAGCAGACCTGCATACTCAGCGAATTTCAAATGCCAAAAAAAAGTTCCATCCAATGTAGTGTGATATATTACATGTTTTCGTAATCTCCATTAGACTAACATGAGGAATGAGTATGCAGGTTTGCTGTCACAGGCATGTTAAAACTAGGTGGTTTAATTTCAATATTTAGTAGGCCTTATCTAGAAGAAGCCAAATACCAAATTTTATCCCGATATGTCCAGAAATAATGAAGATATGGATTTTTTTGATTGCCCATGAGAATAACATGGGGAATACGTATGCAGGTTTTCCGCCACAAAAATGGAAATTTCGGTGATTTTAGACTAAAATACATTAAATCTCATCTAGATGAAACCACAAACCAAGTGATATTAAGATATGCTGAGAAATAAGCGAGATATAGAATTTTACTTATTCACCATAAGGTTAACATTGGGACAACGTACTGTGTTTACCACTTTCAATAATATCTCTTTAACTAATAGACATAGAGCAATGAATCAAATAATTAAGTTGTTTGTTTTTTCGAGCTGAATTCAATGGTGTTAACCAAAATTGGATAATTTTTTATTTTTATATGTGAAAACCCCAAAAAACCCATTTTTTGGGGGGTTTATCCCCCATTACCCCTCTTCCAGTGGTCCGATCGGGCTGGTTTTCTAACTCATCCGAATAATTACTACTTTACACCCCTGAGCCAAATTTAAATCCGATCATGGTCTCGGGCTTAGGTCTTACCCTGAGACCTACGGTAATAGCTTCTTCCCTATAGGGGAAATTCGCTAAAAGAGGCATCATGACGTTTAGTCCTGCCTGCGAAAGCAAATAAATAAGAAAGAAAGAAAGAAAATCCATGAGTATTGCACCTATAGCCTTTAAATTTTTATCATGTATTCTTGATGTACCAATAAAGAACTTTGTGTTTATAATCATCACAATAGCATCATATTTACTAACAAATGGTGGGTGTTCAGAATAAAATTATGACATTTTTTAGCCATTTTTTATTCCAAATAAAGTCACCTAAAACTGTTTTTCTTTTAGTTACCATGACAGTTATAAACAGGAAGTTTCATAATTTAATTCTAAATTAGGAAATAAATAGAATTTTTTATTTGGTTCGGTAAAAAAAATGTTATTAAAAAACCGAATGTTTATAAAAGGCAAAAATATGAGCAAAAAACTAAAAACTTATATGAATGAAGTAATTAATTTTTAAATGTCATACATTTGGGCATAAATCCTCTAATTTAGTGAAATAGAAACAGAATATACTAATTAAGTTAGTAAAAATCTAAAAATAAAAAAAGTTGAAGACAGTGGCATATTCCAAAAAAATACATCCAATCTGGATCTGGCCACAATCTGGAAGTGGCAACACAAAAACCATGTGGTAAATTAAAATTAAAATATTTTTAAAATTTTTGTTTGATGTTAAGTAAATAAAATATATTTTAGTTGAATCTTGTACAATTGTCCTTATTAAAACGTTTTAGGTAAAGAGAATGTACTACGCATACTCGTAAGAGGTAATAGTGAACAGGAGTTTTTAGGGTGAAATTAGAAGTGTACGTAGTTAGCACTTTCACCATCAGATTGTAATACCGATGTCAAGTATTAATTACCCTTTAGTTGTTTATAAAGCTACAATTAGCATGCCATAAAGTAACAGCAGGCTGACTGATATTTTGTGGTGATGGTTTTTAATAAAGAAATAACCAAAATAATTTTAAAAAATTACTTTGGTTTGCATAAGAAATTTAATAGAAAGTTTAAGGCATCACACCCTGTTCATGACAAGACAGATTACGTCATTTCCAACCTTTATCAGGTGGTTTATTTGGGTAGTTTTTCTTGAGAGTGAAGGGAACCAAACTATAGATTAAACGGTGCTATTTAATTAATAGTTACTTCATGTTATCAGGTAGGATTTATCACGCCTTTGTTAGGGTACATATTTCCAAAACCATTTTTGGCTTATATACTTATTTATTTTCTTTTAGAAATATTAAAAAAGACAGAAGACTGCATGTAGAAAAAATCCCAAATCTGATGTGTGGGCAATAGTTAGTTGACAAACCCTTTTAGTTCGATGGGGTAGTATATAAATTAAACAAATCCCAACTCTAATGAAACAGTTTATGTTTAGTTAAAATGCCGATAACAACACTTAGTCAAATTATAATTTCACCCGAAGATTGTGTTAGTATTCCACCTATGATTTTTTGATTGGAAGCATTTGTTACGAGGGACTCGATTATATTTTAAGGGATAGCGAGTTACATCTTTAATAAAAACAATTAGCATACTAATAAGTGTCACATTTCAAATATAGCACTTTTCAACTAAATTCATATAGATATTAAAAACTAGAATCTAGTTATTAATGTTTATTGGACTCTTTATTTACCTCCTTGGAGAAGTCCAAGAAGCACAGCTGCCCCAGCGGCCAAAAGGAAAGAAGAGAAATTCATCTTTATCTGCTGAATGGATGAAAAAACGTTAATGCACATGCAACTGAAATCAACCTTTTCAACCTTGATAAGCTCAGTTATATCTACAGTTTCTACTTTGAAACTTATCTTTCCTGGCTAGATAAGGGGAAGACAGAAATAATCAAATATATTGAATAGAAACACAATTTTATGCCATACCGTTGTCAGCATAACTGAGAATAACAATGACATGAAACAGTATATTAAACATTTTTTTCACATTGAGGGGTTTTTGTCGGAGTCGGATCTTAAAGTTCAAAGTGTCGAATTATAGGTATTTTTACGTCTATTTGCCAATACGTCTAGATTTTAAGGGAGGGTTACCTAAGTACCAAATACTGTTACCTGAGTACAGTGACAGAGCTGAACAATTGGAACAGTAGCACTATGATCCGATATAAAATAAAACTTAGTTCACTTAATATACAGCTTGAGTAGCATAGGCCTACAATATGTTTAAAAATCACCCTCGACCATATGAAATCTTACACTTCAAACATGGCTTTGAAAATATAAAGCCCAACATTCAACCCTTTATATATAATGTACTATTCGCCTATATTATAATTTAACTTTAACTTATTTTCCTAAAACTATTAAAATTTGATCTTACCTGCTTGGTAGTGAGCTCGAAGACCTTGTAGTACCGTGGACGAGCCGGCGGTTTATATACCGTGTCTGACATGTGTTACATTTCACATATGTGACAGAAAAACAGCTAAATAGGTGCGACCTCATTTACGTGTAGCGTCATGACGCCAGCGAATGCTGCGCATGATACCAACAGTAGCGTTATAAAAATTAGAAAAATCTCGATTATAGTTTGCAAAAACCTTAGGAAAGATAAATAAAGGTAATAACATTTAGGTTTGAGTCTCCCCGTATATTAAAATTCTAAATGTATTAACCATGAACTGAAAAAAACTTAAATTGTGTTAAAGTTTTGGCTATCGATATTTTTCATCGATATTTATTTGCATATGTACGCGTACAAAAGTGCATATAGTTGATAGGAAAACACAAGTGTTAATCTGTGTAAACAAATTAACACAGATTAAGAGACATCTGTCTCTTAAGCTGTTTAAAACTCCCGATAAAGCAGACACGTATATTTCATGATTTTTTTAAACTTAAATAAATAACCTACATGTAGCCTCATATGAAATAAAACCATCGTAAGCACGTAAATAACCATGCAAAAAAATTTCCTCTTTAAAATAATATTGGGAGTCAGTATGCTAGTTCAATGGCCCGGTAATATGAAGGTGTCTAATTTAAGGATACAATCCTATATATATAATTTCGTATATACATTCTCATCTATATATCCTGAATCTCCAGTCGAAGAGGCCACATTCTAAGTTTTGTCAAGATGCTTTGGGAAATACGAAAACTAAACAATTTTTTACCACCCATAAGAATGATATGGGATTGATTAAGCAGGTCGTCTGCCTCGGAAATGTAAACAAGGGTGATTTTGGTCCATGATCCAGTAGACCTAAGCTATACAGGAAGCAAAAAAACAAGTTTCAGTAAGATATGTCGGGTCATCTCCAGCCCCCTACCATAACTTTAAAATTGCAAATTGTGACATTACAAATTAAAGGATATGAAGAAAGAAACACTTTGCTTAAAGAAAATTTTAAATCTTATCACACATAACTTGATATGTCACAAGAGTAACTATCCCATTTTAAATTTTAAGTTAGGGTCGGGGTGAGAAGGAAGTTGGAGAGGGTGAAGTTTTCTCATGAAAACTACCTGCCCCAATGGTAATAGCTGTTTCCCTCAATAAGAATACTAGAATCTCTTGTACTTTTTCATTAACATATGAAAAAGGTACAAAACCGTACCGTATACCAATAACCACCCCCGCTCATACCCACACATAGCAATACGTTCAACTATGGGTTTGTAAAAACACTTTGAGTTTTTGTTTGAAAACACGAGTTTTTTATATCGTTTTAGGCCAATATGGTCTTTTGGCTGAAATGATTAGTAATGACTTTTGGTTTTGTGAGCCATGCGTTGAGAGTGTCATATAAATTTCATGCTGTCCATGATTAATTTTTTGAATATTTCAACATTAAAAATGTACAATCAAACCCAAAATCTCACAATAAACCTCTGACGATATGGGGCGGCAAAACAGTGGCGTGTTTGTACATCCCTCTGTAATTACTCATACATGCCAGTAGGGCCTTGCAAGCGGAGAGAGCTTCCACCTCTGCAGAACAAGGCAAGCAAAGGTCATACTTCCAACACACACAACACACCACAGCAAGAAACCATCTTACATGGGGCGCAAACTACACAATGCCCCACACCCACGACACTGGAGAATCTGGACTTTCAAGCAGGAACTCCAGGACTGGCTAGTGGGCCGACCTCTGCACTCACTGGGTAAATTCTTCAGCCTGACATCAAATTTGTATAACAAGAACAGTGACCAACCCCTTGTATTCAGCGCGATTGAAATTTCTTCATGAAATTTCAAATAAAGAATTTTGAGTGATTGAGTGATTAATTAATTGATGAAGACATCTATCCACAACCAGTTATAGTAACTCCATTTTCACTTCATTTTGGCGGATTTTAAACTTTCAAACACCATTTTGGATTAGCCAATTAAAAGTAGTTAAAATTAGCCAATTAAAAGTTATTTTTAATATAGAATTTAGTATTGTGACACATCATTTTTATCTTCTTTTTCAAGCTGAACTCAAATTATACAGCCTTTTTTGTAAGAATTCAAAGAAATGCATAGCTTTTTGGCCTTTTTATTTTTTTACATCAACTTGGAGAAAGTATTGTTGTATTTAGGTCGAATTGGTTTAACTTAATTTGTTAGTAACAATTGTCGTTTTCGTTCACCCTAAATCCATAAATTCTTGTCATCCGCCCTTCAGAGTTCATCGTTGAGTTGATTGTATGTGAAATGTAATCAGAGCTAGGGACGACACTGGAAATAGAACTGTCATGAAGTTCGGAAATAATGTATTTTATATCGTCTACGCCAAAGGAATGCGTTCGAGCGATATTTCAAACGCGGTCCAGCCTCCTAGATTAAGCGTTGATCGATATATTTTTCCTTTTTATTTTTATTTTCTCCCCTTTGGAGAAAACAAACAAATCGTCGCTTCCACCTCTACAATACAAGGCAAGCAAAGGACATACTTTCAGTACACACACAACACAGCACAGCATAGCACAGCAATACATGGAACGGAAACTATACAATTCCCTACACCCACGACACTGGAGAATCTGGATTTTCACATCTATACATTTTTTTATTCTCCATGAGGAGTTTTTCTCAACAGCGAAACCCGTGTGTCTGTAAAAACTTAGGTTCAAAAGATATGGGGGTTTCAGTGTTAAAAAATTCTTATTTTTCGAATGTCCCAAAATCTGTAACTTCTAAAGAAAATTTACTCGCAACCATTCTTCAAAACTCGAAACTCGAAATATTCTCGCATTAAATTTGGCTGGAAAAAATATATAATCCAGTATCTTGAATTATTAGTCTACGTCAGTGTGATATTTTATGCATAATTCCTTGATTACCGTGATACGTGTTGTTGTATTCACTAGATGTAAATTAAAAATTTCTTACATTGTGATGATTATAAACACAAAGTTCTTCATTGGTACATCAAGAATACATGATAAAAATTTAAAGGCTATAGGTGCAATACTCAAGGATTTTCTTTATTTCTTTCTTATTTATTTGCTTTCGCAAGCAGGACTATACTTAGAGTCGTGGTAGAATATCGATGTCTACCTAGATTTTGAGGCGGAATATCGGTGTGCCAAATTTAATTGCGCGTATCTCAAATTACGGAAAAATTATTTAAAGAGTACATATGCAACGTTACACATGAGGAACTACAATATAGGCAAGCAACTTAATGCATTTTAACGTAGGGAAGAAGCTATTACCGTAGGTCTCATGGTAAAACCTAAGCTCGGGACCACTATAACTTTTCGTTTTGGGGCCCCCAGGAGCAAAAAACACTATTCCTTCGAATTTATATATATATATATATATATATATATATATATATATATATATATGATTTTTTGATTCAGTGTTAAGGGCTACTATATTTAATAAACAATAAAATCTAACAAAGGGTACTCAGTTCTTGTCATTTATTGCATATGTATGTGTGTGTCTGTTTGCACGATAACGGCCGCAAAAATGGTCCAATCTTTATGAAATTTGGTACGGACATGTAAAGTGGTAATCAATTGGACGAGTTCGTGAACCAGCCCGATCGGACCACTGAAAGGGGGGGTAAAGGGGAATAAACCCCCCAAAAATGGTTTTTTTTATTTTTACATAGAAAAATGAAAATAATCTCATTTTTGTGGGCATCATTGAATTCAGCTCAAAAAACAAACAATTTTGTATTTTAAATCACTGCTCTATGTCCATTGGTTACCGAGATATTGAAAGTGGTAAACACAGTACGTTGTCCCTATGTTAACCTTATGGGAAATAAGTAAAATTCTATATCTTGGTTATTTCTCAACATATCTTGTTAAAACTTGGTAAACAGCTTCTTCTAGTTCAGATCTACTAAATATCCACCCAATTTTAATATACCTGTAGCAGCAAACCTGCATACTAATTCCCCATATTATTCTTATGGAGCTTACCAAAACATGTCAAATCTTGCTATGTTTGATTGAAATATCTTGTTTTGCATTTGAAATTCGCTGATTATGCAGGTCTGCTGTAACGGGGGTATTATTTCATATCTTGACTATACTATCTTTAAAATTTTGTTTTTTATAAATTTATACAAGTATTGAAACCTCCTGGCTATTGAAAACAAGACTAACTACAACTCACTTTACGTACTTTTTCCTTTTAATACTTACTGTAAAAAATAAAACTGCAACTGATACCCTTTAATAAATTATCATAAGTTCATGTTAAAATTATCATCTAAAACAGTTTAAGCCTTACACCCTGATTTCAATAATGTCGGCGAGCAAAGAAAGTACTTGTTTTTAAATTGTTTCATCTCATGATTTATTTCAAATTTTCAACCGAAATGTGCTTAATCCTAAGCAGCCACATTTTTTCGAAGAAATTATATTAAAGTTAGTTAATTATTTAAAATATAATAAACTCGAATTAAACTAGATTATAATGATCTTGCCGACTTAGGTTTGGTTTCTGCTTACGCAATGGGTAGATAGTTAATTGCATGGAAGAGAGATGACATAGCAAATAAAAAACCCTAAAAATATATACGATCACATTAGTAATAATATATTGGCAAAGAAAGTCAGGTACTTGAATGAAATGCACAAGCACACAGGCAAACACGATCACGCATGCACTTGGCAATACTCTAACACAAGCAATTCACGAGTTCAACATACATGCACTACATTTACTTACTTATCCACACAGGGCCGGTATAAGGGATGTGCGCGGTGCGCAGCCGCACTCGAGCCTTTTGGAGGGGCATAAAACTGGCCAATTTCTATAAAAAAGTTCTGGGAAATTTTTACGAATATATTTAAATGTTGGGCAAAGGCAAAAATATTTAAACTGGAACTTTAGTATTATGGACTTCACCATATGAAAATATACCATTTCAGAAGTTAAAGATATAGACGTTAACATAGATATTCATGATTTTGCCTCCAGAATCGATGTGAGTACTAAAATAGTTGGGTTTACTTACCCCAGATACTGTCGTCGATTCTAATTGTAATCACGGATGACTATAGTTTCGGCCCCATTAGGCCATTATCAAATCAATACTGAATGTCATACTCCATTTACTTCACCAGTGATGTGAAGGTCGTCATGGTGTTCACACTTTGACACATTAAAACACAAACAGTCACACATTTAAAACTTTAAAATTACGTTTTTACAAAAATACATGAATTGCGCACTATTAATTTTTTGGACATGCTACCGGCCGGCCGCGCGATACCGAACTCGTGAAGTAAATGGAGTATGACATTCAGTATTGATTTGATAATGGCCTAATGGGGCCGAAACTATAGTCATCCGTGATTACAATTAGAATCGACGACAGTATCTGGGGTAAGTAAACCCAATTATTTTAGTTAACATAGAGTTTTGATTTTGTTCTAAAATGTGATTGTATTTTTAGGGCCGTAAGTTAAGTAAGGTTAAGCCTTGACGTTGTCTTATATCATGTAATTAATTGTGGTCATTGAAAATAAACTTCTTGATTCTTGATTATTTGTCTCAAAACTATTACAGTTGAATTTACGAAGAACTGCCCCAATGAATTCTATAATACAGAAGTCCAATGCCCTTGAAAAATGTCCAAGGTCATTAGAGTAGTCGTCTGCCCATGCCAACGCGGGAAGGGTTGATACTACTTGGTACCAAGGAGGTTAGTCTGTATTGGAGATAGTGCGACGGACGATACGTTTGTTGATGAATAATGCCCCTTTATTTGGTCAGGTTAACAGTATGAAGGGGAGTAATCAACAATTTAGTAGTGAAATATCATACCGTTCTTTGAACTGCAGTTTAAAACGATTTGAATATTGACCAGATTATTCGAGGAATGACCAACGCAAATGAGTGATTAAAAATATGTCATCAGTTTTAAAACATTGTCTAATCTCGATAATCGTTAGTGTTTTTTTATTCACGAACGGGAACACGATTAACAAATTTAATGACTTAGAATTTTAAAAACATTGTTAAGTACGATCAATCAATAGTCGGACTCCCATTAATGAGTTGTTTAATTTTGTGTTAATAGTGCAAAAAACGAAATACCCCCCCCCCCCCCATATTGCAAACCTGACAAAATCAGAGGGCTGCAAAAGTACTATTGTGCGTTACTCCAGTCATACATTGCATGCTACCTCCTTGGTTGTGACTCATCTTTCTGCTTGAAAACGGGCTTTCGTAGTCAGTCGACTATTTGGACATACTTGATTTTTTCTCCGAATGGAAAGCAAGAAAAGCCCTCCTATAAATATACGGGCATCGAATCTGAGTCTTGCACACTTGAAATTTTCGCCTTAGACCGGCACTGCATCCACACAGCCATTTACAAGCATGCACACAAGCGTACAAAAACACTCACAGCATCTTGCTACATCACACACCACCTTATTGACTAGAGTCATGAGTCAAAAATATGAAAAGGAACCAAACTATGACCAGAACGAACAGACAATAATGTAACATATTCAATAACGAATAATGCAACGCAAAATAGTAGTTTATGCAACGATTGCATAATGAATGCCTTTAAGCCACGAGTGAGATGCAAGTTAGAACACGAGCGAAGTGAGTGTTCTAAATATCTCACGATTGGCTTAAAGGCATAATACAATCGTTGCTACGACAAAATTTTCCCCGAAGTTAAACAAAACTCATGACTTTTCCTAATGATGGAATAGGTCAACTCAAATTTGAGGTTAGGAAAATAAGCAGACTGAACCATGAATCGTTATGGAATAATCAGCTGATGGGATAAGTAAACTGAAACATGAATCGTAATGCAACAATCAGATGATGTGCGAATTGCGTAATTGTTATTATGACACTTCTTCCGTCAAATGCCGAGCTCACATTGGTCTAGAACCAGAACTCTAAAATGACTCCAGTACTCTAAAGTCGTCGTTATGCAACTGTTTGGTTTTTTGTGTTTAAATGTATATCATTATAATGTTTATTGTAATACCATAATTGGTGCTTATTGCAATGGTCGTAGATAAACAATAAATAGCAATAGTGGTACAGAAACTGAAGTTTTTTGTGGGGCGAGACGAAGTGTAATACCTCTACACGGAGAGGCTCGTTGTTCTCTCAGTAGTGTCGGGCTCTTGTGGGTTCTTTGTCCCTCCCAGTGACGACCGACCACTTCCTTCAACACCGAGGACACAAGCCTGGAACTGTTTTTTACATTACTTCGGGCTCAGCCTTATGTTTTATACCCCTGGAGCTTTCGTCTGTAGGGATACTTATGAATCTAGGCCGGTCAAGATTGATCTTTTTCGCCTAAAGAATAGCCTAGAGATAAAAATCAAAAAAATTTACATCAATACATTGAAGTTAGCACCGAAAAAGGGCAAGCGTAAATTTTATAAACATTTGTTATTTTAAAATCTTAACTGACTTGCAAAAACCAGTTTGAAAGCGATTTGCCTTGTGTTTTCGTTAGTAACAAGTGTTATGTTTGTATATTTTCTGTCAAGGAAAAACTAATTGTAGCGGCTCGATTACAACCGGAAGTACGGCAAGAGACCGGCTGAAATAACCGGATGTCCGGTATCCGGATATGCACATCCGGAGGAAGCAGTTATACCAACCTTACTGCATTGCGGCATTTTCACTTCACAAGTGGCCACTTAGGAGCTGTAATAGATACGTTTATGTGGTCTAGCTCGGCCACGATAATCTATTGTTAGACCCATTATCTCTCCATAAACTGCAGAATTTCCTTAGCAGTAATGCGGCCAAATGTTTAGGAAATCCTAAGATTAAAATCTATTGTCAAACCAGCTTAAGTATCATAAAATCTAATTTAGCATTTGAAGAGTTTTGAAATAACTTTTTTCTAAAATAAAATAAGAACTTTACATATTAGACAGTCCATGTCATGGGTTAAATTATGTCACCAACATCAGTTTCTTCCATCACTTTAACAACCACTTCTTGTTTTAATCTAACGAAAGTCTTGAAACCCATTGATTATTTCAAATTTGAGTGTTCATATAAACTGATTGAAAGTGTTAAAAATTCTCCGTGGTTTGCAATACACCAAAAAAGTAATTGTTCGACTTCTTCTTGCTTGTAAAACACGATTAAGCACACAAAAAAATTTTTGATTCTTGTAATAAAAACTAATATTTTGCGCTTAAATATCAAATTTTTTTACTGAATCATAAATTACAATCTCTTTAGAAGCCTTTAAGTCGTTTAAGGACCACTTACTGTGAACCAAATTAAATATTCCCTTTTAGTAGCGTTAAAGTAACATACCGTGACTTAAAACCTGTTAAGCCTATTTTCAGTCAAGACTAACCCAGGTCAGGGCAGCCGAGTTTAGTGAGGTCAGTGTTATTTTTACGACATGACGTCAGTTAGGCAGTAAAAGATTCTGACCAATGAGAGAGCCGGATTCACTTCTCTTTCCAATCATATTAGAGCGACAAATGGCCTCGCGGGATCTGACGGGCTGTAACGTGACCAATCAGTTAAATAGTGGATTGTACCTTTCGAGAATTATTGAAGTAGACTCAAAGCTATAAATTACGGGTATTTCTTCAAAATGTCCCTGCCCACTAAAATTAGTTTACTTTTTTTAAAAATCACACACAAATTCAGAGCTTTTATTTATGGGCATATAGTATCTCAAATGTTTAAGTGGTCACCTTTATCATGCTGGGGTATTATTAATATGTACTTATTCTTATAATCAAAACCAAAACGTAAACGTTCACCTAATAATTATAAAACTATTCCGAAAGAACATTTTTAATTAATGCTGTTGGGGAAAAAGACAAGTAACTGATATGATAACAATATAAAATATATAAAATTTGTATTTATCACCCCAAAACATTTTTTGTATTATTTATTCAATAACTCACTTTCTGAATCACTCTCTTCAGCACATCTTCACTCATCTCTCTGAGCACATTTCTGTGCTCGCTGGCTACGACATACCTATCCATGCAGACGAATGTAAAGGAAGTAATATACCCAATTTATATAATATAAAAAATATACCCAATTCCAATTGACAGATACAAAAAGTAGTGCAGGAGCAGTATCACCTCTTTCAATTTATTATGAACGTTGCCGAAGCCACGGGTAATATCTAGTGAAATAATAAACGTAATACGAACCTACATAATTTAAACATAATAAAGACAGCGTTGACTCCGACCTGTTCCAATAAAGACAAACGTCCTCGAATATTCGTTGAATTATTCAATGAACCGATTCAATAAACTTTTATTATATCTTCGAGAAACTCTATACTTTTTCATTCTGTTGGCACACTCTACAAAACGCCGGTAGCGCTGACAATGAGCCCAATGGTGCCAACCTAATTCAATTTACCACACCGTAAAAACCCGGTCTCTGTATTCTCTGCGTTAAGTAGAATTTCCCGCTCACTGGTCTAACATTTTGGTCTCTTCGTTGACAATAGATTTATTCCTTTTCTCCTCTCAGAGTTCACAGTTAATTTCCAGTTGACAATAAGGCAGTTCTGCCTAATTCGTTGAGAAGTAATCCATTTCAAATTTGCTTTCTATCTATGTACTTTACATGTGCCGTTGAAACGGCACATGTAAAGTACATAAGGACGATTTATTTACCATTGGGGAAGAAGTACTTTTTAGGAATGGTTAAGTAACAAAATCGCGGCTGATATCGTTAGGTTTTATTGTGCGTCTTGTTCTTTTGGATTGATTGACTGTATTGGTCTGATATTGACACAATACCCCCGTTGAAGCAGACCTGCATATTCAGCTAATTTCAAATGCGTAAAATGATATTTCAGTCCAACATGGCAAGATATGACATGTTTTTGGAAGCTCCCTAAGAATAACATGGGGAATGAGTATGCAGGTTCCCTGCAACAGGTATGTTAAAATTGGGTAGTTTTAATTCAATGTGTAATAGATCTGAACTAGAAGAAGTTTTATCCATATACCAAGTTTTATCGACGTATGTTGAGAAATAAAGAAGATATAAACTTTTTTATTTCCCATAAGGATAACATGGGGAATGAGTATTCAGGTTTGCTGCCACAAAAATTGAAATATCGGAAATTTTAGAGGAATATAAATTAGATCTCATTTAGATGAAGCCACAACTCAAGTTTTATTATTATATGATAACAAATAAGCGAGATATAAAATTATACTTATTTCCCATAAAGTTATCATTGGGACAACGTACTGTGTTTACCACATTCAATATCTCCACTAAATTGTTCGTTTTTTGGAGCTGAATTCAATGGTGCTAACAATAGTTGGGCTATTTTTATTTTTATATATAAAAAACTCAAAAAACCCATTTTTGGGATGGTTTATTCCTCTTTACCCCCTTTTCGGTGATCCGATCGGGCTGGTTCACGAACTCGTCCGAGTGATTAGCAATTTACACGTCTCTGCCAAATTTCATTAAAATCGGATCATACTTACGGCCGCTATCGTGCTGTCAGACAGATTTTAGAGAGTAGCTACTTTTATTTAAAATACAATTTTTTAATTTTTATTTGTAATTAGTTTTAGTTTATTACTTTACTAAATAGTAGTTCGAATTTTGTTTGTATGAGCTGGACAATATTGCAATACTGATGATGTGCGCCGATATGAACTCATTCCCCGAAGATGGACTTGAAATCTATTCGGGGAATTAATTCCTGTAATAAATGTACTGTAACGTGTATTTTTAAATTTATGGAATAAATATATATTTAATTTGATATAGAAGACTAACCACTAGCCCACCACAGATCCAAAGCTTCAAGTAATGCGCTCAATCAAAACCACCACTAAAATAAGCATTTCACTTTCATTTATTTAATCAATTCATATTTTTCACTTATGTTTTTTTATATGTATGTCTATAAAAATTCGAACGAGTGGTGTTTTTTGCTTCTGGGGGTCCAAAAACGAAAAGTTATCATGGTCAGGCATAGGTCTTACCATGAGACCTACGATGATAGCTTCTTCCCAATGGGGGAAATTTGCTGAAATTTGGTTAGATTCGGTTAGGCAATGTTTCTTAAGTTTCTCAGGTTTCAGTAAGTTTCCTTTAATATAAATCAATTAAACCAAGTGACTTTTTCATCAAGTAGGGTGACTTTTTAGACCAGGCTGTGCACTTGATGTTGTTTTACTCGTGTTCAACTGAACTTGTACTTCGTAAAACATAAGTGAAACTCATCACATTCCTTAAAGGTCATGCATGATAGGTTGGGTTGGGCACAATAAATAGCAACATCTTATTATTTTCTCTTTTGAACACCGACTCTACATATAAAACATACATTTATCTTAAGACTTCTTAATGATTTTCATGCTATTATTTTGTTGAATCCAATTTTACCCATCTTAACTGTAAGCTTTGTCTTAATACAATGGAACATAATGCAATACAGTATTTTCAGATAAACAGACGAGAAAGAGTCTGTTTTTTTTAACATTGAGTATATTATTTATTAATTTTCAATTATTTTACATGAACGGTTTTCCTACTTATTTCTCTTAAATAAAAAACAAAAAAGGTGACTCCTATACAAAGTCTGATCCCTTATTTTATTTTTTTATATTTTCTTAACACCGCAACTGACACTTGAATGCAGGTAAACCAAAAAAAAACGACCGCACGCCCCTTTTAATAAACCGTTAAAATTATTTTATTCATTAAACATCCATTATAAAGTGTTCACTCACAAAGGAGGAAAACAGATAATGAAATCTGAACTCATCATTTTTGTTCCATTGGTAAATATCGACTGAATGGGACTCGTTCATTAGTTGTTGTCTAGTTGGTCGATAAAACTTCTCTTTGTCCATAATATATTCATCGTTTCATATTTTTGTGACATTAACCAGTTCGTACTGAGTAAAGTTTTAATTTCTTAATGAAAACTAAATAGAATTTTGACCATTATTTCTCTTAACTGTTACTGGGTAACTAATATTTCTAAAGAAGATAATCCCATTTTTATATCTTATCGGAGACTTATTTGTCCTGAGTTATTCCTTGAATTTCTTGCGTGCTATGCTGTTAATAACAACAATTATTATTGTTTATTCCTCGATAAATTAAAAATACCTATTCGTAGTTACCAACAGGTCAACAGTTTTCCGTATACAGGCAATTTCCCTGATACTTGATTCGTACGTAATTACAAACAAGAAGGCTTCTGGAATTCTTTACTATTGTTCTATTATTGATTTAATACTACGAGCTTTACCTCTTTCATATTATTAAAGGTTACTTCTGAAAATTAGATTAAAATATTATGTTATGTTAATGTTATGTTAATTATTTTTTATTAATAATTATTTTTAAAACCACATAACAGGAGGGCACCGCAACAATTGGTCTGGAGGCACTATTGAAGAAATATTTCTTATGCTAAACTTCAAGAAATGGAAACTAAGTTCAATCAAACTTTTTTACGATAAGGAATCAATTTTGAGCCACATATCAACTGTAATCCCTCAAAATAGAAACTGGTTTCCCCAAAATTAGAAACTCGTAATCCTTTTAAGTTTTCGAACCTAGGCGAAAATAATATTCGAATAGCCAATACAAATTGAAAAAGGTAAATCAAAATCTACATACTTCTTCAAAGAGCGAATATATTTATATACGGCAAAATTTTGTCAATCAGTAACGGCAATAGAAGACAGTGGTTGGAGTCTAAAAATTACGTAATAAATCTTTTCGCGTTATTTACCTTCCATATTTTTAGGGGAGGCATAGAACTTTTAACTGAAAATAAAAGAATAAAGTGAAACAGAAAATGACTTCATATGGTCTGATACTTTTAATAATGTGCTCTCCATGCTCCAGATTGGCTGCGACAAATTCATTTAGTGAGTTGCATTACTAGCCATACGGTGTCAAAGCACTTAATAAAGTGAAAATGTTTCCTAATACGAATTCAATTTTGTCTTCCAGCTTTCAAAGGGTGAATGAAAACACCCGGAAATTAATCATCTATATACTGTGTGTCCCAAAAGTCCCGGAACGGTTTAATATCTTTTAAAGTAAGCCAGATATCAAAACAATATTTTGCATACCTTTTAGTACTAAGAAAAACTACTTTTTGATGTATGTGTCATTTCTGCCCCTGCCCCCAAAATTGTATTTTGGGGGGTAGCCAAAAAATTTTAAATGTAAACCCCCATCGTGTGACTGCTTATTTTAAAGGGCTTGTTAAAAGAAAAACAATGCCGCAAACCGGAGGTCGACATCATGCTCCAGTCCAAAATGGCAGCCATTCAAAAATTAAAAAAAGCTGTCCGTCAATTAAAATTGAGTATTTTCTGTGTTCGGCAATACACATTTAAATCGAATAAGAACCACCAGAACACATATTAACTACTTAAAAGATACAAAAATAATAATTTCTTGTTGTCATCATCAAGGCTCAACCCTCCAAAATTGTTTTTGGGGGGTGGGGGTTTTTCCAACCAATTCCAATATCAGCTCACATCGTAAGACCACTCGTTTTAATATGCTGAATGAGTTAAAAAATAAGCCAAAGCTTGTTTTAATTAAATTAAAAAAATTAGTGATTTTTGTGGCAAATATTTGGTACTTCATGTATGGGGGTTTTTCTAAAAGGTAACGCATAGACGATCCTCCGCAGGTGTAGACCTTTGCCGCTGAGCCAAAGGTCGCATTAAGGCGGATATCTATTAGTATGTTAGTTAAATAATTTTGACACTAACAAAATCCATTTATTTATTACAAGTAAGGTCACTTTTTTGAAATTTAATTAAAACAAGCTTTGGCTTATTTTTTTACTCAGCAAATTAAAATGAGTGGTCATACGATGTGAGTTGATATTGGAATTGTATTTTGATTAGGATTTTTGTGGACATTTGCCATCACTGATTAGTAAAAAACAAGTTTCACGACGTTTCGTTACTAATCTTGTTATGTTCTAGGTTTTCTTCCACCTGAAGACGGGATCAGATTCCAGATCCCGAAACGTCGTGAAACTTGTTTTTTACTAATCAGTGATGGCAAATGTCCGCAAAAATCCTAATCAAAATATAAAATCACCATCACCAACAATGAATTTCATACAAAGTATTGGAATTGGTTGGACAAACCCCCACCCCCCCAAAACAATTTTGGAGGGTTAAGCCTTGATGATGACAACAAGAAAATGTTATTTTTGTATCTTTCAAGTAGTTAAAATGTGTTCTGGTGGTTCTTATTCGATTTAAATGTGAATTGCCGAACACAGAAAATACTCAATTTTAATTTACGGACAGCATTTTTTTATTTTTGAATGGCTGCCATTTTGGACTGGAGCATGACATCGACCTCCGGTTTGCGGTATTGTGTTTCTTTTAACAAGCCCTTTAAAATAAGCAGTCGCACGATGGGGGTTTACATTTAAAATTTTGGGGCTACCCCCCCAAAATCCAATTTTGGGGGCAGGGGCAGAAATGACACATACATCAAAAAGTAGTTTTTCTTAGTACTAAAAGGTATGCAAAATATTGTTTTGATATCTGGCTTACTTTAAAAGATATTAAACCGTTCCGGGACTTTTGGGACACACAGTATATAAAAGCCAAAACCCATTGACTGACTGATCACAGTTTCTCAAAAACTATAAGGCTTAGAGTGACGAAACTTGGCACAAATATACTTTATATGCTCTAGATGCGTACTAAGAAAGGATTTTACAATATTTTCTCTCAAAAGGCTTGAATATGGCATATTATGGAATTCAAAATGGCGGACATTTTTAGCTTTCATGTCTTATTTTCTCACAAACTACAAGTCTTTGGGCCATGAAACTCGACACAAATGTTCTTTATAGGCACTAGAAAGAAAGGTTTTTTTTAAATATTCTCTCTCAGATGGCTAAAATAGAATTTTTTATAAAATTGAAATTTCAGTTTTTAAAACTATGGATGGAAGACCTATACAATATTTGCAGGGGATAACGGTACGATATCCAGTCTACTAAGAGAAAAAAATGAACAAATTTATTCCAGCCACCTACTATATTTTTGTCAAATGCCACTTAAGCTACTTGCGTTGTATAACCGCCCGAAGTACAATATTGTATTCTCTTAAAATGGTTGATCCGTCTAATAAATAAATAACTAAGACATTTCTCAAGAACTAAAATCTTAAAACTCATTATGGACATTTCATTTCGGGAACATGTATATCCACTTGAAACGGAGTTTCAAAATTAAAATTAATTAGATGATGAAGATTTAAATTACAAAAATATACTACTCCAACAATAATTTTGCGTTATCAGTAGGTTAGAGACCCGATCTTCGATGTGATTGAGAAAGGTTTGGGAAATATGTTTTTGGCCAATGCACTTAGGCCTACCGTCTACTTTTTCTTATAGTTTTCGCTCTACTTTCAAGAACGTACTAAATTCATGTTGATGTTAAGTCGAAAAGCTGTCCTAAGCGAATTTTTTTGTTTTATATCCCGGGTTACGTCTCATTCTCTGTATTGGCAAATGGTAGAAAGCCATGTCATACCATTTACCAATCATGAGGGAAAATTTTTAGGGGAAACGTTACAGATTCCCGCTTCAATCTAGGGTGGAATTACTAGCTATACCTTAAGGGTGCAATTGTACGCCAGTAGCTTACAACCCAAATCAGTCCTTTTGATAACTTCTCCTAAAAATTGCAAATAGCATAATATGAGTTAGTTAAAATAAGTCACTTTTTCAGCGGGCGATGCTGCGGGTATATCTGCTAGTGTTATATAAAATATCAAAATTATGTAATAATAATTAATGTAAACTTCATTGGTGGGGGGGGGGGTTCTTGGCTAATCATGGAATAACTTGATACATCATTTTGGTTTTCATCCGATCAAGGAAAATCAAAAGTAGAAAGATCTGATAAAGTCTGGTATCTTTGGTCATGTTACTACATAACCAATCATACGATTCATTCTGGAATTAAGGTGGATATGAAGAATAAATAAATGATTATCTATTAATCATCAAATTTAAGTCTTTTAAATACAGATTTTTTACTTTTTAAAAATGTTTCCATCACCTTGTAAAAAGTGTTTTTGGACTCCAAACTTTGTTATAGGCCTAGCAGAGGTTAAATTAAAATGTCTTCGCTTGTATCATCTCTAAGGAAAACTCCATCAGTGAACGTCTTATCCAAAATTAACATTTAGGGAAAATGCTACACCACTTCCAGTTTATAGTAATAATAATCTGTAATTCAAATAAAATAAAAAGCACTTAACTTGTATAAATATATGTAAACTGTCTTTTCTAAATATATTTATTCAAACCAAATTGATACTAATGTATCTA
Source organism: Flexamia atlantica (assembly GCA_035578135.1). Taxonomy (NCBI): domain Eukaryota; kingdom Metazoa; phylum Arthropoda; class Insecta; order Hemiptera; family Cicadellidae; genus Flexamia; species Flexamia atlantica. The sequence continues at coordinate 1,924,974 of JAQJVK010000032.1, forward strand.
GTTCCTTCAAAAATCCAAAAATTTATTGCAAAACTGACCTTAAGTAAATACCCAAGCTTCAAAATGTTCCTCGCGGGTAATAATTTGTAATCTTTTATTGGAGAGCCAAAAGTCCAAATCAGGTATCCGTCAACTACCTAACATACGATAAACGACTTTTATAACTATTTCCTAAGCCGTAAAGTACGTTTAAAATATAAATTAATACAACTTTGATAAAAGGTTCCACAACAGTAAGCCTTGACGTGACAGCAATAGGTGTAAGATTAGGGAGTATAATGCAATTAGGGGGCACGCAGACTTAAAGAGAAACAAATACTGTTGCAAGTTCTTACTGGCAGCATGTTCAAAGGGTAGAAACTTGCAAGGTGTTAAAATTCAACACTTTAGCCTTTTTTGCGTTTTAATTATAAATAACATAATGTGAAAGTCAATTACTTTAATTGGCTTAGAAAATTTAGAGAAGTGTCAAAAACTTATTTTCTTTTCACCGCTGCGGAAACAACAGTTTTCATCGCATGCAAGGTGGGGATAAAGAAGCTCTTTTCTCCCTAGAGCGAAAACGAAGATGTAAGCTGTTCGATTTTAGTGTATTAAAACTGCAAATGTGTATTCGTTGGCGTCGATGGCGTTATATCAATTGTATTGAAAATGGTAATAGATTATTACTATAGATTTTAATTCACTGTCTCATTGTTTATTTGTTTATTTATTTATTTATTTATTTATTTATTTATTTTTATATTTGTATTGCTACAAAACAGACATAGTCCAATTACATTGTAGCACTATTCATAAATTACTTAATATACTAGATAACATGTAAGATTAAATATTTAACAACCGATAACAACAAAGCAAATAATAAATATATATCTAATGTAAATAATAAATATATAGCAACATGCAAATAAATCACTATATTTACTACTTTAAACATTCCTCAAAGTGCAAGTTATTCTTAACCCCCCCCCCCCCCTTTAACTACATCCATCAACTGAATCAACAAATAACAACTAAACAAACATGAAAGACAACAGCGGCAGTTATACACGCATTGAAAAATAACCATGGAAATAAATAATTATGTATGTATCAATAAAAAATATCAAAGAGGCTGAAATATAAAGAGAATAAATAAATTAAAAGATAAATAAATAACAAGTGTGATTCATTGTTCAATGATTCCACTGAGTTGTTGTTTGAAAACAGCTAAGGTCGACGACAGCAGATCCACATGCGAGGAAGAGCATTGTATAGCCTCATCATTACATTTATTGATGAATTTGTCCCTAGAGATGAGGTAGCAAAATGAGGACAAAACAGTGGCCTTAATCTGGCCGAGGGTCGGAGGACGGCAAAGTTGATTCGAGCTAACAGCTCCCTGCAATCAACCCCTCCACTCACCAGCTTTTTCAAAAATACCAGCATCCCTACAACCCGGCGCTTGCGCAGACTATCAAATTCAAACAAGGTCAATAATTCAGAGTATGAAACAAGAAAGGTATAAACTCCTTTCTTGTTTGAAATTGTTGATGGATTGACTGTATTTGCCTCGTTTACGTGCATATGAGAGACACGGGAACTAATAACTAAAGCGCAAGTCTGCCTCCTGATATACTTTAAGCTAACGATTGCCAATAATATTCCCTCCAAAAACCGATATTGTAAAACTTATTAATATCATTTGCTCATATCAACAATCGACGATGGTTCAATGTAATCAGTGATTGTTGGTAATCATCTAAATCTAAAAAAAAATATTATAGAGATCCAGCTGATGTTTGTGAAAAGAAAGAACCAGATGAAAATCTCTTAGAAAGAAATATATCGAAGGTAAACAAGCTGTAGCGTTTTTGATTTTCAAGTCCTGAGCGGTAAAGCGGATAATATAGTACACACAGGCGTAAGCCCCGGCCTCCCTAACACTCGGCTCAAAAATCCCGGTCTTACCTAAGAGCGGTATTACCTGGTATACTGGCAAATGATTCTAATGTTGATTTCAACGACCATCGAGGTCTGAATCAAGGGTCCATTTCCAAGTTGCTTTCAGGCTAATTTTGTAAAACATTCCTCTTCAAGGTTGGTTGTGTTGAAGAGACGTCATCACACTTAGTACATCAAAAACACAATATTTATACAAACTGACAAATGGTAAAACTTTGAAAAAGAAACAGACATTCCATCGCATTATCTAATGTGTACCGAGTTTTGAGTGACCTAGGATTTACAGAGCTCATACGAATTATAGTTAATAACCAACTGAGTGTTCTAATATCACCTATTAATTTTTGTATTAGCAGGAAGTAATATATACTTTTTTTACACAGAAAAGAACCAATAGTCAATTAATTATTGATTCATGGATTGCAGCGTGCATCATTTTTAATTTAATTACCTAAAATAAGGGGTTGAAAGAAGCACCCTCTTCTGTTAGTAATTAATCAAACTATGTCAAATTCCAATCCCGGGTCACCCAAAATTGGCTACGGCTGGGTCATGAGAATGGAAGGTCTATTAATTATTTATAGTCAAAGGTAAAACATAAATTTAAAATACCCCCGTTGCAGCAGACCTGCATACTCAGCGAATTTCAAATGCAAAATAACATATTTCGATCCAACATAGCGAGATTTGACATGTATTTGTAAGCCCCATAAGAATAACATGGGGAATGAGTATGCAGGTTTGCTGCTACGGGTATATTAAAACTGGGTGGTTTTAATTCAATATTTAGTAGATCTGACCTAGAAGAAGCCATTTACCAAGTTTTTACCAAGATATGTTGAGAAATAAGCGAGATATAGAATTTTTCTTATTTTCCCATAAGGATAACATTGGGACAACGTACTGTGTTTACCACCTTCAATATCTCGGTAACCAATGGACATAGAGCAGTGATTCAACATACTAAATTGTTTGTTTTTTTGAGCTGAATTCAATGGTGCTAACAAAAATTTGATAATTTTTATTTTTATATTTAAAAAACTCAAAAAACCCATTTTTGGGGGGGTTCACCCCCCTTAACCCCCCCTTCCGGTAGTCCGATCGGGCTGGTTTACGAACTCGTCCGAATAATTACTACTTTACACGTCCATGCCAAATTTCATAAGGCAATAAGACACTAAGATCGGACCATTTTTACGCGAGTTATCGTGCTTAAAGACACACACATATATGAAAATGGACGAATAGTGTTTTTGGCATCTGGGGACCTCAAAAAGAAAAGTTATGATGGTCTCAGGCTTAGGTCTTACCATGAGACCTACGGTAACAGCTTCTTCCCTATAGGGGAAATTCGCTAAAATGTACAAAAACTGTCCAGTATTTAATAGAACCGCACATATGTCGTCGACGGAAGGTGAATCATGATATGATTCACTTTCCGTTGACTTCACATGTTCGGTTCTACTGGTCAGTATATATGTAAATTTTTTTTACCGTTTGTCAGTTCGTATTTTTTTTGTTTTCGTTGTGTTTTTGTTGTACTAAGTATGATGACGTCTTTTCAACACTAAAAACCTTGGAGAGAAATGTTTTATAAAGTTAGCTTGAAAGCAACTTGAAAATGGACCCTTGAGGCCTAAAAAACAATGGTCGTTGAAACCAACATTAGATTCATTTGGCAGTGTACTAGGTAACTGCCAAACTACCTAGGTAGGTATTTGGTAGGTACTAGGTAGGTTTGGCAGTGTACCTTTTCTTTGGTAATATATACAGTGATTCGGAGGCTATTGAATCACGAAGTCTCGGTCTAAAATTTCGAACTCGTGTGGGAAGCGTCACTTTAGGCCTTAGTAATTAAATATACAATTATATTTATACTTATCGAGATCCTTAGTGTAGATCTGCAAAAAATACTTTTTTTAATTCTTTTAAGTCTCTCAGTTAACTCCATGACACGGAGGAGTTTGCATCAAAAACTATAATATCTCAAAACAAATATTACAGAGAGTTTTTGCAAGATATAAAGAGTTTACCACCGCAACTTCACTATAGATAGATATCGCGTAAACATTATTTGTTTACAATGCAAATTGGTTTTAGTAATTACTTTAAAATAAAAATACCCTGCGTTCGCCATAGTGATTACATAAAAAAGGCCCTTAAGTAGCTGTGCATCATGTGTATTTTATGTTGGGATAGCTGTTGGTTTTATGTAAAAGTCTTTAATTCTTTAACATCATATTTGTATTTGTACAATTTTTAAAGTTTGATTGTGTATACCCCGAAGAACGAACAAATTTTTCGATCACGCCATTTTAGTTAATTTCACAAATCAATTTTTAAACTTAGTTTAGGTCCTGACCACCTTCAGTCTATCAACCTTGCATTTTATAAGGCTTCGATTCCTGTTTATAAATATAAGGAATTAGTGTTTGGTTGGTTTGTAATGAACAAGATATGTTACAAAGTTGAGCTCTGCATTTATTAGGTTGAGTCACGCAAAAGAAAGCGAGGGAAATAACATGCGATTTGTCGTGATTGGCGGTTACGCTTCACCGGAAATGGATGTGAAGACCGGAAATCACATGTTTCCACTCGCCATAGAGTAAGCACTAAGCAGGTCTGAGCTATATTTCGAGTTGACAAAAACATTTACGCTTGACGAAGGAAAATCCGTGCGAAATATTGACATTGCAGTTACGCTGTCGAAAGCAGTTTAGCGTTGCAGTTGCAGTTCCTAGAATATTGTGACTTATGTAAATCAGAGTTTTTTCATTTTTCTTACAAAGCTAGAACAGTATAATGTTTTCATTGATTAGTTACATTAATAATGTGATAATTCATAAAATGTTTAAATACTAAAGTGAAAATTGAAAGAACATTTAATGACTCTTCGAGATGATTAAAATTCTCACGACTGAGGGCTCAATCATAGTTAGGAATTCGGCTCAGTTGACCACATACGCAAAGTTTAAGTAAATTTTGTTAAAGTATTTCTCTACACCCTAAGGTAACGAAAAACGTTGGTATGTTTTTTCGAACTCCAGGATTACGTGTAGTTTGCGTGTCATCGTCAATGTTTTGTTACGGAAATTTCCAGGTAGGAGAAAGAAGATCGGATACTTAAGTACTCCGAACCGTGTGAAATCATGTTATGGGTTGTCAGAGGCATTGTAATCGCTCAGCTCGGTTGCTGGGATAATTCCAGGGGTCGAGGATCGAGATCACAGTAGTTAGTTGTCAGATATTCAAATGTGAGAGCTCAGTTTACGTTCAACTCAGAATTGCCTCAACATAGCCTTAGCTATAGGACACAGAATTTGGAACAATTCTACAGGCCAAATAATTTAGAACTACCTAAAGAGTTTACAAAAAACAAATGGGGAAGACCTCAGATCCGCTGAGATACATTGAGTAAGGAGGGACTAAATTTGGGGACACCTGCTAAGTAAAATGCCCTTTGCTGTTCACCCTAGCATTGTGAGCTTTGTGAGCAACACGAAAAGTTATCATGGTCTCGGGCTTAGGTCTTACCATTAGACCTACGGTAATACCTTCTTCCCATAGGGGAAATTCGCAAAAATGTTTGCTAACCTAAATGAAATAAAAATATTAACAGTTTATTATATCGGGGAAACATTAATTATTTAAATAAAACGTAATTTAAAGAACAAAGTGGTTTGAGCAGCAAATATTCCTCAACTAACTCTAACACCTAGCTACATTTTCAATTCAATATACTACCTGAAAATATACTGTAATTGACTTAATTGAATTTGTAATTGGAATTGATTATTTACAGCAAGTATTGTGAACAGTCCAAAGCTATCACTTGAGCTGTAGTTAAAGCATACATTATTCACATTGACTATTCCAATAAATAATAGAAAACTTTATAGCCATTTCACCTTACACTTGCCAGCAGCAGCCGAATGGACGACTCCAAGGTCTTTCCTGTAGTCTGTGAGTTCTCCAAAGTCATAGTCATAGTCATAGTCACTTTACTGAGCATTTAGACAAGTAGAGTAGGATTCACGTAAGTTGGCCAAAACGAAAGTAAACAAACTATTATCTTCTTACAAACAAGCATAAAATCCAGCTGTGCTAAAACATTCCTAACAAACATCTGTTTTAGCATAAAACTTGCAGTAAAGCGAAAGTTCTGATGCAATATTGCACGTGGAAGTTCTCTTGCGCAACCTAAAATATTACTCATGGACTTTTTCAAATTAAATATATATTTACACGGAGATGTTGTGTCATGGACGCGGCATGATTAATAGTCTTAGATTTCACTACCAAATAATCTGTACAAAGAAAAATAGGTTTGTTTATGATTAGCCCTTACTACTTGCTGCAAGTCAGCATCTGACTTGTCTCATATTTTGTTCAAAACCTATCTAAATTGGTTTGAGTAAAAAAAAAATCAAGCAGCTAAACAAACTAAAATAAAGGTCAATCAAGAAGTAGGGGATCATATTGAACTTAACCGCTATGTAAAAAAGTTCAATAAAATAGAAAATTCTAAAAATAGGCGATATTTTAAACTATTAACCTATAAGATTGCCACGTATAACAAAACAATATTGTAAACAAATACAACGTGGCGAATTGAGAGTTCGGAGAAAATGTAAACAAATACCATGTGGAACCAACAATGTTTTCAATCTGACTTGTATAAAAGTTTTTGATGAGATGATTAGTAAATGCTTAGCCAACTTAGGCGAATCCTACTCTTCATCCATATGCCAAGTCAATACAAATACAAATAAATACATAAAAATAACGGTTCTTCTATGACAAAAAATGTACATATTGCACATAAGGGGTCTTATCACACATAAAATCGTTTACACTATAGTAAGCCTTGCCAACTAGCAGCTTTTTCAAGTCTCTCCTAAATTTAATAGGGTTTGTTTCGTTTTTCAGGAGGTCAGGCAAGTTACTGAAAATTTTAATGGCAGAAAAATATAGGTGGTTTTCAAAGAATGATGTTGTATGTCGGGGATATTTAAAACGCCCTTTGGTTTGCTCCTTGAGTTGTAAGAATGTACTGGTATAGAGTCATTAAAGATACTGTAGAGAAGTTCTGTCGGAGAAAAGAAAGTGTTTCCAGGACATAAATTGAAGGGAATGTTAATAAACAAAAAATAAATAATACACTCAGATTATTTTATTTCGTTCGAGGTATGTGTAAAGAGAATTTGATGAGATCACTTTACCTCTCGTTGGTACATAGCAGATTGGAATATGGAATAGGAAGTTGGGGAGGTACATATGTAACAAATTTAAAGGCAATATATACCATTCAAAAGCACTTCATTAGACTGGTAACAAAAAGTAATAAATTTGAAAGATCATTTCCAATTTTTTGTTCTTTGAAAGTACTTCCGTTAAGATACTTATATGTATACAAGGTTCTCAACATTTTTTATGTAAAAAGTAGAAATTTGTTGGGAAAGTAAGGAATTCAAAGTTAAATTAAGAAATTTCAGAAATGTTTTTGTACCAAAGCCAGCTAATACGTATTTTACCAAGTCCTACAGTTTTCTTGCACCAAGACTATACGATAAATTACCTGTTTACATTAAAGAATGTAATAGTATACATATTTTTCTAAAAATGCTGAGGATGTGGTTATTTACTATACAGAACATTGAAGAGCTGCTATTTCACATTGATGTCTGATACATGACTGTTGCTGGAACTTGCTAGTATTTACGAGGATTTTGTTTGTTTTATTTTACTGTTTTTTCATTGCGTGTTATTTTAGTAGGTTTTTTGTTTTTATACTTTTAATAATATGGTTGTTTCTGTAGGGAATATTTGTATTATTGTAAAAAGGCTCTCAGATTGTATATGATGAATATTTACTTTTTTATCTTACTGTTGTTACAATTTAGATAGTTTGGAAGAGTTGTAATTTAATTTTATGATTTATTTAGTTAATTGTGATTATTACTTGTATACTTTTATGTTAGTAATAAACAATTTTTGTTGTTGTTAAACAGCTGCCATTTAGATTTTATTAGTTGTTAAGTGCCAATAAAGCCTCCGAACAGGCTAAACGCCTTGGAGGAATAATTATTTCTCTGTTACATCTAGAAAGGTCAGACTTGGCATCTTAAAATGAATTTAACTGTAATTGTGATATTTGTACCTTTTGTATTTGTATCTATGAGCAAAAATGTAATGAACTGTAATTGGAGGAATAAATTCTTTCTTTCTTCTTCTTTCTTCAAATAACTTGTTGGCCTTCAATAAATCTTTGCATGAATCGAGTTTTGGGACTTTAAATATAACCCTAAGAGCCTTTTTTTGCAATCGAAATACCGCCTTTGATCGAGACGTTTCTGACCCCCATATTGCAACAGCATATGTCATGTATGGATGGATGATTCCATAGTAAGCTGTAAAAAGCAGAAAGGGAGAATCAAAATCTCTAAGTCTTCTGAGAATAAAAATTCCTTGGCTTAAATTTCTGCAGACAAGATGAATATGTGATTCAAAGGTTAACTTTGAGTCAACTATCACTCAAAGCCTCAAGCTTTTTGGTTGCCTCGGTTTCGGACTCAACCAACTCATTGCCCAGACAAATACTAAGTGGAACGTCATTGGATGGTCTCTAATACTAAAATCTAGGAGAGCAGTCTTGGAAATATTAGCTGACAAAGCATTTCGATCAAGCCAATCAAGCAAGAGATTCTACTGCCCCTGTCATTCTACTGCCCCTCTAGCCGTACCGAGGATTTTTATTGCCCAATGTTGGGTGACCTCGGCTTCGTTCCCAGCTGCGGACCGCGGGGAGGTGGGGCCCAGAGAGAGATTTAGTGTGCGCCAGATATATACATATACAGTATATTAAATTTTCAAATGGGTTCTCTCGACTCTCTCAAATCTCTCTCTGGCCGCAGCCGCGCGGCGCGACCCGAGACTCTTCCGAAACGACATCTTTCGCGACGTCCCAAAGTCGCGACATCTTTGACAACGACTGACAACAATGGACGCGGCATGACGCTTAAAACGGCGACTGAAGAAACACATTACGACGGACGACGATTTCACAACCCACATAACAACATCCGACGACATCTACGTAGTTTAAAAAGCGCGAAGTTTATCGCGCGCATATAACAACGACGGACGACGACTTAGCGGCGCACATAACAAAATCCGACGACGACGACGAAGTGTACGACACCCAACGTCAAAAGGTGACCAACACGACACATAATTAAGTCGGATGATGCCTCTACGATTTCTTAAAACGCACATAACGGTGCTGAACGACGACAACATCTGACGATGACTGCACGATGCATATAACATATCCGACGACGGTAATGAAGTGTATGACGACGTCCGACGACCAACGCGACGGATATAACGATGGACGACGCCACGACGACGTGTTAGACGCACATGACGATTACGGACAACTAACTACGGTGATGATACACATAACAACAATCGGACAACGAATACGTGACATATAACAATATCCGGACAACGAATAGGTGACACACATAAAAACATCCGGATAACGACTTCGTGACATAATAATAACATCCGAATGACTATTGCGTGTCATCGAACAACGAAGTTTAAAATCACATTAAACAACCAACGACGACCTACGCGACCCATATAAAACGACAGACGACGACGCGACGACATGTCGAAACGCACATGACGACGAACTATGACTGACTTGACGCATATGACAACATCAGGACGACGACCGACTACGCGACGCACATAAACATGAGCTGTGTAAATTAAACTAAGTATAACTAACTACACTTTGTCAGCAAAATAAATTAAGGCCCAATTGTAAAAAAATAATGACACTAAAAATATTTTTAGGCCCTCATTACCAAACATTATAAAATATTTCAAAAATAATCTGTTGTTGATGGAGTAAGTTCCTAACTTTCTTCACTTGAACCTGAACAAACGCCATGCTGTAACGAGTACATGAAATGAACCAAGTTTGTTTGTCTTTGATTTTTGCATGTTTTGATTTACAACTTATATGGTACAAAAGTGAATAAAAACTATTGTAATGTGGGCCTTTTACATAATTAATTATATTGACAACAAAACAACTTAAAGTGGAGACTATAGAGGGTCTTGATTGTTAATAAAATAAAAATAGCACCTAAATATAAACATATGTGGTAGAAATATAAAATGTGCCTTGTTTATTACTTAATAATATTTAAAAAAAAACAAATCAAATGAAAAAATTCAGGAATCTCACCTTGAAGTTTGTAAAATGTTAACAGCCCAAGACGACTACCATGTGGCGAAAGTGCTCATCCCTCTGCTTGCAATCTCCGGAAGAAAAACTTGGAATAACAATCCCAACTTATTAACGGTAATTCTGCTTTCGACGCTTTGCAATCAGCCGCAAGCGAAGCATGAGCGAATCTTTCACACGATTACATTTAATGTTATAGAATAAATTATAAAAATGTTCACACAAACTCACATGCTGTTCAGGTCAAAGCAGATTTCCATTTGTATATTAGACTCACTTCCAATTTTGCTCGTGGCACAATCGTTCTGTGTATCTAACACAACTTGTGCTAGATAACTCAAAAGGTTCACGAAGGAAACCTTCAGCCAACAGAAGGGGATATGTTTATTTTTATGCCTCATCAAGATTATGTTATTAAGGTAGCAAGATTATGTTATTAAGTTGTTGAAGTAAGACACTTATTTTACACCCTTGAAAAGTTTTAAATAATCCTAAAAGGGCTAAATTGCTGTCCTTTTAACTGTCTCAAAACTGAAACATATTATTAAAAATTTGTGAAAACTAAACATTTATTTTTAAAAAGTTTTGGTATTATTGGTATTTGATCCCTATGGATAAGTTTACCACGCTTAGTGGGTTGACGAATCAGTGAGCGTTTTATTAATTTAAATCTTGGTCATTACTGTTGCCAATGTCTGGTTTTCTAAAAATTAAGAGGACTTTGTTGAACAAAAGCTTAAAAGGTTTAAAGATCTAAATATTTTATTATATGATATATAAATAATATAATACATACAACAGAAAGGTACACTGAGAAAAAAGTCTAGTGGTAGACTACAGAAATAAAGAGGGAACCTCATTAAATCTTGTGCTTACCTTGCCGGATGCCATTCTTGTGGCTGCCACCAGCCTTGGCTAGTGTAAGGACTCCAGCCACATCTTGTGTGCGCCACAAGCCATCTTTGGCTGTAATTGTGATGTCATAACTTAATGACGTCACTACTATATCCTTAATTCTTGAGGTAACAAGCATACTGGACTGGTGTGTGTTCCACTCTGACTAGTTATAGACTCAGTACTGTCTAGTGTCAGACCCCAGCCAGCCAGCAGCTACCTCTCTTTGCGTCTGGTGTCGTTCCAACCTGGATAGTTGCAGCCCCATTACTGTCTAGTGCCAGACCCCAGCAAGCTAGTAGCCACCTCTATTTGTGTCTGGTGTCGTTCTACCCTGGATAGTTGCAGCTCCAGTACTATCTAGTGCCAGACCCCAGCAAGCTAGTGGCTACCTCTCTTTGAGTATGGTGTCGTTCCACCCTGGGTAGTTACAGCCCCATTACTGTCTAGTGCCAGACCCCAGATAGCTAGGGGCCACCTCTCTATGTGTCTGGTGTCGTTCCACCCTGGATAGTTGCAGCCCCATTACTGTCTAGTGCCAGACCCCAGCAAGCTATTGGCCACCTCTCTTTGTATCTGGTGTCGTTCCACCCTGGATGGTTGCAGACCCATTACTGTCTAGTGCCAGACCCCAGCAAGCTAGTGGCCACCTCTCTTTACGTCTGGTGTGCGTTCCACCCGTGATAGTTGTAGCCCCAGTACTGACTAGTTCCAGACCCCAGCTAGCTAGTGACCTCTTCTCGTGTTGTCAGCAGGTTGGTTCCATTGATTAAAATTGATTTAGCCCACAAATCGGCCACAGATGTAGGACTTAGAATCACACTCCCCCCTAATGCTCCAGTATCAACCTTTCTGTTTAAGCCAGTTTTGATTTTATTCTTAATCCAATGATTAATTTTTTCCCAAAATTTCTGCTAGTTTAATTATGTTTATACCAAAAGCGTCATAATTGTGTTAATGAGTTACTGTTACGTTAAAAAAACCGGCTTGTTTGAAATGCTAAATAAGACATAGAATCAAGGGGCGGGTTGTGATTCAAAGAACTGTATCTGAAGTTCGCTCCTGGGCTGATTTATTTTTTACTTTACACAACACACAGAGGCAGAAAGAGGTGGTAGCTGCTAGCAGATCGGATCTGGAACTAGGTAGTGTTATGGCTACAACTATTGTGGCAAAATTCAACATTTCTAAAATAAAAGGTTGATCTCATTAGAAGACTAATTTGATGATATGGGTTTTGGTTCCAAGCTGGCTCTTGCTTTTAATATAATGATTATAGACATATACCACAAGACTTATTTTCATTTTGATTGTTTCAAGTTAAGTGAACATTAAATTTAGCAAATTTTCAGCTTTTTAAAAATACTCAATTCAGCTTCGAAGATAATTACAACAGATTATCTGATATATTATATAATTTAATAATCAACCAAACATTATAAAAATATAAACATTTGAGAAGTTAAATTGTGAACAAAATAGGACAAGTATGTGTCATTATAAACTTTTACAATTTCTAGTGCAACATTTTGAAGGTTACCAGATGCTTCATTGTTAAAGCTAGTATTTAATAAATAGTATAGTATATGCCAAGATAAAACTGCAATCAAAGACTTATTTAAGTAATGAAAACATTATTAAAACTTTTGTAATTTGGACACTGAATTTCATTTAATATAAATCAATTTTCTATAAACGGTTAATTTGAATGTATAGGCTAAAGAAAATATTTGAGACTCCAATTGTAACAAATTTATTAATTGTAATTAAAACAAGTACAAATCAAGAACATTGAATTAATAATAATGATGGCTGTAATAATAATATTCCCTTAACCATAACTATTACTGACAAAAAATTATATAACTGCTGCAAACATGTTGGTTTCAAGAGGGGGTTCCAATCCTACACAACTATCTGCTCCTCCCTCAAGACTAATTTTAACTTTAAAATTTGGTACACAGCCTCAACTGCTCAGCCAAAGTCTTGATTTATAGCTCATTTGAAAGAAAAAAAACTATTTATCGATTCCAGTTATCAGATTTTTGATGTCGCTTTAGGTTTAAATATAAAATATAAAAATAATGATTAGTTGTATTTTTATAAATTGTATTGGTTGAGATATCAAGGGAAGGATATCACTGGCATATCTGGATAATTTTGTTTAAATTATCCAGATATTAAAAAATATACTATCCTTTAAATATTAATATACTATCGTTTAAATGAGCTAGCTATAAATCTCAAAAATTTTGGTTGAGCGGTTGAGGCTGTATTGGATTTGAAAATTTGGGAGGAGCAGTTACGAATGTGAAGTTTTTCGTGACTGGAACCCTCTCTTAAAAAATACTATACAAAAATATTAACTACAGTATAACAGGCAATTATAGCTACTGTCATCATTAAAATAAAAGTATTATGCTTTAACAAAAGCTGTTACAGTAGGCCCTACTTGCAATATTATCAGCAATAAAATAATTAAGAAAAAATACGATGCAAGAATATTAGGTAACAGTTTTAGACACTACATCCATTAAAATTAAGCTTGAGAAAAACCCTTAACTGTTCTGGCCACAGTAGGCCGACTATTGTAGTACTGACAATTTTATAACTGCTGCTAAAAAGTCATAAATAATCGAAAAGTCACAACTAATCACTACTTTGCTCTGTTTCATATCTTCACAACTCCCTACCATAATTATAAAAGGCTGAAGTGTGGGACCATACCGTACATATTTCCGTTTTATCTCCTGCACCGCAGCCAAAATGTCTGTTTCACTTGGAAGAAATGAATTTCCTGTTTCGAAGGCTTGTTCAGTCCTTTTCCATGTATCTTGCTAATTTTCCTCGTGTACAGAAGATAGTTAAGTAGAAGCAGGATGGCCACACTTGATTGAGGAGAACTATCCTCTGAAAAAAGGGCAGACATACCTTTAATAATATTTATATACCAACATAATAGCAACATGTTTTTTTTGTAATGCACCATAATAGTTTTGTAAGACTGGTTGGGTGCCCCATCAGAGGTCTGAGGGAGGTTATTGAAGATGGAAAAGCACCCTGCATTATAATTTTAAAATGTTGTAAAAATTGTTAATAGCCCACCGAAAATATGTCATCAAATTATTATTTTTTTAACTATAGGGCTTACTGTTTTTTTCTTTACAGTTTTATTTATAAATCTGAAAAATTCCATTAAAAATTATACCGGGTGTCCCATAATAACCCCCCCCCCCCATCTTTTTCCTATATTTTTCAAATATCAATCCCTCACCACCCCCAAACATTGTTGGGTAGTTAATACTTCATTTTGAGTAGGTACCCAATTACGGCCGCCATCTTGGATCCGCCATATTGGATCCAAAATATATTTTTCAAATGTAAAAGTGGAGTTGTGACCCATCATTTTACGCTAGATTTTTTCACTAATTACAATGCCGCAATCCGTTTTTTAATATCTCGATTGGTTCTTAAGATATGATTACTTTAAATTTTATTAATACTAAAAATTTATTTATTTTCAACTAATTTAAGCATTACAAATTGATAAAATAGGCTAATTTTTAGTGTTTGAGAAATTTTAAAAAAATGTTTATTAGAAATTTATTAATATCTTGAAAACTAAACATGATAATTAAAAACGGGTTGCGGCATTGAAAAAAAATCTAGATTGAACTGATGGGTCACAACACCATATTCATATTTGAAATAACTTACCTCATTTCAAAATGGCGGATCCAAGATGGAGGCCAAAACATTTACATAGGAGAAAGTTAAGTGGAAATAATTCAACAATGACTGGTGGTGGTTATTCGTCACTATCTAGCATTATTTTGTGGTTATGGCCTATTTGATGAATTTTTAATTTTTAATGTTTAAATTGGTTGAAAATAAATAAATTTAAAGTATTCATATCATGAGAACCAATTGAGATATTAAAAAACGAATTGCGGAATTGTAATCAGTGAAAGAATCTAGCTTGAAATAATGGGTCACAACACCACTTTTACATTTGAAAAAAATATTTTTGATCCAATATGGCGGATCCAAGATGCCGGCCAAAAATTGGGTACCTAATCAGAATGAAGTATTAACCACCCAACAATGTTTGGGGGTTGTGTGGGATTGACATTTGAAAAATATAGGAAAAAGGTGGGGGGAGTATTATAGGACACCCGGTATATTACATTGGGGAAATGTTACATTTATTAAATAATAATATATGTAATAAAGGCAATTTTGATAAAAAAGTAACAACAAATTAAATGTGTGACATCTACAATTTTAAATTTTTCAAAACAAATACATTAAATGCCGTTTGATTAATGATTCTTCAATTACTTTGAAAAACGTAGTGTCTTTTTGCTTGTAAAAAAACAATTTTACACGTTGAAAACCCAGAGTAAACGCCCTCCCAATGTTGTTAGATTTAGCTAATCCCAAATTTATAATTTTAAATTTTTAGTCGAAATTGTCATTAATAATAACTTTATATTAAGTCAATGTTATATTATTACCTGATGAAATGATTTTAAGATGTTTTATTGCCTGTTTCCTGTCGTTATCCCTAGTTTGTTGTTCCTTGGTATTTGCTATAGTCAGGATTTTATTCCTGTACGCTGTGATATTGTTTGAAAGACTTCTCTTTTTCGGGATGGAGATGGTCAAAATCTTGAAAAAACTGGAAACAAACAAAGTTTATTTAAAAAGAGTTATTTAGCTGTTTATAGAAAATTCTATGTACTCTTGAAAGGAGAATTTATTATTAATGGAGTTTAAGTGAAAAAAATAATAAGGTTCGAACCATAAACTTTGGCCAGAATTTTCTCCCCATTATTATAATCCTATAAGCCTATTTTCTGAAAAATCACAAATATTATTTATTTTTCTCATTAATTAAATGACATTACGTTTGCCAGTATATGCTGTTATGTCATTACAAAGGGGGGGGGACAAAGGGGGCAGATTGCCCCGGACCATAAAAAAACGGGACCACATTTTCAGCTGAGTATTTTTAATTTCTTTCATCATAATAATTAATTATTTAAATATATTTCAAAAAACCGTCTATATTTTTGATTGCAAACAAAGAAAGTCAAGTTGGATGTCGACTGATAGCGCCACGGTTCCGAAAATTCAACCCTTGATTAGTGTACTCAAATAAATTACATTATTTTATAGGCCTATTTTGTGCAATTCTAAGACACATTGGCAAATACATGTAGAAATACCTTTAAATTGAAACCTCAAATATTAAACTCCTTCCAGCCGTTCTTGAGTTATGACTATGAAAAGAAATTCTCTCGCCTTAGGGGTATTCCTAGCCTACAAGTTTTTTCAAACTCCGTAAGGTCTTAACTTGGGTACAAGTATGTGGGAGTTAACACGATGGTCCGAAATGGCTATTTATTTTATAATTTATCTATCACTGGAGACATATTAAGTTACTTAGTTCAAATAATATGGTTTTATCAAGTGACGTATATTAACTTCACTTAACAAATGGTGGTATTTAAATCAATCATGTTGTCTAAAAAAAAACACAAAGAATTAATTTGAGGAAATATTGAAAATCATTTCAAATTTCAGTCGCCTACTCGGTTTAGTTTATTTAATGTGAAGATCCAGATTCGAACACATTAACAAATGAACAGTACTGACATGATAAAAGTTAAAAATCCTTTTGAAAACAAAGTAAACATCAATATATAATTTCAACCACTTCTCTGCTAGGCATCTCTACGCTGGCAAGTGCCACTGTCAGTCGTCAGTGCTGCCAGCATAAAAGTACCATTAAAATCCAAAATTATCTTCAAATTATTTTTAAAATTCACCATTCTCATTAATGTCCTTCGTACATTGTAAATGACTTTACAAAGTTATTTCAAAATTACCCTTTGTTATTTGGGAATGACTTTATAAAATTAATTCGAAATTATGTCAATGAATACAAGACAAACATTTACGGCTGGCAGAAACCATATTTTGTTTGATGTACTATGTTGAAACGTCAAAACAAATTTAATAATCCTGAATAACAGTAAAAATTACACCCACAATAGAACTTAAAACATTGTGGGCATACCAAACAACATTTGTATCAAACCACAAAAATGTAAAAGTACGATAATCGTACGTTGGAACACACTACATTAACACTTGACTTTATCGTTATGTCCCCATAACCCTGAAATTTTACCAAGCCCGCAAATATAATTGAACGATTTAACTGAGGAAGTATTTTTCAAATCGGCTAAATTTATAGGGCCTTTAATCAATGGGTAGATATGTGATCTCATGACATTTTATTATGACATTATTGACTAAACAATACGGTAACTTGTATTGCCATAAAACTCAAACTCACCGGTAAAATTCTGTTGTAAGACGTGGAGGTCCCAATTCTGCAGGAAGCGTGAAGTTTCTTCACCCATTATTCACAAAGGAAACAAAGAAACAAGTTACTATAATAAACACTGTCCAACCAGTTACACCAACAACTCACTCAGGACTGCATGGGTCGAAGATTAGGGGCATGACGCTGTCATCAGTGTGATTGCGCATGCGCGGACACCTGTCAGGCACAGGGACGGTTAGAGCCCACCCTCTGGTTGGCTGGGGTACGCTGCAAACCCCAGCCTTGGAAGTGCGTCGCGTCTATACGCTAGGGTCCCTCACAAACATTTTGTTTTTTGCCACATGACATTCTATATGTGACTCCCACAATGCGCGCCTGGTTTTAGGCAGAGGAATACAAAATATCTGGGGCATTGAACGAGCACTAGTACGGGCTGGGGCTAAGTGTGACGTCACTGATTTCATCACACTAGCATTGCTAGTGTCCGCAACATTTGTTTATTGTTAACGCCTAGATTCTAGTCTGGACTGTTTTAACATTACACTGCTAGGAACGGACCAAAGCCAAATTGGAGATGTAATGTGTGTGACACCAGACCACATTGGTTTGCCGCATGCCGCTGGTTGTAGCGCCAAGAATCATGCGAAATCAACATTTACTCGCAATCTGGAGCTCTGATTTTTCTCAGTGTAAATTATAGATTATAAGTTAGTTCATTATTAGGCATATCCTAAAAAAAAAATTAAAAAGAGGCCACCACCCTCTTTAAAAAAATCCTAGGCAGCATAAAATTGTGGGGATAAAAAAATAAATACCTGGTTTTTTCAGTAACGATATGCGTCAATGACCAACTGTTAAAGGTTTGAAGCTGACAATGAGCTGTCCTTTCTAGTTGTTTAGTCAAATAAATATTTTTTATGAGCTTGTTTACACTGTGCTGATCTTTTCTCTGGGTAACGCGGACAATCAACAACAAACAAACCCCGCATCGTATAAAAGTAAACAAGAATATTCCAAAACCTAAATCAACAACATATCGGACATTAAACGACAAACCATCAGGTTGTATACCTTCCCTGCTGCAAGAACACAACCCACAACCAAAATCACCAAGAAATCAGACAATCGATAATAAACCAATAGCACAATATTTGAATCTGAAATAACAAAATAATCTGAATGTAAATCTCTAAACAAGAGGACAATCCAAAACTATAACCAACAACAGAGAGGACAATCAACATCAAACCAACAGCATATGGTATATTTCTCAACAAGAATACAATAAAAAACCCAAAGCAACAACAACGAGGACTTTCAACAAAAAGCCAACACCAGAGTAAATTACTCTCAACAAGAACGCAGCCCAAAACCTAAATCAACAACAAAACAGACAACCACCAATAAAACAATACTAGATAGTATATCCCTCATCAAGAATATAACCCAAAACCTAAAGAACCAACAGCAGACAATCAACTACAAACTGTGCCTACTTTGAAGACTCCCTGAACAAGAATAAGTGAGTAAGACATTTAACAGCAGCATAATAAATTTCTAACTTCTTCACTTGAAACTAAACAAACACCATCCATTTGCAATAATCCGAACAACTCAATGAACAAACATCAGCAACGCCAACAACTCAGAATTTGATCAGCACGTGTAAAACAAGTCATGTAACAAGGCCATATAATTTAATATTTCTAAGCCAAATTAATTGACGTACCCTTAATTTTAATGTATTAATATAGTAACATAAAAAAAATTGTAACTGGTTCATTGTCATTAAACGTTAAAACACCCTAGCAGCGAATCATATTAAAAATATTTGTTTTGTTTTTATTGTAATATATTCGCCCTGTCCAAATATTATAATGTAATTTCAATCAAGAATAAAAACATTAGTTTGTTGATTTTTTTACGTTTAATTGTTTTTTCTAACTTTATATTTGTTGTTGAAAAACTGTGTCTGTTATAAAAAGAGATCTTAATATTTGGATCTTCGGTTACAGGTATAGACTAATTCAAATAGCATGGCCCAGCCTGTTCATAAGACTAATGCTAATTTTAACATTGGGCTTATGGACGGTTCAGGCCACGTTAACTGACTCGGGCTATTCTGGAAGAATTTGCTCGAGCCTCAGGACTTAACAGTTTAGTATTTAAATATTATTTCTTGTCTCCTCTTGGGAATTTAACATTTTAAGAAACGTGAGTAGAGCCAAATGTAGTTGAGATCCAAATATCTTAGGACATAAAAAACAGTTCACCCACCTTGCGTAGAACTGCGAAGGTCTCGCCAACGTTGCCTAGGTATGAAGGTAGCCTACACCTAATTAATCCCTATATTCCTACACCTACCTACCTATACCTATATACTTACATAATAAACCTGCAAATCCTGAAACGATCAAATAATAAAGGAATTCTTTACTGTATTCAACTAAAATAAACATTTAACATTTCCCTTACTCTATTACTACTAAAAGATAGTTCACGAGCTAATGTTGCCTATATTATTCAAGACACTCACATTATTTCATCTATTTGCTTTCTTCACCTTGCCTATTTCACCTAATTTGCTTCATTTTTTCAACTAAAATAAACATATAATTTAATTCTAACTAACTAATATCTATCTACCTAAACCCATCTAAGAAAAAGTTAGATTTCCCTTTCTAAATCATTAAACAAAAATAACTACAAAAACTAAATAAATAGCCTACATAAAATATTAACCTATTGTTCCTAATAATGTATTTGATTTTAGTTAGCCTTGAACCTATACAAAAGCAATCCTTTACAAAACAACAATGGCTCTCGTCCCCCTTACTTAGGTTGAATAAAATATTATGGCAATATCCGCTCATAATACTAATGTTAATTATTATCATTTGGCTTACGGATCTGGGTCGAGTTATTTGACTCACACTATACAAAACCCACAACTCTGTTCCCTACACAGTGCCTAGCCTATGGTTCTTCATTGGAGTAATTTTCTTCTTTTCTCGTCTAAAGTCACTGTAAAGATTTTATAGCCAGCTAAAATATTTGGTTCTCTGAGAAATCTGCATTGACCTTGAACAGCTAAATAAGACCACTTACCTCAGAGAGGCCTGCCTACCATTTGTAGGGATCCTGGAACAGAGAAAACAACAATGGTTATTATTTAAAAAAATTTCCGAGCAAGAAATAAGATTTAGGGTAAAAATAAGTTAGGTAAATTACAGTTAAGTTTGGATGTATATGCGTAAGCTTGACAAGCAAAGGCTGTATCTCAAAAAGATTAATTTTACAGGAGGGCAAAAATCTGTTAAAAAAATATATTAAGAACTGTTTTTCTTCTCTATTTGTGTTAAGTCAGCTAAATAAAAAGTTATTTTAATAATTCAACTATTTTAACACACTAAAACGTACGTTGCTATGTCAATATTAATTTTACATAAAAAAAATTTTAATCATTTCATATTAAAGTTTACGACCTTTTCTATTCAAAATATAATTTTTAGCGAATTTCCTCTATAGGGAAGAAGCTGTTACCGTAGTACTCATGGTAAGACCTAAGCTCGAGGCCATGATAACTTTTCGTTTTGGGGCCCCCAGAAGCAAAAACCACTATTCGTTCATTTTCATATTTATATGGTAGAGTTATGTGTCTTTAAGCACGATAACTCGCGTAAAAATGGCCTGATTTTAATGAAATTTGGCATGGACGTGTAAAGTAGTAATTATTCGGACAATTTCGTAAACCAGCCCGATAAGACTACCGGAAGGGGGGGGTAAACGGGGGTGAACCCCCCAAAAATGGGGTTTTTGAGTTAATTACAAAGAAAAATAAAAGTAATCCAATATTTTAGCATCATTGAATTCAGCTAAAGGAAACAAACAATTTGGTATTTTTAATCACTGTTCTATGTCCATTGGTTAAGAGATATTGAAAGTGGTAAATACAGTACATTGTCCCAATGTTATCCTTATGGGAAATAAGTAAAATTATATATCTCGCTTATTTCTCAATATATCTTGTTAAAACTTGGTAAATGGCTTCTCCTAGTTCAGATCTACTAAATATTGAATTGAAACTACCCAGTTTTAATATACCCGTAGAAGCAAACCTGCATACTCATTCCCCATGTTATTCTAAAGGAGCTTAAAAAATACATGTCATATCTCACTATGTTGGATTTGAAATATGTTGTTTTGCATTTGAAATTCGCTTAGTATGCAGGTCTGCTGCAACTGGGGTATTTTAGGAGTTGGGTTATATTATTTTTATTCTCAATTAAGTAAGATACATTAAATTTATTTCTGGTTTTGTTTAGCTACTAATTATATATTGTGAATGAATAAATAGTTATTTTTGCATCTAGGAACTAAAGTGCATTTTTTCTCCCTGAGGAAAGCTATTGTGGCCCAATTTGTCAATAATGATTTTTTGACTCAACACATTTTTGACAATATAATTGGTCTACAGTACATGATTTCCGGGTTCCATAAAACGGGACTATAAAATATGTGTGAAAATAGAACTTGGGAAAATTATGTACCTGAAGAGATATTAATTATAGAATAGAATAGAATATTTATTCCCTCAGAACATTATTTCATTACACTATACACAAGCTTTGAAAAAAGGATATATTTAACAAAATCATCTCTTTTAGGTTCATGTATATCATAGTATCTATGTCCTTTGTTCTGTCTCCTAAGTAACTGTCAATTCCAATTCACATGTTTATTAAAAGAAGTGAACTGTCATATGTAAAAACAAAAAAAAAAGATTCTAATGTTTACATTTTAAGAGCAATGTTCAATAAATTTCTTAAAAAAAATAAAGTTTTATTTTATACAAATTTAAGGCATTTTACATCATCACAATGTTGGATACACCGGCATTGTCCATTAATGGTCCTTCGAGCAGCGATTATAACACGACCTAAAGTAAAAGGTATTTAATCATAATTATTCAATTGCATATTTCTTTAAAGTTATACTAAACAATAAAAACAATGTCAAAGGACAATGAATTACAACAGTTGGTAAAGCAAAGAGGTAAAATTAAATCTAAGATAACAAGATGTAAAAACTTCTTTGAAAAATGTGTAGGAAATCAAAATGTGAAAGAACTACAACTTAGACTAAAGAATATAGAAGGATGTTTGGTAGAATTTGATCATGTACAATCTAATATTGAAGATATTGATTGTGAAATGGATCATGAATCTGAAAGGGAGGAGTTTGAGCAACAATTTTTTGAGCTTTGTGCAGAAATAAATGAATTTATCGAACAACACACTTGTTCATCACCACAAAAGGAAGTTGTAACTAATATTATTTCTAATTCAAATAATAGTGCACAGCTCTCAGACTCATCCATTCCAGTTCGATTACCAACAATTAATCTGCCAAGCTTTTCCGGGAAATATGACGAATGGATGCCTTTTTTTGATTCATTTTCAGCCTTAATTGACAAAAATGAAAGTTTAAATGACGTTCAAAAGTTACATTATCTAAAGGCAACACTTACAGGTGATGCAGCAAACGTTATTAAGAATGTAGAGCTAATAGCCTCTAACTACAATGTAGCTTTAAGCTTACTTAAGGAGCAATTTCACAACACTAAGCTTATTGTACAACAACATGTCAAATCACTTTTCGAACTTCCTCATGTGCAAAGGGACAACCCAACAAGCTTAAGACAATTAATAAATTGTACACTAACTCATGTCAGGGCATTAGAAGGATTACATGTACAGGTAACTGAAAATGATCCGTTCATAGTTCACCTTATTACTTCTAAACTTGACACATCCACAAATAAGGATTGGGAATTGTCAACAAAACCAAATGAACTCCCTACATTAAAAGAACTAACAGATTTTCTACAAAAGAGGTGTCAAATATTAGAAAATGTCAATCACAGCAGGGTCAACACTAATTCAATGTCATTTCAACAACACAAACACTCGGTTCATGCCCATAAATCAAACACAAAAACATACGTCTCTGTCAAAGAATCCACATGTCACATATGCGATGGAAAACACCCTGTGTATCAATGTACTGAACTTATTAAAGCGTCTCATGAAGAACGTTTAAACAAACTTTCAGCCGCAAAGCTTTGTTTTAATTGTTTGAAACCAGGACATCGCGTAGAACATTGTAATTCTAGGGGTTGTAGGCATTGTAATAAAAAACACAATACTGCACTTCATTATACTCCATCAGACCCTAGGCTTAAATCGTTACAATCAAAGAAAACATCTGCATTTGATAGTAGGCAAGAAAGTAAGAATGTCACATTACCTTCAAGCACAACCACGACGAGTTTAAGTACAGAATTTAAAGGTGGAGAAGTTTTATTATCTACAGCATTGGTGGATATTATAAGCCCAAATGGCATCAAATACACATGCAGAGCATTCCTAGACAATGGAAGCCAATCTAACTTCATGACAGAGAATCTCTGTCAAAAGTTAAAACTAAACAAAGAATATTCAAATGTACTAGTAACAGGAATCAATGAAGGAACAACCAAAACTACGAAAAAGGTACAAGCATCATTTCAGTCAAGGAACTCTGATTATGGAGCCAAGGCAACATTTTTGGTACTCCCTAAAATAACAGGATTACTTCCAACACAGGCAATCAACACAACTCAATGGAAAATGCCCGAAAATATCATTCTGGCAGATCCTACCTTCAGCAAGCCAAATGAGGTAGATATTTTGCTGGGACAAGAGTTTTTCTTCGATCTTCTGGAAGATGGAAGGATAACAAATCACAACACACCAGTATTTCAAAACACAAAACTAGGCTGGATAGTCGGAGGTAAAGTGGAAATTCAAAAGACATCTGCTGGAACTTCTTGCTATCTAACCACACTGGAAAGACTTGATAAGAATATTCAGGCATTTTGGAAAATTGAGGAAGAACCAATAAGAAAGGCAATAATGACAGCAGAAAACAAACTTTGTGAAGAAATGTATAAGAACTCAGTTCAGAGAGGTAATGATGGACGTTACACTGTCAAAATGCCTCTAAAACAAGATCCAAGCTCTTTAGGCAATTCTAAAGAATTAGCAGCCAAACGATTTCACCAAGTTGAAAAACGTTTCAAACAAAACAATGAAATGTATCAACAATACAAGTCATTTATGCAGGAATACGAAGAACTTGGAACATGGAACATGGAAAAAATTGAAATAAATGATTCAGACAGTGACAATCCTGTGTATTATTTACCACATCATCCAGTTATCAAAGAGTCAAGTTCAACAACAAAACTAAGGGTTGTTTTCGATGCTTCAGCAAAGACTTCAACAGGCATATCTCTAAATGACACATTAATGATTGGTCCAGCTCTTCAAGATGACATATTTTCAATTTTATTACGATTCAGGGTTCATACTTATGTTTTAACAGCAGACATAGAAAAGATGTATCGTCAAATATGGATTCATCCAAGTCAGCGAGACATGCTACGAATCCTCTGGAGAGAAGACACCACAAAACCTGTTCTCACTTACAGACTCAATACAGTGACGTACGGAACAGCAAGTGCACCTTATTTAGCAATCAAAACTCTACAACAACTAGCTCAAGATGAAAAATCGAAGTATCCGCAAGAAGCAAATGCCATAATGAAAGACTTTTATGTTGATGACGTATTGACCGGAACAGATAACATTGAAGAAGCAAGAGTTTTAAGAGATCAACTGGTTGGTATATTGAAATCTGGTGGTTTCAATCTGAGAAAGTTTAATAGCAACAATAACCAACTGCTAGTAGAGCTCCCAGATGACATGGTGGAAAGGAAAATACACAAACTTCCAAATTCCAGTGATGCCACGATAAAGACCTTAGGAGTATTTTGGGATGCAGAATCTGATAAAATAAAGTACAAATACGTGTTATCAACAGATAATAAATCGTCAACAGGTGTAACAAAGCGAACTGTACTTTCAGACATAACAAAACTGTTTGATCCATTAGGAATTATTTCACCGATAATAATAAATGCTAAAATATTTATGCAAGATTTGTGGAAACATGATATTAAATGGGATGATGTACTCCCAGAGCAATTGAATCATAGATGGTTGCAGTTTAAACAAGATTTAACTTTGCTAAGCAATTTCAATGTTTCAAGATGTGTAACAATTGATCAACCCGATCATTTCAAAGGGACTTTTGAACTTCATGGTTTTTCAGATGCGTCTGAAAAGGCATATGGGGCAGCAATTTATTTAAGACACCAAATTAGCAATGGAACTACTAAAACTACTCTTCTCTGTTCAAAATCCAGAGTAGCTCCATTGAAAACATTGTCACTCCCAAGACTTGAACTATGCGGTGCACTTCTCCTGTGCGAATTAATGTCACATGTCAAAACCGCTCTCATGAATAAACAGATTGACAAGATTACGTATTGGACAGA
Source organism: Flexamia atlantica (assembly GCA_035578135.1). Taxonomy (NCBI): domain Eukaryota; kingdom Metazoa; phylum Arthropoda; class Insecta; order Hemiptera; family Cicadellidae; genus Flexamia; species Flexamia atlantica. Next base: position 1,950,879 of record JAQJVK010000032.1, read on the forward strand.
TTCTACAATTGTTTTAGCTTGGTTAAATTCAGAAGCAGCATGCTGGAAAACATTTATTGCTAATCGTGTCGCGAAGATTCAGGAGCTAAGTGATTGTAAAGATTGGAAACACGTACGAAGTGAAGACAATCCCGCAGATCTTGTCTCTCGAGGCATAACAGTTGAAGAAATTATAAGATCTGATCTTTGGAACTCAGGACCACAATGGTTATCCCAAGAACCTTGCAACTGGCCGAGTTATTGCATAACATCTTCAACCGATATTCCAGAAAGAAGAAAATCTACAGTCTCTGGCGCCTCAGTTCAAGTAAATGAAGAATTAACAGATATTGACATTTTATTAAAGAAATATTCAAAGTTACAAAAACTGATTCGTGTCACGGCATATTGTCTGAGGTTTTTAAGAAATTGTAAATCACCAAATTCGAAGATTACGGGACCTCTAACACCCGATGAAGTAAACAATAGCCTAAAACGTTTGATAAAAAGTGAACAGAAACGCTACTTTCCTGAAGAAAGTCAATCATTATCAAACTCACAGCACATTCGTAAGAAAAGCATATTAGCATCACTTCACCCATTCAAGGATAATGAAGGAATCATTCGGGTCGGTGGCAGGTTAAACAACGCAAATATATGCCAAAGTCAAAAACACCAAATTGTTCTGCCAGCTAAGTCCTGTTTGACGCATTTAATAATAGAAAATGAACATGTCCGCAATCTACACGTGGGTCCTCAAACGCTTCTGTCCATCATCAGACAACAGTATTGGCCGATAAATGCTAAGAGCACCATAAGGAAAATCATTCATAAATGCATACCTTGTTTCAAAGCAAACCCAAAGTGCATACAACCTGAAATGGGAAACTTACCTGCACATCGAACAAATTCATCACGACCGTTTGAGATCACAGGAGTTGATTACTGCGGACCGATATATTTACGTTCAAGTCGTCTTCGAAAGTTTTTTCTGCTTAAAGGTTACATTGCAGTCTTTGTTTGCTTTAGCACAAAGGCTATTCATTTGGAATTGGTATCCGACTTGACTACTGACGGTTTTTTGGCAGCTTTCAAGCGGTTTACATCAAGAAGAGGGTTATGTAGTCACATATACTCAGACAATGCAACTAACTTTGTAGGGGCAAGTAACGAAATAAAGGAACTTTACTCCCTTCTTAAAAGTGATGATCATCAGGAACGAGTCATAAATGCTACATCATGTCAAGGTCTCAAATGGCACTTCTCACCACCAAATTCCCCTCACTTTGGCGGACTTTTGGAGTCTGGAGTCAAGTCCGTAAAGCAGCATCTGAGGAGGGTTGTAGGAAACGCCAATCTTACATTTGAAGATATGTACACAGTACTTACAATGATAGAAGCATGTCTAAACTCAAGGCCCCTTACACCTCTTTCATACGATCCAAATGATCCCCTTCCTTTAACACCAGGTCATTTTTTGACTGGACAAGCACTTACAAGTTTACCAGATCCAGACTTAACGTATAAGCAAGAAAATCGTTTATCACAATGGCAACGATTACAACAACTCATGCAACACTTCTGGCGCCGTTGGTCCAGAGAATACCTCTCTCAGTTGCAGCAAAGACAAAAGTGGATTACTTCAACCAATAATATTCAACCAGGTCAAATAGTCATCATCAAAGATGATAATCTGCCACCTCTAAAATGGATGACTGCTATTGTTGAAGATATTCATCCTGGACTTGATGGAAAAATTAGAGTGGCGACAGTGCGCTCCTCAACAGGCACGTTCAAACGAGCTGTGAATCGTTTGTGTGTATTGCCAATTGAACAATGAACTGAACAAAGACAGTTTCCAACATGTAATTGTAAACTAGCTTTTTTATGTTATTTTTGTTGTTGTTCTTTTGAAAGTGATACTTTCAAGGTGGGCGGCATGTTCTGTCTCCTAAGTAACTGTCAATTCCAATTCACATGTTTATTAAAAGAAGTGAACTGTCATATGTAAAAACAAAAAAAAAAGATTCTAATGTTTACATTTTAAGAGCAATGTTCAATAAATTTCTTTAAAAAAATAAAGTTTTATTTTATACAAATTTAAGGCATTTTACATCATCACAATGTTGGATACACCGGCATTGTCCATCCTTAATATGAACACTTACACTGATGTCCCATGCCACTGATCCTTTTACAAACTTATATTAAAAAGAATACCAGTTTACAAAATACATAATTAAACAAAATAAAAACTGAAACAACCACATTCAAATTAAAAGCTATGCTGTCTTAATAAATGTTCCGAGAAAAACAGGGCCTCTTAAGGCTAAGCCTGATTTTGAGGTTCCATCATGAAAAATACACAATTAACACTCAAATATAATTAAATTTTTGAGTTCCTTAATTAAGAAAAAAATTGAGATCCCGCTGTGGATCAATGATAATATTAAGAAAAAACACATGAAAATGTAAAGCAATTGAAATATTCTAAATCTAGCTTCAAATTAATTATTGTGGAATGCATAAAACTACTCTTACACAATACTACTCTGGTACTAGGATCTTCAATTTATACAAAATAAAGAGATGGAAAAATATAATCTTCATTTCAAAATATTTATTAAAATTTCTATATTTTCCACTTTCAAAAGCCAGTTTTTTGGTTTCACCAAAAAATATCCTTATGCTCTTATATTTTTCAATCATACTATACACGTCAGTAATATGCTATCAAAAATGTTCAGCCTTCGTTAAAAATCCCAATTCGAATCTTTGAATAAAATATTATCAGTAGATAAACGGACGGATTTGGGTTTTCCCTGTATTGCAAACCTTATCTTAGAAGTGGTACGAGGGCCTAAGTTTACTGAATTTATTTCGAAATTAATTTACGATTTTTGGTTAACGATAGGGTTAGCTCATAACCTGTAAGGGGCCATTTTGTTAGTTTAACTCCTGTAATAGTTAGATTACATACCGTTGGTTATTAGCTTACATTTAAGCTCTGTAACTGTGCATTAATGCACTTTATAAATAACGAATACAGTTTACGACCACTGGTAGGCTTAATATCCTTTATGTGCAAAAACATTGAAGGTTAACGGACTGTTTCAATAAAAATGGTGAACTTGCAGATAAGCGCTGTGTGAATATAAGTGCCCTCGAGACTTTGGGACTTGTGTTTATTACAAATTCCTAAGTTTACCACAAGTATAGCTAACATAAAAATATGTAACGTTAAAATAACAATTTTTACCAGCGGCAATTAATTCATAAAGTTTATAAAAACACAGGCATAACAACTACACCAGTTGGTACTTTGAACGTATTACTTGCTAAAATGCGAAGATAAACGAAAATAATTTAGATTTACTGCTTATTTTGGGTTTAGAATAGTAATGAGTTCTAAACTCATTTATAATTTAATTTAATAAACGATAAAACAGTAAAACATTGATCAAATCAAACTTAGAACACAAAACTGGTCCCATAACTTAACAAACTATAACTATTAACTTAATTAACATTATTTTCAAAAAAGTAAAGTTGAAAAGAATAGCTGCAAGCACAGGAAAGTAATAAACAGAATATTTCCTTTGTCTACAAATGTGCAACAGCTATGAATACAAAACCGAAGTTTCTGTATTATCAATTCTAATTGGCAATAAGACTAAACACAAGACGAAATCATAGTTCAAATTTACCAGAGGGGGGTTATTGTTTATGAAGTTATTTGACAAATAAATACCCCCGTTGCAGCAGACCTGCATACTCAGCGAATTTCAAATGCAAAACAACTTATTTCAATCCAACATAGCGAGATTTGACATGTTTGTGTAAGCTCAACAAGAATAACGTGGGGAATGAGTATGCAGGTGTGCTGCTACAGGTAAATTAAAACTGGGTGGCTTTAATTCAATATTTAGTAGATCTAGAAGAAGCTATTTACCAAGTTTTATTGAAATATGTTGAGAAATAAGCGAGATAGAGAATTTTACTTATTTCCCATAAGGTTAACATTGGGACAACGTACTGTGTTTACCACTTTCAATATCTCGGTAACCAATGGACATAGAACAGTGTTTCAAAATACTAAATTGTTTGTTTTTTATAGCTGAATTCACGGGGGCCCACAAAAATTCGATATATTTTATTTTTCTATGCAAAAAACTCAAAAAAAACCATTTTTGGTTGGGGTTTATCCCCCTTTACCCCCCTTCCGGTGGTCCGATCGGGCTGGTTCAAGGACTCGTCCAATTGATTATCACTTTACATGTCCGTACCAAATTTCATAAAGATCGGACCATTTTTGCGGCCACTATCGTGCTAACAGACACATAGATATATATATATATATATATATATATATATATATATATATATATATATATTTGAACGAATGGTGTTTTTTTGCTTCTGGGGGCCCCAAAACGAAAAGTTATAGTGGTCCCGAGCTTAGGTCTTACCATGAGACCTATGGTAATAGCTTCTTCCCTATAGGGGAATTCGCTAAAAGAAATTTGATATATGATACCTGACAAATAAAAAGAAATGTAACAAATAAGGGGAAATTATTTAAGTTCAAATATTTTATTGTAATCAAGAAGCAACTAATTTTGAATGAAATTAGTTTTACAGCCTCGCATTAATTAGTTTTGACTTTTCATCCCAAATATAATTTATTTATCATGAAACAATGTTTAACTAAAAAACGTTTGCTATAGAAAAAAGGCATGATTATGCCTAACCCTGTAAACCAACCAATAAATAAATTTCATTACACCCATTATTGCTTTGTTCCCTGATTTGCTCATATATTATTGGTGATAGCAATATTTTTCCATAGAATCATGGCCCATATTTCATCACGAAAGAAAACAAAGGAAGAAAGTTGCGCAATCTTTGAAATAAACTAATTTTTTTAAGATGATTGAATCTATAATGTGTAGGCTTACCTCTGTAACTTTCCTTAAACTCATCACAATCCAAAATAACGTAAAATTATCACTAAAACGACACTAGACACTTCACACCCGCACAATCATCAAGTTGACCCGACCGTTACACATAACTGCTTGGCGATGGACAATAATGGACATGCAGAGAAAAATGTTCTTTCTCTTCTCGCCTATCAGCTGATTCCACGTGTCAACAATAGGTGCATCGCCATCGACCAATAAGCTCGCTCTAATTTGACAATGCATGACGAAAATACTGAAACCAATACTACATAAAATTGTTATTAGTCAAAATAAATATGAAAATAAAACAAAAGCTGACAACTATTTATGATGAACCAAATCAACTGAAATAGTTTATCAGTGAGTTTATTTAATTCAAAACAATTCTATTGATAGTATTTATGATGTTATGTGTACTTTATTTGTACACAGTACACTCTCAAGTATCTTAATTTTATTATGTATTACAGTATACTATATATATGTCAGATACCATACAGAATGTATTTTTATCTACACTTATTTTATACGCTATGGTTTTTTGTGTGATCATTACTCCTCCTTCACTACTGGGCCGATTTTAATACTTTAGGTGTCGTTGGAAAGTGCTTGGCGTGTAGTTTTTCTGGAAATAAAATTTAAGAAGATTATACTAAAGGGAACGGCCGTAGACGCCCTTAAATTTATCCATAATATTTAACATAGGAAAAGAAATTTAAATAAAGCAGCTAAATGGAGTAAACAAAGTTTTTCAGCAAAGCCATGTGTTATTGTTGGAACTGAAAACGCTGAAAATATAAGTTACCGGCAAAGTATGTAATCAGGCATTCTATAGAATGCCTAGGTAATTTATACAATGCCAAAAACTGGCCAGGTAAAGTATGAAATAACGCACATTTTATACTTTGCCTAGTCATTCTACAGAATGCCCGCTGGCTCTTTAGGCAAAGTATGAAAAACAGTGTTTCCATAGTTCGCGGTTCGGGCGAAGTCTCAAGGTCAATGCCTCCCCCCACCCCTCCCGTTGTTCCCTTTTCACGTCTACGCCACCGTAACACTTGTGTTTACCTAACCTAACCTAACCTACCCTAACATAACATAACCTAGCGTAACCTAACCTAACCGTAGGTTATTTTAGGTTAACACATTTTCAACTTACAGAACTTTTATATTGTACATTAATTAATTAATTTCCTTTAAACGGATAATTTGAACTTTCAGCACTTCTATATTGTACAATAAACAATTTCCTAACCATATTTATTCGTTTAATACTTTGCCCGCTTACCTAGTGGACACTCTGTAAAATGCCTAGGCATTGTATACAATGCCTTGTCAAAGTGTTTATATTAATAATAATATTAATCCATTTCACACTTTGCCTAAAAGCATTAGGCAATGTATAGATTGCCTACTCCAAGCCTTCATTCACGAGACTCCAAGCCTTCATTCATGAGTAGAATAAGTGAGCCTTTTTAGATCGAGTGAGCCTTTCTAGTTCGGTTTAAGATTAAATACCCCCGCTGCAGCAGATCTGCATACTCAGCGGATTTCAAATGCATAAAATAGAGACATTTTTGTTACTTCCAAGACTGTAAAATATTTATTTTATAAGAATCTTTTGAAAAAATAAATTATTCACTCTTTTTATAAGTAAATCATTATATTACCAAGGAAGTTAGTTAACTAGATCGTGTTGGCTAAATCAGGATATTCATTACAGAACTACGAGCTGAAAAGGAAATAAAATGATGTTACCGGTAACTCGATATTTCCATCAACAGGTGGTCTGAAACGATACGAATTCCAATTGGAAACGAGTTTGAGTTTTTTATCTCGTCCTGTATCATAATCAGAAAGTGTTTTGTGACCATGTCATAGTTTGTTAACCATCCATCAAATTCAGGGTGTTTTTTTTCAAACGAAACCCATTTTTAAGAATGAATAATGCACATATAAATATGAGATGAGCATTGTTTTGGTTATCTTTGCATTTTTTACAAGCTGTTATTTAAGTTTGATCACATTTATCATGTGTTCAAACAATCCGCCATTGACATTTATACAAAGATGTGTTTTCTCCCTTAAATTTTTTAACACGTTCTGCAAAGTACCTCTTTGAATCTCTTGTATTATATTTGATATGTTTGTTTAGAGGTGCTGAATATCCTGTAAACTGTTTTCGCAGGCCTTACTTTTGATGTAACCCAAAAGAAAATAATATAATGGGGTCAAATCCGTGGACCTTGGGGAGAATAATCATTCTATGGTAAAATAAAGTTTTGGGTAGCGTTAAAAAAAACACTCTGTATATATATTATCGACCGGAATTAAATATTCAGACATTTTGAATTGAGATAACGGGAAAGATAAATATATATATATATATATATATATATATATGCAAAAATATGTATTTGAAAGTGATTAGGACGTAGACACATCTAAACGTTTTAATCGATATAAGAGGGGCGGTTCGCTGGTATACGGGTATGGTAGCAGAATAGGTCAAAGGTTAGCCAAAATGGCCGCCATCAGCTGACCGTAAAACAGGTGACAAATTGAATCAGCTAAGGGAGCATTTTTTTATGTAATTAGATCTCTAATGCTTTCTTTCATTACATGATGTATTCATGGTAACTTCGTTACCTGAAATGAAACGAAGACTTCAAATAGCTACACAGGTAAGTCTTAAAAATGGGATTAAATTAGGCTAGATAAATTATAACTGGGTTAGGTTTTTTTGAAAAGGGAAAAACATTAACTCAAAAATACTAAATAGTTTGATTAGATTATACACCTAAAACATTTATGATTTAGAAAAATTAATAGAAAATGTTAACATTAAAGCAGGAGATACGAGCTGAATCAAATATTTAAAACAGTTAAATAATATAATATATAAAAATTTAATAGTTAAGACCTTTTGGGTCTTACCTAAAGTGGCAGTAAACCAAGGCAACTTAAACGAAACGAAGTAAATTGAGGAAAAACGTCCTAATCACTTTCAAAAACATATTTTGGTATATCTATATATATATATATATACAGACTTTACAGAGTAAAAATCAATACTTCTTGTGTTTTTTAAATGGGATACTTTTCGGTGAAAAACTGATGAAATGTGTGAGGAGTCGGTGTATGCCTTAACCAAGCAAGGGGGTGTTAAGCTCTTTAACGTGTTGAGATTTATGCTGGTAAAATGGAGTTGAAATTTTTGGAAACATCTATAATCAAAGTCTTAATTTACAATTGTCTAACTCGAAGCAATGATAGTCACTAAACAAGGATATTCCTTCAGAGCACTATTTTCCTTATTATAATAAAAATTCATCAAATTAATTCATTATTGTGTTTTTTATTAATAATGGAAAACATCCCCAATTTGTTAACTGAGCAATTTTGTCTCGTATTTTTAGTTTCAAATTTTTTAAATACCTTAACGCACTCTGTATGTTTGCAATCTGTTCTTTCCATAAATTAATAATTTACAAAAACATAACTAGCTCCTTAAACAGCAAGTGGTTACGACCGTTTTAGCATCAACTCGTGTCATCATCAGACATAATATCCGCCGAACAGTTTCGGAGAATCATCAAATTAGTAGTGTATGCAACGATTGTATTATGAATGTCTTTAAGCCAAGAGTGAGATGTAAGTTAGAACACGAGCGAAGAGAGTGTTCTACATATCTCACGAGTGGCTTAAAGGCATAATACAATCGTTGCATACACTACTTTATCTACGACCAACAATATACGACCACATTTTCCCCGAAGTTAAACAAAACTAATGACTTTTACTAATGATGGAATAGGTCAACTCAAATTTGAGGTTAGGCACACAAGTAGACTTAACCATGAATCGTTGTGGAACAATCAGCTGATGGGGTAAGTCAACTCATACATGAATCGTAATGCAACAATCAGCTGATGTGCGAATTGCGCGTAATTGTCATTATGACACTACTTTCGTCAATGCCGCGCTCTCATTGGTCTAGAACCTGTATCATAAAGTGACACCAGTTGCATGAAGTTAACTTTATGCAACGGGTTTGTATTTGGTTTAATAATGGACCTCATTATGACATTAGTTGTAACATCGTTATTTTGTGATTATTGGAATGGTCGTAGATAAAGTAAATTTCCACACACGAAACGCACATTTTACGAACAATTTACAAAATAAAAAGCAGATCTATTCACTCGACACTACCGGGCCTGAGCTAGTAGCAGACTGCCAAATTTGTTGGATTTTACCTCTGATTTAGGTTTTGAAATTTCTAAATATCCTATCACACTCAATAAGTTTTGAATCTGTTCGCTCCACTTTGATGTAGACACGGCCGTAACCACTCGGACAATTGTGAGTTGTTGACAAAGGTAATTATTTGTGGTACGAGTTTCATATCCGATCTTCTGCCTTTACAGGTTATGTTTATACTATTTATTGTTTATACGTTGTGTCTAGGTTTAGAATCTGAACTTCTCAATGTGATTTAATATGGGCAAAGATCAGTTTTGTTTTTGGTACTCAGTTTAGGTTTCGTTAATTCGATATAAACTATCAACCTATCGTGTTTAACTCAATCGATGTGTACTGTTTCAACAATCGTCGTAATGAAGAAACATCGATAACAAACTATAACCGAAACCATTGTCAATTTTATCATTCGATTCTCCTATACGAACAATAAAACACTCCAAACGTAAATATAACAAAACAGAATTAAATTAAACATATGGAGCTGGCCGAAAACTAAATTAAAACGTTACTAATTCAACTAACTTAACAACTTACCTTATTTCTCATCACCCACCATCTTGTACTAAAATACCATTGCTAAATATATTTTCATAGAGTAACGAAACAATCAATTTGAAATGCAATGAAATCTGATGTCAAGTTCTATCCAACAAACAATACATCGAATTTTGACTATCGGTAGATCGTTCAAAATTGTTTTCTTAGATATCAGATGTTAAATCGTCTGCTATAGGAACGAACGGCAAAAGATCAGATATGAAACTCGTACCTTATTTGTTAATAATGTGATGAATCATAAAGCAGTTCAGTAGTTAACACTGATTTTAAAATGCTAATTTAAACGCTATTTTCCTCTGATTTCCAACTGATATCACCTCAATTATAAAATTCTTCAGCTACAACTTTCATCTCTCTCAATCTCCCATCACTTTCTAAGACTTAATTACAGTTTCTTCGCCACTCGTAATCTCACCTCGGAGCTTCGAGTCCAATATCAACTATTCTTTGTCCAACTTGGTGTTTCTTAATACCAGTTAAGTCATTGGTGGAGAGTTAATTAACTCTGGTAACACTTTATTTCAAAGATCTTCCCACGAGTAATTTTATGTATTATTGTTGTTTTATGTATGATTGCCGAACAAAATTATGGATGTAATTTTTTATGTTAAATTTTTATTTTCTGTGCAACCGTCATAATATGTATTTATGAGGAACAAATATTCGAAATACAACATTGTAAACTGTTTATAAATCGTTAAATATCTTGCAGTTGGGAAGATTGTGGGAATACCGTTACCTTTCGCCACATGATACTACTATTAGGATCCGCCACTATCTAAAAACTAATGTTATATTTTAATTTGTTCATCTTATTTTGATCCAGCAATTCATTCTGAACATGTATCTGTATATTTATACCAATTTGGCCATGTAACGTGAAAATTTAAATGAAAACTTGAACAAAAGAGATGCAATTTCGCGTATTTTTCTATACATTGTTGTTTATTAGTATTCAAATCAAATCTAATCAGATCAAATCTTTATTGCCGGATGACATTTTTACAAATGAATAGCATAAGTCAGCTATTCAATTACATGTATAGCAAATAAATTGTTTATTTATTGCTGTCGCTCACGCACGCAAACTCGCAACAATAAATAACCATCCACAATCATTCACACAGGGACTCTCCCCCCGCTTAATTTAATGACCGATGAATTCCCCCACCTAGTAACATGCGGAAGCCACAAGGTAGCCTTTCAATCGAGACTTAAATGTGGACAAATTAAGTTCAGACCTCAGGTATTCAGGAAATGCGTAAGATAATAATGTAAAATAATATACACGGTGAGTTCTGAATGTCCCCACACACATTATTTCACACTTGATGAAATATCAATCCAAGACCAAACGAAAACATTGTTGAGTAGTTAGTACTTAATTTACGACCATTATCTTAGATCCGAAAAACATACTGAAAAACATATATTTTTCAAAGTTAAAGATATAGTTCAGGAAACTAAAAGGTGTAGAGGGAATTTTTTGGAACACCCTTTTTGACTTTGCAGCTTTGTTTGGACTAGTTAGGAGGTGAACATATCAAAAGTCCCCCTCCGTAGCTTTTGAGCGGGGGGAGGGAAGGGGGTCTAAAGGTACAATTTTTTGGGTTTTCCTAAATGTCTTTAAAACTATCAACTTATAGTATTCCATATTAAATTTAAAAATTAAAGAAAATTAATTTTTCTGTAAAACATGTGTATAATATGTCTACTTAGGTGCAACCATTTACAAGGTAAGCACTAATTATTCATATTAAAAAAATATCCCTTCCATAAGAAATACATGTAAATTTGTGGGTAACATAGGTGCCCGATTGGGCAACGCTTTTTTCACCTAAAGGAAAATGAACAGCATTCAGGAAATATTTACAAAGATTTCCAGTAATTTGACACCTCAATAATAAAAGTTGGTCTAAAATAAAGGGGTTGGCGAGCTCACAAAAACGTTATCTTTCAAGAAATTATTTCAATCTGTTGTAATTTCTTGAGAAATAAAGTTTTTTGTGAGCTCGCCAACACCTTTATTTTAGACCAATTTTTATGATTCAGGTGTCAAATTACTGGAAATTTCGTCAATATTCCCTGAACGCTGTTCATTTTCCTATAGGTGAAAAAAGCGTTGCCCCATTGGGCATGTATGTTTCCCACAAATTTACATGTATTTCTTATGGAATGGATATTTTTATAATATTACTAAAATTAGTGCTTACCTTTCAAACGGTTGGACCAAAGTAGACATATTACATATTTTTCTTACTGAAAATTTAATTTTCTTTAATTTTAAAATTTAACAGGGAATACTAAAAGTTGATAGTTTTAAAGATTTTTAGGAAAACCCAAAAAATGGTACCTTTAGACCCCCCTCCCACCCCCGCTCAAGGGCTTCTGACGGGGACTTTTGATATGTTCACCTCCTAACTAGTCCAAACAAAGCTGCAAAGTCAAAAATTGTGTTTCATGCAATTCCCTCTATACCTGTTTTTGAGCTTTCGTTTCCTGGACTAGTAGTGCTCTGACCCATGATTTTTCAAACTATATCTGTCGTAGCCACATGCTGTAATTGGGCACTTCATGAAGTGTCCAGCGCTAACCGGGCACTTCATGAAGTGCCCAGCTCGCCTGGGCATATAGTGTAATTGAATGGTTTCATTAAAAATTACAGTACGTGACCAACAAAACTGGGCACTTCATGAAGTGACCAACGCTCGGTGGGCACATGCTGTAATTATTTCTTTTACACTAAGTGTCCAGTTCAGATGCTGGACGCTTGATGTAAGCACGTAACACTGCTGTTTATGTTGCTGTTGGTAGTATCCGATGTATTATTTTCAATAATACAAAATGCAATTATTTAAAAATAATTTTGTAACACATTAAGAATAAGATTGTCTTCCACTAAACCAGACGATAATTCTTGCCTGTATGTTTTATCGTGGTTTCTTCTATGTTTTCTAAATTAGTCTGGCTACACATAATTATTAAAATTATTATTATTGAAACAACAAACGGTTGTTTAAATAATAATATTAATAGTGATGCGTAGCCAAAAATATCTCAGAAAACACAAACCAGACAATTCAGTCAATTTAAATGTTATGCTTTAATAAAATAAAATACATGAAACACTTAACCTATTACATTTTATATGTAACATTACACGTAAATATTAACATCAACCTAATTTTTCATGTTTTAATTTATTAACTTCTTACTCAGTCACCCTTTATAAACTTATAATACAGTTTTTGTTTAGCATGGTAAAACAAATTTTTACAAAAAGTCATAAGAGTCTTTGAAAAAATAATAAAAACAATTCTTTAGTTTCTTATTGTTATATAAATTGAAAACATTTAATTTATATAAAATTTCACTATTTAGTTTTTTTGCAATTTTACAGCATTAACATTGACGACAATGTAGATTTAAGTTTTTTTTATGTCAGTATGAATGAATTAACATATAACATCATTACATCAAGCCTTTTCTATGTAATTATTTTTATTTGTTTATAGAATATTAAAAAAACGTGTGTCCTGTTTACTTGAAAGCTTTTCAAAAATATGCCTTTTATTATATTGCTACTGACATAAGTAGCTTAAAAATCTAAGTTTATATTATTAACTCAAATATTTGGAAATTAATATGAAGAATTGTCTAAAGAAATAACCTATGAATGTTAAACGTTTTTCAAAAGTTAGCGGTTACTAGAAAATACTAGCGTTTCGGTTTTACTTATTATTAATCTTTTTGATAGCGCATTACCTATAATGTAGAATAGAATATCATTATTTGTCTTTATTCACATGTACATTGTGTAATGGACATCGTCTGAACAAATAGATTATTTTTATATGCAATAATATCTATATACTTAATACGATAAGGTTTTTTTTCTGTTAGATCCCTTTTTCAGGCGTCCTACTGAACTGATTTTCACGATTGAGGTGTCATTTTAAAGCTTATAATGTAGCGCACCTGCGACAGATAGTTAAAATAGGCATTTCTTTTTCGGCTTCGACCCCCAAGCCTTTGATTTATTTTTAGAGGGCGCTTTCAACGCTCAAGCGCTGAACAACTTGCGTTAAAACGGTTTTAAAATGTGATTTTAATTTAACAGCTGATTACCTTCAGATGGATTTTTAACCTATATAAGTCAGATTGTAAACAAAAATAAATAGTCTGCAACTAACTTTTAACAAGATTTGATACATTTTATGAAAAATAATTCTTAAATCAACATTAGTTTTTATCTAATTGAGGAGAGAGAGGCAAAGAGAAAACCAAGTCAATAGATTAGGGAAAAACACATACCTTCGACAAGAACCGAGAACTGCCGAGAGACGAGGGACACTGCATCACCTATCTACTTGCAGCGACTTGCGATGATGTTAGGGTATGAATACGCGAAGAAAAACTTCCGGTAAACTACTGTTGTGCCAGAAGACAAATTAAAGTACATAGTGTGATGAACAATGTGTGTTTTGTTCAGCTAAGCTTTTATTTATTTAGGTGGGACCTTTAAATTTCACTTGAAATGTTTACTTGATTAGTAAAACTATAATATAATATACAATAATAAAATATTTTATACTACTGTTTGATTTTACAACTATTTAAACCAAGTATAAGTGTTTATGTTTTATCCTAGATTCAGATTGTTAACTGTTTATTTTAGTCTGAACTCAACTCATACAGCAACAGATTCATTGTCCAAATATAACGTTGACTAATTATATTTTTGGTATGCAACTAAAACCGATGTTAAAATATTTTGATTTGAATAAATAAATAATAAATATTAAAAGGTTTAATAGCAAACCGTAACATTGGCTACTTTAACACGAACATTGGGATTTAATGTACACATTAGGATTGGCTTTGACAAAGATTAAAAATCGACTGCTCAACATGCCTCAATAGTTACACCATGTGTCCAATGAGCGTTGGGCACTTCATGAAGTGTCCAGTTTCGTTGGGCAGATGCTGTAATTTTTATCGAAATAATCGAGTTACACTATGTGCCCAGGCGCGCTGGGCACTTCATGAAGTGCCCGGGCTGCGTTGGGCTTTTCATGAAGTGCCCAATTACAGCAAGTGGCTATGACATATCTTTACACTGGCATCAATGGCGCAATCCGTTTTTAAAAATACCCACTCACTCTTAAGATATTAAGGCTCCTTAAATTTTTATTTTTACTCATTTAAATAGGCAATAGATTTTATTCGTCATAGATATTATTATAAAAATACATGGACTTCGTCAGTAGGTTATAGTAGAAGGTACATATATACAAAACAGATACATAAAGTGGTAAATGGTATAGATACATAATAGAGGTATATAAAATAGGAAAATTGTGTATAATACAGGTACATAAAATAGGCACATAATACATATACATATGGGCTAGTCATAAATCGAAAAATGCTACAAAGACCTTAGCTCATGGATCCTATTGGCATCGTTACATTACTTAACAATACAAATTTCAGTTAATTTAATTAAAAGCATGGTATAAAGACATCCTTATTTCTCAACATATCTTAATGAAACTGCTACAAGGCTTCAATTGAGTGATTATAGCAAAAAATATCTAAATTTCACACTTCCATGGCAGCAAACCTGTATACTCATTTCCCGTGCTATTCTTACGGAGAAAATTGTTTGATCATTTCGGGATTAAAGTTGATTTTACTTAATTTAAGGGTCCATCTGAATGATTTATTAAAGCTTTTGAAGTTCTCTGAGTATCCAGGTCTGCAGCAACGGGGGTATTTTGGAATAAACTGCAACCAGACACGACGGTGAGTGGAGAATGGTCCCCGTCTCGCTAGCGGAGAGTGGCCTTGTCCATTATACAGAGTCTACCTGCAATTATAACGCTAAGCTTTGTATCGCTAATTGGCTCGGCTCCCTATGTATCTTTCACAGTTTTCTTTCGTCAGTCTGTCTTAGGGGTGCCTGCTTTAAAGTATAACGTCACAATTTGACTTGGAAAAGCAGCTTTAACACACTCGGTACGATTTGTTTATGCGTATTTATGGTACTATTTACACCGTTTTTTTTTTAACGATGAGGAACTCTGATGAAGAAATTGCTTCAAGACAAACGTGTCATAGATGTGATTAATTGTAGAATTGTTTTGTCACAACCCTGAATATCTCTAACTCTCGTAGCTCATAGCCTAGAGAATAATTTTTCCATCTACTGATGTATCTTTAAAGTCAGTGTCATTTGACTACAGAACTTTTAACTGGAAGGAGACAAAAATACCGGTAAATAATTTACCGGAAATAGTATTTATTTCTGGCGCTTTATAAATTTCAAATCATCGGCATCAATGCAACAAATAGTATACTCTGCACCAAGGGCTAAAAACGAGGTTTTGCCGACTTGAGATCGTGTTTCAAGTTCGAGAACATGAAAATATCTAGAGCCAGCAGAATAATTTTCCGCCACCTGCTATGTTTAGACGCTTTTTACTCCTTGTAATGGGTGAGTAAAATAATAATTTATCTCCCAGCGGGAGTAAAGTGATTACTTTGCCGAGACAAAGTAAGCCCAAAAGAATAACATTTAAATCGATTCAAAAATTAAATCTTCCTCAAATTTCCAAACACACATCCAAATATGTCGCAGCTCAACGAATGCATGCGCTAACAGCTGATTTAGTGGCAGGAATAATCAAATAAGATTAACATTGACAACAATCGGCTGTGAGAACGTCTAAGAATTAAGCATGTATGGACGTTGCAACAATCAACTGATCGCTGTTGCATGCATGGTTGCAGCTACCGGGATGCAGACAGTTTTAGCAGAACGAAACAAAATGTATATTTCATCACTTACTAAGTTAGTAAGATAAATTTGTATGGTCAGGATATTTACTATTGCAGGTGCATGAGAGAAAATCTTTGAGTGTATTTCGAGAGTAAAGCACATTGTCTCCCCCGTGAAAACTGTCACCCTCGCAAGCTCTACCGCAAACATTTTCACTCGTGAGACAATGTTGTACTTTACTCACTCATCACACAGATAACTATTGCACAAGATGCGGATGCTGTTTTTATCAAACTACACAATTAAATAAAAATCATCATAAAAATATAAAAAGTGTCGGAAATTTATTGTGAAACCGTTGACTGTGAATAAAACTAAATTTTGAGATGATTTCCCCGACTGCTATGTTAAAACGCTTGTTACTTCTTGTAATGGGTGAGTAAAATAATAAATTATCTCCCAGCGGGAGTAAAGTGATTACTTTGTCTCGCGGTGGGAAATAAAGTAAACCCCTAAGAATAACACTGAAATAAAAAATAAAAAATGAGAGCGTCTTCAAATTTCCACACACACATGCAAATATGTTACAGCTCAACGAATGTCATTATGCTGTAGTCTTGTATTCTTACATTTAAATTTCTTTTTAAAACATATAATAGGAAGAAAACTTGAAAGGTGGAAGTTCTCTAACACTTCGACCAAGTAACTGTGCACGCAACTTCAAACTTGCCAGCAGGCACGTGCGTTCCGACCTTTATGTCAAAAAAATAGACCTTGACTTAAGCCCTCAGCTTTGGCGAGATAGCTAGTAAATATATATATTTACTAATAACATTTTTTTTACATTCATAGTTTGAATATTAGTTTAATGACTAACAGTAAATATAATAATCGTTCAAATACATAAGACAATCGTTCATATAGTTAGACAAAAATACATAAAATCTACCGAGCTGCTCGTGACCACTAAATAGCTTAAATAGTCATCCCTCTGTTTTATAAGTATGCAATTATTTAAATTAAACATTAACAAGCCAACAACATGTAAATATAACAAACCTGTTTTATTTTACTTGATCAATCAATGATTTTGATCCGTCTATGTTTACTTAAAAAGATTTTGACATATTAAGAACTAAATCGATGAATAATATAATTTAAGTATAATGTTACCCGTTTAATGTGGGGGTGAGGGTGGAAGTAAAGGACAGGGGGGAGTCTTAATAATTAAATAGTACATTATATGCAATATGTACTATCAGTTCAAATTTTTAAATTAGAGGTTTTAGATCCTGATCCACTTCCAAAAAAATCCCGTCTTTACAATACAATGCTATACAGCACAATACAATACAGCTGAAACATCTCATCTTTGTAATGCACTTCCTGATTCATTAGTCACATTAGTAGACATGTACATACGCGAAGGGAAGTAAAAGGTTTCGATTTTTTCCCCGAATCCAACTCCTCCGAAAATACCCCATGTTTATACCACTGTTACGCTTAGTATTTTAGATATCAGCCACTCTTATCTTATGGATTTCGAAGAGGGTTATTCCCCCAATACAACGTTGCGTGCTTTAGATGAAATGTGCGGATCGTTCAATAATAGTGGTATATTTTAATTAGTTTTAAAAACATAGACATCCCGAATCGGGTGATTTTTTTTACACACGGCGCATTTCAGACTGCAAAATCTCTCTGTCACGCTATTTTTAGATACCCAGATTTTCCTAATAATCTTACTCTTTAAGCCAGACATAGATGTTTAAAAAGTAATCTTAATAATCGCTTGAGACTCTGAGCTCTTTCACTCGATTGGTCGTTAGTGTGGTTTGAAGGAATTAAAACCTAATCAGCTAATTGGTAAGTAATAGTTTTTGGATTGTTATTTTAATTTGTTTAGCTTCCACAGAGCTCTGTTTATTGTGTTGTGGATTCAAAACAGTTTAACTTAGTCAATCGCTTTGAATTATTTATTAAGTATTTTTGAAAGGAAATTTGTGTATTATAATATTTCTTAATTTTTATTGCTGTAAGGATTATTTTCAATTGTTCTATTAGTTTATTATGTCACTTTTATTTTTTTATTTGACGCTTACAACTGAATTTGTTTACAAACTTTTGAAAAATTATCAAAATACGTTTAACGGCAGCGTACACGAATATACATTTTTACAAAATTATTTAGATTAAATAAATTTAAATAAATCATTGTGAAATCATTTTTCTAGAGAACCTTTGGTCCAATGGTGCAAAGACCAAATAACCAACGTCGGACATTCAAATCTGACCAAAGAGTATTCAAATGTACCATTCCATTTTAAATCAAAGATTCGATACTTAAATTTAGGGCCATTCAAAAGCGTCTATGGAAGCGTTAGATCTATATCTTCTATATCGGTGCATATCCCCTTCACGACCCCCCAGCCGCCTATAGGCCGCTCTCGAATGCTCAGGTTTCTCAAATATTCAAGCCTTGCCTTCAACATCGCCCGGCTGTTATAAATTCATATAAAACTAGTAAACCTGTTGCTCGAAATCGAGCAATTGTTGTGTATTGATTTAAAGATAAAAAAAATTATGGTTCAGTATTCTAGGACTATTTTATTAATTATATGGTTGATCTTCCTGTTATACTGAAATTTTGTACAAAAGCTTTTTAAAACTGAATTTTTTGTGAATACTCAGTCGATGTCCATGTTTCGCGGCCCTAAGTACCGTATGACCCTACTTAATCTCAAACCGAACTAAAATGGTTCAATAAATCTATTTATAATCAATGTTAAGTCTGTTTCTTTTTTCTTTTATTTATATTTATAGAATTTATTCATAAGAATTTATTTCTCCTTTTAGTATTTTTCTTTGGAATATAAACATATGTAAATATTAAGATCTTCACACATGTGATTCAAAATAAATGCTTTCAAAACTGAATTGTGACCTTAAGTATGTATTAGGATAATAGTTTATTTACATCTTCCATCAACTGAAATGTCTCCTCCAGCTCTACATGCAGTGGTTTCAATTAATTCCATTAACAACATACGGCTTTGCTGAAAAACTTTTTTTGCTCCAATCAGCTGCTTTATTTGAAATTTATATTCCCATGTTAAATCTTACGGACTAATACGAAACTTTAAGGGCATCTAGGTCTCTTCCCTTTAGTCAAACCTTTTTAAATTTTATTCCCTGCAAAACTTCACACCAAGCTCTTTCCAATTACACCAAAAACATGAAAATCAGTTCAGCAGTTTAGGAGGAGTCTTTGTAACAAAAAACTGCTCGTGTATTAAATAAGTATAGATCTGGGGAGACTTAAATTTACATACATTATTAAGAGAAATCGTATTTAGTGAAACCAAATGCTACAGCAAAACTCTTTCAACAGCCAATCTTCAAAATATCAGTAATAATTATTTTTTAATATAACCTATTTTTACAGTTCTACCAAATAATTCCACTTCTGATGAGTTGACAAGATCCTTCTAATACCTTCCAGAAACCTTTTTGGTATATTCTAAAACTACTTTTCCCAGAAAGAAAAAAAATCTATGGAAATTGCGAGTAAAATAAATTAATTAGTTAATATAACACTTTAGAGTAAAATTTTTCCAAGCCTTCATACACAACAGCGAATGCTTAAAGTATAGTATATTTGATAACTTGGGCTGAAAATGTCGCTTTTAGAACGAAGCTAAGATTTTTTTATTACCGAGTTACGGAAAAAACATTAGACCCATTTGATGAAGTAATTTTTTCGTTTGACCTCTCAATAGGCTCACTACTTCACAAGATTTTAAAACATTTTACTTTCTGGTGTTTTATTTCATCATGGATACTTTATATCCTTTATATTTGACGCAAACCAATATTTTGACAGTGAAATTAATGATCATATTATGTAAAGCTAAAGAGAGATTTATCAAAGGTTGAATACCATGGTCTTCTATTACTATTTCAGATTCTACTGAATTTTACCATCGATAAGTATGGTTGTTGTTTTGACTATGCCCAATCGCAATGTACACGCCATCAGCTGATTCTTTTCCTGGAATGGGAAAGAAGCTAGAGGGAAGAGAGCTTTTTCCTCTCTATCGTTTTCACAGCGATACGATAACAAGTAAAATTTAATCTCTGTAGCGCAACTTGCTTTCAAACTTAATCGGACAAATACAAATTAAAGTGTTGTTTATTTTTAGTCGCTTTCATTTTAGAAAAAACCTCATATTCGGGATTGTTAACTGACCAAAAGTACACTAGCTTTTGGTCCACATATAGACGTATCCAGCTCACAGTTAACATTGTTTAGTTCCCAACTAGGTTTTTACTCACGAAATGCTCCAAACATTTTGGCCGGGCTTTCAGGTCTTAACATAAACATACTCCTTATCTGCTTAAAAAGTATAAGGTGAATAGAAATCATTCCGAAACACGACCCTACAGACGTCCGTTGAGTGAGGACGACTCACAGCGTGGTTTAGTGGGCCAGAGACGGGGTGCTTACAGCACTGGGCCATTAGCGGGTGGAGGGAGTGAGGGAGAACCACGACTCTGGTCACGCGAGGGGGCAACCGGGTCATTTGCGGTATTAGTATATTAGTTGTTTTTTGTATTTTTTTTAGCATTTTAGATCGAAGGAAATGTCTTTGTTCACAAAAAATTCATGGCACAGCATTCGACCATCGTTAGAATAGTAAAATTATTCTATGATACATTGTTTAATGTGTCGTAATATAACATATACATACAAATGTGTTATAAATTGTGTTTATTATGAAATACATTAGGTATTACATAGTATAATTAGTTAGAAGAATGGTGAAAACCCCCTCAATCGAATACTGTGATCTTATCAATAATGAAGGCTATTATCTGTTATTTTATTGATGAACGAACGAAGTGAAGTGAATCTATGTATTAGCGGAGTCAAAGATTCGTTGCGCGTCACTCTGTATGTTTGTATGTGTGTGTGTATGTGAGTAAAGCTATAACTCAAAAACGGTTCCGTTGATCATTTGAAACTTTTGCAAAACGTTTAATAGGTCACCGAAAAGATGCCATTAAATTTTGAAATAAATACTCTAAACATTTTTTATCGATTTGATTTTAAAAATTGAAAAAAATTGCCATAGAATTAGTATTGGCAGAAAATTTGCTTTTATTAAGCAATGGGATGAAAATCAAGATAATTTGCAATACAAAAGAAACTAGCAATCAAATATGTGGCAAATATATTCCCGAAAAGGTGCATCATTTGCTGTTTGATTAGCGTATCTTCAAAATACGGTTTCAAAGTAATTGATGAATCTCTTACCGAAATAGCATAATGTATGGTTTTTGGAAAGTATATTTATCACATTTTACACTGCTAGGTTTTTTTTGAATTTGAAATTATTTTTATTTGTATTGCATCGTTTAACAAACGAAATTTTTTGCCAATGCTAATTTGACGACAATGAATTCGGCTTGTTTGTTGTAAGTTCATCCAATTACGCGATAAAAGAGCGTACTCCTAGTATATTGTTTTCAATGAGGTTGGTTATTTTCTTTGCAATTTAATATGGAACAATTGTTTCAACGGTTCCCTGGTGTTTGAAGCTTGTTTATACAATTTTTGTTTGCACAATTATATGTACATATAATTGTACAAAATATATAATTGTACAAAGATATAATTGTACAAAATATATAATTGTACAAAGATATAACTGTACAAAATATATAATTGTACAAAATTATATGTACAATTATGTGTTGTTTTGTTTATACAATTTTTATTTATACAATACAACTGTTGCGATTTTATTACTTATAATCTATTTCTGGTACTTGGGTTGCATTGTATGGTCTCTCTCTATTTTATTTTTCACAACTGAAACTTTTATATTACTGGCAAAATTTAGTAAATATTGATGACAGTTTAAAGCATGCTTTCGCCGAATCATCATTTATGATGACGATTTGGGATGATATTCGTTAAAGACATACTCTTCAATGTTCTTAATAAACCACTTCTGACTTTTGAATTATACGTTTTCAGAATATATAATATTCTTTAGCTCGTCCATAATGTGACTTACTACAAAAAAAGTAATGATTTTAATTTTTTTGTTTCAGAGCACTGAGGGAGGAAGAGTGGAGACGCACAATCTTAACAAATAAGTAAATAAGGATAATCACTAGAAGTAAGTACCGCTCTCAATACTACATAGGAGGAACTTACGAATCGAATTTAGAAGAGCAATAATGAAGAGGAATTTTATTTTTGTAACGTTTCAACGAGATTTTAAGTCTCCGCATCCGTTGATCGGCCAAGAAGTATAACATGAGTTGACTTAAACAACAGGAAAGCCCATACACAGTCGTAGCTTAAAAACTTACTGGATCTAAGGAGGAATGAGCTAGTTTACTAACTAAGTAAACGAAAAGGCTTAACAAAAACTTCAAAAGCTGCTTGGAGCTAACCTATTCTAGAATAGGAGAATGTATGAGTTAACTTAAACACAAAACAGGATATCCTCTACGATCCCTCAGATCAATAGCACTCCAAGAGCCTAAAAACACAAATATCCTCGAAAAAATGTGCGAACCGACATAACTCAAACGGGCAATCCCTAGGGAGCGCCATTCAAACCAAAAGGCATCCGATGATACTCTAAAATGTACGCAGCCGCAGGTGGCGCCTCCATCGCCTCGCGCCAGGCGAGGAGGAAAAACCAAAAACACCACACGGCTCCTGACGTGGTCCATCAGCAGTTCCAGAAACGGTTCAACCAGCTGCAGGCGCAGCACGCGCCGGCATCCGCCGACCACTACAACCAACGGCAGCAGGAGCAACTGCTCGGGAGGCTGCCGGACAACTGCAGGCACTTCGAGCTGAAGGAGCAGTTCCCGCTGCACCGCGGGGAGCAGCACCTGCTGCGGACGGCGCCCGTGGGGCTACACTCGCGGCTCCCCAGCTACGTGGACCTCAACGGCCGCATTACCGGGTTCGGTAGTAGTGATATTTCTGAGGTTGGTTTCACTTTTTTGCCTGCGGTTTTATTGTGTGTGATTTAGGAGGGGTTGGTGACTGAGATGTATGCTTTCTGCTCGAGGTTTGCCTCTTAGATTGGAGATTAGCTGTAAAAATACTAGGTCATTTTTGTAGGGGAGATTTGTTGGTCTGGTTTGTCCCGATCCTGTGAGGGTACTTAGGCTATTATTTAGTCTTCTTTTACGGCCATCAGAAAGGAAAGGAAGCTTCCTTATTACCCTTTAGGCCCTTAGCCTTCAGCAGATTAATACAAGAGAAGTAAAAAGAAAGGCATGTAGGAATAGGGCCTCAAAGGATAAGTGACCCTCATATTGGCCCTCATCCTGGTCGCCAGGACACCCACTCTCAACCTGCCGTCAAGCCCAGCCTCCTCTGGTGGGGAAATGAAATCATTCACTGAAAGACAGCTACAACACTTCCTCCAATCGTGACAACTTCTTTTACTGAACCAGGAATTGATGCTTAAACTAGCAAAAGCCAGTTAGGGTCCACCTAGGGGTATAAAACTAGGTTACTAACCTTTACGTCAATCAAAATTAATCTTTTTGTATTACTAGTTTCGGGACCGGTAACACGTTTTCCTGTAGCAAAAGTAAGATTTGCAGTTTTAAGACGTCTTAATAACTTACCTTTTGGAAGGTCGAGGATGATTTCGAAAATGTAGTTCAAGTTGATTAGATTTTTTGGCCTAAAGTTTATTAAGGCCTTTTTAACAATGGATAAAGTTCTAGGAGAGGATAGTCTATCAAATCCTTAGGATTTCTTAAACTTAAACGTTTAAAAATGTTTGTTATTTTGTTTTTAAAATTTTACATTTACACTAAGTTATACGAAATAGAAAATTATAAATTTTAATCCCTCAGTAAGTAGCACATATGAAATTTTAAATAACTGCACGGAATTATTAAATTGAAATAGGCTTAAACTCTAACCTTGAGCTTTATATTCAAATAACTATGACCCTAAGTACATTTTTGTTGTTTGCTTGACCTTACTTACTGCTCAATGGCTTTCTTTTTTTAAACATCAGTGATTTTGTGCGCTGTAAGATATTAAAAGTCAGACCAGGTGTAATACCCGCCACATTGAGTAACTGTTGCCGCCATTTTACACCTGCTCCCACTATTTTACAGCCGCTATTACCGTTTAGAGCCGAGCTCACTCTGCCATAGTGTTTCGTCATCGGCAATACCAAACACATATCTGGATATCGGTAGTGATTTAGAACCCCCTGAACTTCGTAATATGAGGTTAATTTGAAAACTTTGTCAGGGTCAGTAGGCTGGATCTAAGGTGAGATCAGGATGAAAACCATTTAGGTTTCCAGTTTAATTCCTGTACATTTTTAGTAAAAAAAAGATCAAACATTTTAGAAAAATGAGAAATATAGCAACTGGATGTGAGTAAGTCAGTCAATGAATGCTCTGCCTTTTATGTGTATCACACTAATGCATCATATTTTAACAGTAGCCCCTTTATTTACTTAACATCATTTCAATACACAAAATGTTTAAATTTTCATCGTGTATTTCATGAATATATTTTTGTTTGAATTCTCCTGTTAATATATACTTCGAATTCGCAATATTATGTTTTTCTCATAAAATGAAGACGTTCGATTTATTCACAATGGACTTCATCGTAATTGCTGAAATAATAACCATTACTCTTTTACGTCTTTGGTTTATATTATTGTTTTAAAATATTATCATCTTTCTCGAAGTTTTTTTTCTAGTTCTAATTGTTCTTAATTTTAGTTAATTAAAATGAGAAAGAAATTAAAAATTATTCAAATACATTGAAAAAGTAATGTTATGTTCAGTAAGCAACAAGCTGGTTTACATGTTTTTTTGGTCTAGAAGTCTCCCTCAGAAATATTTTGGATATGAACTGTTTCTTATCACATGAACACCTATCATGTTTTCACCTCAGAGGTTGGTTTTGAGTCATATTTCGTACCTCGTGCTACACTCACAACATCAAAACTTTAAGTTGTGTTATTAACTTCCATTTTGTAAATTTATTATTTTCGAATTTCAGATTGCTTTTAGGCGCTTATTCCATTTTTGAAATTTTTTATCTTGATGGTTATTTATTTGTTCTTTTGTCCATTTTTTATCAGATCGAACTGGTAACATGATCTTGATTACGTCAAATTTGTGGTAACGTTATTTTGAGTTTTCCATCCTCCCCTTTTTAAATATTCCATAATTTGCTTCAGTTTCTTCTTCTGAGAACGTTTTAGATCATTACGCTCTATTTTAACGGAAGAGGTTCTGACTTTACTCGGTTGTCGATTATTTCACCTCTCACGTTTTCCCGGTGGCTAGAAGGTCGTATTATTTCATCACGGTCATACACTTTGGTCGTCCTTCATTGTATCGTCATAAAAACTACTATGTGGAGATTTAAAATTCTGAATAAAGATTAGTTGTTTGCAGACATTTTATCAGCTCAAAGTTTTCAAATACGTATTAGCTCTTTACTTTTCATTGCGTCGGCTTATAATATTTGAATTAATAATCTAAGCCTTACAGGTGCCAATATGAAACCCCCCCTGGGAATTTTCGACACATTTTTTTGTTGCTACTGACATGTAATTTAAGGTTTTGCTTGTTTTCCGACTTAAAATTACAGCATAGCCCGGAAAAACAAAAAAATAAAATATTATTAATAATAAGTTGAAAAAAATTAACATGGGATCAATTTTGAAAAAAAAGAAGAAGTTGCTTCACTGCAATGTTTACATGCGTTTTTGAAGTATTGACTCGGAGCCAACGCCTGTCATTGTTGGGTGGTTAATCTTTTTTATTCTTTTATTTTTACAGGAAAATAATCGTATTCTTACAGGGTAACATCTTGGATCCACCATATTGTATATAAACTTAGTTTCTAAAGTAAAAATGTTATTGTGACGCATCATTATGAACCATTTTTTTACGCTGATTGCAATGCTGGAATCTGTTTTTGAAAATGTGCATTCATTAAAAAGATATACTCAAAAGAAAATTCATTCCTATACATTTCTTATGGACGTTTCATGTATTCAGTTTTTTTGGGGGGATTATTTTTCATAATCTCTCATAATAATTGAGAATTGTAGTTATTTTTAGTATCGTAATACTCAGTGAGTAACCGGCGTTCGTTTGATCGAGATATTAATCATCAACATCGGATAAGTGTCTGATACGCTATAAGCTTCTGTGTAACTTAAAAATAAATTTTTCGGCAATTCGTTTTTAAAATACGCAGTGATACGTCGGCTTTTGTTTGAAATATTGATAGGTAAAATCGGTTAAGTTTTAAACGGATTTTAAGGCTCATTACGACATGAAGATTAATAATTTTTTAATTTACGCTTAATAGTGGATTATCAAAACGATAATTAAGAATTATTTTATTTCTTGTAATTTACTGGTTAGCTATATAAAGTTTAGAGATGAGTAAACATATGTATATGAATGAGTTATTTTATTTAATTTTCAAAGACCGATCGGGCTTTTCAAATCAGTGAAAGTGGTTTCCTTTTGTCGAAACAACTTTGGCACTGAATCGAGTTTGCGGACCAAGAAAAGTCTTCTTACTCCACGCCAAAGTGTTGGAATATTTTGAAGTAAAATATATCATGTTTGAAGCTTCAAAAAATAAAATCCTTCTATTAGTTCTCAAATTAATCTTAAACTAAACTGAACTTAAACTCAAATTAAAGTGAGGTTTATTGTAAATGCACGTTAAAGTACTTAAATTTATAAACTTTATAACGTCTATATTAGGAACACTAAGAGTGTTATTATACAATAAATTGCAGAAAAAAGCTAAAATGCTCTATTCATATTGCGGCCCAGAGCAGTTAGGCCTACTAGAAAGTAAATTCATTCACGTTTCCTTTATTAACTGCATTAAAAGTAATAAATTCATAAAAATTAATACCAATGTGTACTCGGGTTATATTGCTGAACAATTGAAAAGTATTTCAGTTTTTTTAACTGCGCAGGAGATTTTTCCTTAGATATTGAAAAACGTGTAAAGGCAGTACGTATGATGTTCTACGCTCATAACGTAGAATATCCAGTAAACATTTAAGAAACAACAGTCAACAATTAATAAACAAATACAGATGGGAATAAATTGTATTAAAAATATAAGTCAGCCTGTATAATAACAGAACTCGCCCTATTTTTTTTTTATTTTACCACTTTCGCTCGAAAACGCTCACGCCAAGTTAAAACCCATTAGACCTGAATTCATTTAAAACTATAAAATAACATATTACATTGATAATAAATTATGGATTGTTTTTAGTTTGCTAATTACATTTTGATAGAGTTAATATTCATTTGTCTTGCGATGTAGAACTCAGTCTCTATGATATCACCGATTTTACATAACATTACCCTTGCTCAGTAATGTTTGTATTTGTTATAATATATTTTACTAGATAACTAATAAATGAAAGGATATTAAGTTGTTCGAAAATTGTTCACTGGCTACCAAACTTCGAACGATTCTGGTTAAACGCCAAATAAACAAATCCACAATTCATTGCAAAAATGTGTAGTACATATTTCCTCCCTTCAAGTACTATCAAAGTCATTGAAACTTAATTGTTTCATAGATCCCCCCATAAATCCCTTTTATTAAATTAGCCAGTTCCGAGCCCTGCTTTGAACGATCCAAGAAAGTTACCCCTCTAATTGGGTTTGGACTCGCGCGAAACGTTTTGATATTCAAAAGGAAACTTAAGCTCTGTCTGAATTCTTTGAGGCCACGCTTCGGTAAAAGAGCGCTCAAACTTTTTGACTTTTATGATCGAGAGATGGAATATACAATCGCAAGGGTATTGTAAAGGATTGAGGAGGAAGCCCTTGCTCAGTAATGTTTGTATTTGTTATAATATATTTTACTAGATTTCATATCTAATATTTGGCATGAATACCTACTTTCTGATGTGCGTTAAATTGGAAATTAATAGTAGTTTATGCAACGATTGTATTGTTAACGCCCTTACGCCACGAGTGAGATGTAAGAACACGAGCGAAGAGAGTGACAAAATGCTAGAGTGGTTTATTTTAAGGATGAATGAAATCGTTACATGCCCTAATTTATCTACAACAACGTTTCCTTCGGAGTTAAACACATCTCATCACTTTTACTCATGATAAGAAAATTAAACTCGTATTTGAGGCACATGAACAAACTAAAACACGAATAGAAGTGGACAATCTGCTGATGAGCGGACCGCGTAATTTTTATCATGATGCAGTAGAACTTTCGTCATATGCCGAGCTCTCATTGCTATTGAACCTGAATCATTTGTATCTGATTTAATAATGTTCTCTTTATGATATTACTTGTGTGTTCAATGCACAATGCATTGTGGGTCGTATATAAAATATTTTTCATCACTCTATATTTTCATATAGATGTTTTTCATTGTTCAAATACTTTGACCAACTCCACTTCATATAAGACAATTTATGAGTTTTTTATTCTTGGTCCACTATATAATAGTGAAAAAATAAACAAAGGCTTTTCTTCGTTCGATCACTCATTTTCTCTCTGAGTTTACATGGCGTATTCTTCAAGGGCCTCGTGGGCTTTTCCTGCCGGTAAAAAGAAACGAAAATTGCAATTAGGCTACAAACAGGATTTATCTAATAGAATGCCTGTCAGTCTATGTATTTTTTACTATAACAGAAGCTACTTGAATTATTATTTATTTCAATAATTTTACAAACAAATTATATTTCATCGTTCAAGTTCTTTAATAAATTTTAATTCTCTATCTATTTTTTTTCAAATATATTTGGCTAAAACTCATTGAAGAATAAACAATTTTAATGCAAGCATTCTTTACCAATTTGAATTCTTTTTAACTTTTTTTATAAAAACTATATACTTTACAAACAAAGAAGGCTCCTGAAAAGACATTATTTCTTTGATAATAGTAGTTAGAAAAGGGTTCCCTTTCTCAAATCACAAAATTAAAAGGGGGTGTTCCGTAATAATTTGCTACTCTCATGGATTATGTACACACTAAAAAAACAGTGTGTGGTTTGCTTTATGTCTATAGTACTAGAAATAATAGTGTTACTTTGTGGACTTTGAACAAATATACAGATCCCCTCTTCTATCTGCGAAAGATAAAGTCACTGCCAGTTAAGCAGGGACTTGGAGCGGCGTCATAAGTGACACTTCTAGGTCCCCGAGCGCCGAGTTCGGAGTTGAACGTGGATTTTCCAGATTTGGTAAACCCCTAGAGACTGAATAAAACGACAACTTTACCGTAGGCAACTTTAACTTGTCCCTGCAATCCACAAAATTGTTTCTTAACTATGTGTTCACTTATGTTCTCATAAGTACAACAAAAACAATGTATAATAAAGTCAAATTTAAATAAAGACAATACTTATGTACAGAAATAAATAAGAGAGAACGTTTTATTTTGTGTTGACACAGTGTAAATATTTTAGTCTCATAATATGGTGAATAAGCGCTTTTAATTTTTAATCCGTTTTTAGTGACTGTTATTTAAATAAATAGGATCGCGATTTCAAATTCCTTAGAGTTTCACTTTAGCAGTAAAGTCAGGCAGATATCTACATATTTACTATGAATTAGTAAATGTTAAAAAAAAATAAAATCCACCATAATAGGTAAAATGAAGAATTAATTCTACGTAAGTCCAGACACCCTAAAGTGGGGTTTCAAATTTAGATTATCTTGGCTTCCGATTTTTATCTGAATAAATTAAATAACCAATAATATATTTTTCTGTAAAAAACTACAGTAATTCATAGCTATGAATTGATTATCTTTCATTTTGTTAAGTTTAAAAATCATGTTTAGCGGAGTAGAATGAATACAGGGTACTTTTTGACATTTACTGATGCTCCTTGGATACCTATAAACATAAAACACTTGTAATTAAATGTCTGTAAAGGTTACGATGGCTTACATTGTAAGTTTACTACGTTTTGATGTTTGTTCATATTTGAAATTCAAAATATAATATAGTGTCTTTTAAGTTTTAAACTTTGTAAAAATTTCATTTTTCTATAAAAAGTACTCAACTAAAGATAAATGAATAATCAAAAAATATAAACTGTGAATTCATAGATGAATGGCGTCATTTGAGTTATTAGTCTCATATAATTATTTTTGGATTGTTTTGTGAATGTATAGTAACTGTGCAAAAATGCCTCCTACAGATCAGTATCATGTCTGCTAATACAGTTTCTGCTTGCAGCAAAATATTTTGTAGAGTAGGTCTCAAAATTTGAGTTGCTAAATTGTAAATCCTAAACCTTATTACAGGGGAAAATAATTTTATATAGGCCTACATTTAACAAAACTAATTTTGCTTTTGGATTGTTAAATTCTTAGTCTTAATATGGAAAAAACTTAGTAATAAATTTAACAAAGGTGATCATTGCTTTTATGGTATTTAAATTTAAATAAAAGAACCGAAAGAGGTATAATTCAAATATTATTAATAATACATTATTATTAACAATAATTATTATTTAATATTATTAATAATATAATATTATACTATTATTAATAATATTAAATTATAATGATATTAATAATATAATATTATTGATTTCCTGCTAAATCAGACATTATTATGGTGATATATCTTTTAAACAAATAGTAACTTCTCTTGATTTAGAAAGCGGGTAGGCTAATTTGTTTTTCTATCAAAACTTTGACATCAGGAATCAAAAAATATAAGAGTGTAAATACAGGTCGTTGCATATGAAAAACATTAATAGATTTTACATTTTTGTTTTCAGTGGCAGGATTTTATAAGATAGTGGAACATTCCGTATTTAGGAAAAACTAGAAAATTACCTCCGGTATTCTCTGACGTGTATGAATTATTTATCAAATATACTTCACATAGGAGACAGGGACATTGACAGGCATATAGGGGATTTGAGGGGGAAATGGGGTAATTTATAAGCACGGGAGGGGAATTTCAGAGGGAATTGTGGCGTGTCAAGAGTCGATTTTGCTCGGTGGTGAATGTGAGGTCACATTAGAATAACGGCTAGATACCATCTCAGAATTAGACTTTGAACCTACTGTCAACCTTGCGTGGGCTATGAGATTTGGAAATTTTCGTAACGCTAAGAGATTTTGTAATAGTTTACAATTGTTGATTACTGTTTTTGAACACCTTAGAAATCGTTGGATTCACTTTGAATTGTACCCGTAAATACTTACTTGTCATGATTATCAGTGAAGAGAAAACTACGTTGATTTGTTGGTTAAAAGTTCTCTTCGCTCTAGTTTTTTTTAATGATCTGATAACAGTCTTAAACAAAAATGTTTGCGAAATTCATGGTTACTTTTGATAAACCGCGTTTTTAATAACAACTTGCAAACAATTAAATATGGTAAAGAAACTTTGAATCGGATTCAAGTTATAAAAGTAGTAACAATTTCTTGTTACGAAAAAACCACGAAAAACAACGTGTACTAACTCTTTAAGAAGTGAAATAGCTTGTTAATTTATTTGGTTTCATCGGCAAAAAACATATAAGAAATCAGCGCTTTCCTCATAATGGTTCTGAGGAACCACATGGGACGGCGACCCCTTATAGAGAAACACAAAATTCAAAAACAACAACATTTAGAAACACTCAGTGTAAAGAAGGAAGAAAGGTGTGTTTATAGTCAGCTGGTATGACGTAGTTGGGCTCACGAAACTGGCGGATCTAACGGTATCGTAACTAAGACCGTATACATATTTGTTCGATTAACTTGCTTAACTGGTTTGTATTGTAGTCTACCACCAGCTGACTCTGCCACCGTGACAGCTAACTACGTCACACCAGCTGACGCTGTACACACCTTTCACACCTTTCTTTTTCCTTACACCTTGGTTCGAAGTCATCACACGTCTGACTTGGTGAACTTAAACGGCACCGTGCTGAATGGTTAGAATACATCGATGGATAGTTGAAATTGTTGTATCAAAACTTTAATTTAAATCGGCCCCAGGGACTCAGGCGTCAGCCTATAGGCTCGATTTTAGTTATACAGTATACATAGATATGTATAAATCTATGTACATTCAGTTATAAATATCTAAACCAATTTAAGATATTTTTACTAACAGTTGAATACTGACAGAATTGT
Organism: Flexamia atlantica; assembly: GCA_035578135.1. Lineage (NCBI taxonomy): Eukaryota > Metazoa > Arthropoda > Insecta > Hemiptera > Cicadellidae > Flexamia > Flexamia atlantica. Next base: position 1,983,619 of record JAQJVK010000032.1, read on the forward strand.
AAATTTTTACATTCTTAACGAAGTCTTTGAAATATCTGTCAAAAGTATAGTCTTTTTAATTTAATAGACTGAAATCCCAGTTTGTTTTTGATTTTATCGATTGAAACTTTTAATTTAATAAAAATCGATAATGCCTTAAAACTCATTTAGTGGTCATAAATCAACATAACCTCACAAAAGGAAGAGGGAAGAGGAAAAACCAGGATTCTTATTCAAACTTATTTTCTGTGGAAAGGCGATGACACAAATAATGACAGTTTAACGCAACAATGATGTTAGTCGGGCGGAATATTCCGTTAAAGGAAGTAAACAACCCCCGCTGTTCCACCCTTATCACGCCCTCCCCGTCTGCTGTTCCACCCTTATCACAACCCTCCGCCTTTATTGATGGACTCGCCAAGAAAAACACCCTCAGAGTTGATCATTTGTTGGAAATATTTAGCGTGTGAGACGAGCCCTGATTGTAAACAAGGGAGATGTATTGTTTTACAAGTTTTCTTCAAGTCTGTGGTTTCTAGAACCGATAATGTTATTGATGAAAGTTTTTGTTTCTGAAAGGAGAAATGATGGAAGATTTTGTTTGAATTCAAATTGTCGCAGTGCCGGTATATTTTTAGATTTAAGGGAATTGTGATATTTAATTATGAAGTAGAATGTAGGGTAAAATTTGGAAAGTTTGTGGAAGTGCACAATTTGTTTAGTTGTATATTATGTTACTAGCCTGGTAAGTACCGTATTACTGTGCGAGCATGATAGTTCGGTAAAACTTACCGTACTTGATTTTCATGCGAGTACGGGAAAACTTATCGGCCATGAGACGTATGATACTTTTCGTCCTGAAAAAACTTATGTTTTTTTCTGAGTAGTCTGAGTAGTTTTAATCATAATGTATTTTCTCAGTTCTTCGAACCTACCCTATGATTAAAAAAAACATTTGCTACTGCCTCAGTGCTGCCACTACATTCCTCTTGAAGTAACCGATATAAATGCATTAAACATCGGTTTACTGCAATCAGCTGATCGTTTTGATTGTTAACTTCGGTTATTTCTGTTTCCTAGAGCACGGCAAATTTACTGTGCACTGCACGGTAAATTTACCGTGCAGTGATTGGCAAAGAGTAACTTTCCAGCCAAGACTAAGACACAAAACAGATTTTTCTGTATATATATATAAATATGTTTACAGCCATACAATGCGATACAGTTTTAACATCGCATATGCTTGATTTTATTGTAAGGTACATAAACAAGCGTGTCCTGAAATTACCTCACATAATCTGGCAATTCAATCTATGTCAGCTTACCATCCAACAATCTAACATAATCTAGCAATTTAATCTAACATAACAAAAAGCTATATATGGCTTTACTTATTTATCTGCATTAACACTTCTTTTCTTCTTGCATTAACAGTTCTGTTTTTTTAGATAATACAATAAAATATCCATGCATAAATAAAATATTCTTTTGCATTATTGAATTTGTAAAATTTAGTATCATTGACAGATGGAGACTAACCACATCTCCCCCCACTACTACCCTGCAGTAGTAATAAAGAAGGAGACTAACCATCCTTATGAGCCAGCTGTGCCTGTTTTTGTGTCAGCCATGATTTGAAGTGGATGTAGATCGACTAAGTCACCGTAAGATAGTGCTGATGTAAATGATTTATTTCAGCTACTTATTTTAGTTTCAAAACTTAATGTGCTAGAACATAAGAGTTATTAATCTTGTGGTTTTTCTCTGAACACCATATTGTCAAGTTATAACCTCCTGGTAGCGTAATTAATCGTTGACTGCATTATACTCCATTGGAGAATGCAAGTCCTCTTTCACATCCTGGCTGACATAAAAGCTGGTACACTTTTTATAATGGCAGTGGAAAGTCTCCTTCTGGATTTAAAGCCAATGGTATTAACCGTTTACCGAAACCACACTTTACAAACATTGGTTTAGGTGGAGAGAAATTCTCAGAATATCAATAAAAAAAATATTTATGATTCAAGGTGAATCACACAGATTCGAGTCGTCGGGCCATACATCTCAATGCGACGGAACAGTACTCCGGTGACTAAAACCGTTGATTATAAAGAAAAAAATAGATCGTCCAAGCAATGTTGGATTTTGAAAGCAACAAATTGATCATATGTTACTAAAATTAGCACATTCTGGTGGAGATTTTTGGTAATCCCATTTCAGGGATACGAACCTTTAATGTAAAAGGTGAAACACCACAGCTGTCGCGATCTCTAGTGATGTATACGTATTAATTTCGCGTGGAAATTTCTTGCTTCAAAACATGTGTAAGCATGAGCAGTCTCCTTTTAGGTATAAAGTCAATGCTAAAACAAAACAACTAATCTACGGGAAATTAATTTGAAACAATCCATCTTTATCGTTACAACGTATCGAATAACCAATAACTACGGATGAAATAATTACCCACGGTTCAACAGGTGGTTGAATTAAAGCGCGGTTACTGGCCGTGACGTCGGGATGTACTATGATCACTGAGCTCTATATCTATCTAGAGTCACTACTTAGTGCAGGCAACGAATGCTCAAAAAAGGTATAGAGGGAATTGCATGGAACATAATTTTTGACTTGTTTTTTGTGGACTAGTTAGGAGGTGAACATATCAAGTCCCCTTCCGTAGCCCTTGAGCGGGGGGAGGGAGGGGGTTCTGAAGGTTCAATTTTTTGGTTTTACCTAAATATCTTGAAAACGATCAACCTTTTAGTATTCCCTTTTAAATTTGAAAATTTCAGAAAATTGAATTTCCTGTAAGAAAAGTATATAATTTGTCTTCTTTGGTCCAACCATTTAAACGATAAGCACTAATTTTATTAATATTTAAACAAATATCCCTTCCATAAGAAATATATATATATATATATTTGTGGGTCACATACATGCCCAGTGAGGCAACGCTTTTTTCACCTGAAGGAAAAGACAACAGCATTCAAGAAATATTGACAAAATTTCCAGTAATTTTACACCTCAATCATAAAAACTGGTCTGAAATAAAGGTGTTGGCGAGCTCACAAGACACGTTATTTTTCAAGGACTAATAATTCCTTGAAAAATAACGTTTTTGTAAGCCTATTATACTATTATAAACTTTCATAAAATCTACATAACTTCAGACAAATTTGTTACTTTTTAATATAAACGCTTCACAAGATTTCCAAGTTACTTTTAAAATCAGGTTTAAACTTGTAATATACTTTAAAACAATGATAAACGCTTTGAAAAATCACCAAATTAACATTTATTTAAATCGGGAAAAACTTTTATCCCACCAAGGGCACGTTGGCCAACATAACAACAAGGAACACAGCGGCGACAGTGGCACGCTTTTTAGGCACAGACTGGTGACTCCAGATTATAACATAGAGCTCAGTTACTACATAGAACTGCAGTACGAAGAGCTCAGTTACTACATAGAACTGCAGTATATAGAGCTCAGCTATAACATAGAACTGCATTTACTAGGAACTAGGGTACTCGGCGTTTGCAGCTCGTACATTTATTGATTGTCACATTACTGTCCGGTCAGGGTTCAGGTGGCGGCACTACAGCAAGGTAAATGGACCACAGTGACGTTGAAATGGTTATTGACCACCCGAGCTTCGTGATTCGTGTTTGCAGCTTAGTTACATCTATCGATTGCCACATTACTGTACGGTAAGAGTTAAGTTGGCGATACTTGGCGCGTTCATTGCTCTACTGCCATAGATAGATTGAAGATAGACTAAAGATACTCGTTTATTTAAATCGAACCTGCAAATGTTGAATAAACAATAGCTAGTTAAATTTTGGCAGAGAGTAACATACGAGCTTTATTAAATACTGGGTTGAGAGAAATGTTTAAGATCTGACTGTACTTCAAGAGCTTCCTAAAAGTTTTTTATCAGTTCTTAAGTTTGATGTCCTTATAAGAATACGACTGTAAATTGTCTACTCAAATAAAACCTAAAGGTCTAATTAGTAAATAGTTTAGTCAGTAGCTCGTTCTCTTAAGTCGATCCTAAATAGATATAAAAATTTACTAAAATATACTTTAAAACATTTAAACCGCCTAATTTAAATAAATACGCCAAAAATAATACATATGGGTACGATCATTTCATTTAAATTTACTTGGACTTAAAATAAACATCATCACTAAACAAATCAAAACGTAAAAACCATTTAATAACATTCTAAATACTTTGGTTACGAAAATATTGATGTTCAAAACTCTGTTTAAACGAGGAAACCCCAGAGTAAACATTTCCTGTTTGTAATAATTCGCACACCCGGAAGGGAAGCTTTGACCGCTTCACCCGGCACTGAGCACACACTGCATGACTACAAACACTCACCCCACAGCTGATCCTATTGTTGCGGTCTCAACAGCTGACACTTTAAATTAACATAGAGTAATAAACGGTTCGATGTGCATACTATAACAGGTGTCAGCTTGTTTTGTAATTACGATTCAATGTTAACAATGTCGAGAACATTTTTAATTTACAATCACGTTTACTAAAATGTTCGATCGAGTTTAATAAATAAATGTTTTTTATATTAAAAATCCAGTCTTCAGATTACAGTATTTTAACAGTGCTTTACAGTTTTACAGTTTTTTTTCTTTTTGATACACTTGGAAACATATTAAACGGCAGAATCGTGTTGGTGATGTGATTAAAAAGAGATGAAGTTTTTAGCTGACAAAAGATAACTTTAAAATTACACTTTTAGTCCAGGCAGGAATTTTAAACATAAAAAGGCCAATCAACTTAACAAATCCTGACTAAGTTGAAACTTCGCACAGATGTTGAGTAAATATTCCTTATTAAAATCCCAAAATTCCCCAGAAATCCCTGCTGCGCTCCAGCAGCCATCTTGAAAAAAAAACATTTCTGGTCCGTGTCTCTCTATACATTTGTTCAATTATCACAAAAACCAGAGGTCTGAGAGATTCGAAAAAAGTGTAAGGGGAGTATTTGTAGAAGATAAAATTCCAATAAAATGAGTACAGATATGTTTATGAAACTTCAAAAACAACAGCTGATGCTATTGATTTTCTAAAATGTGGTATTTCTAAGCCCCCGCCATAACGAATACATGCAGAATTTCATGTAAAATACATTCCCAATTGGGCGAAGCCCTTTATCTTAGAGAGTAATAAATCATAGTTACAGAATACTGGTTAAAATTCCAGTTATTTGACACCTCAATCATCAAAATTGGTTCACAAAAAAGGTATTTCTTAATGAATTTTTTAAAAGATCACAATAAGGAATCATTTTTGTGAGCTTACCCACGCCTTTATTGTGAACAAATTAATTTTCAACTAAAACTGTCATCAGGAGTCTATATACAGGGTGTATATAAAGTCCCGCACGGGCTTAATATTTTCTAAAAGACAACAGATAAATCAATAAGGTTTGGTACATCAACTCCACACCTAAAAATCTACTTTTTTAAGGAACTGTCAATTTTCTGTTTTATCATGGGGACGTCCCGCAAGGAGTCAGAAGGAAATCTTAAATATGAGCATAGGTCAATATGCACATCATTTTAAAGGGCTTAGCTAGCAGAGTTTAATGCCGCAAACCGCATTCAAAAAGGTCGATCCAGTACAAAATGGCGGCTGTTAAAATGTTTACCAGGTTTTCCCCGCTACCAATATGTTATTAGGACCAAATTTGTAACCCTTTAAGATAACTAACGTCATAATTAACTTCTCTACAGACACGCATAATGTAGTATTTAGCTGTAATTAGTATTAATTTAGTTGCAGTTTTGCTTTAATGGGATTGTGACTACTGTACTAGTAAAATGTAACAAAGTAAAACCTTCAAACAGCCGCCATTTTGTACTGGATCGACCTTTTTGAATGCGGTTTTCGGAATTAAACTCTGCTAGCTAAGCCCTTTAAAATGATGTGCATATTGACCTATGCTCATATTTAAGATTTCCCTCTGACTCCTTGCGGGACGTCCCCATGATATGACAAAAAATTGATAGTTTCTTAAAAAGGTAGATTTTTAGGTGTGGTGTTGATGTACCAAATCTTATTGATTTATCTGTTGTCGTTTAGAAAATATTAAGACCGTGCGGGACTTTATATACACCCTGTATATAATTTATTATTGATTAAGGGCTTCGCCCCCATAGGAATGTATTTTACATCGAATTTTACATGTTTCATTCTGTCAGGGGCAATAGAAGTACATTTTAGAAAATAGATAATATCTGCTGTTATTTTTAGAAGTTCCTGTACATTTTTGTACTTATTTTATTAGAAATTTTATCCTCTACAAAAACGTTCTTTTCACTTTTTTCGGGTCTCTTATGGTTTTCGCATTGATTGAACAAATGTATACAGAAACACGGACCGGAAGTAGTTTTTTCAAGATTGCGGCTGAAGCACATCACGGATTTCCGGGTAATTTTGGGTTTTTAATTAGGGAGGTTTAATTAACATATGTACAATGTTTCAGCTGGGTCAGGATTTGTTATGTTGATTTTCCTAAAGTTCCTGGACTACTAATGGAATATTTGTAATATCAGTGAATGCAACTGCCAGAGTAGGCCCAAGCAGGATAAAGCTAAATCACAAATTGTAAACAGTGTTTGATTAATTATTCCTTGCATTCAAACCTTAAATCCAGTCAAATTTAAACAAAAAATTTATACCAAATCACAATTAATTGTTGCTATTTATTTTACATTGTTTCCCAAAATTTCGTTTATTTTAGCGTTTTTCGCATCCAAAATTATTGAGAAATCATGCTAATTGAAACATGCATTGGTTGAGATACATCGCCAATAAAACACCACGAAGCTCCAGCCCAGGATAAAATAAATAAAATTACTAAAACAAGCACAAACTATTAACAAGTCTCGAAATAGCATCAGCTGTGAAATCCCCCAAGAAACCACAAAAGTTGATTTTCAGGTACCCCCACCTCTGACCAAGGACTCCATATACGGCCTATACATCGTATATTCTATATCTACGCATATCACAAAGTATATATTATATATTTATACAAAGTGTATTTTAAGAAAAATGTATACTCGCAACGAACGGACTGAAAAGCTTCTAATGTCAATTATCGTAATCGTAACGCTTATCAGTGGTCCAGCGCAACTCAACTCCAAATATATGTTTCGTTCCACGGCGTCCGCGTAGATTTGTAAGTCAGTGTAGTGTCTAAAATATCTTCCCGAGAACGCTTTATTTTCTACGTTCGGCCACGACGCTTCGGTGTGCTTCAAACTGTGTCGCCGACGCTTCGGTGTGCTTCAAACTGCGTCGCCGACGCTTCGGTGTGCTTCAAACTGCGTCACCGACGCGTAGGTGTGCCTCAAACTGTGTTGCCGACGCTTCGGTGTTTGATAGAAACGAGGGGCCGAAGATAACTCGAAATATCCGGCTTGAAAGAACAAAAAAAAATCCGGGCCGAAGGACCATGAAAAAAATCCAGCCCGAAGGACCATAACAGATATCCGGTTGAGGACCAAGACAAATATCCGACCCGAGGAACAAGAATAGGCCTGAAGAATTGACTGTGTCTTTTGTACCTCGGTAACACCGCCACGATAGGGCCCCCACCCGGCCACGGAGCTGGGAAAGTTTTCGGCATGGCAGTGGTGGTCAGATGATGACGTCCTCGAGCATGCAGGCGGCTCTATATATTCGCGAAAAGCAGAAACAGCGGCTACAGAAGAAGTTCAGGAGGGGTCGTTTCGAGCTCCCCAGCCACGTAGCTACCAAGGAAATCGCCCCTTTCCCCCCGTACCCCCCGCACAAATGGGTAAGCATGCATGACGAGTACCCTGTATCTTTCTCTTCCTCTACTTCTCTCGCTCGTTCGTATCTTCTATAAGCCTCTCTCTTCTGTTTCTCTCTTTCTCTATGGTCTGATCCCGGCTGTCGTGGCATGTGTTGTTGTGTTGCCTGATATCTGTGGTTATCATCTGTTGTGGTTTGTAGTTTGTAATTTTTTCTGTTTGAATTTCGATGGGTGGGTATGAGTTTCATTGAGTAACAGGACGTCTTTGAAATTCATTGGTGGCTTACGTACGATTGGTCTCTATTTGTTTGTAAAAATTTCAAGCGGAAAAAATTTATTTTACTCACTTAACATTCGTTTTCAGTAATGAAAGGTGTATTCTATAGGATAATGTGAAATGCTATTAAAGACCACCAAAATTGTTACAATACTTTTTCACTCACGCTTTTCACAAAATCTAAGCACTCACCATAAAGCCCGTAATAATAATAGACATTATTTTCTTTTAATAATTTTTCTCGTTTTTGATATGTATATTTTATTCATAACATTACAGTTTTTTCTTAGTTTCGTTTCAAAAATGACACTAACAAATAAATATTTGTTCACCTTATGATGTAAGGGAGACAAGTGTTTTGAAGTTGGGATGAGAAGGGATACAACATTGAGCTTGGCTGGTGTCCCTTTCTCACCCCTCCCACCCGAAATATCAGCTAACGAATACATTCATATCCCAAAACTAGACAACCCCAATATTATAATCTCTAAAACTTTAAGTAGAATTTTCTAACGTATATGGAAGAGATAAATTATATTTTAAGATTTTTTAAATTGCCAACAACTCAAGATTTGGCCCATTTCTTTTAATCACGTAAAAATGCTGTAATACATAAATGTAGCAAAAACCATTAAACTGTTTGTAGATACAGAAACTTACTTTTGTAGTTTTATAGGAGATATCCTCATAAGATGCTTTAATTTTAGTTTAAAACTTTTCAATGAAGCGATTCCAAATAAAGTTTTTTTCAATGAAAAAAATATCGTATGATTTTATAGACATTCCTTTATTTATTAATGTTCATCGTTAAGCGTGCATTGTGTAGAAACATTTACAAAATAACTTCAGGCCTAAAGGAAAACTATTTTAAAAATATGAACGAAATCCATATCATGTATAACTTATTACTATTTATTATGACTTATTCGGGGGTAACTTAATTAAACTTATTTTTAAGTGTTCACTGTGTTACTGCTACATAAAAAGATAATGTTTTAGTGATTTCCCCACCAACCCTGAGGAGCCACTGAGGACATAACCCTAACATCATCAAGTTCTATGTAGACCACCCCTTACTCTATTTCCAGGAATGGAATAGGGCAAATTATCTCCTATCTTTTAGGAACGAATTATGGTCATTATTCATTTTTAAATGCGGATACATTCTTAGGAACCAGTAGTTTAGGATTAGAGTTTTTACTCCAAGATTCGGGGACGCCGGAACTATCAGAGCCCCCAGGGAGTCAAACCTAATCTTGGACCAACCTCATCTTGTTTCTCTGCTTTCCAGGAAGCGAGGGGTCTTAGCCAAATGTAATCTTTTTTGGCGGAAACAAAATCAGGTCTTCTCACAGTATCTGAGAATCTTCTAAAGGTTCATGACAGAGTCAAGCGTTTCTTAATTTTAACAGTCGATACTATAGGTAACCTGTTTAGAATTTCTTGACTCCAGAAGACGAGGCGAATATTTATATATCATTTAACGATGTGTCTCAAGCTGTTATTTTTCGAACGGTTGTTAGAATATTAAGTATTGCTTTACTCTTTTAAATAGTCATATTCGTGCAGATAAAAACTTATAATTTTCCTTATATTCACTGTCCAAATTTCTGAATGACATGAGAAAGCTTACAAATGAAGCCCTAAAAATTAAATCATACGGCAATAGAAAAACCATATGTCATCAACTGACAACAAACATTTTTTACTGCACTCATTGAGTACTATGATCACTCTTCACACAGGAAATACTATTTCATTCAAAGCTTCTCTCTGTTACTTAGACCATTGGACATTTTATGTTCAGCAGTAAAAGCTATATTTTAAGTCTAAAGTAGGACCTTTATAATAAACCAATTTAAAAAATGTTTGTTTCCAACTGAACAAGCTAACCAATGTGAATCGATTCGCTTGCCAAGTAATTGGTATTAGAAACCTCACAAAACCTTTTAGCAAGTGACAGGTTAACCCAAGTGATAAGCCGCTTTTCAAGATCGTTTAAAGACGTAAATTGTCAAGTTCATAAGGAATGAATTTGATTGAACGATTACATGATGCTTTCATCAAAATACAATGTACTATAAAATAATATGTTCTTAAACAACTCACCCCCTTCCATAATTTTTTAAATTCCAGAAGTACTACAATGAAGAATTAATTTATTTCCAAGCCATTTGAGTATAACGTTGCTTAAGAAAATCAAGCTTAAATCAAATTTTCCAAAAAAAAATTAAGTTTCTTCGTTTCTTGATTCCCAATAAAAACTATTTTGTTTGGCAGGTCATACGAAACTAATTAAACGAAAGCCCAAAGAAAGTTAGCTACTGCCTAACGATGCTATCTACAAGTTTTAAAATGCTTCATATACAGTGTGTGAAAAAATTCTGTCCACCCTCTTTAATTTTTTGTTTGTTTGTAAAGACAAACAATTAACCTTCGGGGAATGATACTAACTCAACCCAAATTATTTTTGACGTTACAAAAAATGTTGAGTGTCCCCCAAAAAGAGGGGATTTTGGGGGCAACTCAATTTTCAAAAGCAAACCTCTTTTGGGTGTCTCCTCATTTTAAAGAGCTTTCAAAAAGTAGTTTAATGGTGAAAGTCGGAGGTCTCTAACGTGTTTCTATCCAAATTGAAAGCTTGTCAAAGTTTTGAATACAACACGTCCTTGAAACCTGGTGTCTAGGAAGTTTGGAGTTTTAATTCACCTTTGGTGACTTAAAAATGAAACGACCCTGGGAAAAATGTTATTAAATAAAAAAGGGGTCTCTTTTGGTGATATTAAAAATTTTAAGTGTCCCCCAAAAATGGGGGATTTTGGGGGCAACTTCAAATTTTCAAATGCAAACCCCTTTCGATGAGTGATCCCTCTTTTTAAAGAGTTCAAAAAATAGGCGAATGGTGGAGGCTGGATGTCGCTAACGTGTTTCTATCGAAATTGGCAGCTGTCAAAGTTTTGAATACGACTCCTTGAAACTTTTACAAGCTGTCAATTTTGATTGAAACACGTTAGCTCCAAACTCCACCATTCGCTTATTTTTTTAATGCTCTTTAAAATGAGGGGTCACTGCTCGAAAGGGGTTTGTATTTGAAAATTATGAGTTGTCCCAAAATCCCACATTTTTGGGGGAGACTCAACATTTTAAATATCATCAAAATATACCACTTAACATTTAATAACATTTTTACCAGGGTCGATTCATTTTTAAGTCACTAAAGGCGAAAAATTCAAAAGGGGTTTGAAAATTTTGAGTTGCCCCCAAAATCCCCCATTTTTGGGGGACACTCCAAATTTTTGGTCACGTCAAAAAATAATTTGGGTTGAGTTAGTATCATTCCCCAAAGGTTAATTGTTTGTCTTAACAAACAAAAAAATTAAAGAGGGAGGGACGGGGCTTTTTTTACACACTATATATATTATTTATTTAGTATTAAGAAAAAGGCTTTGGTACTACTTTTTGAAATCTCACTTTGGATTGACTTCAAACCAAAAAATTAAAAGCAGTTTTGGATTTTCAAAATACATAAAAACTTAATAACGCTTAAATTATATATTTTGACTTTTCTAAGTAATTCACAAGTAATCTAAATCTTTCAGAATATCACGACATTGTCAAGACCATATTTTTTACATTGAACCAGACTATTTTTGGCGAGTTTGGAAGGTGATCGACCCTTCCGTTTCATCAAGGCGACGACTCGGTCGCAATTATTGGAAAAAGGATTATTCTGGCTTAGGGCGCCGGAGCGGCCTGGCTCAATTGACCCCAAAGGAACTGATTTTTTAACGGACCGCTAAAACGTTTTCACTCAGGCTTAAGCAATCGTCTCTTAGAGTGTTCAGTAACATTATTTTTATTTATACATTATTTGGATCTTTTCCGTTAATTCACCACCACTCAGAATCTGAAATACAGTAAAGAATGTCGTTCTGAGTAATTAGGAATATTGAATTTGGGGTTTCCTTTACCTGCACTATTTGTGAAAGCCTTATCTTATAGCACAGCGATAACCGGACCGCGCGCTCAGCGGCCAGTGATTAGCGAGCGGCTACAATGAATTGTTAAGTGTCGCAAGTGAATGCAACAGTGAGGAGAGTTCTGTGCGTTTTTTTTTACGTTCATTGAACGCCAGCTGTTGTAGTATTTGTTATCACTTGATGTTAGGACCTAACACAACCTAACCTAACCTAACCAACTCATCAAAAACATTAAGTAGTTCTGGCCACCAAAGTAACTTTAAAGTGTAACAACGTAATTAATATGTGTATTGTTTTTGTGTTTGTGTGTCAAGACTGATGTTAGAAAGTTATTATAATACTCTTTTTCCAACAATTAAACGTTTAAATGGTGAGTAAAAATATTAGTTCGCCGTATTAGTTCCATCCCGATTAATTCTCAGCCTATGGAGAGTAGTTTGTAAATGCGGGGATATAACAGAAAATACCCTTAAATAGCTACTTACGCGAGTACATGTGGCGTAAAAAATACGGACCGGAAAATCTGTTTGAATAAATGCTGGAACATATTACACAGTTCAGCCACCACAGTAAAGAGGGACGTCGTCAATCAATAAATTGTGTGAGTTTTCAATTTCGTTATTTAATTTCCTAAATTTTTTCTTGTGGTTTTTAAATAGGAAATACTGTAAAATGTTGTAAACTAAACCTACTTCAATTTAAAATATAATTGGTGGTGAATTAACGGAATCATGAGCAAAAAAATAGTGGTGGTGAATTAACGGAAAAGATCCCATTATTTTGGTACTTTGGTATTGTACGGAGGCCACTATTTTTAGAGAGGGTTTTTTAACTGTATACCAAAAGTAACTGCATAATTGGAGAGGACATACTTTGATTGACTTACTGTCCAAATTTGACATGATTACGATGAGCGATCTTTGTGTTCTGCCCCCCAGAAGGCAGCGATGTCTGCAGGAAAAGCGTCACCGCCGCTAGCGGCAACACCTGATCGCCACCCTTATCGCCGCCGCTGCGGCGGTTATGTTATGTTAGGTTATCATAAATATGTTAGTAGGACTTTCCTCGTTTCATTAGAAATCAAACGATACCGGATGAGTCATACTTTCGCCCGCCAAATCCTGTAGGCAAGTGATGCACACACTCCGGTCAGAAACCTGACCTAGGCCTACTAGGAGGGGATTTGGCGGGCGAAGGTATGACTCATCTGGTATCGTTCGATTCGTAACGAAACGAGGAAGGTCCTTCTAACATATTTATGATAACCTAACCTAACACAACCGCCGCAGCGCGCTGTAGAGGGGTGGCCTCCGTATAATACCAAAGTACCATTATTTTTATTTTTAAATAGATCAACCTGACATAGAAATAATCAGTTTATTTTCTATAAAGCTTTGTAAGTAGGCAGGTCTATATAAAGATCTGGCACAAAACCCTTATTGCAAGAATGCTCAAGTTAAATCCTCACCCACATTCCAGCAATCCAGTGAATTTATATTAATTATACTTATTCAAACGAAGTAAATATCAATCCTTGACTTGGTCGGAGTGATCAAAATATAAGTTGTCTGAAATTATTACCTATTGATACATTAAAACATGACTTGATTCAAGAATGTTGCCTGTCTAGTTACCTTTGAGGGATGTTTCCTATTGGTTATCTGATTTGAACTTGATTTAGGGAATATACTAATAAACTCAAAAACTTCCAGACTTACATTTATTCCGTACTATCTTTTACTAACCACGTTCTTATTTCCTTTAACAATCGGTGAACAATTTTCCTCTCTCAAACCTATTCTAAAACAAAGATTCATTTTAATTTTGAAAAGTAGGTTACTTTCAATAGTTTAGGCAGATAGAACTAAAATAAAATTAACTATTTCGATAAACTCGTGATCCCAAGTAAACGGTCAAAAACTTCAATTAATTTGGTTTACCTTAAAATAAATCAGATAATTTGATTGATTTTATAAGTCAAATTAAAAAAACTAACATCAATTACGGTAGGCCTATAATTAACTAAACATCAACTGTGAATTTAATCACAATATGTTTTGATCCTCGGCGATTTTCAGAGCCTTTGAAACTATTACAAAAGCGAAATATAATCGTAAATAACTTTCCCTGGGTAGTAAGAGGCGATCGTTATAAAGGAATGAGGTCGCGCCTTTATAGAATGTGATGCAAAACAGGTACAGCACTCATATTGCATTCACAGTCGTGCGGGCGCTGGGCCTTTATAACTGTTGTAATATAGTTTGTATGAGCAAATAATCAGACAAAATATTACCTATCCGCGCAGATCATTGTTTATAACAACATGTTTGTATATTGGAAATAAATTTGAAATCCTAAAATGTTAACGAAACTAGTAATTTCTGCCATATTTTACACAAAATGAATGTAATTGTGATCTGACTTACAAAAATGGAAATCGGAACTGTAACAGAAAATATTAGACCTGACAAACAAAATATAATATTAGGATATTTGTTACGTATTCAATCGAATTGATATTGTTTATGTTTTAATTATTCCTTATTCATTTGTACTATCTTGCCTAATGGGGTCAAATCGTACCGTTCTGGTTTGTCACAGAGTTAAATCTTACTGGCGAGACTTAAAAACAATAAGATAGATTCCTGAGGTACTCAGTAACATACTATAACATGTTTAGTTAATTGTAATATTTTAATGCTTTTCTTGGCTTAATTTTATTAATTGATAGTCCAGTAAAATGTCTTCAAAACATCTTTATGGGAACGTTATGTGTTAGCTTTGATTTTTATTTTTTCTTATGTTTTTGGGGCGTTTAACACAAATATTATGTGTGACAACAAAATTTCTTGATGCACCATAAAAAACTGAAAAAAATTGAAAAAGCATCTTTTTACGTATTGTTGCTTATAAAATTCATGAAAATTAAAAAACCGTTTCACGTATTTTCCTCTTAAAAATCAAATAGATAGATATTATGATTTTTTATTTACAGGCAAAACACGTAAAAAGTCGTAATTTTGGTCTTTTTACGTTTTTTACGCTATTGTGTCACACAATTTTAGAGGGAAATATCAGATTTGGATTCAGCACTTAAGCAACAAATATCAAAATTGCTCCAATTATTCCTCGCGAAAACTGCATTTTGACTGGACTGTAATTGTCTAAACTAATTTTTAAATTTTAATATTTAATTAATGCTATTTAACGATCGTCTTTCGCCACTCATATTTCCCCTCAGCCCTCTTATCAAGAAAATTTCTCAGGCTTTTTTTCATCACATCAGATGACGCTTTTAGACAACATGGAAGACAATTTTACAGGAGCCAACCAAACGCCACTGTACACTGAAAAAACATTTTAGGATTAAAAATCAATTAGCAATTTCCTGAGCTTTATAAAAACCTGAATTATAAAAATTGTTCAGTTCTAAAACTTAAAAATCAGATTTCTAGAACAAACAAAATATATATTTCAGTTTCATAGTAAAACTGTCTAAATTTATTCCCAAACTAAGATATTTTACAAACAATCCGTTGGAAGTAAAAATGTTTCAGTAAATTATTAAGTTGACAAAATGTGTTGCTCGGCATTCTTCCATCTTGGTAACATTAACGGGCTCATTTGCATATTTCTAATTTAAGTTTTTCGTGCTGAGATACAGTTTCAATTTTATACTCGAGACCACATGCCACATACCTCATTCTTTTGATTTAAGTTTTAATTTAACTAAATAAATTAAACGAAAAACAAAGTAGAGTTTTTATTGATAATATGGTAATACAGAATGACCATGCATGGGTCATAAGATTGCAGACGTTATTTTAAGCAAAATCACTTGGCTCGCATTATTTAAATTACGACAGAACCAGTTTTGTGTAATTACCTTTTAGAATGCTTCTTAAAACGATTTTTTAATATAGTTACAAAAACGATTAATGTAGTAACGATAATGTAGTAACGTTAATATAAGAACGATTTTGATTAATATAGTTGCAAACACTATTGTCTTTCTAATTTAAAATGTCCGTTTTCAAGTTAATCCTGCCATATTTCCAACCTATTTATTTTTATATTTAACCAATTTTGGATATATTTCTGATGCTTGTTTCAAATCGTAAATTTTGCCAGATCATTGATAAGGTTATCATGTTGCAGTCTTCCTGAGTATACTCCCATCTTCGATACACTCTTTTTTGAAAAAATTACTCTTAGCGTAAAAAAACTTTTTTATATGCTCTAAATAACATTATTGTAACGTTTAAGCAAAAACTAGTAATATAGCTGTCCTCCAGTTTTAAAGTATACACATGTTCAACGGTCAATGTTCCAAAGCGTACCTTCTAACACGTGGCTTCGATGAAAAACTCTTCATTCCAAACAGATGATTTACCAAATGTTTGTATTCCCATATTAAATCTTAAGGACAAATACGAAATTTTAAGGGTATCGAGGGCTCTTCCCTTACCCTCATAACATTTTGTTTCCTTAAAAGATTCACGTCAATCTCTTTCCAACGATGCATGAATAATTAAAATGGTCCAGATCTAGGAGTAGTCAAGACCGCAAAAAACCTGTTGTATTTAGGCATAAAATAACCGCAGATATCGAATAATGAAGATGTGAAGATATCTTCTCAGCAGAATCAACTGAAGAGTCCTTGAATTCTTCTCTTTTGTTTTACAAGGGGCCTTATCCTTTGGAGCAGGCTTGTAAAAGAGGGGAGAAACACCCCTAAAGCGCTCAGTACGTTCTAGACTTCCGTAGTGAACAGAGTAAGAAGTGGTAATCCTGGTAATCATATAGGAGTGAGCATAGAGTAGGAATAGAATATATGGCAGTGCAGCTGTGAGCGAATAGAGTAACAGTATGTTGCCTAATGGTGCAGGGGTGAGCATAAAGTAAGAATAGATTTATGTGTAGCAGTGAGCAAAAACACAGTATAGGGCAGTGTAAGTGTTGACCAGAAGACAATGCAAGTGAACAGATAAGACGATGTAACAAACAATATCTTCGCTTAAATTTCGGTCGGTTTGAAACCGACCATAAAAAGTGTAAAAACAGCCGAGCATGAGTGCAAAATTCCGTATAGAAGCGAACAGCATAAAAATGCGTAGAGTATTGAGTAAACAACTCATAAAACCTGGAACTTGAGTTCCTTCGATATTTCGGGCCTGTTGTATATTCGATGTATTGTGCGTGAGAACGGAACACGTTACATATTTGAAAAAGAGACTGGATGATTCTTGCTGATGTGGAATGCAGTAGAAATTTCAAATTTATCTCGATTGATTTCGTGATTTGCCTTTGTACAGTTAAGTTCTTGGCTTGGAGCTTCATGATTTTGTTTGTTACTTTCTTAACAGCCATCTACCTGGTGACAGTGTTAGCTTGCTACGTAGTAATCTATCTGCAGGTGTTTAGTGGTGTTTCAACTAACAATACTAAATAATAATAACTATTTGTACACTTTGGTACGTTCGTATTGTGTTTCAGACAGTTCGTAGTTACGAAAATAGATATAGGCTAAACGCGTTTTAACTTCAGTACTAAACGTTCTAGGTCGTTAATAGCCCCATTCTGTTATTGCATGGTTATTTTACAAGGTGAAAGCCTGTATAACTTTCTGTTATTCTAACAGTTCTAAAGACTGTGGAAGCTCTTAGTGATTACAAATGCCGTGGGGTTTTTTTTATTATTACTCACACTTTTTTCTTAAACAAATCAATTTTAGGAATTTATAGTACTAATACTTCTAGATACGTTCTAAATTAATTTTACTTCAACGAATAAACATCAAACAGAAAAATAGAGAGAATTATAACGTTAATTAACTAACCTATTTATTGTGATTGTACAAAAGTACACTATCGCGTTACTCTGTTAATAAAACAATCAGTGTAAAATATTGTTCGGCATAAAATGCAACACGGTGTGAAAAAATCAATTCAACATGCGACTTGTTTGTTAATTCTCTCGTCATGATATAAACATGGGCTGTCATTTGTGCACCTAGGAGACATGCAAACTCTGTAGTCTCAGGTTCTCGTATTTCAGTAAAAGACATATCAGTAAAAGTTAATGCCTAGTTTACCGAAGAAATTACGGCTTCTTTGTCAATGCACCTATTAATCTTGTCATTCGTCGTTGAATAACCGAGAGGTGACACTAAACGGAATGTTTATCATGAATTACAAAACGGATTAAATGATAATTAAATAAGTTATATTTAAATAAATATGTCGTACTGTGTTTGGGTGAAAAGATTTTCTTAAAATTGAAGAAAAATTTCATAAATTTATTTCAACAATGAAGGACAATTGTTCATAGTTGCAAACTTTGTAACATATTTGGAACAACGATAAACGCTTTTATTGAACTCTTGAAATCCACTCACAGCTGTATACTTCACCAGAATAACTTCAGACTGTTCTGTAATTGTAAACATCTGAGTTCAGAACTGATTGTTCGTCACCAATATATTTTATCGTTGGGTTTCACCAGCTTTTACAGAATCAACATTCCCGTCGAGAGCTGAAACGAAAAAAACTAACTGTCACAAAACCCTCTATAAAATGACGTAATTATTTTTTTTCATCCTGGTTATTTTTAAAAGAGACTCGAATCTTTAGTGACTTAATCGTACAATCAGAACAAAAATTCTACCCAGACACAATTCTAGCGTGACGTAATATATCTGAAACGTGACGAAACAACGTGCGAAGTGAGGTTACAACGTAGGTAGGATGTCGCGTCGTCGTCCACTTCCGGCGGCGCGATGAGGCTTCCGGTAGTGACCGGAAGGAGGTCATGACGTCATGCAAGCCGCCCTCTACATCCGGGGTAAGAAGAAGAACAAGAAGCTCGGCAAGGGGAGGTGCGAACTACCAAGCAACGTAGCCACCAAGGAGATCCTCCCGTTTCCTCCGTACCCACCACCAGTATGGGTAAGTTGCAGAGTGTGGCTGGTTTTACAGTGTCCGGTTTATCCGGGTCCGGATTACCGGTAGTCCGGACTATCGAGATCCAAATAACTGGGAGTTAGGATAATCCGAATTGTTCCTTTGAGCTTCAACGTCGTAGACAAAATTTTCCTGTGTTCATGTTCGTTTCCTCAGTATTTATTAACAAATGTGAAAATTCGTAAGATTGATACACGTCAATTTTTATCAATACCAATAATAAAATTCAAGTTTTTAAGTGACGGATTCGCTTTTTGAAGCAACCGATGAAAAGCAAGATGTGAATTTTCTTATTTCACTGATCAGTTCGTATTTCAAAAGGTTTTTTCTATTGTGTACAGATAAAACTTTGCAAACCCAAGGACCGGTTGAAGCTCGACAAACCAAGTCGCTTGAGGGATTCTAATCGCTTACTAACGCCACGTTGTCTGTCTATTAAAAATTAACTATTCTTACTATTTTGATAATTTTTCCGGACTTTTTTAACCGAACTGGCGAATAACATTAGCCGCAACAATGAAGGACAAGACAGTTTTTAGGCCTCTGTTTTCGGCCTAAAAACATCACGTATTATTTGTACTAATTAGCACAGTTACTAATTAGCACACAATCAACCAGACAATACAATTACTTACAATTATTTATGTCCTAGTGATACACAAACACATTACTTCCGTGTCATGCTTGAGAATGGGTATAAGTTTGCGTTTTTAATCTTAACTAAATTATTTTAAACCTCTAGTCCCAAACATTTTTACTTACATTCGTCCTGTGCATCAACTTGGTGATACGCGAGAATTAATTTAACTTAGAAATCACCTCTATGAAAGGCATTTCCCCTAAAACAGACGTTCAGTATCTTCTGCTTTTTGCATACGTTTTTGCTTGAAAATTAAATTATTGTAACACAAGTATGGATTTTCTTAAAATCCGAAGATTTTATTCGCTGAATACTCAATATTCACGTTTATAAGGGCGGTAGGGTAGCGTAGTTTCTTCTCGTTACACTCGAACAATTATACAGGGTGTCCGGAAATTATGGTAAAATATTTTAGTACATGATAGTAGAGGTTTAGTATATGAAAAAAGAAAAAGTTTATACAAACATGGGTTCTAAAGTGCTTCGTTTTCCGTCTGTGTGTCTGTTTGTGTTTTTTTACATATATCTCTACAACAATATAACTATAACTCACGAACCTCTTAACGTGGTCCCCCACAAGAGATTCTTCTTATTAAAATAGTTCTTGATAGTGGCAATCCATGTACCAAGTTTGAAGTTTATACGTTAAGAGATTAGTGAGATATAATCAAATATGTAAAAAACACAAACAGACACAAAGATGGAAAACGAAGTACTTTAGGACCTATGTTTATATAAACTTTTTCTTATTTTTACCTGTACTATCTAAACCAAAATATTTTACCACCATTTCTGGACACCCTGTATAAAATAGGTACATTTTATTGGTGTTTTAATGAACTGGTAAGTATGTTATAGCTTATTTGCTTGCAACAGTGCTTGTGATGTTTTATGGAGTGTTATATATGGTGTTTCGATGTTGTTAATTTATACTATTTGGTCTAGAAGTGATGTAATTTTTAATTGGAGTAATACTAACCAGTAAAGGTGTGCTAGAGTAATTTGGTGGTTTGTTACCAGTTTATGTTAAGTATTGAAAATTGTGTGTTTGTTACTTATAGTAACATAAATATATAATGTTACAGTAAAAGAGCAATGAGAAGGGGGAATAGTAGGGCCTAACCATCATGCACACGTACGAAACTTGCAGCATGTCCGTAATCTAATAATTCCTTTATTTTTTGCTTAACTCTGCCTAACCTTGAAGTTAGAAATCAGATTTTTAATGGTGATCGAATAAGACGTGATTACATAAAACATTATAAAATATAAATTCAGTTTATAATGTTCGTGAATGGGCCCGAGGAGTAACATTTTCGTTTTCGGTTTAGTGTATTTTAATAACATTGGGTTTTTTAAAGTTTTTAATCGGAAACTATACAAACCAGATTCTTGCTACCATCTAACGTTTGCCTATTCTTCAATAGAATCATAATTCACAACCCACTGGCAAAGATGAGTTTACTTTTCTGTTAACATTTTATTTTTGTTCATCAGGTACTTATGATTACTTTTGACAAATGTGAGCTGCCAAACCACTTTATTGCCTTTAATCAACAAATGAATAATGACATGTCCATGAACAATCAATGACGTCAACCAGAAGAGGGGAGGGGAAGGGTGACGTCAATACGCGGCGGTTGGGGTAGGAATGACGTCATACCGGTGGCCAGGGCGAGGAATGACGTCACCACCACCGAGTGAGGGGTTAGGGGGAGTGACGTCATCGATAGAGGAGGAGGGGCAGTGACGTAATTGAGAGAGGGGGAGCTGTGACGTCACTACACGTGCTTTACCCTAATGATTTAGCGCTGAAGGCGGCTCACCGCTTGGCCTGATTCCAAAATTGTTAAAAACATCACGAACTTTCCCCCGAAACGCGAATGTGGGTCGCGAATTGACAGCGAAAACAAGTTTTGAAAATGTACTAAGAATTGGGACGCTAGCGATCGGCAAGTTATTTAAAAAAATATTGTACAACGGTACTAAAGCTCTCCAGCCGTGAAATTTTGCGTGTTAAAGTTTTAGGTACTTATCTCTTCATAGATAGTGAAACTGATTTTGAGAAAACTGTATTTGAAGTGATATTTCAGCATGACAGTTTTATCAGTCACTTGAATTAGAGATACAAAAAACTATATAATTTTCTTAGTAAGTTTTTATTTAACTAGTGTTTCTTAGGTACTACATTTTTAATGGATTTCTATACGAGCCCGGTTGTCGTAACCCCTTATTATAGCCCGCGTGGTGTTTATATCCCAAAGAAATGTGACGCAAGAGATCAAAAATTTTTGTTAGGTAATAATTATTTATATTCAAACAAACGTTTGTCCTTCCTTTATTTTCTTTTTATACATACTCAGAAAATAACCACGTTCATCGTAAAACCAAAGAATGACAAGCTTTGTTAGAGTATTACCGATTCTGAGCTCATGAGTTCATATAGGGAAACAAATTTCAGAATTCATTTTCAAGTAATCAAAATAATCTATTTATAAGATAAAATCGATAAAAATTTAAAAGTAAAGAGGACGAAAACTCTAACGCATAAAACTATAAATTTAACCGTTAATATAGTTTTTACTCAATTACTCTTAACAAAACATATATAGCTAACTCATGGTAAAATTAATTTTGAAGACACATAAGAATGTCAGTTCCACAAGCTCTAATTTCTCTTACAATTTTTAAATAATATACGTTTTGAAACCTCACCAGTCTGCAAATTCTTCTGTACAACTGTATCATTTTTAAAACATCTATTAATTTCCCCACGAAAAGTCAAGTAAGGGATTCCGAATTAAAAACAGGTTAAAACCACTCACTTAATTGTGGAAAATTACAATCAAGTTTAATCATAATATTCACACGAACGGTCGAGGGAGGAATGTTATAAATGTTGAGTATTTAGGATCGTGAAGGAACGTGTGATATTGGCCAACGAAGGCCTCTGTGGGGGTGGTAAGTTAGAGGGATGGAGGGAGGGGGGGAGGCAGGAATTTCCTAATGAACGCGGGAAATTCACCGGAACTCACTAAAAAATTCACCGGAAAGTTCATGGAAACGGAAGTCAATCGGGTCGTTCGCTATGAGTCTGGTAAAAGAGTGGCCAGTAAAGTATTTTTTCTGCCTTTGCAAGAGGTAATAAGTCCGTTTCTGAAACCAATGTATTTTTGTATTATTCGTAATTTTACACTTTCATTTCATTACGTTTTTCTATAATAAAACTGGAATTAATAATTAACAATTAGGCCTAAGGCTACTCCTAAGATGATTCAAATTACTGTCATTTGAAAACAATAAACAGTTAAACTATTAAAATAAAAATCAAGAAGTAATTACAGGAGTAAAAAGGCGTATGAATCAATTCTAAGTGATCCAGTGGTTTGAAGTGGAAAGATTTGTTCACTCTTGCTCGTTAAGGGGGTTCTTGTAAATGGAACCTTTATTTAAATTGCCTTAGTTACTGTAATTGTTCCTTGAGGACCACGTTTAATGATATTCCTTCCAAATTGAGTACTGCAGTCTTATAGCTCGTTTCAGTTGCGTCAACTAGTTCATTTAATTTAGGTTTTTATTTTTTTTTCCTGTTTTCCCTATTGATTTGTATGACAAAAATTTAGTTTTTTTTTTAACTTTGCTGAAAACTAAACAGGCCTTTTATGTTTTGATAAAACTATGACCTCTGACCAACACGGTAAACTCTTTCAGTTTTGTATGTAACAATTAACTAACAAAACACTAGCGATCAGACACAATTTTTGAAGGCAAGCCAAAAAGGAATAGTGTATTTAGATACGACTCTACTGTAAAACTAATTGGAGGCAGAAATGATTTATTCTTTTCAAAATCAATGTGTAGTCTTAACCAGAAACAAAAAAGAATAACAGAAAATTTAATGATAAGAAGATAAACACCTCATTTTACCCAGATATGAACATATGAACATGAGTGAGGAGCATGTGTGCTATGCTAATTAGGTTTACTATCATCATTGGAGTTACTTTCAAATAAAATTACGGTGGATAAATTCTACTACAGTTTGGTCACTCACGTAATGAATCGTTATATATTATGTATTCAAAATCTCGCTGAAAAGCTTACGCTCATTTTTTTCAATTTTAATGAACTAGTAGAGGTTGAATTGTTTTCACAGCAATGTAAAATAACACATTAAACGAAGTAAGAAGACCAAAAATGTTGAAAAGACGGTTCTGTATTTTAGCGAGCTGTTATTTCAAGTCACTATCATATCTTCTCCCTTCACAGTGTCGTAGACCGAAAGTGACAGAATATTCAATATCTGTTCAAAGTGCTTGTAAATGTCGTCATAGTGTCAACATCAGAAGTGAATGTAAAGACGTTTCAAGGTCTTTTCCCCCTATTCGGAAAATATCACACAGCTAGTGAAAAGACAGCCTTGGAAACGAACCCATCTTTACATTTTCCCCTAACTTGAGTTGGAATTTAGGACAGTACAAGTGCAAACGATTCCCTAAATAGGACAGTAAAGTGCAAACGATTCCCTAATTATGCTTGGAATACGCCCACTTTTTTATATTCGTACCATAAATTCGTGAAGTTAAATTTATTTTTTAATATTTATATTAAAAACGTTTGATCCCTGCAAAAAACTACAGATTATATTATAACCAACACTTTCTGCTAGCATTTATGTAAATTTTACAAGATAATATATTTAGACTGTCATAGACTAAAAAGCAGTTTAAAACTGACTTCTGATTGCCAAATTAAATCTTGACAAAGCAGAAGAAAACTGTGATGGTTAATAAATTACAACTTATTTTGGGTTTTCCTATTCTACAATTTAAACTACAAAATTATGTTTTTTTTTTAATTTTAACCGATTTAATAAGTTTCAGCGAATATCATTGTAAGCATTATTCTTGATCTAGTTAAAAATATGAACGCCTCGACAAAGGATGATGTAAATTATGAGGTTGCTAGAGAGAATTTGTCCTGCAATAAAGGATTGGTTAGGATAAGATCTAGAAGTTGGAACTGAGGTTGAACGAAGGTAATTTAACTTCCTAAGTCACTTCATTCTGTACCACTCCCTTAATCCGTTCCTTCTGTTCATAGACCTACCTATAATCATACTGTACCAAATAATATACATTGTTGGAAAAGAGTCTGGATTGTTTTGCATTTATTTAAATACCAATCAAATAATTAACAGAACTGTGCGATTGTGTCTTAAATAGTAAACAACATGTATACATAAATTCTCGGAATTACGCATGATCTGATGGAGGCGCCAACTAAAGAACTCATTGAGATGAATTACAAATAAATAAAATAACTTCTGGATTCACATGATAGTGTATACTGAATATAAAAAAACAGACAACTACTGAATATAAATAACAGACAGGCTAATATCATTTTCCATCTTTAAGTAGCCTATATTTGCCGACTTGTTTGTGAGTGCAGTATAGTCTAAATACAATTACAAGTGTTGTAAGACGTATTTTATTACATCCAGTAATAAATAAAAAGCTATGGATTTAAGTATGAAAAATATTTAATTCTAATTGTCAGTAACTTTCATGGTCAAAATTTATAATCGTAAAGCTATAATCATAATCGTAATTATTAGCGAACGAAATAAATATTTTCAAATAACGAGACAGGTTAATTGACTTTTACGTTTATGTGGTGGAACAATCAGTTACAGACAAATAAAAAGGGTGATCCAGTTAGAGGTTACAGTTTAAAATTAAATAATACGAATTGTAGTTTACTTACTAGGAATATTTTTATTTATACATATTTATTAAAGATTGACATTAAACATGAAAAATAATATCCTTCAAATGACCGCTACGTACATCCCTACAGACTTCAGGCCGTTTGATGAATTTTTCCATCACTTTCTCGATCAATTGTTGTGGAATTTGATGGATTTTATTCTGCGAATCTCGTTCTTCAGCTCCGGAATCGAGTTGGGTTTGTTTGCGTAAACTTCTGCTTCAAATAACCCCAAAGGAGCAGAAAATCCACTTGACTGAATAAATTAATTGGTGTGAGGTCACATGATCTTGCTGGCCAATGTTGATCACCAAAATGAGAGATTAACGGCCGAGAATCTTGAGTGCAAAAATGAACTCTTTCTCGTTCTGTATAACAAGTGGCCCCACCTTGTTGAAACCACAAGTCGTTCAACTCTTATTAACAACCAATTATTCAAACTGCCGCCAAAATAATCGCTTATCATCTCCCGATAACGTTCTCCATTGAATCTAACTGCATCGTCACCCACAGTCATTTTCAAAAAAGTAAAGGCCAGCCACGCCACCAACCCACAATCCATTCCAAACAATTACCTTTTTTTTGGACGTATTTCTTTCGGGTGAATAGCATAAAGATTTTCAAGTCTCAAAATGTCACAGTTTTGCTTGTTTACATAGCCATATGGAAATGAGCTTCATCAGAAAAGATGATTTTGTTCACATAGTAAAGTTTTCCACATTTTTAAAAAAGGTTTTAACAGTTAAAACACGTTCTTCATTCGAATAACGCTCCATAACATAATCAACTTAAAATTGTAACCTCCAACTGGATCACCCTATATAATATGTTATGGAACGGTTGCCGTTGGAGGCCCGGACGGTATGCGATTATCATTGACTGGTCGCAACTGTTACATCATAACAGTGATTGGTAATGTTGCGCGTAACACCATACCACATTGAGTTCGAACATAAACAGATCCGGAATAGGGTTACTCCATTCCCAAAGACAATTATCAACGGTTTGTAGAACGGTTACCGCTTTACCCGTTCCAGTGATTAACTGTGACTGATTGCAAATGTTACCTGCTTAATTTGATTGGTAAGGCTGTGCGTATAACTCCACAAAAAATTAAGTCTGAGCATATACACCTGGTCATTTATTACCTGGTTCTACGCCGGCGCAAACCGAATTAGATCTGCTAAGCTACTTCAAAGCTCTTTAATTAACATATTAGGCCAGTAAAATAAAGATTGTGCCTGGACAAAATTCCCGGAAAGCTGGAAATCGTCTTAATCTTTCCGTTTTACATCCAAGTATATGCATTTGAAGTTTTCCCCATTTTTCCTAGTGTGCTTTCGACCTGGGATCACAAAAATATCAGAGGTTTGGGTCATTTTTTAAACTTTTGTAAATAAGTAAAAAACCGTTTATTCCACATAAAAAGTTTAAATACAAGTATTGTAGAGGACAAAATTCTGCATTATTGAGTACCTTTTGATAAAGATACTTTGAATAGTAATTGATTTATGGTAAGTTAAATAAAGGGTTTTGGCGTATTTCTCTTTTAGGGACAGAGCTATTACTGTAGGTCTCAGGTAATCCCTAAGCACGAGACCATGATAACTTTTAGTTTTGAGGTCCTCAGAAGCCAAAAACCTTAAAGAGAAATTCGCCAAAACCCTTCATTTAACTTACCATAAATCAATTACTATTCAAAGTATCTTTATCAAAAGGTACCCAATAAATGCAGAATTTTGTCCTCTACAATTCTTGTATTTAAACTTGTTTTGTAGAATAAACGGTTTTTATTTATTTACAAAAGAATAAAAAAATTACACAAAACTCTGATATTTTTGTGGTCAGTCGTAAGCACACTAGGAAAAATGGGACAAACTTCAAATTCCTATCCTTGGATGTAAAACGGAAAGATTATGACGATTTCCAGCTTTCCGGGAATTTTTTCCAGGCATGACAAATTTTTGATCTAATTTTACTGGCCTA
The DNA here is from genome assembly GCA_035578135.1 of Flexamia atlantica. NCBI lineage: Eukaryota > Metazoa > Arthropoda > Insecta > Hemiptera > Cicadellidae > Flexamia > Flexamia atlantica. The sequence goes on from JAQJVK010000032.1 coordinate 2,011,029, forward strand.
TATAGGTATGAGTATTGTATTTATTTTACATTTTAATGTGTATTTTCTTAGAGTTTAGCAAACATAAACAACTAATTATATGACTGAGCTTAATAATTCCATACAAACAAATGTTGAGTTTTTAAGGAAATAATAGAAAATGATTAAGTTATTTTGGCGTAACAGTCCACCTACACCTTCCAAGAATAAGTTAGATGTCCACTGAAATTTTGAAATAAAGTTTACCCATTTTATTTTTTACAATCGTCATTTGCTAAAACGATTGGCCGTTTTTCATCGTAACTTTGACATCCAGGGTTACAAATTACCCTTTAAACCTTTAATGTCAGGGTAAACCTTTTAAACGTCTTAGAAAGCCTGTGCATCCTGTATCTTACGGCAGGCTGTATACGATACATCCTGTACTAAACTGTAGTCTATACAATCTATCCTAAATGTATTACTACAGTAGACTCTCTCTTAACCGGATACCTTTTAACCGGAAATCGGTTAAACCAGGCCACACTACTCGGAGGTGACAATCTTGCTAACCGGGCGATTTTTATCAACACATTGGTTCAACCGGACTTGATAGGCAGAAAATGGACAGTACTGTATCGACGATTCTCTTGGGGAAGATTTGAGAATCACGTCGTGTCTAAATCAGAGATTTAGCTTATACAGTATGCATTAGAGTTGTAACTTAACGTGTTTTAGGGAACTGGAAAACTCGTTATCCGGATAGGTCTCGGTCCCGGGGCGTCCGGATAAGAGGGAGTCTATATATACACAGAGAAAAATGATTGGTTCGCCTAACTTTTTGTATAAGTTGGTTCAACCAAAGTCATGGGTTACTATAGAGACAACCACCTGTATGTGTTAAAGAAACCTAATCCTAGTGAGTTAAATGAAATATTTTGGGACAATCAATTTTATAGGTTAAGTCTACTAATATATTTATGGGTTAAAATAACCCATTTCATTTTGAAGTGGTTGGCCTAATAACAATTATTGTTGTTTATGACAACCTACGCCAATAAAGTTGAAACAAAAACTTCATTAGTTACTTTAACCACTACCAAAGTGGTTAAATAACCTCTTTAGATGTTATTTTAACCACTACTACAGTGATTAGACTAACCATAAAAGGGTTGTTGGAAGCATTAACATGGCAACCAATGCATTTTTCTCTGTGTACTGTATAGGCCATAAAATCTACTGTATTATTTACAATATTTACTATATGCTACTGTAGGCTATAAAATATATCCTATATCTCTCGGTGGGCTATACAATCTATTATATATCTTCCTCCAGGCTATACAATCCCTCCTACGTCTTACGGTAGGTTATATAGTCCATGCTATGACACGGTAGGCTGAACAATATTTCCAACATCCTAAGGTAAGCTATACAATCCGACCTATATCTTACGGTAGGCTATACAATCGGTCCTATATATGATAGTTTAATCATTTGTGGGACAATGTGGTAAATTATTATCAACTATATAAAAAAGTTAATAGCTTTACGCGCTTCGGTATTCCTGTAGGACACAATGCTCACCCTCGCCGTATCCTTGACATAAGTTGACCCCAACAGGATTAGAGTTATTTTCGTAAAGCAAATTGGAAAGCTCCTTTCCTACCTAACACGCCGCGACGGGGCCAGCGTTCCCTGCCTTCTTCAGTATAATTGGACCAGTTGTTAGGCGCTGAATTCCTTTAACAGTGGCGTATTTTAATCGTATCATCTCACTTAACGAAATCGTTAAGCCTCAATTTGTTTTTACAATTAAGTAGTGGCAGTTAAAATGATAGGGCCTACGGTAGTTTTGATTTTAATGATGAAATTCTATTTGTCTATAAAGTTTGAGATTACTAAGGTTTTATTATAGGAAAGGAACATAAATTTAATACTTACAGAGCATATAAAACATCAGACACCTTGGGATTGTAAAAGATGTAACTACCGAGTATGCTACGCAAAACATTAGCCTTTAATATTGTCTATTACTAAAGATGCAATTATTACTTTGGAATAAATTTTGTACTAAATTTCATGCTATCGACTCTATTTTGAAGTCTAGAATTGTTGGTGGAATTTCAGAAACTCCAAAATACTGTAGAGCAGATAAGATAATAATTTAAAAACTAATATGTAAAACCTAATGTATCTTGGTTACCGTTGTAACTCTGGCACTGCATACGAGAAGTACAAAGCTCGTTTATTAGCTATTCTGATACATATCTATCACTGGTAAATACCAAATAAATCTTTAATAAATTTAATGGTAAAACCACTGCAGCATGCTTACCAAATTCATACCCGTTATTTTCTTTGTCCCTTTACAGAGCCTTTATTAATGGTACCTATGTGACAAACGTTCATAATTTAAAGATTATCCACGATAAAATCGTCACAGTTTGGTTACCAGGTCATTTACATTTTACATTCCAACGGACAACTCCATTTTCATATGCAATTATCATGATTACTGATAGACAATAAATTACAGAACTCCATTACCTAAACTATGAAATAATACTAAGCAATCAATAAGTAGTACCTAATAAATTAGTTTTAACGATACAACCATCAAAATTTACAACAGTGCTACAACTATGGAAAAAATGCAAAGTGAATATTATGACTTAGAATATTGGAGCATGCAGTGAATACAAAGCTGTTCGATTCAACAGGTTATTTTCAATAAATAGTGTATAAATATGCAAAACGTTTACTAAAAATACTACAAATACATGCAACAAAAAACAATAATTCTACAACCATAAATACTATAAACATATGCAGCAACAAATACTGGAAAAATACTATAAAAAAACTTCAATTTTACTACTATAAATAATATAACTATATGCATCAACATGTCCAACAAAAATGTTCAACAATGTACAAATAGTGAACACCAACATTATATAGAAGCAATAATAATTCAAAAATAATAAGTTATGTCAGCGGTTGCTAAAAATACTTGCCATTATTCCTAAAGAATCATGCTACAAAACAAGAAATCCATCATAGTTAGGCCCTACACTCCACCAACGCATTTACTTCAAGACATATTGCAGGGCTAAACTGCAATAACGCAGAAACCGTTTCAATTCTGTCACTGTTGCATATCAGATACGTTTCTGTTTCCAGAGGTCGACCGCTGAAACCCGGTAACCGGTACATTCCAATCACTGTTGCGTTCCACATACCCGTGGAATCTGTCCTAGGGAAAAGCCACGAAATTATTCTTAACAACATCTACATATTAATGCTTCGCGATAAATGCGTTAACCTAATCCACAGCGAAGCTACTACAAATCAGAAACTGGTAAATTCTCGTCAGTTATACGCACCAGATTCTTTCAGAATCTGTTCCAGGGCAAATCCGCTACATCGCAGTAGCTGATGAATTCAATTCACCGGTACTTACCACACCGTTACCGTTTTGGAACCTGTTCCAGGGCAAAGCCGCGACAGCATGGTCCGAGCGGGAGAGGAGAACGTCGGCCACGGACGCGACTCATCATCGCACTCGACAGCGAGAAGCCCACGGTCGATGGATGAAAAGGAACAGGGTGAGTAAATAGGTTCAAGTATACGATACATTTCTGTAACAGTTACATGCCTGACACGTTACAGCTTTCAAACCTGTTCCGATTAAAAGTAACAGTTATTTCGAGTCTTGGGAAATTTACTTTGCTTTTTTAACTTATTATTATTCGCCGTTTTACATGTTCAAACAGACCACATTGAACATATTACAATATGGCTTTACGATTTCAGATATGTTTCTTCTACACTCTATATTTGTTATCAGTTGGTGCAGTGATTAGCGGGACAGTGAAATTAGTCCAAGCTGTTTAGATTGAGCTAATATAATCACACATCAACCGAATAAAGCCTAACCTAATGTGATCAATATCAGTCACTGGTAATCAATAAATAAATTTAAAATAAATATTCAATAGTGAAATCGATGCATGCTTACCAATCATATTTATTCCTTTCTTTGTACCAATGAAGAGCGTCTAATACTACATGACAAACGTTCTTAATTTATAAATTATCCATGACAAAGGCACCACAACTTGGTTACCAGGGATTTTTTTAATGTTACACTTCATAGACGTAGAAGGAATTAATATTTTTCCTTTCTTATTTACAACAGTTTGACCATCGACATTGAATCTAGCGAAAGATAAACATTCCTGACTATAGAAGAAGCTATGGCCAAGAGCAATTCACTAACTGAATATTCAATGCGAGAATGTAACGAAAAACCGTATGCCCAACATCGATCCCAAAGATTCACCGGAGGCAACGTTTTATCCGATTGAGGCTTCTTTTCCCTATTTACTCGAAATGCTTCCACTTTATTCACAGGATATCCTGTCTTTCTCTACATGAAATGTTGTTTGTCCCATGATTCGACCTTTTGGCTTCGTCTTTCAACGTTTTTTAACCTAATCATTTTAACCTGAACTTTCCAAAGCACATCCTTTGCCAAATCCTTAGGCAAAAGATAAAATTTAGTTAAACTTTAACAGAAATTCAAAAAATCTTAAGGAATGAAATGTTAAGGACCTTGTTGAAAATGAAGAGGTTAGTTAAATTACTTGAAAGAAAAAATTTAAACCTTGTCCTTGATTTTTTTAATTGTGTGTTTTGTATTTTTTCGCTAGAGAGCGGGCCTAAAGGCCAATCCGGACATGAGAAAGGTGAAAATTGTCTTCCCTAGGCATCCGAATCAAGGAAGGCCGGGCATAAGAAGAAGAAATAGCGGAGTGTTACTAGCAGATAAACCTGTAAGAGGAACCCCTGAAACACGCTCGAAGAACCCTTGAAACACGTTTGAAGAACCCTTGAAACACGTTTAAAGAACCCTTGCAATCTATAGTGTCATTAGATCATCCACTGGAAAAAGGCAGTACAGTTAGATCCTGAAGATCTAGAATCTCCTGTTAGATCCATGCAAGACTAGGTGCACTAGTATTTTTTAAATGTTTCACTGGAAGATTCCGCTCCCTCTTAGACGTTAGGTTATGTCTGTCTCTGTGTATTGATGGAGTAAGGTGTGGTTATATTACGAGAAATCTTAAGACTGTCATTTAAATCTGTGGCAAGCATTGATTTTCTAGTAGCAGACAAAGTATTTTGAGGGTCTGACTACAGAATGGTCTTCCTGTTCTGAATCCTAAAGATTTAAAAACACTCATCATAGTTTGAGGAACCCTCGCAAAGTATAGAATACTAGAATCCCTTTACAACTTTCTAAGGAAATAGTAGCTACTTTTGCATTTTTCTGAAAGGTCAGTCCTGCAATCTCCCTATTAGATCGCAGGTTTTGGAAAAAGCAGCCAAAAGTTTTACTTGCCTAGAGGACTAACAAAAACATACATAGAATCCTTTCAGTTCTAGTACATCAGGATCTCTAAATATGTTACACTAAAATATTAAAGTTTTATTTTTAGTGTTAGATTATTGCATAAACTCCCTGAGAGGTTAATATGCGTGAGAATGTTTAGGACCTAAACGTAGTAGACTCACTTAAGAGATTTTTGCTTCTTCTCTTGAAAATAATAATCATTCATGTGCGTAATCTTGAAAAGATAATACCGCATTCCTTATATTGTACGGAGGCGTCTTTCAATATCCAAGAGATATTCCAGAGTATTCGTTTTATGCTATTACTGGAAATAAATCATCATTTAGGAGTTGGTTTGTTCAGAATGAGCCCTGGATTGATTGATATTCAAAGATTTAAGGCCCCTGAAACAAAGTGTGAATCATTCATAAGATCTCGCTGATTCAAAAAAGAACGGCCGTCAAGAATCCAAGTATAATAAATCCATCTAACTAATGTTAGCATTCTAGGAATGTTGTTCTTGCATTGTTTTGAAACTGAAGAATAACGTCCACAACCAATATCCACATACAATATTTGAAAGAAAATGTTCTGCTTAAAATCTAATGCTGCATCGTCGTTCTCCAGTCATCACTTTCTTCACAAAAAACTCCAATCTCTAATTAAACAGGGATTCATCTTCACTGGGGAGGTGGGTAAAATAAAAAGGTTACCTACTACCTCATTCTCTTCTTTAGGTATATCCAAAACATAACTACAGTGGTTTCGGAAAATACATTCTACTATCAGATTCGACTCCATAAAACTAGATAACCCTATCCAAACAACCATTAAATCGAACGACTCGTCACCTGATAAACCAGTCTGTGACCACCAGCCGGCCGGTACGTGTTGTAAGCGATTTTTGTTTGTTTTTTTGATAATTTCCGTATGTGTTGAGTGGTGTTAAAGGTTTAAATTTTTTCCCACTTAGCATTTTTCGTTTTACGTCCAGGTTTTAGTTTGGTTTTATGAAGTCTAATCTGATAAAAGAAAAGTAATCTCCTAAACCATATTCTGGGTTGGATTTATTGAAAGCTGAAAGATGAAGACGAAGGTAAAAAAAACTGCTGTTTATATTCTGTTTACATACTGTTTATGGTTAACCAACGTCTAAAAATGTAACCATTCGTAGTAAGAAAAGGAGTTGGAGGCCAATTAATTAGACGTCGGAACATTTTATCAGGGCTAAATGTTGGACAGGTAATCAATCCATGATTTAAAACCTTGCCCTATCTTAAGATTCTAGAATAAGTTACTGTGTTAGATGTTATATCAGTATTTTAAAACGTAGAATGAAGATCTTACCAATTATGTTTTAGAGTAAAGTTAAGCATTGCACGTGTACATTTACACCTGTTTAGTCTGAATAGAAAGCACACAACACAGAACACAGAGCCATCCCCACACGAAGCATTAGCTTAAATACTACATGTATCAATTACATTAATTAATAGTTTTTAGTAGTTTAATGACTCACTGACATGCTCACAAGTCTGGGAATGAGGTGGAAATAAATAGTACATTACGCAACTAGTGCGGGAAGTAGGTGTTTACGTGCGAGCTAATAGTTCACGGAGCGGGAATTTCATGCGAGCAACGTAAACACCTTCCCGGATGAGTTGCGTACGATAGTTTTCGCGACACTACCAGCAACAAATATACAGGGAAAGTAAAAAACAACACTTCTATGAAAGTTAAAAGATTTAAAAAATATTAAATAAACTGTAAAAAGAAAATACGAACAAAACCATATTTATCTGTGCGGGGGAGATAACAAAAAGCGTTATCTCTGCTGTTCAGCAAACGAGTAAGCCTTTCTAGGAATACGTCTTATCGTCACACCGACGCAACAATTGATTAAATAATATTGCTCTTTATTAACTTATCGCTATTACCTGTACGTAGTCGCAACCTGGGAAACCAGTTTAGTTACAATTAATTAATTGAGATATGGTCGTCATAGTTAAAATGTGTGTGTTGTGTTTATGTATAATGTATGTAAATTATGTGATATACTATTTTTTTCTTGAGTTGGCAGCATTGAGCATTTACCGCACTCGTGCGGTAAATGCTCAATGCAAACTCTTTTCCGCACTCCAGCTGATTTGTTACCTCACTACAGCTGATATTTGCCGTACTCTTTTGTAAACGGCGACTTCCCATACTGAAACGGAAGCGGAAATCGGCCACTTACTAGTGTAGTGTTGCGAAAAAGCTTTTACTCCTATGCGAATAACTATATTATTCCACTTTTTCTTCGTATATTTCTTGCATACAATGAGCCACCAGAAATGTGCCAGAAATGTGATCACTAACATAATTTAAACTTCTTATGTGGTTGAACAGTTATTTATTTCAGAGGATGTTGGCTAACAACTCTGAGCGACAGAGTGTGGTATTCTATATACTACTGAAAAAAATCACTTTGAAATGTCTCCAGAAATTTGCAAGGCGATGGAACAGAATTTTTTCTACATTAGGCAACCGCGCCGAACAATTTCAAGGTTATAAATTAACAAAAAGTTGCTCACTTACAAATGTCGTACGGGAAAATAAACACTATCTTAGTAATTTCAAAGTTTGCAATTATAAGTCCTCAACAATAAAAGACTACTTTTATGTCTAATTGGTCTACAAATTTTTAATTACAAAATAACAATTATTTTTATCAATTACCCTCCATCTGATAATTCTCGGATGATTCAAAATGTGAATCACGATGACATATTGATTGATGAAAACTTCCGACTAACCTGTCAATATCAGAATGTCCTTTCCTGCCTTCCTGTGGCATTAAAACGAGGCTTTAAAGGTCAAAAAGAAATAAATCCTTGCCAAAGCCCATCAATCCTTTTACTTCTTCTCTCCTCTCTAATGAGGGCTATATAAAAACCACCGCCTTCCACTAACCTTGTGTTTCCTCCTCCTTTCTGTGTTTTTCGGTAATGTTTCTTCCAGAGACCTTAAGAAATGTTTTGGAAGTAAAAATATAGTTCTACTCAGTTACGGTACCTAATGAGTCATTAAAACTTATTGTTGAGTTGTGATTAGGATTAACAAAGGTTAATCCTAATCAATGTGTCAACAATTACGAAACCTGTTTAAATATTACAGAACAAAAATAAAGGATGAAATTACACTTTTCATTCTTACCTTAGCTACAACTCAATAAAATGTAAAAACCAGTAATGCACGGTAAACCGTAAGATTGCTCATTTGAAATGAGTTTTTAATAATCCATTAGGTGAACATAATAAAACTCATTACATAGTTCATACGCTTTGTCATGTAAATCATCTGAGAAAACACTATTAGAAGAGAACACTGTTAACAAACATTTTTATAAATATTGATTTTACTGTGATTTTATAATGTAACGTGGCCCGGTAACAATCTAGAGAGAGTTATGTTGAAAGTGTTAGGAAATCCTGGTTCTCCAGCCGGCCAAAACAATGCCATAATTATTTATCCATATTAATTGGATGAATGAGTTTTGAGTTAAACATTAGAAAATTACAATCAAAGCTCCAGTTAATACAAATATTAAAGTAAAAGTCCCAATTGTATTTCCAATATAAACTCACAAGTCAATCGTACACAAATCAAAGGGAGGAAAGAAGAATAGTGATGACAGAAATCAATAACTCAACTGACAGGTACTTCACACGGCTTAACCGATTTGGTGGGATTATTATTGCGGTATATATTTACAACACCTTTTACTTTATTGAGTGATTTAAAAGCTTTTCGTGCAGTGTATAAAATAATTAAAGACTTTAAACTGGAAAAAAATTGTAGTGGAAAAAAATTGTAATATATAAGGAATGATTTATAAATCTGACTCTACAATAGCTGTAATAAACAAAAACTGTCCCATATCCCATCCCGACCCTCCAAAGGTTGCCAACTTAAGCTTTCCTAATTTACTTTACTCGTTTTCACCAATCACGACCTTGACTCGCTCAAACCTGTTGCAGAAAACACTTCTTCGTGTGGATTCTCCAGCTCCACCCGCAGCTAAAAACGTCCCCTTTTACATTTTGTCACGCTTCCGGTATTACGTCACACTTCTGTCATGTTCCACCCTGTTCCAGATCCACGACCCTTCGGCGGCTCGAGCTCAGAGGACGAGTACGGGGCCGTCCATAAAATTCGTCATCGCTTTTTGACCAATTTTGGACCCCTCTCTCTACAGTCATCCTACCGTCATAATCCGCCTACCCCCCCCCGCTTTTGAAAAATAACATCATATGGTACAAACTCCTAAAATAATGACAGTCATTTTGAAGACCCTAGTAAAGGTTCTTCTACTGGGTTGTTAAAACCATCAAATTATGTTTAAACTCATTTTCGGCTAATTTGATGTTAATTTGCGATTCAACCCAGAATTTTTGAACTTTGTAGTACTACAATATGAGTAGTGATGGACGCTGCCACTGCCTGCAAATATCATTAAAATCTCCATCGACGTGATCTATAGTTCGTTTCTAAGCTGATTCATTTTAATTAATGAAGTTACATAGAATTTTTCCAATTTTCCCATCTAAATTAGTTTTAAAACAAAAATAAAAAAAATTACGTCATCTCCACCATTACACCCCCCCAAACACATCATCCTACCGTCATTTCCATTCTGAACCCTTCCCCCCTATTTTACGATGACGTAATTAAAAGACAGCCCTTACGTAGCATGCATCCACCAGAGCGCAGCAGCGAACACCCAGCTCTACATTACGTCACGCTTTTGTCACGTTTCACCCTGTTCCAGATCCACGACTCTTCCTTCGGCGGCTCGAGCTCGGAGGACGAGGACGTGGCATACATCCACCAGAGCGCAGCAGCGAACACCCAGCTCTACATTACGTCACGCTTTTGTCACGTTCCACCCTGTTCCAGATCCACGACTCTTCCTTCGGCGGCTCGAGCTCGGAGGACGAGGACGTGGCATACATCCACCAGAGCGCAGCAGCGAACACCCAGCTCTACATTACGTCACGCTTTTGTCACGTTCCACCCTGTTCCAGATACACGACTCTTCCTTTGGCGGCTCGAGCTCGGAGGACGAGGACGTGGCATACATCCACCAGAGCGCAGCAGCGAACACCCAGCTCTACATTACGTCACGCTTTTGTCACGTTCCACCCTGTTCCAGATCCACGACTCTTCCTTCGGCGGCTCGAGCTCGGAGGACGAGGACGTGGCATACATCCACCAGAGCGCAGCAGCGAACACCCAGCTCTACATTACGTCACGCTTTTGTCACGTTCCACCCTGTTCCAGATCCACGACTCTTCCTTCGGCGGCTCGAGCTCGGAGGACGAGGACGTGGCATACATCCACCAGAGCGCAGCAGCGAACGCTCTCCTCTATGTCGGCTTGGGGACGGTCGCCATCGGACTGGTGATAGCGTTCGTTGGGACGGGAGAGAAGGGCTTCAAAACGCTGGAGCTCAGGCTGATAGGACCCACACTCATCGGCAGCGGGGTGAGTGAAATAGACTATGTTTGCTCTGGATTGAGAGAGGAAACAAAGTCGTCTACTTACCATGTATGTACTGTTTGATAAGTAGATTTCTTTCTTATTAATTTTATTGTTTCTCAAGAAATTTAACATCAATTCTTTGTCATACAAATGATTTCTTAAAATTAATACTGAATTTTTTATTATTGAAATCACCAATATTTAATCAATCGAATTTTGAATGTTTTTCTGAATATAATGTAATTTTTGGTCAAAGTCCCTTTTGATCCAAAAAGCAGACCAATCACTGATAATGTTTTTATATTATATTTGTCTTGAAAATTACTGATTGTTGGTTCGTAGATTGTTTATTTTCTATGTCAACCTACTGGTTAGGTAGAAGACTCGAGCCTCACAATAGTTGTTCGGATGTCTGTGTCCGGAGTTTCAGTTTATTCTCGATATTTCAGAATCTACTTCTGCTATATAAAGCCAAGCTCCGATTTCTAAGAATTCTCTGTTATACTGACTTATTTAGTCATGAGGTAAGAAACTGTGTTTCTCTTTCATTCATCAGACCTATTTTTTGTAACATCAAATTGAGCCAAAACGTGGATGACCTTTTTTATTTTTCTAAAGGATTGAGCCCTTATCCGCTCAAGAAAGTAGCTGAACCAAAGGAGGGAGGTGTGTGTGCAAATTATCCCGCTAACGCCACCAAAAAAGCCCCATGCAAATTATCATTAGATCCAGGGAAATATGAAATAAGCTATCTCAAGGTTTATTCGACATAATTTACAAGCCGTTCACTACTCATTTTATTCAGTGAATTGCATGTATAAGGTCGCGTCGCATTGATCGATGGCTATGATCAACTGATTCCTACACTTTAGAACTGACAACCCGCCCTCACTCGACTCGCCCATTTGTCAAGACCGGTTGACTCTAACTCGCCCTCCTTTATTCCAGGGCAACTTCACACTGGTCGAGTAACTCGGCCGAGTTGCTAAGATCAGCTGATTCCTACTGGTAAGAATTGTCAACTCGCTCGTCACTCGATTCGCCCATTTGTCATGGCTGCGTCACATTGGTCGAGTTGACGGTCGAGTCTAACTCGCCCTTCTAACTCGTCCTCCTTCTCGACCAATGTGACGTGGCCTTTTATTACCTTTTAACCGGTTCACATTGTTCGAGTAACTCGGCCGACTCAATTGGTTTATATTGGTAGAGTTGACGGTCGAGTGCTAACTCGCCTGTCTACTCGCCCCCCTACTCGACCGAGTTGTTAGGATCATCTGACTCACATTGTTTTTAACTGTCAACTAGGAACTCGTTCTTTCGACTAGCCCTCCAACTCGATCACTATAAACCGGCTATATAATGAAAAGTCTCAGCTTTAGATTTTATTTGTATATAGTCTGTTGTAAATATATTTAGAACGTACCAAAAAACAAATAAGATTACTCAGGAAAGATTTTAATAACAGTTCATCAGGGCTGTTTTATATTCTCTTAAAATTTTTTAAATAAAATAAAAACACGAAAAAATGTTAGCTTTACTTTATTTTGTCTAAGTAACACAGAAGTACAAGTACCTTACATATTGAGTTACAGGAAACTAAGATAAATTAATAGACGCTCTATCCAGCAACCATTTATCATTGCTATATTATTAGTTGACAATACCCTCTAATGGATCGTCGGCCCTCCACAATGACAGCTTCACTGAGCGTCTTGTCTGCTCACACTCATTCATTCCATTTAACATATGACCTAATATCGTCAGCGTTTCCAAGCACTCAGTGATTCAGCACAAATCTGGCATCGTGGGAGGCAACAACTCTCTGGTCGTCGTAAGTAAAACAGGCAATTTAGAGAAGTGCTCGTTTAGGAGTGACTCATTCGCGAATTGAGATCTGCAATAAAAGTGCGAATTACCACGAGGCGGGAGAATATTCTGCAACTGAGACAGCTGTTGGAGAAGTCGCGTCCCTACCAAGGGCCCCATACCGGCTGTTTAAGTTTTTCTGCGACACTGGCGGCGATTTTTTGAAACTGCAGCTTCACTAGAGCCCAAATTAGTGCACCATTCGCCACTCTAGGCGGTGCAAAGTTATTTATTTATCTATTTATTTATTTATTTATTGTCTCCTGTATAACCATTTAGTGCAGGAAAATAGTGCTGGATATTAGAATTTTGATTTAACAGGCTGAAAATTGGTGGAGAGGTCGTACATACGTAAATTCCATCATACTGAAATTCCAAAAAATCCCACTTGGGCAACATGCCGCCATCTTGAATAAACCATTTCCGGTCCGTGTTTTTCGTATCATCTTTTTAACTATCACGAAAACCATAAGAAATACGAAAAAAGCGTAAAAGGTCTTTTTGTTGAAAATTAAATTTCCAATAAAAGGAGTATGTACAATAAATATTGATAATAATGGTTGATATTATTAATTCACTAACATTTTGTAATTATAATACCTCTGCCATAAGGAATACATGTAAAACTTGTTGTAAAATACATTCCATAGGGGGCGAATTCCTTTGACCTTAATGAATAATAAACTGTAGCCATAGAATCCTGATAAAATATCAGTTATTTGACACCTCAATCGTCAAAATTGGTTCACTATAAAGGCGTGTGTAAGTTCACAAAAAAGATAGCATTTATCTTTTCTTTTCTTTATATTCTATTGTACTAATTCTTTGTATTTAATGTTCTGTGAACATTTATTTTGTGACGTTTGTCAATGCTGTTTACAGTCGGATGACAATAAATGATTGATTGATTGATTGATATTCCTTAAAGAACTTTTACAAATGTTACCATAGGGAATCATTTTTTGTGAGCTTGTCAAGTTTTTGTGAACCAAGTTTGATGACCGAGGTAGCAAGTAACTGGGATTTTTATCAGAATTCAATGGTATAATATATTACTATACCCATAATAAATTATGTGGGGTGAGCAGAAAATAAACCGCTTCAAGCTAAAAATTAATAAGCTAGTCTTTTTGTGAGATCCTGGAGCAGAGTTGAATATATGTATATTTTAATTTATATTTTATTTCTGCAAAATTTTTTTGTGATTTGAAACGTCATATTTACTATAACTGTTTATCATATGTATTGGATGTAGTTTATTTCTAAAATTGACACCATTCAGAGTACAGTGTGCAGAATATGATTAAAGAATGTTTGAATTTAATTGAATTAAAGTTAGCTTAAAATTGGCCGTTTAAAAACCTCTATGGGACAACTCTTATAAAAGCAATAACTTTATCTTATATTTTGCGAAAATTAATCGCAGAGCCTTAAGATCTGATATATTCACTAAGCCATTTCGTTTTCTAATACACGGAGCTGTTAAAATTAAAAGTATCAGCCAGTTTTATAAACTTTTCCATGTGCATTTTGTCCAAATGTCTTTACAAGAACAAGAACCACACAACAAAACAGAATAGAACAATTCACAAATATCACTGGCGAACATCGTGGCATTGAAACAGACACAATGGTATCTGGAATGAAAACAGTTGACAATGCGCGGCAGCTGGTGGTGACCCGGATAGTGATAGGAACTTCGACTACTTTTTACCGTCGACTACTGACTCGTCGATTACTTTTGAACATCGACTAGATAGTCGTTCCCTGTAGCCGGTTAGTCACCACATCAAACATCGACTAGTCTAACCGCTTCAGTCTATCAGGCAAATACCCCCGTTGCAGCAGACCTGCATACTCAGCGAATTTCAAATACAAAACAAAATATTTCAATCCAACATAGCGAGATTTTACATGTTTTTGTAAGCTCCTTAAGAATAACATGGGGAATGAGTATGCAGGTTTGCTGCTACTGGTATATTAAAACTGGGTGGTTTCAATTCAATATTTAGTAGATCTAAACTAGAAGAAGCCATTTACCAAGTTTTATCAAGATATGTTGAGAATTAAGCGAGATATAGAATTTTACTTATTTCCCATAAGGTTAACATTGGGACAACGTACTGTGTTTACCACTTTCAATATCTCGGTAACCAATGAATGGACATAGAGCTATGATTAAATATACTAAATTGTTTGTTTTCTCGAGCTGAATTCAATGGTCAGATCCAAAATCTTTCCATATGAAAAAAGCAAAAAACCCAATTTTGGGGGAGTTTATCCCCCTTTACCCCCCCTTCTGGTGGTCCGATCAGGCTGGTTTACGAACTCGTCCAATTGATTACCACTTTACACGTCTGCACCAAATTTCATAAAGATCGGACCATTTTTACGGCCGCTATCGTCCTAACAGACACATATATATAGATATACAGTATATATAGATATACAGATATATATAGATATATATTTATATATATATATATCTAAAAATCCAACCGAATGGTGTTTTTTTGCTTCTGGGGGCTCCAAAACTAAAAGTTATCATGGTCTCGGGCTTAGGTCTTACCATGAGACCTACGGTAATAGCCTCTTCCCTATAGGGGAAATTCGCTAAAACCAGTAAAAAACTCAATCTTTAATCGGTTAACTTGCTGACTTTTCGGTTTAAAACGATATATCTCTAGTATAATAATCGGATGGAAATATCGACTAGTCGAAACAATCGAACAGTCGAAAACCTCATCACTACCTGGAGACGTGTCATTGTTGCAGCCTGCGAACTTTGGGGATTGTGAGATCGAAAGGTCAAAGGTGAAACCCCCTTCCCCCCTCTCGCCCCTCCCTCCTCCACTGTCTGGGTTACTTATTGTAGCATAAAGAGTCGGTGAGCACCGGTGTTGGTTTGTTCTTTCACTTTGGTCGTGAAGAAAAAATGTTGTTTCAGTCGAGGAGCTTAGGATTTCATCGAGCTATTAACGCCTTCAAATTAATTTTAAAGTATTTTGTATGTTGTTAGACTTTTTTTATGGATGTGTGTATTGATATTCTTACTTGGACCGAGAGATGGTGTCGATACAATATCACATTATGAATCTACAATATATTTGTCAAATACCACTCACCCATCATCGCACAGCCCAAACTACTTGACCTAGAACCTTGAGACTACGCATGAACCTCTCAGAGCATAGGCACCCATTAAGAACGGATTTTTAAAAATTCCCTAAGGGCTAGGCGCTATGATACATCAAAGTTTCATTGTTAAAGTATAGCTTCAATGTTGAAGCTCATGTAGTTGTCATGGCAACCTTAACATTAAAAGTAGGGGGTATTGGTAGGTTCAACCCCAGCAGGGTGGTAGTGGTCGGTCTAAAAATAGAACTCCCCCCCCCCGGCTAAAAATAGATTTTTAAAAATAGCTAACCTAAAAAAAAAAAAAAAAAAGTTTCCAAAAAAAAAAAAAACACCCTACCTTTCAACCTTAGACCCCCCCCCACTAACCTCAAAAAAAAAAAAAGACCCCCCCCCCCACTAACCTCAAAAAAAAAAAGACCCCCCCCCCCGACTAAAAATAGATTTCTAAAAATAGCTAACCTAAAAAAAAAAGTTTCAAAAAAAAAAGTTTCAAAAAAAAAAAAAAAAAAACTAACCTAACTTTCACTTTTTGGTGACGTCATAGAGGTCATTGACCTTTCAAACTTAGATCCCCCCCCCAACCACCCTGAAACCAGTCCGACCACTACTTTCACTAATGGAATGTGAAAGTTGGTCTTACACTGTTGTGTAAGAGTGTAGGAATTTAGGACAACTATTAGTTGTCTGCGAAGGCTAGACCAAAATGTTGTGTTGTAGTGACAATATGCGGGAAAGTTTTGGAATAGCGAGTAAATTAATTGATATGACTTTTTGTAAAATCAGAGATAGAAATTATAAGCGAAGAGGTTTATGTCAGCAGTTAATACTTAAATATGTGTTGTGTAATGCAAGATGTGTGTTTTTAGATACAATGAGTTATAGTTCAAGTTTAAGTCATGAGAGTGCAGTGGTGTTAGAATATGACTATCGAGACATCAGCTTGTAAGGTCAGTTTGGTGAGTGCAGTCAGTGTGAGCGGTCGTGTTTAACATCATGACTACAATCAGTGAAGTGGATGAATCAATTAGGTTATTGATGAAAGAGATAGAAGAAATGAATCAAGTTAGTGATGATAATGCGATATATTTTCCGGATTTATTACAAATGCCTACAGTGACTGATGAAAAACAACCACCGCAAAAGAAGAAACGTGTTACAAGAAAAAAGAAGACTAATGAAGCAAGTGTGCAGACGGACACCACTTCTACTAGCAGCAACAAGGAAATTAGCAGTAACATTGCAAGTGGATGGAGCGTAAGGTCTACTAATGATTCTCCGACAATAATGTGGACTGACAATGAGTATCAATATACAGTACAGAACCCGGATAATTGTGGAAAAGTATTGCTCAAGTTGCATTTGTATAACAAAGGTGCTCCCACTTACAATTGTGGAATATATTTAAATGATAATGACGAATTATTCAACACTTTAAACCCATTATTATTACAATTGCAAAATAAGTGGGTTGATGCTAAGACCGGAGTACCTAAATTAAATGGACTGATACAAAGTAAGATGCCATTAGCAGCATGGCGCAAACCGACTCAAGATTGTGCAACATCAAGGAGTGGAGACAAAAAGGCGGTGGTGAAACGTAAAAGACCGGCTGAAACACCTGAGAGATGTGGAAAGTTACAAAATCAGAAATGAGGTTAACAAGACAAAATTAAACTAAGGGAGTGTATTTCCGAGCAATGGAATGCGGACAAGAATGTACTAGAAAGCTTGACTGATCGGGGAAAGTCTGGCGCCGCTCACCTAACTGTGGAATGCGGTCAAGAAAGCTAGACTAATTGGGGAAAGTTTGGCGCTGCACACCTGACAATGGAATGCGGTTAAGAATGTTCTAGAAATCCTGCCTAATTGGGGAAGGTCCGGCTTAATGGTGAAAGTCTGACACTACTTAGCTGCGCTGTGACCCCCCACCCTACATCATTCGCTGTCCAGTCACCGTACCGTGTGGTCGTGTTGTTGTTCTGACTTGATACCGTAAGTGTTGCGTACTCATTATGTCTATGATTCCCGTGAATGTTAAACAGTGTGCGCCTGTGAAGATGGACATGAAGATGGACTTGAAGACGTGTTTAAATTCTTGCAAAGCGAGTGCACCGTATAGTAAAATTACGGATCTCCGTGAAGAGTGTGGCTACCGGATTGCGCAACTGGAACGAGTTAACACACCGTACGGACCGACCATCATGGCTACATTGGAAGGACAAGTCGGCGAGGACTACTATCTTCGGGTGTACCTACCACGACGCTTCAACGAGGGCCTCAGTGACATCATGATCGAGCAGTACAACGCAGGCTACGGGGATCGCCTTCATTTGGTGAGACGTACGGCTGCACCTGGCAGTAAATTTACTCCTTTGGAGTTTGTTTAAAAGAAGAAGAATCAAATTTGTAAAGCAAGAAACATGAAGAAACTCTTAAATAATTATAAATTTTGATAGTTTTACAAGTAAATAAGTATAGCCACATTTACAGAATAAACCGTCTTGTTTATTTATCAACTCCCTATACCCATTTTTAATTTTTTTTTTTTTTAAGTTTATAAGAGTGATAGTAAGTGTGTAGTTTTGTTCAGTTGACAAAATGGACTTGAGGTGGCAACATCCATTTTCAGCCATAGTGGCCGGACCTTCTGGCTCGGGGAAATCATATTTCGTAGCCAGATTTATTAAGTATTTGGATTTTATGTGTGATACAAAGTTTAATAATATTTACTGGCATCATTCCCCGGGTTTAAATCCTGGTGTAAGTGATAGTGGTAATGTGCAATATAGGGAAGGGTTACCAAATATGGAGGACTTTGATGGTACACCCACTTTGGTAATTGTTGATGATATGATGCGTGAATCATCAGCCACCTCAGGATCCAATACAATAGTGGACTTGTTTACTAAGGGCTCTCACCATAGGAACTTGAGTGTATTTTTTATAACACAAAACATTTTCCACCAAGGACGAGGGCAAAGAGACATTTCACTAAATGCTCATTATATAGTGCTTTTTAAAAATCCAAGAGACCGGGCTCAAATAAAACATTTAGCCCGACAAGTGTATCCGGAAAATACAAGGTTTATTGAAGAAGCGTATGCTGATGCTACACGTACTCCGCATGGTTATTTGTTGTTGGATTTAAAACAGTCCACACCAGACGAGGTGCGTATACGTACGGGTATATTACCTGATGAAAAACAACAATATGTTTATCAACCGAAAAAGTATAAATAAAAGGTGTACACTAGAGACCAGTCACTCAGTCGTAATGTCACAGTGTGTGAAGAAAGACGCTGCTCTGTTAACGGCACTGATACACGCTACACCGAAGGAACGTAAAGCACTGTTGAAGGCTTGTGACGTCAGTCGTATTAGATCAGTGTGCGAGTGCGCATACAACTTGTTACGTGGTAATATCCAGTTAACAGACAAACAAAAACGACAATTGCGTAAACATAAAAAGGTGCTCAGACGTCTAGTGAAACGTGGTGAGAATTGGGGCAAGAAACGTAAATATCTTGTACAACACGGTGGTGGATTTCTATTACCACTGTTATTAAGTACTGTATTACAAACAGTTCTTAATAGTGCAATTAGTTAGAGTGAAAAATGGATAGTCCCAACTTGGAACATTCGAAAAAAATGCTTATTGTGCCACAAGAGCTAATTGAGCGAATGCGTAGTGAGCCCATGCCTGTAGCTACTGTCCCACAATCAAAACTTACTCGTTCATCCATGGTTAACACTAATAGTTTGGATGTTGAAATGCATCGAATATTACAAGACAAAACATTGGATGATAGTGAAAAGTGGAAACAGTATCAACAAGTATTGCAGAGATTTTTATATTTTAGCTCACAAAAACGTAACCCTATCTCTTTACCAATGATACAAGAAGAGGATAATGAGGATGATATTGTACAAACATTTCCTGCCACGTATCAAAAGGATGTACGCAACTTGTTAAGATTTATAAAACGTAACAAACAGATAATCACATGGGACCCTGATGGTACGGTTATTGTTCATAACACTAGAATACCTGGTTCGAACATTATTGATGTGTTACATGCAATTGTACGAGTGCGAAGACTGGAAAATGTACCTACAGGCTGGCATGAAGTATTGGATGCATTAAATGATATGAACGTACCGACCGAGTACATAAGCAATGCACAAGCTCGACAGTATATTGGTCGTGAACCATATTTGGAAGAAGGTTTGGTTACACCTTCACCATCAAGACAGCATACTCCTTCAACACCACACCACTCGTTATATTATCCGCCATCACCGAGCCCAACGCCAATAGCCCATAGATTAAGGTCAAGGACAGGAGCACGAAGAGGAAAACCTTTACAGTGGGATGCATTCACTATAGATTAAAATGTATAAGTATAGGTGTACTTGGTATGTGATAGTCATTTACACTATAGTCATGAACAGTGATGGAAGAGAAAGTGTATTATGATCCTGCAAACCCAGGCTCGTTTGGTGGTATTAGCCCACTTGTCAGAGCATTACGTCGAAGTAAGAAGAAAAAGAACAAAACAAAACGACAAGTTATCGAATGGTTACGCACCCAAGACACCTATACATTACACAAACCTGTTCGAAAACGATTTCCACGTAACAGATATGTTGTGTTTGGACCGAATGAATTATGGCAAGCTGACCTGAATGATATGCGAGGACTTAGTTCATATAATGATGGCTACAATTACTTGCTAACAGTGATTGATGTGTTTAGTAAGCGGTTATATGTGGAACCATTAAAACGTAAGAGCGGTGAAGAAGTGGCAGCAGCATTCGAACGAATTTTTAACAGTCCTTACACTGTACCACCATGTTGTTTACAAACTGACAAAGGAACAGAGTTTATAGGTGCAAAAGTGAACCGTGTGTTTAGAGATTATCATGTGAAATATGTCACTACACAAAACCCCGATGTTAAAGCGGCTGTTGTCGAACGAGTCAATCGCACACTGAAAACACGTATGTGGCGATATTTAACATATAAAAACACATTTCGTTATATCGATGTGTTGGATGAATTGGTTGATGCTTACAATAACAGTGCACACCGAAGTTTGGGTAATGGTTTATGTCCGATGGACGTTGTGAAAGCAAACAAAAGTACAGTGTACCAAGTATGGAGTCATATGTACAAAGACAGCTCATTACCAAAACGTAAAAAACCAAAGTTCAAACCGGGTGATACAGTGCGTATTGCTAAAGAGAAAGGTACATTTGCAAAAGGCTACGAGACCAATTGGAGTAAAGAATTTTTTGTTATTGATCGAGAATATGGATCACAACCACTACCATTGTATATAATAAGGGACTTGAATGGTAAACCCTTAGTCGGTCGTTTCTATGAACATGAGCTACAAAAGGTGACAATAGGACCGGATCGATTGTACCAAATTGATAAAATACTTGACACTAAGGGTAGAGGTCGCAGTAAGCGTTACCTCGTCAAGTGGGTAGGTTACGGAGACGAATTTAATTCTTGGATACCTGCATCTGAAGTGAAACAAATAACCTAACCTAACCTAACCGTCATGTCACTGTCTAGACATAATCAGTTTTATTTGACACTGCCTAGCAATAGTTCGATGGACTACTATCCGAACAATACAGTGACTCATTATGTGACACATTTTCCATCAACAATACATTTGCCTGGTGGTGACGGAGCAGATTGGGAAATAGCACTAGTTGAAGCACACTATCCATGCTCGTTTTTAACAGTTGGTAATGATGCTAACATATATATTTACACAAAACCAACTGCTGAAATTGAAGATAATGAAGTTACTAATACAAATTTGACTGTAGCTAAAGTGGAGTCTGGCAATTACAAAGATATTAATGAATTGCTAGCAGCAATTAACGGGAATACAAAACTTAAACTTAACAGTATTGAGTTCGAGTATGATAGTGATACAAAAAAGGTTGAATTGATTACAATGACAGATACACTAACACAACTTGAACTTAGCCCCACTTTAGCGTTACAGTTAGGATATGATGTAAATAATGTGGATGTGAAAAGACATAGGAAAGCTACAAGACCACCAAACTTATTAGCTGGCATTCCAGCAGACATTTATGTCTATTGTGACCTTGTAGAACCGCAATTAGTGGGTGACACTGTAGCACCACTGTTAAAAATAGTCAACATTGACACCACTGACTATAAATACGGGTCTCATAAGGTTGTGCATTTCACTTCACCGCACTACATGCCTGTCATAAAGAGCTCGTTCGAGAGTGTGGAAATTGATTTAAGGGACGACAAAGGTCATCACTTGCCATTCGAGTTCGGTACTACGTACATGAAACTTCACCTCCGCAGAGTACCAGCAGTTACAACAGTATAATGAATCTTAACGATCCCTACCTCAAATACTACCGTGATCAACAACTTGGCGGTAGTAGTGGTATTGTATCAGTGTATAGAGGCGCACCGTATCAACGTGGACATGGGATTGGAAGTTTTCTTGGTGGACTTGTTCGTTCAGTCATGCCATTAATCAAGTCAGGTGCAACTGCTGTGGGCAAGGAGGCATTACGTTCAGGTGTTGGGTTTCTCAGTGATATAGCTGATGGTACTATGAACCCACGAAATGCAGCGAATGAACGTCTTAAACAATTTACTGGTGGACTTAAACGTCGAGCTGACGACAAACTGGAACGCGTGCTTCGCGGTGGCGGCAGTGGTGTCTATAAGAAGAGGCGCATCACACGTGTCACACCACAGTCTTTGACAAAACTCCTTCGAGCACGGACGTCTCCAGCGAGGAAACGTAAGCTATGCAAATCATCAGTGACTAAACGAAAGTTACGTAAACGAGTGACACGTAAAGTAAAGCGGCGTGTGCAACATAAGAAAAAGCGGAAGACAACTAGTTCATCGAGAAGACAAATTGATATTTTCTCTTAAACACCATGTCATTTATTCACCAGAAATCATGCGAATGTACAAAGACGGAATTAGACTTATTCTCGCTACCACCGACACAGACCAGCATTGACAGTGGTAAATGGGTGCAATATAAACCCATATCGTCATTGACGGATGACTCACCTATTGAATTTGTCATACCCGGACATGGTGATGAATATACGGACTTATCACAAACATTATTACACGTACAAGCCACTATTGTCAAAGAAGATGGAACAAAATTTACAGCTGCCGATGCGATTAAGGAATTTGGTCCGGTTAATAACTGGTTACATTCGCTATTTAGCCAAGTGGATTTACACTTGAATAATAAACTAGTGTCACCGCAAAACAATACCTACGCCTATCGTGCGTATTTGGAAAACCTTTTAAACTACGGACATGATGCTAAAAAGTCACACATGACAAGTGTGTTATTCTACAAAGATGACTCTAATAACATGGATAATTGTAAAGAAGAAAATGAAGGACTAGTACAACGACGAAAATTTACTGAAAAGAGTCACTATGCAGACATGATCGGTCATCTACACATTGACTTGTGCAATCAGAACAAGTTCATGTTAAACGGTGTAGAGATGCGTTTACGTTTGATCAGATCGAGGAACGCATTTGCCATCATGTCGGACAATAACACAACATATAAAGTACATATCAAAGAGACAAATCTGTTTGTTCGTCGTTGTAAAATCAATCCGAGCGTACTGTTGGCACATAGTAAAACACTCGAGAGTGGTACTGCCAAATATCCGATCACACGTGTTGAAGTGAAATCAATCACATTACCCGCTGGCATACTGAGCAAAACATTGGACAGTGTGTACTTGGGTGAGTTACCAAAACGTGTAATTGTCGGCATGATTACTAATCAAGCATTCAACGGAGATTACAAGAAAAATCCATTTAATTTCCATCATTTCAAGATGAATTATTTCGCACTGTACTTGGATGGTGAACAAGTGCCGATGAAAGCATTACAGCCAGTGTTTGGTAATGATACGGATGTTGCCTATGCGCTATCGTATCACACACTGTTCAGCGGTACCGGAATACATTTTGACAATACCGGTAATGATATCAGCAGACAAGATTTCGAAAAAGGTTATTGTCTGTTAGCGTTTGACTTAACACCTGACTTGAGCGCTAACGAGTCCAGCCATTGGAACCTGGTACGCAATGGAAATCTACGCATCGAGATTGGATTCAGCGAAGCATTGACCGAATCAGTCAACATTATTGTCTATGCAGAACTGGACAATGTCATTGAGATTGATCGACATCGTAACGTATCGGTGGACTATGCCGGCTAAATGTATAAAGCACAGTCAACTAGTGCATTACAGCCAGTACATCACTGACAGTGTTATAATAAACATGTCGGCAGAACATCAATTGTGTCAGTCGTCTGTGGTGTTGGATTTACAATGTTTCAAAGACAACAGTAATTATTATATAGTAAAAGAAGTCAGTGTTATTGATGTGTGTACTGGAACACTACTGATTCACCACATTGCTCGTCCACCGTTTGATCGTGACTTTTTGTCTGAAGAAAAACTTCGAGAAAGTTACTGGTTAAGCAAACACTGTCACGGTATTGACCGGAATCATGGTGATATATCGTACCATGTATTGATTGATAAACTACGTACATGTCTCAATAACCAATCAGTTGTGTACGTAAAAGGATCGGAAAAGAAACAATATACCATGAAACATCTTATAACAAACAATGACAAAGTGCTAGTAGTTGACATGGGTGATATTGGATGCGGATCATTGTCCACCATTAGCAATCTATTGTCCACCAATACGATACGTTGCGGTCAGCATAAAAGTGTACAACACCGTTGTGCTTTGGTCAATTGCACACTGCTACGTGGCTGGCTACTACTAACAGCTAAAGAGTCGCATTGTGGAACGTGTTATTGTTGCTGTCCTCGTCGCCACAACAACGAACAAAACCGCAAAAAGACTACAACGACTAAATCAGTGTATACCAGCTTGGATCTGACTACAGTTTCACAAGAATGAATACCACAACTATAAGAAAATATTTACTACAATTACCGAATGTACAACATGTCGGAGTGTTTGCATCAGATCGTCTACCGAGACATATTGCTCCGTCATCTGCATTAGTGGTAAACACCCAACCGCATACACATAGTGGAGAACATTGGGTGGCATTCTACAGAGCTGGAGGACAAGATACCAGCAACAATAACAGTTATGTTGTTGAATATTTCGACAGTTTTGGCAGACCTCCGTATCATGGCGATTTTCAACAATTTCTGAGACGTAACATCAATGGCCATATGTTGCATTACACCTACAACAAGTACCGTCTACAAGGCTTGGATACTTCGGTTTGCGGCCACTACTGTCTGACCTACCTGTACTGCCGTACCAACTATGACATGAAGATGAATGATTTCGTCCAACTCTTCGGTGACTCCACTGCTGAGAATGATATGCTGGTCCAGATGCTCTTCGCAGAATTCTACATCTAATTTTTATATAACCTTTATTGATAGGTATAAGGTCGATTGGAAAAATAAAATAATAATAATAATAATTACTACATTGACTTATTATTATACCTTATTCCCTATAGAATAAGAAAAAAGTGGGAAGAAAAAACCCGAGTGTGATGATAAATCATTTTATTGATCACTTTATTAAATCACACACTAATAATGCAGTAATATGCTAACAATTGTTTTTGGGGGTTTCCCCCCCGAGCGGGCTCCCACACACCCCTACACCCGCTCCGATCCACCCACTCGCGCACTGTTTTGGGTAACCTCCATTCGCGCACAAACACTCGCGTGCAGCACAACTCGCGCACTGTCCCCACGGTGAAGTCACGCACTGTCAAAGTTTGGAGGTTACCCATTCGCGTGCAGTACAACTCGCGCACTGTCCCCACGAAGTAGTTCGCGCACTGTCACAGTTTGGGGGTTACCCACTCGCGCACACTGTCCGTTAGCCACTACAGGTCCTCATCTTCAGCATCGAGTAGGTCGACGAGGGTGCGTAGGTTTTCCTCGTTCGAACCTACACTACCGCTGTCATCACCGCCACCATCACCCATGTCAGGGATGTCTTTATGGCCCCACGGCAAAGTATGTACACCGTCCGGTAAGATGTATCGTTTATCGTCCGTGGAGCTTAAAGAAATTTTTTCAACCTGCACGGTATAAACGCGGTGATGTCGCGACTGGAAACGCGTATTCACAGTTCGCTTAATCACTCCGTGTAAGAGGCACTCGCGGTAGTCGTCCGGGGTTAAAACGTTCTTCACTACGCCCCTATCAACACCTTTCGCCTTCTTAACGGTTTTTACACGTTTTGGTGGCGATGGTCCATCATTGGTCGCGGTCTCGCTGTTTTCACTGTTCTCTTCATCGTCGCAAATGTCCAAGAAGTACAGCTTAGACCGCAAGCCTAGGTACTCCAACAGCGGTAGCCCGTTGCGCTCGTCCTTGAACTTGCCAAGGACTTTGGCGTTGGTCATGCTGAAGCAGTCATGAGTCCTCGGGTAGGAACTGGTGTCAAAGTCGTCAAGGTGTTCCTTCATTTCCTTGTAGAAGTCGTTGCTGATGATGGACAGGATAAAACTATCTGTATCCATATAGTCGACTTCTAGCCTATCCTTATACTTCCGTTTCATCCTCGCTAAGAAGTCATACATCAGCCACTTTGATATGTCAAGCACGCACATGCCGACATAGATTGGCTTGTCGAGCACTATGCGGATCTTGGCCATGTGCATGAGTGTGACGTTGTTCCCATAGTATGTCCTGTCCAAGAAGTTTGGTTTTACCACCAGCTTGCTGAAGCGTTGTTTGTTGACCACCAGTTCCATGTTGAGTCGCTTCCTCACATTCTCGATTGTCTTGCCGAAGACCGCGTTGTTCATAAGTTTGAAAAAGTCCTGTTCAAACTTGGTCTTGGCAAGTTTCCGCAGCTCCGTGTTCTTCTGGATGTACGGCGCCAGCCAACAAGACTGACGGAAACGAACAACACGATGAATGCGAGTCAGCTCTAACTCGTTCTGCAGGGCCTGTTGGAGGACTCTGTAGTGGCAAATGTATCGTTCCTTATCGTATAATGTAGTCATCAGCTTCGGGAATTTACCTGTCGGCGGGCGGCGGGTTTCGCAACAGTATGGTAAATCTTTATGAAGATCGTGCAGCCGTTCAGGATAATGTAAGTCCACCTCCAACACGTACCCGAACTCACCGTACGGATCAAGTGACGCAATGTCCAAGTCTTGTATTTCCTGTTCGGAGAGCCATTCAAATTGTCCTGTAGGCAAAGGTTCCGACATGGCCCATCCGTACAGGTTATTCGCGTCGAAGTACATTAGGTAACGTGATGGTTCATCGGCTACACGATCTTCTGTGCGGCACCGGTCGTGATTCGCCTTTGCATGACGCGTAATTGCCTGGGAGATACCTCCCCTGATGCCCTGTTCAAAAAACATAAACATATCAAAGTCCCGCACTGTGTCTAGTTTCACATCTGTCAACTTTAACATTACATCCCACGCGTAGGAGGGCAGGGTGAGGTAATGCGCCGGGTCAAGTCCGTATTGCTGCAGGGACGTATCACGAAATTGTTCGAAAATGTCTGTCAGTAGAGCTACGTCACACTGCAGATACACCGACGCATAATCTCCCAGAGTCGCGCACTGGAAGGTGTCCCATACGTTTCGTGCATGTTGATAGTCCGTGTCCGAGATGTGCTCGAGTGTGAGGTCATTATAGAATGCCTCCTTGGGCGGAAGGTCCGTGGTTGACCCCAACACTTCGAGCGACGTTACAAAGTTGTATGGGAACACCCCCTTTCGTCGCACAAGGTCGAATTTCGCCGGGTCGGGGAACGCTTTCTTCGTCTCGACGAGTTGCTCCGGTGGTAAAGCTGCTGCAAGGCTGGCAAGGCTCGAAGAAAGGAACTTGTACGAGTCAACAAATCGTACTCGGATTACAAGTCCTCTCTTCTTCCGCTGCTTCTTCTTCTGCTGCTGCGCCGGCTCCGATGATGTAGAAGGCTGTGGCGGCTGCTGCACTGAAGTTGAAGGCTGTGGCGACGGCGGCCTGTTCGAAGGCTGCTGCTGCTGACGTCGCCGTCGTCGTCTCGCTGCAGTGGGTGCCTCGCCGATGACCTCGTCGTAGACGAATTTCTTTGTGAAGGATATGTATCGTTCCTCCGTATGGGCGACAACCTCAACGCTACCAGGATCCACTGCCAACTCGCGCACAATGAAGTGTCCATCATAGTTGGATAGGTTATGAAAATACACATTGATGATTTGTTGTTCCCGATAGCGGAGATTGCACGACCGGTGTGCCGCACCGCGGTATTCGTACGGAGCCGCGTGGTTGTGGTCGCGCACTTTCACGTCCTTGCTACCGTCAACGAACTGTTCACCGCACAAGTAACACACTGTGGCAGCACGAAACTCTGCCCACTCCGATGGCGAAAGCGTAGCACGAAGGTTCCTGTCATTGAAGAGGAGTTCCTTGATGCGTCTCACATCTTCCTTCAGGCGGTGCATGAAGACCCTAGATGCATCGTCACCGAAGTATGTCACCGTCTTGCACGCTTCCCCACGGTTGTCATGGACATGGTAGCAGAAGGCATACGGGACATGGATGCGAGACGCTGTACCTCCAGCCGGATGCTCGTCGTTGGACACCTCCGATGCAGGCTGCAAAGCACACTCGAAGTCCGCATAGATGGCGAAGCGGTCCTTCCTGCTGAACTCCGGGTGGCTAAACTGGATGGTCTTCTTCGCAGCGAGGTCCATGCGAAGCGGCACCTCCACTCCGCAGTACCGTCGATGCTGCTCCAGTCTTGTCTTACCGTCCAAGCCGAGTTTGTTTTCGCGATCATCGAAGTGTGCGAAACACCGCTTACATACATACAGTTTTTGCTCATGTCGTGTCAGCTGCGGCCTGACGAGACGGCTCAAGTCCCTAATCCAGCAGTAATGTGCATTGCCGTCTTTAGTCAGGTACAGCAAATCTGTATGATCTGCCATTTCCCGCCGACAGGTACGAAGCGGATACACAGTGTACCGGGAACACCCTAGCGCTTCTATATACATAACCTCGAGTGCATAGACATTCACACTAACATTAGGATTGTTTCGTTCAAACCGTGCAATGTCTTTAGGTGCAACGGGGAACTTGAGTCCTTCAAAATTGTAGCGGGCAAACAAGGCCTGCGGGTAAGACTCCGGCCGCTCGGGGTGTGACACAACGAACTTGCTCAGCATAGCGTAGGCGAAGCACTTGTCGTCCTTGTTAAACACATTCACTACACTTCGCGTACCCGCGAGCGATTTGGGCAGTGAAATATGTCGCGCTCCACCGCCCAATGGACTATACCTGTTTATTCGCACTTCCAAGTTCGTCACGCGCAGGTATGTCCAACCAGAGCCTACCATTTCGCATTGCTCCTTCTCATGCACGAGCTTTTCAAAGGATAGTTCAACAAATTTTTCAAAGTCGCTCGTGCTATCGAGAGGAGCATTTTTGGTCTTGAATGCCCGCTTACACTTATTCTCACCAGTAATATCAACAAACTCGCACTCGAGGAACAAGTTCACTTTAATATTAGGGTGTTCCTCGATCGCGTTCCTTATCAATCTAACTAAATGGCACCTTAAGTCTCTCATCACCTCGGGGATTGTCCTGAGTGCCGGCATAGGCTCCTTCAGCGCGAATGTTTGGAGCCTACTGCCGTACCCGACCTCCACACGCACAAAGGTCGGGCCGTCGTCGTCATCAACGTCGACGTCGTCGGCGACACTCACCACGCGAGGCTGAGGCTCTGAAGAAGAAGGTCCCGGTGAAGGCACTGAAGAAGGTCCCGGCGAAGGCTCTGAAGAAGGTCCCGGCGAAGGCTCTGAAGACGGTCCCGGCTGCGGTGACTCCTCTTCAGGCTGTGCCGACTCCTCCAGCTGCTGCGGGTGCGGACGCTTCACCCCTGGCCGGGAAGCTGAGAAAGACACTGACGGGCCCCACTCTGCTTCCCTCTTCACGGGGCAGTGAAACTCCTCATGCGCCGCATGGTTCCCACGCCGAGAGAATTGCCGTCCACAATACTGGCAGCGGAAGTTCCTCTCGACGTCCGGGTCATGCTGCTCCCGCATATGCTGCTGGAGGTTCTTCTCCAGTGTAAAAGAGGTGCTACACACTCCACAGACGAAGCGAGGCTCTGGTGGAGGCGGCTGCACCCCTGTAGATCGCTGTTGGTGTCCCACTGACGACTTGTGCTTTTTCATCAAGTCCCTACGAGTAGTGGAGTAGCCGCAAAGCACACAGTCCAGCTTCGGAGCATTGTGCTCCGCCTGATGACGGCGATGTGCATCCCGGCTCTTGTAGGACTTGCCGCAGACGTCGCAGTGGAACTCCATCCTGAAATCACAAAACAAGCCTCGCTGTACGTAGAAACCTATGCGACATGACACTGTCTCTACATTGTCTCGATGCAGACTGAACACTTTCATAAGAACTTATGCTATTTATTAATTTCTATCATGCACACAAGTTTGTAAAATCCGTGAACTGACCCGAGTTTGACCTGAGCCCAACACTGTATAGTAGTAGTTGTTTAACTACAATTTTGACAAAACATATCCAATCTATACAGTGTCTAGCCGCCCCCCGGTTATATGCCAGCCGGATTGTACAAACTTAACTTAAAACTATCATGCAACTATAATACAAGAACAGCATTTAAAAGTCTGAAAATTTGTACAAGTCCTGAATCTATTTTAGAAGGGGGGGGGGGTCAGGTCTATTTTTGGCTCGGGGGGGGGGTCAGGTCAGGTCTATTTTTGGCTCGGGGGGGGGGGTCAGGTCAGGTCTATTTTTGGCTCGGGGGGGGGGGGGGTTCAGGTCTATTTTTGGCTCGGGGGGGGGGTCAGGTCAGGTCTATTTTTGGCTCGGGGGGGGGGGTCAGGTCAGGTCTATTTTTGGCTCGGGGGGGGGGGGGTTCAGGTCTATTTTTGGCTCGGGGGGGGGGGGTTCAGGGCTAATTATAACCATGGAGGTCAATGATCTCTAAGTCATTTACTACTTTACAACTAAATCCTTTAATAAATTCTTTTAATCATTATGACAACTATCATTAAAACTGAAAGGTCATTTATGAAACTTTAAAACTCAATTAAGTTAAAAGTGATTTTCAAAAAAAAAAAATAAATAAATAAAATAAAATCAAAATAAAAATAAATTATTATTTCATTTTTAAACTTTAAGTTTTCATATTTTTCTTCAATTTACGTCAAATTACTTTGTGAAACATATGAAAGTTAAATTAAGCTAATCTGTAGTTATTCAAAATTAATATCATCCTTCACACATTTATAAGCCACATTTAAAGTTTAGAATTAAAATTTATAATAAAAGAAAAAAATCAATTAAAATAAATAATGTAATAACTTACTCAGTGATTGAAGAAATAAAGATGATGTAGCACTGGGTGTTGTGACACAAAGAGTATACAGATCACTGACAGCACAGAGCACACGCGCACTTGCTAACTGATCGTTGCAAACTCCCAAACTAAACTGAGCTAGAAACGGTGAGGTCTTTATACGGTGAAAGCAGGTCTACGTGACCGGACGGTCATTGTCCAGAAGTTTCTAGATTTCCAGCTATAAGCAGAACCAACAAGACATTGTTCCCTTAATACCTGCTAATAGCCCCAGCTTTCTATTTCCACCAGTAAAAGCATTGATTATAGTTCCGCTAATGGGTCTACTTTCGATAATCCTGTCAGCCCCAACTTTCTAATTCCACCAGTAAAAGCACTGATTATAGTCTCGCTAATGGGTCTACTTTCGATAATCCTGTCATTGCCCTAATCATGTCAATGACCTGACTGGTATGGGGGGGGGGTCTTTTTTTTCTTTTTTTGGTTAGTGGTCGGGGGGGGGGGTTCTATTAATAGCCACAAAGGTCAATGACCTTTCCTGAAGCAACCAAACGAGCGGCTGTTTCTATCTTATTTCTAAGTCATTTTAAGGCTTAGGTGGCCTTTAAAAAGGCCGATTGATCGCTGATGGGGAGGAGGGAGGATTTAAGGTGTTAACTTTTATTTTTCCACAGTTTATTTTTCCACAGTTTATTTCCCCATTTATTCAAATTCCTTACGGAAACATTAATTCGATGTTGTTGAGGAAAAAATCCAACATCTCTTTCCTTACTTGATCTTCCAAATACAAGTCATAGTACATTGTAACCATTCTTCCTGACAGCCAGTCTGTATTTTCTCGCACCTCAAGTTCTTCTCGTTGTTCCTCAAAATCTTTCCTTGCTCTTTCTCTTATTATAAGTTTTACTATGGACGGAGGTAAAATGTGTCCAAGACCTTGCTCAACCTCCCCCCAACAACGGAAAGCATCAGCAATGCATGCAGCGCTCAGTTGCTGTAGCGTCTTCATTGTTCGAGCTCCAAAACCAAAATGAACACCTGAGACCGTAATATCAGCAACAGTCAGCCGAGGTCATCAACACGGATGTAACAACAAGGTCATTAGCCAGTAGTTTCTAAAACTTCCAAACTTTCCCAGGCCAAAATAGGTTGCTAGCCGCTTAACATGTCACGCCAGCTTTCTAATTCCACCAGTAAAAGCACTGATTATAGTTTCACTAATGGGTCTACTTTCGA
Source organism: Flexamia atlantica (assembly GCA_035578135.1). Classification (NCBI taxonomy): domain Eukaryota; kingdom Metazoa; phylum Arthropoda; class Insecta; order Hemiptera; family Cicadellidae; genus Flexamia; species Flexamia atlantica. The sequence continues at coordinate 2,043,584 of JAQJVK010000032.1, forward strand.
TAATCCTGTCATTGCCCTAATCATGTCAATGACCTGACTGGTATGAGGGGGGGGGGTCTTTTTTTTTTGGGTTAGTGGTCGGGGGGGGGGTTCTATTAATAGCCACAAAGGTCAATGACCTTTCCTGAAGCAACCGAACAAGCGGCTGTTTCTATCTTATTTCTAAGTCATTTTAAGGCTTAGGTGGCCTTTAAAAAGGCCGTTTTTCGCTGAGAGGGTGGAGGTGAAAGGATTTTACAGGATAATCAATTTTTATTTTCCAATAGTTTCAAGTAAGATTCCTCCGGCCACCATACATATTTCAATGGTCGGCACCAATGGTTATCCGGAAACCAATATTTTTCGACTTCCCTGAAGTATTTTTGCTCTGTTTCTATTGGTTCCCATTTCTCATCCTGTTCAAGTGGATACTCATTTTCCAAGTAGTAATAATCTGATGAAAACCATTCCAAGTCATCGTCTGATGGGCATCCTGCCCATCTACTCCAAAACTCCTTCCCACGCCACATTAGCTGCTTCTCATATTCTTCAAGGTCTGGGAGTGTAAAGAATTTTAGTGTTGGAGTAAAGTAGCGACAGTCCAAATCAGTGAATTTTTCTTCTTTCCATTGTTCCTTCGGATTGATCCAATTCCTGTTGCTGATGTAGTTGTGCTGCTGCTCCTCTTCCACCTCCATCCTCTCAGCTTCAGCGCAAACTCTCGCCAACTCTTCATCGCTGATCTCACAGTCCCAGTAGTCACAGTCCATACTTGCGTCCGTACTTGTCAAGCTCCCAACCTAAACTGAAGACGGTACGGTGAAAGCTAGGACAGCCCTGTGCCAACAATAGCCGAGTCATTAACTTTCCATAACGGTCCTGTCAATCAAGATTTAAATTCCAGGTCTCAGCAGGGTGGTAGTCTATGACGTCACGGGGGGGGGGGCAATCTAAGGTTGAAAGGTCATTGACCTCTATGACGTCACCAAAAAGTGAAAGTTAGGTTTTTTTTTTTTTTTTTTTTGAAAAACTTTTTTTTTTATTATTTTTTTTATTTTTTTTTTTAGGTTAGCTATTTTTAGAAATCTATTTTTAGCCGGGGGGGGGGGGAGTTCTATTTTTAGACCGACCACTACCACCCTGCTGGGGTTGAACCTACCAATACCCCCTACTATTAAATCATCAATCCAAGGAAGTTTTTCTGTTTTTCCACGGATAAAACCGTGTTGATCAGCTAGTAATCTATATTTTTCCATATGTAATTTGTATAGTAATGTAGTATATGCATACTTCAATTACGAAATAATTCCTTTATTCACTTGAAATATCTAATAATTTAGGTTTTGTAACGAACTGAAGAAGCGATATGGCGAGAAGCTGAAAGCGCTCCTACGACACCGCGAATTAGTGCAGCCCGACGGACCACGTCTCAACTACGTAATAATTTGGTTCTTTTACTTCAAAAATCCGTACATCGATGTTATCAAAAATAATCTCTCAGATTGATTAGCTGCGTGAAATGAGCCTGGCAGGATGACGATTTTGTCACAATCGGGTTTTGCTGATGGCAGTTTCAAATATGTGTACCATAGACCTATAAAGCCTATAAAGTAATGTACTTTTATCTACGACCATTGCAATAAGCACCAATTATGGTATTACAATAAACATTATAATGATATACATTAAAACACCAAAAACCAAGCAGTACTCTAATGACGACTTTAGAGTACTGGAGTCACTTTAGAGTACTGGTTCTAGACCAATGAGTGCTCGGCATTTGACGGAAGTAGTGTCATAATAACAATTACGCAATTCGCACATCAGCTGATTGTTGCATTACGATTCATGTTTGAGTTTACTTATCCCATCAGCTGATTGTTCCACAACGATTCATGGTTCAGTCTGCTTATTTGCCTAACCTCAAATTTTAGTTGACCTATTCCATCATTAGTAAAAGTCATGAGTTTTGTTTAACTTCGGGGGAAATTTTGTCGTATATTGTTGGTCGTAGATAAAATAGTGTATGCAACGATTGTATTATGCCTTTAAGCCACTCGTGAGATATTTAGAACACTCGCTTCGCTCGTGTTCTAACTTACATCTCACTCGTGGCTTAAAGGCATCCATTATACAATCGTTGCATAAACTACTATTTTCACTTGCTGGATTCAGGGTGAATTTGTTAAACAATGGTCGATACTCAATGATTCACAAAGCGAATTTCATATCGTACCACTATTGACAAGTTCTACTACTCAATCCTTTACAAATCATCCATCCGGGTTTCAGCCGGATCTTATGCTTATGAATAAATTTATTTATTTATTTATTTATTTTACATGCAACAATACAGGTTATATATCCAATTACATTGTGCATGTTTCAGAAGAAGACATGCACTTATCATAAAGTCCACAATATTTCAGTCCAGTCCAGTGCCACGAACATAATTATCACTGTTAATGCAAGTAACAAAAAAAAATAATAATAATAAATAGCATAACAGTAATAGTAACAATAAATAATAATAATAATATTAACAATAATCAACAACAATAAACTGTGTTAAGACTTAACAATAACTAGGCTCCAGAGTAATGAGAGAAAATAAATATAAAAATAAATAAAATAAATATAAATAACTGTCCCAGTAGCATTGAGATACGTTGGGCACATACATTGAAGTAGCCATTGAACATTACAAAAAAACATCACATTGGACACTAAACGTTACCTTGATGTGCTGGTATATTGACATAGATTGATTCATTGGATGGACGAGTGGTATTAGTTCTCGCAATTAATTCCTTAGGTCAACATATTGATCCTGGGAGACTGTAGGTTTTGATACTGGACTCAACTGTGATTCATTTATGTTCTGTTAAATTAATTAATTTATGCTCTGCCTATTTGATTTAATTATGTACTCGTAAATTGATTAACTCTGTTAAATTAGTTAATTTGGTGAGCAAAACTGTTTCATCTGTAACAAATTGTTCTGTTTCACAAATTCCTGTGTGTCTGTCTCACGTGTCGGGCACGGCACAGTGGTTCTAACATTTTTGTTGATTACATAACTGTTACACCCCTGTTACATAACTGTTATCACCCTTTACAGTAGCTGTATCACCCTTTAAATACTCTTGTGACCGTTATTACAAAGTACAGTAACTATTCCCTGTCACAGGTTCTGTGCTGACTGAAAGAAAAAATATTTATTTCAGAAAAGCACATATACAAAATAGAATACATAAAATACAAAACAGTTTTAACACTTATGAACATAGTTGTCAACATAGTTGTGCATTCTTAAAACAATATCAATAAAATAAACTAAAATAAAATTAAATAATATAAAATCAAATTAAATAATAAAATAAATATCAATTATTTTATTTTATCACTAAAATAAACTTGAAGAAGACACTAAATAGGCATGAGCATGACAGAATATATAAAATCAAATTAAATATACCATTTACTTAAGAATACTATATCACCAAATTAAGTACACAATAACATAAAATTGGTCCATATATTCCTGCGTGCCTGCCCCGTGCGTTGTGCACGACATAGGTTCTAACATTTTAACATTTTCGTTGATTACATGACTGTTGCAGTTAAAATCACCCTTTCCACTAAAAGTACAGTTACTCTTGTATCAGTTACCACAATATAACTATTCCCTGTCACAGGTTCTGTGCTGCCTGGTCCGCATATTCCTGTGCGTCTGCCCCACGCATTGTACACGACACAGGCTCTAACATTTTCATTCCACTTAAAATACAGTTACTCTTGTAACAGTTACCACAATGTAACTATTCCCTGTCACAGGTTCTGTGCTGCCTGGTCCGCATATTCTTGTGTGTCTGCCCCACGCGTTGTACATGACACAGGCTCTAACATTTTCGTTCCACTAAAATACAGTTACTCTTGTAACAGTTACCACAAAGTAACTATTCCCTGTCACAGGTTCTGTGCTGCCTGGTCCGCATATTCTGGTGTGTGTGCCCCACGCGTTGTACATGACACAGGCTCTAACATTTTCGTTCCACTAAAAATACAGTTACTCTCGTATCAGTTACCACAGAGTAACTATTTTCTGTCACAGGTTCTGTGCTTCCTGGCCCACATATTCCTGTGCGTCTGCCCCACGCATTGTACACGACACAGGCTCTAACATTTTCGTTCCACTAAAAATACAGATACTCTTCTAACAGTTACAACAAAGTAACTATTCCCTGTCACAGGTGCTGTGCTGCCTGGTGCGCATATTCCTGTGCGTGTGCCCCACGCGCTGCGTCCGCCGCAGGTTCAGGCACAGACACCGGCGCAAACACGCCCCCACCTCGCCCGGCGCGCAGCTCAACAGACATGGCTTCCAGGCAGACAAGTCCACAGACTATTACAGGTAGGCCGAATAAATAATCGAGTAAACCTGGCTAATTCCTTTTACATAGCGAATGATTTGTTACGGAGCCTGCAGGTTCCGCCACCGGTCTGACACTTAAATGGAGCCAAGTGGTAAGCTTATTGGAGCGGGTTAGTTCGAAGCACTTTAGTTAGATGTCGTTGTAAAAACATGGTTTTTTTCTTCTTCACTTAATCAGCCAATCAAAACCACGATAACGATCTGCTAACTTCCAATTCCGTTTCCCCTTATTTTCTGTCACGACGTGTACACAACCAAAACGAGTTGGAATCAATTTGAGTGTGGGAAAATACCTAAAGTACGTTTGCCGCTGGTGCAAGTTGTTTCGCGAAATACTGTACTGAGTGATTCATATTGTGCTTAAAGCGATTGATAGAAAATAAATACGTAGATGTTTACATAAAAGCACTTAATACAGTAAAAATTAATTTAGTTAATTTTTATTAAGTGCTTTTATGTAAACATCTACGTATTTATTTTCTATCAATCGCTTTAAGCACAATATGAATCACTCAGTACAGTATTTCGCGAAACAACTTGCATTAGCGGCAAAAGTACTTAATCAATTTAATCTAAACAAATCGGTAAAGTCATTTAAATTGAAAGTCTTGCAAAGAAAACAAGAAAACGAAAATATAAACAAAGCAGACGACGACGATCGATATATCGCATCGATCTTTTTAGTTAGCACTTTTATCAGACAGCACTACTGTTCCCTTACCACCGAGTTAACATGGAAGTGACGACTCTTTACGAAGTTCATTATTACTCTATGGTTCCGCTTAGTGCCTGCAAGAGGGTCGTGGCGGCCTGGCTGGCGGAGATAGGCCCGGTTAACGCTGAGTCGCTGATCGATCCAGAATATCCAACGTGACCTTGACGCAATTCCACTTTCACAAACAAAAAACCCATGCCTCACGCAGTTTTATAAAATTCAAATTAATATTTATTTTCTCCATTACATGTATCTTACCTAATCTATGTTACACGGTATCAGCAGGTGGTCAAGAAATAAATCTTAATTACGCCTACTAAATTTGTATAACTATCATTGTTTTTACTTCTTGTGGGTTTGAATATACAGTTATTGTTTAGTTTCTTTATGTAGTATTAACGCAGCTATGGACTTGAACTCGCCTCACGCACAGGTCTTTGAACAATGTGAGGTTTTTTTAAATTTTCTTATTATATAACGCTGCTTTTGTTATTATTTCTGGAAATAAAGAATTATTTGATTGATAGATTGATTGAGTAAAAATAGAAAGTTCCCTATAAAAAAAGAGATAGGCTGCTTCTTTTGCGTATGTTTCACGTTCTCAAACACTAATAATAATGCCTAAAAACCACGGTTACAAATCACAGTTCCAAATAAGAAGCAGTTATTATTGTAACCGTTACCGTGAAGGTTACCGTCACGGATGTTGCCTTGTCCACTTCTGAACTGAGTTGAATAGGCACGGTTCTCGGCAGGAAGTATGCATTTTACTTGAGGTAGATGTAAAAATAATCGTAATGTTAAGTGATAAAATGGTTTTGTTAAATCAACCAGCTAAAATGAAGGCAAATTTCTACAAACATCAAATATTTTTAATAACAATTGAGATATTGACAGCTGTTGGAAAGTGCTAACACATCAGACTAGTACAACTTAACATATCAGATGTGTCCTGATGACTTTCACTCCAATCCTAGACTTAAAATTACACTTAGCACTTAGCACTTAGTGCTTCAAGTATAAAGGATTCCCAAGTGTCAATATATAATGCGCCAAGTCTAAAGAAACATTTCCTTAGGTGAACGTGAAGTTACTGATCTGTATTACACTTATCTGTAGAATTGCCAAGTACTTATTACAATTAATTATGTCATTGATCCCAAAAGAACTGTACCCGACTTGTTCCAGGCACCTGCCGTATAGCCGGGCGGCTCAGGACTTCATGCTAGAACAGCCGAAGAAGAACAAGAAACGGGTGTCGATCATCCCGGCCGGTCAGAGTCGCTTGGAGTCGGAGTTGACTCGTCCCATCCCGCAGATCCACGTGCCGAGCATCGTCAGCTCCGAGAACCTCCTGGAGATGAACAAGCTCACCCCGGACGACGCGAACAGCCTCAGCAGCGAGGACTCGTTCAACGAACAGCTCCTCCTCGCCGAGAACGGCTCAGCGGAACGACTCGCTCGTCTCAAGTCGACGCTGACGTTCGACGACGGGGAGATCTCGAGAGCCGTGACTAGGATCGAGGAGGAAGATTCGGAAGCGTTGGAAGACTCGGCTCCGACCTCGCCTATGTTGAGTGTGGAGACGGATAAGAGAGAGTTGGTCCTAAGCCCGGCGAAACTACAAGGCGATTGAGAGATCTGTTCATGGGAGCTGTTCGCCTGAACTGTTCTTCTAAGCCGTTCTTTGGAATTCGTCGGAACTGTTCGCCGAAACCGTTTGCCGGAACTGCTCTTCTGAACTACTCGTCAGAACTGTTCTTCTGAACAATTGCCCGAACTGTTCTTCTAAGCCGTTCTATCGAATTGTTCGTCGGGACTGTTCGCCGAAACCGTTCGCCGGAACTGCTCTTCTGAACTACTCGTCAGAACCGTTCTTCTGAATTAATCGCCGGAACTGTTCATTGTGTCGTGGTGGAATCTGGGAATAATTCTTCCGGATTGGTATTTTTTTTAGATTTGTGTTTCATTCCGTTAACCTACATGTGTGACGCTCATTCAAAATGTGATCGTACTATTTTAATTGTAGATTTCGTTTGTCAATGTTTGTCAGTAACCTTGCCTGTGAAATTCCTCTTGCTTTGAATAGACATAATTTAACACGTGTAAAATTGTTTTTGTTGGCTGCGGGATGAGTAAGGATATCAGGACGGATGCAAAAACATATGTCAATAAACATAACATGTAACTGCAATTTCTAAAATGAATCCTGACTCAGTGGATTGCCTAAGGAAAGAATAAACGTTTGAATAGTCAAGGACAACACCATGACGTAAATGATATCAAAGATTGCATTTTCTAGTTAAAAATCTCTAACATGATAAATAAAATACAATTTCATAATTCATGAAATTTAACTGTTTTGAAAACATGTTTAAAACAAAAACTGACAACACACCATTCCGATCTACTTAATATTTTCAATTTTTCACTTCATTTTGCTTTTATTTTAATGAGATAATTATAGGAGGTTCTCAGATATCCACAGACTACTTAAACTTTTATTACGAAAAATTGAACTCACGCTTTTTATTCTGAGTATATTTTTAAAGCCCCTTTTCCTCGTAACTAACACATGTGCAAGAGTTAAGCAGAAAATACCAATCCGGAATCTGGAGAGGCACTATATCTTCCAATGCCATCAATTATTTACAGATTTCATTCAATATACATTTCACAGGACAAACTTTCAATGGGTAGAAATATTGAGCTTTTAGGGTAGGGACTTTTTTTACATGTTAGATCAGAAATGCTTCCAATTTTGTTTCCTTTGTTTTCCGATCACATTATTTAAGAAGCTTTAATAATGTTTCTTATCTCATAGTTTACAATAACTATTGACTGTCTTCTATTTTTTATGTTCTCAAAATACAATTTTAACCATATGTAAAAGTTTTAAGTGAATAATTCATTTAGTTATAAGTACTAAGATTTGCCACAACCCAACACGTTATAATTCATCTTTCTCACTTGTTTTGGACCTTGTGAACAAATATCAGTTTATGTTTAAAAAAACCTTGTTACCTTCTCAATATTTTATTTTTATAGTCATTTTTAGTGTATACAATTTAAATTTGAAAAGTGCTTGTAGTGTTAAGTACTTGGCGCCCTCTTTTGATTTTAGACGTGATTTAACTAATATCCTTACACTTTAGTCAAGATGTACAATTGTGTACCTTTCAACTTAAGATTATGAGTTTCTCCTAATTATTTTTTCATCTTAGATTTTGTTGCCATTCAAAACTTATTTTCATGTTTCCAAAACCATTAAATTTTTATATATTAACCCACGTTATTTTTTGTATGGAAGAATAGCAAGACAATAATAGATCGCTGTGGCTAAAAATAAAAATTGTCGGTCCCGAAAATTATAAGATTAAAAACATATTCGGTAAACCATTTTTTTGTTATCAATAAACAATATTCAGCCTTTAAGTAGATATCATGTTTTATCAATAAAAATTACTAAGCCATTAGGTATTGCTGATAATCAAATCATGTTTTTATCACCAACATTATATATTTTCTGTTCTAAATGACACCTTCCATTATCTTCCTTGTATATTATTATATATTCTTCCTAAAAGAACTTTTATATTTTAATTTATGTTTGTAAATTTCCTCTTTATACTTTCAAACGAGAGTTTATTATTCTCAGTAGGATGATTTAAATAGTCACTATTTTCACTTTTTAATCGCGTATTGTACATAAAATTATTAGATTTTTTCTAATAATTGTAAACGAGATATAATTTTATTATAGAATACTGGTAACTTTTTTTGTACAGATGAAAATGAGCTTTGGTGACGAAAAAGTAAGTATTTTTGAATGAATCTACCGCAAATATATCATAATATATTCAATATTCCCCGACATTCTTCATTATTGGTCGAGTCAAATGACGGGGCCAGTCCGCCAGCATCGGGCCTCTGGGCCACACCATTTGAGTCGAACTGTACAACTGCATTAAATAGATTGGACAGAAATAACGCTTTGACCCAACCCACAATACCGTCGGGTGTTGCTGGCCAACAGACGTCTTATGGACTTCGGTTTGAGAGGTAACGGGTTCAATTCCCGACAGGACCTCAAGAATTCGAGAGTTTTGAGCTTTACCAACTAAAAACGCTTTCCGCTCCTTCAAAAGTCCACTATTGTAGACATTGAAAAATAAAAGAACGAAAAATGTAATGTTCCTCTTAAACTCATTGCCCAGCAGAAAATAAACTTATTTCTTGCCCTATTTTCCTTCTTATTTAAGACAGTAAGAGTTAATTTGTTGTTAGTTAAGGCTCATCAACTTAAGACTAGGATCTGTTCAATGATTCTCTTTGTTACCGTCTAATGAAGTAAAATTTCACTCCTTAGAAGTAATTAACCAATTTAAAACATTTACCCTGATTTATAACGTAAAATTCATTTAGTAAAATCAGAGCAGAATACTGAAACGTAGAAACTTGAACTGAGATGTAAGCCAACCCATACATAAAAATGTTATCAGTTAGCTATGTAAAGAACCTCAACACTTAAAAGTTTGATTTTTCTCTTTTTTCGCCCTTGTTCATTCAAAACTGCCACGCCTTAATTTGTACCTGCCAAGTTATTCTAGATATGTGTCAATCTTGAAATGGTCTAGGCCTCTTTCCACATGTAGACAGGAACAGATCCTGAAACGTCATAACACCTGTTTTTACTATACTTGCATCGAGTTATTGCAAGTGTCAACATTATTACAATACTGGTCACTTTCCTTTAAAATACACGGAAGACAAGTTGTTTAAATAATTTCAGAGTTTGCAATGATAAGACGCAGAGTGTAACCAGTGGTTGTTAATGTTCTCATAAACCTTTGAAAATGTAATACTGTATCCCTAACACCAACAAGGAACTTCAAACAAAGAATAACGCGCTTTCAAAATTTCTTGGGGCCCTCAGGTATATCTTGCTCCAATCGTTATTTCTGTCCAGATCACTCCAGACAATCCTCGACTACCGATTACTATCGGACCGGTTTTTTAGCGATGTGATAATCGAGTTCTAATCGATTTGGTGTCGATTCGATAATCGATAAAGATTCGACTAATCTATTTGGTATCGATTCGATAATCGATAAAGATTCGACTAATCTATTTGGTGGCGATTCGATAATCGATAAAGATTCGACTAATCGATTTGGTGTCGATTCGATAATCAATAAAGATTCGACTAATCGATTTGGTGTCGATTCGATAATCAATAAAGATTCGATAATCGATACTGGTGTCGATTCTGTTCCTCAACAATCGATTTTTTTACGATTCAACTACCTCGTACACATTTTTTGCCACCATTATACTTCATTCAGTGAGTGTGTAAAGTAAAGCCCCTCCCCTTAAATAACATTTGTATAGAAAAGAACCAAACAGAGAAGAGGCAGTCCATATGTTCCAAGGGATGGTTCACAGCCATTCCCCTTAGTGATTCCAATTGAATGAATACTATATGATATGAATAACAAATAAAGCATGTGTGGATGGATTAATTTTTCTCATGGACAATTTATTTATTTATTTATTTACTTATGGAAAATTTTTTATTGTAAATCTCACGTGCATTTTACGTTCACTGCAAACAAACATATCCATAATTGGCTTTGTCAACAGACATCCAGTTCCAGCCCCAGGTTTTACTAAAGCTCTTTGGAGATTTGTAGCTATAACATCAGGTACTCATGTGACACAGCCTGCCAGCATTACAGCTGATGAAAGAGGTGTGGCTTTACTTTACACTCTCACTGAATGAAGTATAATAATTAGTTAATTCAACGTATAATCAAAATATCGTTTCATACAAGATAACTGACTTGCAAAATTATTAATAATATTTTATTTTAGCCGCTTATTGACCCTTACCAGATTTTGCATGAGATCTCAGGACTTCTTTATAGAAAGAATCGAGGATCAAAAGGCGTAAAAGAATTAATAAATTTAAACGAGTAAAAAAATCGAATCGGAAATAATCGACTCTTTATCGAACTCGATCATCACATCATCACCTAGTGTTTGGATATCGAAAGGAAATATCGATATTTATATCGACGATAATATCGGACTCTCGATATCGATATTTCGACAACATCGGATCAAAAATATCGATTTATCGGAAAAATATTGATAAATCAGAAAAATGTCTGTTAAAAATTAATCGATACATACGGTGTGTATCACAACAGTTAGCAGCACACCTGTGACGTCCATTTGAAGTAAAATTGTTTAAAATGTATACTTTGAAGTGATTTTAGATCAATAAATGTGAAATAAATTGTGTTACTGTAAAAGAGCATATATAGCCAAGATAATTTTTTGAAATCTTGTCGCTAACCATATCTTTACAACTTACAAAACAACAAATAATAAAATATTTAACTAAAAACCATTTTTTGTAGCTAATAAGTTATTTCCAAATTGTTAACTTAAATATTTACTTATCAAATAATATTTAAATACTACAAATGAAAAAGTACAGAAAAAGGTTAAACTGTATTTTATTTATGTATTATTCTTAATAATTTGCTAATATCGATACTAACGATAATATCGAAGTAAAATATCGATATTCCGATAGTATCGGAAGTTTTATATCGATATGAAAAGAACGATATATCGGAACCAAAATATCGATATTTCAGATATGTAGGATATCGATACTAAATACTAGCGTCACCTCTTTTCCGTAAATCTACCAGACTATCCTGAAGTAATAGACTTAGTTTCTTTAGAGTTTGTATGAAATACTTTTACATTATATATTTTCAATGCTGTCATATTCGTATTTCTGATCCTTTACAACAATGGAACGATGTTGAGTTGAGTCGAAAATACAAATAGACGAGAAATAAAATAAGTTGAAACGTTTTGTGGTGTTTTATTTGTCTCCCCTAGACAATTAAGAGGTGATATTGTACTTCTACCACCACGTACCTAAGAATTTAAGTAAGCGTTTGGGACTTAGGTGGTACGATTTACTTTCTACCTAAGGGGTGATATTCTGATTCATTTAATTATATCACTAGGTCATAGATATTTTAAACAAAAGTTTGCCCGTATTGGTTTTTTCTTGCGGTAAGCATATATGCTTTATATGCTTTACGTAATATAGCTTTTATACTGAAGCCTAAAATTCTTTACTTACGCATTTTTTTCATGTATTTCAACATTTAATATGTAGGCCCCTAAAATCTTCAAACATTTATAATATTTCATAGCATTTCTACGAAAATAAATTATCATACTTCTGCTATGAAAAGGTTTAAATCCAACAGAGACTGCCGAAGTGATTATGTTATTCCGTATTGATATAATAATCTAACATGAGTTTCTTGTGCATCGATCGTAACATGAGAAATTGAGCCTCGAAACGCACGCTATCCACTAACTTCGGCAGATTGAGGTAAATTCATCTTTTACATTTTACTTCTCATCTGTACCGTTTTTTTTTTTGTTTATACTCATCTGGACGGTTTAGGGATAAGACAACAAAATATGAATTCATATGTTCTTTCAGGAACGGGGGGAAATTAAATTGTCATAAAGCCTAGAAAACTATTAAGCAAGTTCAACCTTAATTAAGCAGGAGGTCACCAGCAGTTACAGGATTTTTTCTCTCTAGAAGTGGGATCTTTGTTGGGTTTTATGGTCTTATCCCATTTTGCCATCTAGAAACCCAAAATACAAAATAAAATACTACAAAAGTATATGTTCGTTTGTAAGTACTATTTTAGAATTTTAAAAATATTTTTATGTTTAGTATGTTTTTTAAATATATTATTTTTCGTATGAAAATATGATATTTCAATATAAAAATATATTCTTGATGTTATTATTTACCATGCGATACTATGTTAATTTCTTTCACCTTCAAAAACGTGTTTCAGTACTGTAATGCATAGGTGTCATCACGGCTGCCGTTTAAAATTTGTAGGAGTTTACATAATTTGTCTGCGAATGATTTTATTTTTAATTTTAAAAATATTCGTCATGTTGCATAAATTACTTTTCTTATTGCAAAAGAAAAATCATCCTTCCTAAATGTTTGCAGGTTGATATAAAAGTAGGTTGATATAATCCAACCTAAATTAATACTCTCTGCAATCAGTCTATTAAAATGATTTTCGTTCTGTCTGCAGAACAGAAAGATAAAAACAACTGATTGGCTGGTTAGTTTTTTATGTTTGATTTTTATCATAAAAAAATTATAAAACCAACAATGTAAAACTATTAATTTTCATTTTTAACTTTCTAATTCCTTTTTTTAGCGAATTTCCCCTATAGGGAAGAAGCTATTACTGTAGGTCTCATAGTAAGACTTAAGCCCAAGACCATGATAACTTTTTGTTTGGGGGCCCCCAGAAGCAAAAATACCCCCGTTGCAGCAGACCTGCATACTCACCGAATTTCAAATGCAAAACAACATATTTCAATCCAACATAGCGAGATTTGACATGTTTTTGTAAGCTCCTTAAGAATAACATGGGGAATGAGTATGCAGGTGTGCTGCTACAGGTATATTAAAACTGGGTGGTTTTAATTCAATATTTAGTAGATCTGAACTAGAAGAAGCCATTTACCAAGTTTTATTGAGATATGTTGAGAAATAAGCGAGATATAGAATTTTACTTATTTCCCATAAGGTTAACATTGGGACAACGTACTGTGTTTACCACTTTCAATATCTCGGTAACCAATGGACATAGAGCAGTGTTTCAAAATACTAAATTGTTTGTTTTTTGAGCTGAATTCAATGGTGCCCATAAAAATTAGATAAATTTTATTTTTCTATGTAAAAAACTCAAAAACCCATTTTTGGGGGGGTTTATCCCCCTTTACCCCCCCTTCCAGTGGTCCGATCGGGCTGGTTCACGAACTCGTCCAGTTGATTACCACTTTACATTTCCGTACCAAATTTCATAAAGATCGGATAATTTTTGCGGCCGCTATCGTGCTTACAGACACACATATATATATATATATATATATATATAGATAGATAGATATATATATCTAGATATATTTATATGTATATAAATTCGAACGAATAGTGTTTTTTGCTTCTGGGGGCCCCAAAACGAAAAGTTATAGTGGTCCCGAGCTTAGGTCTTACCATGAGACCTACGGTAATAGCTTCTTCCCTATAGGGGAAATTCGCTAAAACAATATTCGTTTGAATTTTTAGATATATATATATATATATATATATATATGTGTGTGTGTGTGTGTGTGTGTGTGTGTGTCTGTTAGCACGATAGCGGCCGTAAAAATGGTCCGATCTTTATGAAATTTGGTAAAGATATGCAAAGTGCTAATCAATTGGACGAGTTCGTAAACCAACCCGATCGGACCACCGAAAGGGGAAGTAAAGGGGGATAAACCCCTCAAAAAATGGTTTTTTTTAGTTTTAACATGCAAAAATAAAAAATAATCTAATTTTCGTTGACATTATTAGATTCAGCTAAAAAAAACAAACAATTTAGTATCTTGAATCATTGCTCTATGTCCATTGGTTACCGAGATATTTAAAGTGGTGAACACAGTACGTTGTCTCAATGTTAACCTTATGGGAAATAAGTAAAATTCTATATTTCGCTTATTTCTCAACATATCTTGATAAAACTTGGTAAATGGCTTCTTCTAGTTCCGATCTACTAAATATTGAATTAAAACCAACCAGTTTTAACATACTCGATGCAGCAAACCTGCATACTCATTCCCCATGTTTTTCTTATAGAGCTTAGAAAAACATGTCAAATCTCACTGTGTTGGGTTGAAATATGTTCTTTTGCACTTGAAATTCGCTGAGTATGCAGGTCTGTAATAATCTTACATTATTACAATGTCTTACAAAGTTGAAAAATGTTAACATTGGGTCATATGAGTTGCCATGCTAGTTACAGCATAACAACAAAATAGTAAACAAATTAATCATCCAGCTGTTCATAAAAATGTCACTTGAAACTTTAACTATAGCACGTGGAGTGTATAGTGAAGTAGAACTGAGATAATACGAATTGAATACAGATTGCTCAAGAAGTATTGTATACTTCATTCAGTGAGTGTGTTAAGTAAAGCCCCCCCCCCACCTTAAATAACATTTGTATAGAAAAGAACCAAACAGAGAAGAGGCAGTCCATATGTTCCAAGGGATGGTTCACAGCCATTCCCCTTAGTGATCTCATATGAATGAATACTACATGATATGAATAATAAATAAAGCATATGTGGATGCATTAATTTGTCTTACGAACAATTTATTTACTCATTGTAAAGCTCATGTGCATTTTACGTTCACTGCAAAAAAACATAACCATAATTGGCTTTGTCAACAGACATCCAGTTCTAGCTCCAGGTTTTACTAAAGCTCTTTGGAGATTTGTTGCTATAACATCAGGTACTCATGTGAACCAGCCTGCCAACGTTACAGCTGATGGAGGAGGTGTGGCTTTACTTTACACTCTCACTGAATGAAGTATAAATACTACTAGAGATCGCCAGTGGTCGAAAATTCGACCAATTTTTAAATCAAAACAGCTGTGTTTTTGGTCAATTTATAAATAACTAGCTGATCAACCCAGTTTCATCCGTGGAAAAACAGAAAAACTTCCATGGATTCATGATTTAATGTTAAGGTTGTCAAGACAACTGCATGAGCTTCCCTATACTTTATCATTGAAAATTTTATCTATCGTAGAGCGTAGCTCTGAGGGAATTTTTAAAAATCCGTTCTTAGTGGATGCCTATGCCCTGAGAGGAACGTTCATGCAATGTTTCAAGGTTCTAGGTCCAGTAGTTTGGTCTGTGCGATGATAGGTAAGTGGTATTTGAGAAATATATAGTGGATGACATAGCATCAACATGCATTTTTTTACATAAAGGTTTTGATGCTTTATACTTAATTTATATCAGTTTAACGTTTAAAAAATTGGAAATACGATTCGTGTATTAGAGATAATAAATTCTTGAAAATCTACAAAGGAAAAATTCCACTTAATTTTATGAGGACAAGGTTCATCCCGAGATACCATCAAATAAAATCCTTCAAACCAAGATTGTTTAACGTTGCCAAGTGAAAAAAGTTGCATCATTCAACTCAACCCACTTCAGTTTGTGCTTGCAAAATTTAGATGCTTAGAAAATGTATTTTCTATTCCTTGTGAAGTAAGATGGTATAATTCGAATTTTCTGAGATCGTAATAAATTGACGAATGGCAGTGTCGAGCAATATGAACACACCAACGTGCGCCAAACGCTTGGTCACCGGAACGAGCGATGGAAGCATCGATTAGAAGAACAGAAATAAAACAAACTGAATAATTGAACAAAATAGAAACCTCAGTATGGTAGATCAAATCACAAAGTTGATTGTCTTTGTGGTGAGCAGTATTAACTTTTATGTTTGAAAATATTACTGTTTTCCCCCGAGCGAAGCCCAGATATTCAAGAAATAAAGTAATTAATTAATTAAAGAAAAAGTATAATAAGCTGCACGAGATTTAACTTAATTTTTTAATGTCACCTCTAAAAGAAACACCCTTAGGTCTAACCAGTGGCGTATATAGAAATTATTTTCGGGGGGGGCCAGGGCCGGATTTAAGATTTTGCCGCCCATGGGCCCAAAGCATTTCGCCGCCCCTTATAAACTATCCGGAAATCGACTATTAATCAGATCAGTTACCTCCGTCCAAAATTAATACTTAATAAGAGATTCATTCATGGTTTTCTCACATTAGTACAACAAATAAAAATTGTTTAAAATAAAACTTATAAGCTCCCACGAGGAAGCACGTATCTAGACGACATACAATAGGAGAGCATTATATTTCAAGGTCTTACTAGGGGGAACGGGACGACTGCTACTAATTTTTGGTCTCTCTGTCCATGGCACTATTGCTCCGATCATTAGAGCGGATTAATTAGGGTCAACTCGCTTGGTTCGAAATGGCACTACTGCTCCAACCGCCCGGACAGGTAGTCGCGGTACATCGAGGGAAATCGGGAATTTAAATTCCCCGTCACTTATGCTTGACTGTTATGCCTCATATAAATTAACAATTGCTTTATGAGTTGTCAAGTTGGTTACGGAATAACAACAAAGTGTAAACAAATTCAGTCACGAGTTTTATTGGAGCAATGAGCAAAAACTAAACCCAGATATTTTCTGATTGAATTTATACCAATATGCGATCTCTAGTATAACATATCAGACAATTTAAGGTAAAAAAAGTAATTTCAGTTCAAAGCCAAGCATAGTTCAAGGAAAATAACATTTTTCTTAAGGGACTTAAACATTATATGGCGGGTAGTATAGCAGGCTCTTCATGGCTTATTAAGTAAAGAATGAAAGCAATACCCTTAAATTTTATTATTGATTCAGGGATAAATTTATCAATATTTCCTGACTTATTTCTTCCTGAAAATTAGCTCATAAGACTCATGAGGATTTTGCGTCTAAATTTGAACTACTATAGATCACTTAAAAGCATGAAATACTTTTCCGCAAGCAAAGGATTTCCATTGTACTTAGGAACAAATTGTGGTACAGTTATTCATTAATACGAAGAACATGTGTCAATCAAAGAAAGTAAACTGTTTCCAGTAAAAACGTCAAAAACCCATCAATTGCACTTACAGAGGGAGGAACGGTGCATTCCACCAGGTCCACTTAGGAATGCCGAGACATGCCGAGGGCACTTGAAAATGTTTGTTGACCTCCCGGGAAACCCTCACACGGCAAGAAAACTGTTATGTACTTCCGCCCTTCTACGTAGAGTTCAATTACATTCTGGATTGATCATTAACACCTGAGGTTGAACTTCTTTCTCAATTCATCTGTTAAAGGTGCTGCTATACATACACGTCACGTCGCGTCCATTTTCAAAGCGAATGAAACCTGTGTAAACAAATGGAACCGGCTATACATACACGTCACGTCACGGCACGGCCCGACTCGAATGCTCTGATCAGCATACACGGCCGAATCGGCCGAATTGGGACGCGACGCAACGTGACGTGACGTGTATGTATAGCTTACACCAGCGTCCACTCGGCCATTTGGCTCTTAGAAACTAGAAAATGCGAATCGATGCGAATATGTATAGCACCCCCTTAAAAATTTTAGTTTTATTTACAATACTCAAAAAACGATACCAAAAAGCGACTTTTTTACTTGGCTTGCGTTAAATGTTTATTTAATTTGAAAAATACTTGAATAAAAGTCTTATGTCACCCGTGCAACGAACGATTTTCGTAGAATAAGACATATTCGTAGAATAATATTAGGTAATAATTTTACGAACAGCCGGCGTTATTGATTTACTAGAACTAATTTAAAAAGTCAACGGCATCAATGAACATTGACCCTGTATATTTCAATGGTCGGTCAAAATGGATTTGAGCTCAGGGGGTACGATTCCAGGGGGTTCAAATCCGAGGTAGGTACATAAATATATAGGTGAATAAATACCGGGGGCCAAGAGTCAGTAAATACTTCATAAAGTAGGTTTTTTTAATTGGAGTGAATGTGCAAATATTTAGCCGTTCCGGGACTTTTTTACACACTGTATACAGGGTGTTCAAAACATGTGGGGCAATAATTTACGTAGTGATTTCTTGGGTCAAAATAAGCAAAAAGGTTTATATAAACATAGGTCCTAAAGTGCTTCGTTTTCTGTCTGTGTGTCAGTTTATGATTATATTTAATCATATCTCACGAAGCACTTAATGTATAAACTCCAAACTTGGTATATGGGTAACCACTATTAAGAACTATTTTTGTTAGGAGTATCAAATTTCTACTTTGTACCATTTCAAAATGGCGACTATTTTTTGTTTTCAAAGCTAAATAACTTAAAACCGTAAATTTAAAAAAATACTATACAAATGACAAAAAAGTTGCGAAATTTAATTAACTGTATTTTTAAAATTCATAATAGCGAAGGATTTGTAATTATTATTTAATTTGTTGGACTTTTCCTATCGCTTCTAGTGTTTAAACTACACTACGTTTCGAGAGGTATTGAAACTCCTCTCGTTTTCAAGTGACCCTACTTAAAGTTACATTACCTACTTATGTTTATTTAACCTACTTTTTTTTTACATACAATTACATTCATCCAACATTCAACAGAAATCTCACTTACACAAAATTTCATACAAAACACATTAAACATACTTAATACAGAAAGAAAATTAAAACTAAAACATATTACATGATAAAGGGCACAGAAAATTAAAACAAAAACATATACCTTACTGCCGGCAATGCCTCCAAGCTGGCAGTGGCACGACACGCACACACGTCCACTCACACTCACGTACGCAACTCGAGAGTTGCGTAGTTTAAACACTAGAAGCGATAGGAAAAGTCCAACAAATTAAATAATAACTAAATTTAATTAATTAACGATGATATTCAGATTATAAGAATCGGACCAGTAATAATGGAGAAATTTTAAATTTTCCGAATAAAAACATACAAATATGAGACATAATGTTCTAAGGAACCATGTTTTTATGCAGAAAAGTTAAAATTTCTCCGTTTTGGTCCGATTATCATAATCTTAATATCAGCATTAATTATATTAGATTCTGCAAGTTTTTCGTCACTTGTATAATTTTTCTATAATTTATGGTTTTTAAGATACTTAGCTATGAAAACAAAAAAATAGTCGCCATTTTGAAATGGTACAAAGAAGAAATTTTATACTTTTTACAAAAATAGTTCTTAATAGTGGTTACCCATATACCAAGTTTGAAATTTATACGTTAAGTGCTTCGTGAGATATGATTAAATATGTAAAAATCATAAATAGACACACAGACGGAAAACGAAGCACTTAATGACCTATGTTTATATAAACTTTGTTGCTTATTTTGACCCAAGGAATCACTACGTAAATTATTGCCCCACATTTTTTGTATACAGGGTGTCCCGTAACTATCTGGTATGATGTATAGCGTTATAGCTTAGGTCTGGACTAACACATTTCACCATAGGAACATGGGTCTCTGGTGCCTAGTTTTCCGTCTGTCTGTCTGTATGTGTTTTTTACAAACAAATTCATAACTACCAAACTGTTTGAGCTACAGCGTTGAGATTTTGCACAAATGTTTATGTTATTAGGCCCCATCTACGTTTAAAAGTATACCAAAATATCATGAACCGTTTCAAAATGGCGGCCATTTAAATTTTTTGATGCCAAATTTCACGAAAAATGATAATTTAAACAGATAAGTCCATTTTATCTAGTTTTCCATGATACCTTGTTTGTTGAGGTTGGATGAAGAATCACTGAGAAATTAGTTTTTTCGTAATGGATGACCACTTTTCCCCATATAAACAATGTTAAAACACGGGGTGTTAAAAATCAAACTTAAACGGCTTATATCCACTTAACTAGGTTTTAATTATCGTCACTTAATTTGAAAATAGGCTTGCTTTTAACTAAGGAACATTTTATTAATAATGAACTCTGGAACACTTTTATAGTATCGAATGTCTTTCAAATATAATTGTCTTATTTTTTAATAATTATCATTTTTGATATACTATCATGATTATGCAAAAGTATAACTATTAACTTATACTCTTCAAAATACTCGATTCGAAAAAAACTCGGGAACCCACGAGAATTTTCAAAAACTTGACGACTTCACTATTCGCACACCCCTATTACAAACAAAAGGATTTTCAATCCGAAATTTTAGGTTTGGGGATCGGAAAAAAGACATTAATTCGAAAAAAAATTCAAATTCATTTAATTATTCTATTTGCTGTTCTTCAAAACAAAAACGTCCAATTTAAACACCTTTTTATTGTAAACAGCCGAGCGCCAACATGCTCCTCAAGAGGTATAATAACTTTCCTAATTTTGTTAGATCTCCTAAGATCAAGTTCAATAAGCAGCATAGCAGAGGGTCCGCGGGGACAATATAATTCCCGTTTTCCCGTTGTCTGGCTACCTGGCGTCGACTACCTGTCCGGGCGGTAGGAGCAGTAGTGCCATTTCGAACCAAGCAAGTTGACCCTCGTTAATCCCCTCTAATGATAGGAGCAGTCGTGCCATGGCCAGAGAGGCCAAAAATTAGTAGCAGTAGTGCCACAGCCCTTACTAGGAAGGAGGGAAATGACCGAGATCAGTTCGATTCCCGTGGAAGGAATCATATTAGAAAAATTGGAATAACTCACCATCAGCGACACGCCTTATTCTCGGAACAATAGGGCTGGACTTCAGTCGTTCTCCCAATGGCTCCGTAGGTATCGGATTCGCCATCGCCGATTGGCAGGAGGGCGTGACAATAGCACTACGGGGGAAAAGTCCGATGGAAGGGAGAGTGATGGAAAAATTGAAAGGAAGAGTTAGGAAATCAGTCTTCGAAGAGGAGTAGAAGTAATAAGTTGGGGAACTCAGGGGCCACTCTGAATTGAGTAGGAGTTGGTAAACCGTCGCGGACAGTATTAAGCACCCGTCGGCACCCTCGAGATAGTCTATTTCCCCAACGCACGGACTTCGAGATTTCGCTTCGAGACTCGCACCACCGAGGGACATCCAGCGGAAGACATCCTACCGGAACGAGACCCAGGCCACCGGAGACCAACACCGAGGCGACGCACACCATCAGGAGGCAACGCACACCACCGAGGGGGCGAAGACACCACCGAGGATCACGCTGACCACCGAAAGGAGTGGAGATCACCGAGAGGAGACACCGACTCGGGGATCCACGCGGGCCTTCAACTGGCTGGCGACGCGGGCGTAACACGGGTCCACCAGGAAAGATGCAGCGGGTATGTCCCCAATCAAATTAAAATAATTTGGTGCACTATAAGCTCAATTAAACTCTCAGAGAAAGAATTTGAAAGTCCAACCCAAAGGGATAAATTGAATAATAATAATTTAAATAAATAAATATTAAATAATAAACTTGTATCGAACAAAGATAATAATAATGAAATGAAATAAACTGTTTATTAACAAAGCAAATAAAATCCATTAAAGGAATGACTGTCTAAGAAATAGATCCTATCTCCACTTAGGAAGGAAAGTAAGATAGACAATTGTAAATATAAAGGACAATTGTAAATATAAAATAAGGTTAACCATTTGTGAATAGTTGTGAAAGACATAATAGTTAACTTGTCGTTTATTCTTATCAAAATATAAGAATCATTTTTGATTTTCTTTGTGTAAAAGGGTTTGTACTTGTATATAATATGTAATATCTTTATTAAGGTCCTTGTAGCGTACATGATAATCAATACAATATATTTCAACCTATAAAATGTGTATTCAATTTTATAATACTATGAAAATTTGACTCTACTAAGAACAACAGTTCACTCAGTGACCTATAACATATTTGGAGAATATAATTTTCAAGAGGGTCAGTAAATAAGTAGTGCACCATGTATGTTTAATAGTTCATGTATATTAAAGGAAATTATTGCTCTACAGTGTGTTCACTCAATCTACGTTCCTTTGTGTCACCTTTCACTTGCCATGCGAGTTACACAGCCTATGTTCTGAACCAGTCTGTTTAAGGTTCCCTCAGAACCCCCAAAGTTTACATGGTGGAGAACGCCATTTTGATCTAACCATCAAGGATTGAGTGAGCACAATAAGAGCATATGTGTTAATTATAAGGACATTTGATTTATCTTTAAAGATAAGAGTGTATAATTCCAATGCCATATTAAAGGAGTATATTAAGCATTAAGTATGCCAGATTTCAAAATAAAACAGAACTAATTATAATCAGAACTAAACAGAATTAATTATAATCAGAAATATTATTTATAAATAAATTTACAAACCAGGAAACAAATAAATTTCTCGCCCAACAACTAATAAATTAACGAGTGAATAAATAAAATAAATTGCAAAAACGAATTTTCATTTCAATAACAGTTACAAATACAATAAAATTCTAGTGGATTGCTAAACAAAATCCCTAAATCATGAAATGTCGTCAATAGGACCCGAGTTACCAACAGACATACACAGAGTAAACAAAGACACCCTCAGACATATTCTAACTTTATTTAAAATTAAATATAAAGAAGAGGACACAGTTAGTATCTTACGCCCAATCGTAGCAGATATTAAGGCATATCTTAAAACTCCATTAACAGAGGATAGGAAAAATACAATTAGGAAACTAATAAAAGGGACATATCTCACGGAGGAAGAATTACAAATTTATCCTTCACTTACTAGAATCCAACAATTTTTGCAAGAAAGACACTATCTGTACGAACAACAAACTAGCGACTCAGAATCTGAAACGGATTACGAAAATATAGGCCAAAATATCCCTGAAGAAATATCACAAAACCCTAAACTAGGACAACCAGGCACTTCTAATCTACTCCAAATCCCAAAATTAACGGTTAATTTACCTCCCGACACAAAAATGGCACTCCCTAAAGAAAAACTTCCCTTAATTTCGGCTGGAACCTACCACGGGTTACCTACGGAAAACCCAAATGATTTCATTGATAAATACGAAATAGCAGCACAATCAAATAACTGGCAGGGAGAAACAAAACTAAAATTATTTCCGGCATACCTAGCAGGAACAGCACTCACGTGGTATAAATACTATACCAAAAACAACCCACCCAATAACTGGGACACTTTTAAAGACACCTTTATAACAACTTTTACACCCGCGGCGCAGGCAACAACCCTCCAAAGCGTCTTGGACAAAAAGGTACAGGGCAAAGACCAACCCGTTCTAGCATATTATCTAGAAGTCCTAACCTTATGCAAAAGACACGATCCGGACATGAGTGACCGCAGGATAGCGCAATACATTATTCAAGGCCTTAAGCCTGAAATTTGCGACAAAATTGTAGCGGAATCGTGTGATACGCTAAAAGATCTAGAAAACAACCTTAAAAAGGTCGAATTGCAACTCGAAATTAAATTAGCAAACAAAGAAAAATATGATAGGGCGGAAAAATTAGGACAAACTAAGGAAACCCCCAGCAGTCAAGGATCACAAATTGAAACTCTCCAAAACCAAATAAAAAGCTTAACTCAAGCCATCAACAATTTAAATATCCAACGAGAGCAGCACCTCCAACAACCACAATACAACCCTCCACCCTACAACTACAGAGGTTACAACCCACAACGAGGAAGAGACAGCTACAAGGCGACGGGAGCGATGATGTCACAAGGTCCACGTCACATCGGCCCACAGCAGTGGCGTCAACGACAACACGTCCCTCCTCCGTACAACCAGCACCGCTTCAACCGTCCACCAAGGTCACCGGGGGGAGCCTTCTATGGCTACCAGCAATATTCACCCAACTACAATTACAGGGGAGGAAATGTATTTTGCAAAATCTGCAAAAAAACAAACCACAAGACAAAGGAGTAGCCCAGGGGAAACAAGAACCTAAATCACCACCGAAATTCTGCGACCACTGCAAGAAATCGAACCACACAAAGGACGAATGCTTTTGGTTAAAAAGGGAAGACAACGAAAACAAACAAAAAAACGAATAAAGAGGGGACCTCCCAATACTAACAACAGAGGAAGGTTTCCCCAACCATTCAGCGTGAAACAACCATATATGGAGAATAAAAAAATTCAAATTACGAATTATGAAAAGGAATATCCGACAATAGGAGAAATGCTAGACCAAAGAAAAAGGAAAGGATACAAAAGGACAGCAAGATATTACCACCCTACTATAAGCTATCAAGACAACCATCAGCGGGACAACATTAATGGTTTCCAAGAAACAAGAAGACATAAATACAAAAATATAAATAAGAAAAACGATAACAGAGGAAGAGAAGAAGAAGAAAGGAAGAAGCAAGAAGAAGAAGAAAGGAAGAAGAAGGAAGAAGAAGGGAAGAGGAACGAAGAAGAAGGACGGCAGAAGAAAGAAGAAGGACAAGGAAAACAGGAAGAAGTAAAGAGGACATCGGAGATGGAGATATTAGGAGAGGAAGACAAGAGGAAAATCGTTGAGGAACTAGAGGAAAATGAAAAACAACATACTATCCATGGTTGCGAGATAACTCACATAGCATCAGACAGACTACCCAAACCTAGGAAAAAGGGCCACTTGTTTAACAAAGATATTTGTGAAACACTATTTAACACGCAAAATAGGGAAAGTAACAAAATTCCGGTATTAACGTTAAATGCCAAATTAACTAACCGTCCAAACGAAATGATAGAGTGCATAGTAGATACGGGATCCAACATAAATTTAATAAATTCCAATTTAGTAATGGACAAGGATATTAAGCAAACCAAAGTACCTAAGGTCGTGTCAGCTAATAATACACCTATCAACATTTTAGGAACTACAGAAATAACTCTAGAAATTAGCAACATAATAATAAAGGAAACTTTATATGTTACCCCAGACACAAACAGCGACATAATTTTGGGAAATAGATTTTTGAACAGAAATAAAATTGAATTAAATTACAACACAAAAGAGATCATATTCAACTTAGGGGAATATAAACATAAAATTAAAATGAATAAGAAATGGCTACTTGACATTGAAAGCATAAAATGTCATCAAACTGTAGATAAACCAAAAACTATTGATATTAGATGTCATGAGGACCTAATAATCGCCCCTCATCAACACAGAAGGATACTAATAACTCAAAATATTAGTAAACAAGCGATTATTGAACAAGAACTCTCGATTAGGGACAACAAAAAATGCCACATTTATCTCATAGACGGAGACAACGAGGGAAGCTATCTAAATATTTACAACGCATCCAACACCCCTAAACACATAAATGCAAACACTGTACTAGGCTACTGTACGGAGGATCACATTAACACAATAACAGAGAACTCCAAACCTCAACAAAATTTTAGTCAGTGTAATCCTGATAAACAAATACTCAAAGATAAAGATAACGTATGTTTCAACATTTCCCCTCATCTTACAACCGAACAACACAATGCGGTAGTTAACCTGTTACAAAAATACAAAAACATGTTTACCACAAAAATAAAGGACTTAACACCGGCTAACCTACCACCAGTGTCGCTCGAGACGATTCCAAACGCAAAACCCGTTAACTCCCCACCTTACAAACAAAATAAACAAGAAAGAGAAGAGTTGAATCGACTGTTAGACGAATTAAAGCAGGCCGACATATTAGAAGATGCTCCGGATTATTATGAATTTGCAAGTCCAGTATTCATTACAAGAAACAAAGATAAATCTCCACGCCTTGTTGGAGACATGAGAAAAATTAACGAAATCTTAAAACCTTGCATTTACCCAACACCATCAGTAAACCTAGTTCTGAACAGTTTAAACAATGCTAATTCATTTACAAAATTGGACTTAAAAGGAGCATATCACCAACTATTGGTTAGAGAAGAAGATAGGCACCTTTTAACAATAAAAACTCAAGATAAAATGCTTCGCTACAAACGACTTGTTATGGGCTTGAAAACAAGTTCAGCACTTTTCAGTAAAGCACTATTAGCCTTACTAAACAAACACCTCTACAACAAAGTAGTTTGTTACAAAGATGACGTTATAGTATTTGGAAAGAATTTCGAACAGGACCTACAAAATCTCGAAATAATTTTAGAAATATTACACAAGGCCAATTTAAAACTAAACACACAAAAATGTAAGTTTCTTTACGAGCAAGTGGATATCTTAGGATACACGGTATCAAATCAGGGAATACTACCCCAAAAATCAACAGTTTCAGCTATAAAAGAATTTAAACGACCGAATTGTGTAAGGAAAGTAAGACAATTTTTAGGCTCATCATCATTCTTTCGAAAACACATAAAGAATTATGCCCAAATAACATTGCCTTTAACCAACCTAATTAAGGACTCAAACAAAAACCTTCCATTCAACTGGACAGAAGACTGTGAAAAAGCCTTCATTAAAATTAAAGAGATTTTAACCAACCCTCCTTTATTAAAACATTGGAACGACGATTGGGAGGCAACGATTTATGTGGACTCTAGCTTAACGGCTCTTGGCGCGTGTTTAATACAAACGGACCCTAACACAGGGAGGGAACACCCGATAGCTTACCTATCAAAAAAATATTCGGAATCACAACAACGATATACAAACCCCGAACGGGAAATGTACGCAATCTCATATTCAATAAATTATTGGCGTGAACACTGTCTTGGTCGGAAAACAACCATTTATACCGATTGTCAAGCGCTAGTACATTACCAGAATTTTAAACAAACTTCTACCAGATTAAACCGATTAGCATTATCTCTAGTAGATTATGATATTGAAGTAAAATTTAAGCGATCAGGATCGAACTCGCTAGCTGATAGCCTTTCAAGAAATCCACCTCCTGACACGATAGAAGAAAACCCCTTTGAAATAACCTTAAACTTACAGGAAATTAAAACAGAAAATTTTGAGGAATTACAGGCGGTAGACCCATACTTAAAACAAATAAAATTAGCAAAACTCTCACCAGAATCAGTTTCAAAACGAATAAGAAGCCAGAGTAGGAAATACGAAGAAAGGGATGGCTTATTATATCATAAACAATTTAACGGAAATAATACTGACTATTTACTTGCAATCCCGCGAGAAAAAGTTAAAGACATCCTACAAACATTCCACGACAATCAATATTCCGGAGGACATTTTTCGGCTTTTAAAACAATAAAGAAAATCAAACAACGTTATTATTGGCCTGAAATGGTATCAGACATTCAAAAATACACGAACTCCTGTGAACAATGTCAACTAAAACGAACGCCCACCTATAAGCAATATGATAAATTAACCCCACAAGTACCACCAACCACCCCTTTCGAAAGAATTATAATTGACTATTGCGGCCCAATAAATGCTTCTCGCTCATATAAATACATTTTCTTTGCAACCTGTGCTACTACACGAATGGTCTTTGCAAAATGTACACGCTCAGCTGACGCAAAAACTACAGCAAATATTTTATTAGATTTATTTTGCCAATACGGATGTCCGAAGATTATAACTCATGACCAGGGCACTCACTTCATGGGAAATGTCCTTCAACAACTATTATTAAGTTTAGGGATCCAACAACGGCCAAGCCCTCCCTACATGTACCGAATTCAAGGATTAACCGAAAGAATGAATTTAATATTCAAAAAGACCATTAGTCATTACGTGGAAAACGACCCCTCTAAATGGTCAGATTATGTGCGCTATGTCACGTTTACCTACAATACGAGCGTAAACAAAAGTACAGGTTATACGCCATTCTACTTAATGTACGGCAGAGAAGCAAATCTACCGTCAGACTATTTATTTTTACACAAGGACCAAGATCCTGATTTAATTAGGGAAATTAAAACCATTCAAAAAGTTCGGCAAGAAATCCCGAAAATTCTGCAAAAGGCACAACAGACTCAAAAGAAACATTTTGACTCAACCAAAAGAGATTTGCAACTCGAAATAGGCGAAGAGGTTTTGGTAAAAAGCCCCCCAGATTT
Organism: Flexamia atlantica; assembly: GCA_035578135.1. NCBI lineage: Eukaryota > Metazoa > Arthropoda > Insecta > Hemiptera > Cicadellidae > Flexamia > Flexamia atlantica. The sequence continues at coordinate 2,072,224 of JAQJVK010000032.1, forward strand.
TAAAGAACCTTACAACAAATTTAAAAACGTTTATAGAGGCCCATATTTTGTTACCGACAAAATCAATGACACAACTTATATGGTGTTACTCGAAAAAAGAGGTAAAATGACTAATCAGCCTGTGCATATAGCGAGAATGAAGCCATTCATTCGAAGATAAAAATTTAAGGATCATAAACTATTAACTATATAAAAAGTATGTCTTCAGACAGTAAAAAAAATACCATTCAGACAAGCCACTCTATCCAAAGTCTTAAGCATAGAGTGTAAAGATTACGCCGGAGTAATACTCCTTTATAATTTTAATCTGACTTACAAAAAAAACTCCGAGGGGGAAAATTCCCCGACTTATAAATACAAGCAGCTAAATGTATTCTCGGAGGAAAAGATGGTCAACCACCTTTTGTCCCTGAATTATAGCTAAATAAAACTAGATAATTAATCACTTTCAGACATACAATCAACCAACAAAAATTAAGTAGGCGCCTTTGTCTGAAGAAATACCTTAGTTGGAAAATAAGATAGGTTTGATCGAACAACACCATACGTAGTTACAAAAAATCCTTCGAAATTTACACACATTTAGATGCAAACCTAGAAGGATGATATATAATGCCCTCAACAAAGCAAATTAGGTAATTAATTACAAAAAAAAACACCCATACAGCCAATTACCCTCACCCATTGTTAAACAAAACTATTAAAAACTCCCAGTGGTATAAAATACTAGTTACTATATCGCTGAGACAATTAATAGATCATCAAAATAAAAATACGTACAAAAAATATTGAATTTGTACGGAATTTGCCTCAACCACAAAACCTACCAAGGAAATTTATAAAACCCTACAACAAAGTTTTACAAAGAAACCAATACCTGATGACTGCATTATCCATCACAATAAAACAGGAATTAAAAACAACGCAAACGACGGAACCGGACCGACCGACCGAATACCGGAACCGGATACGCGACGAAAGACGGATCTCGTAAGACCGGAACGACGCCGACGCCGCGACGAACACAACCGTGACCGAGCTTCGGAAGCGACTAACTGGGTGTGGGAAGAGGAACAGCAGTCCCAGGGCACAGCGGGAATGCTGATACTCAAAACGCCAGATAAACAAGAGATAAGCCAGGCTCCGCAGAATAAACCTGTCTTATCACTACATGTGCGCTGAAACGCAACAAGTGAGGCATTCCCAGACAACACCGCCTACGCTACATCGCCCGTCATAATTAATATAATATTCACTACATAATTATAAATTTTACTACAATTAATTACTGCAAAGTAGAAACATATTACGACCTGATCACCCGTATTATGTTTGTAACAACAGTAATTGATCATCCATAATGATTGGTGAAACAAAATAAAAAGATAGATATATATATTGATTTTTGAAAATAAAACATAAATTATCCAAAGAAACAAAATGATACTTCAGTACATACACCAAAAAAAAAAAAAAAAAAAAAAAAAAACAATATGGTGACCAATATGGTGTGGTGAATATGGTCGGTATATGGTGATTGATTAACCAATATAAAAAAAAAACGTCTATACAATCCTCCCAAACTTCAGCAATAAATATCAACAAAAAAATCTAGAGTAACACAAAAACAAAATATTACAGTATAAACAGAGGGATCTGTGCTTCGTACACACGCCGCCGCACAGCGACCAGCTGATGCAGAGAGGGAGAGAGAGAGACAGAAGATGCCTTGCAACCACAGCACGGCACTGGTGACCCACATTCTATAACTGCCGAGAAGCACACCATACAATTAATTTGGGGACCAAATTAAAGCGCAGCAGGGGAGTATAAACTATCCGGAAATCGACTATTAATCAGATCAGTTACCTCCGTCCAAAATTAATACTTAATAAGAGATTCATTCATGGTTTTCTCACATTAGTACAATAAATAAAAATTGTTTAAAATAAAACTTATAAGCTCCCACGAGGAAGCACGTATCTAGACGACATACAATAGGAGAGCATTATATTTCAAGGTCTTACTAGGAAGGAGGGAAATGACCGAGATCAGTTCGATTCCCGTGGAAGGAATCATATTAGAAAAATTGGAATAACTCACCATCAGCGACACGCCTTATTCTCGGAACAATAGGGCTGGACTTCAGTCGTTCTCCCAATGGCTCCGTAGGTATCGGATTCGCCATCGCCGATTGGCAGGAGGGCGTGACAATAGCACTACGGGGGAAAAGTCCGATGGAAGGGAGAGTGATGGAAAAATTGAAAGGAAGAGTTAGGAAATCAGTCTTCGAAGAGGAGTAGAAGTAATAAGTTGGGGAACTCAGGGGCCACTCTGAATTGAGTAGGAGTTGGTAAACCGTCGCGGACAGTATTAAGCACCCGTCGGCACCCTCGAGATAGTCTATTTCCCCAACGCACGGACTTCGAGATTTCGCTTCGAGACTCGCACCACCGAGGGACATCCAGCGGAAGACATCCTACCGGAACGAGACCCAGGCCACTGGAGACCAACACCGAGGCGACGCACACCATCAGGAGGCAACGCACACCACCGAGGGGGCGAAGACACCACCGAGGATCACGCTGACCACCGAAAGGAGTGGAGATCACCGAGAGGAGACACCGACTCGGGGATCCACGCGGGCCTTCAACTGGCTGGCGACGCGGGCGTAACACGGGTCCACCAGGAAAGATGCAGCGGGTATGTCCCCAATCAAATTAAAATAATTTGGTGCACTATAAGCTCAATTAAACTCTCAGAGAAAGAATTTGAAAGTCCAACCCAAAGGGATAAATTGAATAATAATAATTTAAATAAATAAATATTAAATAATAAACTTGTATCGAACAAAGATAATAATAATGAAATGAAATAAACTGTTTATTAACAAAGCAAATAAAATCCATTAAAGGAATGACTGTCTAAGAAATAGATCCTATCTCCACTTAGGAAGGAAAGTAAGATAGACAATTGTAAATATAAAGGACAATTGTAAATATAAAATAAGGTTAACCATTTGTGAATAGTTGTGAAAGACATAATAGTTAACTTGTCGTTTATTCTTATCAAAATATAAGAATCATTTTTGATTTTCTTTGTGTAAAAGGGTTTGTACTTGTATATAATATGTAATATCTTTATTAAGGTCCTTGTAGCGTACATGATAATCAATACAATATATTTCAACCTATAAAATGTGTATTCAATTTTATAATACTATGAAAATTTGACTCTACTAAGAACAACAGTTCACTCAGTGACCTATAACATATTTGGAGAATATAATTTTCAAGAGGGTCAGTAAATAAGTAGTGCACCATGTATGTTTAATAGTTCATGTATATTAAAGGAAATTATTGCTCTACAGTGTGTTCACTCAATCTACGTTCCTTTATGTCACCTTTCACTTGCCATGCGAGTTACACAGCCTATGTTCTGAACCAGTCTGTTTAAGGTTCCCTCAGATCCCCCAAAGTTTACATGGTGGAGAACGCCATTTTGATCTAACCATCAAGGATTGAGTGAGCACAATAAGAGCATATGTGTTAATTATAAGGACATTTGATTTATCTTTAAATCACCCAACTCCCAAACTCCTCCCAAACTTGACAATTTGCCAGATCTAATCATAGGCGTAATTAGGGGGAAGGGAGGCACTTGCTCCGCCCAATAATTTGGGATTATAGTTTATTAGCTAAACCTGAGTTTTTTAACATTACAGACACCAATATTTGTGTTTATTTACATGTCTGCTGATGCCAGCTGGCAAAAGGCCTCACAAAATAAAATTATACAAATATTGTGGTGCTTTTTAATGTTCAAATTTGATAACATCCAATATTAACAATTCGTTAATAAGAGTGATTGATTGATTTATCTTTTTGGCCAAAAATATCTTGGTCGCATTTCCGCGGTCTGATATTCTCTTAAATGTTTCGCCGCGATCATCCTGTCTAAGGAACATGCCAACCTTAGTCAGTAACAAGGCTACAAGATCGCGCCACTATCATCACGATCATCATACTCATCCTTCACTCATATTCAGGGTAACGTCCTCCATGTGGTACCTGTCTTAATAAAGTGATTAAGTGATCTCTCGGCCATTTCAAAGCTGAAACCTTAACAAAGATTAAGGCAGCATCTAGAATCTGAATAGGAAGAATTTTGAATCTGAATAAAATCTATCACGATTTATTTTATTGGGTTTTAATTATGTTATAGCTATGATAATAATTGTGATGATAATTAATAATTATGTTATTGGGTTGTGCTATGTTACAGCTATAGGTATAATAGAAAATTGTATATCTGTTATTGCTCTCTTTTAAAAGAGTTAAAGCTTGAAGCATATCGGGGGTGCAAAAGATTGAAGTAGATAGGACTGGGTTTTATTTATTAAAATTGTGCTATGCACTCTGGATTTTCTTTTAAACATAACCAAAAGCTAAAATTATTTTTAGCGAATTTTCTTAAAGGAATAAGCTATTACGGTAGTACTCATGGTAAGACCTAAGTCCGAGACCATGTTAACTTTTCATTTTGGGGTCCCCAGAAGCAAAAAACACCATTCGTTCGAATTTATATATATATGTGTCTGTTAACACGATAGCGGCCGTAAATATGGTCCGATCATCATGAAATTTGGTACAGACGTGTAAAGTGGTAATCACTCGGACGAGTTCGTGAACCAGCCCGATCGGACCACCGGAAGGGGGTAAGGGGGGAAAACCCCCCCAAAAATGGGTTTTTGAGTTTTTCACATAGAAAAATAAAATGTATCAAATTTTTGTTGGCACCATTGAATTCAGCTCAAAAAAACAAACAATTTAGTATGTTGAATCACTGCTCTATGTCCATTGGTTACCGAAATATTGAAAGTGGTAAACACAGTACGTTGTCTCAATGTTAACCTTATGGGAAATAAGTAAAATTCTATATCTCGCTTATTTCTCATCATATCTTACTAAAACTTGGTAAATGGCTTCTTCTAGTTCAGATCTACTAAATATTGAATTAAAACCAACCAGTTTAAACATACCTATAGCAGCAAACCTGCATACTCATTCCCCATGTTATTCTTATGGAGCTTACCGTAACATGTCAAATCTCGCTATGTTGGATTGAAATATGTTGTTTTGCACTTGAAATTCGCTGAGTATGCAGGTCTGCTGCAACGGGGGTATTTTACATTAAGTTTATTCCATCGAAAGAAATCGGAATAAACGAATTGCTGGTTTTTAGTCAACCTTCAAAATGATTGCTACTATTTGTTCAACAATTTTAATTTTAATTTATTTATAACAAAATGGGAGATTAAAATTCGAAATAGTTTCAAAGCCCAACCGTATAATGCATTATTTACGACTGTTTAATCCATCACATTATTCTCGCGTTATCAATGTGCTTTTACGTTCTAAAATAGTTAGTTTAGTTATCAACAATTTTGTATAAAGCTGGGGGTTAAAACTTATTTAGACAAAATATCAAATCAAGTCAGATCAACTTATATGTTCAAAAATAAGTATGGATAAACTTTCTGGAGTTTGGAGGCTGAGTATGAATTTTTGCTGTCATGAAATTAGAAAGTTTAAAGAAAAGTAGTGTGGGTGCACCGGGAATGATCACCCCCAGCGAATGACCGTTTTGCTTAAAAATGCCGTTTATTAAGCATTTTTATTAGGCTAGCTGATTAAAATTAAGCGTAAAAACAGCCTTGGAATATTATTTAATCTTTCATTGGTTAATATTTTGGAGTCGAAAATACTTTTCAAACATATTTAATATTGAGTGTTACACTATCTTCGATTTTGATGTTTCCTGTTGTAGTGAATTAATTGTATTGATGAGAAATAAGCTACAATTTATTGTACTATAACTCGACTCTATAATCACCTTTCAGTACAGGCCATATGGAAGATAGCTATTCTATACCTTTAGTGAGTATTTGTTTTCAAAATCCGTATATTGTAGTGGTAAAATCATCAGCTGATTGTTATTTCATACGGTAGTAAAACCTAATTTGACATTCGAAACACATGGCTTTTGAAAATTCCGTATGGAAAGGTGAATATGGAATTGAGTGTAGTGAACAGCTCAGCAGCTGTTAAGTAAACGAATAATTGTAAATAAAACTAATTAATCAGCTGTTCAGCCCTTTTATTTATGTTTGTGAAATTTATAATTAAAATAAATGGTCAATAGGTTTTTCGTGTTTTTTTCGAGTGATATTGTCTAAATTAAAAATATAAAGCCAGTTTATGCATCTGCAAACAAAGACTCGACGACGCAAGTTTTGTGTAATATTGGGGTAAATCAAAACAAAACATCCTTTTACCAAAGTTTACATGTAGCTTATTAAGAATAAAGATTTCCTTTAAGTTTAACATTTTGGAAGTGAGTACAAAGGTTTGGAAGCGAGGCTGCCTAGTAAATAAAAACGTAGGATTATTGACCACAGCCGTAAAATTATTATCTATAATATGTTTCACCGCGATATTTAGCCTTTTTGTTACTTAAATTAGTTTAACATTATTTAATAGTCACAACAATAATGGATTGTCTTGATTTCGATCAGGGATTATATAAATGTATCTAAATGTATGTTTATTGTTGCAAGTTTTTAGATAATCTCGTTAATAATCTATATAATCCATATCAGATATCTGTAGAACTTCGTAGTAAGTGCTGTATAATGATGATAGCATTAGGTAAACAACGTATTGTATAACATAAATCGAACTGGGATGCTAGAATCTTCTACAGCTGCGTTGCCTACAGTATGGAAAAAACCATGGCGTCTCAGTGAAAACAAACATTGTGTAAATAACACCACATGTGTAGAATTCTTCGCCACTGAATGTTCTAGAATCGTAATACGGCTGAGTAAATCATATTTTTATTCAATTCAAGCACAATGGAAAGAACATTGTAATTGATTGAGGTTTATAAAATAATTTTTGGGTCGATTAAAGTGTATTAAATTGTTTTTGTAGGACAAAACTTACCGTTGGTCCCGAAACACCAAATACCCTCCAACACCGCCTCTCAGATTACAAAAATTATTTTGGTCACTTCATCTTTTGAAGTTCAGTCTAGTGGATATAGCTTGATGTTAATCCCATCGTATTTTTTAAAAATTCGATACAATATTTCCAAATATAGAAAAATTAAATTGTGTTAGGCATATAACGTGCATTGTGTACGTGAATGATGGTATTTGCTTTAGTTAAGTTTTTGACATAACAACTCTCATGATAAAGGCTAAGATAAAGAGAATCATAAATTGGATGTTAACTTGTAATATAATGTTTTATTTAATTATATTCAAAAACATCTACAAAACTGTTAGGATACAGTTTATAATTACATAGTATGCATGAACATTTTTAGTTCTAAGGTTTTCTAAGACAATTTTCAAACTTTTTCCTAGTAAACATTGAACTGAATACTGGTTAGGTGAAGTAAAAATGAAATATCTACTAATAATTGGATGAGTTTACTCCGGAATAAACTGTAATGAAAAATCAATAATATTCTTCATAACTCTATACTAGAAGGTTCTTTGTAGTTTCGAAGATGCAAAGTCATACAAATAGATTTTATTTATTGTATTTATATTTCGAAATCTTAAAGCTGTTTTTGAAACACCTTTCTATCCAAAGTATAATAAGATAAGATGAGATAGTTTTCGTTAAAGTTATGATCGTGTATTTATTGGACCTTACTGACAAGTAGCTGAAGTTTACTTAGCAAGGCCAGATGTTGTGAAAACCTTTCTAATTCAAATAAATAAATTAATTAAAAAATCAAATAATAATTTTCCTCTCGAGATAATAATTAAAGTAATTCGTTACATGCGATTTCTTACTGGAAATTACGATTTCATGTAAGAATGTATCTTAATTTTACTCGGACTGCAATAGGTATGAGTGCCAAGTTATAAGCGTGTCATCTTAACGCTTTTAAAGCAGTCCAGTGATGATAATGAAAAGTAATGTTAGCGAAAAGTAATATGGTAATGTTAGTGTAAGTAATGATCATAATCACATGATCTCACTGCAATTGCCAGATTGTATTGGCACTTCCACTTGACTTGGATTGTCCACTTGGATTGTCCAACTTGGCATGTCCACTTGTATTGGACATGAGGAATGAATTAGGGACTTTCGAGTTTTCACTGGGGGCGAGGGATTAAATAAACGGTTATCGCATAAGACAGGCCTATATTTTACCGAAAATTATTTAAATTGCTTGCTTCTGTCAAGTAATCCTTTGAACCTTTGAAAGGTTCGAAACCGTGATAGTGTGAATAACAAAACAAGGTTACTTGACAGAAGCAAGGTAATTTAAATCATTTTCGCCAATATTTAGTAATCCAGAGGCTATTCAATGATGACTATATTTTAAGCAATATTAACTGGATTTAATTTACAGTAAATCCAATGGTTACTTCAGGAGAACGGACTATTATATCGAGTCTTTGGTTTATTTAAGAAGTAAATTGCTACTGAGAAATGTTAACATTTTACTGTATCGAAGTTATTGTTTGCGGCTTGTTGATTCATCGCCGTAATTGTAATATCAGTAAAACGCATAACGCAATGATGAAAATATATAAAAGTATATTATCTAGTTGCATTGAAATTAGAAACGAGGAGACAAATTCATTTTAACAAACAATTCTTAACATTGCAAACTAAATCTAAGTAACGAAATTGATTAAATAAAAAATTAAAATGTTTGAACAATTTTCTTCTTGTGAAATTTATATTTATTGAATAGTAGGGCGATTTACTGTAGACTGTAGACCCCCTTAGACCGAAATAATTTGCAATTAATGTTATTTTCCGAAATACTGTGTAACTATTTGGCGTAAGATAATGTGACAAGTTTATTTAGGCCTATAAATCGGACAATTTTTACGGGCCGCTGTCGTGCATCTATCAATTAATCTTGAACAAAAATAGCATTTTGATCGTTGAATAATGAATAAATTAGTTATTTTATTTCTTAATTTAAATCAGCCTTTTTACAAGTCTGTAAGTTACTAAATTTTATTTTCACCACACTACGACGAAATCACCTGTTTTACAAACGTCAAACGCGGACCGAAACACACTGTTTGCCGCTACAGGACCGAAAACGTTGGGGGCCCTAGTGCCGAAAGTCAGCTGATCGTTTATTTGTTTGAAACAACGTCAGAACATCACATAATTATACGGCATTCAATAGGTTTCAAAAACAAGATAGTTGCGATCATATGATTTTCATACCTGTGATTGAATCATGATAAAGAAGTTGTATCGTCGCTCATAACCTTAAAGTTTTGTTTTCAAGTGAGTCAAATAACAATCTTTTCTTTTTTTTAATTATTTAAGGTATAGGCCTATTTCATTGTGTAGAGTGGTGAAAAATAGCGCTCGCACCTCGGCCGAAAGGGTTTTGCAGCTCTCGATCGTTTCAAATTCTCGAATTCGTCTCGAATTTGAAACACAATCTCGAGCCTGCAAAACCTCATTTTCGGCCCTTGTTGCGAAATATACTATTGTATCGAATAATTTCTACGGGCCGCCCTCATACTTAGGGCCTACAGACGAATAGATATAAAAATTGACTATCATTTGTTTTTCATAATAATGACTATTTATTATACCTACTATTGTTTATTGCAAAACTGAAAAGTGAACCAGTAAATTAACCGACTCATCATCAGTTCATAACATTAATCTTACTTTACAATTTGGATGAAATTAGTTACAAAGTGTAGGCATACTAATTGCTTACAAAAAAAAAACTATCAGGATTATATCACAATAGTTATCAAAGTAAAACAGAGACTAGGCCTAAGTCTTAGTTGTTTTAATAGTAAGATTGTTGACAATTATTCTACTATACTGGGTGTTTTTTTTAACGCAACCCATTTTTAAGATTGAATAATGCACTAATATAAAGATGAGTGTTGGGTATTGTTTTGGTTATCATTGCATTTTATACAACCTATTATTTAAGTGGTATCACATTTAGCTAGCATTATGTGTTCAATCAATCCGCTACTGGCATTCTGACAAAGTTGTGTTCTCTCCACCAAATTCTCTTACCTAAAAGAGCTACGGAATTGGCTATACAAAATTATATCATCCTTCTTTCTTCACATATCTTCGTAAATCTTGGTATATGGCCTAGTCTAGTTCAGATCTATGAACTATTAAAATTAAAATCACCTAATTTTACATATATGCTGAAGCAAACCTACACACAATTTTAAACAGTCCTGATTTGGCGCTGTCCGACTTTGGTAGCGTCCCAGTGTGTAGGTTTGCTTCAGCAAATATGTAAATACACACTCATTCCCTATGTATTTCTTACGGTGATTACAAAAACATGTCATATCTCACTGTTTTGGATTAAAATAAATGTTTACCCTTCTGAAATTCAATGTGGATGCAGTCCTGCTGCGATGTTATAGGGTCGTAATATCATTAATGGTGTTGTAGCCATATACCGAAATTCCTACGAATTTTTTAGGAATAATTTACCAATTGGAATAAAATTTCTGGGCGTAAAAGTTTTAAACCTAGATAACATATTAAATTTTTAGCTATAGCCTCAAAATGAATTTGATTGAGGAATTAGACTTCCGCATGGAAAATTTTGTTTTTCCAATATTCAATCAGAACTATTAATTTTAAAAAGGATTAAATTTTAAAAAAAATATTAAAAAACCTTTCAAATAAAAATATTTTCTTCATGATCGGAATAGGCCTACTATTACTGGAGTCATAGTGCAATTTATGAATTTATGGCAGCCATCTTTAATGGCAGATATGAAGGTGCTCTTCACGAATTAAGGTGTTTTGTTCGGACAAAACTACTTATACTGGTATCTAAGCTGTACCAAAGAGTGCAGGTCTGGTGAAAATGAACGCTAACCACAGGTAATGTGGATATTTGGAGTTTTTGTATGAGTCATTGTATTTGATTTGTTTTCCTGATTTTTTGAGAGCTATAAATAAACTTTTTTCAAAAGACTTTTTTTTATTTTGCTTCCTTTTTTTGAGTGTTGATTAATTAAAACATCGTTTTTATGTAGTTAGTACAAATTATTTGCAAAATTTAAAGTGGTTTATTGATTTTTAGTTTCATTTATTAATCATTTCAACTTAAATTTACAAAGCAAAGCAATTTTTCATCTGTGGCTGTTTGCAAACATATTTAAATGAAAATCTGAGTGTCAATAGATTGAGAAATCATAGATGAATTTTTTATCGATCTATGTTTGAATAGGTCTTACAAACTAATGCAGTCCTTTAGTAATGACAATGGTATCCTGTCTCCCTTACCTCATTAAGCATTCTTCATGTTTAAAAGAAACAATTACAAGGGATGGGATTGTTTACAATGAACCCAAAAAAATTTACTATCTTTTTTTATGTTTATCTGTTTGTGTTTTCAGTTAACATTTTGAAAACAAATAAGTATATTGACAATTTTGAATATTCATTTGTTGGTTAATATTTTACCTAAAATGTATGAACATAGGGCTATAGGAAATATTTTTTCATTTCATCACGGAAGTACTCAATATGGCAATTTTTAAAAACGGGTCTATTCTGCTAAAGTGCAGTTGTCACTGTCTACTCAGTAAAAATCTTTCTTTATACTGCTTTGATAGGGGAGAAAAGAGCGATAAGAAATCATGTTGATTCTTTATTCAAAACTTTAGATCAAAGTAAATGCATGTTAATTTTACCACTGAAAGACTATTCATAAATACACTGATTTACAACAAAGTGAGATAAAAAAATAGATAGAACTTTTAGTCTAAGGTGATCAATGCTGTTTCAGTACCCAATCCCACTGTTTTCTCTTAAGTCCTTTACATTGTCGATCTTCTTGACTTCAAGATCTTTCCTGGTGGTTTTGTAAACAATAACCTATTTGTTTACACCCCATGAATACATTTAAAAAAATTATGTAACTGTACTTTTTTCCAAATCGTAGTTGTCTTATCATTAATTGTAGCAGTTATCTTCTGCTATTTGTGACAATCTTACATAATTTCAATAAAAAACGAAAAATCATTGAATAGATTCACACTGATTGCATAAAACCTCACTGTTTGTGATATGAGGTCTGGTATTATTTACTAATTTAGTTGGTTTTTGTATTTGATAGGAAACAGTAATATCACAGTAATCTTTTATGAGTCATATCAAATAGGATATGGTTAGCAATATCCTAGTTATAAACACTTCTGGTAATTGATTTGTGATGGAGTAAAATAATTCTGTGGTGCCTGGGTAAAAGGGGATAAGTTCATTTTTTGTGCAAAATGAGTTATGTGTAGCATTTTTTTCCTGCCATTGAAATCTTTGACTGGGTAAAAGGGGGGCATGTTCTAGTTCTACTATAAAAGATATAGTTCATGTGTGTAAAAGGAGCTAACTTATAAACCCATCAGCTGTGGCTTAGTGTCCCTGCCATTTTTAGAAATCTTGTAAAGCTCGGACGTTGGAAATATTCAAGCAAAGCAAAGAAAATTCACATTACTTGTGGAAATATTTACAAGTGATTGCAAGACTAACTAATACTACATGATATGTCTAACATTCAATTGAAGTAAATTTTCCGCAACCAACAAACATTTTCTTTGCTTTAATTTTTTTAAGTAAAATTTTTAATTGATTTTCACAATCAGCGTAGACATTACCACAAATAACAAGTAGAAACGTAATAGAAAACAAATATAGTGACAAATATAGTATCATAGATACAGCACCTTTCTGACGGGGGTCGCTATTCATTACGTCTGTTACAGAGACAAGTTTAACAATTCTATTTGCTGTTTGTGGCGTCTGGCCATACCAGCGACCACAAAATGAAATAGACTGGGCAGTTGCTCCGGCGAGTGTGTCGCTCTAGAGGCAGCGTTTGCCTACCAATGGGCGCAAAAGCTGCAACCCGCACGACAGGTGACGACGAGTCAGCCTACTCCCGAGCGTCGCCGCGCCGCCGCGCCGTCTGCGCTCTATCACCCGGCGACGCACTGTATTTTCGAGGACGATTATGTTTATTTATTGTGGTAATACAGTATTATATATTATATTAATAATAGCTATATCGTTTTTGAAGATGCCGACATCTTGCATAGTGTCTGGATGTAATAATAGAGGGAAATGTATCGGGATAAGCTATCACAGGTGAGAGTGAAATTTATAAATAATACATACCAAACCTTTAATAAAAACATATTTTAAATTTGTTGCTTATTAGTCTAATTTTAAGCCATTATCGGTATGCAATTAAATTTTACTTCTCAAGTAATCAAAATGTTTCTTAAATGAAAAAAGTAAAAAAAATATTCTGTAACAAACATTTAGATAATCATCTACATTTTATATTTCCTTTGAAACGACAATAAATCAATAGTTACATAACATATCTTCAGTGTTAATCAAAGAGTATTTTAAAATATCTGCTTTTTCCGTGGAAATACATTATGCTGATGAGAATATTTGTCACATAATAAATTTTATTACAATTATAAGCGGTTTAAGTCACAGACTTTTAAGCTATACATCTTTTTAGGACTACCCTATAACATTTTAAAATACTGTAACTTTCTGATGTCCGACACGCTATACAAGCCAGGTTATTGAAAAAATAGAACTGCATACTGGTAATAATACTACTGTAATATTTAATCCAGCTCCTTAGGAAAAAGGCCACTGCTGCGCCGCCGATTGTACATGACTGTTTGAATTTTATCCACTGTAAAACCTAAACCCATGAACATTTTATATTTTACAAATATTTCCCCCAAAATATAAGTAATTAGCTCAAACTTTTACGCTGACACTTTGTCTCTGACCAAAAAACAAAAAATATCGCAGCAGGACAACTTTTTCATGTCACGAAATAACAAATCGTACTATTAATAATTTATTTCTACCAGAAAGTTTAATTTTTATTGTTATAATTCATACCATTGTTGGTGCACACCTACTATCTTTAAGTGTGTAAAATATAAAAGCAATCCGTGATTTGCAAGTGCTCCAAATATCAGTGTATTTGAATCAAGCGCATCAACAAGTTAGCGTCGTTTCCGAGCGGCGGAGTTGAATGACATTCGAACGCAATTATATTAGTTCTCTTTAACCTGCTGTAAAACCTAAACTACTTGAGATAATTTTTTGAAAAAGTATTTTTAATAAAATTCAACTTATTGGCTCAAACTTTTGCGCTTACACTTTTTCTCTGACCAAGAAACAAAAAAATTTCCAGCCGACTAACTTTTTCATGTCGTGATTTAGATTTGTATGAAAAGTTCTAACTTCAATAATTTATTTTAATAATGAAACGATTTTAATAATTAATAAATTTCGTACCGTTACCTGCCTACACTAATGATCTTTCAGGAAGTAAAGTATCAAAGTTATCTGAGTACATTAAGGGTTCCAAACGACGTTGTATTTGAAATGTGCGCATCACAGTTTTATCGTAATTTCTCCGCGGTTTCCGATCCGTTTGGTAGGCAAAGGCCTGGCGGACTTGCCTCACTTCTCACAATGTACCTGTATAGGCAATGCCCAGTCTATTTCATTTTGTGGTCGCTGGGCCATACGCTATGTCGGAATTAGAGAGAATTAGTCATTGTTACACGCACCTCTAGATCTGGAAATTTGATAGCTTGTTACTATTTCAAGAGTAGCCTATAGTATAAATAGAAAGGAACTGTAAGTTTTTGTTATAGTCTATTTACAAATCAGTCACTTCTTTTTATATTACCACTATTGGAGAGCAAGGATGATTGACGTGTTTAATGACGTCATTGTTCGTATTTAGATATAAGTTTATATCTGTTTCGGATTTTTTCCTCCACTTCTGTTTTAGACATAACTAAACGTGAATGAAAATAGTGTCTGCTGCAGACATTTTATGTCTGACCACGGTATAATATTTTTCTCAGTGCTGGTAAGGAGATGTAATAAAATAAATACATTATCTTAATTAGTTTTATTTTTCAATACATTCCATTGTATTGCCTTCTCTCGATGGAAACAGCTCCAATCTTTTCAACACACTGAAATGATAAGTTTATTTTGTTTTGTTTTCTCGTAGCCTCAGTAAAATACAGGAGTTTATTTTTATGGACAGCTATAATATGAAGTATACAAATAAGGTTTGTGAACCGGATTCTTCGACTCAATGAGATTTGTTTACTGTTACATTATGTAATGAAATAGTTGTGACATTGTTAAGATTTTAATACGAATCAGAATAAAATACTGTGTTAGTTTTCTGTTAATTTTTTCAATTTTAGCATTTTCTAGCTATTACCACTTTTTTAGCCATCATTGGTTTATGCTTACTTAAGCATAGAACAGTGTAATGATAATGTTGACCAGCACATTAATATGGAGCGCCTAAAGCCACACTTAGACATAAAAATCTGAACCAGGGCCATATTGTTCCAATGCAGCTCTTACTCTGTAGACATTTTACACTGGGAGGGCTTATAAAGGGGTGAAATATTACTTTTTTTACTTTCTCAAAAATAAGTTTTAAAATGTGCGATTTCATTGTAATAATATAATATGCAAAAATAATAAATAGTGAATTGAGATTTTGATGCCATACATTATAGTCAAGCAAAAAAACAAACTTCAAAACATGACCCAATCTAGAAAACATTCAGTTCATTTTAAAAGTTTGTGCACGAAGTGAGCTCTAGTGGCAAATAGTGGAAGGAAACAGAGCATTTATTGTGGTTTTCTGCAAAAATCTCAAGGACTGTTGGCGGCAGGTAAAAGGTGCAGGTGTAGAATCCTTACTTAATATACGTTGATTAATATATTAGTGAGTCGGTGGCGCACTCGGCCTCGGAACTGTGGCCATGAAGCGTCGCAGGTTCGAGACCCGGGTTTGTCGCATACTTTTAGCAGTACTGTTCACCCTTGTACTGTACCGGGTCACTCCTTGGCTTTGCTTGATAACGCCCACGCACAGATCGATAGTCTATGTGGGCGGGGCAAAGGCAAGGTGAAAAAGAGGCTGCCAACCTCTTTAAAAAAAAATATATGTATATATATATATATATATATATATTACGTCACTACACCGTTTTACCGGGCGAGCATGATAGTTCCCACGCGAGCCAGTGGCGAGTGCGGGATTTTTATGAGAGTACGGTATATTTTTTCGGACGTGTGACGTACGATACTTTACATCGTACTACTACTGCTCAGTAAAAACATTCCCTTTGATCATAACGTATTCTTTGCCTAAACCATTCCTCAAACCTAACCTGTAATAAGCAAAGAAACATTCGCTAGTACTATCGGAGCTCCCATTGTAATCCTATAAACATATAAACATACATCAAACGTCGGTTCGCTGCAATCACATGATTGTTTACATCCGTTATTTCCGTTTCCTAGTGCACAGCAAATTTAATGTGGGTTGCACGGTTAGTATATGTGGTGCACTAGTAAATAATGGAAAGAGTAACGAAAATAACGGCAATTATTGGCAAAGAGTAACTTCCCAGTCAAAGGTAAAGCTCAGAAAACAGATGTCACTGTGTAAACGTTATAAACATAAGCCTTTTCATGAGATGTATAATTTCAGAGGGCACAAGAAAAGAAGAATGGCGAAAGCTAGAGGTCGATGTCTTCGTTGATCCTGCGGAAAGTCCTAAGCATTTGTTGTAGGACTTCAAACTTCGATTTGTTGTAACCTTGCGTATAATCAACGTAGAGACCTCTAGTTTTCACCATACTTCTTTTATCATGCCATTAAAATTATATATCACATTAATAGAGCCCGCGACTTTGTTCACTTTGCCGTAAATAGACTTTGAGTGGAGGTAGAAGCAATAATCGCAAATCTAGCCGGCCTGGATAAGGATTAGACAAAGGTTCGAATTCGCAAAAAAATGAAAAATTGAACAAAACAGGGGGTGTTGTGAATAAATGATTGAATGAATGAAAAAAGTGCTTTATTTGCAAATTATTGTGTTTCCGTACATTATCTAGTACATTCAAGTAGAACAATTTAGAAATTAACAGAAAAATTTTAAATAACACTTAATGACAATGGTCTTTTATGGTCCGTCTGTTAGGTTGGCCAGTAGTCCAGTCCGCTGAATCCTTCCATTTCTTCTAATCGTCACAGACAGTTTGCTTCTATATAGTAAAATACAGCTTATTTGAATTACCACATTAGAATAATAAAAATAAAAAACATATTTAGTTTAATTGAAACTTCATCACACCTAGAATTTACGAAATAGAACTATTAAAAAATCAGAAACATTATTTTTGAAGGTTTTCCTCAGATTATAGTTGCTATAAAAAATTTCGTCAGTAAATAATTAAACTCCCGAATGAGGTCCCACCTGAAATACCATGCATCCCTTAAAAATTTACCAAATAAACCCCAATACACCCCATTTAAATACATTAAATATTCTCGTTGCTCCAAAAATTATTTACCTAACCAACGGAACCTTATGAATTTTAATATAGGACACCGAGCAGCGAAATGAAAAATTGTTTCCTCTTCTAGAAGATTACAAAGAGAGCATAAATGATTTACATCTCGCCACGCCTTGTAATTTAAATCAATTAATTGGGCTCTGGCCTTAATCACCCAGGAAACGAGACCAAGATCGGCGTTATCAGTGAGCATTGTCCTGCCGCCGCGGCCGAGGTCGAGAAGCAGATACTGATCGCGATAACGCGCCGTCAACGCTTGACCCTCGCACCAAATTCGCCATCGTTCCCTCTCCCTCTCCACCACCGTCGTCAGCTGTGCAACAATACGCTCCCCCCTTCCTCCAACATGTTTTTTAAATTAATTACTAAATTATGTTTAGCTGCCAATTTTTTCCAGGGTAAAATCCCTCCTACATTTTTATTAACAATTTCCTTCAATAAAACTTTTGGTAAACGGTCATTGGAAAAAGAGTTCAATATTTTACTAATATAATTTAAATTTAAACTTAGCGCTCGCGAGTGATGGGACTGACCTTTGGCCCTGTCGCACAACAGAACGTCATCTCACAAGTATAGAAGCGACTCCTTCGATTAATGTGCTTCTAAATACCTAATGCATTTGCATTTTACTTTTAGAAGGGCGTTTCACTCGTAAACTCGCTAAAATCTCGTTTTTGCGGTGATTTTGATTATTTAATTTCTCGGATGGACCGGTCCGGATAATCCGGGATCCGGATAATGTGGGGTCCGGATTATCCGAGGTACGCTGGAGGTGGGAGGGGACGGAGAGCGTGACAAGGAGGCGCATTTACTGGTTGTGATTCCCCCCTCTCCATGAATTTCCCTAATTCATTCAGCTGTTGCTTGTTACTGTTTACGAAATTCTCCGATTGCGGCTTCCTTCATTATCCGATAGGTTATTACATTCTAGGGTGAAAACCGGGCCTCCAGCTGACGTCTCCCAATCCGGATCTACAGGCCACAGAGATTCAGGTATCTGTATTACATATATTTTTACTTTCTCCCCTTATACATAGTATATGGAAAAAGTATTGTTTTCGTAAAAATTTCGAATTAGAGTTGTTAATGAATATATTACTTTTAGTGCTCCCTTATTCCAAAAAAAGTGGTTTTCGGAGTGTTGCCTGTCTGTCCGCGAGTGCGTGTGTGGATGTATGTAAACAAAGCTAGAGACGACACCAGTGGTCCGATTTTCATGAAATTTGGCAAGTAGATGTAAAGCCGTGGTATCTCCAGGAGATTTTTTTTTTGAATTTTTTAAATTTTTATTCTTAAGGGTATTTACCCCATAAAAACCCACAAAAAATAACAAAAATACAAATTTCTCAAAAACAGCTCTAACAGATTTTGTTAAAAATTTCATGGTTATTAGTGCTTAAGATGACAAACTAAATGATACCACCCGCATGTCTGTAAAAATTCAGGTTCAGAGGTTATGGGGGTCTAAGTGTTAAAAAATTCATATTTTTCAAAGTTCACAAAATTTTTAACTTGCTCACAAAATATACTTGCGACCATTAAATTTGACTTGAAAAACTAAATAATACAGTATTTTGAATCATTGGTTTACGTCAACTGGTTGCGGATATAGTTAATATTTTAATTCGGCGGTAAACGCAGTATGTTGTCCAATGTTATTCATACAGAAAATATTTAAAAACCGATACCTCCGTATTTACTAACCGACTTTTATAAAATTGTGTGTGTATTTGTGTGATAATTAATTGCTAATTTGTTTTATTTCACTTAAAAAATTTTCTAATTTTAAATTACTTTAAGGGAAAAAGTATGTGTCAGTTTCCTGATACCGTTTATTTTCTATGGACCTTGGGATGCACTTACCTTGTTCGCAGTTCCCCCTATGACTATAAACACAATCGAGGAAATCAGTACTCTGATGACAATCTAATCCCATCACATCATCTGAAACACAAACCACTTTTATTACCATTTTGCGTTTTAAAAATTTTGTCATTGTGACTGCGGTTTGTAGATAAAAACTGTTCAAGTGTTTAGTTTAAGAGTTCAACTGATTAAGTGTTAACTGAATTTTAATTTCCACAATTGAATTATAATGTAGTCTTGTGGGTCAGAGAACAATTAAGGCTAAGTTCCAAAAAATAAACTGTTTCTACTAAATAACGAGACTATTTGTATTTATGCTAAGCGAGTAATCCAGTCTTCAGTGTGAATGAAAAACAAGTTGGTGAATGAATTTAACTAATTTTTAGCAAAATATTTTGTTTTGCAGTTTTTTTGATACTACATTTGTATAAATATACAAAAAATAACAATCATAATTAAATAATCAAAATTTCTTTAAAAATCCCCCTTTCCAGTTTAGTTATAGCCACCACATGGTTAAGTTTAAACTATTTTAGTGCCTAGAACCAAAAGTGCCTTTGGGGTACATTTTAAAACTGATTATGTCTAAAAATGATGGGTGTCTACCCAACATTGTTCCTACACTCCAACCAAATCCCTGGTCCACTTAATCCATTTCAGAACTTGCTGTTTACAAGAAACAAAAAATACAGCCGCCCAAATAGCATTATCCCTATAAAACAGGAAAAAAAGTTTTGCAGGATAATATAGATTATAGATTGTCACCCGTAAGCTAAAACCAAGGCTCAAAGTCATACAAATAAAAAAATGTAATGACATCAACGAAATTCTTGTTAAAAAACAACGGCTTAAACTTTACCTGATCAAACAGTGCGCAGGTTTGATGCAACAAGCATGTTAAAACTGGGTGTTATAAATTAAATATTTATTAGATCTGAACTAGAATAAGCTATGCGCCAAGTGTTTCTTTGATATTACGTCTTATTGAAATTTTTGCAATGCCCAAGTCTTCTCAACCTAGAATTTTCATTCAAGTCTAGTTAGGTTATTGATATATTCTTCCTACAAAAATAGGGGCCTTTCAAATCACTTTTTTTGAATATAAAAGAAGGGAACAATGAACGGTGCAGAGGCTGCAATATGTAAGATAAAAATCTATAATAAACCACTATTTGAAAGGTTTAATTAAGAATAAAAAAATAAAACTATTAATTTCAGTATTTTTACTTTTTTTATTGCAATGATAAACATCCTTACCTGCAAGCAGCACAAAAACCTAGTGAACAAAAACGTAAAATTTTACAAAGGATTATGGCAGTTCAAAGAATGACAATTAATTTTCCTAACACGTAAACCATCGCGATTGGAAGTAGTATGTTTCGTACCTAGGGCCAAAAGTGACTTTTTATAGACTCGATATCGTGTTTCAATTTAACTGTGAGCCTGCAAAAAATTTTCTTTTGATGTGAGGTAGAGTAGTATGATTTTTCACCATACTCTACTATTAAAATACCCCGATTGCAGCAGACCTGGATACTCAGCGACTTTCAAATGCCAAAGAATATATTTCACTTCATCATGCGAGATATAGATATGACCTGTTTTTGTAAGCTCCAAATGGATAGCATGGGGAATGAGTAAGCAGGTGTGTTGCAACAAGTGTGTTATATCTGGGTGGTTTAGATTCAATATTCAGTAGATAATAACTATAATAAGCCATATACCAATTTTAAAAAGACCAGCTGATGATGCCCCGCTTCACTTGGAAAAAGTAAACAGATATTTGTAAATGAAATCAAATGTATCAGCTGTACAGCCCTTTTCATTATATTTGTACCTTTGGAGGACATTGAATCAGAAAACAAATATTTTTTCCTGGGATTTTCTCACTGAGATCTTTTATTTCAAGTACAGGGTTGATTGGTGTCAGAATTATGGTTTTTTTCTCAAAATTTACGGGTAGTTTAGGCTTAATATGGAGATATTTTAAGAAATAAAGAAGATGTAGAATTACTACTTTACGAGTCTACTTTAAATTTCATTTTGATCGGACCATTTTTACGGCCACTATCGTGGTAACAGACGAATGACGAATATATATTTATTAAGAATCAACACGAGTACCTTGTTTTTTAAAAATTCATTTTATTCGCACTTACGTCTATTAACTATAATAGTCATGTCCACAGTGCTACATTTAACTTCTATATAACCTTATTTTAGCGAATTTCTCCCTAAAGGGAAGTAGCTATTACCGTAGGTGGCATGGTAAGTCTTAAGCACGGGGACCACTATAACTTTTCATTTTGATGCCCCTAAACCCCAAAAACAAATTTCGCCCATTGTCACACACACACACACACAAATATTTAAGTATATATATATAGTTAAAATTAACATTAGTACCCTGATTTTGTAAATAATTTTATTCGCAATAACGTGTTTCAACTATAATAGTCTTGAATATTATAGTTGAAACACGTTAGTGCGAATAAAATTATTTAATAGTAGCCCTATCAGTGATCTTCATTTATCTATATTCATTTATCTATATATATTATTTATCTATCATTTATCTATATAGATTGTTAATAAAATAAAACAAAAACCCAAAGCACCAGTATGGATAAGTGAAACCAATTTACTACTTACTGCAAAGGAAAAGCGACGAAGGCGGCAATGTAGTTCATGATGTGTTCGGGACAGTATGATTTACTCTCAGGCCGTGGCTGTATTTATACCACTGGCGACACACGTGATATTTACTGTTTTGAACAACGTCAGTCAGGTAATATGACATACACTTGTGAGTACACAGCAACGTCCGTTAAGTTATGTGACAACACACTTGTGGGTACCCGGATGTGTCCGTTAAGTTACATGACAACACACTTGTGTGTACACGGGCGTCCGTTGAATTATATGACACACAGATACAACCGAACAGTTAGATTTTTGACACGTTATTGTAAGAATTAGATATTGCCAAATACATCAGCAAACCCGATCGCCAGAAGATTAACGCCTTTGGGAAAAATTAAATAAAAAAACATTATAGTATCTACGGGGATGTCAATGTTTGTAATTTAAGTAAGTGCAGCAGTCGCAGCAGACCTGCGGAACTAGCAGATTATCTAAAACCATCTTTCTGGTTCATGAAAGTTTATCTGGAAGCCAAACGGGAGAAGAAACCATCGATATAAATAAGTACACTGGATTGGTAACTCAGGCCCCGCAATGCGAGCCGCTGGCAGAGGTTGCGTTTAAGATTTTGCAGGGGGCGTAGGGGAACGCATCTTTTGCTGGCCGACTTGTACCGACCGTCTAGTTTAATATTAATTGTAATTACTTAATAGTTGTAGCAATACATCAATTAAAGCGAGCTTTGCCCGTAAAACCGCTCCAAAAATCCTTACGGATTTAAATACGGTTAACATTACAGTTTCGCGCTTTCCCCCCATTGCCCCTTCATTTCGGCCCGGCTGCAACCCCAACGCACAGCTGTGTTGGCTCGGAAATCACTACACGAGCCTTACGGGGGAGTGCGCTAACCAGTTTTATTTATTTACATCGATGGAGGAAACTAACCAGCCCTCGCCAGCTGGTTAGCAGAGAACCCTTTATTCTCCCCGGAGATTCTGCAGTGGAGGGACACCATTCCACAACGCAAATGAAGACTGCTTCAAATTGTACAATTTTGATACCATTGCAAATCTAAATTTTTTTGTAAATAAAGAGGATCTGATCGATCGATTGATTGATCTGCTTTATATTTGTCAATTACTCATGCCCAGTCCAAACTGCTTGCCTTAGAACCTTAAAACTTTGCATGGACGTTCTTTAGGGCGTAAACTTCCGCAAAACGAACGGTTTTTCCAAAATTCAAAATTTCAAGGGTTTTTTGGCGGGTAGTAAGTTTTTCATAATGGTTTTATGGTTGTTTTGTTGGTTTTTTAGGTGACATGTACTATCCAAAAGTTAATCATAGAATCGTAATAGTATATTTTTGTGCCTATGAATCATAATCATTCGTCTGTGAGACTACTCAAGTTTAAAAAATTTTAAAAAAAATTACATTTTACATTAAAACATTTATGTTTCTAAAACATTTATGTTTCTGATATGGGAGTAAAGAAAAATTAATAAACTTTTCTGTAAAACCATATTTTAAGTTTTAATTTACCTAACAATAATCTTACACATTTTTCCTTTAATTGCTACAAGGTATTTTTTTATTTTGCGATGTAATTTTTTAAAAGTCATAATAAATGGATTTTTATTAAGAGATGTTTTGTCCCCAAAGTAAATTAGTGTAGAATTACCATTCAGAGGCCCTTACATTCAATTTCATTTAAAAAAATATATGTTTGCAGAAGTTTGAAAACGTGGAAAAATCATTGATTTTCCACGCATATTTCTAATGACAGTTAAATAGTAATTATTCGTCTGGGAGACTACTAAGTTCAAAAATTTGAAAAAATACATTTTAAACAAAGATGCAATGTTTGTTCTATATATATGAAGAAAAATTAATAATATTTTGTGTGAAGGCATATTTTAGGTCTTGATTAATTTTGCAACATTTTTACAGATTACAGAAATAAGCATAAACACAAATCATAATGATTCGTCTCACAGACTACTATTGAAAAAACAGCACTAACACCAATTGTAATCATTTGTCTCCCAGACTAGACGCAAATAAAAAATTCATAGCCCAAAAACTGCTGAGCTTCAAGCACTGCAAACCGCTGCAGGACTGTCAGGGGACCAAAAGAGACAACTAGATGGAAGGTTGGCATTCTGACTAATCTACAACCACCCTGATCAGCTGATTTCGAAAATGTTGCGTCGTCTATCAGACTAATTATTACGATTCTAGGGTTAAATTTAGTTTAGTTAGATAAATTAAAATCATCGTTAGCTTTTTTACTTTATCAGTTTAATCATAAACTCAGTATGTGGTACTATCTTCATGTAGGCAGTGGACAGTGGGAGTTATAGTTTTTATCGTGAGCAAAGCCACGGCAACTGCTAGTTCTGTTAGTTTTGCATCATTCGTGTTGGCATTCAAAACAAAGTGTGAGATGTAACGGGGCCAGCTGATTGTTTATCGTCATAACTAAGGTTTAGATGGGCCTATCGTTTAATCATTCTTTGGCGAGACAGGTACCTCATGGAGGGCGTTACCCTGAATATGAGTGAAGGATGAGTGTGATGATCGTGATGATAGTGGCGCGATCTTGTAGCCTTGTTACTGACTAAGGTTGGCACGTTCCTTAGACAGGATTGTTAATTAATAGCTCAACAGCCAATGGCAAATGGCTCCAGAAACAACCCTTCAAAAAGCTACTAACTTTTCTCGGGATCGATCCGGCTATCTACACGTTTGTAGAGGGACGCTATAACCACTACACCAACCAACCAATTATTTGTTTGAGATGGCTTGCACATTTTATGACACTGGATGTACGATTGAAAGTTATAACTATATAGGGTGTCCAGCGAGTACTGTGCCAAACTTTACCAGGTTACTCAGCAGGTCAAAACAAACAAAAACGTCATATGAACATATGGAAGTATCAATTTTTCTACTTCGTATTATTTGAAAATGGCGGCCATTTTGATTTTTCAATGCTTGATAACTAAAAAACTACAGGTTTTATAAAAAAATTACAAGAGAGAAAAAAGTTGCAAAATTTGACTTCC
This sequence comes from Flexamia atlantica, assembly GCA_035578135.1. Lineage (NCBI taxonomy): Eukaryota > Metazoa > Arthropoda > Insecta > Hemiptera > Cicadellidae > Flexamia > Flexamia atlantica. Next base: position 2,097,300 of record JAQJVK010000032.1, read on the forward strand.
TATTAAAAAATGTACACTTTTACTAAGTTTATAACACAAATAACTTAAAACATTAGATTTTTCATTATTCGTGTATGTAAGTAGGGGTTTACCTTATTTACCAAATAGTAATACAGAGCTAATCAACAATCAGCTGTTTTAGAATTAAACGAACTTACAGCTGATGCAGTAATAAATAATTAACAGATGATTTGCAGATCATTGTTGCATTATCCGTCAGTACGTGTGCACTGTGTATCTTGAGCGTTGTTCATTATCAACAGTGTTTCATAACTTAATTTAATTGGTTTGCATTTTTTTTATTTCGATAGATATTTTATTTACTATTTCATTACATTTATCTTGAGCGCCATTTTGTTTTTTCCTGTGAAATAAACCGCTTCACGTGGAGAGAATACACGGAGATGCATTTTTTCTGTGGATGAACACGCTAACCTAGAATTTCCATTAGCTAACCCATGGAAAAAAATCATCTCCGTGTATTCCCGCCACGTAAAGAGGTTCATTTCACAAAAAAACTGGCGCTCAAGATAAATGTAATGAGATAGTAAATAAAATAACTATTGTAATGAAATGACATTTTGAAACCAATTAAATTAAGCTATTGAACACAGTTGACGATGAACAACGCAGAATATGCACATAGTCATTTTTTTGTAAAACATGTAGTTTTTAGTTATTAAGCATTGAAAAATCAAAATGGCCGCCATTTTGAAATGGTACAAAGAAACTTGATACTCCATACAAAGATAGTCCCTGTTAGTCATCATACATTTACTAAGTTTGATATCGGTACGTCAAGTCGTTCAAAAGTTATAGTAAATTATGTAAAAATCACGTACAGGCGGACAGACGGAAAACGAAGCGAGATAGACCATATGTTCATACGACATTTTTTGTTTGTTTTGACCTGCTGAGTAACCTGGTAAAGTTTGGCACAGTACTCGCTGGACACCCTGAAGACCTACTCAATGGCATACATACAACTAATATAATGTTTCAAAACTACAACTTAAAACAGTTGATTCCCTGTATAAATATTTCCCAAACGAGCCATAATTTGAAATTGTCGTTTGTTTGTTGCCATTCACAAGTCACAGTCTTAAAATATGTGGAATACTAGGTGAACCCGTGCGAATTCGCACGATTGAATTAAATCATAAATGATCGGCTACATTCTAAGCGCAAATATGTCGTCAATCTACTGTAAAAATAGGCTTTCGAAACGATGTAGCGTGTTGAAAGTGTCTCTAATAGCCACGCATTAGAGTAACTTTCCACTAATTGTTCCAGCTCCGCGTATGAAGCTTCTGTTTGCACACCTTCCCGCACGTTGTCCCGCCGTGTGCGAACATCTTTCCGTACATTGCTCCGCCGTGTCCGACCGTAATAAAAATTCTTCGTCGACTCGTTCTTACCATGTTTGCAAGAATATAAAGTGTCCGATCACAACAAATTTTCGTCGTCTTGTTCCTTTTCAAATAAACAAAAAAAACAGCTGGGCTGAGTTCAAACAACTTTGATAACTAAATTTATTTTTCTTGGTCTGTGATCTATATAGGCTACTTTAAATACCACACAGCTGATCAGATGTTTATTTGTTTACATTTTCGCTTCTGTCAAAACATTTTTTATATCCTAATTAGTTTTTCGCACTTTTTTCGAGTTATATTGCCTAAATTTAAAATCTAAAGATGCTTACGGGAATCTGCACATAGAGACGCGTGTTTTGATGTATAATATGTGGGGGTAAGTCTTAAAATAAAAAAGCCTTATCGAGAATGAAGTTTCCATGTAGCGTATTAATAATATAGATAGATAATCTTTTTAGAATTTGGTATATTAATTGTATTCTTGGCAACCATTAGTTGTAGTGATAAATCTCTATTATTTAAAGCCGAATTTTGTCGTTTTCCATTTAGCAATTGCGTTACAAAACTGTGATTGCATAAAACATTATTTAATCCCTGCTTTATCAATGAACAATTTAAATTTTTTAGAATAACAAAATTTATAAAGTACTGCACGCTTTCCATTGCTTCTAGGAGCAGCCACATTCCGTTGTCACCAATCGTGTGACGTCAACGGCAGCCATGTTGGATTCAAACAAGTGTGCCCCAGATGTGTGTTATGATTCATCATTCTCTAACACAACGCAGCTACACGGTTTCTACAAAATTCGATAACAAATATTCAACCCAAAAACAATATGATTTTACTGGGATTTCTGAGGGATTCGTTTTTTTTTATTTTAAGTCCAAAACAAACTACTGGATTTAATATTCACATGTTTTGTTCCCATGCATCTACATTTTTTAGTTGAATTAAGTTTTATGTGGCTTCCACCCGATCATAATAGTTCAGTATCCATTATTACAAACCTTTAAAAAGTACACGTTTTAAGAAGTGAAATGACATAGTTTAAGTTAGATTCAACCTCCACCCGATCTTAAGCGTCCAGTATTAGTTATTGGTTATTGTAAACTTTCAATCATAAAAGATTGAATCACGGCTCAAAAATATCTAGCTGAAATCAATACACCGTTGACCACTTTAAAGATAATAGAATGGTGCAACTATACAGGTTTAAAGTCATTGACTCTTATCCATTTACTATATCACATTTGAAGCAGACCATATTTTACAAAGTGAACCGAAAAAGTTATGTGAAGCAATGAATAAAAACCAGGATAGAGAATAAAGCGTTAGCAGGCAATATTTTAAAATCAGTTACGGTGTTACTTAATATTAAAATAAATTTCTTTCATTGTTGTAAAAGCATTTAACGAACCTTTGAGCAAAAGGGTGTCCGGCTAAAACGACACCCGACCAAAACCACACCCCAAACAATGCGGTCATGACGACACAAATTCTGGAATTCCTACCTGGGGAGGGTCAGTAGGTAATCCAAAAAAAATCTGGCGGCTAAAACCACTCACATTCCGTTACCGAGAAAAGTACAGTATTTTGATGACTTGGGAAATTCTTAAATTAGTATATTTATCCATATTTTAGCCTCTGATCTGTGAGATCAATAATGTAAGAAAAATTACTTACTCGAAGTCCGTCAACAGCTCAACATAAAATCAACATGTTCAGTACATGTTTCGACGTTAGCACGTCATCTATGCACGTCATAGTATGCAGCTGAAGGTGACTGAACGAGGACTTCGAGTAAGTAATTTTTTTACATTATCTTAAATTAGCACAGTCATAGCACATAGCTGAGACTTAGGTAGTTTGTCTTGGAGTTCCACGTTAACTGAAGTGAAACAAAAATTGTATTGTTATCACATATAGAGATATCATCACACTTTGATGGTATCATACAATACCACAATATTTTATTTGGTAAGTAAACAATGTAAAAATATTTAAATAACAACTAGCAGCCCGCGTCACTTCGTGACTTAAAAACAACTTAGTAAAACAGGCTTGAGTTTCATGTTGATTATATATGGATTATTGCAGCATAAAATACCTTTCAATAAGGAAGTGTACGAATGTTTTGATTATTTGTAATTTTCTGGACTAAATCTTTGTGTCATAACGCTGGATTAAAATTGCCTGTAGGCTTGAACTTCTCATCATGGCAAACTTTTAGAAATAGCTTACTTACTTCACACTTGAAATTTCAATATGGGTAATAAATTCCCCATATGTAACAACAATCATATTGCATAAAATAGGGGCTGGTTTACATGCATCATCTTCATTGCTTGACGCATCCGTTCGCCGTAAAAACAAATTATTCAAAGCTCATAACACCAAGGAATTAAGTTTAATAAACGGTATCAGGAAACTGACACATACTTTCTCCCTTCAAGTAATTTAAAACCAGAAAACATATTTAGTGAAATAAAACAAATTAACAATGAATTATCACACAAATATATGCCAAATGTTATCAAAAACGGTTAGTAAATAACGGAGATATCGATTTTTAAATATTTGCCATGAGAATAACATTGGACAACGTACTGCGTTTACCGCCGAACTAAAATATCAATTATCTCCGCAACCAGTTGACATAAACTCATGATTCAAAATACTAGATTATTTAGTTTTTCAAGTCAAATTTAATGGTTGCAAGTATATTTTCTTTAGAGGTCACAGATTTTGTGAAATTTCAAAAATATGAATTTTTTAACACTTAAACCCCCATAGCTTCTGAACCTGATTTTTTACAGACATGCGGGTGGTGTCATTTTGTTTGTCATCTTAAGCACTAAAAACCATGAAATTTTTATCAAAATCGTTAGAGCCGTTTTTGAGAAATTTGGATTTTTGTCATTTTTTATGGGTTTTTATGGTGTAAATACCCTTAAAAATCAAAAATTCAAAAAAATGAAAAATACGCCTGGAGATACCACCGCTTTATACCTACATGCCAAATTTCATGAAAATCGGTCCACTGGTGTCGTCTCTAGCTTTGTTTACATCCACACACACACACACACATACATCCACACACACAGACAGACAGACACCACGCCAAAAACCATTTTTTTGGATTCAGGGAGCACTAAAACGAATATATCCACTACCAACTCAAATTCGAAAATTTTGACGAAAACAATACTTTCTCCATATACATTGTATAGGGGGGAGAAAGTAAAAATTGACCCGCTTTTTTGTTTCGTATCTTAAATACATGTTTGGCGAATTTTTACCACAGCAAATAACTTAACTTTTTATGAAATTTCCTTATTAAATAGGCATATTGTTATAGGTACATTTAAAAATCAAGTAAAATAGGCAAGCTAAACGTTAACACTTCAATATCCCTCCAAGTACATTTACAAAATACAGGTTTTAAATTTACATTGCGTTTTAATACTTTTAGCGAACTTCCCCTATAGGGAAGAAGCTATTACTTGATTACTTTTTGTTTTGGGGGCCCCAGAAGCAAAAACACCATTCGTTCGAATTTATATATATATCTGTTAGCACGACAGCGGCCGCAAAAATGGTCCGATTTTTATGAAATTTGGTACGGACATGTAAAATGGTAATCAATTAGACGAGTTGGTGAACCAGCCCGATCGGACCACCTGAAAGGGGGGTAAAGGGGAAAAAACCCCTAAAAATGGGTTTTTTGAGTTTTTTACATAGAAAAATAAAATTTATCGAATTTTTGTTGGCACCATTGAATTCAGCTAAAAAAACAAACAATTTATTATTTTGAATCACTGCTCTATGTACACTGGTTACCGAGATATTGAAAGTGGTAAACACAGTACGTTGTCACAATGATAACCTTATGGGAAATAAGTAAAATTCTATATCTCGGTTATTTCACAACATATCTTGATAATACTTGGTAAATAGCTTCTTCTAGCTCAGATCAACTTAATATTTAATTAAAACCCCCAGTTTTAATATAACTTTAGCAGCAAACCTGCATACTCATTCCCCATGTTTTTCTTATGGAGCTTACCAAAACATGTCAAATCTCGCTATGTTGGATTGAAATATGTTGTTTTGCATTTGAAATTCGCTGAGTATGCAGGTCTGCTGCAATGGGGGTATTTTAGGTATTAACTATCTATATTATTAATTCTGTAAGCGATTTTTTTAAATCAAAATTGTGAGAGGTTGGCACCTCGGGATGTTGGGAGGGGGCTCAAATTAAAGATCTTGGTCCCAGGGGGTCCGGAAAAATAGCAGATTATGTCCAAATCTACCAAAAATGACTAACGATGAAAAATACCTTCCATTTAAAATGCATTGGGATTGAAAAACGTCTGCTTTGTTTACATTAAACATGTGATGATGATGCTCGATTCAAAGCCATATGCTAGATGTTAACAGATAGTTTTTTGTCAAAAGGCAGCTAAACATGCACGTTCAATGTAGGCCTGCTATAACAAATAAATATTTTAACTTTAAGATTTTTCAATTATATTTTTAAGGGGTTGAGTATATTCTTAATTTAAATTATAAAGTGTTAAGTTCGTTTAATTTGTTTACGTTATACGTTTGCGGTTTACGGATTATAACAAATGACGGTTTTTTTACTTTTAAATTCCCGTTTTTATAATTTAAGGGCTTTAACCTTCTCGCCATTTAAAAAGCGAGGGGAATTAAATACGTCTGTTTTATTTACATTATATCATGAGTAGCTGATGGTACGTGGACCGTGGAGTCGCCAACGGAAGACCATTATTTTCTGATTTCATCCTTACCCATTTGCCTATTAGGTAAAAATGTAGCCTTACATTCAGCATGTTCAGGAACAGCTGATTCAGGATGTTTTTATTTTCATGCAGGTTAGAAAAAATAATTTGATTTGTAAATAACTAATTTTAAAATGCTTAAAGGTTATTTCGAATGAATTGTTTGAAAAATTATTTATTCTATATATAGTTTAGTTTGATTTTGTACGGATTAGTGTTAAATGTTTTCAAGGGTAATTTTAAGAATAAAAATGTTCGGTGACTACACGGTAAATACGGTACAAGCAGTCAAGTTTCCCAAAAGAACTTGCGCTGCTGTTCACCCGCCAACATATAGACTTTCCAAATACGTTGTAGCTGGCATACGATAGCTCGACGCCATCTTCACGTTTGTATCGCTCAACGTTAAAGAACACCGGACTATCAACACCAGATACATCAACTGTTTCACCGCCTATCTATCATCGAATGAAAACGGACGCTAGGCCGACGCAAGATGCACAAGGAGAGTACGGATGACCGTACAACAGGCAGATGATTTTTCTCGACCCTACCGATTTCTGCTAACGCCGACATTAACCTACAATTGATCCAGTTACTTGAGGGAATCCTGCGGGAGGGTAACTAATCTGACCAAGCTTCATAATGGTACGCGAATTCATTTTTTTAGAAAAAAGCTCGAGCCGCCGGGTGACATTAAAGGAATTCAGTCACCGAAAGACAATTTGGTTTTCGCACCACCGGCCTCGACCCAAGCAACTACAACATTACAATCAACGTCGAATGAAATATCAGCCGTTATCATGCTTAACGCCGCCCAGTTTCTTTCGACCGTGTCGTAAAAGAACTAGCGAAACAACTGTTCACCATGAGCCATACATGCAACCGCATCGAGCCATTCTCATATCCTCTCTTTTACCCACAAGGAGACCATAAAAGGTATAAATTTACCTGAGTCTGCCGAAGTGATCCTAAGGATTCCTAAAAGGATAACGCGTTTCGAGGATCAGTAGGTCCTCATCTTCAGATCGTAGTACAAGAACAGTTCACTCGCGAAAGGTCGTCAAATCGATTAAAAATATTAAAACACAGAAAATTTTACTTTTACACATAAAAACTGTAGGCCTACACATTTAACAAAAAGAACTAGCCGCGTGTGCACACTTGTCCGGGTGACGGTCATGACTTGTACTACGATCTGAAGATGAGGACCTACTGATCCTCGAAACGCGTTATCCTTTTAGGAATCCTTAGGATCACTTCGGCAGACTCAGGTAAATTTATACCTTTTATGGTCAATTGAGTGATTCGGAGACAAGAGAACAAAACCACAAGGAGACTTGGCGTTTCCAACCAACAGAGCCAACTGCTTCCAACCGTCTCTCTAAGATATCAAAACTTGAATTCGCGAATAGCCACCTGTTCAAGGTTTCTTCTATAATTTCAAAAAGATTTATCATTTTTTAATTTCAACCTTATTTTATTTAATTTTTTGTAAAATTTTAGAATTGATATAGGCTATGTTTGATTGTGTTGTGTACCCAAACTGTTCGCAATTGAAAGTCAAAGTTATTCATGTATCGTGTACATGTTATGAAATAAACATATTTTTATATGATTTGTCAAGATTTGTAGACAGACCAAATTTTATCGCTCAGCCCAACATTATGTTTACTCGTACAGGTGCAACAGCTGACTCATCCACCAGCGCAAACTACACAGAAGTTCAATGTAAACGCCAATAACGGACACACGCTCGCTCGGTTACCGGTACCGGTGAATTAAAATCGAACATGAAAACGCAATTTGATAATCTTATCTCGTCAGAATGTTGATTTAGCGTATTTCCATAAGCTATTACGTAGGTCTCACGGTAAGACCAAAGCCCGATACTATGATAAATGTTTGTTTTGGGGCCCCCAGAAGCAAAAAACACAATTCGTTCGAATTTATGGATATAAAATATGAAATACTAGCAGTTGCCCGTGGCTTCGCTCACGATAAAAATTACAGCTGATCTTACTTCTGCTCTTTGAACTGTCAAATTGTAGTACTCAAAGTTGTTTACATTTCGGTATTTGAATGTTTTCATCCTTATAAAATGTAAACATTGAAGCTAAGGACATTCACGGGACGTAGCCCGAGGGGATTTTAAAGAAGTGAATAGGCCTATATGTTTCCCAGGTTCAAGATGTATTTCTGTGTGAAATTTCAACCCAGTCGGTTCAGTATTTTTCGAGTTCACTTTTCCCATACATACATTCATACATACATACAGAAACCACCTCTTCTTTATAATAGTATAGATGTCTGTCTGTTGATAGCGGCCGTAAAAACGATCCGATCTTAATAAAATTTGGTGCAGACATGTAAAGTAGTAAAAGCCCGGACTAGTTCGTAAACCAGCCCGATCGGACCACCGGAAGGGGAGGTAAATGGGGATAAACCCCCCCCCAAAATGGGGTTTTGAGTTTCTTACATAGAAACATTTAAATAATCAAATTTTTGTTAGTACCGTTGAATTCAGTTCGACAAAAAATCAATTCGGTATCTTAAATCATTGCTCTATGTCCATCAATAACCGAGATACTGAAAATGGTCAACACAGTACGTTGTCCCAAGTTAACCTTATGTGAAAGAAGTAAAATTCTATATCACGCTTATTTCTCAACACTTCTTAATAAAACTTTGTTTATGGTTTCATACAGATGAGATCTAATGTATATCAGTCTATATTTCCCGATATTTCCATTTTTGTGGCAGCAAACCAACAAAATCATTCTCCATGTTATCCTGAATGGAAACATAAAAATCTATGTCTTCCTTATTTCTTGACACGCCTTGATAAAACGAGGTAAATGGCTTCTTCTAGTTCTGATATATTAAATTTTGAAGTAAAACAACCCAGTTTAAACATATATGATGCATCAAACCTGTATACTCATTCCCCATGTTATTCTCATAGAGTGTACAAAAACATTTCATATCTCGCTATGATGGATTGAAATAATTTCTTTTGCATTTGAAATTCGCTGAGTATGCAGGTCTGCTGCAATTGGGATATCTTTAGATAAGAAAGTTCAGCGATATAGTTCGAAAAAATAAACGGGTAACCTACAATTGTAGTAGTATTTTTAATCTCAAAGAGCAATATTGGTACTTTTTTGTTCGCTACCGCGACCAAGCAAAATAAACGGTACAAGAAACTGACACATACTTTCTCTTGAAGTAATTTGAAACTAGAAAACTTTAATGAAATAAAACAAATTAACAATTAATTATCTCATAAATACATACCAAATTTTACAACAATCGGTTAGTAATTGACGGAGACATCGGTTTTCAAATATTTGCCATAAGAATTACATTGGACAACGTACTACTTTTATCGCCAATCTAAAAATACAGTATCAATTATCTCCGCAACCAGTTGACGTAGACTAATAATTCAAGATACTGGATTATTTATTTTTTCGAGGCAAATTTAATGGTTTCAAGTATTCTTTCTTTAGAAGTTACAGATTTTGGATGATTTGAAAAATATGTATTTTTGAACACTAAAACGCCCATAACTTTTTTTACAGAGTTTTTTCATACATGTGGGTGGTGTCATTTTGTTTGTAATCTTAAGCACTAAAAAGCATGAATTTTTATCAAAATCGTCTGAGCAGTTTTTTAGAAATTTTGATGTCGTTTTTATGAGTCTTTAAAGTGTAAATAGCCTTAAAAATCTAAAATTCAAAAAAAAACCTGGAGATATCATGGTTTCATAGATACAAGCCAAATTTCATGAAAATCGGACTACTGGTGTCGTATCTAGTTCTGTTGACACACGCACACGCACACGCAACGCGAGCGCACACACACACAAACACGCACACAGAAACATATATAAATGTTTGTTTATATTCTAATTGTAATTATATATATATTTTTTTTATTGTACTATCATTCTTATAATTGCATACGACTTGTCGTTAATTGTCAAAACTAACAATTGACAATTTTATTAATTATTATGTTTCTACTCAAACATAATATGTGTGTTATTGGAGGGTTAAGATGGTTACGAGGTATTTTGTAAAATAATTCTTTTATTATAGTGCGAATCGCATATAATATTTTTCAAAGAGAAAAAGTTTGGCTTCGATTCAAACAGTCGAGTCAGTTTCAATAAAGAAAGTGTACATATGTTTCGCAAAACAACTGCACTGCCACTCACTGCCTATTGTGTTTGGTATGTGTTGACTTTAGTGGAAAATGTAAAAAACAATTGTAGAAAAACAAAATTTAAATGAATTGACAGTAGTGACGTTTTTCTAAACCCTCCATTTGAACAAATATTTCAAATGTCACTCCGTACAAGTGCGCAAGAGTACTTGCTTCCAAAATGAGAAAAACAAGTTTGATACAAAGAAAAATTGCCTTTCCAGAGGCCTCATTATTCAATTTTGTTTTATTGAAATAAAAACGGATTTGGTAAAACATATTTTGCCTTAAAATCCTACACGAAGTATTGGCAGCCTACTTGGTACCTCGTTTAATGCACTTAACCTATTTTGTCCTTGAAGTATTTGCAAGCATTCATGAAAACCTAAACTACAGAAATCCATTACGGTAACTGAGAAATAACTATGAAAATATTTACATAGTGAGAATTGTTTTACTATAAAGATCGTTCGACCGTAACAAATATCATACATAAAGACTACTTCTTGATATTTTTAGGAAGAATTTACCCATACTCTAATACCCATCCTTCGCCCACGTTCAAAATTATAGTAAGATATTTTGATAATAAGATTAATTTACATTGGTTATTTTTACATGAAAAATATTCTCAATATTTTTGATAATGATACAATTTAGATTTTTTGAAATCAAGCAGCCATTATGTTAACAAACGGGTACGTTGTTACAACTGATTTACATAATATGACAAACAAACAAATTCACAAACTTTTACACTTATAAATAGGATAATGCAGTATAATTAAAATCAATTGATAAAAATTATACTTTTTAGTTTATGAGCTTACATGAGGTATATAAAATTACAAAATTAAAATACGTTGGGGTTTGGTTTGCTAATATATAGGGTTTTCTTTATCGAATATGCTTTTTGCTGTTTAGAAAAACACCTCTGTTATTTTTACATGAAAAATATTCTCAATATTTTTGATAAAGATATAATTTAGATTTTTTGAAATCAAGCAGCTGTTAGTTTTGTTAACAATCGGATACGTTGTTACAACTGATTTACATAATATGACAAACGAATTCACAAACCTTTACTCTTATAAGTATGATAATACAGTATAATTATAATCAATTGATAAAAATTATACTTTTTAGTTTATGAGCTTACATGAGGCATATAAAATTACAAAATTAAAATACTTTGGGGTTTGGTTCGCTAATGTATAGGGTTTTCTTTATCGAATGTGCTTTTTGCTCTTGAGAAAAACACCTCATGGAGAATAAAAATTTATAGAGCGCTATACAGAACTGGATTCTATATAAATCGTTAGGTTGAAATGTTAGAGTAATTATGTTTACTTCCCTTTGTTTAGCCTCTTTGATCCATCCACACACCAGAAAATATTAAAAACCATTGGTTTTTAATTGTTCTCTAAATATGTACCATTGGCTCTAAATATGTTAATGGGATCATGCAAACCCTAATGAGATAGAAATTAGGACATTAAGAATAAACATTAGAAACTTTAGGATGATTGCGTAAGACACATGTTTAATTCAAGACAGTTTTAAAATATGATATCATAATACTATACATATTGTTGGCAATAATACTATATATATTAGGTTGGCAGGCCTGGCCTGTACTGTGCAGTTTGTGTTGTGTGATGTGCTTGCTGCGAGATCATTTTTAATACTTAAAAAACTTTGGTGACAGATAGTGAGTTGATATTTTACTCTTTGAATATCACCGTTTTTCCCGACACATCCAGTGACGCTGTAAGTAGCATTACTCCATCTGAACACTGAGTCTTAACCTCTGCTTTGGGACTGTTAACGTGGTGCGCCGCATAGGCGTGCGCAGGGTGCGGTCACCGTGGGTGCCGGGCATGAAAAGTGCGCCCCCCATTCCAAATCCAACACCGCATCTCACAGTCCAACCCCCCCCCCCCAAAACTCACCAACTTATTGGCTCACTACTACTCACAAATAATTATGATCATCCGTAAGGTGACACTGCTAGACTTTGAAAACTTCAACATTCTGTTCCTACTTTAGCAACTTAAGTCAATATGTATTGTTATGAATGAGCAATCAATCTTTCGTTCGTTATACCACAGAGAAAAGAACGGACAAAGAATGTCCGTTCCTTTCTCTGTGGTTATACTATGTATATTTCTCTGTGGTTGTGCTATGTATGTTATGCCTAGAATAACAACTGATATATTTGTGTAAGTTATAAATTTATGTTTCTATTATTGTTAAGCATTCTTTGCATATTATAATTAGCAAATTCTACTCATTACAAATTCACACTACAGACTAAATAGAGGAGTATAAAAAATCAGATTTTTAACTAAATGATTAGATACCGGTAACGGTTTATTTGAGTACATGAGGTATATAACAATGATAACAGCAACAACATAGAACTTAGAAGACGATTATAAAACATAATACTGTAAAATAAAATAACAATTTATTTTACGAACAATTATCCCAAACGAAACAGTCGACAGACTGAGTCACTGAGTCCAAACCACCTTATTTGTAGTTTTAAACTTCAAACTTGTACCAGATCTAAGTGATCTATGTTCGGCGATGGGTATGCACAGGATGTCTGAGAATAATGGAATATTTTAAATATTTTACTGATTTATTCATTTTGATCTTTACTCAAAACAAAATCATATTTTTATCCATTTATGCAAGTCGGCCACAACAGCATTAATATCAGGGCTACTAATAATATCGTCTCATAGATGTTCATAAGTTTTTCATGAGTTAGAGTGAAAATAAAGTGGCTTCCATTTCAAAAGTAGGTACTTCAACGTTGACTGAATAACAGAAAAAGAAAATAGATACTCAATTATTAAGAGATCCTTGAAGACCCCATACATTAGCGAGGTTTAAGGTTGATTCAGGTTCAAAAATTAGTGTTAAATTATGTTTTAAACCCTTTAGGTACAGACAGACTGACTGAATAAAGATCAGGTAATAGGGCCTTTTTTTCTAAATTTTATTCAAGAAACCTTATTTTCTATTGTTGCCTTACTTTTTATGTTTAGATTATTATTACTAACGTTCTACAGACAAGCTTAACAAGTTTCGGATATTCATGAAACAAAAACGTTATTAATATATCAATGTTATTAATAATTGTGATACGCAACAACAAGAAATCTTACGACTGTCAAAGTTAAAGCTATATACTAATGTAAATTATGGGGTTTGATGATTGACTTTTAGTCAAAATAACAAAATGTGGGTCACTCAAATTAACGTGAAAAATAAACCCTTGACCCGGACACATCGAATGCGAAGCGGGAGCGACGCAAGTTTTGTTTAGTAAGTTCCGAACGTGTGTCTATAAAATGCTATAAATTAACGGGGGCGATTTAGGTCGCGCATCAATGCGAATCGTTCCGTGACAAATAAAATATAAACCACAAAGATTCTCGGTGATATCATTTAAAAAATTGCGCATAATGAAAACATTTTTTGGACTTATCATTTTACTGCACAAAATATTTAATATTTAATCATTTTCAACAAAAAAAAAACACTCATTGTGACTTACATTTGGTTCTATCTTTGTTGACTTCGATCCTCTTCCTTACTTTTAAGCCACGAAGCAAGTAAATTAGAACAACGATGAGTTGTCCGTAAACATTCCTTGGCTTTTTTCCGAAAGCCAGAACCTGACACTTTTTTCGACAGATTAAAATTAGACTATTTCCTAGTGGCTAACTAACCACTAAATAATAACTGGATGATTTGAAATAATAAACAGTTATCACCCATAACAGCAGATAATGATATGCGTTGACTAAATTTACGAGGGGGTGCTCTCTACAACATACTACAATTAATCTATTATCTACCTCAAAAATGACAACCGAGATATTACAATGACATGGAGAGAGAAGGGGTACACAGTATGTTCTTACATCTGGCCTCTCGTTTTTAAGAAATCGCGATTAGCGTGTGAACGAGCCTGAAAGACTCGGCTGAAATGATAACACCGGCGCCGCGCCGCGCCGCGCCGGTTGACCATGCTGCACACATAATACTAATATTTTCTATATTTTGTAATTTACTATATTTTTACCAGGCCATATTTTTTTCTAAATTACTGCCTTACTTTTTTATTTTTACTTCTATATTTGTTTAATTAAAAATACATTTTTTGCCATTTTGGCGCCCCCCTTAGGCCAGCTGTGGGTGCCAGGGCACGCATGGCACCCACCGTGTGCACGTCTATGGTGCGCCGGCGTGTTTGATACCATCGCGCACCTGAGGTAGCAACGCTTGCAGCCGCGGGGGCAATTTCCCTGACTACGCGCCCTCGACGCACCGCTGTCACGCGACTGCCGCCACGCCGCGCCGGCACCGCTGATTATAGATGCGCCTGCACTCCTTGTGATGCAACTTGTCATACTCGCATGAGCTGTGATTGCAGTTGCTATTTGCCGGCGTTTGCTATTTCTCCATATCATCAACCAGGAGGTAGCTTTGGGGCCATAAACTGAAAAATACATCTGGTTGTTTGTAGTTTTTTATATTAAAACACTGAATTGGCAAAGAAAATTAAAGAGTTTGAGCTGTCTATTGATAACAAAAGAAATGGGTGTCTGATGACTCGATTAAATCACATTTTGTTTTATTAAATGACGAATTGGCCAAACACTGTAACGATATATTGTTTTTAGAACCCTCTGTGACAATGCTGCTTAAAATGGGGAGGAAGGAGCAGGTTGATGATGTGCTCAAAGACATTAACCCTTTTAGTGCCAGGATCTCGTAGCGAGACGCGCACACTAACTACCGCTAGTGCCGGGATCTCTTAGCGAGATCCTGTCTCTAACTGCATAGAATGCCAGGATCTCGTAGCGAGACGTTTACATTTTTATACATATAAAATATATTTTTTCGTTTTTACTGGCTGAAATTCGTGCCAAATGCCTTTCTATAGTCAAATCTTTCGTTTCATGTGACTTTTCTCCTGAATTGCCTTTATGGTTAGCTGAAATGACGTACTGTAATGCAAACAGCTGTTGGCAGACAAATAACCATGCTTTTCATATGGCGGTGATGCAACTTCGTTTGTGTAATTTTTAGGCTATGTTTTTGTTTTACCTATAGGGTTATAATTGAAATATAGTTTGTATTTTGTTATTGTGGATCTTTTTAAATGTTAAATGATGTTTCTAGTGTAAATATGGAATACGAATACTGTTTTAAGTAGGTTGCTTAGTGACGTTGTTCAACTCTGCATTGTTGCAAGGTTATCGTTTTATGTTGTTAATTCATAACCTATTACAGTAAATTGATGTTTTATACATGGTTTTTACTTGTTTTTTACGTAGTTTCACATAAAACTAATAAAAATTGCATCAGAGTAAAACCTAAATATGTTTTTTTAGTGTAAACATAAAAAATGAGTATGATGCAAAAATTTTTAAAAATTTATTAACATTTATTTTTACCAGAAACTTAAAATTTGTCTTTCTTCTTGTCATTTATAAATAATAGAAGTATTTAAAAACAAATAAAAAAAAGATTTGTCAAAAAATGTTAATAAATAAATGTTTAGTGATTTTTTCCCAAACTCTTACACTTTTGCTAAAAAGGGCCTGGCACTTCTTGCAGGTAACAATGAAAAAATGTCCGGCACTTCTTGCACCTACATTAAATTTTTTTCCGGCACTAAAAGGGTTTTAATTAGTAAAAAACTATTTGTGTTTTTGTCTTATTAACTCTGTTGACAGTGGTGGTTCCCATTGGAGCTTAGTGTTGCTTGATACAGTGGCCAGACGCGCTACTCACTATGACTCTGTTCGGGGGTTAAATAGCAAGCATGCTGTAGCACTGGTGTCTAACTTGGGGCTGGAGGTAACTTTGACTGAGGGCAGTGTTGCTCCACAGACTGCAGGCCATGAGTGTGGGTCACATGTAATTGTTAATGCTAGGTTTCTTGCTTACCAATTATGTCCGGATGTAGTGACTCCTGTGATCCATAATCAGACCGACCCTCCCTCATGCACCTCATAATAACCAATATCGTGTTCCTCGCCACATTTCTTCCCAAAGTCAAACCGAATTGCTGATGATAGATGACCCCTGCTGGGAAGTCCAGAGCAAAAATAAAAAAAAGGAGCAGTAAAGTTAAAGTTGTAAAACCAGACAAAGATCATCCCATTGTTTGTAGTAATAAATTTGATGCTCTGAGTCATGTAATCGAATCTAGCTCGAGTAGACCTAATGTTATTGTTAATTCATCTGGTTCGTGGCATGAGAAACATTCTTCTGGGAATTTGAATAAAGTTCAATAAAATAGGAAAAAGTTTACACGAATGTCTAGTCAAAATAGGGTAGGTATTTCGACAAATCAAAAAACGTGGTGCATCAAAACATACCTTAACACTAACTACCAGTTCTCCCAAAATTGATGGGGTATTAAATGACTGTAATGTAATTAATAGCATTAGTAGTTGTGACAATGTTACTGGCACTCCGAGTCACGCTTCTGGTGTAGAGAGAGAATCTCCGTCTGAAGGCCGTCGCCGTTACCTTTTGATTGGGGACTCTATGCTTCGCTATGCTGGAAAGCTACGTGAAAGTAATGGGTGTACTGTCAGTGTTAATCCTGGGGCAAAGATAAACAACATTAAGTCAAAAATAATGTCATTCTCCAAGCTCCAGCCTGAGTTCATTCATTTTAATGTTGGTACTAACGATCTTCCTTTGCATTACAAGGGTGGGCATATTCGATCACAGAGGCATTAGGGTGTCCGACCATATGTTGACATATTGTGATGTTGGTGTGAAGAAGCCAAAAAAACCTGTGAAGTTCATCCAGTACAGAGATTTTTCCACCCTCAGAGCTGAAAATCTAATAAAGAGCGCAACCAATGTTCAATGGAAAAATATAGAAAAGATCATGCATTTAGAGGATAAACTGGCTTTTTTAAACACAGCTATAAAGCAAATATTTGATGAGAATGCTCCTCTGGTAATGAAAAGGGTCACTAAAAATAAAGCACCATGGAGAACTGAACTAATCAAAAGCCTGACAAAAGAAAAGAATTACAGAAAAAGAAAAATGTTAGAGTCTAGATCAGCAGCTGATAGAGAAGCTTACTGTAGAGCGAGAAATAATTTAAACTACGGTATCAGAGCTGCTAAGCAGAAATACTTCCAAAACAAGCTAAAAGACTGTAAACATTCGGCGGATTTTTGGAAAAAATTAAATCCACAGGTTTTTGTAAGCCGCAAGACTTTGAAATTCCAGCCTTCCTCAAAGACCTTGATGGTATTAATAAGTATTTTGTGAACATGGCAGCAGGGAACTCGGTTGCGCAGCACTGTCTCCACTCTTATTTAAATAAGACATGTGAAGGGGTGAAGGAGGAATTTAAATTCCGTTCAGTGTCCGTAGGGAAGTCATAGCCTCATTGAATAGTATCAAAAGCAGAGCGGTGGGCACTGATAATAAAAGTGTTGACATGCTCAGGACGATTAGCCCTTTCTGTATTGATGCAATCATCAACCTCATGAACAGCTCACTGGCTACTGGGAGTTTTCCCGAGGCTTGGAAGGAATCCATAGTTATTCCATTGCCAAAGGTGAAAAACCCTTCAACTGAGGCGGAACTGCGCCCTATATCTGTGTTGCCCGTTCTGTCAAAGGTGCTTGAAAAATTAGTCACCGCTCAGTTTGTGGAGTTCATAGAGCGGGAACATATTAATCCCACATTTCAGTCTGGCTTTCGTAAGGGTTACAGCACTACTACTGCCCTTTTACACATTTGTGATACTCAATGCAAAAGCAGAGAGAAAATCTACAACGTTGGCGATGCTAGACTTTTCCCGAGCTTTTGACTCCATAGACCACAATCTGTTGTTGGCCATTATGAAGCATTACAGGGTACAGCCTGAGGCAATTGCTCGGTTCTCGTCCTACTTATGTGCAAGAAGACAGAGAGTCAAAGCTGGAATTGATTTCTCTTCTTCCCTTACAAGGACATTGGGGGTCCCCCAAGGCAGTTGCCAGGGGCCTATATTGTTCAACCTGTTTGCTTCCACTATGGGGAAGTCTGTGCAGCACTCAAAGCTATATTCATATGCCGTTGATGCTCAGTTGAGCCTCTCTTATGAGGCGATTCGGCTCATTAATTTGGATTTGGAATCCATCCACAGGTGGGCCGTGGAGCATGGGATCAAGCTTAATATAGATAAGTGTGCCCTGCTACATTTCCAAGGCAACAAGTGCTTGCCCTCCTCACAGTCCACTTGTGTGTCCATTGGAGGGGCAGCTTTGAAAGCAGTCGACTCAGCCAAATTACTTGGTGTAGTATTCGATAATTACCTCAATTTTTCCAGCCATGTGAATGCCGTTTGCAAAAAAGCTGTTTCTTCCTTAAGAGTGTTGTACAGACATAAGCACATGTTCCCTCAGGCGGCCAAGCTTCGCCTTGTCCGGGCTCTGGTGCTATCTGCTTTTGATTATTGCCTCCCTGTTTCCGGTAATGTTATTACTGCAGGGGACATGGAGAGAATGCAGAGGGTCCAGAATATGTGTGTCAAGTATGTCTGTGGGCTTAAAAAATATGACCATGTTTCAAATGCACGTCTGACTTTAGGCTTACTGCCTATATCTGATGTCTGCGTTCTTCGTACAGTCCATGGTTAAAAATAAATTAATTAAAAGTAGTCATATCTTGAGAACCAATTGAGATATTAAAAAACGGATTGCGGCATTGTAATCAGCGAAAAAGTCTAGTTCGAAATAAAGGGTCACAACACCACTATTACATTTGAAAAAATTATTTTGGATCCAATATGGCGGATCCAAGATGGCGGCCAAAATTGGGTATCCCCTCAAAATGAAGTATTAACTACTCAATAATGTTTGGGGGTGGTGCGGAATTGATATTTAAAAAATATAGGAAATAGTTAGGGGGGGGGGGACTATTATGGGACACCCGGTATGTTTCCGAAGGTTTGTAGGCTACCGGATTCCCTCTAGAACGTAGAGGCTATAATCGAGATTTTTTATGGTTAATATTTATTATGCCAAATTTTATCAAGACCAGATTTTTAAAGAGGGTTTTTACTTTCTCCCCCCTAAACATAGACAAGTATATGGAGAAAGAATTGTTTTCGTCAAAATTTTCGAATTTGAGTTGTTAGTGGATATATTCGTTTTAGTGCTCCCTGAATCTAAAAAAGTGGTTTTCGGCGTGTTTTCTGTCTGTGTCTGTGTGTGTGTGTGTGTGTGTGTGTGTGTGTGTGTGTGTGTGTGTGTGTGTGTGTAAGCACGATAACTCGCGTAAAAATGATCGATCTTAATGAATTTTGGCATGGACGTGTAAAGTAATACTTATTCGGACGAGTTCGTAAACCAACCCGATCGGGCTACGGGAAGGGAGGGTAAAGGGGGGTAAACCCCCCAAAAATGGGTTTTTTGAGTTTTTACATATAGAAATATAAATTATCTAATTTTTGTTAGCACCATTGAATTCAGCTAAAAAAAACAAACAATTTAGTAATTTTAGTCACTGCTCTATATCCATTGGTTGCCAAGATATTGAAGATGGTAAATACAGTACGTTGTCTCAATGTTATCCTTATGGGAAATAAGTAAAATTCTATATCTCGGTTATTTCTCAACATATCTTGATAAAACTTGGTAAATGGCTTCTTCTAGTTCAGATCTACTAAATATTGAAGTAAAACCACCCAGTTTTAATATACCCATAGCAGCAAACCTGCATAGTCATTTCCCATGTTATTCTTATGGAGCTTACAAAAACATGTCAAATCTCGCTATGTTGGATTGAAATATGTTGTTTCGCATTTGAAATTCGCTGAGTATGCAGGTCTGCTGCAACGGGAGTATTTGCCCTTTAAGATCGTTGGAATAAACTATAACGAACTCAATTAATAAAGATATGAATACTATAGATGTACTAGAATCCGGTTTACCATTTCCATCCAAGGTAAGCTCGGTAGGGGACTAATAACATATTACGTAACATAACTGAAGCTTAGAGATTGTTACGCGTTATTTGTAGAAGAAGGAGATATTTTTAGACTGTGAACAAACCTGTTTTACAGTAAATAAAATCGGTCTCTCGTCAATGTGCCAAGAGCGTCCGATGAACCTGTCTGCCTTGGTGAAAATTGAGTGCGACCTCGGAGACAATGTGCAATTGCACATATGTCATTTAAAAGTCTGAGAATTTAAATTATAATTGAAAAAGGATATTGCCAGCTTACTTTGGTTTGAATATCTGCAATCGATTATTCCTTGGAAGCGTGGTGTTGACAACAACATCGTTTCGGTACTTTGTTGAACAATCGATTATTCCTTGGAAGCGTGGTGTTGACAACTACATCGTTTCGGTTCTTTGTTGAACAATCGATTATTCCTTGGAAGCGTGGTGTTGCCAACTACATCGTTTCGATTTTTTGTTGAACAATCGATTATTCCTTGGAAGCGTGGAGTTGACAACTACATCGTTTCGATTCTTTGTTAAACAATCGATTATTCCTTGGAAGCGTGGTGTTGACAACGACATCGTTTCGGTTCTTTGTTGAACGATCGATTATTCCTTGGAAGCGTGGTGTTGACAAGTATATCGTTTCGGTACTTTTTTTAACAATCGATTATACCTTGGAAGCGTGGTGTTGACAACTACATCATTTCGGTTCTTTGTTGAACAATCGATTATGCCTTGGAAGCGTGGGGTTGACAACTACATCTAAATATTGAAGTAAAACTACCCAGTTTTAATATACCCATAGCAGCAAAACTGCATACTCATTTCCCATGTTATTCATATGGAGCTTACAAAAACATGTCAAATCTCGCTTTTTTCGGTTTCGGTTCTTTGTTGAACAATCGATTATTCCTTGGAAGCGTGGTGTTGACAACGACATCGTTTCGGTTCTTTGTTGAACAATCGATTATTCCTTGGAAGCGTGGTGTTGACAACTACTTCGTTTCGGTTCTTTGTTGAACAATCGATTATTCCTTGGAAGCGTGGTGTTGACAATTACATCGTTTCGGTTTTTTGTTGAACAATCGATTATTCCTTGGAAGCGTGGAGTTGACAACTACATCGTTTCGATTCTTTGTTAAACAATCGATTATTCCTTGGAAGCGTGGTGTTGACAACGACATCGTTTCGGTTCTTTGTTGAACGATCGATTATTCCTTGGAAGCGTGGTGTTGACAAGTACATCGTTTCGGTACTTTTTTTAACAATCGATTATACCTTGGAAGCGTGGTGTTGACAACTACATCATTTCGGTTCTTTGTTGAACAATCGATTATGCCTTGGAAGCGTGGGGTTGACAACTACATCTAAATATTGAAGTAAAACTACCCAGTTTTAATATACCCATAGCAGCAAAACTGCATACTCATTTCCCATGTTATTCATATGGAGCTTACAAAAACATGTCAAATCTCGCTTTTTTCGGTTTCGGTTCTTTGTTGAACAATCGATTATTCCTTGGAAGCGTGGTGTTGACAACGACATCGTTTCGGTTCTTTGTTGAACAATCGATTATTCCTTGGAAGCGTGGTGTTGACAACTACTTCGTTTCGGTTCTTTGTTGAACAATCGATTATTCCTTGGAAGCGTGGTGTTGACAATTACATCGTTTCGGTTCTTTGTTGAACAATCGATTATTCCTTGGAAGCGTGGTGTTGACAACTACATCGTTTCGGATCTTTGTTGAACAATCGATTATTCCTTGGAGGCGTGGTGTTGACAACTAAATCGTTTCGGTTCTTTGTTGAACAATCGATTATTCCTTGGAAGCGTGGTGTTGACAACTACATCGTTTCGGATCTTTGTTGAACAATCGATTATACCTTGGAAGCGTGGTGTTGACAACTACATCGTTTCGGTTCTTTATTGAACAATAATCAGGCAGTAGAGGGTCTACTTTGAGTGAATGTCGTCATTAAAGACATTCTAGACTTTCACTCGAAAGTCATTCAATGTCATTCAAAGTCATTTAATGCCATTAATGTAATCGAAACTGATTGCCAACATCAATGCTATTACATTTGTTTGATTACATGAATTTAAACCAATATTGTAAAAATTTATTCAACAGAAGTCCGGAGTTAAACAACATCAAAACAACACCACACTACGACGTAATCACCTGTTCTACAAATGTCATTTGGTGATGGCCAATTCTTTTCTGCTAGAGGGCCGAAAATTACGCCCTAAGGCCGAAAGTCGTCTGATCATTTTATATGCTTGAAACAACGTAAGAATGTCTTATAATAACTATACGGCAATCAAAAGGTTTTAAAAACAGGATGGTCGCGATCATATGATTGTCATAGCTGTCTTTTATTTGCTTAAACCATGACAAAGAAGTTGTACAATCGTTCATAACCTTGAATTTTTGTATATAGGAGTGTCAGATAAATAAGCAGTTTTTTAATATTATATAAGGTGAGTTTCATTATGTAGTGTGGTGAAAATAGCGTTTGTACCTCGGCCGAAAGGGTTTTGCAGCTCTCGATCGCTTCAAATTCTGGACTTATAGTCTCGAATTTAAAATACGATCTCGAGTCTGCACAACCACATTTTCGGCCCTAGTAGACTCCCTGCCCTGCATTGTTTGATACATGCTATTAAACATCGAGTAAGTAATTTGTTATGGTCAAAATAAAACTTTTTAAGCTTACCTTTTAGCCTGAAGCAACCCTTTTGTTTTGTTTTTTCTAATGTTTAAAAGTTATAATATAACCAATTAAAGCTCAATAAGAACGGTTTGAGAATGCGTTACAATTATCTTTCTTTAACAAAATCTTTCCTGACAAAATGCCGTGTTTTTATTTTACTAGTTGGAATATTTTTCTGCGATGGAAAAAATGTCTGTGTTATGAATAGGAGCTGTGCGCAACAGCTATTGCTTGTTTTATGTGTCACTCGGTGTTATATTCCTCGCTCCTGATACTTACCTCAGCAGGCCTACACTGTGTTGGGGATTCATTATGACTAGGAGCTCTTTTAACCCTGGGTCACTCAAAATACATATTTGATAATGTGATGGAAGGTCTACTTCAGATTCAAAGTCAATGGTACAACCTAGAAAGGTCACATACATGTCATTTTCAATTCGGTGTCGTTCCAAAAACAAAAAGGTTTAACCATTTATTACAACGATTCAAAAATCAGTACACTTTTAATGTTCAGACAAAAATAACGATTACACCAAGTAGGGTGAGGATAAAAATGGTCGATTAGTTGAAGACAAAAGCAGTCTTTGACAATGGTTGTATGGCTGTAGTTTTATTACAATAACGTTCTCCACTCAAATCGAATTATCTTGAACATCTATAAATATCTTAGAATGTTGAAACGCCTTTGATTCTCAAAGGCAGTGGAAGTCAACGAGCTGAGATACGGATATTGAACAGGGTGTTCCAGAACTAACTGTAGTCGCTTTGAAGAAATCCCTTTTGGTTTGCGACATTTAGCTGCATGCTAAGTATTCTCAGTATTGTTTTTTTATAAAAATAGTCATGTTTTATACTATTCATTGCTATCCTGGAATGAATCATCATATATATTTAATTTCGTAAGGCGATTCTTTGCGTCAAAATTGTGGCCGTCTGGCAAGTCGTAGAAAGATGGGAGAGGGTTCAAATTAAAGGTCTCCATTCCGTGATGGCGGGAAAAATAACGAAATTGCTTGAAATTCACCTGAAAACGAGAAATAACGTAAAATATCTGCCATTTAAAAAGCATTGGGATCTAAAAACGTCTGTTTTGTTTACATAAAACATATGGTGCTGATACTTGATTGAAAACCATGTGGTAGGCTAGATATCAATATAAGGTATACTCAAATCCACATTCACCTTTCAGTATGGAATTTACATAAGCCATGTGTTTCAAACGACAACTTAATTTGTACTAGCCATATTATATAATAATCAGCTGATGATTTTTACTATCAAATGATACGGATTTAGTAAACAAATATACTCATCAAAGGTAATAGAATAGCTATCTCCCATAAGGCCTTACTGAAGGTGAACGTGGAACTGAGTGTAGGTTGAGATTGCTATGAAGGTAGGGTACTAACTACATTAATTTTAACAGTTGTTTCTACTTATCAAATAGAACACAAAAATATATTTTGTACTATAATAAAGGATCGTTTGAATTTTCCCTCATTAGGGGCTTTGAGCCCCTTCAAGCCACTAGTATTTAGTAAAAATCTTGGATAGTGTACTCAATGTTAAATTTTTAAATTTAGTACACTATCCAATATACATTAACCATTTGACGACTTATGTTTCGTTTCGCAGAACATCTTCAGGTCGAAGTAAGCCATTCTAATTTTGTTTCGCCATTTTTTTGACTGTCGATTGTTTCATTATAGTAGTTTATGCATCGATTGTATAATGACTAGCCGCGAGTGAGATGTAACTCGCTTCACTCGTGTTCTAAATATCTCACGAGTGGCTTAAAGGCATAATACAATCGTTGCATACACTACTTTGTCTATACGACCAACAATATACGACAAAATTTTCCCTGAAACAAAACCCATGACTTTTACTAATGATAGAATAGGTCAACTCAACTTTGAGGTTAGGCACATAAGCAGACTTAACCATGAAACGTTGTTGAACAATCAGCTAATGGGATAAGTCAACTCAAACATGAATCGTAATGCAACAATCAGCTGATGTGCGAATTGCGTAATTGTTATTATGACACTACTTTCGTCAAATGCCGAGCTCTCATTGGTCTACAACCAGTACTCTAAAGTGACTCCAGTATCATAAAGTCGTCATTATGCAACTGCTTGGTTTTTGGTGTTTTAATGTATAATATCATTATAATGTTTATTGTAATACCACAATTGGTGCTTATTGCAATGGTCGTAGATAAAAATACTTCTCGTGGTCATAACAGTTAAAAGGCTTCACGATGGTAATTGGTCTTGACACATAAAAACAAATTTAAATTACTCTGGCCAGAAACTATCACACCTTAAATAACAGAATTAGAAAACAGTATGATCTCTAACAGTATTTTACCACCACAATAGTTTTCTTTCATCGAGACCATGTCAAGTTTTTAATGAAACAGTTTGCAAACAACAGCGTACTCAGGCAAAATTAATGTGATTGCGTATTCTGACCAAAACGTTTCACACTTTTAAACAGCACCAGCCAGTTTCCAGCGAGAAAGGCACAGACAATGTTGGGTAGGACTTTCCACGAGAGAGGATTTAAGTTCTCTTTTGAAGCTAGAAAGCTTCAAAAGACACTTAAGATGCTTCTTTAGACTTTAATGGATGACTTCAAATAGACTTTAGAGTACAACCTTTGACTATGAATAATTAATAGACCTCCCATTCTTATAGCCCAGCTGTAGTTAGTTTTGGGTGACCCAGAATTTAAAGTTGACATAGTTTCATTGATTACCAACAGAGGGTGCTTCTATCAACCCCTTATTTTAGCTATTTATTTAAAAAATTTGTATTTTATCTTGCATAAATAAATAATTAATTGACTATTGCTTGTTTTATGTGTCACTCAATAATATACTACTTGCTCCTGATACTTACTTCAGTACACTGTGTTGGGGATTCATTATGACTAGGAGCTCTTTTAACCCTGGGTCACTCAAAATACACATTTGATAATGTGATGGAAGGTCTACTTCAGATTCAAAGTCAATGGCACAACCTAGAAAGGTTATTGTCTCAAGGAAATTGTCTTTGAATGATTTTTGTTACGTGTGATAAAAAGTTATCCGACTCGTAAGTGAAATAAATAATATTCTTATTTGAATTAAAACTATGTATTTTAATTTTATTTAACTATTTATATTTTTTACTTTGCTTGATTTTTTATTCAATTTTTAAAACGTTTCCAACAATTAAAGACCACCCCATTCGGAGGTAAATTTCCAAATTCTTGATGAATAGGGCTCTTCACTACGCACGTGTCATCAAATATTGTTTGTTTACAGAATTACATAATTCAAGTCACGCGTTTGCTTAAGCCCCCATACAAATGCCGTAAACCCAATTACCCATTCAGTCTACGTACTGGCGGCGACCAATTAAAATCGCATCAGTCATTTCCTGCGACTCTCGGTTTCCGGTCGGTTTTGCGACTCATTTTTTACCGTCCAGAGTAAAACTGAGGTTTTGTTCAACAAGGTATTTGAGCTTCCAGTATTATCCAAGAAGAAATAAAACTTATAGGGGCTGTTCACTTAAGTCGTTTTGCTTTCTCCAAAACTTCACGCCGAACACTTTCCAATAACACTTAAAGGGTTAATTTTGAGAGATATTTTCTTTAGTTTTAATTTACTTATTGCGACTTAGCTAATGCAATGTAGTATGCCAATTTGGCTGAATAGACGAGTTATTGATCTGTAGGAGGAGCCTTGATCTAAAAAAAACCCCTAGCGTATTTTAGAAGTTTAGGTAGTCTATATTCTAATTCAATAATGTTTTGCAGAAGACAGTGTATTACAACTATCGGCAGATTTCAATCTGTTATGTTGTTATGTTATGTTGTTGATAGTAAACTTAACGGTGAGAAGGTGGATTGTTTATTTGTTTACAAACAAATAAACAATCCACCTTGTCGCCGTTAAATTTACTATCAACAGCATAACTCTTAAAGAAAATGTTCTGTCATGTATATTATTGCAAATTTATTTCGTGAAATTTGTATGACTTAAAATTGACTACATGACCAATCCCCAATGCGCTCACCGATCTCTACAGAGAAACTGCGCAAGGGTTGAGTCTTGGCCTCATGAAACAGTCAGCTACAATTTTTTAAGAGAAACAATGAGCTTGCATTATTTCAGGTCACTGACTTGGCTGCATCGCAAACTGTCAGCAAATTTCCGAGAATCGAGAGCTTCAAGGCGGGATAGACACAACAATCGTTTCTTAAAATTGCAAAACTCTTTATAAAATCGCTTTATCAGTTCTGAGAAAATCTAAATAACTTGAAAAATCATAAATTTAACCTAACATGTTAAAAACAAGTTCTAATTCGTCTTTTAGTTGACGTTTTTGGAATCTTCTTAAGTTATTTATATGGGTTTTCATTATAATGAAAACCCATATAAATAATAAAATAACAACCCAAAATATATATATTTAATTAAATAACAACTTATTGTACCATGGCCAAGTTAAGTGACACTTTCAGCAATTAAGATAAAATACTAAATTACAGTAATTATAATTGAATACGTTGGACCGTAGTGTAGTCAAGCTTTAACTTTTTGCGACTTGGGCTCTATCGGTTCATCAGTTCGCAGGTTCGATTCCCGACATGCCCGTACTAATTTCAAGGGGATGAACCACTTGTTCTTGAAAGCGTTGAAGCTCTTTTAATATGCCATATGTGTAGATTAAAAAACTGGACGGAATTTTGTATACAAGCTATAAAACCAAATACATGTTTTAGAAAAATCCATAAAATAAAAAGTTTACTACAATTAAGAAAAAACTGTGATAAAACTAGTGTTCGTTGACCCGATTGGTTTTTTCTACACTAACTTTATTATATTAAATGACAGTTTTTTGCTGCATGTATGAAAGGTAGATATGTTTGTAACTCTGGTTACAACTCTGGTTGTAACTCTGTTATAACTCTGGTCCGTTCGAAGACTCAATTCCAAACACAATTTCCTCCGGACAATATCGACAGATATCTGCTTTGTGTGTGTTTTTTACTGCTGTGTGTGAGTCTCCTTTGCGGAAAAAACTTTGCAAGTGTGAAAATGAACATTTACCTTTGAGTATCAGTTTAGAATGGAAATGTTCATAAACTAGTAGACAGCTAGGGAATAAATACTCTTTCTGGTAACGCCAATTTATGAATCCATTAGCACAACAACCCAAATTAGCACTAATGAAAAGTTGTACTAAAACCAGAGAATACCTGTGACATTGAAATTTCCTTCTACATTTAGAAAACGCAACTAAAATCAAATCTGCTTCTCAACAGAAGAAAAGTGTTAACATTCCCTTAACCTATACCGTGCCAATTCTTTTAAAATAGATTTCAAGCAATGCTCGGTATATTTTTATTAGTTATATTTTTCAAAACCTTTGAATTTCACTATTAAATTAAATTTAGAACGAAATAAAATGCCAAAGCCCCCTCTTCATAAAACCGCCAAAATGTGTACTCATGTACTGGTAATTTCTAGGATTTTGTTCAATCCCATTGAATTGAATAAACAATTACACAATCGCTTGGCTCATCTTTGAAAAATAAATCAAAGTTCTTTCTCCTTCACTTTGATAGCATTTCCTTAAACGTATTTCTAAATTATTCACATTACACGTCAACCAATCAATGGCTATGCAAAATTTACGGTCCACGACCGACAAGGGCATACCACAGGGAGGTCAGCTGACGCCCTTTGTGTTTCTTCGTCTTTCGATTTTACCATAAACTTATTTGAAACGAATTGGACAAGTGGTCTTATTTAATTTTCCAAAATACATTCATAAATTATAAATCGCTTTTCAAAAATATATTTCCGCCCACCCCCAATCCCCCCAACCAAAACCCATCATAACGAGCCTAATACCTTTTAATCTCCTGGCACGGATCTCCTCGTCACGTCATTCAAAGCCACTACACTAAGTGACAAGGAGTCTTCGAGGAGGCTTTGATAGTATTAAATCAAATCCGAGGTTGTAGGGGGGAGGGAGAGCTCCCTTTCCTCGGGGGGGGGGGGGGGGGAGCGAAGGACGTAGGTTATGCGACAATTGAGTATTGCTGCCGAACGCGTGCGGGAGTAGCTATGGTGAGTCCTGTTGTCATGTTGCTATAGTTAGCTCTAGTTATTATCAGACTATAGCCGAACGGTAATTGTTTACGCGTTGGCGGCGCTTCGCTTGTGAAGTCGCGGTTTTTGTTAGGTTTTTAACTTTGTCCGCGTCGCTTCCTTGGGTACGAGCCGATTAGGTTAAAATTCAGTTGTACATCACTATGCCCTTTGGTAGTCTTGTTTCTTGCGCTTGAGGAAGAATGATGTTTTTAAATTGGCGAACGGTATTTTTTTAATGAATGTATTGAATGCGGACCGGTAAATCATGTTGTGGTTTTGTAATAATGTTGTTACAATTGTCGAGTATCCCCCTTGAGTGAGATTAGGTAGCTATTGTAGGTCACATGGTACGACCTAAGCCTGGGACCACCGTAACTTTTCTTTTTGGTTCCCTTAGACCCCACAGTCCGGTTATTTTATGTATACTGTTATCAGGGTGGACAACTTAATTGTGCCACAACTTTCTTACAGAACCATTTTTTATTTTTTTACTTTTTAACCGCAAAAAATTAACAAAAGAAAATGCATTCAAAAGTTAAAATTTGATATTTCCTTGTTTATTACTTTGAGTTTGATAACCTGCAGAATTCGTTTACTATAAGGAAGGTATTAAAAAAATAATTGTAATATTTTACATCTTTTTATTAATTTTATGTAAATTTTTCCGTCAGAATTGCGTTCAGCTTGAAAAATTAACAATTTAATACTTTGAATTATTACTCTGCGTTAATTTATTACTGAGTGGTTGGAGTTATAAATGCTATAAATTATCTAGTATTGTTTGATTAAATACTCTCAAGGGAGTAGAATTACTCGGATTTGTGGAGAAAACTCGCAAATTCTCTATTTAAAAAATCCAAAACAATAAAAGTTACCCAAAAAAGAAATTTTCTATAACATATATTAAATTTAATTTTTGTCATCACCTGATTACTATTGATGGAGTTGTAGAGCAATTTATGCATTTGAGACGTTCATAGTAATGACTAATATGGGGGTGTTTAAACGAATTCAAGATTGGTTCTTCGGGCAAAATACTTCCACTGGTATCTTCTATACACACACTAAGTGGCCAAACTGTATCAAAATGGGCAAATGGGCAAGATTTTTACGCTAACAACATGTGCAAGGGTTCAACGTGGAAAAGTTAAACATTTGACACCAAACGAAAATTTTGCAACCGTAGCTCCAGCCGCTAACAATTTAAATAATCCCAACGCAGCAAACCTGCGTACTCAGGGAATTTTAACAATATTTCTTTTTCATATGAATAGAGAATTTATTGTGTCAATACTTTTAATAAATATTACACCAAGAGACGCATATTCATGAGTTGGCAACATAGGGAAATGAGCTAGGAACAAGAATTGCATATCATCACAGTAATATGATTTTATTTCAATTCTTAGCCTGATACAAATTTTTTACTTTTTTCTTCATAAAATATATTCCGTATTCTTCTTACAGTATAGGCCTATAAATATTGATCTGCAAATATTTGAACACTCAACTAACGGAAAAATTGAACTAAAACATATCAAAAGTCTACGATTGTTACTGTTTATACATTTTAAATTAATGCTAAAATCTATACGTATATTTTATAAATATTAATTACGTACCGATTTTGGCCTTAAAGCTGTATGAAACTTCAGACACATCAAAAAACCCATAAAGCGAATAAAAATCTTGACAATATTGGAGTAGTTTTTAATTTTAAATCATTGAATTCCTAATGACAGTTTCACAAAAAAAGGAATTTACCCTTATGTTTTTCTTCATTTCGTGACGAATACTCAATGGCAAGTAAAAAAAATCTTTATTTTCGTGACGAATAATCAATAGTAAGTCGAAAATATCTTTACGCCATACCAGGTAATTATGCTCTAACGATACGGTGGCGAATGTCACTAACATTTTACGACAAACAATAAACACCATAGTTTTTTCCTAAATGAGAGATAGCACTTTTATGCACCGATTGCTAAAGGTAATGTCACGACGAAGCGAAGTTATATTGTTATGCGACAACAGACTAGTTCAATTCAAAAAATTTGTAGGCCTGGGCCTAATTTGAAAACTAAATGGTTAAGCTAACAATATTGACTGTAGTACTTTGTAAAACTAAAAATTAATAGTATTTTCCATAGTGTTACAAAAGTCCGTGTCCCGTGTTAGTTATTTGTTTTAGTGGTTTGTAGCTATTACTCGTAAAACCCGTTTTGAAATATTCCCCTAGTTGTAGAAACATAAAATACGCCGCTAAAATCTGTAGTAAATTTTATTCTACACGTAATAAATGGATACTTATGTTTTCATCATACTGTCCCGAAAACAGCCGCTTTTAGTTCTCTAAATCGTACGCAAAATGATCGTTTTTGGATCACTTCGAATAGGAGTGCTGAAAAAACATATGGTAACTTTTGCCGTACTCTAATGTCAAAATTTGTTTATGTTACGTTTGAAAGGTTGAAGGATTTCTTAACTTGTGTTTGTAAACAACTAACAGTTGTGTAAATGACGATGACTATTTTGGATAACCTCAAAATTATGTAGTCTAATTTTTTATCGATTAAATGGTTATTTATACATAATTTTTTTTTTTTTTTTGTCTTTAATTTTTTATTTGCAACTGTTTACAATAAACAACGAGCAAATGTGCTACAAAAGGTAAAACATTATCATGAAATAAATAATTAAAAGAGTAGACTCAGTAGTCGTCCTCTTTCAGCTGGCTCATCAGGGTTCAGTTGTCACCCGAGGAGGTCCCTGCTCCAGTTTCTCCGAAGACGCCTGCGAACTACACCCGGCAGCCACAACGTGAATATATCACGCACTAATTGGTTTGGATGTCCATCAAGATTGGCAAAGAACCTTGTGTAGTATTTTCTTGCTACATCATGAACGAATTCCATGTTAAAATCATTGTGGAGTGTCTTATTACTCACATAATAAGGAGCACCAGATATCAAACGAAGGATTTTGGATTGGAAAATTTGAATTTTCTTCATGTGACAAAATTTTGCAGAACCAAAAATTTGAATGCCGTAAGTCCATATGGGTTTTAAAAGAGTTTTGTAAAGTAATAATTTAGATTTCACTGGTAATTTTGAATGGGAGTTAAGCAGACGAAAAAGTTGTTTGGATCTTGCTTTAAGAGCAGTCTGTTTTGTTGCAATGTGTTTCTTCCAAGTCAGCCTCGTATCTAGATGAAGACCCAGATAACGAGTACTGTCACTTTGTGGAATTATTGAATTATTTATATACACTGGAGGACAAAAGCCTCTTCTTAAGGTAAATGTCACATGGCAAGATTTTGTAGCGTTCACTTTCACTCTCCAATTTTTTAACCATTCGCTCAGAACATCTATGTGGTTTTGAAGGACGTTACTTGCTTCAATAGGGTCTTCTGATGAGCTTAATATAGCTGTGTCGTCTGCAAATGTAGCAATTTTTGTATGTGCGGTTTCAGGAACATCAGCCGTGTAGATACTGTATAGAAGAGGTGACAACAATGAACCTTGAGGAACCCCAGCATTAATTTTCTTATAGTCCGAGTATTCTGTCCCTTGCTTAACCATAAAAAACCTATCCTCCAAGAAGGAACGCAAAATCAGATAGTAAGTAGGTGGAAAAAGGGCTTTCAACTTCGATAAGAGACCAGGATACCACACTTTGTCAAAAGCAGCACTTACGTCTAGGAAAACGGCACTTGTATATTGTTTATTTTCCAGCCCGGACGCAATTGTATCGACCACCCTATGAAGCTGCTGCACACAAGAATGACGAGCTCTAAAACCAAACTGGTGATTTGGCAATGCATTACAATCCTCAACAATAGATTGTAAACGTGTTAAAAGTATTTTTTCAAACAATTTTGACACTACAGACAGCAGGCTAATTGGTCTGTACGATGAGACCTGGTCAGCCGGTTTTTCAGGTTTTTGTATAAGAATTACTTGGGATAGTTTCCACTGAATCGGATAGTGAGTTGTCCGAATGACTGCATTGAATATTTGAGTTAACAAAACGATACAGGGACTAGGTACTTCTCGTAAAATTTCACTTGTTATCAGGTCGTATCCAGGCGATTTTTTCCTTGGCAGTTTGGAGATGGCTCGTTTAACTTCATTTACAGTGATTCGAGGAGGAGGTAAAGACATAGGGAGTGGAGTTTCAATAGAATTTTGAATTTCAGCTGTGAACATCCGGTTTTCCTCCTCATGGGGACGAAAAACATTTGAAAGGTGGTCAGCAAAAAGATCAGCTTTTTCCTTGTCGGATTTGGCCCACGAATTATCCGGTCGTTTGAGAGGTGAAGACGTGGAGGTGTAATGTAAAATTTTCTTCGTTGTTTCCCATAAGGATCCGTCTGTAGGAGAAAGATTAGCTAGTTTACTATTAAAGGCAGAATTTTTAAATTCCCTGATTGCATGTTTTAATTCATTTGTGCAGCGATTGAGGGCACGTTTATCTGATGGAAGCCTGGTGTGATGCCATCTTCTTCTTACCGTACGTTTTTGTCTTATTAATTCACATATATATTGGGGGTAGCAAGGTCCAGCTCGGTTCTTAAGAGGTTTAGGTGTTAACGAACCCCAGGCAGCCTGTTGGATAGCCTTTGTCAGATGGTCAACAGCTACCTCAACATCCTCACCATTTTTCAAAGGAAGATTGATATTTATTGTGGATTCAAGTGTGTTTCGGAATAAATCCCAGTCTACTATCCCGTTTGTAAGAGATGGGGCCTCTACTTTTTCTAAAGGAACACAAGAAATTCTAAATAGCAATTGAGAGTGGTCTGAAGGCGAGTTGTCAAGCGAGGTGATAGATTTATGAAATTGATTTACTCCTTTTGAAATGAAAAAGTCGAGTAAATCAGGCATTTTATTCGCTGCTGACGGCCAGTAGGTTGGTGTGCCAGGTGAATGAACGTTAAGATTGTTGGAAACAACAGAATGGAGCAATTGTCGTCCCCTTGGGTTGTTTATTCTAGAGCCCCATTGTACATGTTTAGCGTTAAAATCCCCCCCACAGATGAAATGAGAACCAAGGTTTGAAAATAGTTCAGTAAATTCATTTGAGTCAATTGCATATCTTGGGGGAGAATAAACCGCTGAAAAGGTTATATTAACATTATTGAAAACCAACGTTGATGCCGCTGACTGGATAGAGTTTGTTGGATTAATGGATGGATGAGCAAAGTGTTTGATGTTGTTCCGGACAAGAACGGCTGCGCCACCGTATGCCCGATTATCCGGGCGATCAGACCTGTATATATTATATCCCGGTATGAAAAACCTTGAACTTGCTGTGAAATGTGTTTCAGTTATCAATGCAACATCTATACGTTTTTCATGTAAAATAAATTCTAGTTCTTGTGCATGTTGGTACAAACCATTTGCATTCCACAGCAGGACTGACAAGAAAATATTTGACAGATTATTTGTCATTTTTACTGATAAGGACTTGCATAAGTTGAGTCATCATGGATAATAAAGGAGAAAATAGGGCTTTAATTTCCGTGAGGACAGAGGTCAGTTGGGTAACTATGTCTGCGTGATATGAAATGTTATGGCTGGAGCTTTGAAGTACCTTAGCGTAGTTATGTTCTTCGCCTAAATGAGAGCGGTTTGAGGGAAACTCCGGACGGTCATTGGTACACTGAGTTTGGTGGGCTTTTAACGTAGGAAGCTGGGGGAACGATGAAGGGGATAGATCAGGAGGTGTGGGGCGCTGGAGAGAAGGTAGTTCCTCTTTTGGAGGTTTAGATTTAGAAGACCTTCGGTTCTGCAATTCCCTATGGACTGAGCAGCCCCTGTAATTAGCAGGGTGGTTTTCGCCACAAAGTGCACAGGTTGCTGGCGTATTACTAGGTTTTGTGCACGTTGAGGTCTCGTGGTCTTTAGCGCACTTAACACACTTAGGAGTACGGTTACAATATTTCCTAGAGTGACCAAATTGTTGGCAACGCATGCATTGAACAATGAGTCGCTTTGGTCTGGGTTCTTCAACTTGAATTTTCGAATGAAGGAGGGTGCTAAGATCAAAAATATGGTCATTAGATTGAGATTGTGTGAGGTCAACAAAAAAAAGGGGAAGCCGAGTTTTATCCTTAGACCAAACGTTGGTAACATTTTGAACCAAAAACCCTTTGGAGCAGAGTTCATCTTTTATTGAGTCGGGCTCAATAGAACTATGGAGTCCACGAATGACTACTCGGAAAACTTTATCTTCTGGGAGCTGAAAAGTGTGAAATTCTGCTTTATTTTCTCGAAGGAAATGTACAATTTTTCTGTATGCATCAGGCGAAGCTGGGTGGATGGTGACGTTTTTTAAGGAAGAGGAGCACCTGTACTGATCACTTCCAACTAAGTTAGTCAGTATCTTGCAAAGTTTTAAGAAGTTAACATCAGTTTTCAGTATGATTGGGGGGACTTTACGGGATTTCGGGTCAGTTGCGTTGCTTACACTAGAAGTAGCAAGAGGCTGAAATCTATTAAAAAGAGGCACTGGCTGGATTGGTTTTGTTGGATTTCTATTAAAAAGTTTGTTAGGCCTATCGCTAGTGGTTGAGTTATTGCTATTACTCCTTTTTCTATTGAAGACAACTTGGTTCCAATTTAGATCATTAGAGGTTTGGCTTGCAGTCGTGTCTGACGCATGATCCATGGAGTCGTCGCCAGCGACAGTTTGTTGTGTACCTGTCGCCATAGCAATGGTACAAAGTAAGGTTATAAACCAAAGATAAAGGTAAAAAAATTAAACAAAACTAATAGTCCTATGGAAATAAGTATTTACCAAAATGTCCAGTGAGTAAATAGTCACATTTTACTAGAATAAGACACAGAACACGTCATAAAACTTAAAAAATTATGTAAAAAATAAGAGAATTGAAAATCACGTCTGTTTACAAGTGACACCAACAGCTGATTTTTATTTATACATAATGATGAAAATAGTTGTTCATCACACAGAGCAAAAGTGTCTCCTAGTTACTCGATTGCATTTCCAAGCTCGGCTGCGCCTCGCCTGTAAATTACGATTTCGTACCAAAAAGAGCCACTTTCGCTCCTAGTAATGAAAACTACTATTTTGAGGTTTCAATTAGCTATGATCATAATCCGTTAAATTTATAATAGTAGTTTTCATCACTAGGAGCGAAAGTGGCTCTTTTTGGTACGAGATCATAATTTACAGGCGAGGCGCAGCCGAGCTTGGAAATGTGATCGAGTACCAAGGAGACACTTTTGCTCCGTGTGATGAACAACTATTTTCATCATTATGTATAACTAACCATTTAATCGTTAAAAAAATAGACTACAGAATTTTAAGGTTATCCAAAATAGTCATCTCATTTACACATTTGTTAGTTGTTTACAAACACAAGTTAAGAAATCGTTCAACCTTTTAAACGTAACATAAACAAATTTTGACATTAGAGTACGGCAAAATTTACCATATGTTTTTTCAGTACTCCTATTCGAAGTGATCCAAAAACGATCATTTTGCGTACGATTTAGAGAACTAAAAACGGCTGCTTTCGGGACAGTATGATGAAAATGGAATTATATTTCTTTAAACAATAATAATAGTATATTTACAATAAAGTTATACTGTCAACATAGTATAAAAATCTCAGGGATCTCACAAAAAACATTTAACCACGCCGCTATTTACACCCGGCGATTTGGGAAGCCAACAAAAGCAGATCTTCGTTGTTGAAGATATTCCCGTTTGAAGGAAATAAGATACTGGATACAATTGCAAGTACACCAGATCGGGATACATTTAAACAACTTATTAGCGCTACGTTTTTTGCCATGGGAAAATAAAAATTTTAGGTTTCTAAGGGAAATAGCGAAATAAAACTAAAATGAATTAGATAATCACTCATGATTTTTCCACAGGTACGCCTCGTTGTCTGCAACGTTGTGATGATAAGAGATACTGTGAAATGGGATAAGCTTAAGGTTACCAACATGAGTTGAACGTTGCTTTTTATCTCTAAGAAAAAAAAATAAAACAACAAATTTACTCGTTAATTTTTTAAATACAGAGTACTGCTAGTTTTCTGCCACTGAGCCCCTTCGATCCTGACACGGTTTAGAATATGTTTTGAGCCATAAATAAGTTGTTTCCAAAATATAAGAAAATCCTCGGCGCCGTTTTCGAAATAATTGTGCAATAAAGTATTCAAACAAACATTGTTTATATAAGAGAGTATGATTTTTCCTGTAACTAAAACAGCTACCAGCTCCTGCAATCTGTTTAGCTTCAACATATTTGCATTTATGCGTACAAATTTGAAGGGGTTTACTTTTTGAATACTTATGAGCGAATTTCCCCTATAGACCCTAGAAGCTGTTACCGTAGGTCTCATGGTAAGACCTAAGCCCCAGACCATGATAACTTTTCGTTTTGCAACCCCAAGAAGCAAAAAACACCATTCGTTCGAATTTTTAGATATATATATCTATATATGTGTCTGTTAGCACGATAGCGGCCGTAAAAATGGCCCGATCTTGATGAAATTTGGTACAGACATGTAAAGTGGTAATCGATTGGACGAGTTCGTGAACCAGCCCGATCGGACCACCGGAAGGGGGGGTAAAGGGGGATAAACCCCCTCAAAAATGGGTTTTTGAGCTTTTTACATAGAAAAATAAAATTTATCAAATTTTTGTTGGCACTATTGAATTCAGCTCAAAAAAACAAACAATTTAGTATTTTCAATCACTGCTCTATTATGTCCTTTGGTTACCGAGATATTGAAAGTGGTAAACACAGGACGTTGTCCCAATGTTAACCTTATGGGAAATAAGTAAAATTCTATATCTCGTTTATTTCTCAGCATATCTTGATAAAACTTGGTAAATGGCTTCTTCTAGTTCAGATCTACTAAATCTATACTTATTTTATTGAATTAAAACCAACCAGTTTAAACATTCAATTCAATTCAATTCAATTCAATTCATTTATTTCCATGCCACAAAACAGATACAAATCCAATTACATTGTAGCATAAAACAGTCAACATTACAAATATAGCACAAGATACAAGTTTAAATACTTATATAATAAATAATAAATAAATTGTCTACTGTAGCTGTCCCCTTTCCTTCGATGAATTTGGTGATTAATGAAAGTTGAACAGAATGAACATGCATACTAAAACATAACAATTTAAACAATAAGTTAGATTCTAAAAAAAAAAATAATAATAATAATAATATTTAGGCAAAATAGAGTGCAAAGTAACAAATAGAAATAACAATTATAAATTAATTTCAGGCATAACAATGACAAAAAAAAAACAGCAAATAAAGTCATATAAATCAAGAATAACAACAACAACAATAATAATAATAATAACTCAGGTACGGATTTGACTCAAGTTGATATCTTGAATTTTTGCGGCGAAAGAGAGTAAGGTCGACGAAAGCATATCAATTGATGCAGGCAGATCGTTGCACAGTCTCATCATCACATTTACAGGGCTGTGAATTCCCAACGTCGTATGTGCAAACCGTGGACTGAACAACGCACGGACCCTGGACGAGGTACGAGGTACGAGGTATTAGCTTGAATAAAAACAGCATCAATCCCATTTCACGACGCTTGCGCAAACTATTAAATTCAAATAATCGCAGTAACTCAAAATACGGAACATCGAAAGTGTAATAACCAAATCTTTTAAAAAACAGAAATCTTAAAAACTTAATTTGTATTTGTTCTAACATCTCCACGAGATAGCGGTGATAAGGGTTCCAAATAACAAAACCAAACTCTAATTTAGATCTGACCAAATAACAATATAACAAATTAAATGTGGATTCATTTTTCAAAAAATTCCCAGATCTAAATAAAAACCCAAGGGTCTCATAAGCTTTCTTGCAAATTTCAATTATATGATTTGAAAAACACATTTTTTCATCAAAAACGACTCCTAAATCTCGGAGCTGAGAAACGACTGTTAAAGAGGTGTTCTCTAACATATATTGAAAATGTATGAAATTCAGCGTTTTCCTAGTGTATCTTACAACCATGCACTTGTCGACATTAAATCTCAACCCGGTACGACTCCAGACAACCAAGCGATCTAAATCGTCTTGCAGTAGGAAACAATCAGAAATACTGTTGATTTCTCTAAAGATTTTAATGTCGTCAGCATACAACAAAATTTTACTATTTTTGACACAATCGACGATATCATTTATATACAAAACAAATAATAACGGTCCCAAATTTGAGCCTTGAGGTACGCCTGAATGCACAAGAAATTCACGAGATGAAAAACCATTGTAATTGACGAATTGCATTCTATTGTGAAGATATGAAACGAAAAAACTTAGGCTATTATTTGAGAAACCAAAATAATTTAATTTCCTTAATAACTCTGCGTGGTTGACCTTATCAAACGCCTTAGAAAAGTCAGTATAGACTGCATCTACTTGTCCGCCCGCATCAAGTGAAGAAATACAAAAATCAGTAAATGACAGCAAGTTTGAATTAATAGACCGTCCAGGAAAAAACCGTGTTGGAACGGCGTGACAAAGTTTTTGACGTGATTGAAGATTCTTTTATATAAAACTGACTCGAATAGTTTGACTGGGCAGGATAAAATTGCGATTGGTCGATGGTTTTTAATGTCATTTCTCACGCCTTTTTTAAAAACAGGAACAACTTTGGTGAGTTTCCATCGGTCTGGAAAAATATTGGAACATACCTGTAGCAGCAAACCTGCATAATCATTCCCCATGTTAATATTATGGAGCTTACAAAAACATGTCAAACCTCGCCATGTTAGATTAAAATACATTGTTTTGCATTTGAAATTCGCTGAGTATGCAGGTCTGCTGCAACGGGGGTATTTTCAATGTTACTCTTATGAGTTAACTTTGTCCCTCGTTAGGAAACAAAGAATTCTCTTTACCCCCCCCCCCTTAATAAGGAGTTAAAAATAACTAAACACAGCAAATTTGGAAAATAACTATTGTATCTCTTTAAAAAAATAGTCTACTCTTACCTATTACACCAAAATTCACATCTGTATTAATTTCATACCTTTTGAGTCCTAGAATCAAAGAGTAGAAATTCTTGTGTTTGGAACACAATTATAAATTGAATATGACATTCAAATTTGAAAACTACGCAATTTATTTTCAAAAAGCAAGGGCAGTCAGACGAACTGACAAATGGATTTCTGGTTAACCTTCTAACTAACTAGCACAGTTAATCAATCATTTAAGCGTATTCTTCATAATCTCGTTATCTACTGCTTGGTTTTCTATTTTTACATCATAATGCTTACAGGATTTCAATCTGAATTGAAAAACAGATTTGTATGTTTTATGCGATTCTAGCTTGAAATTATACTTAATTGCCACCGGTTAAATAAATGACCTGTACACAAGGACAGATTTAGGTCACTATCTTTGGGAGTGTCAGTTCATCTACGGTATGCGGAGGTATACTGTATTTTGAACAAAGGTGATTTTGCTGGCCAAGGGGGAATAAGATGTTGAACATTACGCTTTATTTTTCTAAATTAAGCTAAAAGTAGGAAACTGGTTGATTAAAATCCCAATTGACTAAAATTGGTTTACAGACAAAACTTCCCTACACAAGGTTATTCCTTGTAAAGGTTCAAATAGAAAATTCACAACACAATGCTAAGC
Source organism: Flexamia atlantica (assembly GCA_035578135.1). Lineage (NCBI taxonomy): Eukaryota > Metazoa > Arthropoda > Insecta > Hemiptera > Cicadellidae > Flexamia > Flexamia atlantica. The sequence continues at coordinate 2,138,237 of JAQJVK010000032.1, forward strand.
TACCCAAACACTTTGTTGATCCCCATTCTTCACAATAATTTTGATTACTCCTTGGTCCGAAGCAACAGCATTCTCTAAAATTAACCTTGGAATTTAGAAAGCCAAGGGGGCAAAGCCCTCATTAAATCTACAGAGGGATTGAATAGGCCTATGCAATATATAGACAATAAGACCATATGAATGAATGACTTGTTAAAGATTGCTGATTTTTTACAGTATGGCAGTTTTGTTCTATATTATCTCATAATTCCTAATACATTTTGGGAACAGTCAGAATTGTTAAAATATGTTGGATTATTTACATAATCCGTGAATTCCTGGATTAGGAAACAGTAGTGAATGGTGTCAAAAACTTAAATAACATAATAAATTCAAAAATCTAAAAAATTTAAAATTGCGAAAATTTTAAAATCTGACTTGGTGTTTTGTATCTTATACCAAAAGCATAGCTCTTGCTGTTGACTTTACTTAGGATGATCCCTGAACTTTGTAATTGAAATTGTAAAGATCACTTCTTGTGCTACAAATTATATTTTGATTGGTTAGTTTTTACATAACTAACTATCTTTATATTGAACAACCTGACCCGGCAAACTTTGTACCGCCAAACAGTCATGTTTGTTGAGTTAATTTTTAGATATAAACTTAATTTTAGATTTTATTAATTTTATAAAATGAAGCCTATAAATTTATTATTTTTAGTAGCTTATAATAATATCAATATATCAAAAGAAAATGAAAATTTAATAAATGTTCAACAATTATTTCAGTTGCTTTTGTGAAGGACATTTGCTTTATTGAGGACTGGCAGAACCCGTGGCTTCGCTCACGATAAAAATTATCGTCTAACCTTGATATGAAGAATCTAGAGGACTGAATAGAAAATATTTATATCAAGGAATATGTCATGTAGAGATATGTTTGTTTTATGGCGGAATGTAGGATAAAATGTGGATACCACAGTAGGATGTAGGATACCACAGTAGACAGTGAAGGTTTTCTTTTCACCGTTATAACTCGAAAACGGCATGATTTTAATTAAAAACATAAAGGCCGGCGCCTAAGGAAATAACTATAGCTCCCGCTGCCTAAAAAGATGGTACCACATAATGAGCTTATGATTAAACGTATAAGGTACGAAACGTAACCAAATGTAACTTTTATATAGTACGAATAACCTAACAAAATCACCAAAACAACCATAAAACCATGATAAAAGGAATCAAATTATAAATCAGCTGTAACAACGTATACGTTTGTGAAGCTAATATGCTTGATTTAATAAAATTTGAAATTTAAACAAAATATCATCCATTACATTAACATGGGGCATTTTCAAAGCTTCAGCTCCACTAAAAACCTCTAAAAACCTCGAATTAAAAAAAAATCCGTTCTTGGTGAATGCCAACACTCTGTAAGGAACGTCCATGCAAATTTTCAAGGTTCTAGGTTAAGTAGTTTTGGCTGTACAATGATAGGTCAGTGGTATTTGACAAAAATATAGTAGAAAAGATAGTATAAATATAACTTACAATCAGGGATTTGTATAATTTATAAATTTTTACATAAATAGATCAAAGAATCATATCATTTCAGCACATTCTGTTTGTGACTGAAAAATCAGTGTTCTTTTCTCTTTCCATTTTACCGGGATTTAGTCTCAAGACTCAGCCACAAAAGGCAGTATGCTCTTCACGTTTAAATCTGCGTACGTCGAACTATACGAAACACCAAATCATCGGACAGGCATAGATGTAATAAAAAAATTATTAGGAACGCCTCCAGGAAAAACTATAGCTCCCGCTACCGAAATATAGATGGTGCCACTTAACTCTTTTATATAGTACTTAATTATGCCTTGAAACAAATCAACAAAAATCAATGAAGCCACGATCAAGAAATCAATTTATTATCATCTGTATCAACGTATACATTTCCGAAGCTAACTACCAGCTGATAGTTTTATAAAAATGTAAACAAAAATCGTCCAACATACTTTTTTTTCTTGTAACACTTTATTTAATTTACAATCTGTTCAGTTACAAATAGAACAATAAGCAAATATGATACATTTTTACAATCAGTAGTCAGTCAAATGGGAAAATTTGAAAACTTCGGCCTCGCCAAAAACCCCTTTATACTACGAATTTTGTAAAATCCGTTCTTAGCGGATGCCTACGCCCTAAGAGGAACATCCATGCAAAGTTTCAAGGTTCTAGGTCAAGTAGTTTGGGCTGTACGATGATTCCACTGAGTGGTATTTGACAAATATATAGTAGAAGAAGATTTGCTGTATGCTGGGGATGATTCACTTCAGTAAAGTACTTTGTGATCTACAATATATTTTGTTTTGTTATCAGGTGCAATAGCAAATAAATATGAAGGGTTTCTGATATGTGCACATGCCACGTACAGCTGACCATGAGAAAAACGTCAATTTTTTTAGATTCATACCGCAAACACTCAAGGATTGGCCTTGTGATTTGTTAACCGTCATAGCGAATGTAAGATGAATTGGAAGTTAAATTCTCTTAAACTCGAAAGGCATATCAGTTGGGATCATTGGATTTTTTGGAATGAGAACGTCCTCAACTTTGAATGTCTAGTGAGTTTAAAAATTTTGTTGGAAATATGGTGGTTTCGTCTTCGTTTATACACAGTCAATAGATTTAATTGAATGCAGAGAACCAACGATTTGACTCTGAATTATGAAGTTAAGGCATCCACATCTTTGTTCTCAGCTACCAAAATTGCTCGCTCACTAAACCATTTGTCATTTTTGTGGTTTTCAGTGACGTTAGGGAATATTTTGTTCATAAGCTTGTCTTTTGAGTGACGAAATTGCAAAAGTTGGAAGGAAATTAAATCAATCCGCTTGATTAGTCGGCAGGAACACGGCCATTACTGATATTAAGCAATTTCGTGGAGAAATCTTGAGCAGTTTGATCGTTCAGCAATGCAACTCTCATGTCTGCTGAAATTTTTTCACATACTGCCACTGATTTGATTTTTTGAGGTAAGCATTTATTTCACCAGTGGCAGTCGATCTTTGAGTGACTGGCAGTCATCGCCAGACAGTAAAATATCTTGAATCATCGCGCAGATATTTCAGTGTTCGGTCAAGTGCTTCCCATGCACGTTTATTCGCCATTGTACATTCGTCCCAGATTATGATTTTAGATACTACTATTAGATTATGATTTCAGATATTTTAGTTTGAAGGTTTAATGGCAATCTTAAAGTTGATTGAGCCATATGGCATCCTGTTAGCAATGTGGTCGCTATTCCAGAAGAATCAACAGCTATCGCGATGTTGGATCTAGCACGAATAGTGGCCATAATCATTGACATGAGGAATGAATTTCCACCGGGGGCATCCAGGAAAAATAATCCACCATTATCAACTGCCTGCTGCTGATATGAGCGATTAGCTCGACGATGTCTCATTGCCAACCGAGCCGTTCTTCTGGCTGGCTGCTTCTCTTTCCTTTTGTATTTAAGAAACACGAGGTCGGGCTGTGCTACTGGGCCGCAAAAATGAGCATTTTTAATAAAAAACCAAACAAATACTATACTGACTTGTTTGAGTGAAATAAATGATTTTTCTTAATACAAAATGTTGTTGCCGAACGTGAAACTTGAACCTGCGACCTACCATTGATGTTCTAGCACTTTAGACCAGTCGGCCATTCTGACGCTCAAATGACAGTGGTAATGTAAAGAATTTTACCTTTGCTTGGTAGCTAAAAATCAACTTGCGAATGTTGTAATAAAACTATGATGTGAATACACATTTTATTTGGTACGTTTTTACAAATAGTAATCAAATATGCAAATAATTCTTTTTTTTTTGTAATTTGCTTCTCCAATTTCTTAAAAGTGTTTATTTAATTTTTAAGTTTTGATTGCCAGACAAATAACGTAACAGTTAAAAAAAATCTTGCAATACTCCAAAATAAATTAAAAAACTATCGATAAATTTATATAACTTGGGCAGTTATGTCCGACTCTGGCCGGGTTTCTATGGCCAGAACATAGGCTCTAATGACAGGTTCTGGCCAGTATTGCCTCAGTACTGGCCACAGTGGCCAGACCTGGCCCGGAACATAGGCTCTAATGACAGGTTCTGGCCAGTATTGCCTCAGTACTGGCCACAGTGGCCAGACCTGGCCCGGAACATAGGCTCTAATGACAGGTTCTGGCCAGTATTGCCTCAGTACTGGCCACAGTGGCCAGACCTGGCCCGGAACATAGGCTCTAATGACAGGTTCTGGCCAGTATTGCCACAGTACTGGCCAGTGGCCAGACCTGGCCCGGAACCTTTTTTCCACATGAGTTATCATAGATGAAATCTTCCTTTCATCTAGGCTAAATTATTGCAACTATTATTTTATTTTGTTGTACCTGCATTCAAGACTTCTTTGGGGCTGCTTCTTTAGGGGAATAAAACCCTAAAAATACAGAAAGCGCCATAATTTTGAAATTGAAACCAATCAAATTAGGTTGACATGAAATATTTAGATTATTGAAGTCTACATTTACTATTCCTTAATTGATAATGAAAGTGCCGGATTCACCACGAGGCCCACAAAGCGTGGGCTTAGGGCCACATGCTCGACAATAATGTACAGGGTGTTTTTTTTTAAACGCAACCCATTTTTAAGACTGAATAATTCACATATACTGTAAATATGAAATAGATATTGTTTTACGGTTCTCTACGTTATTTAATTTTGATCACATTTAGTTCACCTTATGTGCTCAAAAAATCCGTCAGCGGCATTTGTATGAAGTTATGCTCCCTCTATCAAATTCCCGAACACGTGTTGCTAGGTACCTGTTTGCATTACATTTGTTTTGTTTGTTATGAGGTACTGAATATGCTGTGACTTGTTTTTTTTAGGCCTTACTTTGTATGTATTCCCAAAGAACATAATAATATAGTGGGGTCAAATCCAGGGATATTGGGGGGAAATAATCCTTCACTGATAAAATCAAGTTTTGGGTTGCGTTTTATTGTGTGTGTTTTAAGCACGATAACTCACGTAAAAATGGTCCGATCTGAATGATATTTTCCACAGACATGTAAAGAAGTATTATTCTACGAAAAAAATTCACAAGATATTCAGCACCTCAAAACAGACATAACAAATGCCATGCAAGAAATTCAAAGAGGTACCCTGCAACACATGTTCGGGAATTTGATGGAGAGAGCATAACTTTATACGAATGCCAATGACGGACTGTTTGAGCCCATAATGTAAATTAAATGTGATCAAACTTAAATAATAGGCTGTATAAAATATAAAGATCAATAAAACAATCCTCATTACACATTCATATGTGCATTATTAAATCTTAAAAATGGGTTGCGTTTAAAAAAAAACACCCTGTATTTTAGCGAATTTCACCTATAGGGAAGAAGCTGTTACCGTTGCACTCATGGTAAGACCCAAGCCCCGGACCATGATAGCTTTTTGTTTTGGGGCCCCCAGAAGCAAAAAGCACCAATCGTTCGAATACAACAATTATATATGTCTGTTCACACAATAACGGCCAGAAATATGGAATGAAACTTGGTACAGACGTGTAAACTGGAAATCACTCGGACGAGTACGTGAACCAGCCCAATTGGACCACCGGAATGGGGATAAAGCGGAATAAACCCCCCAAAAATGATTTTTTGTTTTTTACACAGAAAAATAAAAAATAATCAAATTTTTGTTTGCATAATCAAATTCAGCTAAAAAAATTTGGTATTTTGAATCACTCCTCTATGTCCACTGGTTACCAAGATATTGAAAGCGGTAAACACAGTACATTGTCCCTATGCTATCCTTATGGAAAATAAGAAAAATTCTATATCTCGGTTATTCCTCAACGTATCTTGATAAAACTTTGTATATGGCTTCATACAGCTCAAATGCACTGCATATTGAATTGGAACTGTCAAATTTTTCCATACCTGTTGCAGCAGACCTGTATATTTCATTTCCCATGTTACTCTTATGGAGGAAATAAAAAAATTTCAAGTACCATATCACTTATGTTTTGTTGAAATGTGATTCTATGCTTCAGAAATTCGCTGAGTACACAGGTCTGCTGCAACGGGGGTGTTCAGTAAATTTGAGGCTAATTAAGGCTTCAAAACATAAATGAACTAAAAACTAAAGGTCGCCACTTTTCACAAGGTTGTTGCTGGGGGCTCAGTGGGCGGCCTTACTTCCGGCACTGGATATTGAGAACACAGATTATATACGCATCACTTGCTGCTGGTGAATCAAATGTTTCATTTGTGCTGCAAGACTCTGTAGGTTCCCCTTTCGAGGAAGTTTCGGCGCGGCGCTGTTAAAAATTTGTCTTCCGGTCTAGAAGAAATTAGGTGATGGTCTGGTTCCACGGTCCACCAATTAGGGACCACTGCCCAGCTGGACTCGAAAGTTCCCACATATTTAAAATGCATCAAACATATTATTGAGCTTACATAACATAATATACTAGTTCATTTAAACTGAAATCGCTCTTTTATCTCTTAAGTAGATAAACTATACAATAGATCTACTATAAAATCATAGGAATTAAATTGAAAACTATAGTTATGAACATAATAAACTCAGATCATTAATTTCATGGACAGCAACGATTAGACGTAATTCAGTGTTTTTCCATCAGTTTCTCTGATGATGTTCACGTTTTTGTTTGTTCTTTTTTGTTGTCAAGGTTTTTATACACCATTACAGCAGGTCTTCTTTCCATTGTTTAGATTTCGTTATTTTAGTAATGGACGGGATTACAGGACAGGATGGGACGGAATTTTTTCTTGCTTTTTTATTTCGGATGGGAATACTTTTTTCCCTAAGGCTTCAAGAAGCGTTCATTCACGAATGTTTTTAAATTTCATATAACCGTTTGTACTAAGTACCGAATGACTTCTGAAAATTTCGATAAGTAAATTAAGTGAAAATAGTAACAAAGTGACAATAGTAAATGGACTAAATAGCACACATTAAAAACAAATTCCAAAATTTCTTTTAAATAGTAACTTAGATAAACTGTTAATTGTAACTAAAATGACTAACTTAAATAAAAAAATGGCAAATAAAGTTTCAGTATTGTTCATTTATTATTACAGTTATTTTTTACGAAATTTGGATTTTTTTGTTTTTTATGTTGCGTTGAAAACGTGTTAAGTATAATGTATAATAAATAACATATTTGATAGCAATTAATTGTTTTAACTTAAAAAAAACATAGTTTTTAGCGAATTTCCTTAGAAATAAGCTATTGCCGTCGTTTTAACAGAACAGAATGGACAAATAATATCCGTTCAGGGTAACCTCAGCAATCATATTAATATTTATATTAATTGATAGCTTTTTATGTGTAATTTCTGGATATGAAGTGAGTTTATTGTGAAATCGCTTCTTTACCTGCAAAAATCACGATTTATTTCAAAATTTAACATGGGCTTATATGGCAAATAGAATTTTCATTTTTGAGATTTGTTAACACGATAACTCTCGTAAATATCCTCCGATCGTAACAAAATTTGGTACAGACATGTAAAACTAGATTCTCTTGGACGAGTTCGTAAACCAGCCAGATCGACATATCCAAACTGGGGTAAATGCCCCATTTTACCCCTCAAAAATGGGTGTTTTGAGTTTTTCAAATAAAAAAATTATATTTATCCAATTATTGTTTGCACCATTGGATTTAGCTCGAAAAAACAAACAATTTGGTACGTTAAATCATTTCTCTAAGTCCATCGGTCTCCAAGATATTGCCACTTCGCATTTTTTTTCCTTGTGTTTTTAGTTTAAGGGCAGCAGAATGTTAGCTTAACTAATTTCGTATTTACTCTCAAAACTGAGGTTTTCAAGGAATCGCTTCGAGTGATTTCTCAGTTAGTTTATCAATGTATTTAATAGTATTTTGGTTTTTTAAACAAATATGTATTAATATAATTTAAAAGATAAACATTCTTGCCTACTTCATTATATGAAATATTTTTGTTTTTCATCTGAGTCATTTACCAGTATTTTTTTACGAAGTTTTTGTAAAACAAGCTATAATATTATTTTTATACATAAATATATCTTTTGTTTATTTTTATTTTTTTCGTAATAATGGATTAATTACTGGATATTTGTAATTGGAAATTCGCTGAGTAGTACGCAGGTTTGCTGCGACGGGGGTATTTAAGCTTTTTTTGTTTTCATTTTTTAGTTTCCACAAAGGCAAATGTAAATTATTAGAGTGGTCACTGAATGTTTACCATATAATGTATGCATAATTAGTGAATGTGTTATTGTACTTTTAATAAATCAAAAGCTTTGACGTTCACATTTTATTTAAAAGGAAATTATTCATAATTTTTCCCGGAGTTAAATGTACGATAAAAGAGTAAAAATTTCGTTTCAAGATAACTAGTTTTTCTAGCCTAGTTATAAATTTGAAGAACACAGTCCTATGTTTGGAAATCACTATAACTCCCAAACTTAATGTGTTCAGTGCTTTACACGTTCGTATATATATCAGTATTTATATAATGTGATAAAATAAAAAGATTATCTTATTCACACTGTGATAATCAAAACAAATTAATTCATTTTGACATTTAACATGTGTTAATTTTTAACATGTGTTGTTTTTTATAAGTATCAACATATTGTGACAAAATGAAATGATTAATTATATATAATTTTTCTCAACTTACATAAACAATTTATTATGTACCTATCGATAAGCGGTACTTGAAATTTCATTTAAGACTCCGATTTTTTTTCTTTTTGTCAATCGTATGAAAATAATTTTATTTATTCATGAAAAATACTCTTATTTTCAGTTGGAATAAACTAATTTAGAAATAGTCAGTGACCAAAACCGCAATTTATAGCCGACCAATGTGGTCATAATACGCACAACAATGACTGCCACACCCTCTGACAAGTCATTTCCGTCGTTTAGCGCTGTCAGTTAAAACCTATAATTATTTTTCACACCCATTCGCGTATTTCAAAATGTTACATTTACCGTTTATCAGCGATTAGCGATCGGCAAACACACGCTTTTTCGCGGCCGATCGCGAGCTTCTCGCAAAGCTGCATTTGCCGTTTATTTACGATCGGCAAATAAAGTGACCGTTTTTGGCGGCCAAACGCGAACTTCGCTAAGCTACACTCTTAGTCCAGTTGCGATCGCTGAAACGATCCCGTCCCAATAACTTACCAAATAAACTCCCAAATAGAACCTCCCAATTGTCATTTTTCAAAAAATTACAATTGTTATTTTCCAAAAACATTCTTGAAATTTGTGGACCCGACCATCTCTATAATTATTTCAGAGAAGCTGCTTAAAAATAAGAATGAAAGAAAGAAACTGTTGAATGCTGGAAAAACTAAGATTATGCCTTTTAGCATAATGTGTAAACATTGTGACTAGAAACTTTCTGCAGGTATAGGATTAAAATGTAAGCTGTTTTTATTACAATTCGTTAAGTGAAAAATACAGATATCTCGTATTTATTATATATTTTTCTTATTTTCAGGCAACAGAAATCACATCTAGAGAAAAGCAGTTAGCGAGAGAAATTTGGGCTTTGGTAGAGAGAGACTACGCAGCAGTAGGCAACATTCTGTTCAGAGAGTGAGTTTTTCAGATGAAGTACCACTTTAAAACATGGAATGAAACCTAGAAATACCCTGTCTCCCTATACTTTTAATTAAGAGTCTGCATTTACCAACTGCCTTTTTGAGGTTTGTTCCACAAGAGCTATGTAAATTTCAAACAACTGTTACACTATAACAGTTTTTTTTTCTAGAAAATGAAAACCTTGGTGTTAGCTTGAGGTAACGAGTAAATTATTTACTTATTATTTATTTGACAACTGACCATAGCTCTGGACAGCCTTACTGGCGGGTGAGTGAGTGCGCTGTTGTCGTAATTAGTGTTTAATATCTGCAATGTTTTGGTAATAAATCACATGGTCATTTGTTTATGTAAAGATACTTTACAAAAGAAAATATTTTGCTGCAACCGCAAGTGCAACTAATGTTAAATGCTTGCAAGCTCAACACAATTCATGAAGTACAACGACAAAAGTGTGAAAACACATTCTGAAATGTAAACAAATCATTTAAGATGATAGGTTGCCAAAATAAAAAGACCAGCTGATGCATTGCGCAAATATTTTCCAGAAATTTAAATTGCGTAAGCAATCTCTCGGTGAAATATTGCAGGGCATTCTTTTGTGGTGTAAATGAGGTGAAACGTAAACAAAGTTTTGAGAGTTCTACCAAAACATGTGTTTATTTAGCAGACATTTTGGGAGATTAAAATGTTCGCCACCCGCCAGTAAGGCTGTCCAGAACTATAATTCTTTTTGTTATATGCAGTGCTTGATCTGTAAAAATTGAGGTACCGGAACTGTAATTTACCAGTTTCCGTAAACCCTCTCCATCATTCCTCCCGCTGCAAAGTATTCTATGTGAATAATTAGGTCGTTTTGAAAAGTTACATTTTACATATAACTTAAAATTTTTTATAAGAAAATTAAAGAACTAATAAAGCATTATTTTACTAAAAAATAGTTTAAGGAAATTTTTGAATTTTTTTCTCGCCTTGTGCGAGTATTCAAAACTCCACGCGTAATTTCCGAACGTTTTAAGCAATTGTTAATTTCGGTAAAATTAATCCGATCGATTACACGCGATCGTCCCTTCCGACAAATACTCCGACCGGTTACTCATTATCCTCTCTTATGTGCGAATTATCCGGCCGATCGTACGCGATCGCCTCTTACGACAAACACTTCGGCCAGTAAAACACGATCATCCCTCGTGGCAAATTCTCCGGCTGGTTTTACGCGATTGTATTTTGCAGCAAATTCTCCGGCCGATTACACGCGATCGCCTCTTACGACAAACACTCCGGCCAGTAAAACACGATCCTCCCTCGTGGCAAATTCTCCGGCCGATTACACGCGATCGTCTCTTACGACAAACACTCCGGCCAATAAAACACGATCCTCCCTCGTGGCAAATTCTCCGGCTGGTTATACGCGATTGTATTTTGCGGCAAATTCTCCGGCCAATTACACGCGATCGTCTCTTACGACAAACACTCCGGCCAATAAAACACGATCCTCCCTCGTGGCAAATTCTCCGGCCGATTACACGCGATCGTCTCTTACGACAAACACTCCGGCCAGTAAAACACGATCCTCTCTCGTGGCAAATTCTCCGGCTGGTTATACGCGATTGTATTTTGCGGCAAATTCTCCGGCCGATTACACGCGATCGTCTCTTACGACAAACACTCCGGCCAATAAAACACTATCCTCTCTCGTGGCAAATTCTCCGGCTGGTTATACGCGATTGTATTTTGCGGCAAATTCTCCGGCCAATTACACGCGATCGTCTCTTACGACAAACACTCCGGCCAATAAAACACGATCCTCCCTCGTGGCAAATTCTCCGGCCGATTACACGCGATCGTCTCTTACGACAAATACTCCGGCCAGTAAAACACGATCCTCTCTCGTGGCAAATTCTCCGGCTGGTTATACGCGATTGTATTTTGCGGCAAATTCTCCGGCCGATTACACGCGATCGTCTCTTACGACAAACACTCCGGCCAGTAAAACACGATCCTCTCTCGTGGCAAATTCTCCGGCTGGTTATACGCGATTGTATTTTGCGGCAAATTCTCCGGCCAATTACACGCGATCGTCTCTTACGACAAACACTCCGGCCAATAAAACACGATCCTCCCTCGTGGCAAATTCTCCGGCCGATTACACGCGATCGTCTCTTACGACAAACACTCCGGCCAGTAAAACACGATCCTCTCTCGTGGCAAATTCTCCGGCTGGTTATACGCGATTGTATTTTGCGGCAAATTCTCCGGCCGATTACACGCGATCGTCTCTTACGACAAACACTCAGGCCAATAAAACACGATCCTCTCATTACTCAATGAGAGTAATTGAGTTAACGATCCTCTCTCGTGGCAAATTATCCGGCTGGTTATACGCGATTGTATTTTGCGGCAAATTCTCCGGCCGATTACACGCGATCGTCTCTTACGACAAACATTCCGGCCAATAAAACACTATCCTCTCTCGTGGCAAATTCTCCGGCTGGTTATACGCGATTGTATTTTGCGGCAAATTCTCCAGCCGATCAAACAAGATCCACTCAGTTGGAAAATTCTCCGGCCGATTATACGCGATCGTCTCTTAGAAAAATTCCTCCGGCCGATTTCACACGATTGACTCTTGCGGCAGAAAGAGGTCCCGGAACGCCGTTCCGCCGCAAATCAAGCACTGGTTATATGTGTATGAAAATTAAGTCATATCGAAGCTTGCAATGGTACAATGTGACACTAAGATAAATAGGAAAAAAATTATGGTTCCAATTTTAACCTGACAGCTGATGAAGACATGGATACATCATCAAATCGCTTCCCCTTAAGTTGTTTTAGTTCAGAAATCACAGCTGAAGACGTGGATACATCACTTCCACAGACAAAAGAAATCATGAGACCATGTTTTGTTTTTCTACGCATCCACAATGTTATTATGCAAGGGCCCAGTGTTGAATCCCTGCATCATGCTATAGATAGGGATATGACCGCTCTAAGAGACTGGTTTGGAGTGAATGGACTCTCCCTGAATATGGACAAGACCCAAGTAATAAATTTCCGATCAGATTATGAGATAATTTAAGACCAATAACTATTTCAAATTCTCAGTTGGTGCCCAAGGAGACAGTTAATTTTTTAGGCATTCATCTAAACGAAAATCTTAACTGGCTTCCTCATAACAACAAGTTGGAAAAAAACTTTGTTCAGCAATTTTTTCTCTCCGAACAATTTCTCAAGTCACAGACATAAATACTCAATTAACAGTTTATCACTCTTATTTCTCATCTTTAGTGTCATATGTAATTCTTGTCTGGGGAAATTCATGTCACAGCAAAAAGATCTTTAAACTTCAAAATAAAGCAATTAGAATAATAGCCAAAGTACATCCGAGAACTTCATGTAAAACCATTTTCCAACAACTTAAAATTTTAACTTTTTATGATCAGTATATTTTGGAAATAGTTTTTTGGGTTTACAAAAACCTGTCTGTTTTCAGGGAGAGTCAGTTCAATCATGTATATAACACAAGACATAAGAATTTAATCAAGCCCACTAGCCATAGATTAATTTTGTATGAGAATTCACCCCAGTATATTGGACCAAAATTGTTTAATTTGATTCCAAATAATTTAAAAAATATCAGTGTTCCCTACAAATTTAAAATTAAACTTATAGATTGGTTATTGAGTAAGTCCTTTTATTCCTTAGACGAATATTTTAGTGGAAATTGGGTTGAACAATAATGTATTTTTGTTTAGTTAAAAAATTCATTGTCTAATTTTAAGAATTATAATATTGACAAATAAATATCCTGTCATTGTAATGATGTAATGACATAAAAAAAATCAAAAAAAAAAATCAATTCAATGAGTGGTAAACACTGTACGTTGTTCCAATGTTAATCTTACCTAAATAAATAAAAACAATCCTATTTCTTTGTAAATCTACAACTTTTTTATTTGTGCACCAAACTGGATAATTCTTTTTTAGCGAATTTCCTTTAAAGGAATAAGCTATCACGGTAGTACTCATGGTAAGACCTAAGTCCGAGACCATGTTAACTTTTCATTTTGGGGTCCCCAGAAGCAAAAAACACCATTCTTTGGAATTTTTATATATATATCTATATATATATAAATATATATATCTATATATATATATATCTATATATCTATACAGGGTGAGTTTTAATTGCCCCCCCTTACTTTTTTTTTACATTTCTAAAAATAACTATCCCAGACCCCACCCAAACATTATTGGGTAGTAAGTGCCTCGTTTTAAGGGGGTCCTCATTTTCGGCCGCCATCTTGGATCCGCCATATTGGATCCAAAATAATTTTTTCAAATGTAAAAGTGGTGTTGTGACCCATCATTTCAAGCTAGATTTTTTCACTGATTACAATGCCGCAATCCGTTTTTTAATATCTTGATTCGTTCTCAAGATATGAGTACTTTTAATTTATTTATTTTCAACCAATTTTAACATTACAAATTGATAAAATAGGCCCATAACCACAAAATAATGCTAGATAGTGACGAATAACCACCATCAGTCATTGTTGAGCGATTTACGCTTAACTTTAACCAATGTAAATTTTTTGGCCGCCATCTTGGATCCGCCATTTTGAAATGAGGTAAGTTATTTCAAATATGAAGTTGGTGTTGTGACCCATTATTTCAAACTAGGTTTTTGCGCCGAATTCAATGCCGCAACCCGTTTTTAATTATCGTGTTTAGTTTAAAAGATATTGACAAATTTCTAATAAAAATCTCAAAAAGTATTAATTTTTCAAAAACTAATTTTTATAGCTAAAAACGGGTTGCGGCATTGAATTCGGCGCAAGAAACTAGTTTGAAATGATGGGTCACAACCCCAACTTCATATTTGAAATAACTTACCTCATTTCAAAATTATCCAATATGGCGGCCAAAAAATTTACATTGGTGAAAGTTAAGTGTAAATCGCTAAACAATGACTGATGGTGGTTATTCGTCACTATCTAGCATTATGTTGTGGTTATGGGCCTATTTTATCAATTTGTAATGTTAAAATTGGTTGAAAATAAATAAATTAAAAGTACTCATATCTTGAGAACGAATCGAGATATTAAAAAACGGATTGCGGCATTGTAATCAGTGAAAAAATCTAGCTTGAAATGATGGGTCACAACACCACTTTTACATTTGAAAAAATTATTTTGGATCCAATATGGCGGATCCAAGATGGCGGCCGAAAATGAGTACCCCCTCAAAACGAGGTTCTTACTACCCAATAATGTTTGGGCGGGGTCTGGGATAGTTATTTTTAGAAATGTAAAACAAAGTAAGGTGGGGGGGACAATTAAAACTGACCCTGTATATCTGTCGTAGCCACTTGCTGTAATTGGGCACTTCATGAAGAGCCCAACGCAGCCCGGGCACTTCATGAAGTGCCCAACGCAGCCCGGGCACTTCATGAAGTGCCCAGCGCGCATGGGCACATAGTGTAAGTCGATTATTTCGATCAAAATTACAGCATCTGCCCAACGATACTGGACACTTCATGAAGTGCCCAACGCTCCTTGGACACATGGTGTAAATATTGAGGCATGATGGGCAGTCGATTTTAAATCTTTGTCAAAACCAATCCTAATGTTTACATTAAATCCCAATGCCCGTGTAAAGTAGGCAATATTACTGTTTGCTATTAAACCTTTTAATATTTATTATTTATTTATATTTATTTATTCAAATCAAAATATTTTAACATCAGTTTTAGTTACATAAGCATTTTGAAAATATAATTAGTCTACGTTATATTTGGACAATGAATTTGTTGGTGTATGACTTGAGTTCAGACTAAAATAAACAGTTAACAATCTTAATCTAAGATAAAACAAACACTTATAATTGGTTTAAAGTTTAATACAAATATTGTCGGTTTCAAATAGTTATAAAATCAAACAGTAGTATAAAATATTATATTATTGTATATTATATTATAGTGTTATATCATTGCATAATAACAAATAATCTATTTGTTCACGCGATGTCCACTACACAATGTACTTGTGAATAAAGACAAATAAAGATATTCTATTCTAAATTATAGTTAATGCGCTATCAAAAAAATTAATAATGATTAAAAACCGAACCGCTAGAATTTTCTAGTAACCACTTACTTTTGAATGACGTTTAACATTCACAGGTTATTCCTTTAGACAATGCTTCATATGAATTTCCAAATATTTGAGTTAATAATATAAACTTAGATTTTAAGCTACTGATGTCAGTACGAATATTCTATAAACAAATAAAAATAACTACATAGAAAAGGCTTGATGTAATGATGTTATGTTAATTCATTCATACTGACATAAAAGAAAAACTGAAACCTAAATTGTCGTCAATGTTAATAAAATTACAAAAAAAAAACGAAATAGTAAAATTTTAAATAATTATATGTTTTCAATTCCTATAACAATAAGAAACTAAAGAATTGTTTTTATTACTTTTACAAAGACTCTTATTACTCTTTTTAAAAATTTGTTTTACCATGCTATATTTTAATCTATTATAAGGTTACAAAGGGTGACTCAGTAGAGTTAAAAATTCAAACATGACAAAATAGGTTAATGTTAATATTTATGTGTTGAGTTACATATAAATGTAATGGGTAAAGTGTTTCATGTATTTTATTTTATTAATGCATAAAACATTTAAATCGACTGAATTGTTTGGTTTGTGTTTTCTGAGTTATTTTGGCTACGCATCACTATTAATATTATTATTAAACAACCGTTTGTTATTTGAATAATAATAAGTTTTATATTAATGTGTAGCCAGAATAACTAAGAAAACAAAGAAGAAGAAACCACGATAAAACATACAGGCAAGAATTATTGTCTGGTTTAGTGGAAGACTATCTTATTCTTATTACAAAATTATTTTAAAAAAATTGTATTTTGTATCATTGAAAATAATACATCTGATACTACCAACAGCAACGTAAACAACAGTTTTACGTGTTTACATCAAGTGTCCAGCATCTGAACTGGACACATAGTGTAAAAGAAATAATTACAGCATGTGCCCAGTTTTGTTGGTCACATACTGTAATTTTTAATGAAACCATTCAATTACACTATGTGCCCAGGCGAGCTGGGCACTTCATGAAGTGCCCGGTTAGTTTACGGTAAAACTCTTAGTTTACGCCCGGTTAGCACTGGGCACTTCATGAAGTGCCCAATTACAGCATGTGGCTACGACATATCTATATATATATGTCTGTTAACACGATAGCGGCCGTAAATATGGTCCGATCTTAATGAAATTTGGTACAGACGTGTAAAGTGGTAATCACTCGGACGAGTTCGTGAACCAGCCCAATCGGACCACCGGAAGGGGGGGTAAAGGGGGATAAACCCCCCCAAAAATGGGTTTTTTGAGTTTTTCACATAGAAAAATAAAATTTATCAAATTTTTGTTGGCACCATTGAATTCAGCTCAAAAAAAACAAACAATTTAGTATTTTGAATCACTGCTCTATGTCCATTGGTTACCGAGATATTGAAAGTGGTAAACACAGTACATTGTCTCAATGTTAACCTTAAGGGAAATAAGTAAAATTCTATATTTCGTTTATTTCTCAACATATCTTGATAAAACTTGGTAAATGGCTTCTTCTAGTTCAGATCTACTAAATATTGAATTAAAACCAACCAGTTTAAACATACCTGTAGCAGCAAACCTGCATACTCATTCCCCATGTTATTCTTATGGAGCTTACAAAAACATGTCAAATCTCGCTATGTTGGATTGAAATATGTTGTTTTGCACTTGAAATTCACTGAGTATGCAGGTCTGCTGCAACGGGGGTATTTGTTTTCTTCATGTTTTATAGGACAAGGTGTGTGTGAAATGAAATTTTTAATACGACCTTAGGGCTCTGTCCTACAGGCCTATAAGGTTACTTGACCATGTATGCATTCTGGTGGAGTAACTTGAGAACTATTTCAAATCATAACCATATGTTGACATGTAAACAAATGTGAATCTGAAATACGTGTTTGTTTATTTACACTTGGATTATTTACTTTTGTAGTTCAAGGATTTTGTGAAACTAAAAAGTCTAATCTTAAGTTAATTCACGCACAGGTCTTTTATATGACCTATGTGAGAATTTTTTTTCCTGTGATGTATAAGTGTATTTTTTGTTAGTATTTTCTTGGAAATAAATTTGATTTTGATTTTGATTTGATTTGATTTGATAATTTATGTATCTGAAGAATTCTGATTACATGAAACGTGAATCTACCTTTTTATCATAACCATATGTTGACATGTAAACAAATGTGAATCTGAAATATGTGTTTGTTTATTTACACTTGGATTATTTACTTTTGTAGTTCAAGGATTTCGTGAAACTAAAAAGTCTAATCTTAAGTTAATTTATGTATCTGAAGAATTCTGATTACATGAAACGTGAATCTACCTTTTTATCTAACTAACCTTTTAGGATGTACAGAAATGAAGATAAATCCTCATAGTTTTGTTTGGTTTTAGAAAAAATTCATAAAATATTGCAAGCTTTATGAGTTTGTGAAAAACTGCAGTTTTTTATTTGACCAGAGAGATTGAGAAGTGTTTGAGTTCATAGTTCACCAAAATCATTGATTCAGTATTGTTCTGATTCTTGAAAATGCCACGTTACCCTCGACGCAACAACCTGGGCCGTAGAGAACGCAGTGCTATGAGTGTAGGACACTTTCGGGCAATTCAAAATGACAAGCAAAATGAGTCTCGAAATGAAGACGAATGTGCTTTATTTAATCTAAACCATCAACGAGGAGATCTTGCATTCAATCCCCATTGAGCTGCGTTCAATTATAACGCGACGATCGATTACAGTTTATTGCCAATAGTTGCTATTGGCTCAATGAACATTGTGTGTCAACAGTTGCAATGATTATAGGTTTAAAAATGAAGCCCCTGTAATGTGCTGCACCAGTGGCCAACTACAATTGACACGATTGGCATATCAGGTTGAACCAGGCAAAACTCTGTTCCGTAAAATACGTACATCTTGGGGATTCCAATACTGACTACCAATACTACCAATACCAATACTGATTGAAATGCATTTAAAGACGGCAGAGTGACTATTCTCCCAGCAACATACGTCAAAAGTCCGCGACATATGAGCATGATGCTAAGCTAGATGTACGTCATTATGGTACACCAGATTTGTTTATTACATTCACGTGCAATTCAAATTGGTCAGAAATTCTACAAGAATTATTTCCTGGCCAATCTCCAATTGATCGCCATATTACCACAAGAGGTTTTAAAAGAAAATGAAGTTACTCATGGATTTTATTGCTAAGCATTGCATGTTCGGTGAGACTCATTGTGGGATGTATTCAATAGAATGGCAAAAACGCGGGTTGCAACACGCACACATCCTTATTTGGTTGGTTGAGAGGATAAAACCGAATGAAATTGACTATGTGATATCAGCTTATATAATGAAGAATAGCCTATCCATTCAGCTAAAAGTCGGTTCAGTAATTATTGTGTTGCGAAGCATTAACTTACTACGGTTTTGAAATGGCACTCAGCTGACGGTGAAAAATTAATTAACAACATAATTGAGGCAACGATTTCGCAAAAATAAAAACTACAAAGGTGAATATGTTTTTTCCACGTATCCAAATAATTCAAAACGATACGCCCTTTGATTTTAAGCGGCAACAATTTCCAACAGCTTGCATTTGCAATGTCCGAATGAAATGGACAGGTGTTGAATATTTGTGGAAACAACCTTGAAAATCCATGATTTTCACATGGCCAATTGTATGTCGACTGTTCCCGTGTCGGAACACCGAAAAAATAATTTTTGCGCCAGAAAACAAAACTAACAATGTTGCATATGAAAAAAGCTTTAGAATAAAAGCTATGTTGTTGTTGTGACTATTTTGATAATATTTATTCAAACTAAAACAAATTATTCATAAAGAAGACAGAACAACGTATGTCGGGTCATCTAGTAAATAAATAAATAAATAAATAAAATAAATATCTTGGAATGATGCTAAGGATACGTTAATTGTTACAGGCTGTTTACAACTTACCCCGACTTCGAGAGGTACTTTGAGAGAATGAAAGTATCACCAGATCAGGATATTTTCAAGTCGGCTCGCTTCCAGAAACACATTGTCTCCGCTCTGTTTCCTTCCCTGGCACAGATGCTGAAGAATCTTGATCACCCAAAAGAATTGGCCGAGCAACTTAAAGAAATTGGAGTCAACCATAAAAAACGGAACTTGCACAGAGAACATTTTGAGGTAATTCATTTATAAATTATGTTCTATAAGGTACTGAAAACCTATCAGCTCGGAGTGTACCAAAGTAGTGAGATCAAAAGTTTTTTTGATCATTAAATTCTTTAGAGTAGACATGAAATGAACAGCAAATGTGTTGTAATCGCTGTAGAAACCACACCCAAAACCTCTTTAACTGAATTTCTAAATGTAAATTATTGTTACTGTACCTATAAGCTCCAAGATTAAATAGTGGATTGAAGTTGGTACGGCATTAGAGGTAGTTCTGTCTTTTTCAAATAATACTTCTCCAAAGACGATTTTGAGAAAGGACTAAACTTTTAGTGTAGTCCAAATTTTGTACATAAAGAATTTTATGAATGGAGCTAAAGGGAAGCAGTATGTCAGTTTACATGTAAATCTCTTGATAAATTATTAAGGGACCTTAAGGGTTCCCAGACAAGAAGCCACATTTTATTCAAATTATACATAACCTGTAATGTAACTTTGGTAGTAGGTGCAGAGAGACCCATAAACTTAGTTAACACTGTGTTTTGAAATCTTTTGACAAAGTATTCATGCGAAGGGAATTTCGTATGAATTCCCTGACTTGTTAAATATCCTCTACCGAAAACCTCCCAATATTCAATAACTAAAATAAAATGTATTCTATTATTTGTTTTGAATTGTGGAAAAATTGTTTCAGAAACTCCAAAAGGTGATTATTTCAACATTTAAGAAGACTCTTCCAGAACAATTCACTCCCGAAGTGGAGGCGGCCTTTAACAAGATCCTTACAATCGCGTTTGATAAGATCGCCTCGCAAACGGAAATCTAAATAGTGAAATAGTATATTACATTACATGCTGGGAAGTACTGTTTTTCCGGACGAGCATGATAGTTTCCGCGCATGTTTCTGAGTCAGTATGATGAAAAGTATCGTGCTTTGCTGAGTCAGTGCTTTCTGGCCTGTAACGTGATATACTCTAACCTCAGCGAGGTCGAGATACTGAAACCCAGCATAAATTGCTATTGAAATTAACAACATGTAAAAAGATTTATGTGTTTTTTTTACAAAACCGCTGTTAGGTTTTTAGGTTAGCTATCCAATGCCTTCTTTTTAGTAGGCAACTGACAGGCCCCTTCATAGGAGACCTCTTGTACAAGGACACCTAGGATGAAATTGAAGGCAGTGACGCAAGAATTGAAAGTTTTACTCCTTTCAAGAGCTAGGACACTGCAATGTGTGTTTTATTGTCAGGAGATTTTTACGGGTAAAAATAACACTATTGTTAAAGAGATACTTGATTCAAGGATTTTTCTGGGATTCTTGATGCTTCATCTAAGCTGCTTGTACATGATGATCTTTTGCGTTTAAATCTTATTTAGACTTTACAAAAAGATGTTTGTAATTTATAATATTAGGGCTGCTAAGAGTGTATATTTATTTTTATTAAATCCAACAAGTGTACAAATATTTTGGTATAATTTGTTAATTTGTTTTTTAATTACTAAATGTTTCAATGTATATAGCCTAGGTGTAACCTTACCTCATGTAAACTGTACTGTAATTATTTTAAGCTAATACAATTTTAAATATGTTTATGTTTTAAACCAAACCAGTTATTTATCCCAAAGTCACCAAAAAATACGATACAGGCGCTATAAATACAGGATTCTTAGTAAGTTCAAAATTCCATCTCTCAAGTTCTCAATTTATTTGTCAAACGTTGTTCATACATTTCGTGAAATGACATATAAAATAAAATTCACTGCAACAATTATCACCACAAGTGGATACAAAATATGCTGCAGGACATGACCTTTTAAGTTGTCAACTAACTGTGGACGCTCTTATCCAAAGGTTCCTATCATTTAAGTTCTTATGTAATGCATGAAGTTTGTTAATTGACAAAATACCACCAGACAGAATATTTAGTAAAAGAATATCCATTATTAACATAATTAACCCCTATCAATCCTTAGCATTTCACAAATATTTTTAATACTTCTAACAAAATACCTTCAAACTGTCATAGCAATTTTAGGAAAATAAGGTTTAGATCAAGTTACCAACACCAAAAAATTATTTACAAATTATTTATTTTATAGCGACAAAATCAAAAGCATACAATAATAAAATACATAGATAAAAAACACATGCGTATAACCAATATGCTGCCACATAGTAACATATTTCCCAAAGAACGTTCGTTAATTTTCTCAACCATAATGGAATATATGATCTTAAGAGCGAAAAGCCTTCCGGTAAGAGTTAATCAGATTAAATACAATGTCGATCCGTTTTAATCAAAACTAATAAGCTCGGCTGTCTGTTGTTCCTGAGGTGCAGGTTGGGAAATTTGAGTTTGAGACTGGGAAATTTGCGGGTGCGGTGGTTGCTGTTGGTACCCCTGTGGCGGGGCGCCGGGCAGCATTTGCGGTTGTCCCCCCTGAGGCGTCTGGTTCACCATCCCAGGCTGGTTGGGCATCCCCATATTCATTTGCGAGGGGACTCCGTGCGGTTGGGAGGGAATTTGCCCCTGTTGTGGAGGGATTTGCCCCTGTTGTGGGGGAATTTGTCCCGGCTGCGGGGCAATTTGTCCCGGCTGCGTGGGAATTTGTCCCGGCTGTGGGGGAATCTGCCCTGGAGGTGGCATTTGCACCTGGTGAGGAGGCAATTGTCCCTGGGGGGGCATGGGACCGGGTCCTTGTTGCGGAGGAATCTGCGGGTTAATTTGCTGCTGCTGCGGGGGCATTTGTCCCTGTTGCGGGGGAATCGGAGACATGTGGACCGGGGAATTTCCCATATGCGGGGGCAGAGAGGCGGGGCCCAACATTGACGGGGGCATGACGCACGGCGGGGGGCCCATGTAGCCTGAGGGTCCCATCATCATACCTGTCAACCAAATGTCACCTCAGCAACAAAACACAACCACTCGTTATTGAACGATTTGTAAGGAAAGAAGATATAAAAATAATTTTTCTGGCTGAGCAACTTGTGCCTTTTTTCCTATTTTCAAAAATCTACATGAACTGGACAAACAAAACTATGGATACAGTAAATGTCAAAGGCAAAATTTCAAAACCTTTTATTGCTCTTATATGTTTTGAAGATGACTACATAGAATAGTCATTGATTTAATGTTAGTTTAAGGCTTTAATAGCCAAATGAGTTAATGTTGTACTCTTTCCATCTCGGAAGAAAAAGGTAATGAGGTATAACTAATATATATTATAGGAAAGGTATAAGTTATAGAATAAGTTATTGGAAAGTGGTAAGGTTATAACAAGTACTTCGTGACACGTAGCTGGAATAAAAGAAAAGCAAACATGTTTAACAAGAAGCACAGTGGACCAGCCAATCATAGAGCGATTCTACAGATAGCACCAACATCGTCACGGCTGTTTCTCAACATTCAATTGGTTGAGACACTAGTATTGTAATTGGAACAAACCCTTTCTATTCAAATGTGCAAGGTATTCACCTTGCTAAGTTAAGTATTAACATTTATTGCTAAGTTAATAATATTAGCAAATCCACAGAGTTGGGCGATCACCAAATTATTAGCTTTTTATAAATTGTGCAATAGACCTCAGGAGGGTTATTACTAACTGTGACTCCATTAAAAAGGTCATAAATACGAGGGTCGTCCAGAAAGTAAAGCACGTTTTGTTACTAAATCTAGCCCTGTTGCCCCAACACCGCGACTGAGTGTGCGGTCTAAAGGTCCACTCCTGGACCCAATTTGAGCCAAGTCTCCTTGCCGACTGATCACGCATTTCATTTTTACAGCTTTTCAAAAAGGCGGTGTTTACTGGAAATTCTGGCGAATGCGAGCGAGGTGATTTCAATAGAGTTTGCGGCCTAAAACGTTTATTTAATGTTGAATTTTTTCGTAGAGGACATATTTTTGCACAATCCCTGTGTAACCCTTGAATACATTTTTTTCAAGGTTAAGATAATTTTTCGACTGGAAAGTGTTTGAAAGTGGTAAGGAACTGAAAGAAGCATAATTATTTTAGGACAAATACATTTGGCGGGATATTCAAAGAACGCCGCCATTTTGAGACGCTGTGAGAATGAAATGCATGGTCGGTCGGCAACGAGACTTGGCTCAGATTGGGACCAAGAGTGGAGGTTTAGGCCACACTATCAATCACGGATTTAGGACCACTGGGTTTGATGTAAGGGCAAAACGTTTTTACTTTTTGGACGACCCTCGTACATTTTCTGTAATACCATAATCACTACCAACTGGAGACGTATGAATGGTAACATTGAAAAAACGGTTTCATCTAACTTGTACACCAGTTTAGGAGTAATTTTCATTGAATACAATTTTTTGACTAGATGAAAATAGGAGTTGTCAACATGTTAGGTGACTGACCTTGAGGGGGAGGGGGGACGTAGTGGGGGTGCGGGGGGTATCCCGGCGGCACCGGGGCCCCCATATAGCCCCCGGGCATGCTCTCGTACCCTCCTGGAACATACGAGAAAACTCAATCTGTGATTTCTGGGACCTATTTTGTGTCAGCTCAAAACAAATATCGGTAAAATCATCCATTAAAATCAAATGGCTGAAATGCTAATATCATGTACAATCATGTACTAGTTGTCATACATTAGCTGGAAATTCATTATGAACTGTTAAATTCCAATATCAATGTTAATCGATAGAACACATGGCTGTATTTTTTATTTATAAAACATAACGTGAAAAAAATTAC
This sequence comes from Flexamia atlantica, assembly GCA_035578135.1. Classification (NCBI taxonomy): domain Eukaryota; kingdom Metazoa; phylum Arthropoda; class Insecta; order Hemiptera; family Cicadellidae; genus Flexamia; species Flexamia atlantica. The sequence continues at coordinate 2,162,917 of JAQJVK010000032.1, forward strand.
TTGTTTAAAAATATAAAATAAAACATAATTTTTTTAAATATTTAGACTTGCTTAAGAGGACATTACTTAGAAAAATATAAAAATGTATTTAAATTATTTTCTGTCTAAGCTTGTATTTTCTGCATCTCCTGCTCTTGTAATCCCTGAAGAGTCAACTGGCCTTTTGAGGTACTATATTGAGGTACTACATATTGACACAATAGGTACTGAGGTACTAGGTAATGAGGTTGAAATGGCGTTCTACCCAGGTATTTATTTTAACAGTATTTTTTAAATTCATAACAGTACATTTAAACTGTTATGAATTTTGTTTCGAGACATATTGAATTTCCTCTCAATTTCAAGTGGCCCTACTTAAAGTTACACTAACCTACTTATTTCTATTTAACCTAATTTTTTGGTTATTTGTTTTTTTATTGTGTCAAGAAACCCCAAGAATGTAGGTTGAATAAAAATAAGTAGGTTAAATGTAACTTTACGTAGGGTCACTTAAAAATGAGAGGAATTTCAATACCTCTCAAAATGTAGTTTAGTTTAAACATTAGAAGCAAACGGAAAAGTCCAAACAATTAAATAATAATGTATTTCAAGCCAAGTATAAGTGAAAGACGAGTGTAGGATGACTGTGGCGTTACACTGAGGTGCTATCAGACCCACCTGGTGGCATGTAGCCCAGGCTGGAGTATTGTGAGTTCATCAAGTACTGCTGTTTCTGCTGCTCCTGCCGGAGTTGCATCTCTCGTTCTTGCTCTTGTATTCGCTGAAGTGTCAGCTGCCTCTGATACTGCCAATCAAACGTCACTTTGTTAAAGTAGTAATGATAAATTATTTCTATATTTTAATTTATGTTTTTTTATTAAGTTGTTTTTTTAATGCGTTACTTAAAGGCAAATAAAATCTCTTTGAAATAATTGAACTTTATCTAAGAGAATTTAACTAGTGAGTAGGAGGCGTCGTTGTAGTGCACTCGGCCCCGGACCTGTGGCCACGAAGCGTTGCAGGTTCGAGACCCGAGCTTGTCGCATACTTTTAGCAGTAACGTTCATCCTCTTACTGGACCGGCTCACTCCTTGGCTTTGCTTGGTAACGTCCACGCACATATCAATAGTCTATGTGGGCGAGGCAAAGGCAAGGTGAAAAGAGGCCACCACCCTCTTTAAAAAAAATAAATAAATAAAAGGTTTCAATTCCTGTATGGAATCAACTTTGCACCGTCTAAGGGCGTTGATCCATTTGAAGATCGTCATTGATTTAAAAATACACTTCATACAGTCTATTCTTCTTTCTTGTTTGTGTCTTGTAACTTGTTCGTTCCCTGATTATAAGTGTTCATTTTATGTATCGTGGTTTGAAATGTTTGTGTCCATCTGAACACGTGTTATGTGTATTGCGAAGATGAGTAGAAAAAAATAGGCGGTCCCGTAACTTATGTTTGTTCTTATGGTGTATTCGCATCTACTTCCAGCTGTGAATTCTGAACTAAAATATAATTGAAGGAAAATCAATTTGATGACGTATTTACGTCTACATCAGCTGGTCAATGATGACGCCTTAAAATGGAACCACCTGGTTTAATTTTTATTCATATTGGTGTATTGCATTAAAATCAAATGCAATCTCCAAATGAAGAGAACAACACCCTTGGATGGCCTAGGATGATTTTATAAAGGAATAGAAACAATTAGTCACTAGCAACAATTTGGATCGCGTCTGTAAACTAATTTAGTAACAGTTATCATATCAAATCATTTGTCATATGGATGCATGCAAATCATTGACAATGTCTCTTTCAGCCTTAAAGCTAAGTCCTTAATCTAACTAAAAATCAATCCCACCATGAAAAAAATCATTTAAACAATAGAATGTGTTATCCAGTAACCATAAATAAAATTTACTTTTAAACTTATCCAGTGGATATTTCCTAATTATATGTTTTAAAACATTATATTTTTAGTGATACTACAGAATGACTTTCTAATGATTTATTTAAACGGCAGTACTGAATTACAGTTTTTCTTTTGTTCCTGGTACTGTATCTAAGAATGTTATCATATATATATAAATTTATTACAATCTGGATCTGTAGTTGTATTAAAAGTGGTTTACAATGTTCCCTAAAATCTCCTTTAGCCATTGTTCTTATCACTCTCATCACTCCCTCTTATTTCTCTTATCACTTCTTCTGGAGAATCAAGATGCCCTGAATGTCTGTACAGTTTCCCCAAACTACCAAACCTTACCGCAAAATTGATTGAAAATATGCTAAAAAATATGCTTTTAACATAACTCTCAGGGAGAACGTCAGAGACGTGACGCCGGATGAGGTATATAACGGTTATCAGAGTTATAAAAAAAACCCCAACATCACCAGTCACGGTACCTGCAGATACTCCTGCTTCTTCTTGCGCATGATGTCGAGTTTCTGCGCCATCTGGTGCTGCCGCTGCCGCTCCGCCAGCTCTGCCTCGCGCCGCAGCTTCTCCCTGTGTTCCTCGCGCAGAGCGTCCAGCGCCGCGCGCGCGTCCTTCACCTGCACCAGCCGGTCCTGCAGCCCCTCGTAGTACACTGCGAACCGACAGCGAGGAAACATTAAGAACACTAGAATAATTATGTAGTTAAGCATGGGATGGTTCAATTCGATGGTAGAACTCTGTTGAAGAATGTCTGGGGAGAGGACCACTAAACCGATGAAGCCCAACATCTTCATGCCGTTACTGTTTCAAGTTAATGTGTAAATAAAGACAATTTGATCTCTAAGACCAAAGATTTTGTCTAGTTTTTTTTTAAATTTAGGAATAGAAGGATAGACAGCTAGCTTACCTTTGAAAGAGTTGAGGCAGGCAGGACACATGAAGTAAACACAATAATTCACAATATTTTGTCCCAATTAGAAACTTCTTCAGGTGCAAGAGAAGGAAAGAAAGTTCTATACTGGCTGTATTATTAACTGTCCAAATATAATGCAATTAATAATGCATGCACTGTCCAAATATTTGGACAGTTAATAATGCATGAACTGTCCAAATATTTGGACAGTTAATAATGCAGCCATTATAGAACTTTCCTTCCTTCTTTTGTACCTGATGAAATCTTGGGACAAAATATTGTGAATTATTGTGTTTACTTCATGTGTCCTATGGCCTTCCTGAAATCTTTCAGAGGTAAGCTAGCTGTCTATCCTTTTATTCCTAAAATTAAAATACTGGCCTAGAGCCTTTCCTAAATAAACTTTGTCTTGTTTTTGTCAGGTAGAAGAATTTTTTGGGGGCAGAAGTCCACTTCACTGATCAACCCGAATTTCTTCTCGCAATTTACTGAACTCTTAAGTTCATATAAATGAAGATCATTTGGTCTTTAAGACATGATCAAACGATTTGGTATAGTTTTTGTCAGTGAAAAGCTCACAACTCTGAAAAAATTCCTAATGGCAAAGAAAATTTCATTTCGTAAGTGACATTTTCATTAACCCTTTTAATGTTATGATGATAATAGTCCCATCATAGGGTAGAGAGACAAAAAGTCGAGGTTACATTTTTGTTGTACAGTGTGACAAAAAGTAACAGTTGCATCACAGTCCAACATGACAGAAAGCGACAGTTACACCGAAGCTCACTGCAACAAAAAGTTACAGTTACATCGCAGTAAAACGAGACAGAAAATAACAGTTACATTACAGCAGAGAACCACCACTCACCACGACTGTCGTCCTGCTGTTGAATGTAGTGCAGCAGTTTGGAATGCATCGCCGTGATGTTCATGAACAGTTTCTGCACGGAGGAGTCGTTGGCGATGCTCCGTCCCCGGGAGGAATTGCTCTTCATTCGGTTCACGAAGATTTCCACTTGACTCTTCAGATCACGTACAAACTCCTCCATCTCGCTGTCCGACGCCACTCCGTTCTGTTCCATCTCCGGCGTGTGCTGTGCAGCAGAAAAGTAACAGTTACATACCTAGAAGTAACAGTTTCATACCTAAAAGTAACAGTTACATCCCTAGAAGTAACAGTTACAACCCTAGAAGTAACAGTTACATCCCTAGAAGTAACAGTTACATCCCTAGAAGTAACAGTTACAACCCTAGAAGTAACAGTTACAACCCTAGAAGTAACAGTTACATCCCTAGAAGTAACAGTTACATCCCTAGAAGTATCAGTTAAATACCTAGGAGTAACAGTTATATTCCTGCAACAGTAAAAGTTACATCCCTGGTAGTAACAGTTACATCCCTAGAAGTATCAGTTACATCCCTAGAAGTAACAGTTACATTCCTACAACAGTAACAGTTACATTCCTAGATGTAACAGTTACATCCCTAGAAGTAACTGTTGCATCCCTAGAAGTAACAGTTACATTCCTAGAATAGTAACAGTTAAAATCTTGGAATAGAATCAGTTACATTCCTAGACTAGTTAATCCGGCATAATGATGGTCCAGCATGCTCAATAATTAATTTTACAGCACTTCTTATTCATTAAACTTGTATAAGTAAGATGGATTGCCGATTTTTTCATCTGTCTATGGTAAAAACAATCAGCATAAAAAAATTAACTTTCCAGTTTAAAAATGTGTCAAGCAGCTTGCGTCTCCACAAAAAAATTGAACTGTTTAAATTATAAAATTGAGAAATAAAAATTTGAACGTTGAGTTTTGAAAATTTTCATCCTTTGAATGCAAAAATAGCTGGATTTCAATTAGCGGCCTTTGTTTTATTCTTTCCTGTTCATTCTTTTTTATTCTTTAAGCTGTCATGATCATACCTGAACTAGTAAAATTATGATAGTAAAACTCTTTAAGTTATATTTTAATGTTATCAACATATAACCCAACTAAACTTTTAAATAAAATGTAAATAAAATTTAAAAGCTTTCTGTGTTTGTGTGTGAATATATTTTTTTTGTGTATATATTGTAAATAAACAGACAATAGTGAAATGTGGCAACATTGCATAACAAGTAGTGAAATGTGGCAACATGGCAGAATGACAGTTAGTAATGCAGCCATTTTGGAACTTTCTTCTCTTCTCTTGTGCCTGAAGAAGTCCCTAATTGGGACGAAATATTGTGATTTTGTGTTTTCTTCATGTTTTCTATGGCCTGCCTGAACTCTTTCAAAGGTAAGCTAGCTGTCTATCCTATTCCCATAATTAAAATCCTGGCCTAGAGCCTTTTCTAAAAAACTAACTTTTAAATAAAATGATGTACTTTAAACTACCAGTGGACTCTCTCTTACCTGGACACCTTTTCACCAGACCACACTACACAGAAGTGACTTATTTGTAACCGGGTGATTTTTATCAACACATTGGTTTAAGTAGACGAGATCAGCAGGAAATGGACAGTGCTATATCAGCTCTTCTCGTGGAAAAGATTTAAGACCAGTAACCACAGTTCTCAGACGACAGTGATCAGTGTGTTGGCTTGTACAGTATGGACCCAAGTTATAATTTACACGTTTAAGAGAACGTTGGTTTAACCGGAAAACACATTATCCAGACAGGTCTCGGTCCCGAGATGTCCAGATTAGAGGGAATCTACTGTGTTCATATCGTTCGCCATCTTGCATTTGATTCGGTGTCAGTAGGAAGTAACAGTTACATCATAGCACAGTGTGACAGGAAATAACAGTTATACCAGCACAGTGTGACAGGAAATAACAGTTACACCAGCACAGTGTGACAGGAAATAACAGTTACACCAGCACAGTGTGACAGGAAATAACAGTTACACCAGCACAGTGTGACAGGAAATAACAGTTACACCAGCACAGTGTGACAGGAAATAACAGTTACACCAACACGTGTAACAGGAAGAAAGTTACCTACATATTATCAGGATTAACTACACCTGACAACTCAGGGGGTGTGTGTCGGGGCCAGTGACCATATAGTGCAAAAGACAGAGCACAAGAAACCGCAACTTGAGGCCTAAAATTGCTTCCAGTCCCTATGCACGGAAAAAACAAGTAAATAAAAAATAACAAATATGGTATCAAATTAAAGGCCTGAATCTGAGAATCACTATAGTACCAAATATAAATGGCTTACAGGTAGTTTACACATCGTAAACACTGATAACCTAGAGAAGCTTGTCCTGACATTTTTTGAAAGAGGCTGCCGCCACGGAATGCACCTGTAACGTTCCTATGATGTGTGAACTGCTTCTAAACCATTTATAATTGGTACTATTATAGTAATTGTGAGATTTAGATCTTTAATGTGATACCACATTTGTATTTTTTTAGTCAACGATATTTTTGTTAACAACAGTTTAGGATTGACTTTGTTTTTATGCAGGCGCCGCACGGAAAATCTCTCCCGCAGTAACTAAGTTATCAACCAAACTACGTCAGCTAATTAAAAAAAAATTATTTAAAATATTCAACTCTTTAGCAACAATTTCCACCATTTTTTATTTTACCTGACCAAAAAATAAAAAAGTGGCAGCCGACTACTTTTTTCATGTCATGTTTTAAAGTTGAATAAAAACTTGAGACTTTATATCATTTTTTTAAATAGAAAAAAAATTATTTTGGAAATATGACTGATACTATTATGTTCCAAACTAAAGGTCTCTTCACATGCAAAATTTCAACCTTAAGCCTCAATGCTAACTGGTATAAACTACAAGTTATTTGAAACATGAGCACTATCAGATTACGCGCTTTTAGGCGCCGTTTTTTGTTTCTACACCTAGACAATATGGTGGCCCAGGCTTCACTCGCTGTAATGCAAGTAAGATAGCTATGCTCCATCTATTTCTACTATGTGGTCACTGGTCGGGGCCTATACCTCAGGATTACTGAGCTGCGGTTGGCAGCCTGCTCACCTGCTTGCCCAGGCCGGCCGCGGCGGCGGCGGGCGCCGGGGCGGACGGGCTGCTCTCCTCTGCTCCGCGGTTCTCCCAGTACGAGCGGTTCAGGTACCTCGCCAGCTCCGGGTCCTCTTCCAGCGGCGGGCTGCTCACCTCCTGTCTCTGGCAGATAAAATACACAGAGCTAAGAGAGTAAGTTGGTTACATACAAACAAAAAACTACGGGTTAGCGAGTACTCGGTTATCAAGCTTATTTCGAGCCGAGTTTACACTACTCGACTAGACTCACAGTTTTGAAAAGTACTCGGAAGTTCGAGTCGAGTAGTTACTCTCACCGGTTACCCGGAATTGGTACGTGCGATCGCATTTTACGGTCATTTTTCACACAGTCAACACCACTCATGACCAGCCACCATACAACTTTTATTATTTTTCTTGAATTAAAGTAGTTTTCCAGCTATCAATATAAATAATTTAGTCTTGTCTTTTTCCTTTCTATAATTTGATATAGCCTATTTTCTTACTTATGCTCAATGAGACTGGTTGAACTTTATTTTTAAACCTATAACAATATGTTACAAAAACTCCGTTTTTAAAGCAACAAGCACAGATGTAGCTTGGCTCTTAACTCCTAAGGCTGAAAGTTTACTAAAATATTGAGTAATAATATATAGTTATGTTAAAGATGGCCTGAATTCACGTTTATTTCATTTGAAAATTTGCCTTTAATGCTTAAGAAAACAACCCAGTCTAGTAAATAAAAAATATTGCATTTTATGTGATCAATAATAAGCATGATATCTATAAACTTATACTATTCAAAATACTCCACTCGAAAAAACTCAAAATTCGCCGGTATTTTTTAAAACTCGACTCGACTCGACTTCAAAAATCAATACTCGCACACCCGTACATAAACAATAAAAGGAATTTTTATTTTGCAAGGTTTAAGTAACTTAAATGACTCAGGCCTATTAAAAAGCATTTTCTACTGCTTGCTCGAATCGCACATCTCCTACTCAGTGGTCTTGTGGGGAGCCACAGAGGGGAACATGAGGGAAATTTTCACTTGGCAAAAAAAGCACTGAGAGCTATGCTCAGACTGCCTCATCAAACTCACTGCAAAGAATTTTTCAAAGAACTTGGAATTTTAACGGTACCATGTCTCTTCATTTATGAAATAGCCGTTTATGTTAAAAATAATTTGCCAGTTTTTATCAACAATTCACATAACTGTAATACTAGATTTAAGAACACTTTTGTAGAGCAGCATAACATTTTCTTTGTATGAACAAGAGCCCAGCTACATAGGCAGAAAAATGTTTCAATCGCTTCCTGATAAAATTAGAAGAATAGACCATTTAAATAAATTCAAGAGTGACCTAAAGCAGTTTTTAATTTCACAAAGTTTTTATAGAATAAAAGAATTTGTTGAATTTAGTCAAACCTCATTGTTCCCATAATACAAATCCCCCCCCTCCTTGCCCTCCATAGAAGAGGGAAAGTTGACGCTCCCGAAGTCGTACAACATCATGGGAAAGACATCAAGTATCAAGAGGACAGAAAGCAACCGTTGAATCACAGCGAAATGTGAAATAAAGTAACAGTTACATCGTAGCACAGTGTGAGAGAATGTGAGTTACATTGTAGCACAGTGTGACAGAAAGTAACAGTTACATCGAATGACTGGATGCAACAACTATTCTGGATTATGATTCTGAATGTCTTAAAGTGTATAATAGCCTACTCAAAAGGAGTCAACCTCCCGTTTGTTTTTCTAATCAACTTTGAAGGCAATTTTCGTAAACATTTTTTTTTTGCAAACGTGGCAGTTAATTACTGCTTAAAAAGTAATAAAGTACCCAGGGGAAATATTATTTTAATTCTTTGGAGAGGATTAATATATAATTACATATTATAGGATTAATATATAATTAATATATTGATCTATGTTTAACATTCATCAATCACAGGTGTATTCTTATATTACCTTTACCGTTATTTCCTCGTTTTCTAGAAATCTGGAAATCTAAATTTTCTATATTCTAAATTTTGGACATTTTTGTAAAATATGAAAGTGAACTCAAGTTTTTTTGCAATCCAAATTTTGCACAGAAATACACAGGAGTTCAAGAAATCCGGACTAATTCAGACCAACCCCTGTTCAGAATCCCGAAGATTTAGATTATCCAGGAATTTTAGCAAAACTTTCTTTAAACCAACAAAAAATTAGGATGATAATCTTATGCAAAGTTACTAGTTGTCCTTCACCCGCTATTGCTAGATTCACACAAACAACCATTCACTTCATTCACTTTTCCACAATCTTTCCAATCGCACCGTCCCACAGATGATAATGTCTGATTGACTTTCATGGCCGTTTACTTCATTTGCAATGTTATTCCAGCTGTTTTTCCGCAATCCATCATCTTTTTGAACAAAGTATTAAAAATCAATCAACATACTTATTTACATATTATTTGTGTATGCACCAAATAAACATAGTTCTTCTTAATAGATAGCAGCTACCAAAAACAAAGATGGTATTTCATGTATCCTAAATGAAATACTGTGACAGTAAAATATTAACACTGACCACAGAGGAGAATCAAACAGAGGTATCTTCTAATGTTGCGTTCAGAGTGTGTCGAGCACAGCCCAGCGTGTGTCGAGGACTTAGTTTACCATTAACTCTGCAAGAGAGCAGCACCGTCGCTGCCATCTCCTAATTTAACTGTAACTAGTAATTGGATGTGACTAGTAACTAGTAACTTAACTGTAACCGTAACTGGATTTAACTGTAAATAGTGCAGGGTGTTTTTTTTTTAACGTAACCCAAAACTTTAATTTATCAGTAAAGGATTATTTCCTCCCAAGGTCCCCGGATTTGACCCCACTATATTATTTTCTTTGGGATACATAAAAAGTAAGGTCTACGAAAACAATTCACAGTATATTCAGCACCTCAAAACAAACAAAACAAATGTAATGCGAAAAATTCAAAGGGGTAGCTAGCAACACGTGTTCGGGAATTTGATGGAGAGAGCATAACTCCATACAAATGCCACTGGCGGTATATTTAAGCATGTAAGGTAAGCTAAATATGATCAAACTTAAATAATAGATTGTACAAAAAGCAAAGATCCATAAAACAATACTTATTCATTATTTAAATGTGCATTATTCAATCTTAAAAATGGGTTGCGTTTTAAAAAGAACACCCTGTACTTGGGCACAACAGAAGACCCATTTAAAAGCGACCTCAGTTTGATTCTTCTCTGTGCACTGACATAAAATCTAGTAAACACGACACTTAACAACCACTTAGATAAGGGTATTTCCTACTCACCACGGGCGGAGGAGAATAACTCCTTGTTCTGGTGGTAGGCGTCAAACTTCTCCCTTTCTGAAAATTAGAGAATAAAACTACATAAGAATTAACGTAGAAAACAGTTATTCTGTCTTTTAATATTTCAAGAACACCACGAATATTTGTAAGTTGTAAGCAAACATGATAGTTGTTGATGAATTTGTTTTTAGGAGTTGAATTTTATTAATTAATGCATAAAGTCAAAGCCTAAATTAGTTCTAAAATATGACATCCAAATGGTAAAAAGGTACAAAGTAGAGTTGGTGTTACCTGTGGGTGAAACCTGTATACGAGTTTTCATGTTGCTTTAGTATCACTGAAATTACCTATCTACCATTTCAGCTCCATTAAGTGTAACTATGCAATCCAAACTAATTTGACGCTATCCACTAGTCTTGATTCCAGAAAAATTTTAATTTAGAATTATAACTGTAAACTCTTGTTCTTGGCCAATCCAAATCCTTGTACTAGCAATACACTGGGACATTAGAAATCAGGATTAATTTAAGCTAACCCCTGGAATCCAAAAAATTCTAAGAATCCAGGAATTTTAGTAAAATAACTTTAATTTAATCTTTCGCAAGGTTAATCTTTTCATTCACCCACAAAGGGTAAATACATGCAATTGTCTTTAATGGGTATTCACACCATTTGCAGCCTTACACTCCCTTTCCTTTATTGGGATCAGTTAATAGGCCTGTGTGTGAAAATTTTCACAGATATTTGGAAGTTTTTTAAAGTTACGTTTAGCATTTACCCTCAATGGTTGAAAACCCTCTGTGAGTTTCATGGCCATTTAAGAGTTTTGCATAATTACACCCACTGTTTACCCAGAATAGTTAAAGACAATCCTGCCCCAAAGTAACTCCCCAAAAAATCTAAATTCTAGCCATCCCAGAGATTTTAGGATTCAATCATGACCTGTCCATCATTAATCTAAATTAATGTTAAAATTAAAAATATTAAGTTAACTGTCTAACTAATACTTTATGTTGAAGATAACATTTAATTGCATTCAGTGATTGGTGTATTGTGTCTAAACTTTTGCCATCCCCCCTATAACAATTTCAATGGGTAAGCTCCTATACACCTACCTATCATCTACAGGCCCCAGTATGTGGGCAGAAGTTTAAATGTGTGTGCGCATGTGTGTGTATGCATGTGTGTGCGCATGTGTGTGTATGCATGTGTGTGCGTTACAAGCCTTCGCTGTTGCAGTGCCTTGGGAACTCGTTCTGCCCTTCCTAATGAATGAATAAATGAATAAACGAATGATTGGATAAATGAATGAAATCATGTGTAGGTGTAGTAGTGAAGGCCCCACCTGTTTCTCTTTCGCTTCGGCCTCCGACTGAGAGAGTGCGAGAGCCAGTTGTAGTTCCTCTTCTTCTTTCAACTCGTCCTCACTTTTACGAGGCGGTGGAGCCTGTAAATAAAAAATAGTTTTAGAAGAAAAGTTCTCAATTTGAGGCGAACGAGTGTTCTGGAACTTCTTTCACGAGTTTGAGTTTTAAAAATCGTCACTTTTCCTGAATTAATTGGCAGAAGCAACTTTGCCGCAAAATAAAAATGCTTCTATTGGGCCGGAATGGTTTTGTAGTGAGGCAAGATCAGGCATAAATGAAAGAAAATTTTTGCTAATTACTGTAATACTATTATTTTCAGCTTCAATTCGATAGCACTTAAGACTGCAGTGGGAGTTAATTTTGCTATAAATGATAATAACAGAAGTCACAAAGTTTCAACTCGAAATTTGAGCTTTTTAGTTTAGCATCAAAATAAACTAAATCTTGAAAATATCGACAAAAACTTGTGCAGGGCTTAGTACTAACTTAAGGTTAGTTAGTCGTACAAAAAGCAAGTCAAAGAATCCAAAATTTCTTTCTTTAATCTAAAGTGATGCTATAATTTTTATTTCATTCAGCCTAACTAAAAAAAGGAGTTTAGTAAAGTGTGCCGACCCTTTACACAGACAATATTTTTGGGGGGAGTGGAGGGCCATACCTCTTACACAGGCAGAATTTTGCCACTGCTTGTGATTTCTGCAAAATCAAGCACTGCTGATGAAATTAATGCTAACAGTTTTAACGACTTGGACAGAACTCTTACTTGCTAGGAAGTGTATTTCTATGTTTTTAACCAAGGCTTCAGAAGAAAATTTTTTATTTTTTTAATGAACTACCCCTGTACAAAAGAACATTTTGTGGTAGGTGGCATGGTGAGACCTAAGCCTGGGACCATGTTATTTTTATTTATTTAGTTTTTTTATATATATTTTTTTTTTTTGAGGACCATAGAATCCAAAAAAATTGCTTATTCACATGTCACCTTAGGGACAATAACTATCATAAAAAGTCAAATTTTCGGCAAAAATGTAATGAACCTTCACAGCAAGGTTTAAAAACCAGCCATACTCTAAGCAAGGTTTTTAACTGTGTACATTTCATTTTCAAGATTTTTTTATATTTTAAAAGTTATTGAAAATATGAAAAATATTGAAGATAAAACGTTCAAGTTGAAATTAATAGTTTACAAGTAAGAAAATGTGTTTATGTATTTTTAAGAACTATTAAATTTATAAATAAAATTCTCATATCAATGCTCTACTCTTTCACACCAGTAGACATAATTTTCTACTCTGTTTTATTTGTCTAGAATAAAATTTGCGATTAATCTGAAAAAGTGAACTTAGCGGTTGGCAAACCTGATTCTGCTGGGCCAGAGAGCTGGTAAGGTATTCGACAGGCAGCTCCTCCGTGCTGTCTTGCTTCTTCGTAGTGGCAGGCCTGGGAGAATAACACAGTTTTATACAACCTTGGTCTTAAATCCGGAACACAAACGCTAGTCACAATTACAAAGTACAAATTAATTTTTATGAAATTTCCTTAAAGGAATAAGCTATTACCGTAGGTCTTATGGTAAGACCTCAGCCTATATCTGTATGTATATAATATATATTTGTTTGTCTGCTATCATGAAAGCGGCCGTAAATATGATCCAATCATAATGGGTGAAGTGAATAAAAACCTAGCAACTACTCCTTAGCAACTAACCCCTAGTCTTAGCTCTTGCTCCAAACGATGTGAATAAAGTTTACTTAGCAAGAGCTAGGTGATTGTGCACCACTCTAGCTCTTACTTGGCTTAACAAATGCTAAGCCTAGCAAGAACTAAGGTTAGCAAGAGCTAGCGACAAGTTGAATAGCTATTCGTGCGCTTTTTACATGTATTATGTAAGTTACAATTTTACATGAATAAAATATTTATGTTACAATACAAAATAATAATAAAACTCAACTATGTTGAAATCAATTTTATTTTTATTTTTAACATGTCTTTTTCAATGTAACGCAAATACTAACAAATCATAACACATAGCCTCAAGTGCTACGGGAATTCAGCAAACTTCAAAATTGAGTATTATTACATGCCATAATAATGATGTAAATAATGTGTCTTGCTAGTAATTTAAAGAAGCTAAGGTTTAAATTGGCCAAATTTATATTTTGTTTGCTTAGAGGTAACACTATAACAAGGTCGCATACCAAGTTTTTTTAATTGGGCAAAAAATAATGTTTTAGAGATAAAAACCACGTTTTCCGCCGCCATTTTGAAACGGCTCGACGGAGATGGCTAATATCTGATGAATTTATGAGTAACATTATAACGAGGTTTCATACCAAATTTCATGTTATTCTGACTAAAAACTAGGGGTGTGCGAATAGTGATTTTTGAACTCGAGCCGAGCCGAGCCGAGCTTTTTCAAACGTTTTCGAGCTCGAGCTTTTTCGAGCCGAGCTTTTTAACAATCACCAAATTATTAAAAGAAATTATGAAGCTTGATTTTAATTTTTAAAGATACAATAATGTTTGCATACCTTAAGTGACCGCCAGCTCAAAAATAGAAAGCTTATCCCCAAAACAAGTGAATAATCTCATAGGTTCATCAGTATTTTGTATTTTGTTACATAAAATTAATCAAATTAGCTCAACAAATAATTTATGAAGAAAAATACCAAATTTAAAATCTACATTTATCTACATTATATTTAAGTAATAACCAATTCCAAAATACTTTACTTTAAAATAAATAGTTAAAATTACATAATTAGACTAGTTACATATAGGTACTACAAAATTTAATTTCAAGAGTAGAAAGAAGTAGTTGAAAGGTTTTAAAATAGTTATATCTAGTAAAAAAATCACACATATACACATATAGTCAAACACAAGATTGATTTTTTTATGTTCACTAAGTAAAGATGATAAAAAATTAAATAGCAGTCCCAAATGTGGCATAATATTCAAGGCTAAACTTATTATTTCATAATATAATATATGAATGAAATAATATTTAATAACAACAATAATTTATTGTAATCCTAAAATTAGTTACATTTCTAAACTCTTATGAAGAAAATAATGTACAATTAAGAAGAAGAAAGATCATAAATAAATAGGGACGGAATAGAGAGAAAGAAAGAAACAGCTAACCCTCTCTCTTTCCTTATCAGTGGCCAGGGTGAGGGGGGGGGGTGGAGGTTGTTTACTTCAAGCCCCTTTCCTGTTTTTTGCTCTTGTTAATTAGGAGATAAGGAATCCTTACTACAAAATGCAATAATACAAACTACTTGTCATACAGCTATAAATGACGGCTCATATTTTTTGTCTTATTTTTAAAAATCAAATGAGACCAAAATGAAACTTGTACGATATACTGTTTAAGAGATAAGCCTTGATAAAACAATAGACTTAAATGCTGTATTTCACGTTCCCCAAGGTCAACTAAATATAGCTCCGATTTCCGTCTAAATGGAGATAATATTTCTTGTTACCTGTCAATGTCCTTTCCTTATCACTAGGGAATGTTTTTTGCTTGTTTTTCGTGGGAGGGAAACGCTCTTCCGGTTTAACGTGTCCAAAAATAGATCGCAATAATTATCTTTCCGATAAGAACTCTCTTATCAAAAGCTCGGCTCGAGTGTCGAGCTTTTTAGAAAAAAGTCGAGCCGAGCCGAATACTGAAAAGCTCGACCTAAAAGCTCGACCGGTCGAATACTCGCACACCCCTACTAAAAACGCATAGTTTATAGCTTAATTAACATGTTTTAAATTAATCAAATTATTTATTAATATGGACAATCATTATCTTAAATTCTAAGAGTTGCCCAAAGGTACTTTGTAAGTACCCGCTATTTTCTGCATCTAAATACTACCAAAATTAAATATCAACCATAAAAAAAGTATAAAACAAAACAAGGTTCAAGGAAAATTCCCTGTTTGGCTGCCGGACTATATTTTCCGTGCTCGCACATTCATAAATTCCACCATGGTCAAACACTTTCTCACCAATAACCAAAAGTTACCTCGTGCGATACCAGACTAGACTTTTTCTTAGCAATTGCTAGGGCTAGTCGTTAGTCGCAACGTTTTATTCACTCGATTTACAAGCAACTGCTAAGGTCTGTGTAACACTCTAGCAAGAACTAGCCTTAGTTCTAACTAAGAGGCTTTATTCACCTGAAGCCTAGCAAATGCTAAGAAAATCCTTAGTCTTAGCAAGTGCTAGCTTTTATTCACTCCACCCAATGAAATTTGCTACAGACATGAGAAAAAATAAAGTCATTCATTACACACAGGTCTGCTCAAGAGCTCTGATGATTAAACAATTGGTCGTGAAAAAATAATTACAATGGCTCATATATGAGTAAATCAGTACATAGATGGATTCAGGCCCAAAACTTAAGAGAGGTGCCAGCTCACCTAACATAAAATGGAGTATTGTATGGTCAAACTCGTAAACCTCAAACCCCTATTCAAACGGTTTGTTTTAACGCCTATTTCAAAAAGCAATTTATTTGCTTACCAACATTTCCTTTAGCTCATTCATTCAAGGTAATGTAAAGAAGAAAATGTAATCCCTTCCCTAACAAAAACCCACCAAAAATCAAGGGTGCCGGGCATTAGAAATCAGAAATATGTTTGTTATTTGTAAGCCTTTTTAAAATGCATTAGATATTGTTCAAGACTTCATGTCGAGGCTTGTCAGTCTCCAAGACCATCACTTATTCTTTAATTCAAGACAAATCTTTAAAATCAAATTAGTAATTCTAACAATAGGCTTAATATTATTTTATAACATAGCCTACATAAATGAAAGACCTACACAATTGTTACAAATCAAATAAATTCAAAACACCCACTGACTGTGACGTGTACGAAACCCCTCTGTTGGCTGTTAACTAAGAAGTCCTGTACACGACCACATTGGGAACGTAGCTCTACTAAATAAAGAGACATGCTTGACAATGAAAATACGTTTAATTCCCAGGCTAAAACCAAAGTACTCAAACAACTGAAATACTTTACAAAAACTAAGATTCTAGTACAATTAAAACTCAAAACCAAACAAACATTACTCATTACTTTTATTGTTATTTCAAAGGATTGAATTGAAAAACTCAAAGGGTGAGCAGCCTGGAACTTGTATGATTTAAAAGACCTATCATTTAAATTTGTAAAAACACTAAGATTACCCGACGCCTCCACCACATGACATTCTCAGAAATCTGCCCACGCATTACCACTGACTTTGAATCTTTAATTTAAGTATCAGAAGCAGGTAATATATCATTTAGTGCCACATAAAACAAGCAATAGTCAATTAATTATTGGTTTATGCAAGATAGAATATAAATTGTTTGAATAAATAGCTAAAATAAGGGGTTGATAGAAGCACCCTCTGTTGGTAATCAATGAAACAATGTCAAATTTATATTCTGGGTCACCCAAAACTAGCTAAAGCTGGGCCATAAGAATGGGATGTCTATAAATTATTTATAGTCAAAGGCATTACTAATGAACAAGATAATGTCCGGCAATAAATCTTAAACAACTGAGACTGACTGATAGCCAAGTGGAGAGCGCTCACCTCATAACCTGAGGGTCGCTGGTTCGATTCCTAAGAGGATTGGAACTGGGTCCAGTTGCCATTTGTTATTGGGCTATGAGTTAATGATGCTATCTAACGAAAGGTCACTGTTAGATAGTAACAAGACCCGGGTTTGGACCGTTCCCGATCAAAACGTAAAAAAAATGCCATTGGCATTAAAAATACACAAAATACTAACTTGCTGTTCTTGTTGTAGCAGGCCTCGCAGACCCGGACCTCTTTCTCGATGCCAAACTTGGGCAGAGTGCACGTCTTGGACGAGCACTGCGAGCAGAACACCTGGCCGCACGCCCGGCAGTGGTGCTGCCGACAAATAGACAATAGACAACATTTCTTTATTAACGTATTCTCCAGGAATAGTAATAGGGTCTCAAATTCAGAGCAAGATACATTGCATGTTGTAAATTGAGTAAAACAATGGAGTGGTAAAATTGACAGAAATAACAGATTAAAAACATTATTGATGAAACCCAATAAAAACAATTAAGTGAGAAATTCATTGTTGGTGATGGTGATTTTATATTTTGATTAGGATTTTTGCGGACATTTGCCATCACTGATTAGTAAAAAACAAGTTTCACGACGTTTCGGGATCTGGAATCTGATCCCGTCTTCAGGTGGAAGAAAACCTAGAACATAACAAGATTAGTAACACATAGCCAGGAAAACCTGGACAAAACACAGCTAAAACAGGGAACTGTAAAAGCAGTCACGAAAACACTAGCTGAAAAGAAAAACAATAACACAAAATAACACAGGAATCACAAGTATCAAGAATCACCAGACAGGAGAGAGCACGTCCACACCCAATCAGAGCTGAGCTGAGACTGGTGGGAGGAAAGCAAATGGCGGCGGCAACGGAAATGGCGGCGGACACGGCCAACCAAATCACGGCGCGCTACCGGTGGCGAAAACCTGAAACAGAGACATGTGATATGCAAATTCCGTGTGTTTGTTTGTGTTTTTTAGTTAATTTTTAACCTGATTTTGCCCCTTGGCCTTGCTACGAGTTAACATGTTGTGAGAATTTTGAACAGAATTGTTAGTAATTACCCTATTTGCTGGCACTTTATTTTCCCTGTCTTTCAATTCTTTGTTTAATATTGGTAGCCATACTGGCCTTATTTCAAGTGAAGATTGACTGATTGGTTGGTCTGCTAGTTTTATGTATGAAGCTTCAATTAGTTTTCTTTTGAAAAAATGAGGTTCGCGGTGTACTATTTTTGCTTTGTCAAAATTCATCTGGTGATTTTCAGACCAGCAGTGTTGAGCAATTTTTGATTTATCCACTAAGCCCTTCCTCGTGTTATCTTTGTGTTCTTTGATTCTAACATTTAAAGGTCTTTTTGTCTCGCCATAATACGGCCTAGAGCAACTATTGCAGTTTATTCTGTAAACACAGTTTTTTGATCCCTGAGTGCCATTTTTTGGTTTGGTTTTTACGAGACATTGCCTATGAGTGTTTTGTGTCCTAAACGCGGTTCTAACTTTGAACTTCCTAGCAACTCTTCTAATTTTTTCCGATAATCCCGGCACATAATGGATTGACATAGGAACGAATTTTTCAGTGTTTTCTGACTCATTCTGTTTAGCCCTACGGTTTTTGCACTTTCTTATTACGGATTGAGGGTATCCATTCTTAGCCACATCTTGCTCTACTTTTTTGATTTCCTGATTTAATCCATCCTGATTTGAGCAAATGCTCTTTGCTCTGTCAAATAGTGAGTAAGCTACCCCTTCTTTGACAGATTTTTGATGGTTTGATTGAAAATTTAAGTACTGCCCTGTGTGTGTCTTTTTTCTAAGGGGTAGCTTACTCATTATTTGACAGAGCAAAGAGCATTTGCTCAAATCAAGATGGATTAAATCAGGAAATCAAAAAAGTAGAGCAAGATGTGGCTAAGAATGGATACCCTCAATCCGTAATAAGAAAGTGCAAAAACCGTAGGTCTAAACAGAATGAGTCAGAAAACACTGAAAAATTCGTTCCTATGTCAATCCCTTATGTGCCGGGATTATCGGAAAAAATTAGAAGAGTTGCTAGGAAGTTCAAAGTTAGAACCGCGTTTAGGACACAAAACACTCATAGGCAATGTCTCGTAAAAACCAAACCAAAAAATGGCACTCAGGGATCAAAAAACTGTGTTTACAGAATAAACTGCAATAGTTGCTCTAGGCCGTATTATGGCGAGACAAAAAGACCTTTAAATGTTAGAATCAAAGAACACAAAGATAACACGAGGAAGGGCTTAGTGGATAAATCAAAAATTGCTCAACACTGCTGGTCTGAAAATCACCAGATGAATTTTGACAAAGCAAAAATAGTACACCGCGAACCTCATTTTTTCAAAAGAAAACTAATTGAAGCTTCATACATAAAACTAGCAGACCAACCAATCAGTCAATCTTCACTTGAAATAAGGCCAGTATGGCTACCAATATTAAACAAAGAATTAAAAGACAGGGAAAATAAAGTGTCAGCAAATAGGGTAATTACTAACAATTCTGTTCAAAATTCTCACAACATGTTAACTCGTAGCAAGGCCAAGGGGCAAAATCAGGTTAAAAATTAACTAAAAAACACAAACAAACACACGGAATTTGCATATCACATGTCTCTGTTTCAGGTTTTCGCCACCGGTAGCGCGCCGTGATTTGGTTGGCCGTGTCCGCCGCCATTTCCGTTGCCGCCGCCATTTGCTTTCCTCCCACCAGTCTCAGCTCAGCTCTGATTGGGTGTGGACGTGCTCTCTCCTGTCTGGTGATTCTTGATACTTGTGATTCCTGTGTTATTTTGTGTTATTGTTTTTCTTTTCAGCTAGTGTTTTCGTGACTGCTTTTACAGTTCCCTGTTTTAGCTGTGTTTTTGTCCAGGTTTTCCTGGCTATGTGTTACTAATCTTGTTATGTTCTAGGTTTTCTTCCACCTGAAGACGGGATCAGATTCCAGATCCCGAAACGTCGTGAAACTTGTTTTTTACTAATCAGTGATGGCAAATGTCCGCAAAAATCCTAATCAAAATATAAAAAAAATAAAATAAAATAAAATAAAATAAAAAATTAAGTGAGGATGACAAAATGATAGAAAATCAAGTTAATAAAACTCATCAAGAACAGTGGTTAGTTTTAGATTTAAAAATGATAACAATGTAAATCAGAACAAGTCGTGATAAAGGTTGTTAGTGATTTAAGGAGGAAAGTTACAATGTAAAATTACTGTCATTTGAAAATTTAGAAAATAAGGGATTCAGACTAAAGAAAGTGTGATATTTTTACTGAAAAACTTGTCTCCAACTTTCAAATTCTTCGACAGTGTAGCAGGGTCGCTCTTGTAGCCATTTCACAATCTTTTTTCTCATCTTTAGGTTGCAATTGGTGTTCTTCACCTCATCAAGAAGGATGTTCAGGAACTTGGCTCCCAGATACAATGGTTGCTTTTCATAAAGTCAAGAGATGATGAATAGGGAGGATGATGTTGACCCTTCTTGTATTGTAGTTGTGAGTGTCTGTTCCTCTCTGCAGGTTCTGTCCTTTTGCATGACAGGCTGTTTCTAGGATGAACAGGCACACCACAGTTAATACTTTGAGTTGTCTAAAGGCATCACGACATGAGTCTCTAGGTCCAAGTCCTGCCAGTATGCGTATTGCCCTCTTCTGCAGTACCAGGACTCATTGTGTGTTTCTTTTGGACAAACAACACTACTGGAGGTGATCAAAACCTTCGGTAAGGTGTAAAGTATACATGTTGTCTATAAAAGAACTCCGGGATTTTAAAAATTCATATCTTAATAACTATAGAAGATAGCAAAATGTAGTTGATTTCTGGGAAACGAGTAGGTCATCAAGTTTTACTCATACCAAGTGGGAATGTTTTCACCAAGAGGGGGCAGCGCTGCAGAGCATTAACCTTGAAACAACGTAGCGCGGCTGTCAGTGCTGTCTGGATTGCCGCGATATGGCAACGCCACAACAAAAAGCTCAATGTGTTATTTGGCTAAAAGGAACTGAGCCTGTTGTTACGATACAAGGAAACTTTCGAAAATTTGTGATATTAACCATCTCAGGCAACAAATAATCAATTGTGTGACAATCGTCCTCCCAGACATGCTGGCTAGGACATGAGAAGAGGTGGAATAACGTTTCGACATGTACCGTGCCACTAACGGAGCTCAAATTGAGCTTTATGAAATTGCTAAAAAAAAACTTGAAAATACAACCTTTCCAATCATGTATTAAAATTGTATGTATAAGCTTTTCACTTCATTAAAATATTTTTCCAGCAGAGCTGCACTGATGGCACTTTGCTGTTACGACTTACCTCTAAGGCAGTTGGGGGCTGTCATCAGGCCATGAAAACCCTGGGAGAGAGCAATAAGGTAATACTTAGTTGGGTTGCAGGGCACTAAGGAATTGCTGGTAATGAGGGAGCTGACATTTGGGCAAACAGAGGAGCTGACAGCCCACTCATTGATCTGGAGCCTACGTGCGGTGTTGCCTATAGCACAGTACGAAGAAACGTTCGCCAGTGGATGGGAAGAGAACATCTAAGGAGCTGGGAACGAGTAGAAGGAAACATACAGTCTAAGAGGATACTGCGAGCAACATCAGGTGTGGTAGCAGTAGAAGCCCTGAGACTGTACAGAAGGACCTTGCGGAAAGTGGTTGGCTTCATAAGTGGCCACTGGGAATTCCGCGGTCACCTACACAAGATGGGAGTCCCTGTGGATAGTTTACTGAGTAGGAAGTGCGGTGAGGAGGAATAAACAGCCTTCCTCGTGCTATTTGAGTGCCCAGCCCTACAAGGTCTGTGCACTAGACTTCTTGGTCTACCAATGAGTGACCTAAGGGAAGAACAGGTAACTATCGTCAAGGGGATCTCAAGGTTCGTTAAGGTCCTGAGATTTGACGGAGAATGAGGACCTGTGTCTGAGGGTGCATCATAAGCTAATTTAGCTGCATTGAAATACCATGGTCGAGTGAAGCCATAGCCCTCTAAAAAAAAAAAAACACTGATTCTCACAGTTATCGGCATACCTTGCGCTGGACCATGCCAAACGTCACCCGGCAGCGGTGGCAGCAGTCACCGTCCGCCCACGCCGGCGCCGTGTCTGCCGAGAACATCGCGTCGCTCTCCTTCAGCACCGGGAACTTGTAGTCCTCCGCCTTCATTATGTTCATCGTGTCCTGCAACAACCGACAGGGGCTTTTAACTAACTAGGCCTATGAATAATTTTTCATCATACTAACACAGAAACATCTGTTTTCAGTTCCTTTTTGTTGGCTCGAAAGTTACCCATTGCCGGTCTAGGCCGTATAAACTCTTATACGGCCGAGGCCGGAAAGAACGGAAGTAAACAATCAGCTGATCTGTAGTAAACCGACGTATGTTGCTTGTTTATTGGTGGTTTATTGGTTTCTTTTTAGAGGAATGTAGTGGCAGCGCTGCATCCATAGCACTGTTCTGTTTGTTATGGATTAGGTTTGAAGGTTTGAGAAACGTACGTTTATGCAAGGACTACGTTATGATTGAAGGTATGTTTCTTCTGCGAAGTATGATGAAAAATATCGTACGTTACACGGCCAGGAAGTTTAGTCATAATCACAAGAAAATCCCGCACTCACTTTCGCTCATGCGGGAACTATATCCTCGTCCAGCAAAACAGTACTTCCTAACCTAGTAACGTAATATACTATTTCCTACGACTGCAAGAAAATAATCACATTGCCACACCTGTAAACTGTATGCAAAACGGTTCATTTCCGCTTTCATTTCATTCCTGCTCGCTAAATCAGAGTTACTTGAAATAGGTTAAGGTGGCACACAAGAGAGATAACTATGACGTCAAACACCACAGACCAGTTTCTATTAGTCAGAAATCCTGAGACGCTCACCTTATTCTAAATTCTAGTTGCCTTATTCTGAATCAGCTGATTCCATTGTCACCGTTTCTATCTCAACTTCCGGTTCGTTTCAATAGAATAAGCAAACATAACTTCAATGAACTTTTATGTACAGGTTAGTTAATAAGTTCAACAGTTTAAATAATGGTGGTAAGAAAAATATTGTGTGTATTACAAGCACAAATAGTCATTGCCGCTTTCGAAATGTTTGGCCATCTACAATTCTCGGGTGGCAATGACATACCGCTCTTAATACACAAATAACTATACCATCTAGTCCAAAACTTGTAGTCTTTAGCTCTCATTAGGGGGCAAATTGTTTTAATGAATAGGCCAATAGGCCTACTTGTACTTCACCGCATATTATGTTCATTATGTAATAATCAACGACAGTTTTTACTCGTTTAAGCCAATCAATATAATGTACCAATAACAACCTCAATTCTTCTCCATATTCCTATGTGATTATGTAAGTAATCAATTACAAGTTAGTTATTTGTATTATAGAAAACAATTGTAAATGTTTAATGTACCACATCAATTGTAAGACAGTAGGTATCAAATTATAAGTTTAACTGTACATTATGGGCAGGAAATGGACAGTACCGCTTCAATGATTCTCGTGGGAAAGATAACAGACCAGTAAACAGAAGTATAAATCAGAGTATTTGCTTATACAGTATATAGAGTTATAGTTAACGTGTTTTACGGAACGTCGGTTTAACTGGAAACCCCGTTTTCCAGAATGGCCTTGGTCCCAGGGTGTCCAGATAAGAGGAAGTCTACACTGTTCTGTATTATTCTATTTTCAAGTTAAAGTAACTGGTAAAATAGTTTTTTTTAATATATGTTAGTTTTCTTACCAGTATAAATGACATGACATTATAAAAATGGTTTAAGATAGAGTTACAATCAGAAGAATTTAAAAAATCCTTAAATTAAAAAAAACATTAAACTAAAAATACTTTATCTGGTTGATGAAATGACCAACTCACAACTTCCAACTCCACAAATGTATTTCCTGAATAAGTGAGTAATTAAAAAAAGTTGCTCACATGTACTGAATGACTCACCTTTAGATAACAGGTTGATAAAACTTAAGAGAAACAACCATTTTCTACTTCCAGTCAGTGTTTCAAAACTTAAAAGGCCAAAGAATTTGTTTCTAAAATTAAATCAATTAATCACGGCTTAAAAAATTTATCTTAGTCAATTTATTTCTTGTTTTTCATCAGCACAATACATTTTTAGACTGATATGTGCAGTTCCTAATTGATGATAATTTTGGCCACAGCTCCCTTACCAGTCTTGATTTTCATATAGGTACACTTAAAAAATTTTGAAATATACTTTTCCGTATTTATTGTAACTTCTCTTATTATAAGCCTAACTTAAAATACTTTATTTAAAGTTGATATGCTTCCTCAAGTCTCAGCAAGGGGGGCTTGAGACCCCCCTCCGCCAACTTCTCTCTACCGCTCTTTGACCATACTGTTATGTAACAAAACATATCTATTCCATCAATACACAGCTTATTTGTGTCTTGAGTTAAGCACTTTCAACTAGAAATAATCTCAGATGATCAGTAATAATTTTCAAATTCAAATCCTCTTTAGTAGGATTTTTTTTAAGTTAAAGTAATACGATAGATCTAAGAAAAAATGCCATAAGGAATATCTATCACCTGGATGATCAAAAATTACTTTAGGCTAAACAATTTTCAATTCAGAAATCAGGAATTTAAGTTGACAATACTCCATAAACAACAACTAGGAAATATATCTGTTACAGAACAACTCAAAGACTTACATTTTGACAAATCGGTCCTCCATGCTAGAGGGATGGATGGAAGTGGGCCTATAACTGAGAGTAGTGCAGGAATGAAGTAGCACAGTAAGATATTGATTGGCTTCCTAGGGCTTCCCACCTCTTTAGGGATTATGTTTATATATTTTACTTTCACCTTTCCCCTGTTCATTACTCAATCCTTTTTGTGAAGAAAGTTTGTTTAGGTAATATTTTTATTTAATCTTAAGTATTAGTAAAATTGAAACTTATTTTGTTTGGGAAAAAATTGTTTTTGAAATGTCTGACTAAATGTGTATAGCTAGAGACAACACTTAACTCGAGGCCTTATTTTGACTCTGAAAATACAGATGTAATCTCAAAGCTGAGTTATTAAATTATCTTTCATATATTGAATCAGGTAAGTCTTTGTGATCATTAAAATTTAATTTCTTAATTTGTATACTTATAATCAGTTAGGCTATTACAAAAAATGTAAGAAATCTTCTTGTATGAGATTACTAGCTTTGATTGAAGGTAAAACACAAAAACTCATGTTATATGGTGGCCTAGCAGAAAAAATAATGAGGGTGTCCCAGCTGACCTTGAGACAATTGAAGGCGGAGCATGTATCCAAACACAGACATGTTTATCTTTGGCCTTACATTTGTGCATTGTTACTGCAGCTAGTGCGACCGCGGATTTCATATGTGGGAGTTTTGTCATGCTGCTGGCGGCCGCACGTTCAACTGTGGACACAACTGTGGTCGGCGTGAGCATTGAGTCCAACCATCGCATGTAACCGCATACAAAATCTCAACGTTAGCTAAACCGCCACCTTAAATTCAGGTAATAAATCTGGCCTTTGGTTCTCGACAATAGGTGACGATATTGCATTTCTTTATGAAATTGAAAATAAATAATTTTAATTGATGAATTTTAAACCAAACATTATTAATTTTTTGGACTTCTCCCTGTTTTCCCCAGTTCCTGCTTTCAAGACCTTTCGTTTGTCTAGACCTTGAGCGCCCTCCTACCATACTCTGTCCTGTCAAACTCCCACAACTTTGATGTCAGTCAAAAAAGTACAGAAGAAACTTTTTAATCTGAACTAAATGGGACTGAACCTAGCTGGGATTAGGTTCCCTTGAGGCCCACTCAGCCCAATCTTGGATAAAGCTATCTCACCCCACTCAACCTAATCTTGGCTGAACCTATCCATCTACCTTTCTCCTTATACTTCCTTTGTTTGTCTACTAAAGGCTAGGAGCATTACAGGGGAAGCTACCTTTAGTTTCCGGTAGCTGTACCAAAAGGCAAACTGGCTGTACCCCCCTCACGGGATTTTTCTATGGGGTGGTGTCACCCAGGCTTCCTAATCCTCCATAAAACTACTACTACAGTAGAACCTCGATTAACCGTCACTCTCGGGACTGGGAGTGTGACGGTCATTCCTGGAATCAGCACGTTATTCCCTACATTTTAAAATATGTCTTTTTCATTTTCGGAGATAGTACTGTAACATAATCTATTACCGAACTTGATGTGTCGCCAACAGAAAACCGACAAAAATTACAACAAATAAATACTTATCACTCCGCCCACCTGCACGGCCCGGTACTTGGGACTGTTGCGGAAGGCGAAGGCCTAGGCCTGTATGAGCTCCAGCAGCTTTGCCTTAACATTGACATGGGGCGTTGTCTTCACCAGCTCCCGCAGCTGCTCCAAACCTAACCTAACCTAACCCGACCAAACCTAACCTAACCTGACAAAACCTAACCTAAACTAACCTGACCAAACCTAGCCTAAACAAACCTAACCTAACCTGACAAAACCTAACCTAAACTAACCTGACCAAACCTCACCTAAACAAACCTAACCTAACCTGACAAAACCTAACCTAAACTAACCTGACCAAACCTAGCCTAAACAAACCTAACTAATCTCACCTTATCTAACCAAACCTAAACTAACCCTTGCTTACCTAAACTAACTCTTTACCTATATCCCAAAATATCCTTGGCAACCGCAAAGTGGTTGAACTCACCTAAAAACAGAAAATCATTTATTTTGTACAAATTTTTGGCTTTTCCTACGATTTTCCAACTGTAACTTCATTTGTACACATGGGATCTTGACAATTCTTACATAATCTTGTTCAACTTGCTCTTCCTGTAGAGTACCCTGGCTACTTATCTATTTTTTAGATTTTTCAAGGTTTTCACCATTTCCTACGGAAAACAACCATCATTCCTGAAATCAGTGCCTTATTCCCTGCATTTTAAAGTATTTTTTCATTTTCGGAGAGAGTAGGCCTACTGTAACATAATCTACAACCGAACGTGATATGTCATCTAGAGAAAACCGAATAAATACTTTTCACTCCGCCCACCTGCACGGCCCGGTACTTGGGACTGTTGCGGAAGGCGAAGGCCCAGGCCTGTATGAGCTCCAATAGCTTGGCCTTGACGTTGTCGTGAGGCGTCGTCTTCACCAGCTCCCGCAGCTGCTCCATGTACGCCTTCGTGCCCACCTCGTCGTGGATCGGACTCCCGCAGTTCTTGACACACGACTCCAACACCTGCGGCCAGACGAGAGGTTCCGATCATCGGTTATAGAGCAGTGTTTCTCAACCGATATGCGTACCGCTGGTGGTACGCGTACCACTGGTGGAAGACCTTTCAGGTGGTATGCAAGAGATTGAAGAATTAGTACAAAATAAAATACTAGGTTTACGAACGAACGCTGTCCCATCGAACAGTAAAGTCGCACTTAATAGCTTAAATTTGTCAGTACCTGTTTTGGTCATAATATGTCAATTTCGTACAATATTTCAGAAAATAATATTGTTAGCGGGCTTACTCTTTTATTTCAAGAGTTATTCTTTTGACAACAAATTTTGGCACTAAACATTTTCTTTCTATTGAAAATATACTACCAGTTTTACAGTGTTAATTAAGTGGTATTAGGCCTACTATAGTTGTTAGTTCTACAATTTACTAACCAAACTTATTTTCTATTTTGAACGCAGAGTCTAGTTATGTCTAGTTGTATAAATTTTTGTAATATGCTTAAGTATAAGGTCATTGGTGAGAATACAGTATACTTTGAATGACTTTGAATTGTTTATTTATGTTAATTTTTCAATATAAAATATGAGAAATATGTTAAGTTCCAAATAACATATTCCAGGTAGAGATTATTTTTTCACCATGTACCTAAAAATTTTTTCATATAAACAAAATTCATATTCAAATTCATACAGTTTTGTTCCGCCAAATGTCCTATAAATTTATTGAGCAGAGCTGAGCTGAACATATAATTTGTAAAAATGTCCTTATAATCAAAATCTGACCTAAAAATGTATATTGACAAGTAAAGTAAAATAAATTTAGCTAGTAAAAGTAAAACCACCAAAAGGTAGCTTATGGGCATTGTTGGAGGGGATCCCTCAGTGGTGGAAGGAGGGGGCCCTTGCATTGGTACGCCGAAATATTGAAAATGTGGTAGGTGGTACGCGAGCAGCAAAGGTTGGGAAACACTGTTGTAGAGAGCTTATTAGTAGATATCCCGAGGAATGTTGTTTTCAAGCCAAAAATTACTATCAGCTGTTGGACACCACCTGATAAACATAAGAATAAAATTGCCGAAAATCCCGAGAGTTTTAATTTTTTTTACCTATCCACACAACTGACCAAACATAATCTTAAGAGGATTTATATTCTTTATACTTGATTTAAATAATAGGAAAAAGTATATTAAAAATACACAATTGGATACATGACAGTTCAGAGTGTAAGCCTTTTCTGATATACAGTAGGCATCAAAACGCTTTGAACCTTATTAGAAAATATAGATAAAGGGTTTAGATAAAATACTTACAATCAGCCCAAACATCGCCACATGAGGGTTTGGGTTTGTCAGTTTCTTCTTAATAGCTGCAAGTGCATATTTTGGCCTGGCAAAACACAAAAAAGTTATCGTGACAAGTTTACTTGTTTACTTGAATACTTATATCCAAAACTAGCAGATATACCTGCAGTGTCGCCCGCTTAAAGGATAAGTAATCTTAATTAAAGAATATTATGCCATGTGCAGGAATAATTAGCAAATAGACTGATTTGTGCCATGGGCGTGCAATTACACCCCTATGGAGCAGCTGGTAATTCCACCCAAGATTGAAATGAGAAGGTGTTTTGTTTTCTCTAAAAATGTTTCCCTCATAATTAGCATTCGTAAAACAGGTCTTTATTTTGTTTAACCTTTTAAGCAAATGTATGTTTGTCTTTACTACAATTAATTTATAACAAATTGTTTTTAATCTAAGATTTTTTATAAATACATTATGTTAATTTTGAAATAAAAATAACATATTTTACTTAATGTGATTTTTTCCTTTTTTTTGCAGCCAAAAAATATTGTTAACTTTGTCGCAAATATGTTTCTGCTTCAACATATTTGAGAACCTTGATATTACTAAGTCAACGCTAGCCTTACCTCAATTTAACGGAACTCAAATGTTACACAGTCCTTGATACAGTCCTTGATATAAGGAATCTTTTCTTCAGTCCTTTGAGTTTATGAAGGTTATACTGTAGTCTTTTCTGACTTACTACTGTATAGGCCTACTTAAAACTTACTGAACGTCTCCTTGGCGTATTTGGTCGCAAATCTGCAGAATAACGGGCCAGTCCGGCTCCAGCCGGAGGTGGCTTGTGGCCTTTTCTGAAAAACAAAAACAAATTTCATTTCTTAGCCAAGATTATAACTTATGGCTTAGGTCAGGTGATCAGGGTTTTACAGGTAGGCCTACTTTACGTTTCAGGGAAATGTAGAAATATTTCAATGCATCCTTATTCAAATAGGCCTAAAAAGACTATTAAAAAATGGAAGACTTCCTCATAAAAAATAACATATGGAAAATTACCTTCATGCCAGAAAAGATGATAAGATGTGAATAATAAAAATATTAGAATTTTATAATTTAATAATTTTTTGTTGCAGTTCTCAATGCACTGCAACTATTAATGTCAAGTATGTGATATTTCTTGCCCCACGCGTGCGGTTTGCTCTTGGGGTTATGTTTGTAAAAATTGTATTTATTTATCTTGAGAAATAAAGTATTTTGAATTTTAATTTAAACCGGGAGCTGGGAGGTCAAAAATTACGTCATAAGGTGCACATGTAAAAGCTGTGCCATTTTGAAGGGGCATCCTGGGGAGTTTCAAAAATGGGTTTATGAGCCCTCAATCTGGGGGCTTTCTCCAAGGTGTACAAACTTGAATGTGACTTTCTTGTATTTTTCATAAGAATATTATGGGGATTAAGTTTGCAGGTTTGTTGCAACAGGTATGTAAAAATTGGATGGTTTTAAGTCAATATCCAATAAACCTCGACTAGAAAAAGCCTTATGCAAAGTTTTATCAGTAGGGCCTATATATGTTAAAAAATACTAAGGATGATATAGGCTTTTATTTTCTTCCCATAAGAATAACATGGGAAAAATGTGTGCAAGTTTACTGCCACGGAAATGCAAAAATGGAGGATTTCAGGCTAATCTACAATAGTTCTTAACTAAATGAAGCCACATATCAAGTTTCGTCAGGATATGTTGAGACATGAGCGAGTTATACGATTTTATTTATTTCCCATGAGGTTAACATAGGACGACGGTTTTAGTTCATCACCTTCCTCAGTATCTCGGTAACAACCAATGAACATAGAGCAATGATTCAATATACCAAATTGTTTGTTTTTTTTAGCTGAATTCAATGGTATAAACTAAAAATTTAATCATTTAAGTTAGTTGTTCTACATGAAAATTGCAAAAAACTCATTTTTATGGGTTATTTTCAAGTTTGTCATCCTTGGAGAAAGCCCCCAGATTGAGGGCTCAAAAAACCATTTTTGACACCCCCCCAGGATGCCTCTTCAAAACTGTAGCCTATAGTTTTTTCATGTGCACCTTATAATGTAATTTTTGACCTCCCAGCTCCCGGTCTAATTTAGGAATACTTAAATACAAAATTTATGTACACTTTAAATTTACATTTACATTTTGGATTTAGCCTATGTGCTTAGATCATATGTTGTTTGACCAATAATGTTTAGGAACAATAACGCTAAAATAGGGTCCACAAGGCCAACTCCAAACTCCGATATATACCAAAAATCCGTCTATTTGAACACAGTAAAAAAAAGAAACATGGTTTTAATGAGGGTTGCATAGCACGAATCCTTTACTAATAGTAATCACACCTTTTGATCCCTGCTAGATCCCTTTTGAACAAAGCATATCTAGGCCTAGTGTACTTAAGTTAGCATTCTTTCAGTGTAACTGAGGCCATACACATCAAAAAGCAGATCAGGAGTAATGACAATTATCACAAGACTGTGTAATAAGTTAGCAAATTAGTTAAGTGACAATCAATCATCATTTATACCTCGACCAGAGAAGACAACAGATAGGCCTATAGGCCCATTTATAGGCTTATACCAAGGCCTATACGGTACTTTAGGCTTGTGCGCTCGACAGCAATGATCACCAAGCTTATCCCGGCTCTTACGACTGTCACATTAGGTATCTCGTCAAAAATTATAATCGAAAATGCTTTAAGGTAACGCAGGAAAACACCAATCGCTAGGTCTGAGCTAGCAATCAGCCAGAAATGTCGTACTATATTTTTCTTGACTTTAAATAGCAATTGTACATTGGTATCCTGAATATAATTATATCACTTTCATTCATTATCCGCTTTTACCAAAATTGCCGCTAATACAAACCAGGTTCGGTCCCAATTAGTTCAAAATAGAGCAAGACTACACCTATAGATATTAATTAGTGGCCATCCATTAATGACGTGACACTAAAATCGGCATTTTCAGACTCCCCTTTCCCCCTTGTAATGGACCTGTAGCGCAAGCACTAGCCCCCCTCTAAACTCATGATATGACTTGTTACCACCCCCATCCTAGAAAAAGTTCACCCTCAAAATTTTAAATCTGTAACCTAAATGAATTAGGCCTATAACTTAAGTTAATTTTTTTATTTAAGGAATTAATTGATTATTTAATTATTTCAATAGAACACACAAACCCCCCCCCCCTTGTGACAGAGCACAACACTGTGAAAAGCTGGCTCCATCCCACCCTTGGTATGTAACGTAATTTATGGACGGCTTGTTATGGTATTATTATTATTATTATTATCCTTATGATTCAGGGCAAGACCACCAAATGGCTACCAGGGGTTTTTTTAACAGTAGGGAGAAATTAAATTTGCTTCCATATTACACCACATTTTGTACATGTTTCATTAGGCTTACTAATATTTTTACTATTCATTCAGTATGAGGTACGAGTTTCATATCTGTTCTTCTGCCATTTAAAGCAGACAATTCAAAACATCTGATTTCTGAGAAAACAATATCGAATGATCTACCAATAGTCAAAATTGATACAAAGTTTGTTGAGCAGAACTCAATATCTGATTCCGTTGCATTTATTATTGTTTGGTTACTTTATAAAAGAATATTTAGCAATAACTTAGTATCTTAGTGCAAGTTAGCAGATGATGGGAAATAAGAAGTTGTTTGGTTAGTTTATGTTAGGTAACATTTAAGGCCTAATTTAGTTTTTGAATAGTTTTTATACCTAATTTTGTGTTTAGGCCTTTAACGTTTTATTATATGTGTTATGTGTGTTATGTTATTGGTGAAAGAATCAAATTACACATTCGACAAAGGTTTCAGTTATTAATTAATTGTAATCGATGTTTTTAGTTACTGATGGTTTATAACGGAACGTAGTTGTATCAATTATGTTAAACACAACAGGTTGATATTTAATTTTGGATTACTGAATCATTAGCCAAGTACACTTACGCGAACATGAAGTGATCTTTACCCATGTTAGGCCTAAATTATATTGAAAATCTCAGTTAGGTACCGTAGTAAGCCTGAGCTAAACACTTAAACGATAACTATCATAACCCAGCCCATAGTGAAGAAACCCGGATCCAAGTATGATTAGGATGATAGGTTCTAGATTAATGACTTCAATTACTGTTCCAATACTCTACACTGGGATTGTGACACACCAGAAGTGGTCTATGCAAGTAAATAACACTGAACCTAATGTCAATGAATAGATATTATTGTAGGCTCTGAACTAATAATTGTAAGATCATCTGATAAAAATGATTTATTACAACAAGTGGCAAAATCCCCCTTTGAGAGTACAAAACGTTATGCAAGTATAAATGCCCAGAATGAATCATTAGAAACTTGGCCTTTGACCTATAACCTAAGTTGGAAATCAAAATTGTATTACCCAGGAGTTTGTCAAACGCTGACGTTGAACGAAACATTTTATCGACCTGAAAAACAAACAATCAATAAACTATACAACTACAATTTTGACGGTGAGAAAAACTAATTAAAACGATAAAGGTCCAATACCGATTTGTTATCACAAGAGTAACAGAGCGATTAGACACAGACATTCAGACATTCATTCAATGTTCAATGATTCGTCAGCTGACACGTGAAGAGAAGAACAAGTATAATGACGTTAATGTAATACATTAAACCATCGACCTATAAAATTAAGCTTAAACCAACGATCTTTACAAGATTTTATAACACTTTAAAAACTACATA
Organism: Flexamia atlantica; assembly: GCA_035578135.1. Taxonomy (NCBI): domain Eukaryota; kingdom Metazoa; phylum Arthropoda; class Insecta; order Hemiptera; family Cicadellidae; genus Flexamia; species Flexamia atlantica. The sequence continues at coordinate 2,196,391 of JAQJVK010000032.1, forward strand.
AAAAATTAAACGGAAGACACTTCAAGACTACATAAATAAATATCAATACTTACAGATAAACCAATATGCTCTACAGAAGATTTTTTTTATGAAGACCACAAATAAATTTTAGTATTAATTAATTAGCAATAACTAACCTTTGTGATGTTCATGCAATTTTTAAAATTAATTGTAAAGAAAATAATAAATTATACTATATAGTAGTTCGGCTCCTTTAGATTGCAAGTATTCTTCTAGTCTAACTCTTTAGAGACTAATGACGTGAGTACCAGTAACATAGTGGATGCACAGAGAAGAAATAAGCAGAGGACGCATTCATATGGCAGTATTGTTTCGGGTAACTGCGTGACACACAGGAAATCAAACAATAGAAAGACAATAGACTTCCGGGCGCCCCCCTACCCCCCGCGCCCACTCTACGGCACTGCTCGACACATATTTAGCGAAACATTAGATGCGTCCTTTATCTTATTTCTTCTCTGTGGTTGATGTAAGCAGGATATATCCATTTACTTAAAACGCCTACCAACTGTCTTAGTAGACAAATCAGTGTAGGGGATGGCATATGAGAATATTTATCGACAACTTTCAAAAGATATTTTAAGCGAGTACCAGACGGCGGGCCCTTTCAAGTGGTACTGTCTCTCGAGTGGTGCGTTCGCCTTAGTCATCAAAGGTACTTAGCCTTCTATAGAAGCGTAGGTTTACAGTGAACAAGTTTTAAAACAAACCGCCACTTTTCTAACTTCTTCAACAAGAAGGGAGATTTTGAAGGGTGACACAGATCGAGTTGTAAAGAAGAGCTTCCACTCACCAGTGGGATGTAATGAATCACAGTATGTTGACAAAGCATCGGCTACTATATGTCTAAATAACTCCTTGATTTTTACAGTTATAAAAGTATCCCCTCTTTAAGTCACTCGTGTCATAACAGTACCATAACTCACCCCTAATCCTGTAGAGATACTCAGGAGAAGATATAAGTCCATAAAGTTCTGTAAATTATGACAATAATGGTAATTGCTTATACTGCAAAATAAATCTGAAACATCAAATTGTGGAGGAGTCATAAAAATGCTGACTATTCTCGAGTTTATGAAGACATGTTTTCCTACATAGCAATAACAGTGTCGGCCTCGTTTGCAAAAAGGTTTGCAAAAAGAAAATGTTTGCGAGCCTTCACAGTCGTAAGGCCCTGGGCATACGCCCCTGTACACCTCCTAGGAGTTGTTGCCCTGTCGTCCTAGATCCAAAAATACAGTATTGCCTTTCGGATACGCCCACGTCCTGATAGCCCCTGAAGCTGCCTACTCTTGAATTCAAAGGTCGTGGAAGCTAGAGTTATCCATGAATCTGTAAATGACCTCATAATTTATCATGGAGGCCATTCATGTATTACGTCACTGCTTTTTGGCAATTTTTTACCCCCCCTCCCTGCAATTATCCTACCGTCATAATCCGCCTGATCCCCCCACAATTGAAAAATGACGTCATAGGGAACAAACTTCCGGAATGATGCCAGTCTTTGGCCTTTGGTAAGAACATATTAAAGGGTTCTACTATTGGGGTTTTAAAACCATCAAATTTAGTTTTAAATCCATATTGGGCTGATTTGATGTTCAATGATTCAAACCAGAACTTTTTTAACATTGTAGTACTACAATATTTACAATAGTGATGCAAGCTGACTTGGACGCTGCCTGCAAATCTAAAAACATATTGATCATTAAATCTGTATTTACTATAGCTTTGTTTTGACCTGAAGCTAAAATTACCATTCAAACGGATACTGTAAAAATCGAGTACATAGTTTCTAAGCTGTTTAGCTTTAATTTAACGACTTTACATAGAATGTTTACATTTTTCCTATCTAAATTAGTTTTGAAAAAGTATTTGAAAAATGACGTCAACTCAGCGTTCCCCCCCCAACATGCACATCATACTAACGTCATTTCCATTTAGGACCCCCCCTATTTTCAAATGTCGTAATTTATGAATGGACCCGTACCTAAAAAGGATGTTTTCATAAAAAAAACCCTACTGAATTTTTTGCCTGTGCTGAATATCTTTTATTCCTTTCAATCTAGTTTCAGTAGGTTGGCAACATGTTCATTTGACCAATTGACCAAACCTATGACATAAGACATAATGTCATATGTCTATCGTCTGCTATTGCGATGGAAGAATATCCAAAATATTGTGTAGGTTAGTGAATTTTAAGCAAGATTCAAGGTAATTAACTAACGTTAAAATTTCGCATTGTTATGTAACTTGGGAAATTTGTTTTCAAACTTTTTTCAGACACATAATTATTTGAAAGTTATTGTTTAGCGTTATTCGAAATGAAGGTTCTGGTGTCGAGCGAACTATGAATGTTCAAAGAGGTAGCCCCTGCCTTACACATTTGAAACTTGGTTTGATTAGACGATTCACAGCAAATGCGAGATATCTAAAGCAAAATCATTATGACAGTCTAGGAATAACACCAAAAGCAACACAGGGTGACATAAAAACTGCATACTATAAGCTATCTAAGGAATATCACCCAGATTTGAATAAGGGTGATGAATCTGCAGCGGAAAAGTTTAGGAATATCACTGCAGCTTATGAAATTCTTGGAAATGTAAAATCAAGAAAGGATTATGATCGAGGTTTACTTATTGGAACTTACTCGCATGAATATGAGAGAGAAGCTGCCCCACCTGCGGACAACTATCCTCATGCTTCATTTTACCATGGCAGAAATAAACCAACAAGTCGGAGAACCACAAATGTTCATGTCCAATTTGACATTGACGAATGGACAAGAGCACATTATAGTAAAGCGTTTGGAAAAAAGTATGAAAAGAAAACTGAGGCTCAATTCTACAAAGCGCAGACATCTTCAGATGAAAGAGATTTCCAGAGAAATTTACCAATAGTCTCTGCATTGTTTCTACTAGCTGTTATTGTTCTGTCAATTGGAACTGATACTCACAGGAATTTTGATAAACCTTCAACAACACATGACAAGCCTGACTAACTTAAGCCCTCGGTAAAAAAACGTAGCAACAAGATTGTTGGCTAAGCTTAGGCTATATAAGATTTGTTCATAAAAATAAATGAATTATTCAATTTTTGAATATAGTAAATATTTATTTAGTTACATTAATATTTAATTTTTTTTACAATCCTCTTCCAAAACCTGTTATGCCCTCTAGCTGCAACTGCCAGGTAACTTAAGGGCCAGTTAATAAACTCATTTGATTAATTAATTAGTAATGTCTGTAGCAGGCCTATCCATGAAACCAGCAGTTAAAATAAGGGTGAGGGTGATATTCTCCCTCTAAAGGCTAGCAAAAATATATCCTCAAAATACAAATTGTTGCCCATGATTAAAAAATTCAATAAATTTGTACTGAGAGACATTTCCCTTGGGGTCTGTCACCTCATGCCATGTTTGCACCTTCTCCCGGCCTTCATTGGCACGCCACACCGCTCTTACACTTGCTGCGTTCTCGAGATAGGTGCGCGCGGTGGTTGGGAGTGCCAGTCAGTCGGACAAGATGACAGGACACAACAGTGCGACACCAATAATACACAGCAGCATGCCGAAGAGGCATTGGCTGGTGTCTTGTTCCAGTCACCTGCTCCCCAAATGATAACCCCTTTATAACTGATTGAACTTACATACTGCTGCTATTGTTTTAATTACCGCATGATTTTGCCCTTAGACAGATATTATTTAAAATAATTAAGTTATTCATTATACCACACAGAAAAAGCAGTTTTTATCCTCAGGGCCGGGGGCAGGGGGGGCAAATGCATAGGGGCCTGGGCTCGTCGCAGGGGGCCTGGAAACACCAAAAAAGGGCCCAAAAGCATGCGAAACAAGTAAAAAAAGGTCGTCAGGGCCCGGGGTTGTCGATTACACAGGGGCCCGAAAATCCTGTCGCCGGCCCTGTTTGTCCTGTTGTTTGCAAAAGCTCTTTTATTAGCTCTTTGCGGATAAATGCATGATAAATTTGACTGAAAATGGTAAATAAAAAGCTGATTGAAAATTTTCCATAGGCTAAGTGGTTAGGTTTGAAAAATTAAGAAACAGTGGCTTGTACGGTATATAAAATGTGTTGTTGTTGTTGGGATTTTTTAAATTTATTGTTCTTTGTAGTTTGATAAGTACTGCATGTAACTGCCCTAATATTTTTTTTTCAAGAGTGGCGTCTTCTTTTTACCTTGCATTTGCCCCCCAACAAAGGCCTTAGGTGTGTGGAAGTTATGAAACAAGAAGCAAGGAGTGAGCCGGTACAAGTCAAATGTGTACAGTAAGTTACTGCCGAAAGTACGGGACTATGAGGGGACTCGAACCTATGATATCGCTATCCTAGTTCCAAGTCCAGTGCACTACCAACTCATTAAATTTAGTTTCAACGTACTTGCATGGAAATTCCACACTCGCCTCCATACAGCAGGAACTATTATGCTTGCCCAGTAAAACAGTATCTACTACAATATCACAGGTTAGGTTGAGTTTTAACGAGTTTAAAATTTGATTTAGTTACTATTTTTTTATATTTCGAAACAGATAGAAAAACAACTTGTTTAACGGCTGGTAATGTAGTGTCACTTCTAAAAACAACATGTTATAGGATGCCAGGCGCAAAATCCTACTAGATTAATTCTATTCAGTAATCTTGAGTCTATTCAATCGTGACCTAAGTTGTACCTGCTTTAAGACTGTGGCGCATCACTGGCTGTGTATTTTAACCAGAATCTAAATGTAGGATGATATGTGAGGAATTATACTTTTAATGCAAACTATTATAGCAACCATTCTTATATCAATAACAACAAAATCATTGTCGCAGGCACCAAATAGGGCGGGTGGTAAAAACTGGAAACCCACCTAATCTGCTAACCACAGCTGGGATAAGGGTCCCAAATGAAATGGGAACCTTTCATTTTTGGCTGGGATGGGGTCCCAACCAAATGAAATGTTTTTGTTGAACTTTCTAAACTTTCTTTTTTCAGGACCGTTTACGTGTAAATTTGTGTTTTACTTTAACATACAATCATGTAGGTGATAACTACCCAAACAAATAGTAAACAATAATTTTGCCAGCAGCACTCACTTACCCACCCTATTTAATGCCTGCCACTCTATAAGACGTGTTACAGGCAGTGATCTCATGATTCATTTTGTCAGGATTATTAATTCAGGCTGACTGGACACTACAAGAAGACAAAACGTTTGTATTGAAAAAGATATTTTATCTTAACTCTTCTGTGTATAAACCACAAATTTTAATGTCCAATATAGCATTGACGAATGGACAAGAGCAAATTAGAAGGGGTAGAGAGAAATACCCCCGTTGCAGCAGACCTCCATACTCAGCGAATTTCAAATGCTTCAATAAATCATATATTGGTAGCCTCAAATAATGTAAAATCAACTTAAATCCTGAAATGAGCATTCACCAATGTTCTCACGAATGAGTATCCATATGAATGGATATTCATACGGATAACCAAATGAATAACATAGGAAATGAGTATGCAGGTTAGCTGCCATGGAAATGTGAAATTTAGAGATTTTCTGAAATAATCCAGTAGATATCAAATAGATGATCACACACCACAAAGTTCCATTCCATATATTCAGATATGTTGGGCATTCAGATATGTTGATCTCGATAACCAAAGGACATAGAGCAATGGTTTAAAATACCAAATTATTATTAGTTTTTTCAAGCGGAATTCAACAATGTAACCCAAAATTAGAGTAGGCCTATTTTAATTTTCTGTGTAAAAAATCTAAAAAACCCCATTTTAAGGGGGTTTTTCCCCATTTACCTCCCCTTGCGATGATCCGTTCGCGCTGGTTTTCGAACTTGTCTAAGTAATTACATGGCAGTGCCAAATTTTATTCCGATCTGACCATTTTTTTCGAGCGTTATCATGCTCTCAGACAGATGAATATTTTATACATACATATATATATATCAAGAAATTTGAACGAATTATGTTTTTGGTATCTGAGAGCCCCAAAATGAAAAGTTATGATGGTCCCACGCTTAGGTCTTACCATGAGACCTATGGTAATAGCTTCTTCCCTATAAGGGAAATTCGCTAAAAATTAGCAAATTTTGACAGAGAATCTTGGAATTAAAGAAATTTAAAATACCTTTTTAATCCTCTCTTTTGCTCTACTAGTTTCAACGCTTTTGAAATAAAATCCCTTTTATAACCCTGTAACATTATTTTAGCCCGTAGAAGGAAAAATGTTGGTGTAACTTCCGCAGAAGGGTTAAGGGCGTATGCCACTATTGCAACTTTTTTCACAAAAAATTTCACACGAAACACAAAATGTCTGAAACATTTTGTGTGAAACAATGTATTTTAAAGGGGCAAAAATTTCGCCTTACTTGCCGAAACATTTTGTGACATTTTTTATATAGATATACTTAACATGGTTTCATGTATGTTTCGCGAAACTAAGTTGCACCTGGTTGCAATAATGGTATACGGCCTTTACACCATTTGCTATTGACATGGTGTAAATATATATTTTAATATATTTTATATATTTTAATACTTTGCTCTTACAACCTTAAAGACCACCAAAGTGCAAAAATTATTGTCAGAAATTTCATCTATTAACTTTAATGCTGATTCAAAGTCTAGACAAAAAGCCTGTTACCAATATCATCTTAACACATAGAAACTTCTTATAAACATAGTAGTATGTAAATACACTGATACTAACCTACGAAAAATTTATAAAATAAGTTTGAGGTTAGTTAAATTTGATTTATTCTTGTATGAACATGAAGATCTGTAACAACTGTACTATAACTAACTAAACTATAACTGAAATACCAACCACCAAGTTTAATCTAAACATAACTTAGCTGTGTAGTTCGTGATCTAGGTAGTTGTTGTTTATTTCAAAACCCTTTAAAATAGTTAAGTAAGGTTCCAGGCTAATGTATTTTGTAATGTGGTTATGATTGTGAGTCAATAGTTCCCCTCCTGACACTACAGGTTCCCACTGACTCCTTAATTGGGCGTAACCCTTCTGCGGAAGTATAATCAAATGTTCCATTTGGATAAAAATCACACTCCTGGCACAATTTCTAGATACGAGTGCTGAACAGGGGCAGACTGGGAAGAAAAAATGGCCCTGGCATCCTTCAGGTAAGCGGCCCCTGACAGGAAAGAAGGGGGTAACTTTCCGGGGGGTATGGAATACCCCCAGGGGGAGGGGGGTCCGAGGGTCCTCCCCCGGGAAAATTTGCAAAATTTGAAACCCAAAAACGTATTTTAAAGCTATTTAAACGCCTAGAAATGCCTAAAAGCACAAAAAAATTCTTTCATATCTCTACTACCACCCTGAAATTTATAGGTTGTTATTATCAAGAAATTTAGTTGTAAGCAAATTTCCTGCAAAAATTTGTTTTGAGAAATTGATTCTCAGAGGCAAGGGCCGCCCTAAGCTCGGCAACAAAACAGGCTGATTTTAATTTTCGTTTAGGCCCACTTTAACCTTCTGACGAGGCCGTTGGGGGCCTCAAGCCTCAAGAGGGCCGCGTCGGCCGCAATTCCGGCACTGCATGGTGCTACGGCCTCTTGGCCTCTCTTTCACAGTAATTTTTATGGAACAATCAATTTGATTGGCCATCGGTCACGTAGCTCCACAAGGGCCAGCCTAAGCTCGGCCCTTAAGAGGCTGATTTTAATTTTCGTTTAGGCCCACTTAAAAAAAACTACCACCACCGGCCCCTTTCTGACCTAAAGAGGCCGGCCCCTCTGGCATTTGCCCGAATGCCCACATGGCCAGTCCGCCCCTGGTGCTGAACTACTAATTTCACAAATTTTTAATTTTTTGCTTCTGAACATCCACAAGCACGAGCAGTCTCCTTTTAGTTATAAAGTCAATGATAAAAAAATGCAATGTTCATGTCTAGTATCAGCTGGTTGACAACCAAAGACTTAAGACAAAAATATAGTATCGTTTCCTGTAACATGCAGTGTGCGACTGGCCTAACAGCCCACAAATCAAGAGCAGCTGGTTTAGACTCGAGGGTGACTGCTCACCAGCATTTTCTTAATTTGTCACCTTCACACCACCTCATATAAAATAACGTTATGGATTAAACTTATGTAGTTTAAAAGTCAATAAGCGATTTTTGCCTTTTGACTGGGACTGAAAAGTGAATTGAGTAAATATCTTGGTAAACAAATTTATAAAGTTTTGACATTTGGAGTTTTAAATACAGCCCAGATGATTTCATGCTCTGGTTTTTCCTAAGTGGTTGAAAAGATGGATTCATAAAAGAATTCAGTCACTCATTGACCAGACCAGTATAACACTGTGAGTGAGATTATTTAGATTTTTACTTTCTGATTCCAAGAAAATATAAAAAGTTTTTATTTATTTTTAAAATAAACATTTTTATTATAAGGGACATTGGTTTAATAGCGCCTTTCTTCATTTACTTAATACAGTAGAGTCCCACAAACCTGGACTAGTGTGGACCCAACGGTGTCCGGGTTTGTGAAATTTCCGAGTTATCGAGAAATGAGTAAAAATAAGAAAAAATAAGAATAGTTTCTGTTATTTCTATAAGAAATCATTTATTTATTGCATAGTAAAAAATACAAAAACTAGATTATCAGTTACAAAAAAACTTAAAGAAAAACCAAAACTGTTTTACATGTGCAACACCATGTTCTAGCCTTGAATCTCAGTGCACTTTATTGCCCTGGCAGGCTTTCCGAATTATCCAGAATTCTGGGTTATCAAAATCCGGGTTTGCAGGACTCTCCTGCATTAAAACTTGTAAAACTATTTTCCACTGGCTCAAGGTAAGAATTCTGTAGCAAAGTGTTAACTGAATCCATACTTCTCATCTGGGAACTAGTTGGTGCCAATCAATAACTTATATCTTTTTTTCAAGTTAATGGTAAAAAGAGCAGGAAGCATTTGAGAACCATCCAATTAATTTAAAGAAATTTGGTGAACAGTAGAGCAGACCTATCCACAACCTGAAATGGCAAAAATATTAAATTCTTAGAAATGAGCAAGGCAAAGAAAATTAGAAATCATAACAAGTTTTAGTTTAGAATTAATTGTGACTAGATAACACGTAGCTCGAAATCGAGCAAAAAATCATACAGTAAAACAAAGAAGAATAAACGCCTACTTGTATATTTTTGAAATTTAATCAAAGAGCTAAATTCACTAGCAAAATTATTATGGCTAAACCATTTAATCACTTAATCACTTTAAAAGTTCATTTGATTTACTGCAAGATTTTCCGGTCAACGACTTTTTGGGAAACACCTTCATTTTCCATGTTCTCTTTATTCTGAAATGTATATTTTAATACAGGCAAAAGATCGAGCTCTGCTTTACAGCAACATGTAGCTGACCGAGAGCAAACACTGGCGCCGTGAGCTAAGACCTCATTTGCTTAGGGACTGCCCCTGCACCTTATTGATAGTTATCGCCAAACTGGAATCATAGGGAACGGCTGTCTTTGTAGGGATCCTTTCCTTTGTGGCAACAACGTGTAAATGACGCACTATCTCTACCAGTCTTTTAATTCTTGAAATGCAACCCACCGCGATGAAAACATTGTAAGTTCATTGGTCTGAGGTTGGAAGGAGCATCAAATGTTACATCGGGAGGGTGATTGTAGGCGGTTGCGATCGTATTCCTTCCGATCGGTCAATATTCGCCTTCTTCTTATTGGCATTATTACGCACCATATCAAAAAATAAATTGGCTCAAGTTAATAAAACTTCAAAACACACTATACTGAAATGTATTGGGATATTGTAAACTACATTGTAAAACTGGGAACTGCAATGTTTAAGCCATTTAAAAACACTTCATAACATAACCTAAATTACATAGTAAATCTTTTTGTTGAAAGCCAAAACAGCTTGAAAAACAAAAACTTTTCTTAAAAAATAAAGTGCTGCAATCTGTGGTTTACCTGTAGAACTATTTCAGTGCTTGACAGGCTTGACCATATGTTCAGTTTGTAAACAAAGTGAACTGAGCTTGCTCAAATTTCGAAGAATAGCGCCACTGTTCCGAAACTTCAGCCCTTTACTGTACTTTAGTGACGCCCTTTTTTTAAATTCTGAGACTTGTTGACAAATCTACATAAAATTCCCTTTAATTTGACACCTCAAACGTTCAAATCCGCCTAGCCGTTACTGCGGTTGGACTGTGAAAAGAAAACCGCTTGCGTATTAATATATAGATACAAATAAAAAAGTATGAGATTTTTTTTGTAAAATAATAATTAAACTCTAAACAGCTAGGGGAAAAAATGCTCCTGTAAAATTATGATTATATTATTTATTGATATAATTAATTCTAAGAACATTTAGAGCAAGTTATTCATAGTCATTCATAAACCATATTTCAATTGCTTCAGTACAATCAACATCAAAATATTAACAAGTTCACACATCAAGTCCCTTGGACAAATTAAAATATACAATAATATCAGACTAAGGAACAAATGTTAAGAATATAATTAAACTAAATATAACATAACAACGAGAAAGCCAACTAGGTTGAATCGTAGTGGACAGTAAATAAATTTCCTTATAAATATTTTGGGATGATTGTGGGCTGAAATTGTCTGCATTCCACTGACTAAAACCATCAGAACAACTTTTGGCCACAGTCAGTGCTGAAAATACTTGGTCTCAACAATCAAATGTATTCAACCTAAGTAAAGTCAGTTCAAGTACACTAAAATTTATCATCAGTTCTGCAGTAATATTTTAATCTCAAAAACAAGGTAGGTTTTTAGTGGCTATTGTATTTTCTTTGTTGTTCGAAGTTCTGCAGATGGATTCTGAAAGAAAACACGATAGAAATTTTTTTAAGGTTTCACTGTTCACCCAACTTCTTAGAAGTCAGGAATTCCATTAATAATCTAAACTAATCGATATTCAATAAGGGTTCTTTATTTGAAATTCATTGTTAGTGATGGTAGGTTTGTTTTGATTTTGATGTTTGCGGATATTTGCCATCACTGGATTCGTAAAAATAAGTATCATGACGTTTTGGGATTTGGAATCTGTTCTTTCTACTTCAGCTTGCGCAACTAGTAGAAAACTAGTGGAGAACTGTTCCCCCCCCCCCAATATTTTTCTCAATAAAAAAATCTGACAAAACTTTATAATCCGTCTCCACCGTTAAAATCAAAGTTAAAATCAATATTTATCGATATTTACAATCGCAATTATGTTAACCAAAACAAAGTTTTGATATTTTCATTGAAACGATAATTTAAAGCATAGATGTTTATCTGCAAGGTAGTGTAGTAAATAAACAATAATTCTGACACGTTTACTTGAAATAAATCACAAAAGATAATGAAAATATGGTTCAAATTAATGTGTGCGTTTATATGCTATGTAAGTACATAAACTTTAGCTGCATCTTCTAAACACTGAGAAAAAAATTTGCATGACACTTCAGTACTTTCGACGCATAAAATTGCCTAGGGACGAGTCAAACATGTCTTTTCTTCTATTATATCGTAGAAAATTTATTTACTGATTATAATTCTAGTATTAAATCCAAACAATCTGGGACAGATTGTGAGCCTGGGAAATTTGATATTTTAATTTTTTTACAATCCTAGGACAGATGAAAAATGTATCAGTTAATATTTTACCCACCGTGGGACATATGAGTCAGGGGCAACTTTACTTTGTTACTTTGTTTTTAAAGATGTTTTAAAAACCTGTGACATATGAAACCAAGGATGAAAGAAGCACACCCAAACCAAACATATTTGCAGGACTTTGCCCAGGATTGGTCTGGAGGTCTCCAGATTGTGAAGACAGTATCTGATAATTTCACTCCCTAATGAGCAATTGTCTTCAGTAAGATTCTTATAAAAACATTTAATGCATTATGTTTTTGATGCCTGGGAACCTTGGAACAGGACATGAAGATTGTCTCAAGTTCATATGATATATAATGTCATTCTAAGAAGTATCTTTTCTTTTGAAATTTTTAAAAAATGTCTCCCACCTAAGAAACAGGTCTTTGGTTTTCTGGGAAACACGATGAGTGTAGAAACATGTGCGTGCATTGTATGCGATCATGCATCCCAATTAATTGTCGTAGTTAATGAGTTCTGAAGGTCTATTTACTGTCAACTAGATTCACCCTTGCCATGCCAGGCACTTCCTGGAGGCTTACAGATTTGAACTAACTGAAACAATTTCATGCCATATTCGGTGTTAGCATTTCTAGAGAAATGTTTAACGTAAACGATTACTAAAACATCAAGTATAAGGAATATATAATGTTAATATATAAATTGTTAAAAAATCCTCTCATTGGACAAGTGTTTACTTTGAAAGTTCCCTCCAAGAAAGAAATCATCAGTTTTTGATTAAAAAGTAACAAAGATCACTTACCAGGTGAAAAAACTGCTATTTCGATATACACGGTTGTGCTCACGTTCTGTCTCAAAATTGTATGAAAGAGACAAAACAAAATACAGATTCAAATTTTAACTTACAAAATTAGGTTATGATAACATTTATACAACATCTTTCAATTCATTCAGCACAGAAAGTATGCCTGGAAAAAAGTGAGGGTCGAAAGCTTACAAACTAACAGTACAGAATATGACTTAGCACAAAACATGAGATCTTAGCAAACGATTTAACCACAACAAACAAAACACAGTACCACTCTTGGCTTGATAGGTTCTATCTACAGAATTGTAAAAATGTTAAAGTAATATGACAAACTTAAAAAAATACGAAGTATAGATATTTAATTGATTTTATCTGGCAAAAATTCTAAGCCAGATTTACTGGGTTGAATACATAAATTTCTTGTAAAAATGTACTAGATGTAAAAGAGGATAAGAACGAAAATTGTTCCTAATATTTTATAGAGACCCAAAACAAACCTATGGGAGTATAGATAAACAAAACCAACATATACTACAGACACAAGAAAACATGGAATGAACACATAAATGATCACAGAATAAAGATTAAAACTAACACAACAAACTGACTGAAACCATAATCTCGACTGATCCTAGAATAAGTGATGTGGATCAAAGAAATCATTGTAAAGATTGTTGATTTTGTAAATTAAGGTATTTACCCCAGCATATTTCAATTTTTGTTGGCAGAAATGTTTTCCTCACTATACCCATATTTGATATCTGGAGGATCAAAGATCAGATTTGATTTTTAAGGACACCTGCCCAGTTTCAAAGCTTAACCTGACAGTTTTAGTTACTTTCAACGGTAGACGTAGAACTGTGATTTTGTAAATTTGCCATGTCAGTTAATGAACTGTTTAATTTGACTTATTCAAGGCTAAAGATTTCTGAATATTTCTTTGGAAGTTGGAGATTTGAATGCAAGAAAATTCTAAAAGGTTTACCAGCCTTCTATTAATGATGAAAAAGTGAAATAATAAATAAACTATTTGGAGGTTGATTTAGTCTATTTCTTTTTATCTTGAATTTTCATAATGCTTCATGAAATCTTCAAATTGGATTAATACAAGTGGTATATCATTTCTTTTCATTCTTCTGAAAGTGACCATATAGAAACTGATACTAACACTTTTCTGTTTCTCAGCAATTGTCTTTTCAAAATTTACTTCCAGAAAACGTTTTTTATTCCAATATAATATCACTTTAAATAACCAACAGGTTTAGAAAATCTCAGAAAACTACATCCTTGTAAAAGTCGACACAGATAATTAGTACTGTATCCCAAAGAAGTCGCATTACTATTCACAATCCTAATTCAAAATCGTTTGTAGAACAATGAAAGCTTATCAACAATGTTCCCAAGCCATGTGACATGGTTTAGGCACTTTAAACTCAAGTGCCATAAGACCACCTCAGGTGTGCCATGAATTTATCATGTACTATTTCTGAAACCTCTCATCATAAAAATACACTTTTTTGTCTTTAAAAGATTAAAGTGTGTAAATTTGCACAGGCAAAATCTGCAATCCATTGAATGAGTAGTGATTCTGACTAAGAATAAAGACCATCTTTCCTATCCTTCACCAGAAAAAAAACACAACTTACAAAATAATTGTGTACTTCTTTAAGTTTTTAAATAACTTCAATGTCGTTAGAGAAATTTCAAAAGCAAAGACCAAAATTCAAACCAAATGAAAATTTTACAAATTCTTGTTTGAATTACTTTTAACAGAAAGCTAATAAACCAATTCACATATCATCGTTTAGGACGAGGTACTGTAGGCCCTCTTATGTAGGTTTTTATATATTTTGAGATTTTTTCAGTTTCAATGGATGCAGAAAAAAACCCTGCATCTTTCTGGTGGCAACTTGTATCTCTGAAAATTGTGTATCTCAAAGAACATTTATTCTAGTGTTGCCTGATTTTTTGTTGTGAGGCTTGAACACATTTTTTCACAGCGACCTTTATTGCAAACAACATTGTATAAGACGATTTAACTTGTAAAAATACTGTTAAATGTTTCAAGTTTTGTAAAATTAGCTCTAGAATTACCTCTTTAATTAACTAGGGCATAATCCCGACCTAAAAATTTTCAATGAGTTACAAAGCATCACATATGAGTTTGCTTAATAATTCACTTTTATAATAATTCTTTCTTTTTTATAGAAAGTTTTAATTTCAGCAATACGTGGTACCTTTTTAAGCGACAATATGCAAAATAATAAATTTGTAATTCTTATTGTTCTTATTTGTAAATTGTTTCTAATTTTTTTTCCCAGTATCTAAAATTCTTAAGATATAGCTATATAGAATACCCACCATTGCACCTTAAAAATACTGAAAATAAAAAACATTTAGGGCATCCAAATTATGAACCAACTTTGAAGTTTTTAAAGCCTTAGTTAACGGGAATATAGAAATGTCCAAATGGAGTGGTATATTAATTACATCTTTAGAGTCAAGAATAATGCTTTTAACAGCCAACATGGACAGATAATGAGTGAGGATTAAAAAAGTAAAAGACCACTTATGAGTGATGTTACAGTCGTATGCACTGTTATTATTGTTATCATTAATCATCTTTTAGTCCCTAAAGAGTAAAACATCATTTGATGGCCCTTTTTGGTTTAAAACATCAGGGGCTGATGTTTTTTCTCCAGGGAGGAAAAAACAACTTATGCTCCAGTTGAAAAGCGTTGGCATGAGTAAAACAGCTGTTTTGGTAACAGGTAGACACACACTGCTCAGCTTTTCTAGGTTTTCATCTAGGATTTATCAGTGTTTATTAAAAATAGCTGTTCCATGAAATTTCCATTTCCGTGTTAAATATTATGGACAAATATAAAACCCTAAGGGCGTCAAGTGCCTTTCACCTTAAAAAATTGTATTTCTTGCAAATCTTTACGCCGAGCTCTTTCCAATGACAGCTTAATTATTAAAATCGGTTCAGATCTGCAGGAGTCTTGATTACAAAAAAAACCCTAGCATATTTTGCAAGTATAGAAAATACATCACTTCTCCCTAAAATAACTATCCACTTCATATTTTGTGCTTCAATGTCCGTACAACACATAGTATAATGACTTTTATATTTGGATTCTTCCCAGAAAAATAAACGGCACCATCCGATATACATTTGAGCAAAGAATATGGATGCCCTGTTTCTATACCACATTAAAGTATAAATATTTAAATAACACAGACACATATAACTTTGCCTTAATCCTAAATATGTTTCACAGTTATTTATATAAAACTAACCCCTTAAATTATCACTAATAGTTGTGATCAAAATATACCCAATCGAAAACAATATTTACATTTTCACAGAGATGAGCATCAAGAGTTGAGAAATGTTTAGCCAAATAAATTGAGATGATTTATTTTGATTGAAAGACAGAAACTAGGGGTGTGCGAATAGTGATTTTTGAGCTCGAGCCGAGCCGAGCCGAGCTTTTTCAAAAGTTTTCGAGCTCGAGCTTTTTCGAGCCGAGCTTTTTAACAATCGCCAAATTATTAAAAGAAATTATGAAGCTTGATTTTAATGTTTGCATACCTTAAGTAACCGCCAGCTCAAAAATAGAAAGCTTATCTCCAAAACAAGTGAATTATTTGATAGGTTCATCAGTATTTTGTATTAGTTACATAAAATTAATCAAACTGGCTCAAAAAATAATTTATGAAGAAAAATACCAAATTTAAAATCTACATTTATCTACATTATATTTAAGTAATAACCAATCCCACAATACTTTACTTTAAAATAAATAGTTAAAATTACATAATTAAACTAGTTACATATAGGTACTACAACATTTAATTTCAAGAGTAGAAAGGAGTAGTTGAAAGGTTTTAAAATAGTTAAATCTAGTAAAAAAAATCACACATTTACACTTAGTCAAACACAAGATTGATTTTTTAATGTTCACTAAGTAAAGATGATAAAAAATTAAATAGCAGTCCCAATTGTGGCATAATATTCATGGCTAAACTTATTATTTCAGAATATGATATATGAATGAACTAATATTTAATAACAACAATAATTTATTGTAATCCTAAAATTAGTTGCATTTCTAAACTTTTGCCAAGAAAATAATGTACAATTAAGAAGAAGAAAGATCATAAATAAATAATGACGGAATAGAGAGAAAGAAAGAAACAGCTACCTCTCTCACTCTCCTTATCAGTGGCTAGGGTGGGGGGGTGTGGAAGTTGTTTACTCCAAGCCCCTTCCCTGTTTTTTGCTATTGTCTGACTCAGTGCGTGTGTGCGTGTGCCAGAGAGCTGTTCTCCATTAGGAGATAAGGAATCCTTACTACAAAATGCAAAAATACAAACTACTTGTCATACACTATAAATGACGGCTCAAATTTTTTGTTTTATTTTTATAAATCAAATTAGAGCAAAATGAAACTTGTACTATATACCATTTAAGAGATAAGCCTTGATAAAACAATAGACTTAAATGCTGTATTTCACGTTCCCCAAGGTCAACTAAATATAGCTCCCATTTCCGTCTAAATGGAGATCATATTTCTTGTTACCTGTCAATGTCCTTTCCTTATCACTAGGGAATGTTTTTTGCTTGTTTTTCGTGGGAGGGCAAAGCTCTTCCCGTGTCCAAAATAGACCGCAATAATTATCTTTCCGATAAGCACTCTCTTATCAAAAGCTCGGCTCGAGTGTCGAGCTTTTTCGAAAAAAGTTGAGCCGAGCCGAATACTGAAAAGCTCGACCTAAAAGTTCGATCGGTCGAATACTCGCACACCCCTAACAGAAACCTACTTATGTTAACTCAGAGTACCTAGTTCAGCATCTCTCGGTAATTTTGCAACGAACCCCACCTTTTTTATGTTTTGAAAAAGACCTGACTGCAAACCAATTGATCCTGCCTATTTTGATGTTTTCATAGTAGTAACCCAATAGCAACGCTTCCTGTAAAAAGCCTTCAAAAGTTGTTAGGACAGTTGAGGGTCAACCTGATAATCTTTAGTTAATTAAGTATTGCCTTTGAAAATTAACTATACAATGCAGCAAGTTACAAAATTTAAGCTTGCAATTATTGCTCTTAAAAAACTTGTAACTTCCATCAGACCTTATTCACCGGTGTTTTCGAAAATGCTCAAAATATCTAAGTGTTTTGAGAAGTTCAGCACCATTGATGACTCGAAGAATTTAGATTAGCAGGCTTGTACTGTAACTGTAACTAATGCTCAATGGGTCCATATCATTAAATAAGATACACAGTAATGTAAATCATAAAAAAATTAATAAGGTACCAATTTTTCATTATTTTGGCACTGATCTGTGTCATACCATTCTTCCTTGCTTCAGAAAGGGCTTTTTGCCTAATTATAGAACAATTAGGAATAGGACAAACAGGCATACCTTTGAAAAAGTAGGTATCCCACTCAACTTGTTTCTTTAAGTTGAAGACGAAGCCAGTGATCCCAAAATATTCTATTGTTGTTAATGATATTATTGATTCTACCTGGGATACGTACGTTTTCGAAATACAGTAGTCTTTCGCACTCAATAATTCGACACACTGTATAGGCTACTTTGATTCAGTCTGTCACTCAAGAAAAATTCAAAGAATACCAAATATTTTGTCCAAAGTGATATCTTTTGGGGCCTATATTAGGATAAAAGTAAACAAATTAGCTCTGCAGTGGCTTAGAAGAAGTATATGTACAAACTTAATTTTTAAATTTTCTATCGATAAAATATTATATGCTCCTTATAGTTCTACATTTTGATAATTTGACACCCCCCCAATCCACTAAGTGTTGAATTATTGAGAGCCTAGTGAGCTATTATTCGAAGACTGCAGTGAATTAAAAAATAGAGAAACAAGTTTTTCAAAGCAACAGGGTGCCAAAACAATGTCACATAAGTAAAAGAGCCAGCTCCAAACACCATAATCCATCACGTTGTGAAATAAACCGTAAAAATAAATTACGTATAAAACCATAATTTTTGGCCAAAATCAGTCTGATTTTATGATCTTTACAACTCGGTTTCCTCCTGCATCGTCCCCCTCGACCTTTTGTACTATCTTTTTTTCCGTATTTTCTTACGACAACCTTTACCGAACCAGCCGGGATTGGTTATAGGAACTTTGGCGGCCGTTTTGTCCGATTCGTCCGTAGACTTCCCGTCCACCTCGGGACTGAGAGGGTCTTTCTCGTCCTCCTCGTCGCAGCAATAACACGGCGGGTCCGGTGGAGTCTCCGACGGCATTTTACGATAAAATAGGCAAAACCCGGAGTGATAGTGGACCCGGCAATACTTGCAAAAGTAGGGGTTATCTTTTTCTTTCTCCATCTCGCTCTTTTTCGCGCAGGAAAGATCTAACGGTTCCGACTGTATCAAACACTTTTTCACGTTTTGATCGAGAAGCGGCAAATTAGGATTGAAACACAAATTCGGTTTCTGTGCTAAAGGACGAAGAGAAAACTGTGAGGTGTTGGGATTTTGAGACGGTTCCGTTTTAACTTCTACAAAATGAGCGACACCGGAGGAGGACGGGGGATTTTCTACGTCGTCGAATGAAAACGGCCGCCAAATTCCTTTAGTGGGTGATTTCTGCAAATCGGGTTTTTGTTCTTCTTTCTTACTATGTGAATTTTCACCGACTTCTGGTTCAGTTTTGATTTGAACACGACACCGCTTATCGTCTTTTACCTCTTCGACTGTGACAATTTCTGCAGCGTCTTCCTCCATTTTAACAACGCTTGTGTCTATGGAGCTATTCCCATTCTCTGAGCGAATTACTGGTGTTTCCACTTCATCCTTCTTCTCTTCAATTTCCGTTGAAGCTGTCACTTCTGTTTTTATTTTAGATTTGCTCGTTTCATCACATATTTTCTTTTGGTGTTCCGAGCCTGAAAAAAAGTAAGAGTAAAATTTAGGGGTCTGCGGGCCAGACTTTTTACGTTCGGGTCGGGTCGGGTCGGGCCTTTAATTTTGGCTTTCGGGTCTCGGGCCAAAATCGGGTCGGGCCAAAAATATTTAAATAATTACTTTCGTATGAATTAACTAGAACCTAAAAAGAAGCTAAATCAAGAAATTAAATACAAAATTAATAGACGAAAATTACCACTATATATCGAGGCCTAATAATTTTTAGTAGGTTAAAATTATATCATAATTCAATTTTAACATACGACAAGAAATTAAGATGAAAAGCTAATATGTGAACAAATTCAGTCAAAAAACCATGAGAGCCATAACAATCAATGATTATTATCATTACAAAGCCACACTTTATCGCAACGACCATAACGCCAATAAACAATATAAACTATGAATATAAAATTTGAAGTTGAAAAGTTATAGGTCAGAGCTAAATATAGGTGTAAGTTTTTAATTTCCGAATTCTGAGAGGTGGTATTTCTAGGTAATTGTCGAAATCCATTCTTCTATGAGTTAATGAAATATTTTTGAGGTTATTTTTATGAAAAACTCGTGGACGGCTGCGAAAAACGAAAGCGCGTATCTTTCGGTCGCGGATGAACGGCAGATGTAGCTTTTCGAAACTCACGATCTGCCGCGAAATACGATCGCGCGTATTTTCCGATCGCCGATAATCGGCAAATGTAGCCTTGCTTAAGTCGCGGTCGGCCGCGAAAAACAATCGTGTGTATTTGCCGATCGTAAATAAACAAAATGCAGCTTAGCGTAACTCGCGATGGGCTGTAAAATTCGATCGCACACACGTAAGTCGCACGTGAATTCGATCGCCGGGTAAACGGCGGGAGTAACGTATCAGACGCGGCCCGACCCGGTTTTGGCCCGAACTATTTTTTGGCCCGACCCGATGTCTCGGGCCGGCCTTTGACCCGACCCGACCCGAAAAACTCGGGGACCCGCAGACCCCTAGTAAAATTACATTACGAATACAAAATTCGATTTTCAAACTCTAGAACACAAATAACTTGACCATTATCTATGGATACTACTGCAGTATTAAGCAGAAAAGAAAGTACTGAACACACTACCAAAACAAACTGAAAAATCATTAATTGAAAGTTTGTGATGATCCTGAATTCTAATAAAACCTAAATAAGAGAATTTTTTCCATGGTCTCATTTAAAATACCTTTAAAATTATTTAAGTTCCAATAATAAAAATTAATGAATGATGTTCACAACAAGACAAACTCACAAAACTTGGTATTCACGACAGGTGCATTCTTCTACGCAGTTCATCTCGAATGAGCAAATAAGTAAAAAAGCCCAAAAATAGAAACCAAAGAAATTCCTGATGATAGAAACCAAAGAATTACATACAAATAAACGGTTAACCCGCAAGGCCAGAGCGTTAAGACTTACGGTGTCAGTAAGCCTTGAACTTTCCACATTTTCAAACAAAGGACTGCATGATAGATTACCACAAAGATTACCTCTTGACCTAAATTATCTCGATTCCACATTAAAATACAAGTAATTATTTTCAAAACGATACCCAAAAGTCAGAACTTGGCTTGAAGAAGAAGACTCATACTCTTCAGGAGGTCTTAAGGCCTCGAGAATTCAATGAGCAGACTCGCTTGTTAAAACATTCGAGGTATGTGAATTCACTTCACTAATTCATCCATCTTCACTAGGCGAGAGAATTCCCTTTGTTTTTCTACACAGTTAAGTTTTCACAATTTATAGTTTTAACATACATACACACTCTAAGATAAATATTTAATTTTAAAAATTTAAAGATCAGTTTTTCATTTGGGATTGAGAACTAAAAGGAATTTTTCATTCATTTCACAAATCAATGTCCCTCACTCTTCCCAAAATCCAAAAATTCGGTTCAAAACTTTTTGTCTTAATAAAACGCCCAAGCTTCAATACGTTTCTCGCAAGGTATATTACATGTTCATTAAAACATTGAAAAACTACTAACATACTCTAGGTTTGTATTTAGCTAAGAATTAAAGCTAAAGAAACTAGTGGTGGCGAGTCAACGGTTAATAAGGTCCCTCCTTGTTTATCTCAAGAACTTTTCACTGAAATTTCCTTGCCAGTTATCAAAGTGTGGTTGCCTATTGCACTTTGAGTCCATTAACAATGATTCTTTTCATCATACTGACACAGAAACATCTGTTTTCAGTTCCTTTTTGTTGGATCGAAAGTTACCCATTCCCGTCCTAGGCTGGAAAAACATTTATCCGGCCTATGCCGGATAAAACGGAAGTTAACAATCAGCTGATTTGTGGCAAACTGACGTTTAAAGCCTGTTTATTGGTTACTTTTTATAGGAATGTAATGGCAGCACTGCATCCATAGCATATGTTTGTTCTATTTGTCATAAGTTAGGTTTAAAGGTTTGAGAAACGTATGTCTATCCAAGGACTACGTTATGATTGAAAGTATGTTTTTTTTTTCTGCATAGTATGATGAAAAATAACGTACATAACACGGCCGGGAAGTTTTGCCGTACTCGCATGAAAATCCCGCACTCGCTTTCGCTCGTGCAGGAACTATCATGCTCGTCCGGCAAAACAGTACTTCCCGGCCTAGTAACGTAATATTCTATATTATTCTTAATCACCTGTCTCGTCCGAGAGTCGTTTCAGCTCCCCGACCTCTCCTTGCCGCAGCTCCTGCGTGCTGTGCGTGTGTGTCTCGGCCGCGTGCAGTCTTGTCGCGTGCGCGAATATCGGGTCCAGCTCTGGGTCGTACGCGGGAACGGCGATGTTCAGTTTGGACATCACTAGCGCCATCACTTCGTCACACTTGCCTGCGAGGAAGCAGGGATATTTATTTATTTTCTAAAGGCATAACCAAATTACAATAATACATACATATATTCATTGGTTTAATTATAATTAAGCTTAATAAATTAGGATTCATGGCAGAGACGTAGTGCAATAACAAACAAAAACAGCAAAAACAATAGAAAGAAAACTGGTGACAGTAACTAGAATTAAAGAAAGTGTAACGACAAAACTAAAAAGAGGTGATAACAGTAATACTACAGGGTGCGGTAAAAGTCAGCGTACCGAAAATGCAGTTAAACTATAGCTAGTATTAACAGTATTATTTCAATTTACCTGTTAGAGAAGCTGCTCAAAGTGACCACCATCATTGCCTATACACTTGTAGCACCTTTGTGACGCTGATTTACAGATTTTATTGCATACTTGTGGTTTGAATAAAACATAAAAATGTTTCGTTAAAAATTCTTTTAAATATTCTAAACTTTGAGGTTTCTCCAAAAAACATGTGTTCTTTTATTAAACCCCACATACTAAAATCGCACGGAGTTAGGACTGGGGACCTAGCAGGCCAATCAATAGTTCCTCTTCTTCCTATCCATTCATCGAAGTTATCATTTAAAAAGGCTCGAACAATAGGCCTAAGGCCGTAGTGCGAACATTAAAACCATTAATAATAGAAGTTAATCAAACAAGCACTACACTCAAACAACTTAACTTTACTCTCACAAGTGGTATACTAACAAAACAAAAATTCATCAATAAAGAATAAACGAGGACAAAATAAACTATAACAGATGATAAGATAAGGAATGATACTATATTAGCGCGAGAGATAAACAACGACGCGACGCTCACCGGCCTGCAGCGGTACGCTGACTTTTGCCGCACCCAGTATATATTTAGTAATGCAACAATAGCAACCTCTATAATCATGCTCAAAAGCTAACATAGGACAATCAGTTGTGCTACAAATATGTGAATAATATAGAATGATGAGTCAAGCAACAACAAAATAAAATAACAAGTAATAAACACATGCATTGAAAGATAATGTAAAAGATATTGGCGTGTGAAACTACAGTTCGAAGAAATTAATCCGTTGTTTATGTATTTAAAATAGCTATCGTGTATTAAGAGCGCAAAGTACGTCATTGCCGCTCGAGAATTGTAAATGGCGGCAATGACTATTTGTGCTCGTAACGCACACAAGATTTTTCCTACCACCATTATTAAACAGTTTAACTTATTAACTAACCTGTACACAAAAGTTTATTCAGGTTATGTTTGCTTATTTTATTGCAACTTAAAAGTTAGCATAAAAGTTTTTTGGGTTGGAAGTTAGTGTATAGAAAAGCCAACTGTGAAATCAGCTGATTTAGAGCAAGGCAACTAGAATTTAGAATACGGTGAGTGTCATGGGATTTATGACCAATAGAAACCGGTCTTTGGTGTTTGACGTCATAGTTATCTATCTTGTGTGCCACATTAACCTAATATAAGTAACCCTGATTTAGGGAGCAGGAATGAAATGAAAGCGGAAATGAACCATGTTTCATACTGTTTACAGGTGTGGCAATGTGATTATTTCCATGCAGTAGTAGGAAAAATATTTTGTTATTCAATTAATACACAGCGATTTGTTAGTGATCAGAGAGACATTTTTAAATGAAAGATTAAGGTTTTCATTAAAACAAAATAACTAAATGCAAAGTTAAAAACAAAACAAATAAAACGAAAAAGATTTTTGTAAAAAAATTAACTATTATTCCAAACCCAAATGGAAAATACCCCCGTTGCAGCAGACCTGCATACTCAGCGAATTTCAAATGCAAAACAACAATCAATACAGTAGAGTCCCGCAAACTCGGACTTCGATAACCCGGAATTCTGGATAACTCGGAAAGCCTGCCAGAGCAATAAAGTGCATTGAGATTCAAGGCCAAAGCACGGTGTGACACATTTAAAACAGTTTCAGTTTTTATTTAAGTTCTTTTTGTAACCAATATAGTTTTTATATTTTTTACTATGGAATAAATGAATGATTTCTTATAAAAATAACAGAAACTATTCTTATTTTTTCTTATTTTTACTCATTTCCCGATAACTCGGAATTTTCACAAACCCGGACACCGTTCGGTCCATATTAGTCCGGGTTTGTAAGACTCTACTGTATATTTCAATCCAACATACCGAGATTCAACATGTTTTTGTAAGCTCCATAAGAATAACATGGGGAATGGGTATGCAGGTCTGCTGCTACGGGTATATTAAAACTGGGTGGTTTTAATTAAATATTTAGTTGATCTGAACTAGAAGAAGCCATTTACCAAGTTTTATAAAGATATGTTGAGAAATAAGCGAGATATAGAATTTTCTTTATTTCCCATAAGGTTAACATTGGGACAACGTACTGTGTTTACCACTTTCAATATCTCGGAAACCAATGAACACAGAGCAGTGATTGAAAATACTAAATTGTTTGTTTTTTTGAGCTGAATTCAATAATGCTAGCAAAAATTGGATAATTATTAATTTTCTATGCAAAAAACTCATAAAACCCATTTTTGGGGGGTTTACCCCCCTTTACCCCTCCTTCCAATGGTGGTCCAATCGGGCTGGTTCACGAACTCGTTTGAGTGATTACCACTTTACACGTCTGTACCAAATTTCATTAAGATCGGACCATATTTACGGCCGCTATCGTGTTAACAGACATATATATATATATATATATGGATATATAGATATATAGATATATAGATTTTTAAATAAAATAATGATAAAAGGGTGCTCAAGTTTATTATTATTTTTACAAATACTTTTAGCAGCCCTAAGTTGTGAATTAAACAATAAAATAAAAAAAAAAGATATATAAATATATAAAAATAGATAAGATATATAAAAATTCAAACGAATAGTGTTTTTTGCTTCTGGGGGCCCCAAAATGAAAAGTTAACATGGTCTCGGGCTTAGGTCTTACCATGAGACCTACGGTAACAGCTTATTCCTTTAAGGAAATTCGCTAAAAGAGTTTATAGTATACAACTTAATTGACAAATAGGGACTCTTTTGATATTCAGTGTTTGGTAAATTGACTTTAAAAAGGATACGAGTTATAAGTAAGAATATGAATTCTGAGTTTATTATTAATAAACAATGAAGTTTTATGTGAGTGAAATTTTTGCACAGAAATTGTGGGCGATTGGCACATCACAGGGTGATGGGATAGGGCTCATCTTAAAGGTTAAGTACTTAGCATCTATTCAGTACTACTTCAACAAGGCGCATTGGAAAACGCTCTAGTGTGTACAGGGCCTTGTGCTCGATCGGCCGTCGACCCACCGTTGATCTTGAGTGCGGCCTGCTCGTCCTTCGGTGTCCACTGCAGATTGACGATGTACAGGTTCGGCCGTTTCTTCACCGGCCGGTCCATTCCCCATAGCCATGTGTACTTTTTTAACACCTGTTGGGGGAAAAATTAACGGTGAAAATATTAATTTCTGTAAAGAGATTTATTTGCCTTCAAACGGAAGTAACGATTATGGCAAATGGAAAACTGAAGGTGATCAGAATAGTTTGAAATAAAATAATTCTTAATACAAAATAAGTTGTAGGATTTTTTACTAAAAAATGAATTCATACCTTTTGGTGAGTTATGTTACTCATAGGATTCAGTCGACAGACAATGAACATCTGGGGGCACAATTGCAGGGTGACTACCAGATTTTATTTATGGAATTCCCAAAGTTTTCCTGACATTTCGCAAACATTAAAAAAAAATTCACGACCATTTGAAACATAAACATGGCTTTCTGAAACGATTACTTGAGCACAATGTTGGTAGATTTAGATTAGTATCTTTATTTTTGATGGCTTCAATGCAAAAGAAAGAATTGACAGCAACGATACGTCCTAAAGATTTGCCGGCCATGATTTTCCGGATATTTGCCAGAGGACTGAGCGATATTCCAGTCACAATATGACTGAAGTAACGGCCATAAAATGAGTGAGCGATTTTCCAAAGGTGATACAATCAGGAAACAATCTACCACACAACGACTGAATATTTTAACCTGGAAAGTGAGATTTTTTGGCCTCAATGTGACTGCAAGATGTAACAGCTGTTACATAAATGTCCACGATGTGGCTGTTATAATCGCCGTGCGCAAAAAAAGTAAGAACTACTTTATTCCATTGATCTGTATCACAGAAATAGGACATGTCAATATGACTGAGCGATTTTTCAGCTGCGAAAAGATCAAGCGATTTCATGCCAGAATAAAAACTTGTGATGGTCGCGGATAGGAGCTAAGCACTTGTCTGCCGCTAAGCAACCAAAACACATATCGGTCACAAAACGAGCAGTCGATTTTCCTGCCGCAATAAGGCCTAGAGGCCTTGAGGTCTCTAGCTGCGAAAAGAGCGAGGAACTTTTCAACCGCGATGTGACCAAAAGATTTAGTGGTCGAAAAAGAAGCAAATAATTTCCAGCCACAGTACAACATTTTCCAGCAAAATAATCAAGATATGATAGGCCACGAAAAAAGCTGAGATTAGATGACCATGAGAGCAGCCGATAGAGTTGCCAATCACAATGTGATCCAGCAATTTTCTGACCGCAATAAAACCGAAAGACTTGCCGGCCAAAGAATAAATGATTTCTAGACTAACAAAAAGGAGCAAGCAAGGGAATGATTTTACGACAATGAGGTCTTATGGCCACAAAAAAGCGAGGGAGAAACTAAACCTAAAATCACCTAACTTACCTTAACTTAGCCTAACCTAACCTCACCTTGAGGCTGGAGCCGATACACAGTATGACGTCGGCCTGGTTGGCGGCAGCCGTCGCGCCCGTCCAGTTGATGGGCCAGCGCAGCGCCCCGCGCTCACCGAAGTGGACGATGGTGTCGCGAAGCGGCTTGTGGCACTTGTAGCAGCGACGCGCCGTTGCGTGCGTGTACCGGCCCGTGTGCTCCGTCACGTCAAACAGCCGCCAGTACTCCTGCTTGCACGGCTGGCACACCTGTACAGGCGATACGTATCTGATAAATATGCTCTATGTATCCAATAAATATTCAATACGTATCAATACATATTGGATACATATCCAATACGTATTTGATACATATTCGATACACATCCAATACATATTCGATACATATCCAATACATATCCAATACGTATTCAATACGTATTCAATACGTATTGAGAAATTTTAATTTTTCTGTAAAAAATATGGTTCTTTAGAACATATTGTCTATTTTTATTCGGAAAATTTAAAATTTCTCCATTATTAGTTGTCCGATCATCATAATCTTAATATCTTAATTAACTTTGCCTCAATAAAGAAGTATTTCCATTCATTCATTCATTCATTCATATTATAAGCGTTAATTGGATTAAGTTTCGCAACTTTTTTGTCTCTTGTAACAATTTTCTAAAATTTACCTTTTTTCAGATACTTAGCTTTGAAAATAAAAAACACTCACAATTCTGAAATGGTACAAAGTAGAAAATCGATACTTCTCGCAAAAATAGTTCTTAATAGTGGTTATCCACTTACCACGTTTGAAGTTTATACCTTAAGAGGTTCGTGAGATATGATTAAATATGTGAAAATCACAAACAGACACACAGACAGAAAATGAAGCACTTTAGGACCTATGCTTATGTAAACTTTTTCTCTTATTTTTACCTCTACTATCATATGTTAAAATATTTTACCATAATTTCCGAACACCCTGTATATAATACAGTAGAGGCCCGCAAACCCGGACTTCGATAACCCGGAATTCTGGATAACTCGGAAAGCCTGCCAGAGCAATAAGTGCATTGAGATTCAAGGCCAGAGTACGGTGTGACACATATAAACCAGTTTTGGTTCTTCTTTAAGTTTTTTTTATAACTGATAATGTAGTTCTTGTATTTTAGCGAATTTCCCCTATAGGGAAGAAGCTATTACCGTAGGTCTCATGGTAAGACCTAAGCTCGGGACCACTATAATTTTTCGTTTTGGGGCCCCCAGAAGCAAAAAACACTATTCGTTCGAATTTTTATATATATATATATATATATATATATATATATACAGCCAGAACCAAATAACCGCTCCTGATATATACGATGCACCCACAGCCAGTTACGTGCTCCTAGCTGAGAGCGGCTAACTGGCTCTGTATGCTTCTTATCGCTGCTTGTCTCGGATGCACTATATACACCCACAGCTAGTTAGATGCTCCCACTGCTACCAACAAAAAAATTAAAATAGCCCAAGCGTCCTACTCAATCACCCATGGAGGTTTTACTGGTATAAGTGAATATGTTTTGTGATCTCGCTTAGTACATTGTACATATATTAGATTTAGTTAATATAGTAAATTAATTTTTCTTTATTTATTTTCTTATTATTTTTTTCCTGAAGCATATAAACTAAACACATTTGATATGCTTAGGGTAAACTGCAGGAAAGGACAGAAACTTCGGGAATTTATTATTTAATTAAAAACTAAGAACAAAGTTCCTAAAACGTTAATTTTTCTCGTGAACTGTTTGTGTGCAACATACGTAATTAGGCTACATTCAAGGTTTTTAAAAAACACGAAATATCAACTTTAAACTTTGTACAATGTGAAGGACTAAACCTTGAGTATTGAAAGAAGGTGATCGGCGGAGTGACCGCATGGCAGTATAAAAACATTCTATTTCATAACGCTGTAGAAATATTTTGATTAGGATTTTTGCGGACATTTGCCATCACTGATTAGTAAAAAACAAGTTTCACGACGTTTCGGGATCTGGAATCTGATCCCGTCTTCAGGTGGAAGAAAACCTAGAACATAACAAGATTAGTAACACATAGCCAGGAAAACCTGGAGAAAAACACAGCTAAAACAGAGAACTGTAAAAGCAGTCACGGAAACAATAAGCTGAAAAGAAAAACAATACACAAAATAACACAGGAATCACAAGTATCAAGAATCACCAGGCAGGAGAGAGCACGTCCACACCCAATCAGAGCTGAGCTGAGACTGATGGGAGGAAAGCAAATGGCGGCGGCAACGGAAATGGCGGCGCCCACAGCCAACCAAATCACGTCGCGCTACCGGTGGCGAAAACCTGAAACAGAGACATGTGATATGCAAATTCCGTGTGTCTGTGTTTTTTTTAGTTAATTTTTAACCTGATTTTTGCCCCTTGGCCTTGCTACGGGTTAACATGTTATGAGAATTTTGAACAGAATTGTTAGTAATTACCCTATTTGCTGACACTTTATTTTCCCTGTCTTTCAATTCTTTGTTTAATATTGGTAGCCATACTGGCCTTATTTCAAGTGAAGATTGACTGATTGGTTGGTCTGCTAGTTTTATGTATGAAGCTTCAATTAGTTTTCTTTTGAAAAAATGAGGTTCGCGGTGTACTATTTTTGCTTCGTCAAAATTCATCTGGTGATTTTCAGACCAGCAGTGTTGAGCAATTTTTGATTTATCCACTAAGCCCTTCCTCGTGTTATCTTTGTGTTCTTTGATTCTAACATTTAAAGGTCTTTTTGTCTCGCCATAATACGGCCTAGAGCAACTATTGCAGTTTATTCTGTAAACACAGTTTTTTGATCCCTGAGTGCCATTTTTTTTTTGGTTTGGTTTTTACGAGACATTGCCTAAGAGTGTTTTGTGTCCTAAACGCGGTTCTAACTTTGAACTTCCTAGCAACTCTTCTAATTTTTTCCGATAATCCCGGCACATAAGGGATTGACATAGGAACGAATTTTTCAGTGTTTCCTGACTCATTCTGTTTAGCCCTACGGGTTTTGCACTTTCTTATTACGGATTGAGGGTATCCATTCTTAGCCAAATCTTGCTCTACTTTTTTGATTTCCTGATTTAATCCATCTTGACTTGAGCAAATGCTCTTTGCTCTGTCAAATAGTGAGTAAGCTACCCCTTCTTTGACAGATTTTTGATGGTTTGATTGAAAATTTAAATACTGCCCTGTGTGTGTCTTTTTTCTGAAAACAGTTGTCCTAAGCGTGTCCCTATCCTTTTCTACGCACACATCCAAAAATGCTAGTTTGTTTTGGACTTCCTCTTCCATTGTTAGGCGGATGGAAGGAGAAATACTGTTAAGATGCCCTAAAAAGTCTTTTAGTTCATCGTCTCCATGCGGAAATACCACGAAGGTGTCATCGACGTACCTCCACCAAATCTTCGGTTTGAGTTGAGCCAAAGACAAAACCTTTTGCTCAAACTCCTCCATAAAGATATTAGCAAAGATAGGCGACAATGGCGACCCCATGGCCATCCCCTCATCTTGACGGTATAATTTACCCTCTAGTTCAAAATAGTTACATTGAGTGCATAATTCAAGCAGTTCCATAATGACGTTAACAGGAAGTTTAGTACGTTCAGTTAGACTTTCATCTTTTTCGAGCCGAGACTCGATTATTTTTAAGGTTTCAGGAACTGGGACATTCGTGAACAGACTTTCAACATCAAAACTAACCAGCTTATCCGTCTCAGCCAGCACTATGTCCTTTGACTTTTCAACGAAGTCTTTAGAATTTTTTATGTACGAGTCAGTTTTTCCTACCAATGGTTTTAGGATGTCCAGGAGGACTTTAGACAGTTCCCTACACGGTGAGTCGCAAGAGCTAATTATAGGCCTAAGAGGTACATCAGTTTTATGAATTTTAGGTAACCCATACATGTGTGGGATTTTCGAGTGATGCGGTGTTAAACGAGTTCTTTGTTTATCAGAAAAAAACTGTTTATGCTTCCTAAGAGTGCTTGCAACTTTACGCTCGAAACTTTCTGTAGGATCTTTATTTAGTTCAGTATATTTACCAGCTTGGAGAGTTTCCAATATTTTCTCTTTATATGTTGCTGTGTCCAAGACAACAGTAGCGTTTCCTTTATCCGCGGGCAATATTTTGATAGTATCATCTTTCCCAAGGATAGATACTGCCTTGATTTCCTCTTTCTTTAGGTTGGGCTTTGGGACAGGAATTTTATTCAGTAAGATGCTGGCCTCGCACCGAAACTGATCCCCCTGAGTCTCAGGGAGCTGAGACACAGCGGACTCAATCCCCGTAACAAAGTCAAGCGCCCTAACTGATTTAGGCACAACAGAAAAGTTCAGCCCTTTAGACAAAACGGAAATTTCATTAGAATTTAAATTTCGTGAAGAAAGATTCACAACCTGATTATTTGCATCATTAATCTGTTCATCATTTTTAGAGTTATTACTAATTTCGACAGGTCTTAATTTTTCTAACTTTGATTGTTGTCTGGATTTAATATCAACCGATTCTTTGTCAAACCTATTTTGGATGCTTTGAAAAATGTTCTGAAACTCAGAACCAATTAAAGTTGCCAATTCAGATTTCTTATTTTCAATACTGATTTTGAGGGTTCTCTTTTCCGTACGATGAAAGTTTATTCTTTCAATTAGGAGAGATTTTGAAGCTGCAGACATTATTTTGCTGGCTTTAAAACTACTAAAAGGAGGTTTAATTCTGAAACTCTGCGGTATTAGATTTTCGAGTTTGCACTTAGTGAGAAAAGTTAAATGGTTGGTGTGCCTAGCCAACTTTAGGTGCATTTGTTCAAGTTCACTTAATTGATTACTTACTCCGGGTCCGTACCGAGAATCAATTCTTTGTTTGAAATTCATTGTTGGTGATGGTGATTTTATATTTTGATTAGGATTTTTGCGGACATTTGCCATCACTGATTAGTAAAAAACAAGTTTCACGACGTTTCGGGATCTGGAATCTGATCCCGTCTTCGTGTAGAAATGTAACAAACAGAGTTGAAAATTTGCAGAAAACTTTATTCCGGTGATCAGTTAATTGCGTGTTTGCCATAAGTTTCAAATAACTTTTAGCATGCAGTTCAAATAACTATACTCCGGATAGTTTATGTGGTGAGTTATATTTATAAATAAAAACACTATTTTAACGCATTAAACCAATTGTAATCTCTATGTATGGTTCAGAATATATTTGCTTAAAGCATCGTGAACAAATTTTCTGTATACATCTAGAGTCTTTATTTGGGGTTATTATCAACACTATACCAAAATTTAAGACGCCTGTTATTATTATTTTAATTATTAATATTAATAACGTTATTAATTTATTTACAATGTACTGTCAGTTCCACTTAAAAGTCGTACATTGTGATGAACTTTGCGTAGCGCCTAAAATTAAATTTAGAAGATTCATATTTCTGGTCTTTCACGAAATACGTTTACCATAATGGATTTATAAGTAAATTGGTTATTTGTGACTTGTGTCGGTGTAGTGAGAGGTGTTCTGCGGCGGAAACCTACTGCTTCCATTTTATCCAAGGGCTTTGCCATAACTTAAACATGTAGGCATAGGGCAGAAGGCAGCATCATTGTCGAGTTGTCCTAGTATAATTGAAATCAAATCATAAGGCCAGACCGTCTGTAAGACTAGTATTAATTTTAGCATTGGACTTATGGACGCGGCGTGGGCCTTGTGTTTTGATTCAAACTACCTTTTGTTTGCCTCGCGCATTGCTGAATAAGTTTAATTTTATATTTTATATTAACTTAAACAGTATGTATATTGATTTAAGTAGTATGTATACAAACATCCCTACAACAGAAACTATAAATATTCTTCGCTCTAACTTGATTAAACATAAAACAATGAAGAAAAATGAAATTGAAGAAATAATTAAATTACCTAAAATGGCACTCAAACAAAATTATTTCACGTTTGATTCATCATTCTATTTACAAAAAGATGGGTTACCTATGGGTTCGCCCCTTTCAGGGTTAATGGCAGACATTTATATAAACAACCTAGAAGTAAATCAAATCCTAAACAATCAAAACCCTATGAAAGACAAAATAAAATATTGGTTTAGATATGTTGACGATATAATTTGCCTTTTTGATGGTAACGAAGAAGACGCTCAAGAGCTCAATTTATATATCAACTCTTTATCAAGAACAATTCAGTTTACATCAGAAATACAACAAAATGAAATAAACTTCTTAGACATAACTATTTTTAAAGACAAAAACAAACATGCTTTTAAAATTTATAGAAAAGCAACAACAACAGAAGTAATTATTCCGGCAGACTCCAACCACCCGTGGTCTCATAAATTAACAACATTCCATTCTTTAATACACCGTTTGTTAACAGTCCCCATGAAAAAAGAAGATTTTAAAAGAGAAAAAGATACAATATTATACCTAGCAATAAAGAATGGATATAAACCATCAATGATAGGGAATATAATAAAAAAGAAAACAAAAAAACTCGAAAAAGAAAGAAATAATGCCAATGACAATGAAAAGAAGAAATATGAATACATATGCCTACCTCATAACACCACACTTAATAAAGCATTCCGTAAGACTTTCAAAAATACCGAAGTAAAAATTGCCTATAAAAATAAAAATAATTCTTTTGAAATGATTAATAAAAGATTACAACCAAAAGCAGAAAATAAAAAAGATGATTATACAAAAGCTGGAATTTATCAACTTAAATGTGGTGACTGTAATAATATCTATATTGGACAAACAAGAAGAAATTTTAAAATAAGGTACAAAGAACACTTGCAGGCTTACAAGTCAAAAAATTTAACAACAATGAAATCAAACTATGCAGAACACCTTATCAAAGAAAAACACAATTTTACTAAAATAGATGAAACCCTAGAAGTACTAACCTACGAATATGACAAAGAAAAATTAAATGTCAAAGAAGATTTATGGATATTTCTAAAGAAAAAAGAACATCCTAACAAACTTTTAAATTCAACTCACCTTTCACAAGGAAATATAATTTTTGAAAAAATTTACCAATTAAGAAGTAAAAATTTCAAATAAATTATATATAATTCAAAAATTTATTGTAAACTGTCTGTTAATTTAACATATGTTAACTTATTTGTTTATTTATATTATTTTGAAATAGGTTATCTATACATGACTTGAAAATGAACTAATGTATCGAAACTAGTCGTCGAAATAAAAAATGTTTCAAAAAAGGGTACTTTGTTTCTTAACTTAATAATGTTAACTAAAATAACTTAAACAGATATATGCTGAAAAATTAAATGGGAAACCCTATTAATTACAGAGTTAACAGTACACTGAAAATAAATTAATATCGTTATCAATATGAATCACAGGCATCTCAAATTTGTATAATAGTGTTGTTAAGGAACCCGACGAAAGATTCTATACGGTAGGGATTGGTGATTGGTGCTTTTCGGCAGGGACATTCTAATCAAACATAGGGAATATTTTTTTTCGTGAATCGTGTTTTTATAAATATAACTCGCACCATAAAGTATACGGAGTACGCTAAAAACTATTTGAAACTTGAGGTAAATACACAATTGGCTGATCATTATAATAAAGTTTACCGGAATTTTTAACTATATTTTTACGTTTCTACAACGTTATGAAATACAATGTTTTATCGCGCGGTCGCTCAGTAGCGCTGATCACCTTCTTTTGATAATAAGATATAATTTTTATATAGAGTATCAGGTTTCTTCTTTAAAACGCTACAAGCCATAAGGTTTACGGAAACATTTTAAAAACTAAAAGATGCAAAATTCCATATACGTTTCAGTAATTTTTATTATAATTATGGGTTTAGTGCAAGAAATTTATAAAGTGTCATTTTTATGAAGTTGCTACATGTAAAAAGGTCAAAATTGAACCAAATTCGCAGTATTATTCACCCGAGGTTCTGTGAATCGTCGTAGTATCCCCTGTGATTTATTTTTTAAGGTAAAGTCCGTATAATGACGTTATTACCGTACTATCAACAAAATATTATCAAAATGTAGATTCTAGAAATGTTTTTTTCCAACATCATCCTGAAATTCATTTGTGGATGAGATCATTATTAATTAGCTACACAACTGATAGTGATCATGTAAATTAATTAAATTCCTAAACGTTCCCCATGTTACGTGTTTGCGTCCTAGGTGCCAAGTCAAAAGTTATCAGCGACCTTCAGATAGTAAACCCCGCCAATCCGTGGTATGAGCCACCTGTTGAAAATGTGTCTCCTCACTCCAGACTTTCTAGAATATTGTCAGTGAAAATTTACAAGAATTTCTGTTCTGAACTTTCTTTGGATAACCCAGTAGGATATCAGGCGTTCTGACTTCCGTTTTAGTGGTACAATCAAAACTTGTTGTTACAATACAGCAAGCAGTAGAATTCAAACACCAATAAAACTGTCAAGCAAGCATAAACAACATGACGTGGATGAGTCGTGGTCCGTCGGACTGCACTGATTTTGAAGTATAAACAAGACAAGTGATAGCGGTCGCCTCCCCACGCACAGCTGGGTGCCGCCATTGTCGGCGCACTCAACACTACAACCATTTACAACTTTTTAAATTAATACAGTACATCAACATCACAGTTTGGACGTGTTTAGATTTAACCGTGTCTACAGCTCTTACTAAATAATAATGCTTAATTT
Source organism: Flexamia atlantica (assembly GCA_035578135.1). Lineage (NCBI taxonomy): Eukaryota > Metazoa > Arthropoda > Insecta > Hemiptera > Cicadellidae > Flexamia > Flexamia atlantica. The sequence continues at coordinate 2,232,099 of JAQJVK010000032.1, forward strand.
CTGTGGAATCACAAAATATATTCAATAAACCATTACTGCCATCGCTTAATGAACCATTCAACACATATCAATGAACAAGTTAATGTAGCAGAAAAGGTCTTTTTTTAAATAATCACATTACAAAAAATTAAGCGAAATATTTTCAGGAATTTTAGCAAATTTTTGAGGGCTCTATTAGTTGATTAGAATAAGTACTATGAAAAATAAATGTAAACAATTTTAACCCCAGTTAGGTAGGTGTTGGTCATAATGACAACACCTTATCTTGTTTGAACTTTATTATTTGAAAGACCTCTAAAATACTTAGATGGAACAAGATAATTAGAAGAGGATTAGAAGTAAAAGAGAGTGACTGACTAAATTGATTTTATAGTTTTTAATTAACGAAGGAAATGGCGCACTGAACGTAATATGCAATTATTGATGACACAATAAAGTTATTATTTACTAATAAGAACAAAAAATAAAGATTCTTTTTTTACGTTTCATTTCTCATTTATATGGACTAAAATATCCAAAAACGAATTTGTTAGACTAAAAAAAAGATTGTCAAACCTTTGTTTATATTTTTATTACTATCATCATTTCTTGGCTGTTGATGGCTTCAGACAGAGAGCAGAAAGCCAAAATATACTAATTTAAAACATGCTATTGTTTTACTGTTTACTCTAATGATGTGTAGCCAACAAAATTTAGTTGGCAATGAAAAGTACAAAATATTTTATAAATTTTACTATGGTTTCCTTGATTCAATTTTACGTAAAATTCTGAAAATTCTACAATACCGTGTGTTCACTAATGATTCATCACCTTTTAACTGTTACATAACTTATTTTCCATCTAACCTCAATGACGTGTAAACATGAAACATGTACTAATTAAAGAGCATGCTTTACAGGGTGTTTCTCATATGTGAGTACACCACAATTCATATCATTTACTACAGTTCTTGTTGTTTGTGTTTTAATCTAAAATTGTGTTAATATGAAGAAAGATTCATAGGAATTTTAATAATATAGAGTATAGGGGGGGAATACTTCCTGGTTAATGTGCACTTGGGATTTTTAAGCAAGTTCCATAAGTTGGTAAATTCAAGTCAATCTTTGCCAATAATTGTTTTCCACTAGTTTCAATGACGATTATAGAAACTCAATACAAGTTTATACATGTATCGGGGGTGCTAAAAGAGCCTTTTTTTCTATTCAAATATTTGTCGAGGAGTCCAAGGTTCTCTGGAAGTAATGAAGATTCGTCGGGCCGCTACTAAATTAATCATTTGATCTTGCAATATTTGTTGAAATAGAATGACCGTCTGAATGTTTGTATGCTAGTGACCATTTGAATATATGAATATTTGCTAGTGATGCTAGTATGTTTTGAGGCAGGAGAGTGAACTTTCATATTTTACAGCAATATTTATACTGTTGAAAAAAACCAATAAGAAATTAAAGCACTTGACAGAAGTTTTAGCCCTACTCCAATAGAAAGAACAGCACCTACAGTTTTAATACTTAAGGTTTATAATAACTGCTTCAATATTGATAGACTGCTTCAATAAATTCCTATTAAATTCCTGCTCTTTAGTGCCTGGTTACGTTGAAGTAGTCCAAATACTCAGTTAGATACATCAAATTAAAAATGTGAAGTTACATGTCAAACACCCTGTATAGTAAAATATTAAACATTTACTTTTTAATTTTTTCGTATTAATTTAAACTATCTTAAAAATAAATACAATAAAAAAGGTTTTATATTTTCAATTATATTCTTACTTAAATTATGCTCCTCCGGATCTTACGATGAGTTTTCTTCATAATATGAGGACCCTACTCCTTGGCCATACCTCATATTTCACCTGTGGGTTGGTTCACGTGCATAAAAAAATTTTTTAGATGTTTATTTTTCATTAAATTAGTGGATAAACGTCCTTAAAATCGTAAAAAACATGTTCCTCATTAGACTCATCAGCCGAACCTCACTGCCCTACAAGGCCATGTGACATGGGGGAGCGTTTTTAACCTACTTACTTTTTTTTTGAACAGTGGCAATTTAGAATTTTATTGTTGAAATTAGTGAGTGGCGCATAGTTGGTCAGAAGTGAACAGGTAATACGGAGTATAAAAATAGGGCCGGCAGGAAAAACTGTACTCATCAAATAGTTTGTTAAACCTCAAATGACTGAATGACTAAATGAAGTTTTTTGTGGAATCGTAAAAGTTTTGGTAACTTTTTCAAAGTCTCTTACGTGCAAATTAATGTTTACTTTACATATTATCATTAGTTTATTAATTACCCAAACAACTATTAAACAATAATTGCGCCAGCAGCGCAGAGCGCAGCGTGTTTTTTGTACTCACCCGCTCTATTTGGGGCTCCTCATATTATAAGTTTATATTTTATTTTCAAACGTAATTTTTCAGTGGTGCAGTAGATAAATAATAAAGTAATAAATATAGTTAAGTAGGAAATCTTCGTTCTTGCGGACAGTTATTTATTTCAAAAATACATTTTATATGGAAACCGCTGTAATCTGCTGTAACCGTTCTTCATGCGGATAAACTTGAAAATAGCGACAGTTCCCATTCACCAAAAAAACAAGTTATCATAATATATTCATAAACATCCTAAGGGACGAAGCTCCAGGGGATCTTAAGAGCTTGAATGTGACTATGAGTTAACTAGGATCAAAATTTCGGCTCGGTCGGTTCGTGGTTTTTGCGTTTATTTCTTACATAGTATACAGGCAGACAGACATTGCAGAGAAATCACATCTTCTTTATTGTATTATAGAGATGACATGGATGTAAATGAGAATGTTTATTTTCCTTATACGTCGCCCTGAACACTTCTCAAAGAATATTTCTTAACAGATTTACCCATATCAATTGTCATTTAATGCACGTGCACAGCGATCATAGTGTTTCTGAGTGCTTTGGGTTAGCCAAAGGTGAGTAAAAGATTTATCAATGAGTAAAATGCGGTAGAAAAATTAAAAAAATGTAAGTTAACAATAATTACATTTTTAATCAGGCTGTTTTACCTTACGTAAGTTCTTATCATTGGGATAGTTTAAATTTAGTTTTTTATGATCAAATCTGCACTAATCTAATACATCTGGACATCTTGTATTATAAATATCTAAACACATAATGGCCTCTCCGGTGGATTCGCTCTCTGAGCACATTTAATTTTAATCACTGACGGATTGCTTCTAATTCTCAGTTTTGTCCCTTTAGTCCTAATTTTCTGTGGATTTACATTTTCTCGCTAAGTTGCTTGGCGGTCAGCTATGCTCCACTCAGAGAAATACAGCCAGTGATAAAATACAACAACACTAGGCATACTATTTTATTAAAAAACATTTCACCCATTTCTTTATAAAAATATATTGTTAATGATACTCCAGCTACGTAATATGGTTGTCATGCAGTTTATGATTTTTATTTCTGTCATTTTATAAGCATAAATGTTTAGTTTTCCATCCATTTAACATGAGCAAACTTTATTGTTGCATAATTTATGCATCTTAAACATGACTTCTCACTTAAAATGGCATGACAATGAGCGATAACAATGTGACTAAAAATGAAACGTAGTATTAGTGTGTTGGATTAATACTTTGTTTGGAATAAACATAAACATTCAATGTTCTTATTCTTAAAAATTGTTCTATATTTTAAAAATTTTGGTTTGTATTCATACAGTTCAATACACCACCAACAAGATTATTTTTTTTGTTTTGAGTTCAGCTTTTCAACTTAACTGTAATAGCAGGATCTACCAACCAATATATTTTGAAAATTAATAACCCTTGAGATTTTCTGTCACCTTAAAGGCTGTTTCTCTCTTATTTAAAACATTATGGGAATTGTTTGAAATTTTTTGAAGTTAGTTACCAAGATTCCTAACACAAATACTTTTACAAACGAACAGACTTCACGGAGAAGAATGGTCTTCTTTTTTGTGTAGAGTAGCAGTTACCCACGGCTTATTCGCTCACGAAAAAAACGGAACCGTTTTTGCTCGTCTAATTAATGGCAAACCATTTTAAAAACCACTAAAAGGATTAATTAATTTTATTTAAAAGCCCGCTTTGTTCTAAAAATGATTAAAACCCGCCTTGCAACACTTGGAAATTTTTCTTTGAAATTTAAGTTTTAGTAATAGTTGGCACGGCCGGACTAGCAAACAAAGTTACATATTAATAACATACTCCAAAGGTTTTAACCATCTATACTATATACAGGTGAAGGATGAAGGGGTCAGCCCGTTGAAATAACAAACAGATTTTAACTAATAAGGAATTTTTGGTCTGTCATATAGCCATCTACCTATTGAATGGTTTAATGTTAATTAACTGTCATATTCTTTGTTTACACTTTGATTGTAGCGTAATTTGTGTTTGTCCCAATTAAAAATGGTGTCCATTTAACATTTTTCCATATTAATATCTCAAAAATGTTTTCAATATTACCATCAATTGTAAGCTAAATTTAAAGGCTGAAACATGTGATGTACGTTTCAAAACTGTACAGTTTTATAAGGCTTACACAAGGTCAACTGAAGAAAATAAAATTTGTAATAACATTAAGACAGCAAATTTGGGTCATTTTTAACATTTTTAGTCTATATAGGCCTATATAATAGCTCATCGACTGACTCTTCACAGTTTCTTTTTTTTGCCTCCAGCATAGCCATTTGACTTTTGAATATTTTTAATTCGGTCTAACTAATTTATTTCAATGGACTCTCACATTTGTAGTCTTTATTTGGATTACGACGATTATTGGAAAGACTGAATTTGTTATCGATAGTAGAGTATCCCCGTCTTAATCCACCTTGAAACTTAGTGAGTACTATGTTTTCATCCACCCATTTGATCAATCTGTACCAAGCTAGCAAAAAGTTTACAGAGTTAATAAAGGAGAGTCCTCTGTAGCTTTGCGCCGAATCCACATCCCCTTTTTTATACAGCGAAAAGATAATAGATTTTTTTAAACTCTCTGCAACCTTACTATCTGTATACATACTACTGTAAACGTTCAATAAGTTAGTGAAAAGCGAGTCAGTTCCGTGTTTAAAAAACTCATAGGGGACCCTGTCAAGTCCGGGCGCTTTATTAGCCTTAAGGCTCTCAAGAACTGTCTTTAACTCAGACCAGGCCCGATTCCATAGCTGGGCACAATGGGCACGTGCCCAGGGGCGCCAGGGTTTAGGGGCGAAAAGAGGGTGGGAGAAAAAAATAAACGAACGACGCGCGCCGTGCGAGCGGTGAGTGACGTCAACTGAGTTCGACCTCAGAACTGCTGAGAGGGCGCTTGCGCCCTAGACGCCTCGTGTAAATTTTCCCTCTCCTCCTCCCCACCAATGCCACCAAGCCACCCGCCCCATTGTATATTTATTGGCATGTGCACAATAATGAACTTGCATAAAAGTAACATTAAGAGGGGTAAAACCATAGATAAAAATAGGGTATTTTTTATCCGTGGGAAAACCTAGACGAGTGGGGGCATTGTCTGAAAGTTTGACCTTGGGACTGTTGCGAGGACGCACGTGCGCCGTATGGCGCACGCTTGCTTACGAAGTTAAGCCTATTTGTTATACAATCGCCAGTCGGTTGTTAGTCCGAGACACGGCGGGTCCATAGGTGGTGGATAGTTGAAACACTCACCAATTTAAGGTGGAGTTAAGGGAGAAATCCCTCCCGAACCAAAACTGGCAAAGACTAAGGTACCTTTTACATTAGGTGACCGGTCACGGTCGTGGTGACAGGTCTGCGTCCTAACACTATCCATACTATATGATACTATTGAAATAAATGATACTCTAAACTACTGGAATTGCCTGTTTATTTTTTGAAAAAGGTCATAAAACACGTTATATTAATGTTCAAATTTGACTATGGTAAATTGATTATAGAAAAAAAACTATTTAAGTTATCGAAATTCCAAAAAGCAATTCTAGTAGTTTGGACATTTCCCGTTACAACTATATTAAATTTAAGATATTCTCTTACCTCGTGGGGCGTCTATATGGGTCCGCGTGAGAGCTGTTTTTGAACATTTTTGGCTGGGTAGGGAAGACTCTTAAAGTATCCATTCTGTGTATCACTCCACTCCTCTTAAAATATAAGGCTAAAGGGACAAAGCTGGAATAAAATATTTTGTTTCATACGAAACTTCCCTAAAAATGGCGAACCCAATAAAAATAATCAAGCAATTCGGTGAGTGCGTTTTCAAGTTATTGAAGGATCTGTGAAATAGGTGTTGATTTTGATTTATATACTTGTAGATTAACTAACGTCTACCTAAAAAGGCTATAAAAACTACAGCTTATGAGTCAATGAGATGTGTTCTACGCTTTCTTCAATTCTCTTAGTAACTTTCAGAAAATTCTAAACAGTTACTAGTATTTCCTTTTTTTAAGTCACGCGAGTTGTTGTTGAAAAATAAAACTTATTATTAAGATAACGAAAACCCAATTAATTGACCTATTTAAAACAGGGTAAAAGAAATGACGAAATAAACTACTGTTACGACTGTGTATTAATTAATAGACTTGAGAACCACAGAGTGAATGCACATTGTTAAGGGGTCTTAAACCACAAAAAAATCATCAGTTTGGACACAGTAGTCCAACAATGGCATGAACATTCTGCACCAAAATTGCTTTATTTTTGTAAAACACAGAAATAACAGATTTTTTTTGAAAACTCGGTTTTACTGTATTCTTATTCTGTCTTAGAGCGGCTGGGGCAGTAAAGATTTGCTATGCTGAGATATTATCAGTTGTTCGAATTGATATGTCCACCATGTATATCAATATGTCCACCATGTATATCGAGATGTCTACCATATTTTATTGAACTTCATTATCTATATATATATATATATATATATATATATATGTAAGCCAAAACGGTTGATTTACTGACTGACTCACTCACTCAATCACTTATTACAGTTTCTCAAAAACTATAATGCTTTAGGCTATGAAACTTGACACAATTAATCATTATAGGCTCTAGATACGTACTAAGAACGGATTTTAAAATGTATTCCCTCAGAAGGCTAAAATAGGTTATATTATAAAATTCTAAATGGCGGCTATTGTAGGGCGGACATTGTAGGGCTTTGGGCTATGATCCTTGGCTCAAATATTATTTATAGGCTCTAGACACATAATAATTCAAAAATTCAAGATGGCAGTTGTTAAAAACTTTTCAGTTTTAAGAGCTATGACAACAAAATGTCAAAAAAGGGCTCTAGAATATTTTTAAGAGACAAAAATCTATAAATTGCACTTGTTAAAATAATAAACTGTATATTTTTGTCAGATACCAACAGAGGCTTTTCGTGCTTTATGGATCACCCGAAGTAATCGAACTATAATCTTGAAACTCTGCATTGACATCATTCCATTATTTTATGAGTCGGGCCCTGAATAGTCGCCCTGAATAGAAAATTTTATGAGGGTTAGCGGGCTGGCCAAGATCTATTTAGGCTAAATTCAAACTATACTATTTTTATCGTAAATTTTTGCCTCAAGCTGCCAAACGAGTAATCCAATCTCCAAAACGATGGAAGAAAAGGAAATTATAGGTTTTCTCATTTTTTGAAACATATTAATTACAAAGAAGAATGTAGGCTTCCACGGTCGTTTTCACACGATGTTAAATTCCTGACTTCTGGGTAGGACCGCGTAATACTGTCGAGTAATAAAGTAGTTTGTGTTGAGCGCGACTACGTTATCGCCCTGAAGATGGAGTACTGCAATGTCTCCGAAACGTCGGCGGAAATCTTCGACAGTATTACGCGGTCCTACCCAGAAGTCAGGAATTTAACATATTAATTACATATTTTTTCTTACGGTTTTTGGTATATATTAATAAACATAAAACATACGAAGGTCAGATGTTAGTCTATAGAAGTCCGTCCTTTGCGGTATATAAATGTCTGTAGTGCAATGAAAGTTCCAAGCTCAACCCCCGGAAGTGGAGACTTTTTTATTTAAACTATTAGAAGCCCAATTTAATAGGTTAAACAATAGATTTACTAGGACATTTCGGAATTCTTCTCGCTAAACTGAAAAATTGGAGTGTATTAGCACATGGTAGCAAATTAATACCATTTGAGGAAAAAAGTAAAATTAATCGAGGAAACATTTTGTCTTCTCATGTCAATCTGGGATGGAGATGCAACCTTACGTTTGTAATTAAGCGCTCAATAACGTACAGTTCGGATAAATTATTGAAATCATCAGTCTATTTGGAAATTTATGAAAATTGCACATTACAAATAACGTGTAATTGAATCTAACTTTTCTTATCCTTTCAGCGAGCGAAGCCTCGGGTATATCTACTACCCCCTTATAAATTACATATCAGGATTTATTATATCAGAGTATATTCTGGAAGTAATTATTTAAAAAAATATTTTTCAAATTCCATAAATAATGTATTTGTATGGCTTAAAAACTTTATCAACTAGAAACTTAAATGTGCGTAGCATTACTTATTTCTAAAATGGTCTTTGTAGATGTTAAGACATATTCAAATGTAACAAAACACTCAATCGTTAAGTGAATTAAAATTATCATTTTGTTAATAATAATGTAATTTATTAAGAAACAGATTATTAATTGATAATAATTGAAATGAATGTATCCTCTTCAAGCTGTGTAAACTTGTTGCGTTATATCTTGGGACATGGCCTTCTCTAGTGCTGGAGTCATGAAAACCAATTTACCTTAGGCTGTAAACAAATGTCTATACACATAAAATATGTATTTTAGTATGAAAGCTCGAGTAAACCATATTAATAAAAGTTATTATGTTAATAACCAGCAGCTGCGTCACTTCGTGACTTAAAAGACATGATCAAATGGGTTGTAGTTTCATGTTGAACATTCATGGGGTTACGCAGTGTAAAACGCATTTCAGTGAGAAAGAGAATTCATTTTGGTTTTTTTTTCAAATTTCGAGATAAATTGTGACACTGGAATGAAATGACCATTGGCTGAACTGCCCATCAGGCAAACATTTTAAACTGATCTGTCTTCTTAGACTTGAAACTTTAATATGGAGGAGGAATTCATTGCGTCTGTTTTAAAATTGTCAATGTATTTGTTACACATTTTGCAGCTTCAATACTATAACCATTTTCATTTTTCATAATATGGGGCTTATATAACATGGATCTTAAATGCTGAGTGCGTCTTCATTCCTCTATTTTGGGTTTTTTCAAAATTAGTGAACCTTAATAGTATATTACGTTACTAGGCCGGGAAGTACTGTTTTGCCGGACGAGCATGATAGTTCCAGTGCGAGCGAAAGCGAGTGCGGGACTTTCATGCGAGTACGGCAAAACTTCCAGGCCGTGTAACGTACGACATTTTTCATCATACTACTAAGAAAAAAACATACTTTCAATCATAACGTAGTCTTTGCATAAACCAATACGTTTCTCAACCCTTCAAACGTAACCTATAACAAACAGAACAAACATTTGCTACGGATGCAGTGCTGCCACTACCCTCCTCTAAAAACAAACCAATAAAAAAGCATTAAACGTCGGTTTGCTGCAAATCAGCTGATTGTTTACTTCCGTTCTTTCCGGCATAGGTCGAATAACAGTTTATCCGGCCTTGGCCGGCAATGGGTAATTTTCGAGCCAACAAAAAGGAAGTGAAAACAGATGTTTCTGTGTTAGTACGATGAAAAGTTAGTTATTTATACACAACATCAATACGTTGGTCTCTTGTATTTATTTGCATTGATTTGATTAGATCTTAACAAAAACTGCAAGAGGATGTGAAAACCTCTGATCGACATAACTGATCTCTAAGTTTCATAAAAACACATAACATCGACATTGACAATATATTAAGAAAATGGTCATTCACCATAAGAAAACAAATTATTCAGGAATCACAACGGCCGGGAAATTACATTTTCAAAGTGACCTGGTTTTTCCGTATCTTATGTACATGTTTGACAAATTAATACTTCAGTAAATATCAAATCTTTCTACGAAAGAACTACATTAAATATTTGCATTACATTTGTAAGATAAATACAGGAAATAAAGTTAATTATAGACCGTTGGTCTTGGTTTCAAGAGGTCAGATACTCTTCTTCTTTATAGTGAGAATAGATTATTTTCTGTTGTTTTATAAGAACGTCTACAAGAAATCAAAATCAATTATGTAGATGAATAACTTACTTTTGCTAGTCCTGCATTCTGTGGTATGGCTATGTAACTATTTCAAATATTGGTCATTTGTTTTGTTGTAAACAAAATGTGAATTGGAAAAAATTACCGGTTTTACAACTGATAGTAGCTCTTTCGATTTAATTTCAAAAGCCTCCTGTGCGAAGCCTTTTCATGGAATATTTTTCCAAACCCGCAAAAGGCACAACTAGAGAGTAACAGGTTTAATTTTATACCAAATATGTATAGAAAAATAAATATCTAGTGGTCGATATGCTCTGGACAAATTTCTAGAAATTACTTTAATTTAAGATAGATACATTGTACGATTATGCAACGATCATACGATTATATTGTAGGCACTGTTATATCCTATTTTTACTTTATACACTTTTAAGGCCATTTTTACATATATTTATTCATATCTTTCTTTACTCATTTAAATTTACTGTTTTCCATTAGCTATTTACATTCATACGTATAAAATTTTTTTTTAATTTTTATAACTTTATAACCTCGCTGATAGAGAAACTTAAAGAGGTTTAAAAGCGTATTGGTAAAATTATTAATGTGAAAAGAAATACAAAGTGCCTAAAATTAATTATAAATATAATAATCAATATATTTGTTTACAAATACCTGTATAGTTTTAACATGTTGATAGAACATGTTAAAACCTTAGGCAAGTACGACTTTGCATACAAACAGCATGCACTCATTGTACTCATTACATTCATTTCACTCCGACTGCTTCGAGTGTAAACAGTTCCCATATCTCAAGATGTAATGTACCATGAACTCAATTACTACTAATAGTATCAAACCTCAACATTGTAGGAGAAAATTTGATAGTGGTTTATTGAAGCCACGCAACAGCTCAAGGTCACTGACCACTGCGTATTCACACAACTAATGGTAAATTGTAATGCAGTAAACTGATTTGAGAATCTCTCTTTCACCACAGATTAAGTTTTATATTTTCTAATAACTAGTCTGTTTACTTTTTGGGTTTAAAAGACAAATCAGTTTAGGAACAGTAAAACATTCAGTGTAAAAGATAAAATATTATTATGATATTGCCAATACCTTAATAATGTTTGACATAACGATGTTTGACATAACGATGATTTGTATATTTTTCAAGTCTGTCACCAAATTACTACAAAACTTGCATAATATATTCCTTCAATTGTAGATGTATGTTATGAGACATTTAAAACACTTTTTCCAAACAAACGTCCGTGGCTTTTTTACAAAAGAATAATATGCATAGGAAATATAGGAATGCCGGTTTGTTTCTACAGTTATATAAAATTAGGGTGGCTGAAATTATCTTCGACAGCCACCACCATGAGATTTTATATAAATTTTAAACATAAAAATTGCCGTTCGCCACTGTGAATCAGTTAAAATAAGCTCGCTCTTTTAACTGATTTGTTAAAAGTATAACACTGTTTTTACTCCCCTATTTTAAAATATTAAAGTTTACTAGATTTCCCCCCAGGATGGAGGCTATTATTGCTCACGATTGGTGTCCGATGAAAAAATACACCGGCATAAAAACTAATTGAAAGTTTTTTCCAAGTGTGAAGCGATCCCTCAGTGACTGCTGACGCAGCGCGGCGCGGGCGGTCACGTGTACTCGACTACCACTGCGCCAGCGCGGCGCCGGCGCGGTGTTGCCTCTAGTACCCCTTGTGGCACTCCGTGCTGATTTGAACTTTCGGTGTAACATTTTGATTTCTTTAATGAATATCAAAGAGACAAAATTTAAAATCCTATTCAAGCCATCCCATCTAGGTGGGACTAATATTAAAATAGTTATAGCTTATATTACAATCCTCATGTACACAAGTTTAAAATTGACTTATTAACAGCTGTAAGATAGAATACTTAACGTGATTTTTAACTTAAGTGAACAAATCTCTTGTAATGAGACTTGGTGTTGATGGCAAGTATGGCCTAAAGGCTAGTAAAATGCTATAAAACCCAGTTGTTGAGACTATTTATTAAAAAAAAGCTTGATTTCATTTCGGTTGAATCCAAATAATAAACGTAGGTATTTTTAACAGTCCCTAGTTAATTTTTGTTTTGGTTGTCTATCTACTTTACAGCCTTTTTTTAACATAGTGTACTGTAAATTGAAAATACTCTCAGTTAATAACTTTTATATAGTCTTTTTCAATGTTTCCTTGCACGGTTATATCAAAAAAGCTTAGTATATTCCAAACTCTGAAAAAGTAACCTCTGGTACATGTAATATACAAGGTGTCCCATGACTATCTGGACAAGTGTATATAGCGTTATAGCGTAGGTCAAGACAAACACATTTCACCATAAGAACATGGGTAACTGGTGCTTAGTTTCCCGTCTGTGTCTGTCTGTTTGTGTTTTTTACAGACAGATTCATAACTCCTAAGCGGTTTGAGGTACAGCGTTGAGGTTTCGCACAAATGTTTATCTTATTAGGCTATATCTTCGTTTAAAATTATACCAAAATATCACTGACCGTTTCAAAATGGCGGTCATTACAATTTTTTGGTGCCAAATTACACGAAAACCGTTAACTTAAATAAAGAATTGCAAGATACATAAAATTAAGTCCATTGTATTTAGTTTTCAATGATACCTTATTTTTTTAGATTGGATACATATTTACTGAGAAATTACATTTTTTCGTAATGCTTGACCACTTTTCTCCATTCAAACAATGTTAAAATAAGGGGTGTCCGACTTAACTGTGCCACCACTGGGATCTCAGAAACTATCGGATTTAAAGAAAACTTTAAACGGGGGACTTCACCTACTTTTTTAGGACATTTAAAAATATGAATTCTATTTTCTTGTAAATGGCCGCCATTTTCCAATTTGACAACTTTGATTTTTCTCAAGGAACACTCTGTATTTTATGGCGTATATGGATTCTACGCTTAATTTTAAGAACTTCTTGCACTTTGACATTTTTTCCTAAACTCAATAGTTAAGTGAATATAAGCCGTTAAAGTTTGATTTATAACACCTCATATTTTGACATTGTTTGCAAGGGGAAAAGTGGTCATGCATTGCGAAAAAAATAATTTCTCAGTAAATCTTTATCCAATCTCAACAAATAAGGTATCATTGAAAACTACATAAAATGGACATACTTTTATGTTTTTTGTGATTTTTTCTTTAAGTTAACGGTTTTCGTGGAATTCGGCATCAAAAATTTAAATGGCCGCCATTTTGAAACGTTTAATGATATTTTAGGATACTTTTAAACTAAGATAGGTCCTAATAAGATAAACATTTGTGCAAAATCTCACGCTGTACCTCAAACCGTTTAGGTGTTATGAATTTGTTTGTAAAAAACACATACAGACAGACAGACGGAAAACTAGGCATCAGAGACCCATGTTCCTAAGGTGAAATGTGTTTCTCTTCACCTAAGCTATAACGCTATAATATACACTTGTCCAGATAGTTACGGGACGCCCTGTGTGTAAGCAGCATTACATTTCTTATGAAACAATATTTTATGAAAAGATCTTTTGTAAATTCAACTCAAAAGATTATCAATCCTGATAGCAAAATGGAATTGTGATTATTTCCTTTGATCCATATATAATATTTAACATATCAAGTAAAGATCGAGCTAATTCAATGAAAATACTGAGGAATCAATATTATTTTGCTAAAGTTCAGTTTAAATTTCCAAACGTTTATAAAAGAAAATAAATAAATAAAAATTACTATCCACAGACTAAAATATAAACAGTTAGCAAATAAAATGTACCGGACTATTTAGTGTGTAAAGAATTATTGGATTAAGCTATAGTAATTGATTGCATAAGTTCATATTGTAAATCGTAAATTTGTTGTGAATCAAATAAATGAATAAAAAGCTAATAATGTCTCGGCGGCCAACGGGTACCGAGGTATTGCAAGGTGTGCGACCCGGAAGTGAACAGGTGTGGTCCAAAATGATTTCTGCAGTCGCCAAAGACGTGACGAGCCCGGCAACAAATTAGGCGGGAAGAGAGAAAGAGGCGCGGGTGACAGAAAAATTCCCTTTCTTGCAAACCTGCTCATTTGGTTGAGAAACAAGCGGGAGCGTCTAACTGGAGCAAGCCATGAGGGGTATAGGTGGACTGTGGTGGGGAAGAGGAGAGGGAGCTGTTAATTTGCTCTGGAAGGTCCAGTTAAGTGTACCTAGAAATGTGCTCCTTGGGAGCGGTTAATTGGTTCTGGATGCTAAAAAGAGCAGTTAACTGGCTCTGGAGAAAGCTATATATATATATCTATATATATATCTATATATATATATATCTATATATATATATATCTATATATATATATATATATCTATGTGTCTGTTAGCACGATAGCGGCCGCAGAAATGGTCCGATCTTCATGAAATTTGGTACGGACATGTAAAGTGGTAATCAATTGGACGAGTTCTTCAACCAGCCCAATCGGACCACCGGAAGGGGGGGGTAAAGGGGGATAAACCCCCCCAAAAATGGGTTTTTAGAGTTTTTTACATAGAAAAATAAAATTTATCCAATTTTTGTGGGCACCATTGAATTCAGCTCAAAAAAACAAACAATTTAGTATTTTGAAACACTGCTCTATGTCCAATGGTTACCGAGATATTGAAAGTGGTAAACACAGTACGTTGTCTCAATGTTAACCTTATGGGAAATAACTAAAATTCTATATCTCGCTTATTTCTCAACATATCTCAATAAAACTTGGTAAATAGCTTCTTCTAGTTCAGATCTACTAAATATTGAATTAAAACCACCCAGTTTTAATATACCTGTAGCAGCACACCTGCATACTCATTCCCCATGTTATTCTTATGGAGCTTACAAAAACATGTCAAATCTCGCTATGTAGGATTGAAATATGTTGTTTTGCATTTGAAATTCGCTGAGTATGCAGGTCTGCTGCAACGGGGGTATTTTACTATGCAATAAATAAATGATTTTTTATAGAAACAAAAGAAACTATTCTTATTTTTTTCTTATTTTTACTCATTTCCCAATAACTCGGAATTTTCACAAACCCGGACACCGTTCGGTCCACATTAGTCCGGGTTTGTGGGACTCTACTGTAAATATATTGGACATAAATATTTTTAACAGATTTCAAGAAAAATCCAGTACCAAAATTCCACTTGTAACAACAAAACTGTGTTACAATTTCAGTACCAGATTTGAATTCCAGTATAATTCCAGTATTTCGAGCATCAAAATAAAACTCCAGTATAATTCCAGGATTTCCAGTGTCAGTAGACCGCGCCTCACCTCCAGATACATGTTGCCGTGCACCTCGCTGAGAGCCGCCCTCGGCAGCCCGCTGCGCAGATGCAGACCGTCGCAGTTCTGCGACACGACGTGTTTGATGATCCCGCGACGATACAGCGCGAACAGCACCATGTGTGTCAACGTCGGCTGTGACTTGCTCAGATCATGCTCGCTGCAACATATTTACACCCTTTTTAGTTTCAAAGCCTTGACACCTTACATTCAATTAATTTACTTACAAAAATAGTAGTAGAAGCCAATGGTGTCCTAATTTGTCTACTGTGGGACCGGTTTCGAATTTTTTCAATTCATCATCAGCCACTAGAACCTTAAATTTAAAATTCACACATTTGTGGTCATCTTGAAGTTAAAAAACAATACACTGACACATATTTTTTTTAAACAAACAGTTCTGTACAACTTGACAGACAATACGCATATAAAAAAATAAAACTGTGTGCACACTTTCACTGATTTGACCACACGCCAAGACTAACCTACATCCACTCAGTTGCTAGACTAGAGTAGATCTAGGTTAGTCTTGGCGTGTGGTCAAATCAGTGAAAGTGTGCACACAGTTTTATTTTTTTATATGCGTATTGTCTGTACAGAACTGTTTGTTTTTTTAAAAAAGTATGTGTCAGTGTATTGTTTTTTAACTTCAAGATGACCACAAATGTGTGAATTTTAAATTTAGGGTAGTGGCTGATGAGATGATCAATTGTAAAAATTCGAAACCGGTCCCACAA
The DNA here is from genome assembly GCA_035578135.1 of Flexamia atlantica. Lineage (NCBI taxonomy): Eukaryota > Metazoa > Arthropoda > Insecta > Hemiptera > Cicadellidae > Flexamia > Flexamia atlantica. The sequence goes on from JAQJVK010000032.1 coordinate 2,248,350, forward strand.
TAGACAAATTTGGACACCATTGGCTTCCACTACAATTTTTTAAGTAAATCTATTCAATATTTATACCCTTTTTTCCAGAGCGAAATCGTCTTTAGGCCTGTGTGTGTCCGAAAATTGATCCTATGAAATGGAATTTGAAGCGTTTAGCTACGAAGAGAATTTCTTAATTTTTTAACATGTTGTACGTCTTAAAATCGCATAAAAAATTGAGAAATTTTATTTTTTAGGCTAGTTTAATGACTTTGATGCTAAAGCAGGGCTTGTAACTGTTCTTGCGGTTGAAAAAAATAAAAAAATAACTGAAATAAGAAAAAAATAACCTTTTGTAAACATGAAATGTTGCTAAAAATTAGAAAACCGGCGTTATATTGGGGATATTACATTCTTAACCTTGGTAAAAAAGAAAATGTCGACAGACTAATCACATATCTGCCTAGATTTGATGGCGAGGCTGTTTTTCACGCTACGAGACTTGGTTTTCACCCAATGTAGGATTATGAGATTCGTCTACCATGATGCTGCTACAAGATTGTCTGACAGACGAATACTGTGAACAGGGCTTGTAGCAGTTCTTGAGGTTGAAAAAAATAAAAAAATAACCAAAATTCCAAAAAAATAACAAAAATAATCGAATTTAAAAAAACAAAAAATAATCAAGAGCAAACGATAACAAAAAAATTAAAAAAATAACCGCTACAAGCCCTGCTAAAGCAATTGACAATGCTGGAGGATAGGTATTTTCCAGTTTCTGATGTTGTGATATTTGACCTGAATGTGTAATTTATGTTTGATTTTAAACAACATGATAAAAGCCCATAACTAGTTTTAAGTATTAGCGCAATCATTCCAAACAATTAATCCTGTGATCAAATGAGATTAGATTTCAACCTGGATAATTTTAATAATGAATTCAATTAAATTAAATTTAATTAAAAACATCCATTATTAATTTAAATATAATATATACATAAATATACGCTAAAGAAGTCCATGTCGTCATTCAAACAAGACAGATTAGTCAGCTGTGACACAGATGAAGAACTATACAGATTGGCAACCCAATGCACTTTTGCGTGCCCGTTTTTTCGTGCGGCGTCAAGTTTGTTAGGTTGTTTTGCCGCACATATTGCATTGGTATCAAGTATAATTTCGTCAATATCAAATCTTCAGGTCCCAAAGAACAAATATAGACATTAATAACTTTGATACCAATGCAATATGTGCGGAAAAACGAACTAACAAACTTGACGCCACACGAAAAAACGGGCACGCAAAAGTGCATTGGGTTGCCAATCTGTATACAGTAGAACCTTGATCAACCGTCACTCTCGGGACCGGGAGTGTGACTGTTAAGAGAATAGACGGATAACAGAAATTTAGCTATAAACCTGTTCAATATATAGATTTAAAATATTTTGGAAGAAATTAAACCCTGTACATGTGGATAATACATATTTATATTTAAATTACATTAATACAATGTTAATTACAGTCCTTCTAAACTGTTTGTGCTAATTCAGTGTTTGTAAGTGAATTGCATAACCTCAAATTAAAAGATAGTCCGTCATATTTTAAATGAGTCGCCAACACCATATATCAGCGCAATACTCGTAGCTATTTCGCCCGGCTTCCTCAAACGTTTATTAATTTTGATCTTTTGGTCAAGCCCTAGTACGACTCTTTCGTTTTTCAGCCATCATTAACAATCAACAGATACTGTACTGCAGTTGATTAACAGTACATACCTAGCTACACACTGTGTTTCAGCAAACACTATGTAACTCAGAACTCCTAGGCGTGCCGTATAACTAAAAAAAATCAACATGCCAATCAGTAATAAATAACTTGCTCACCCACATACCAGTCTTTGCGTGGGAGTGGTGATTTTTGGTGGAAACTCAAGGTCATTAGCGTGGACAGTTGCGTTCGATCACAATAGCGCTTGCACTTTCTTCCGTGCTTTGCGCGATACCAATTTACAACATATTCTGAGCCCGGAGGCAGTGATGGATAACAGAGAGTGACGGATAAAAGAGTGATGGTTAATCAAGGTTCTACTGTAGTTCTTCATCTGTGGCTGTGGTAAGAAAATGACAACAGTAAAGGCGGTGATGACATTTGTAAAGTTCCAAACTTTTTCACAAATATTCACAGCCTAGAAATCTTTTCCTGACAACCAGATACCCAGGAGTAAATGTGTTTCATTTTTACCCATTAAAACAATTTTGGATGGTATAGGCTCACTTGGCCTGGGCTATTTTATTTTCGCCAAAGCCTGATGAAAAAATTTATTTTGTTCAGGTCAAATTCACCGGTTTAGATATTATCTGCATCGTTAATTCCTGCCGCATTTGGAAGACCTTAAAACATCCCATAAACAGTTTAGAAATAAATAGCTTCGGTACTTACGTATTATACCGACCACACCCGAATTTATGAGATACGGTGAGGTAATGGGTAATTTTAATATCAGAATGAATAGCTGTCTATTAACTGCAGTTAGTTGTTGTATAATTAATCAATTGTTTTGTCCTCGCAACAATGCGATTCTTATCACTTTTCCCCTCCCCTCACCAGGCGGTAATGGAGATTGCCTGTCTGTACGAGCGTGTCATTACTTCGCTATCTTATTCACTGAGTATCCTAACCTATCCTAACCCGACCTATTCTAACCTAACGTAACCTAACTGGCCCGGTAAGTTGTAGCGGCTAAAGGCGGCGATCCGTTCTGCACACTTCTTGGAGATATCGTTCAGTTTGGAAGGGACAGTAAACCAATCAGCAATCCAAATAAATATTAGTAAGTTTATAATTTCATCATTAAGAAGTTGTGCTTTTGTTCAGTCGTGTTAATTTTATGCATTCACTATTTTTACGATGAAATACGGGTGAGGTCGGTATAATACGTAAGCACCATAGCTTCTTGACTAAGTTTATGACCAAAACTACGACAGACTTCTAACCCGATATCCAGGCCCTGTTGCAGCCGCGTCCATATTCCGTTGGAGCCGCGGTAGTCGGGTATGCAGGCGGCGGTGGACACCCCGGCTCCACTGTAGACCACAAGGTGTCTGGCCGACTTGAGCGCCCGCGCCAACACCTCGCACTTCCGTTCCAGAACTTCCGGCGAGTCTTCCACCTCCTCGTTCCTCGCTTTTAGCACTTTCCGTTTCTCCAGTCTGTAAAAAAAAAAGGTTCGGATATTTTTCTGACTGGGGTCACAGTCGTTATGTCACACTCAGAGGTAATGTTGCCAGATAGGATTTCTCCATTAAAAATCCCCGTTTTTACCCGATTTTTTGGCAACAATCCCCACAAAATCCTCGCAAGTATCAAAAATCGAGTATTTTTCCCAAATAAACACCTGATGACTTTCAAAACACCCAAAACCAGGTATTTTCATAAAATTTCTGGGTATGGGGGGAAGTCTTACATCAATAACGTGCACACTATACATCAAAATATTTCTATTTATTGTTCTCTTCCAATGTACAATGAAAAGAAATTACTTTTCTCATCTTGCAAGGACATTGGATTTTTGAACAGCAAATCGTACTTTAAAACTCCCCGCGGCTTTACTCGATCTTATGTCTTCAGGATGCCAGATAAATCCTCACAACTCAAGACTACAATCCCCAGTTTTACCCAATTTTTCTTTAATCCACTAAAAATCCCCAAATGGCCTTAAAAATATCCAAAACACTGCAACCACTACGATACTAAATGCATGCTAACAACTTTAGTTTAAAAATGTATTTGGGGTTTCAAAAAATCCATGTAGCTAAATTCCCAGTTTTACCCTTTTCTTTATTTTCGGTTTAGTGGATAAATCCCTGAAGCCCAAGTCTTAAATCTTCGGTTTTTTCTTAATCGCCACAAATTCCCTACACAGCCTCCGGAATACCCGAAAACCTGGTAAATATCCAATTTTTGGCAACATAGCTCAGTGATGTACCAGGGGGGGAAAGGAGGGTGCAGTCCAACCCAGACCCCACACCGGCATAGCTCCTCTTAAATTGCTTTTAAAACATTCTGTTAGACTTTTTAATACAATAAAAATTAATTACCGGGCTCCTTGTCGTTGGATAAGGCTTCTATATGTTTGACTAATTTGAAAAAAAGGTCTTTAAATCCTGATTGTGATTATTTCACATCCTTGCATACAAACTGAACTGAGGTTATTTGAAACATGGTTCTACACACTATGGTAATTAGAGTCCAACCCACCCTTTAACAACTAATTATATACAAAGTTAAAACTTCTCCCGCTATACTTTTACTATCAGTATTTACTTTAATATGGCTATTAATGTCTTAGTTTGTAATATTTTGTCACCAAACACTTGAGTACTCAAAGAGTTAGCAGTCTGAGATTGAGTCAGTGACATTTTAATTCCGAACTTTAGAAAGGTAGGCCAGTAGACCAACTCAACCCAATCAGCTAAAACTTGGGCTTCAGTCTCAGAAGGTGAAAACGAGATAGGTAAAGTTTGAGGGGAAACATTTCTTTTTGACTGGTTGACAACAAAGTACAAGATACAAAGATACTTATACTGGACTAGCTCGATAAGTGTTTCATTTTAAGGTATCAAGGATGTAATCGGTTGGATTACTTGACCTATCCTACCTAAGAAAATGGTCTAGTCCTAAGAGGGATGTCCAGAAAGTAAAAGAAATTTTTCCTCACATCAAACGCTTTTAGCCCCACTCTAGCGAACAAAAGTAAGGCCGAATGCTCCACTCTTGGCCTCTATGTGAGCCAAGTCTTACTGCCGGACAGACACTGTCATGTACATAATTATTTCTACTTATATTCATTTCTCTTTTTAATTTCTATAATGCACTCAAATAGTATAAGAACCATCTTCACAACAATCTCCATATAATTCTTATTTCAAATAGTTCAATGTTTCACTCATAGAGTGCATCAGTGTTCCAAAACCCCATCATATTTAAATCAAGCTCTCTGATTGGTCACTGGCTGACCACATGACCAACTTCTTGCTTCTAAAGACACTCTTGGGCTGAGCCTGTTAGTATGAGGACTCAAACATGCCTTTCTCTTAAATTATTTTAATAATTATCACAACCGCTTATTTTATTATGAAAAGTATCTTATATACGAAGAAATCAATCAAAGTGAAGTATTTAACAGTGTTTAGTGGTGGACAGTGAATTTAATTCTTTCTTTAAGGATTTTCAGGAAATATCAGAGGGGGCCCCCAGTCTACACAGTCTCCAGTTAACAGTGAAGGTTAGTGTCACCAATTTATCAAACTTTAAAAATCTATACAGTCCACTTAATAAAAACAATGTAGCAAAAATCCTCACAGACACGTATTTCATTTTTACAGTGTTTCAAAATGGCAGTGCCAGTGGCGAGGCGTGAAGATTTTGCTAGGTCATCGCATAATTATTTCTACAATAACAGTGGAAAAGAGCAAATTTAAGGAAATTAAGTAAAAAATCACGAAACTATTCATGATTTATAAAAACGTATATTAGGTACGCCAAAGTATTGTCCTTGTTATGTTATTGTGAATTACGATGTATTAAGGACTGGAATGAATTACAATGTTGATACATTGTGCATTAAGTTAATACATTGTGCATTAAGTTAATACATTGGTTAGAGCTGTAAGCAACACAAGTGAAGGGGTCCCTCCAGTAACGTTGTAAACGACAACTTTTTCAAAATTGAGATTTCTATGCAGTATGGTTGTAAACGACATCCTGCATCAGTGCAGGGTATTTTTTCGTTCATATCTCTTGTGTTGGCAGCACTACCACAGGTGAAAACCAAGTGCTGTTGGTCCCACAGTTGCAGCAACGTTGTAACCGACAAAAATTGCAATATCACCGCGCACCGTTCTGTCACCGTCCCGATGTTAATCGGCTAAATCGTAGTAAAAAACGCCCTGTTAAGTTCGAAAGTTGGACCAGAAATGTACGTAAGCAGAGAAGAAATGCTGGGGAACCGTACATAAATGAAAAGAAGAAACAAAAAAAACATTGTTGCATGGGCTAAGCCGGCAACAACGTTGCAAACGACTGTCATTTATAACGTTATTGCAATTTTAAAATCACTTTTTTTGTAATAACTTTTTTATTACGTGCGATAATATTGTAATACGTCATAGTTTGGCTAGTTTTATGATATTATAATTATATATAACAAATAAAACATATTTAAATCATTACATTCCCAGTTATATGTTTTTTCCATTTCCTGAAAAATTTACTTTATGTCGCTTACAACGTTACTGGAGGGACCCCTTCAAGTGACCAATCTGTATTCAGTGCCGGACTGGCTGCTCTGTGGGCCCTCGGCAAAAATTTGTCGTGCCCCCCCCCCCCCCCCCCCCCACTTGCGAATGTTTTACACCCAATGTAATATTTAAAAACTTTTGAAACTCATTATTCTCTATACATTTAGCATACATTTATTAATATTAACATAAGGCCAATGAAATAAAGAAAATAAGTACCCGTTGACACTAGGAAATGATGTTATAAATATGGTAATGCGTGTATAATTTCATAGAAGATTTATTTAAAAAACAATAAGTCTATGTTAATATATTAATAAACAAAATTTCATGTGTCAATTTCTTAGAAACACATACAGTATAATATTATATCTTAAAGACCAAAATTATTATGTATATTTTACACTACTTAGTTTCTCCAAAAACATGAATATTTTCAAAAAAACCTGTATACGATTATTTTTAAGTGCACAACATAACAATATGATTACATTATCAATATGTTGATTGTTGAATGTAGGCTATCTAACGGCAACATAAAGAGTCTAAAACCATGGTCATAACTAACTAAATCACACTATTAACATTTTCTTAAGCTCTTCACTTGAGCAAGCTATTTCGTTGATTATAGCCTCTCTATTTACGTTCTTACACAAGTCCCTCTCGCAGTTCATCAAAATTAAATTACTTAGTAGTTCTTGGTCCAAAGAATTTCTTAACAGCCTTGTTTTCACACCTGAAGTGTCGATGTGGTGGCGACAATGGCTCTGTTCGTTTTAAATTGAAATAATGTTTACAATTTTAAGTTTAAAAAAACCCCTTTCGCATGAAACCTGAGTGCATGGTATTGTAAGCAGGTATTTGTAAACAGAGTACAAATTGTCAAACAGGCCTGATTGAGATGACAGATTGTACAATATAGCAAAGGCACACGATAAACATTGGGCACACTGTAACTTCTCTTCGGTCTTACGTAGAGGTTTCTCGACATCATTAGTATGCAATTGATCATCACTTTGCCTAGACTGTTTATTCATTGTAAGCAATCACACATAGCTGATCCTAGAGGCAGTGGCGTCTAAGCAGACAGCTCACGTGGTGATAACGAATAAACAAAGACAAAATGTGGGCTGTGCAGTAATCTTATAATGTTCATTAGTCAAATTTATCAGCTATTTTATTGATAAATAAAATAAAAAATCTTATTTTACAATAAAAATATTGTGGATTTAATTTTTAAGATTGAAAAAAACGGTATTCAAATAATTTTGTATTTTTGAGGCCCGTGGGCCCTCGGAATTTGCCGACCTGCCGACCTGGCCAGTCTGGAACTGTCTGTATTATTGTATAAGATCTTGTACTTTTCTGAAATAAAAATATTTATTTATTTAAAATCCATTGTTGTAGCCCCTGAACTGTTATATGAACTAAAATTAGGTACTGTACCTCAGACGTCAAACAGTTCCAAAGTAGAAATAATCACTACTTATGTTTCGCCTATTCAGGCATTTTCAAGTGGTTCCTTAAACAAAAACGTCATCCATTGGGATTCGTCACAAAACAGTTAAAAACATCACAAACACACGTACACTTAACCCGAAGCACTTAACTTTGAAAAACAGTGAGGTAAACAAAATGGAAAAATCGGGCGTGTATAAAATAAAATGTATGGATTGCCCTAACTTTTATGTAGGACAGACTGGCAGAAGCTTTGCCCAACGTTATAAGGAACATCGACCTGACCCCAAAACAAACAAACAAAAATCAACTCTCACCCAGCATTTGATAGACAGCAATCACACATTGGACAAAATTAACAATAGCCTTGAAATCTTGCACATCTGTAGTAAAGGTAATAAATTAGATTCGTTGGAGCAGTTCGAAATTTACAGAAGTTTTAATAATGTTGATATGAGGAGCCATGTCCTGAACGAAAAACTGAATTTTAAATCCCACTCGATTTTTAACACAATAATAGCCCACAACTATGGACCAGGTAACCTTTGTCCACCTGATAACGGAGGAGGGGGAGGTACATGATTCCGCCACCGCCAGTCTGCTTCCTGTCAGTGCCGTGATCGGTTAATTGTAGGCCTACAAAAATGTTTTTTAACCGCTTCGGGTTAAGTGTACGTGTGTTTGTGATGTTTTTAACTGTTTTGTGACGAATCCCAATGGATGAAGTTTTTGTTTAAGGAACCACTTGAAAATGCCTGAATAGGCGAAACATATGTGGGTCAAAATCTGAAAAGGGTACAATTGCAAAGTAGGAAAAAACTAAAAAGTTATTACTTGGTATCTAAATGACAGTTACATTTTTTAATACTTTGAACCCTATAGAATATGAGAAAATATAAAGAAAGCACCATTACCCATGTATGTTAATGAGAGAGGCAGCTTTATATAGGAAACTCCCATTTTTCGTAATAGAGGTCACACCCAGATAAATTAATATTACATTATGAAATAAAAGGGAAAACCCGTTGTATTTCATATTTTTTGTTGCTCACATATACTGTTTATAAATATATTACAGTCCTCTTACTTTTGATTGACCTATATCTTAATAATAGCTTAGAAAAGATGTAATTCACCTACAAATACAAGTTTTGGTCCGGTTTTTTAACCTCACAATGTGTTTACTCCATTCCATTGTCATGAAAATTATTGTGTACCATCTTGAAACTCTACTTAATTGAAAAAATATAACCATTTATATATATTTTGACCATACATATTTTTAAATAAAAAATTTTAAATGTGACATTCTGCTACAATGTGTGACCTCAGTTACATGGATATGACTTCCATTACATGTTTGTTGTTTAATTTTTTTTAATGTAAAATCTTCATCTGTTCCTTTCATAGTCTTAAATAGGAAGAATTTGATTTCTAATATAGGACTTTTCAGTAATTACAAGACAATACAATAGTGTTAAAATAACTTTAACTGAATCATTAGGTGCATAATACAAAATACTTTTAATGGCTTATGATGTATAGGATGTTCTATTTCCAAAATCATTCATTGTTATTACTTAGTCATGAAAAATTATTTTGAAATTCTTCAAAATTACATTTAAATGATCACGGTATGTTTAATGTGGTTGTGTATCAGAACGTTTCAACGATTAAATGCCTTCATTACAAATTTCTTAAAATAGGCTTGGGCCTTAATAAGTTATAGTTTAGAGCATAAAAATAAAATTAAAAAAGAAAGAAAACCCGTTCAGCTATTCTTAGAGTAAGTTCAAACACATTAAAAACATTATATTTTTCAAAATGTATTAAATTGCTTTTTAAGCTGCAGCAAAAACAGATGACCAAACGGAATTAAAAATCTTTTCATTAAAAAATTATTTGTCATAATTAAAAAATGCTACTTACAAGTTAAATAAATTTCAAAAAATATTACTAAGACATACTGTATTTTAATTAATTAAGTAACTTAATTAAAAAATGTTTAGGAGCATTTAAAAAATTTTGTTTCAATGTTGGACATGTTCAATTTTGTTTCAATGTTTTATGTATCAAACATTTCAAACAAAGGTTAGGTAACAAACGTCAAAAAGCTATGGACTTAATAAATTAATCTAAAGCATATAGGCCTAATACAAACTTAAAAACAATCAATCAAAAACTTTCACCCAAATTTGATTTTAAATATACATTAAAATACCTTTATCATTATTTTAAAAAATTTATACCGTAAAAACAGAAACAAGGGCAAATACTCCTAAAAAGAATAAGCTATGAAAAGAATATAAAGAATTTCTATCAGCTAATTTCATTTTCAGATTAAATAAAAAAATGTATAACAGTTGTAAAAAATTGCTTCTGGAACTAAAAATGCCCGCACAATTCGATTTTCCCTGTTGGTGGCAACCCTGCATCATTATTTTCATAATTAACACATTGTTTACTAATTCATGTTACTAAGTATTAAAATCGGCCGTAATAAAAAAATACATCACCATTAAGAATATAAGGTATATCAATCAAATGGAAAAACCGGTCACAAAATGTAGCAGATCTCACGTTAAATTAACCAAAATTCGCGACCGTCGCTTCCCAGACCGACGCTACAATTTCGCTTGTTGTGTCTGCTAACCTCAAAATGGCGAACGCTATAGCTAGTGACGAATCGGCATTTGGAACCGGGCCGTATCACGCACGAATTAAACTATTACGATGGATAGCGATTTACTTTTGATTAAGAATAAATCATGTACCGATGCTACATCTAAAAATGAGACACGGCAATTTTAATGAACAAAACTATTTTCCTCCACGTCCAAATTCATTTCACACGACGAACTCCGACATCCGTCGTTGCTCGCCGCCATGACACTCCTGAATTAAACTCGTTGTCGGCTGCTAGTAGCGCTAGTGTCGCTGTACGATGAGAAACAGACTACACTACCGACGCTACTGCTTAAGGTGGGGACGCGACTTTTAACCGAGCTCGGCGTCGTAATAATATAGTTTCATCCGTAAAAAGCGCTATTTGATTATCCCTGTATCCGACAATATAAACGTGGGTTTTATATTCACTTATTTGATGGGTGAACTTGTTTAAAATGCATCTTTAGCGGTAAAACTGGGATTGGGGACACGTGACCGTCACTACTTTGGCCAGTTTTTTCTCAGTATTTTGCCCCAACCTCTTCTTAATTCATGATTTAAACAGTATAGAGAATAAGATTAAGACCTAAACTTCCAAAATAAAACATTTTTAGCAATAATTACAGTAGGCTACATTATTTTTTTATGAAGGGACAGTGATTGTACCCTTTTCAGATTTTGACCCATGTAGTGATTATTTCTACTTTGGAACTGTTTGACGTCTGAGGTACAGTACCTAATTTTAGTTTATTTATTTATTGTAATTCACAATAAAACTGGCTGTTCCTTCTGCTTAACTAATAATACAGTAATTCTACGACGTAAGCCATTACACTATTCGCCAACGCGTCGGCGTCGTCTGCTGTGCTCAACTACTGTTGCGGGCCAACTAATGACAAAAAACTAATGTTAAAACACGGAGCTTGTGTTCAAATACTTTATTATTAAAAAACATACTAAGTTGGCCTCGGAAAAAAATACAATTTTATCGTTGTCATAAACCTTTGCTTAATATATTTATAATGAAGAAATAAAACCTCGAATTTAATTATTATCAATTATCATACAATTATAATATCAATTATTGCAGTTGTCTCGTGTTGTCGTACCCTTAGCCGAAGCCCCGCGGTGGCTACCGAGAAGTTATGAGAGCAGCCGACAATCTACGGAAGCGTCATTGTACCCTTAGCCGAAGCCCCAAGGAAACTACCGACAAGTTACGAGACGCACTTGAGAGGGAGCCTAAAGGCCTTGTGATTGGCTGCAGGTTTGGGAGGAGGTATGTTAGTGGCCTTCTTCGATGAGCACGGCGGGGGTGTTCCAGAGTCACACAATCTGCGGTTCCAGACTGCCGAGATGCTTCCGCTACGTTGCCAGCGGTCACGTCAAGAGGGTTTGAAGCGGTTGCTTGGGCGCAACTAGCGATACACTGACGAGATTTTCGCCAGGACTGAAATTTATTTATTCCTTCTGGTCAATGCTGAATCCAACGATGACCGCACGCTTTGCCACTGCGCCAAGCGCATATAAAATAGAACATAATGAAAGTTTATTTCCAATAATGTAGCCTATATAGGCCTTTACAAATTTTACACTTGAGTATAATAAGAATTAAAGTGTGGGCTTAGCTAATATAAACAACTAGCTAACCTGCATGTCCTTCACAGAGTCACGGACAGACATCACCTCTTTTAAGTAATTTTATAGGTTATCGATAGAAAACATATGACGACAGCCAAACTAAGTAAGCCTAATTTCCTATGCCTACCTGGTTGTTACTTCTTGTACAACTTCAGCACATGAAAGTAAAACTTCTTTCTCTTCCTCCGTTCTTTCACTCTCGGCTTTTTGTAAGATCCTAGTAACCTGGAAAATTAATGGGAAATTAAGCTATTTGGCTCAATAGGCCACAGGAAAAATAATCATAATAACACGCACAACAAATTTGTGGGTAAGAACCACTTTGCAAAGAACTGTTTGTAAGAATCTCACAGCCTACTTCTGTAAAAATGCCAAAACAACATCAAGGAATACGATTTTCTTTAAAATGTTTGTAAAATATCAATGAAACTACCAACGGTATTCTCAATGAGACAGTAAAAAATAACTTGAAGAAACTTTTTAACAAAAACAATATCATATGATCTATTGGTCTACAGGTGTATAGTTTGTTACGCAAAACTTGAGATATGATTTTTTTTTTAAGACTGCTTATTTACCCAATGAAATTACATTCATAAATATTACCTCAGTAAAAGATGGTGGATGATGAGCAATAGGGCAGGTTTAACAATGTTATAAATCTAGTATTAGAAAGGCATTAAGGGTTTTTACTGGATTTGATCTTGCAGTACATCTCGGATTATCTAGACCCCACATTATCCGGATCCCGGATTATCCGGACTGGTCCATCCGAGAAATAAAAAAATTTAACGAGATTTTAACGAGTTCACGAGGGAAAAGCGCCTTCTAAAAGTAAAATGCAAATGCAATACATTACCTACTGTACGCATTTGGAATAACGATCATTGAAGTAGGCTAGTCGTATTGCCTAAACAGTACATTACAGCATTTCTGTTAACACAGTTTTTTTATTTGCTACTTGGGGCGCTAGCAATAATCAGCAAAGGTGTGTATGGCAATTTTGCGAGTTAGTTTATTGCTGTCACTTGACGAGTGTATAGTAACTTTATGTGAATTGATATAGCCTAGAGTTTCAAAATGAGTGGTTGTAAAAGTAAGACTGTTGTTATAAATTTAGAACTGAAACTGAATGCTGTCAAATGATTTAAAGCGGGAGCATCAGGTAAAAAATTAGCTAAGGAACTGGGTGTTGGGGCAAGTATGGTAAGTGAATGGAAGAAGAAGAAGTAGAAGAAGAAGAAGTACAGTTAGAAAAATGAAACCTTATGCGGGATAAGCTTGAAATACTAATATGTTGTTCAGTCATGATATGTCGTATGCAGCATTAATTTAGCAAGGGTTAAGGTACGCGACCGCTATTTAGGCGATACTGTAATGACCTTGAATTATCCGGATTTTTTGCTATCCGGATCGCTGTTCCGCCACATTAATCCGGATAATCCGAGTTGTAGTGTATTTTTACTCTGGGTTGATCTCTGGGCGAGTTCTTTGCGGTAGCACAATCCACTTTTATACACTATGCCTACCTAATTTTGCCCTAATTTTATTAATTTAGGCGCATCAAAAAAGATGCAAAAGGAATATGAAAGCATGGTGTTTATAATGGATGCAGTATCAATTAAGATGCAACAGTGGACACATTTATATTTTTAATAAAAAAATGGTGTCACTATTGCACGTTTATGGTTGCAGCATCACTATCAGGTAAGATGCAACAGCGATTCTGGAGAGTGAGTGGTGTAGTGACAATATACGCACCTACCTACTCGCCCAAATTTTTCAACTTCAAATGAGAGGAAATGAAAGTATTATGACACTGGCTTTAATTCCTTCATAGGCTGCCTAGATTACAATGGATTTACCATCAAGTATTTACTTGGAAGTAATTAGGTGAAAACCTAATTCCCTTATGTAACACTCTATCCTATCTACTACTGACAAATGAGGAGCCTAGTAGCCAAGGGGTACAAGTGAAATTTTGTGAATTTTTAAGAAAACGGTGATCACAGTTTTGCTTTCTTTTAATAATTCACAATTATTAACAGAAAAGTCTTAATTAGTGTTACCTAGGCCTAATATGACCTACTGTTACCAAACAACCTCTAAATTAAGGTTTGTGTAGGCCTACCTTAATTTCAACATGATTTTTATATACATTTTTGAATTTGAAACATCAATTGAACCCTTAGGCTTGGTTGCTTAGGGGCACAAGAGGCTAATGTACCTATTATTGGCTTCTAATGAAGAACAGCTGATGCTTGAAGCATTTATAAACAGTGAAAGAACAGTACACTTGGCGCCTTATATATCTTGACACTTGAGAACCCTTTAAACCTGAAGCAATTGGAGTGGAGTGAAAGTCATCAGGGGACCACAGCTGATACGCAAAGTTGTACTAGCCTGACGTGTTAGCATTTTCCATCAGCTGTCAGTGTATATCTTAGTTGTCATTTGCAAACAAAATACAGTTGATGTTTGTAGAAATTTGTTTTCATATTGTTTGTTGTCCAAAATCATTGACAATAAACAATATCTGACAGCTCCAGCAATGGACTACGCCAAGGGTCAAGATATAATGCGCCAAGTGTAAAACCTTTGTACATAGTGTATATATATTTTTCAATATTTACTTCTTGTGACCATGTGACCAGAAAACATAGGACCAGACAACAAAAAAAACCGTAAGTAAATTTGATCAATACAGTAGCCTATGTTATTATTTAATTATTAGTTAGGCCTAATTATTATTATTTATTTACAAAATGTAAACATTAAATTATCATTTATGTTTACATGAATACTATTACAATGTTTACTATAACATTTTCATAATTATTTGCTTCAAAATGCGTTTAAAACAGGTTTCTTTCGAACGTTCGAAAACCACTGAAAACGGCGAAAAAACCCCGTGCTGGGGACTCGGCGAGCATAATAAACCCTGTGCTACTGATCACGTCAGCACCGCGGCACGCCAAATACTCCGCGGTTAAGGGGTTAAGTTCTATGATGATATTTTTAATCTATTACTTTCATTCGGGCATTTGACTGGGTATCTGCGGATATCTGGGTACCTCTATTTAACCCCAATTCGAAATCAGGCAGAAGAACAGATGCTGACCACACTATTTGATACTAATGTAAGGCAGGGCTGAATTATTACTACGTATAATTCATTATATGTAATGATGATTAATAGTTATTACATAATAATAATAATAATAATTTTAATTTCAATTCGGATGCCATTCCAAAACCAGCCTACAATTTAACGATTGAAAATATCAAACTGAAACTCCGATACATAAATAACCAAAATCAAGATTATTCGATTGCATTAAGAACAAAACAAACCATAGCAAAACATCATTATAACCTAAATACATTAAATTGTATAGCATGACCGAACTGAATTAGCCTAAATAAAGCTAAACCTTACACAATAAAACTAATAACAATAAGTTAACTTAATATTAGTCTACACTCATTGTTCTATCAAAACATTACCAACTAAACTCAACAACGCACGTACCTTTTTCACATTGTCTGCCAATTTGAACTAGCCTAGTTTAATGTTTTTGTTCTATAACTTAGGCCTGGGTTGCATTGGCAATGATAGAAAATGGTGAGATCTGTGAAGTTAGGTTATGGTTAAGTTAGTTATCACAATTTATTATTTGTTTAGTTTTCAGTTCTGTTAAGTTATAAATTTTATGACTGGGAACTCAATCAAACCGAACATAAAACCAGCGAATGTACCGAATATTTTAAGTTGGAACTAAATATAATTACCTATTTCATTGAAACTGAAAATCTAACATGCTAGCCAATTCGATGGAATATAAAAAGACTCAAGATAAGTTTGAAAACATCTGAATCGATAGGCCTACATTTGGTTACAATTAGGACTAGATATTTTCAATCGCTTAAATGTAAACCACTAGCGGAACTGCAGCCAGAAGTTCAAAGATGGATCAGATAAAGAATTAAAAATTGAGTGGTAATTTGATTAATTCCAACATGAACAAGGGGTCCCAACTTGAGAAACAGGCCTAGGTCTAATGCAATATCATAGCACTATCACTATGTTAACTTGGGCTATACTTAGGATTGAATTTGATTTGTAATTGTTTTATAAAAGATAACTGCATTACTAAACATGGTTTTATAGTGAGAAATGCTAGAACTGACAAAAATTACACAATAAACATTGAATACAAAATTGTCTCTAGCCGGCTACAGCCTAGTTAGAGCCCTGGCAATCTTTTGTTTGGATCTGACTGTTATTAAAGAGGGCTAAGAGCTAACCAAACAAGCTTAAAATAACCATAACTATAACATCATGCACTTGCCTTTTTAAACGATGCATTCCGTTCTTTTTTAACGCAGAATGTGACATTAAGTGTGGCTTTTCTACGTAAGCTAGTCGTTTTAACTAAATCATTAACGTCCATGTTATTCCCCACCTTCATTCATCCCAATTCCACATCTGTCCCAGGCAACTTCCCATCATTCAATATTCAAACACAAGTCACATAACTCATCATAAATAACAAAAAAGCATAAAATTATTCGAAGATCTGTTTTAATTAAATTAAATCTTAAATCATTGACATGATAGTAAAATACATTATTCCACACAACGTAGGAAATAATTTTTGACAGTGATGCAGTAGTTTGACAACAATATAAACATTACTTTGTTTACAGTAGTACTCAGCTGAATAAGACAACAATTATATTGCAGACTGCGAACAGCTGATTATGACAACTAAATTATCTTTTGCCATTGATTTTACACATCCTAGGTCCAAATTCAATGCTTTTGCAATCAATCTTTGAAAGACAAGTCAAGTAATAATTAATTATGCTTAGAAAAATTTCACTGTAGTATATATTAAACGTTCATGTCAAATAAGTAAAACCATAGACTATAGAAACATTTGCACATTGTAAAAAAAATATGTTTGAATGATCAGTGCCGCCACTGAGTGGAGAATTCGATAGTCATTAGCTGCTCTCAACCAAGGAGGTTATATTTTTATACTGGAGGTAGCACTGCCTTCACAAACAGCATTGGAAAGCGTGCCGCAGTTGGTACTAACTGATGTACCGTTCTTTGAGTCGATTCAACTGATTCAAAAACTGATGTAATCATTTCGGAGAGTTGAATCATGTTGATCTGATTCTCATTATGATTGAACGGTTTCTTTGCCTTGGAACAGGTAAGGCCACATACGATATTATATAAATAATAGAATAGAAAATGTTATTTTTTAAAACCTATGAATAAAGAATAATTTATTTAAAGTTCAATATATAAGTGTTAGTATCCGGCCAATAAATGACAACTTCACTCCTTATGTACAATTTTGCCATCAGCCATGTTATTATACAAACATTACTGTCGCTCAGCAATATTGTACCACTAAAAGAAAATTGTCCTACTATTTATGTTGCTTACCTGCCAAGTTTCTACCATAATTCTCATATTTGCATAGTGACTGATTATATCAATTACTTTTAGCCCAGGTATCTGTTTTGCTATTTTTACTTTATTTTACCATTAAAGATATACCCAAAAATAAATTAGGTGAAGTTATTTTCAAACAAAAATCACCTAATAAGTACTCGTTAGCAGTTTATTATGAGTGTTTAATTCGTTGTTTAAAACATTATTGATTTCCGGTTCCGGAATGAACCAAGCTCAAAATTGAGTCGTGACTCGACTGAATCACTCGATTGATTCGTTCATTTTGGGAAGTCGGTGAAATTGAGGTGTTTTGCAAAGGTTGGTACTAACTGATGTACCATTTTTGTGATATTTTGTTCTAAACAGCCGGCACGCTGTTTTACTATGGAGTGCTACCTCCAGTATAGTAATATAACCTCCTTGCTCTCAACTACCATTAAAATTCATAGGTAGCAGTATATTGCAGTAAAGGGGTTCCAACAACCGGCTTTGTTTGACTTAACTCGAAAGTTTCTACTCTATTTCGTCATTATTCAAATGGTAGGATAGGTTGGTGATTTATGACGGTAAGGGAGAGGGGTCAAAATGGACGAAAAAGGGATGACATAATTTATGGACGGCCCTGAAAACAGAAAAATCGGGACATAGAGTAATAATGAACTTCGTAAAGAGATAACACTCCCATCACCGGTCTGACACTTAAATGGAGCCAAGTGGTAAGCTTATTGGAGCGGGTTAGTTCGATGCACTTTATTCACATGGCGTTCTAAAAACATGGCTTTCTTCTTCTTCACTGATTCAGCCAATCAGAACGACGTTAACGATCTGCTAACTTCCTATTCCGTTTCCCCTGATTTTCTGTCATGACGCGACGTGTTCACAACCATAACGAGTTGGAAATAATTTGAGTGTGGGAAAATACCTAAAGTACGTTTGCAGAAAGTTGTTCTAGTGTAAGTTGTTTCGCGAAATACCGTTCTGCGTGATTCATATTGTGCTTAAAGCTATTGATGGAAAATAAATACGTAGATGTTTACATAAAAGCACTTAGTAAAAATTAACTTACTAATTTAATTTTTATTACTAAGTTAATAAGAATCACTCAGTACAGTATTTCGCGAAACAACTTGCACTAGCGGCAAACGTACTTAATCAAAACAAATCGGTAAAGTCATTAAAATTGAAAGTCTAGCAAACAAAACAAGAAAACGATAAAATAAAGCAGACGACGACGATCGATATATCGTATCACAACGATCGATATATCGCATCGATCTTTTTAGTTCGTTGCACTTTATTCAGATAGCGCTCCTGTTCCCTTACCACCGAGTTAACATGGGAGTGCCATCTCTTTACGAAGTTCATTATTACTCTATGCTCCCATGCTAACTCGGTGGTAAGGGAACAGAAGCGCTATCTGAATAAAGTGCAACGAACTAAAAAGATCGATGCGATATATCGATCGTCGTCGTCGTCGTCTGCTTTGTTTATATTGACGTTTTCTTGTTTTGTTTGCTAGACTTTCAATTTTAATGACTTTACCGATTTGTTTTGATTAAGTACGTTTGCCGCTAGTGCAAGTTGTTTCGCGAAATACTATTCTGAGTGATTCTTATTGTGCTTAAAGCGATTGATAGAAATTAAATACGTAGATGTTTACATAAAAGCACTTAGTAAAAATTAACTTACTAAGTTAATTTTTATTAAGTGCTTTTATGTAAACATCTACGTATTTATTTTCCATCAATAGCTTTAAGCACAATATGAATCACGCAGAACAGTATTTCGCGAAACAACTTACACTAGAAAAACTTTCTGCAAACGTACTTTAGGTATTTTCCCACACTCAAAATATTTCCAACTCGTTATGGTTGTGTACACGTCGCGTCATGACAGAAAATCAGGGGAAACGGAATAGGAGTTAGCAGATCGTTATCGTCGTTCTGATTGGCTGAATCAGTGAAGAAGAAGAAAGCCATGTTTTTACAACGCCATCTGAATAAAGTGCATCGAACTAACCCGCTCCAATAAGCTTACCATTTGGCTCCATTTAAGTGTCAGACCGGTGATCGGGGGTCGTCCATATATTACGTCAATGGAAAATAGGGAGGAGGGTTCAGAATGGAAATGGCGGTAGGATGATGTGCATGGGGGGGAGTTGACGCTGAGATGACGTCACTTTTAAATTTTGTTTTCAAACAAATTAAGATGGGAAAATATTGATAGATAAAAAAATGATGGGAAATAGTGAGAAAAAATATATAAAATGGTGGGAAATAGATAAAAATTTGATGGGAAATAGTGAGTCGGTGGCGCAGTTGGTAGCGCACTTGGCCCCAGTTCTGTGGCGGCAGCGTCGCAGGATCGAGTCCCGATGATGCCGCATACTTTTAGCAGTACTGTTCAAGTTCTTTGGTTCATCATTGTACTGTACCGGCTCACTCCTTGGGTTTGCTTGATAACTTCCACGCACAGGCCTGAGGCCCATGTGGGGGGCAAATGCAAGGTAAAAAGAGGCCGCCACCCTCTTTTTTTAAAAAAATAAGTAAGTAAATTGTAAACATTCTATGTACATTCTTTAAACTCAAGTTAAACAGCTCAGAAAGTTCTTTAGAAACTATGTACTCAATTTTGAAAATATTCATAAATACCCCCGTTGCAGCAGACCTGCATACTCAGCAAATTTAAACGCAAAACAACTTATTTCAATCCAACAAAGCGAGATTTGACATGTTTTGTTAAGCTCCATAAGAATAACATGGGGCATGAGTATGCATGTTTGCTGCTACAGGTATATTAAGAATTGGTGGTTTTAATTCAATATTAAGTAGATCTGAACTAGAAGAAGCTATATACCAAGTTTTATCAAGATATGTTGAGAAATATCCGAGATATAGAATTTTACTTATTTCCCATAAGGTTACATTGGGACAACATACTGTGTTTACCACATTCAATATCTCGGTAACCCATGGACATATAGCAGTGATTCAAAATACCATAATATTATTTTTTTAGCTGAATTCAATGATGCCTACAAAAATTCGCTAATTTTTTTCCTATGAAAAAACTCAAAAAACCCATTTTGGGGGGTTTATCCCCATAAACCCCCCTTCCGGTTGCCTGATCGGGCTGGTTTACGAACTCGTCTGAGGGATTACCACTTGACATGTCTGTACCAAATTTCGTTAAGATCGGACCATTTTTATGGCCGCTATCGTGCTCACAGATTTTTGATTTTTTTGTTCAGTTTGTGGTTTTAGACCACCGGAAATCGATTGGAACTGGTCTCAAGTCTGGGAAAAATCCGGTTTCCGCCCTACAGCACTTCTAAGTGCCCATTCAAAGTGCCCATGGTCATGGGCATTTTTCGTAGCTGCAATTAAAACCAGATCATCTGATTCAGATTGTTTTTATTTTCATTTGAATTGTAAACAACACATTTTATTTTTTTACAGGTTATTTTGAATTTATCATTTTAGTTTGCCTTACTTTTGTTCAGTGTTAAATATTTTTAAGGACATGTTTTAGATTATAGGAATTTTAGGAATAAAAATGAAATGCGGAATAGCTGAATCAGCCGGTTATTTTTATTTAATCCGAGCAAAGCTCGGTCCCCGGTACTTATATTAAAATTATGAATAAATTATTAATAAATGCCGATTCAAATGATATACACAGATATTGTGGGGCCGGAATTCAAAAGGTTAACTCCCCCATTTCAAAAGGTCCCAAATATTGTTTGTTTTAAATCAGCTGACTCTGAATATAGGTTTTTCTGTGTTATTCTAATTATTATTCTTGCACAGTGACGTTACCAGTTTGAAGGTTGCGGTATCTATTTTACAGCCTAACAACTACACGCCAAACCATGTCCATCTTTAGTAATACAGTACTAGAGATGGCTGTGGCCTAACGCATGGTTAGGCGTGCGAGGCGCATTCACGCTCGTGCCCCGCACGCTGTGCTTACTGCTTACACTCATGCAAAGTCTAGGTTCGTACAAGCAAAAGCACGCCTTGCTTTATATATTATTATGTCGTTAAAGGAGAGGAAAGAGCTTACGGTTCTACTGAAGGTTACTCCTATTAGTCCAGGCAACGAAAGGTTATAGAGGGAATTGCATGGATCACAATTTTTGACTTTTTAACTTTGTTTGGACTAGTTAGGAGTAAAACATATCAATAGTCCCCGCCCTTAGCCCTTGTGCCGGCTGGGCTGGAAGGGCCTAAAGGTACAATGTTTTGGGTTTTCCTAAATATCTTGAAAACTATCAACTTTTAGTATTCCCTATTAAATTTGAAAATAAAAAAAAATTAAATTTCCTGTAAGAAAAATACATAATATGTCTACTTTAGTCCAACCGTTTACAAGGTAAGCTCTAATTTTATTAATATTTTAAAAAATATCCCTTCCATAAGAAATACGTATAAATTTGTGGGTAACTTAGATGCCCAATTGGGCAGCGCTTTTTTCACCTAAAGGAAAATGAACAGCATTCAGGGAATATTGACACAATTTCCAGTAATTTGACACCTCAATCATGAAAATTGGTCTAAAATTAAGGAGTTGGCGAGCTCACAAAATACGTTATTTTTCAAGGAATTATTACAATTTGTTATAATTCCTTGAAAAATAACGTATTTTGTGAGCTCGCCAACGCCTTAATTTTAGATCAATTTTTATGACTGAGGTGTCAAATTACTGGAAATTTTGTCAATATATTTTTAACATAGACTTATTGACACACAAACACAAAAACAATACACATATTAATTACGTTGTTATATAAAACGTTATACGCTATACGTTCAAACAGGCTTTCTTCTATTGGGTTTTTAAAACCATCAAATTAATTTTTAAACCCATTTTGGGCTAATTTGATGTTGACTCAAGATTCAAACCAGAACCTTTTGAACTTTGTAGTTTTAGCGAATTTCCTTAAAGGAATAAGCTATTACGGTAGTACTCATAGTAAGACCTAAGACCGAGACCATGTTAACTTTTCATTTTGGGGTCCCCAGAAGCAAAAAATACCATTCGTTCGAATGTTTATATATATGTATGTTAACACGATAGCGGCCGTAAATATGGTCCGATTTTAATGAAATTTGGTACAGACGTGTAAAGTGGTAATCACTCGGACGAGTTCGTGAACCAGCCCAATCGGACCACCGGAAGGGGGGGTAAAGGGAATAAACCCCCCCAAAAATGGGTTTTTTGAGTTTTTCACATAGAAAAATAAAATTTGTCAAATTTTTGTTGGCACCATTGAATTCAGCCCAAAAAAACAAATAATTTAGTATGTTGAATTACTGCTCTAAGTCCATTGGTTACCGAGATATTGAAAGTGGTAAACACAGTACGTTGTCTCAATGTTAACCTTGTGGGAAATAAGTAAAATTCTATATTTCGCTTATTTCTCAACATATCTTGATAATACCCCCGTTGCAGCAGACCTGCATACTCAGCGAATTTCAAATAAAAAACAACATATTTCAATCCAAAATAGCAAGATTTTACATGTTTTTGTAAGCTCCATAAGAATGACATGGGGAATGAGTATGCAGGTCTGCTGCTACAGGTATATTAAAACTGGGTGGTTTTTAATTTAATATTTAGTAGATCTGAACTAGAAGAAGCTCTTAACCAAGTTTTATTGAGATATGTTGAGAAATAAGCGATATATAGAATTTTACTTATTTCCCATAAGGTTAACATTGGGACAACGTACTGTGTTTACCACTTTTAATATCTCGGTAACCAATGGACATAGAGCAGTGTTTCAAAATACTAAATTGTTTGTTTTTTTGAGGTGAATTCAATGGTGCCCACAAAAATTCGATAAATTTTATTTGTCTATGTAAAAAACTCAAAAAACCCATTTTTTGGGGGGGGGTTATCCCCCTTTACCCCCCTTCCGGTAGTCCGATCGGGCTGGTTCACGAACTCGTCCAATTGATTACCACTTTACATGTCCGTACCAAATTTCATAAAGATCGGACCATTTTTGCGGCCGCTATCGTGCTAACAATCACAAAGATATATATATATAAATTCGAACGAATAGTGTTTTTGCTTCTGGGGGCCCCAAAACGAAAAGTTATAGTGGTCCCGAGCTTAGGTCTTACCATGAGACCTACGGTAATAGCTTCTTCCCTATGGGGGAAATTCGCTAAAACTTGGTAAATAGCTTCTTCTAGTTCAGATCTACTAAATATTGAATTAAAACCAACCAGTTTAAGCATACCTGTAGCAGCAAACCTGCATACTCATTCCCCATGTTATTCTTATGGAGCTTACAAAAACATGTCAAGTCTCGCTATGTTGGATTCAAATATGTTGTTTTGCATTTGAAATTCGCTGAGTATGCAGGTCTGCTGCAACGGGGGTATTTAGTAATCCATTTACTGTATAGTGGTGGACGCTGACCTGCCTGCAACTATAAAAACATTGATAATTGAAACATGCATTTACTGTAGCTTTGTTTTACCTCGAGCTAAAAATGCCATTTTAAGGCATATTGTAAAAATTGTAAGTAATGTTATGACATTACTTGTAACATCATTATTAAACACTTTCATATTTGAGTTGACTTATCCCATCAGCTGATTGTTCCACAACGATTCATGATTAAGTCTGCTTATGTGCTTAACCTCAAATTTGAGTTGACCCATTCCATCATTAGTTATATAAAGTAATGGGTTTTGGTTAACTTCATCGTGTATTGTCGTATATTGTTGGTTGTAGATAAAGAAGTGAATGCAGCGATTGTATTATGCCTTTAAGCCACTCGTGAGATATTTAGAACACTCGCGCATCTCACTCGTAGCTTAAAGACATTCATAATACAATCGTTGCATAAACTACTATTCTTGGCCCTTTAACTTTAATGAATTTACATCGAATGTTTAAAAATTTCCCATCTAAATTAGTTTTAAAACCAAATTTAAAAAAATTACGTCATCTCAGCGTCTTCCCCCCGCGCATCATCCTCCCGTCATCTCCATTCTGGCCCCCTCCCCCTTAATTTCATATGACGTAATATATGGACGGCCCCTAATTCAATATTTAAATTTACATAAATATGAACGATTTGCAAACAATTAATAATTAATCATTGAGATTTGCCTAGTTCAAACACCAAAGTTTTTTGGAATCCAAAATTTGCCAGTGTGTCATAAATTTCAAAATATTTGCCATTTCACATAGTACGGTGTACAGTTCTGTTTTTTCATTTGATAGTCTTTGTTTATGTTTGTTGTCTGCTCAAGGCTAAGGCTAAAATGTCAAAAAAATTTCTTCGTTGTTGGTCTATGACATAAACAAATTGCCAAGGATTACGTTCTCCTTGTGGTTATATTTTGTATTTAAAGTTACTAATGATTGTCTGATAGTACTGATTGTACAGTAGGACTATTTATTATAAGTATCGAGTAGCCTTGATCAAATTAACTGAGGTAATTAGGCTTAGATTTTAGATATTTTCTACTTCAATGTTCTATGTACGTTGGCGGGCTAGGCTTATCCAAATGAGCGCATCTCGGTTGAAGTTAAACGGAACACAATTTTATAAATTTATAAATATTTATTTGAATAACTTGAGAGGATTGGAGCAGCAATAACCTTACATACTCTAATTTTCGCTTTTCAAACTGTAAAATTATATTTATAATTTAGAGGGGTGAAATACAACTTTGAGGGGAAACCTGCCACCATATTGGATTTTAACTAGGCTTACCATAGGCTATATTTTTCATTGATACTGAGGACAAGCCTTTAAAATAAATGAGGACAATCTACAAAAAAGGAGGACACATGTTAAAAGTGGGGACAAATGGTACGAATTTTTTAAACAATTGATACATTTAGGCCGATCAGTGTTCATGAACATTTTAGCAAATTTCCTCTGGAATAATCCATTACCGTCGATTTAACAGAATGGACAAAAAATATCTGTTCAGGGTAACCTCAAAAATAATATAAATTTTTAAATCAATTGATAGCTGTTTATGTGTTCTCTCTGTTTATGAAGTGAGATTATCGCGAAAATGCATTTTTACCTGCAAAAATCAAGATTTGTTTCAAAGTTTAACAGCGGCTAACTTATATGGGTAGTATTTTTATTTTTGGAGTGTCCATTAACACGATAACTCTTGTAAAAATCGTCATATCGTGACAAAATTTAGTTCAGACATGTAAAACTAGGTTCTCTTGAACGAGTTCATAAACTGGCTGGATTGACATATTTAAAGTTGAGTAACGGCTGTTTTTACTTTATTTCATTTAAAGTAATCCATAAAAAGTTATTAACTCTTGAAATCTTGTTAAAATAAGTTACACAAAATAGGTTCCTTTCTGCTGAAAAACTACGGACTATTTTTTTAAAAATCGCGGACATTTTACGACAGCAAACATTTTTGCGGACAAGTATTAAAAAAGAGGACTGTCGTCAGTAATCGTGAACGTCTGGTAAGCCTAATTTTAACACACATTAAACATTATTAGTCGGTAGGCAATGTTTCAATTCTTGGCTTTTTCATACATCAATTAAACTTATGCATTTCATAATATTTGCAAAGACGTAAATTGTGTGGTAAAAGAATAGAACTACAATTTTTAACCAACTTCTTGAGAAAATAGGCCTATTTTAGCTTATTTAGCCTTGATAAAATTCAACAACCTGGCTAGGCTCAGTAGGCATAACAAACAATATCTGCCGGATTATATTTTAGAGGAACAAATAATTTACCTCTCTTAAGCTTGGTTTCCTTTTTAACTATTCAGTAAGATATGCAGGCCCATATTTCCACTTATAACTGACACCAATTCTTGAGGCCCAGTGCGGTGAATGTGCGGCAGCAAAAACTGCTAGTGCGCATGCGCGGCAATGTGTCGCCAGAGCGCAGCACTGTCATTCTGCTCTCAGCCGTCAAAAATCGCGAGTCACTACATGTCGTCCTAAAAACATTAACCGACGGAACATTGACTCTTATTTACGATTAAAGTAAAATACATCATATAAGAATATTGTTTCATGAGTATTTATTAAAGCGTCTTGAACAACGATAGACAGAGAAGCAGCAACTACGTGCGAGCTGCCGAATGTACGCAGCCACGCTAGTACATTGTCGGCTGCCGCTGCTGCTCCTACTCCCCTCCCCTCCCAGCCTAACCACTCCCCGCCCCATGCGCTGACTGGGCCTCAAGAATTGGCGCCAGTTATAATTACCTAGTCAAATTAGTCATTTTGGAAAGTAGGCTTTAGAAACTTTTTTGCAAGTTTATCGCTGAGCCAGAAAAAAATCCAACCTAAGTTACACAGTGTCCCTTCTAAATAAGGCATTTTATCCCAAATGGAAGGAAATCTCGACTCCACCTTTCTAGAAACTTACAGTTTTCGAGAAATTAAGAAAAACCCAAAAATTGTAGCCTACATAAAGTTTAAGATGGCAGCCACTTGCTGACCACCATCAATGTGGCTGTTGGGTAAGTTATGTAAAAATACACATCTAGGAGAACATTTTAAAGCAATTTCTAGCACCTGGGGTTTCTTTAACACTTATAGGTGTTAAATGACTGGGCTATTAAGTTATGTCTGACTCAGGGGCGGATCTAGGAAGTTGTTCAGGGGGGGGCGCATTCCGGGGGGCCTGGGGGGTATGGAATACCCCCCAGACAAAAGGGGGGTGCGGGGGTCCTCCCCCGGGAAAACTTTAAAATTTAGACTTAAATGATATAGGTTTTTAAGCATTTAAGGCACTAAATTTAGAGTTTAGTTAATCATAATATAGTACGTTATTTTCTTCAACTTACAGTATTAGAAACGTTTTAGTTCATCGCGATCGCGGGGGTTAGTGAGGTTCATTGTATGTGATGCGGAAAGTGAAAAGGGACATCAAGTCGAAATTTTCCGGTTTTGAGTTATTAACATCCTGAAATTCAGCATTAAATTACAAACAATTTGACATATAATTTATAGTGCTATAATTTTTCGCCTTTGAGTTGTTGGCATTTTAATTTTAACTAGTTAAAACGGGTATTTTAAGTAATAAGAGCCCGGAACTTCAAACGTTCACAGAATACTTATTTTTAGTCTAGTATTTAAGAAATGAATTAGGTATCAAAATAAAGCTGAAAACTAGATCTTTAAAACTGAACAAAAAGAGACGTGATATACTTACAATTTCATTGTTTAAAAATCAAAAAAGTGAGAAGTTAGAAAAGGGGACCTCAATTAACTCGGAAGGCAGAATACCGAGGAATAAAAGAGAAATACACTATCAAGACGGTGATTTTCGGTCTTAGACAATATTCTTTTACAACGAAAAACTTGAAGTAGTTCACTTATCCGCCGATAGATGTCAGGAGAGACTAGTTTTGTAATGCCCCTGACGACTCTGTCAGTGCGGGCTTGCACATTTGGGAAATGGAGCCTGAAGTCGCCCGCCATGTTATTTCCCATTTAAGCGACTTGAGGTTCCTTTTCATATGCTAAATAGTCATAGACTGCTAAATCGATTATTTTTAATATTTCTCAGTTTCTTATCGCTAAAATAACAGAACCGAACCGAACCGTACACAAAACAACTGCGTTGTGTTTCGTCAAATTGCCGATTAAAGGTTGAGCACGATGCCAGAACGAAATTACCCCTCCGCGCACCACCACGTTTAGCTCCACAATTTACAGACCTGTTCAGCCCAGAAGTCCTGTGGGATGCGCATGCGCAGTGAAGATTTCCCCTACCGCGAGTCTCAGTACAGTCAAATTTCGAAATAACTCATCTGTCAAAACATATGATTCTTTATCTGCAACAATATTTGTAATGTTGTCATAGGCCATATGGGATTTTAAGTTGACTGTACACAACCGATGAAGAAAAAATAGTGGTGGGGGTATTCTCCATCTCTCTCGCACTTCCACCCCTACAAGACTTCCTGGCTGAATAAATCTGTAGTAGGAATGCAGACAGTTATTTAGTTGAAATATATAACCTCAATTAGACAATGTTGAAATGGGATGGTTGGATTGTATATTAAGAAATAACTCTAATACATTAATCTGAATAAGTGCAAGCCCTATGCATTTTTGTGTAAGTGAATCCCATTTCAGGCCCTAACTATTAAAACGTAAAAGTCCCTAGTCTAAGGTAAAACAAACTCTGGACCTGAGGGGGGGGCGATCGCCCCCCTCGCCCCCCCTCTGGATCCGCCACTGGTCTGACTTTCATAAATTTAAGTTAATGCCGACCTCTTCCAAATAACACCTATCGGTTCAGAACTGAAGGAGAAGTTTTTATTGCAAATTAACCTTAAACATTTATTTATAATAGGCGGTTAATAGATTGAAATCGTTAACTACACAAAAAAGTGGCGCAACCAAAAAAAGGCGCATTCTTTTTCTATGTCAAGGAAAAATAATTTATACTTTTTCCAAGCCAAGTTTAGTGTTTTAAACTCATGCTTCTGAACACTTTCTATGAATTTTGTTAGGTTGCCTAGTTTATATTAAAACTCAAAAAATTAGCCGAGGTATTTACTCAATTGTGTTTCAGTTTTAGAAGTCAGCCTACATTCCAAATCTTAATTTCTTTGGTGCATTAAATGCCTCTTTTCTCCACCAACAAATTTCTACCGAAGAAACCTCCCCAGCGTAAAATTATCCAGAACTTTCCTAGAAAGAAATTTGGTGATGAAGAGGATTTCAAATTTGAGATCGGTCAAATAAAATTGGACTTAGGCGGACAAAACGCTTTGTTTGAGGATGGTGAGTGGATTCAAGGTGAGTAATTACTAAAGTGAATTCTTTAAGGAAGATTATATTTTAGTGACCCATCAGGGGCAATTCAAAACCTATATTAACATTCATGGTCCAACCACCCCCCCCCCCCCCCCCCATAACCATAAACCGATAAACCGATGTAACACTGTGTATTTTGGATAAATTCATTGCTTTTCAGCCATCCAGAAGCTTCATAGAGGTATAAGGAAGACAGGCGCAAGGCACAAGTGTCCAGATATAGCCTACCTTAGTTGTTTTCTGGTGGAACTTTCAACAATTCAATTCAATTCAAAACTCTTTATTTTTCAAAATTTGTACAGTTATATATTACATTTCCCCAAGTGCAAGAAGCACGCGTGTGGCTAGAAAACTTACATGATGATTATTATTTATATTGATTGTAGAGTACTTTGAGGCCAGTCCTAATGTTCATGAAAAAATATCTGTATATGTAGATGGATACTTGTGTATAACAATAGAAAAAATAACAATTACGTTT
The DNA here is from genome assembly GCA_035578135.1 of Flexamia atlantica. Taxonomy (NCBI): domain Eukaryota; kingdom Metazoa; phylum Arthropoda; class Insecta; order Hemiptera; family Cicadellidae; genus Flexamia; species Flexamia atlantica. Next base: position 2,278,139 of record JAQJVK010000032.1, read on the forward strand.
GATTGACAATAAATAACAATAATGTTCAAAGTTCAATTGAATATCATCAAAAACAACTCAAATTTTAACAGAAATAAACTTCTAAAAACATCAACAGATAATAATTTAAACTATATATATACCAGGGCCGGATTTAGAAATTTTGGGCCCCTAGGCTCCCTCAGTGGTGCGGGCCCCCAGGGCCATAGTGACCAAATGTCCGTTATTAGGAGGACATGTCCTCCTTTCTAACCATTGTCCTCCATTCATTCTGACTTGTTGGTCGCATTATGCGGCCGACAAAAACAAGCCTCTCGTTCTTTTCGTCGCCGTCACATCTGGCCTTTTGTTGTGGTCTGAAAATCTGTCGTTTCTACAGCAGCTGACAGGAAAATTTCTCGGTTGTTTCACGGCCGACAAGTCTCGCGCTTTTGGATATATTAATAATTTTAAATGTGCTTTATTTGATGTGGGCTTGACTGATCATTGTGTTATAGGAATGCAATATAGTCGAGACGATAACTGTCTTTATGAAAATAGAGTCTACCAGACTGTGAAAACTAGGTTAATTTTGAAAGGTTAAGTGATCTAATTCATACGGTTAATTGGGACGATTGTTTAAATTCCAAGGATGTAAATGTTTGCTTTGAGTCATTTATTTTTATTTTATCAGAAATTGTAAATAGCTGTAAAGATGTTGTTTCAAACTCTAAGCAACTTGGAAAAGCTAAGTTTGCAAGCCCGTGGATCACACAGCACTTATTAACTAAATTATCAAGAAGAAGAAAGCTTTTTTGTATTTATAAAAAAAGACCATACGACATTAGTTTTAAGAATTATTTTAACAGGTTCTGCAATAACCTAAGGAATGAAATTAATTCGGTCAAAAATGATTATTACAGTGGTAAACTGAGGAATTGTGAAGGGGACTCGGCGCAGCAGTGGCGCATAATCAACCAGATAATTGGTTCTAGTGTAAACAACTCTGTAGATAAGGTTACGCTAGATACTGGCAGGATTGTAACAGACCAGATTGAGATTGCCGATATAATCAATAACTACTTAGTTGCTGTGAGTCATCCTAATAATGTTAATATAACTTCAGGTATCCCAGCTGTTCAATTGGTTCACTGCCCTACCATTGTAAACTCTTTCTTTATTGAGCCTGTTAGTGAAAAAGAGATATTAAACATAATTAATGGACTTAAAAATAAATCATCATCTGGATACGATGGTTTTAACACTTTACTAATAAAAAATATAGCTCCTTTTATTGTTCCTATTTTGAATTATATAATAAATTTAAGCTTTGAAAATGGTACGTTTCCTACTGAACTTAAATTAAGCCACGTTACACCATTGTTTAAGAAAAGCAATTCATCCAATCTTATATCATCTTATTAGATAATATAAGACCTATCAGCCTGTTATCAATATTTTCTAAAGTAATTGAGAAACTCATGAAAGATAGACTTGTTAAATACTTAAATCGGATGAATTTTTTTAGCAACAGGCAGTATGGTTTTACAAAAGGAAAGTCAACAGAAGATGCGCTTGTAGATTTTACTGACAAAATCTTTACTAGTTTGAATGATAATAGGAAAACAACTGGAGTTTTTATCGATTTCAGAAAGGCTTTTGACATGGTCGACCATCGCATTTTGCTTGCAAAGATGGAGGCGTTGGGAATCCGCGGGGTGGCGTTGCGTTGGTTCAGGTCGTTTTTGATTGGCCGGAGGCAGCGAGTCCGTGTTGGCGAACATTTAAGCGCTGAACTGACAACACCCTCGGGTGTGCCTCAGGGATCGGTGGTCTCTGCAACATTTTTCTTAATTTTCATCAATGATTTACTTGAACAAAATTTCTTTGGTAGTATAAACACATTTGCTGATGACATTGTCTTATTTTACTCTGAAATAGATCCAAGTATCATTGTTAGGAAAATTTTATCTGATTTAGTTTTATTGTGGACATGGTGTCAAAAAAATAAAATGGTAATAAATGTCAGTAAAACGAAATACATAAATTTTGATATACGAGGATTTGTCTTTGATTGCCCGATCGTTTATCGTCTAGATAGCTGCTGTTCAAATACGGTTTGCAATTGTGAAGTAATAGAACAAGTTTCTCATTTTAAGTATTTAGGGGTTACTTTAGATGAAAAATTTAGTTGGGTGAATCATATCAATGAACTTCATGCAAAAATTAGGCTTTCAATACGAAAGTTTTATTTTTTAAGAAACATTTGTGATACAAACCTAATGCGCTCTTTATACTTTGCCTTGATTCACTCTAGACTACAGTATGGTATTGTTTGTTGGGGAAGCTCACACAAGTATTTAATCAAGCGAATAAGAACGACGCAGAATCATTTTTTAAGGATAATTTTAAAGAAACCCCGTAGAGATAGTTCTTTTCCATTGTTTGTTCTGTTAAAGATCCTCCCGGTGCAACACTTATATGTTTACAAAGTTTTACGTATTTTTTATAGTAGGAGCGGTAATACAAGACCTGTAAACTTGCATTACTTTACCAGAGGCATAAATAATCAGTATGTCAGATTGCCAAAAGTTAACAAAGATATTTTTAGGAAAAGTTTTGCGTATTCAGGCTGCAAATTGTATAATCAACTGCCGCATATTATTAAACAATCAAAAAATATAAAGTTATTTAGCAAAAAACTATCTTCCTGGCTATTTGATTTCAGTGATGTTAATTTCATGCATCATATTACGATTTAACATGGAACCGATTTAAGTATTATACCATTTAGAGTGTTTGCTAGCCTATGTTAGCTGATAAGCTCAAGATAACCAGACGGTGCGAAGAGCTGAGTTTTGATAAATGTTGATATTGGACTGGACTCACATTAATTTCAGTGTTTTTACATTATTGTTTACTTTCACTTGCCACATTACTTGCAAAAGTGGCTAGTTATTTCCTAAGCTTTTTATTATGTTGATCTTGTATTTTTGATTGAAGGAATAAATCATTATTTCATTATTTCATTTTTTCATATACTGACCGTATCGCGGTCGGGAAATCTATTGCTGTTGTTTATAATTCAGCTGGCAAATCTGTCGGTCACATTGTCTGTCAAATCGCGGTCGTTTGTACCAAAAACAAAACTCTCGGTCATAATACCGCGGCTGGTTAATCTCTCGGTCATATTGCATCCGGAAAATCGTCCAGTGTTTTCGTGGCCAGCAAATCTGTCGGTCGCATTGCGATCGGTAAATCTTTCGACATATCGTGGCCGGTAAATCTGTCGGTCACATTGCGGCCGTCTGTATTTTACATCAAAGGTAGTGCTCAATTATTCTATTTGAAAGCTGGATTGCTGATTTCACTAGTCGTGATTTTTTTTAATAGTCTGTAAGGAAAGGTAAGACAAAAGTTGGAAATTTAATATGTGAAATCTAGTGGATACCACACTTAAGGTTTCGGCTGGCAAATTTCTCGGTCATATTATGATAATAGCAAACATTTCTTGGCAAGCCTAGGCTCACGAACATCGGTTGTATTGCTGTCAGTAAATCTCGGACATTCCGCGGCCGTCATTTAGCAAAGCTTTTCCAACAAAAATCAGCATCTTACACATTTTCAAGGGGGAGGGGGGTTAACTATTGAGCAAAGGTCTGAAAATCTAGCCTCCACCCCAATCAAAATGCTGAAATTGTTCCCATGAATATTATTATCCTGCAGTCGTTGATGTTTTATGTTTTGAGCTGTCTGCTATTTAAGTGATGAAATTACATTGTTTATGTTTCACCTTCAATCGGGATAACAGTTTACTTAATCATCTTTTTATTCTTGGTCGAAGTTTATTGAGTACCAAACAATATGTTAATTCTTGGATTCTGAAAAATAATTTTTATATATTTTTGTGTAATATCAATTCCACATTCACCTTTCAGTATGGAATTTTCATAAGCCATATGTTTCAATTGACAAATAAGGTTGTACTACCCATATTAAATAATAATCAGCTGATAATTTTGTCATCAATTGATACAGATTTAGTAAACAAATACACTCAGCAAAGGTAATAGAATAGCTATCTGCGATAAGACCTGTACTGAAAGGTGAACGTGGAATTGAGTATTAGTTAAATAAATAAATAAAATCAATATGATACAAAATGTTGAATAAGTTATATAAGCAGATTCAATAATTAGGGATCTTCTTTTTTCTTTAATGAGGATGAAGATACAATTCCTCCCAAAATATCTATTACCCTTTCTATTATTTGAGTATTTGTTGAACAGGGTTGGTCCAAGGCCACATTACAAATACAGGCCATGCTGCAGGATTAATGACGTCAAACAAGTGGGCACTCTGAGAGTCTGGCCTAGGACTTACAGCTGTGCTGCTCATCAGTTACTTTCAAATCAAAACATTAAAACGTAAATAAACAAGAAATATTTGATGTTTATACTCGGTTCCACATTCACCTTTCAGTATGGAATATCCATAAGCTGTGTATTTCATATGGCATTTTAAGTTGTACTAGCCAAATAATGTTATAATCAGCTGATAATTTTATAACATGTCGTTATGGACGTTTGTAAACAAATGTATCTAGCAAATGTAATACAATAGCTATCTCCCACAAGGCCTGTACCATAACCATCTCTAGTACAAGGTCGCGGCGCTAGTAAATGGCAACATGGCGCCTAAGGGTTCAGCTGATTTGGTTATCCATACTCTCTTATGGCACCATTTTTTGTTTACTTGAAACCAGCTGGCTCTGTAAGGGAAAGTCAATGGTTTTACTATGCAAAAAACCCTTTAGAAGTGACGTTGCCAGGTCGAAGGCCGCGGCCTTATTACTAGAGATGGCTTTGCCTGTACTGAAAGGTGAATGTGGAATCGAGTAGGCTAGTGATGAAATGTAAACAGAAAAAAAGGTAAACAAACAAGGAATATTTGACGTTTAGCAATAAAATGTAAACACAGGGTGTTAGTTCACTGCCTACTTGTGTGACGTGGCGCAGCGCTTGGATCGCTTCAGCAATGCCTGTTTTTTCAGTGTGGTCTTGGATGGTCCTGCAAAGCAAAACTGGTTCTTACTCATTTGTCTGCTGAAATTTGGGACTACCAATTCATAATTTCTTGACTGTCTAGTGTTGCAAGCAAATGATTTATTTTGAATAAACAGAATTTAACAGAACTTATATTTTGATTTCAAATACAGAACTTAATTGTGTTGTATCTATAAAGCTGATTTAAATTAAAAATATCGAACTCTTTAAAACAATGAACCAGTGGTTCCAACAAACTGAAAATATGGGTAAGTGAATGCAGTTTTGCATTGCTAAATTTTGTGAAAGCCATGATGCAGCATTGCACAAATAATCAAGCAGTGCCAAGTATTTCCAAAATGCGACCTTGGTATTTGAGCAATGGCTTGATTAATCCAAGGGTCTTCTTGTAAAAACTAAAACAAAATACAATGCCGAAAGCCAAGGCAACACTTAAGACATTAACAGTGGACCACGTACCCTTATACTTACCCTGGGCGCTGAAATAATATTGCAACGCTTACTAAACCAAAATGGCGGGAGACAAACAAAAATTACCTTTGAAAAGCATGTTTGGTAACACAGACTGTCCCAAGTCGAGTATTGGGGCACAGTAGACTGATTTTTTTTAGTGGTCCAACCACAGCCTGGAATGTGTCCCGCACCCGTGCCGCGACACTGACCATGTTCCAGAACGTGGACCGCAGTGAATAGGTTAGGAAAGTCTCGTAGGCAGTGTAATTTGCCAAACACTTTTCAAGGAAAGCAGTAGAAACTTGCACAGTGTCAATGACCCTAAACAACTCAAACAGACAACCAATAATATTTAATTTATATTCTCTTATCAGCTGAGTTTTTGCGGACAATAGCCCGGATAGCCGAGTGGATAAAGCGCTCACCTCATAACCTGAGGGTAGCTGGTTCGATTCCTCACAGAATCGGAACTGGGTCCAGTTGCCATTTGTCATTGGGCTATGAATTAATGATGCTATCTAGCATCACCGTTGGGTAGTAACAAGACTCGGATTTGGACCATTCCCCATCAAAACGTTAAAAAATGTCATTGACGTTGAAATACACAACAAAAATTTGGAGAGCTTATAGTTTTCCAGTCTACCTAAGTTTATTTCACCAATATCAACTATTTTTTTAACTTTTCCCAAAAGTTAATTTTTAATTTAAAAAGTTCATTGCTAATTTTTATAAAATAACTAGCTGATAACCCCGGCTTTGCCCGGGAGAATATATTCTTCTTGTTGTTTCTTAGTGCCGAATTCTATGAGTAACCATAGTAGCTATTTCAAATCATAACCATAGCTTTCGAAAAAACTTCCAAATCCTTGACATAGGTCCCTTTAGGACGATCCTGGGACTAAGCCCTTAGAGATAACAAAACCAAACCACTAGTGCACATCATGAGATTCCAAGCTTTAATTTGACACCAAGATCAAGTGTCTACGACATGTAGTTTTGGCTGTAGCCCGAAATATACCAACACACAACTCTTTTTTATATATATAAAATAAAATATTGATTTCTTGTATAGGCTATCTTCTCTAAAATTCAGGTTTGGCAAAATTACTGAAATTCTTTAAACAATTTTAGGCCTTTAGAGGGTATTTCCTTGTGTAATTGCACTAGGTCTAAATTGTTTGTTGATGTAAATGTGACCTTTTCTTTCACCTATAATTTAGGCCGACTTAAAAAATGATTGTAGGCTAATACTTTTTAAAAAGTCAGCTTGACATTTACAGCCTCAAACACTGGCCTAGAGGCCAGAACAAGATAGCGGTTTTAGAGATGGGAAACAGTACATGGTTTGGTGCAAGTTCTGCCCACCTAGTTGGTTTTTATTGGGGCACAAAATTGATTTTTTCATTACTCTACACATGAAAGTACACTTTCTAAACGTAAAATGAGCTAAGAAAATAGGTTATTCTCGCTACTGCATGGCAAAATTACATAACGATAACTTTATCTGTGCATATGTGGTGGACGGAAAGTAATCGTTATGGGGTTTTGCGGTGCAGACCGATCAGTTGTTGCATTACTGTACCTCCCGCTACTGAACGGCAAAATTACAAAACGTAAACTTTCTGTGCGTATGTGGTGGATGGAAAGTAACCGTTATGGGGTTTTGCGGTGCAGACCGATCAGTTGTTGCATTACTGTACTTCGACATAAGCACGGTAACTAAGCGTTATGAGTTAGGTTTTTCTTCTTGATACTCAAATCAAACCAAATCAAATATCGTTTATTTCGCTTTCAATTAATAGTCATTTACAGAGTTATTACATACAATTTTATTTACAATGAAACTTAAACTAATCTTAAACTAACTCTTATATTATAGGCGAAATTAATCCTCGCATAGTGGGGATGAGTCATCATCATTTGGCATAAAAAACTGCTTAAATCAATTACAGTACACCTCGGATTATCTGGACCCCACATTATCCGGATCCCGGATTATCGGACCGGTCCATCCGAGAAATTAAAAAATTAAAATCAAGGAAAAACGTAATTTTAGCGAGTTCACGAGTGAAATGCGCCTTCTAAAAATAAAATGTAAATGCAATAGATTAGTGTATACATTTGGGATCACAATAATTGAAGGAGCCGCATTGCCTAAACAGTACATTACTGTACATCATTTTTGTGGCGAATTTTTTTTTGTTTTGCTACTTGGGGCTATGTTTTTTTCATAGCCTATGGCAATTTCGCAAGTTTATTGCTGCCAATTTAGGCTACATGTTTAGGCCTATAGATGTGAATTCTTTGTGTGAATTGATATTGAGTTTCAAGGTGAGTGGTTGTAAAAGGAAAAAGTGGTTTTAAATTTAGAACAGAAACTGAATGGTGTCAAAAGACTTGATACGGGGAAACCAGGTAAAAAAATTAGCAAAGGAACTGGGTGTTGGGTCAAGTACAGTAAGTGACTGGAGGAAGAATCGAGCGCAATTAAAAAAATGGTATGCGGAACAAGCTTGAAAGACTTGAATGAACAGTCATGATACGCTGTTTGCAGCATTAATTTAGCAGGGGCTATGGTACGCGATCGCTATTTATGCGATATTGTAATGACCTTGGATTATCCGGATTTTTTGTTATCCGGATCGGTGTTCCACCACATTAATCTGGATAATCCGAGGTGTACTGTAATATTGTAAATGTTTATTGTCAATTGGTGAGAAATACAAATTTATCGATTCATCCTAAGTTGAATAAACAAAAATATTCATGGTGTTTACAAGTTTTTCGATATTGTAATAAAAAATAATGGTCATTACTCGTCTCAAAATCATCTCATAATCTGAGGGTCGCCGGTTCGATTCCTGACAGGATCGAACTGGGTCCAGTTGCCATTTGTCATTGGGCTATTAATTAATGATGCTATCTAACAAAAGGTCGCCGTTAGATAATAACAAGACCCGGCTTTGGACCGTTCCCAATCGAAACGTTAAAAAATGCTACTGGCGTAGAAAGACACAAAATACAAATTCAAAAAGTGCTATTGCGGGGTTTGATAGCTTTTTCCAAGCTCGGCTTCGCCTCGCGTGTAAATGCAATCTCGCCCCGCAATAGGTCACTTTCGAGGCTAGTAATGAAGACTACTATTGTTCACAATGACCGCAAATTCACAGACACCCCAGTCAGCACTACCAAATTACTGACTGGAATAATAATGCTCGAAATGAGAAGAGCCAGTTGAGGGCATGAAAAGCAAAGGGGTCTAAGTGCCATTTTATTACTTTTGAGAAAATCCATCCCAAAGTTACTTAATTACACTAAATTCTAGAAAAAAATATATTTTTTAAAATATATATTTTTGAAATCTCCATTTCTTTAGGTATTTTAAGGTATGCTTATTATAAAGTTAAAACCTACATAGACACCCCAAAATCATATTTTTCCATCCCCTAGCAACTACTTAGACCCCTTTGCTGCTTAAAAATTACTTGAATCCCTTTGCCTGTAATAAGGTTTTAAATTAAGACACTTAGTACATACACATAGATCTTTTGCCTTAGCTCTCCTCCACTCTTTTTCCCTCCTCAACCTTTTCCGTGGTTTGAAGTTATTATCAACCTCTGGTTCATCTTCTTCACCAGTCCCCGAAACGTCCTCTGAAGATTCATCTCAGGTCCGTTCTCAGGCTCATAAGTCCGGTCATTGTCATTGTCGCCCTTTTGCTTGGTTAGTTTAGGCTTTATTACAATACTATTTCAACAGATTCTCGTTCTTATTATTGTGTTTAATTGATGTTTTGGTATGCTGCATAAGGTCTAAACACAGAGCTGCAACCAGGTCCTTGTTCACAAGTTATGGCAAAGGGATCCAAGTGTCACTTGTTCCCCTATGCCTCTCAACAGATGATTAGTTCTAGTGAGTAGTAATATTTATTCCCACCAGAATGCAGCACTTGACAGGAGAATCACTTAGATCTCTTTGCAACTAAATTTTTGTATACTTCTAGTGTCAAATGCACTGCTTATCTCCAATCATAAAAAAAATACTTAGACCCCTTTGCTTTTCATGCCCTCGTATATAATAGGTTTCTGATTCATTTGGTTAAAAATAGTTGCCGCTCAAGAGGGATTTTATTTGCATGTTTTCAGAGGGAGGTGTCGGCGGGCAGAGAGTGAAGGACCAGCAGAAACTGAGGCAACAAGTCCTACGACTGCAGGAGGAAAACAATCTTCTGAAAATAAAAAACGAAGTTCTACTCGATATGGTGAGTTTTTACACTGAGTTTTTTTCACTTGATGGTGTTTGACCAAGAATTAAGTAAAAAAAAATATCATTGTTTTTTCCTAAGCGGTGGCGGGAGAAACGTGTTGGTTGCATTCATTTGTGTAATGCAGGTTGCCTAACCAATTTATGCAGAGGCAAAGTTCTATTTCTTGGTACAATGCTACAGGGAAGAATACAAAAAAATTATGTTGTCATTTTTAGGACATTGCATGGTATTGTCTGGCCTCCAAATTAACATTAATTTTGAAGCTATAACTTTTAAAATCAAGCAGAAAATAGTTTATATCATTATAGTATATTTTATCAATAGTATATTTCATTAATAGTATATTTCATTAATAGTATATTTCGGAAAGTGGCATTTTCCGGTGTGTGCTCAAGTTTCATGTGTGAGGTGGAGCCGAACACAGGAACTTCAAGTTTCATGTGCGAGGAGGCAAAGCAGAGCATGTGAAAGTGAGTTTCATGTAGAAGCCTTGTTCGGGAATAATCAGAGAAAGTGCCGAAAAATCACTTTCAGTATAAGTTATGAATGATACTTTTCATCACGACGCAAAAATACACATATACCTAATAAGAACCTCAGTAAGTTTAAAAATGTTATATTTTTCAATTAAACTTTTAGTTATAAGGAATGTTATAGAAATATTTGGAGAGGTTTTAAAGATGCATATTGCTAACAACACAGCAAAACTAGCTTAGCCTATGCCTATATCTGTACATATTTAGATTGTTAAACAGTAAAAACAGCTGATTTAAATTGTAAAAATAAATGGTAAAGAAACTTTAGCACGCACATTGGAAAACTAATTGAGAGCAAGGGAAAGTAAACTTAGAGCAAGGGAAAATCAGGTGATCATTTCCCTTGCCCTAGAATAGAGCTTGGGAAACGATAATTTTCGTTGATATCAGCTGTCATAAAAATACTTTTGGTATGAAGTAATGAAAAAAACCTTTTTAAAAAGCATAAAAAATAATTTTTAATAAAAAATTTATATTTTTATGTCAAGGTTCTAGACACTAATGAACCAGAAACATCCCCAAAATATAGGCCTAAGCCCTGTAGATCAAGTGGTTCACCCTGAGGATTTGTACCAACATTGGCACTTTTGGTCTGGTTTTGACTCTTTAAATCTCTGTAGCTCTCATTTTTTGTATAAAAATTTTATGAAATATCCTGTTTTTGTCTCAACAAAAGAAACAAAAAGAGGGGGAAAGATTGTAAAATAATTTTTGACCAAACACAATCATATTTTCCTTGCTTTATTTGATGTTGCATGATAAACGGGCATTTCATGTTTGAATCTATGAGGTATGTGTAATCATTATATATCAGACTTACTGCAAGTTAACACAGTGCTGCTTCTACAATAACTATCAATACAGTGTGGTCACTATAAACCGTAAATTTGAAAGAAACTGTTTGAAGTTTTAAAACTGAAAATTTTTGTTTGACCGTACTAGAAAAATATAAACTCTTTTATCGAGCCCAGCTAAGCTACAAACAATGTTTTTTTAACGTATCTTTATTTATTTGAAAACAAAAGTAGATTTTGTATTCAATTTGCTGGAAACATCTTTTGCTGATGGAGGAAGTATTTCCATATGGGAATTTAATCAAAAATGGTTTTCCTATAAGTTCATTTTGACTTTATGACTTAGAGGAAATAACATTACCCAGTAAATAGTAACTTTTTAACGGATCAAGCAATTTAGTATAAATAGAATACTTTGTATATTTAGAATAATATAATTTTTGCTATACTTAGCATACTTATAAGTCACATGCTTTTTGGCTGTTATGTAATGTTTGTGACTGACTATACTCTACAGCTTTATCCCTCCATACTATAAAATATAAGATCCCTCTTAGTGGAGCCAATTTTTTAAAAATACAGTACACCTCTCGGATTATCCGGACCCCACATTATCCGGATCCCGGATTATCCGGACCGGTCCAACCGAGAAATTAAAACATTTAAATCACGGCAAAAAGTGATTTTAGCGAGTTCACGAGTGAAATGCGCCTTCTAAAAGTAAACTTCAAATGCAGTATATTACTATAAGCATTTAGAATCACAAAAATTAAAGGAGTCGCATCGCCAAAACAGTGCACTACAGCATTTCCGTGAAAGTAGTCTTTTGGTTTGCTATTTCGCTAGAGTATTCACCATAAAGCTTAGCCTACGGTAATTTTGCGAGCTAGTTTATTGCTGTCACTTTAAGTGTTTACAGTTGTGAACTCTTTATATGAACTGATATTGAATTTCAAAACGGGTTGTTTTAAAAGGAAAAAAATGGTTTTAACTTTAGATCAGAAACTAATTGCTGTCAAAAGACTCAATTCAGGAGAATCGAAGTAACAATTGGCTAAGGAACTGGGTGATGGGACAAGTACGATGACAGGAAGAATTTAGCGTAGTTAGAAAAATGGTACTTATGCGGAGCAAGCTTGAAATAATAACATGTTGTACAGTCTTGATACTTCGTTTGCAGCATCAGTTTAGCAGGGGCTAAGGTACGTGATCGCTATTCAGGCGATATTGTAATGACCTCAGATTATCCGGATTTTTCGTTATCCGGATCGGTCTTCCGCCACATTAATCTGGATAATCCGAGGTGTACTGTAATTACTTCTTTATTAGCATTAAAAGTACATATAAAGGGTGATTTTTTTAGTGGTGCGATTTTTAAAACAAAATTAAACAATGAAAAATAACCTGTATTGACATAAAAATGCATTTATTTTAACCACAGTGCTATGATATTAGTGGTTAAAAATGATTTCTTGCATATGGGCTCCATTGCGTTCCCGTAGAAAGCCCAGTCTAGCAGTCCAATTTTCAAATACCCTTTCCAGCAGGTGGGGGCGTATTCCGCCAGAGTCTTTGGCTTCTTTCTTTAAAAGACATTTTTAGGTGGGGTATCTGAATTATGCTGGACATTTATTGGGCAACTCACCACCTTCAGGTTATTTATGGCGTTTCGTCCTATGGTGAAGATTTTGTTGGTAAAATCCTCTAGTCAATATTAAAAATAACAGTCAAAAAACACGTACACACACACGAAAACACATAGACGCCACGAAACGAAAAACCCGACGTTTCGAGAAACCACTTAAAAAAACGTTACTCGTTATCGAGGGAGACCTTGAGAATTTATTAAATTACTGAGCCGTACCCGAGCTGATCGCCTAACGACTGCCCAACGGCAGTCGTTAGGCGATCAGCTCGGGTACGGCTCAGTAATTTAATAAATTCTCAAGGTCTCCCTCGATAACGAGTAACGTTTTTTTAAGTGGTTTCTCGAAACGTCGGGTTTTTCGTTTCGTGGCGTCTATGTGTTTTCGTGTGTGTGTACGTGTTTTTTGACTGTTATTTTTAATATTGACAAGAGGATTTTATCAACAAAATCTTCACCATAGGACCAAACGCCATAAATAACCTGAAGGTGGTGAGTTGCCCAATAAATGTCCAGCATAAGTCTTTGGCTTGTCAGCATAGACTTGAGATTTGACATATCCCCAAAGAAAGCAGTCTGTCGATTATGAGGTCTGTAAATCGGATGAAGTGCTCGTAAGTTTCCCGAACTGAACCACGGTTTTAAAAATAAATTTGCACAATTCGCAGACGTTCCTCTTTTAAGTCTATTCATGGTTACTATGAAAACAGAATAAGCACTAGACAATTCAAATATTGAAATGACATAAGATAATAAACAAAAATCAGCTGTTTGATTTTAATTTGATTGTTGTGTTTAGCAATGCTGCCAACTTAAAAACCACACAACTTAAAAATCACCCTTTACAAGAACTCCACCCTCGTTGTGTTGGTACCTACAAAAAGATAAACGCACATAAATTTAATTAATAGGTACCTAATTTGCTAATGGCCGTAAATCTACTAGGATTTATGGTCGTGGACCTGGGGTTTAATGCCGAGGAGATAACGTATCAAATCACATGAAAAGCCGGAGAAAACAGTCGTGCGTATTCACTGGTCTTGGAAGAATAGCGGAAATAACTTTGTGAATTACACGAATGGGCGAAAAAGACAATCTCACTTATTTACCATTAGCGGGTAAATGACAGTTGTGCCGAAGACATGCAAAACAAGGGAAAAAACTATCGTGCATGTTCACAGGTAAAACAACAGGAGTATAGCTTTGCAAATGATTGAACTTCTTTTGCTATGCAAATGGCCTTTAACAAAATATCTTGTATAATAGGCCTACTACAAATTTTCCTAGATCAAAAAATAAGGAAAATTTGTTTGTCAATTAATTAGTTTGCATTTCTGGGGGTTTATCTGTATGTTTTTAAGCCTCTAGACTGCCTAAAATACGAGTCTATTTTTTTATCTCCAAGGAAGAACACCTAGACCCTCCACTGGCCCACCAGTCTTGTAGCCCACATGACAGGCGTCCAAAGGGCCCGTGATGTTTGTAAACTTGGGACCCAAATTGGCTCTTGGAAGCCTTGATTAAATTCTTGATATGAAAAAGTGAACTGAGTTTAATGTAGTGTCGATGGCAAGCAACACCGTTCCGAAAATTCAGCCCTTTTCTCTTCTCAAGTGATACCCTTTTTAAAACCTCTTACATTTATTAGCAAATTTACATCAAAATCCCTTTAATTTACCGCAACAATTCTAGTGAGCCGTGGGGCCTGAGTTACCAATCCAGTTGTATTTATTTACATTGATGCTTTGTATCTTATGTAGCAGTTTTAATGTAGTTTACCCGTAGTTCTACTTCAACTTGGTATTTCTTTGTGCCCACTATAATTTTAACTAACTGTCTTTCAAAGTAGTTTTTCCCTCAGCTGTTTGTTCTTGTAGCTTTGCATGCATATTATTAAAATTCATTTGCTTACTACTTTTATTTTTAGATAGCATTGTAACCTTATACCTTAAATCTTAGTTATTTTATATTCTTATATGAACATTGTTATCTTGCTTGGACAATTATCTCAAAAACAGTTCCGAGAATTCCCTTGAACATTTAGAAATGACAAATTTTTGACCCAAAAACAAGTTTCATATTAGTTACTTCACCAGAGAAACTCTAATACTGTAATGAAATTAATTTCAAAATTGAAAAAATTTAACATTCAGCTTTATGAGTTGCCATGCCAGCAACGAATAAACCACAAAATGTAAACAAATAAAGTATTCAATACAACTACAGTTAACCTTTCTATTTAATCCTAAACTAGATTACTGTTGCTGCTACACTCGCAATCAACAGCTGTTGATGAAAGCTATTAACAATTATATTCTTCCATAAGAATTTTATTGACCCATATTCTTCCATAAGAATTGTATTGACTCAACCTTTGGAGGGCAGCAGGATATAGCCCTTAGAAAAAAACGTAACTTCTGAGGAAATTCAACAAACCTACTCACTTTCTCATTTAGTTTGACACGTACATCTTGAAGGTCAGTTCAGTAGTCACTGATATTCCAGTGACTCAGGAAGGGCTCCAGTGTAGGTCAGTTTCAGTAGTTGGTGTAGGTCTTTCAATTTCAAATTGATATTCCTGAATTACTCAATCCTTTTTGTCAAAACAATAAAACGTACATTTGGAGTTTAGATTTTCTTTGAAAATGTTTTAGTAATGATTTTATTTCTTACGTAACTTTCGGTTGTTTCCCTCGGGAAATTGCGAAAAGAAGGAAAATTTAAGTTATAAACCAGTCATTATGACTTATAAAGTCGAACCTCATTAATCCAAATATATAAGTTCACTCAGTTCGTTCGGACTATATAAATGTCTGAATTACAGAATAAATTTCAAATTAAGACCAGGAAAAACAGTACTGTTGGTAGTTACATATCAGAATCTAATTACATATGTTTTAAAACCTTGTGAATTGCATACCCGAATTCCTAATTGGACGCATTGTAAAAACATTAAAGTCATCAATCATCCTAGCCTCTGGATGGCTTGTATAGAATTAATATTATAAGGTTGTACCTTAGCAATCCTAATATTGTGATCCAAAATCAATTTCAAACCCGTAGGTCCATCATGAGTTGGGATCTAGGTCGAACAAACTTCAAAATTTGCATCCACCCGTAGGGTTTCATAGAATATGAAATGACATTGACATTGAATACTTTACCAAATCACTAGACATACATTTGACACATAAATTACGGATATTTGATCTTGTATATAGGAGGTACGATCGGAAAGTAAGTTCCGTTTGGGAGTAAAAAAATTCTCGATGCATTTACAACATTTTTATTATATACATCTTAAAGAGCGTACCTTAAACTACTTTTCCACATAGTTCCCACAAATATTTAGGCACTTGTCATATCTAGGGAGAAGCTTTTCAATTTTTACTGAGAAGAATTCTGCCCCCTATGCACGCAGCCACCCGCTGACGCCATCTTTAAGTTCATTGTCATTCATAAACCGACAAAGGTTACAATGGTGTACAGAAGAGTTTGTGAAATTTGTGGTAAACACTCATAGAGGTCAGTAATTTTGAATTTCCTTTTTCCCCAAACTGTATCATTGATTTTGGTAACGAGATCGTCAGTAACGACAGATGGTTGGCCACTCCTTTCTTCATCGTGACATTAGTGCGACCATCTTCACAGTTTGGGAAAAAAGGAAATTCAAAATCACTGATCTTTCTGAGTGTTTCCCACAAATTTCACGAACTCTTCTGTACACCATTGTAACCTGTGTCGGTTTGTGAATGACGATGAACTTAAAGATGGCGTAAGCAGGTGGCTGCGTGCACAGGCGACAGAGTTCAGCACAAATTGAAAAGCTTCTCCCTATATATGACAAGTGCCTAAATATTGCGGGAACTATGAAGGAAAGTAGTCTGAGTTACGCTCTTAAAGATGTATATAATATTGTAAATGCATTGAGGACTTTTTTACTTCCAAACGGAAGTTGCTTTCCGAACGTACCTTGTAGTTTGATGTGGGGTCGTTTTCAAGGCGAATTTCATTTAATGTCTTTAATGACTTGTAGAATGACTTGAAAATAACCTCACTGTATAAGCCAACAAAATACTAACCAAACTATGTACAAGTTCAAATATCCCTAATTTATGTGTCAAATGTGTTTAGTGTTTTTGTAAAGTATTCAATGTCAGTGTCACTTTATATTCAACTAAACCCTACGGGTGGATGTAAATTTTGAAGTTTGGTCGACCTAGATCCCAACTGATGATGGACCTTCGCGTTTGAAATCGATTTTGGATCACAATATTAGGATTGCTAAGGTAACACCTTAAAACAATAAAGTTGCTTTGGATACTGATACTCAGTAGGTCAACACTTGAGCTGGGTGTCTAGCGCAGTCTGGAATTGTGGGGTTCACCTGTACTTTTTTGAGTTTCTCATTCATTATTTGAATAATCATATATTTAATTTCGTAAGGCGATTGTTTGCGTCAAAATTGTGAGCGCCTGGCAAGTCGTAGAAAGATGGGAGAGGGCTCAAATTAAAGGTCTCTGTTCCGTGATGGCGGTAAAAATACTAAAATTGCTTGAAATTCATTAGAAAACGATAAATAACGTAAAATACCTGCCATTTAAAAAGCATTGGGATCTAAAAACGTCTGCTTTGTTTACATTAAATCATGTGGTGCTGTTGTGTCAAAGCTATGTGCTAGA
Source organism: Flexamia atlantica (assembly GCA_035578135.1). Lineage (NCBI taxonomy): Eukaryota > Metazoa > Arthropoda > Insecta > Hemiptera > Cicadellidae > Flexamia > Flexamia atlantica. The sequence continues at coordinate 2,295,540 of JAQJVK010000032.1, forward strand.
TGTTAACATATGTTTTTTTTTTCAAAAGGCAGCTGACTATGTTCAATGTACTATAACAATTAAATATTTTAACTTTGAGATTTTCAAACTTTAGAATTACAGGTTTGAGTATATATTTATAATTTTAAAATTATAAAGAGTTAAGGGCATTTGTTTCGTTTACGTTATAACGATGCCGATTTAATGCCATATGATCATGTAAGCAAAATTTTTGAGCCGAAATTGTGGGTGTTGGCAAGTTGTAGGAGAATGGGAGAGGACGCAAATAGAAGGTCTTGATGCCAGAAACTCGGGAAAATAGTTAAATTTCTTAAATTTTATCATAAAATAAGATATAACGTTTAATATCTGCCATTTAAAAATCATTGTAATCTAAAAAAGTCTGATTTGTTTTGAGTTATGAGTTTGAAGCAACATTAAATATCCACCATTTGTATTTAATTTTTAGGGGCTTTTGCCCCTACAAGCCACTAGTTTAAAGTTTATAATGATATCCTTTTGATTCTTTTTTCCTGTTCTACAGGACCGAAAAAAGGCGAACAAACGCCGCGCTCTAAAGGAAAAATCAGTAAATAATTTACATACTGTAACGGAACTGCCATTAAAAAAAAGGTCAGTCCGATACTTGTCCATTAACAATCTAGACAAAAGAGTTTTGAAGAAACGTCAGGAGATTTTTGAAAAAACATTCCCGGAACTGATAGAAAAACGAAAATCAGCAGAGAGAATCGAAAAAGCCAAGTGTCGATGCAGAACGGAGTTGGATTTTGAGGAGATTTTAAAAGTGCTGAAAAAAGAAGAAAAGATTAAACTGTATGCAGTCGAAATACCAGAACTAAGAGAGGAAACATCTATATGTGATAAAAATTGCATCTGTGCTCAAAGCAAGATACTATATACAAATTCACAAAATGTTGAAAATTAAAATGGAACATAAAAATTAAAATTCAAGCCAAATAAAAAAATTAATTAGATATTGATTAAGAGTTCATTCTCTGTTTTTCTAGGTGTCTTAGAAACTTCATCTTAGCCTGTCTCTCCTCTCTATGGTTTACTGTCTCAAAATTTTTTAAAATTATTCTTGATAAACAAAAAAATTGCAACCTTTTATGTACCTAGTAAGGTTTTACTTTTGACACAAGTAGTCTAGGCCTAGCTTAGAATCGCCCTAGTGTTACGGTCAGTACCTTGCTTATCTATATTAATTGTTGCACTGATATGTTTTAATATATGATTTATAGCTAGATGGTAGGTAAGTACTAGATTAGTTTTAGTATTGTATCAGCTTATTTAATACAACTTTTACCAATTGTACCAAATCACTACACATTGTAATTTTTACTTCTTGCTTAAAATTGCTAGTCTCGCTGATTTGAACTCATACAGCTTTGCAGGAAACTTCAGGTAACATTTTTTTCTCTTGTGATTTTCACTGTGTTAATTTTGCATATAGTTTTTTTGTTAGTTTAAGAAATTCACTTGTGAACAGACGCATATGATCGTGATAATTTTATATCAAAAACCCTACAGTCACAGTTTTTTTCTGTGGTGAACAGTTGTTTAAACAGGATTACAAACATTTTTGTATTCACAGTTGACAGAAACCACAGCGGAAGCACATTTACAAGACAAAGAACTGTCTCGACTTCGCCAGCAACTTATGTTGTTAAAAAGTTCTACATCATGATGATAGTCAAGTTCCTTACTGTCTGTCCAAAATGTTAGTTTTATTACTGATAATACTGAAGCTTCTTTTTATATCTCTTTTCATAGACTGCAAATTTCACTCACACATTACAACTAAATGCAATAATGTGATTTTTCGTGTGAAATTCATTGTTTTGTTAAATTCTGAAGAGGAATATTTGAGTTTGACAATGTAAGACTATGGATTTGTTGTAAGTTTAATTTTAAGTTTATTATGATAGTCCTGATTTGTTTTGTCACTTGAGGTTGTGATATTTAACATACACAAGACCCCTCCATAACACACTTTTACTTTTCCTCAAGTACTTTTTTTATACTCCTCTCAAGTAGGATGCTCGGATGTGTAATAAATGGAATTGGATATTGTTGATTACTGGGTTGACATACAAAAACAAGTAATTAAAGGTTACAGATAATACACAAGATGAATTAAATAATTGGCTCTAGATAAATTAAATCTAAGAATCTAATACCCTTAGTGCCTTTCTCTAAGCTTGTTAAAGTTTTCATAAGGATTAAGATTGATTTAGGTTAAAGTTTTATTAGCTGTATGGTCTTAACATAATAAGCTAGTATGTTTTGTTAGATTTCAAAGCATTAATACTTGCTTTAAGAGACATAACAACTGTGCATAACCAATTAGACAACATATTCAGTATTATGACAAACTCATGAAAGGGTTTCACAGTCACTAACACGTTTGCTGCGGCAGTGCCGTGGCGTTGCATCTGTGCCCATTTCATTCCTTTACAGTGAAGCACTAGGCCTGAGTAGTTGGGAAATATATTGTCCCTGTTTTGGATACCTGTTATACCCTGTTTAGGTTGGTACTAAAATTTACCACAATATACCCGCAGAAAGAGGTTTCTAAAATGCATATTGGTCAATATTTTTTCCCCCAATTGGCAAAACTGATGGCCTGAATCATCTGAGTGGTGCCGCTACCACTTAACTGGTGACTAGTTAAACTATATTGAACTTGCTGTGAAGCAGGTCGCAGCAGTAAAATGTCTTATTTGTGACACCACATTTCAATTATTTGCTGCGTGTTGCCATGATTTGAGTTGGCCGCCCTAGTAGCACCGCATCGAACGTGTTAAGGACAAGAGATACACGATTGTATTCCTTCAGACTTAAAAAAACACATGCCTGTAAATAACTCTGATAAAGCTAAAGGTTTGTAAGAGTTCAACCTATTGAAAAGACTCCGTATCTTCTCCATTTTCTTAGTATGTCTTGGTCATAGTGGATTTTGCCGTTAGCTTAGATTTCCAGGCAGTAAAGTCTATTTTTTTGGCTTGTTTTTAATACAATACTTAAATGTCAGGATTTGTGATTTAGTTTTAATTTATTAAAACAATTTATTCATAATTTTTTTTTGCAAAAATTTAGTGATCTTAGAGTCCATTTATTTTGCTTAAAATAGGTTTAAGTAATATTTGATAAAGTTGTCTGTACTTGCCTTTTATATAAAGGTTGTAAAATAAAATTCATAGTTTAAATTTTGTTGTTTTTTTATTTGCTTCCTGGCTTTATTTTTGAAATAAATTTCCTAGGGATTCTAAAATAAATTGGTAAAAACTTATAATTGCATTGTTCATATATTTGAAACAAATGTAGCAACATTTTCATATTATAAGATTGTTAGCATATTTTAAGCTTTAACTTAACTGATCACTAATTTATACTAACATTTTCAAACAAAAACTGACAAGTGGGTGAGGATTTTTTTAAATAATCTCAATTATAAAGAATATTTAGAATTATTTATTTAATATAATATTTATTCTTTAATTATAAAGAACATTTACACATTGAAATACTTACCTTTAGGACTTGAGAAAAAATAAATACCTGGAGGGCAGTTTATTAAATCACGATATCATAAAAACAATTTAGTTAATTTTTTTTCTATTTTACATTACAGTAGACCCCCTCTTAACCGACCCTAACGGGACCGGACCTAGGTCGGATAACTAAAAGGTCGGTTAAAACGGGTAATCCTCTAAACACTTAAAAATAAAAGCTATGTTGATTTAGGGTTCTATTAATATTATTCTTAAGCTGTTAGTGGATTATTTAGGAAATAAACTGTAATTATCAACCTACTTTCCAAAATAATTACTGAAGAAATGACACAAACAACCCCAAAACTCGGTCAAAACGAAACATTTCAATAAACTAAATATTAGACGAGACTTGGTTCAAAAAGTTTCTAATGTTAACCTTTAATAACATTTTCACAATTTTTTAACAAATCTTCTGTAAGGCAGTATTGATTGTCTAAATTAATAAAAAGACACGAGCGATAATTGCATAACGAGTCAGGCATGTTGATTTATAACCTCTCAACAGAGACTTGAGTCAAAAAAACTTTGACCTTTGAGTTGGTGACCCTCTCACCCCCACCCACACAAGGTGTCTGTGGTTTATGTACTCTACTGATTAATTAAATAATGATTTCCGGATATGAAAACAAAAACTCTCAGGCCTTTACCGTACTATGTACACTAAAATGTGTATACTTCACGTTTTAACAAATTAATGAATGCTGTATTAAAAATAGTTTAACCCGTATAACAACCTGTATATTTGAGCCGAGCGTAACGTTCCCATCGCCGCGTATGGGAGTGGAAATGCCAGAATTCCTAGAAAAAGGCGATTAAACCGAACTGTTCTCAAAACAGGGTTGGTTAAAACGATCTTTAATATTTGACCAGCAAGGGCGGATAATCCGATCGTCGGTTAAAACGAGATCAGTTAAGAGGGGGTCTACTGTATAAGATAAAAATGGTTACAACTGTTACAAAAAAAATATTAAAAAATTTGCAGTACTTTTTGTTGTTTGATTTTGAAAGAAAAAAGCTTGCAATAACAAAATACAACTTGATGTGTGAAAGTGGATGTTGGTTTGTTCGTGAAGGATTCACTTGAAAAACTAAGTACTTCAGGTAAGCTCTATCCATTTCTTGAATCGAGAATCCTCTCTACAGGCCCAAAAAGGTTACAAATATAAAACTTTTTTAAGTATTTTTAATAAAAAATATTAAATGTTTCTTAAACAATAACAGTGTTATATTCCGATGGGGCTGACAAAGTTGTGATGGAAGAACATTACTCAACATTTTAAATATCTAGATCAAATAAAACATATCACCTTTATTCTTTAAAGCTTAGAATTCAGATGCTTACGAGAAATACCCCCCTCCCGTGCCTTGACCAACCAACAGTATCCACACAAAATAATGTACCGACCTATACACCTGCTGTAAAAGTGGGGAAAATGGTCTTCATCCTCGAACTTTAGCTTGAACTAAATGTAGCCAGACCATCAGCGGATTGTAGCTTTTAAAGAGCCACAATAAGGCCCTTCAAGGGGGCATTTTCAGGCCTATCACAATAATAGACTTGACTCTTGCCCAAACTACAAATATCTAATTTTATCAGCTGACTTCATCCGCATTTTCTTTTAAATTCCTTAGTTCTGTGAGTAGAAATGCTTTTAAATTAGCATCTGTCACTTTAGACAAAACCATCTCCTTTGCCCTCTCCCCACTTTTCAACGCTTTAACCAATTGCTCAGCGTATTCGATCCAAACACAGTTTGCACACCCTGACATACAGCAGGTGGTCGGTTCGTCTGGCAAAGTAGTTTCACTTCCTGGCAAAGCAGTTTCACTTCCTGGCAAAGTTCCTTCACTTGGCAGCGAGACTCCTTCACTCGCTGATATAATTTCATCTGAACCCGAAGTGGAACCATTCTGTTCCGGAGTGCGTTTGTTTCCTGAAGACTTGTTCCCCTCGCCTCCCTTGTGAACCTTCGAACATCGCAGGAACAAACGTTGCGAACTGTGGAAGAACCGATGGGCGGAAGATGCTTTCTTCAAGTGAGTCATTCGTGAACGATGTCTAACTGAAATAATTGAAGGTTGTTATATTGTGTTTATTAGAGTACTTTCCACTTAATGGTACATTATTATATTAACTTTCATACACAAAGTAGAATATGTCCAGAACGAAGTCTTACAGAAATTCAGTTTAACTCAGTTTTTAGTCTTCAGAAAGTCTTTCAGAAATTTAATTTGGAAAATGTTAGCTCAATTTCTCTAAGCCTTATTCATGTGAGGCTTGTGATTTGGTCTTGGAACCTCTTAAAAATGGACCAATCTAGGCCAATATAGATCAAATAGAACATAGATGAACAACCATCAGCAAAAAAAGGTAATTGGTTTATATGAGGCCGTAATGAACACCTACTATCTGTAAGAGGATCTCAAGGTAAGAGTACCTTTGATTCATTATTTTTAGTTTTATAAATTGTCATGGTCATGTCTTATAACTTGTTTGTTTTCAGCCTACTTATTAAGATAAAGAAAAAAGCCTTATTCGATCAACACTTGCTACTTTGACATTTGTGCTGAGACAACGTACCGAAACAGAAGCAAAGAAATTAGGAATGAAATAAATCTTATTTCACTAATTCTTTATTTTAAGAACTTTACTAGCAGTTGCCCGTGGCTTCGCTCACGACAAAAATTACAGCTGATCTTACTTCTGCTCTTTCAACTGTCAAATTTTAGTATTCACAGTTTACAATTCAGTATTTGAATGTTCAAATCCTTATAAAATATAAACATGAAGCTAAAGACGTTCACAGGGCGTAGCCCGAGGGGATTTTAAGGAAGTGAATAGGCCTGGGCCTATGTCCTTTTCTTATATAGTGGCTCTAGTCTTGAAAAATTTCGGCTCAGTTGGTCCTGTATTTTTCAAGTGGTTGAAAGACAGATATTCATGCACAAAAACATCCAAACTTTCACATTCAAAATATTAGTAGGATTTCAAAACTTCACCTCTTACTACTGTTTAATTCGATCGGTTAAATATTTTTTTTGTTACTCTGTAACATATGAGATGGGGAACAAGGTGAATTATTTAAGTTGTTAGTACAAATATTAGCCTTAATAATGAGTTTGTTAAGATAAATTTTTGTTGGTTTTTGCATATTTAGTTTAGTTATCAAGGTTTTAACGTTACGAGTTCCATATCTGATATTCAGCCAATACAGATAATGTTAACTTGCCAGCTGGTTCAGGTTTACTACTGGTCACGATATTGTGAAAAAGGTCTTCTCATTTGATATAGGCAAAGCTCATTTTCACGTAAGTGTATCTACACAGGTTTATTAAATAAGAGAAGATCAGATTGTAGACCTACTTAGCAGTGACCCAGTATCAATCATCTAGCTATTTTATTTGGTTTAGGCTACTCGTTCATAAATTATTCCAACAACTGTCAGTAAAAAATAAATAAGGATGGATTGCATTTCAAATCATTCCTATCGGCGTATCAAACCATTAGTTATTGTTGTTAACATACAGATTAAATGTTGAAAATACAATTCAATTGTCTGCTATAGGAACCAGTGGCAGTAGTTCAGATATGGAACTCATACCGTTTTGCCTTCATAATCTTAACTCAAACCTTTTTTTGGTGCTTAAGGAGAAAATCAGAATTTCAACAGGGGCCTAATGCATAAATTCCAAGATACCAGTAGTCTCAACCGAGCTGCCTGGTAATTAGTAGCTTTGAAGCAAGAGCTATTACAGTAGACTCTCGATAGTTCGTCACTGAAGGAATTCAGGGCTGTCTATATACTGAAACGATGAACTTTAGGCCGTACATGGGATTTTAAATTAATAGAGGTATTTAAAAAACAGGTTACCGTATACATATACAACTCCAAACTGTGTAAAATACCATGAACCCAAACCATTGCACTTTTTTTCTTTTATCACAGTAGAAGGCGGTTTAAAATAACCTTTTAGCTTTTATTTTGTTATTGCTCAGCTTTTTTGTTGGTTAGAGAGGCAGTTTTTGTGGCAAAAAATTTCCTATTTAATACAATTTTTTGTAACTTCAGGAGCTCTTGTGATGGAAATGGCACAAAAATCATTTAAAATAGGAAATTGAAATTGAATAATATGATTTACATTCAAATCATTACCGGTTAATCAAAAAGCAGCTCATAATCTAAGGGTCGCCAGTTCGATTTTTGACCAGGATCGAAAATGGGTCCACTTTTCACTCGTCATTGGGCTATAAATTAATGATGCTATCTGACAAAAAGTTGCCGTTAGACAGTTGCAAGACCCAGGTTTCAACCAATCCCAATGAAATCGTAAAAAATTCCAATGGTGAAAAAGCAAAAAATTTACATTGCCAAGTCATTTTAGCGAATTTCCCCTATAGGAAGAAGCTATTACCGTAGGTCTCATGGTAAGACCTAAGCCCCAGATCATGATAACTTTTCGTTTTGCAACCCCCAGAAGCAAAAAACGCCATTCGTTCGAATTTTTAGATATATATATATATCTATATATATATGTGTCTGTTAGCACGATAGCGGCCGTAAAAATGGTCCGATCTTGATGAAATTTGGTACAGACATGTAAAGTGGTAATCGATTGGACGAGTTCGTGAACCAGCCCGATCGGACCACCGGAAGGGGGGGTAAAGGGGTATGAACCCCCCCAAAAATGGGTTTTTTGAGTTTTTTATATAGAAAAATAAAATTTATCGAATTTTTGTTGGCACCATTGAATTTAGCTCAAAAAAACAAACAATTTAGTAATTTGAATCACTGCTCTATGTCCATTGGTTACCGAGATATTGAAAGTGGTAAACACAGTACGTTGTCCCAATGTTGTTAACCTTATGGGAAATAAGTAAAATTCTATATCTCATTTATTTCTCAACATATCTTGATAAAACTTGGTAAATGGCTTATTCTAGTTCAGATCTACTAAATAATAAATTAAAACCAATCAGTTTAAACATACCTGTAGCAGCAAACCTGCATACTCATTCCCCATGTTAATCTTATGGAGCTTACCAAAACATGCCAAATCTCGCTATGTTGGATTGAAATATGTTGTTTTGCATTTGAAATTCGCTGAGTATGCAGGTCTGCTGCAACGGGGGTATTTATTTATGGATCTGATATCCCACAGATTATGCCTATCGACTCGACATACATTGGAATTTTGCATTGACGTATTGCAGAATTTTATTAGGCCTACTTAAGTTTATACTGTTCTTGAAATCTGTAGTGGTTTGAGTTTTTGTAGCAAGAACTTTCCTTAAGAGGTAACCTAAGATAATAACTTAAAACCTTCACTGTGTCACAAGTAATCAGTTACTTGTGCCGGCTATTGCCTAGAGTTAGGCAGCTAAAATCGACGATCATTCCCTGGATGCGTTTTGAGTATGGTATCTCGGTTATTTATTTGTAATCTGATCGCTATGAATGTTATATTCCCAAATTTGTTTTTTTTTCAGAGGATACAATTTTATTGTTAACTCTACACGAGTAACTGAGTTGCTCGTGCCGCACTGTGGTTATATTTGTAACATTAAAATTTAATTAGGCCTTCCTAAGTTTGTTGTTATTTGATTTATTAGATACATTAGTTGAAATGGCGACCTGCCCAGGTAGGTATTTTAAGCCAAGTGTGAATGACAGATGAATGAAGGATGATTGTGGCGCGATCTTGTAGTCTTGTAACTGACTAAGGCCGACATATTCCTTAGACAGGGCTGTTAATTAATAGACCAACAGCCAATGGCAACTAGGGGACCTACATTTTAACGTGGGATTCGAACCACGATTTCGCCTCGGTTAACAATTTACGAACTGTTCTAATTATGAGGATGGTCCCATGAACGAGTACTCAATAATGTGGACGTTAATCCCCACTAAGGAACATTGCATCCACAAGCCATCGCTCATAACTATCCACAACTTGTGACCTCCAAGTAGCTGGATTACAGGATTATTATTCCATCAAACAAAATGATAAAATTTTATTGGTACCTTAGTCTTATAAATATGTTATTAGCATTCTCCGTATCATTTACTATTGAATTCTCAATTTTTATAACCTGTAATCAAATACAGTTATTAGTTTTTTCATGTTTTCTTCATGGGATGATGTCAAAAACAAATCCTGAGCTCAGAATGACAAACAAGGTTGTCTTAGATTCTGTGAACTATAGAGTGCTCTAACTTCACACTCAACTGATAAGTATATCTTGCGGGAAATTTCGGTTTTGCCATAAGTAACCGAAAGTATCTCTCAATTATGATATTTTCTCTGGTTTTATCTTTTTTTTTAAAGAAGGCCATGGCTTCACTTGGCCATGGTGTTGCAACGCAGCAGAATTAGCTTATTGTGCACTCTCAGTCAACAGGGCTTCACTCTCCGTCAAATCCCAAGGTCCTTAATGAACCTTGAGGTCTTCTTGACAAAGGTACCACTGTCCGTCACAGCGCTTCCGTATGAAAACTGCTTAGAGCCGCGGCCGGGAGTTGTACCCGGGCCGGCTGAGTTAGAACTTAGAACGCTACCAACTAAGCTATGGCGCCGTAATGCTTTTATCTTCCTCTGGTACTAACTTAACATAACAACACTTTCCCGTGACCTAAGATTGGGCACGTTAACGCGTCCATCGCCCCATCAAGGAGCACCCAGGACCAGACATATAAGTTTGAGTAAGTAAGTTACTCGTGATGAACACAGGTTATAACTAGGCATGACAAACCTGTTACTCGTGACACACTGGGTTAAAGATCAGGGTAAAATTATACCACAGTGGAGGTGCTAAGGTGTTAAATCAGGTCCAGAGACCAGACAGGCCAATGCACATCATGAGGTATTAGGTTGCAGTAATCACCTCGCTCTCATCAATAAATTAGCTTCAGTAACAAAATAACAACCGGTAAGTTTTTTGGACCACCTGGTATGGATTCCAATAACTTAGATAACACTGGGCAAATATTTGATAATATTTGGGTTTGTTGAGTGTCAGGCCTTGTCACCGAGTGCTCTGAGTGCCAATGTATCAAGTGACGAACAACCAAGATTTCACTTTAGTGATGTGTCAACTCTAACTTAAAATGATCCATTATAATGATTTAGGCCTAATGTGTTATAGGCACCTGACATTTTTCTCGTCATAGGTTGCAGGTTGCATTGATTTCAAAAATGTACATAAATTATAGCAAAGGGATTGTTGTTCACAAGAGTTTGAGTTTGACTAACTTTCACATCATATTAAACTAAATTCAATCAAGATCATCAAGTGATAGACATAATAAGTTAGTTGCTGGGTTAGAGTAGTTGACATAGATAGGTTAATAAATTCTAAATAATTGTAGTTAGATTTAGGTTTGATTTTCTGAGATAATTATATTGGGTACCTTTTGAAGAAACTAGATTTGAAGGTCAAGGTCAAAAATAGTGGAAGATATAACTTAAAAGCTAAACCGATAATCCTAATTGGCTTGGTTTGTTTTGAGTTGACACTTGACAGCTGAAGCTAGTCAGCTGTTGGTTTTGAGCGGAATGTTCATTGGCTACCTCAGCCACAGGTTGAGAAGTTGAGAGACATGTTTCTAAATGTATAAATTTTCCCGCAAATAAAAATAGGCAAATGATTTCTTATTGTCGCAAATTATGACACTGACCTACCCGAAGTAAAAAATTAAGACTGCAAGTGAATAGTAAATAATTGTAGTCCTTTTTTGAATATACGCTTTACAAATTATGAAAATTACATTCTTATACTACGTATAACTTACCGTTATTCACTACTTCAAGTAAATGGTTGTACAGGGGATATTTATTTTTCATGGCACAACACCTGGCCACTGGTACAACTGATAAACTTTAGCAGCCCAATTCAGTGATGCAACTATACAAACCTAAACAAAAACATCTGTAAATTATGTACTTCTGTGGTTTATTTGGGTGTGTAGGGTTGTATAATTTGCCAAAAATCTGTTTACATTTATGATTTATTTCGTCTCATCCAATACAGTTGCTGTTTTAGTGGAACCGTAATTTGAAATTATGCAATCTCTTAGCTTGTTAATACCTGCTTGTTCATACATTTGTGCAACTCGTCACACCAATTTATTTTCAAGTTAAATTGTTCATCATTCTAAAAACACAATGGCAGCATCCAACCATCCTATGTTTTACAACAGGTGATCTCAATACATTTATATTTTTGCTATTGCATCAATTAGCTTAGAATTTAATTTTAAGTAGGTAATTCTACAGATCCAGGAAAAGTCTGATAAATTATTTTATTGATTGCTTAGGCCCCAGTCATTTGTTTACTAGCCAAGTGATATGCACATTTGGCCTAGCCCTAGTCAGTCCAAACCTAAGGTGACCAGATTTTTTAACAGCCATTTAGGACGCAAAACTTTGGGGGGCATGGGTTTGGAGTGGCTGCACTTTCATAACTGTAAAAATAATCAAATGAAATAACAAACTATCGAAAATTATAAATTACTAGGCATGTTATCTATGTCCTTAAAAGAAAGGAATGTGATTCTTTAACACGTTAAGCGCGTGGGGTGGGAGGCGAGCGTTCGCGAACAGCGGCAGCGAACGCGATTGGCACAGACGAAATGAAATATTTCGGTCTGACAAATTGCAAAACATTCTGCAGTATTGTGCTGTGTTACCACGAGAGTGGACGTAGTTTGTTGAATTACCCACAGGTTTTTGCCAATCAGAGGAAGAAAAACGGGATGCAAAGTGGTTTTCTGAGCACTGCTGGTCAGGGATTTTGTGGGGAAAGTTGTAGGAAAATTGGGCGAAACTTTGATATGCGACTCCATCGTATTTATCGATGTTTACAACCGATTTATCGAAGCTATGTCGATTCTACAAGTACCGTAACCGAATACAGTATTTATCAGGTGATCTGACAACAAAACATATCAACATCTAACATCACTAGTCTATAAAGAAACCTGTACTGTAGCCTACTAATCTAACTTATGAATAAAACTCATTATGTATTAAGATAAACAAGGTGAGTTTTAATTGTCCCCCCCCCTTACTTTTTTTACATTTCTAAAAATAACTATCCCAGACCCCGCCCAAACATTATTGGGTAGTAAGTACCTCGTTTTGACGGGGTACTCATTTTCGGCCGCCACCTTGAATCCGCCATATTGGATCAAAAATTAATTTTTCAAATGTAAAAGTGGTGTTGTTACCCATCATTTCAAGCTAGATTTTTTCAGTGATTACAATGCCGCAATCCGTGTTTTAACCCTTTTAAGGCCGACGGCCTTAATAGGCCCCCATGGTAAAAAGTACGTTCAAGGCCGGCGGCCGTAATAGGCCCCCGTGGCAAAAACTACATTCGCGGCCGACGGCCGTAATAGGCACCCGTCCACTTTTCCCCGTTTACTGGTTGGTTGTGTTTTGCAAAGGCAACTAAACTTGATATTCCCTTGTAGAGGGACTTCTGGGCTTCATGAATAATGGCAAATACTGCCATTTTAGCCTAAATTTCCTAGTTGTCTGTATAGATTTTCATGTCATGATCGGCCATGTGATGATTTTGTTGCTGTTTAATTTTCGTGTTTTGTTGGTTATGTGATGAGGTTATTGTTTTAATCGACCAAATATCATTTATTAAATGAATTGTGTGTGCTTAACTTGTGTTTTCAATGACGAATGAGCAAAAGAAGTCGAGATAAATGACCTGTAAGCGAAATCACCCTACTGTATAGAAATAACATGGCGTCAGCCACTTAGGCCTAAAATAGGGTAAATGTTCACTTTACGGTACTACCTCCAAAATTGAAAATTTTTTTTTTCAAAATGTAGGAAATAACGCGCTGATTCTGAAAATGATAGTTTTTTCCCGCGGAAAACGTCGGAAAATGCCGGAAAATCGGAAAAACCGGAAAAAAGTTTTCACCGAAAAAATGGGTCATGTGGGTACTCAAATTAATCGGGAGAACGAGCTGAACAAGAATATGTAAGAATTTTCAAGATACGTTGGATATTAACGGAGATACGGCCGGAAAAGCGTCGGAAAAGCCGAAAACAAACTTTGTCTAAAATATATCATGTGGGTACTCAAATTAAAGGAAATTACACGCTGAACAATATTCTGTAATAATTTTTATGACATGACGTACAATAGTCGAGATAAAGCTAAAAAACATAAAAATTGATAAACCAACTTTAAAGTTATATGAAGATGGATTTGGCTGGAATAAACTAGATAGGGATTGGTTATGTTAGTTTAGGTTGTATTTGGTTTGGTTAGGTTAGGTTAGGTTAGGTTAGGTTGTGATAAGTTGCATTATTTTATGTTACATTAGGATTGGTTTAAAACGTTAAAGTTAGGTATGGATAAGGTTGGTAAAGTAAGAATGTGATATTATAATCCTAATCTAACAATACCAACCCTAATTTAACTTAACCAAACCTAATAAAACATAACCAAATCCAATAAAACAACACGGTAACCAAACCAAACCTAATCTAACCAAATCAAACCAAACCTAACATAGTCTAACATAACCTAACTAGACCTAACATAGTCTAGCCTAACTTAAACTAACCTAACCTAACCAAACCTAACCTTAGATCCCACAGTTTAGCGTAACTCACTTAAAACTAACCCATTTTGTGCAAATCTATTACTTTTCAGGTACTTTTCCGGCCATAACTCCGTTATTATCTTTCTGATTTTGAAAATTCTTGCATATTCTTGTTCAGCTCATTCTCCCGATTAATTTGAGTACCCACATGACCTACTTCCAAGCCAAAAAATATTTTTCCGTTTTTCCGATTTTCCGGCATTTTCCGACGTTTTCCGCGGAAAACGACTATCATTTCTGGAATCAGGGCGTGATTTCCCACATTTTGAAAAAAAAAATTTTCAATTTCGGAGGTAGTACCGTAAAGTGAACATTTACCTAAAATAGTGAAGTATCAATTTTTACATTAGGCCTATCCCTTATAGTTCTGTTATTAATTAAGGTAGGTACTTCAAAATTGGCATAATTCCTGTAAATAAGTTGTACTTTGTAGTTATAAATGGTTTTTGGATGTAAAACAAAGTTATATATTTTTTATATGCCGTTACGTCAAAGTGGAAAAATATAAATTAGCTCATTAAAATTTTCTTACAGTTCGTGTCAGAAAGGAAAAGAGAGTGTCGGACCGGTCCAGGTAGGCCCTAATCCACTGTTGTCACAACACCTATTGTCGTGAGGCCGGCCGGCGAGTTATTTCTTGAGTAATTCCTGGTATAAGGAATTTCGAAGCGGCCCGCAGTCAATGACTCAGGCGAGGGGGCTGCCCACCCCCGTCGCCGGCCGGCCTCACAACAATAGGTGTTGTGACAACAGCGGATTAGGGCTGCCCGGGCCTACCTGGACCGGTCCGACACTCTCTTTTCCTTTCTGACACGAACTGTACATATATCTGTAAACAAAATTTCTTTCTGATAATTTCATAATATATTCTAATGCATTTTAAAGCCCATTTAATTAGGAACAATTTTAAAAAAGAATTATGAGTATCTGTTAAATATTGTGGAAGTTATAGCCCTTTAACTAAAATTATTCACAGCACATAAGAAATGGCTTGGCCTTTTTCGCAAGTACCACAGTTTGGGAGCTGGGTCAATCCATATCAAGTGATCAAATCCCAACAACCTCACCATTTTCTATAGGGTTGATTTATTTACATTAGATACATCTATGCAAAAGAAACTTAAATGTAAAAAAAAACTTTTTTATCTCTTCTCGTTTAAAAAAAATCTTATTTCAAAGTTTTTAAAAAAAAGTGTTTTCGCGCTTACATGAATTCACGTTTTATTCAATATTTCAGGCTAGAATTAAGATATAAAAGTGAAATAAAAACCATTTTTCTCAGAATTAACATAGCTTTAATTTGATATACAACATGACAGTATTTAAAATACTTAAATTTTTCATCCCCCCAACTCAAAATTTTGAACGTAAATTACAAAAAACCCATATGATTTAAATTTTTCCAAAAAATACCATGAATTCCTAATGTTGTTACCAAGTTGTGTACAAAATTTCAAGTTGGGACCTCTGTGGTATCATATTAAAATAAATCAATATATTTAAGCTTGTAATGGATAAGACATTCCATATTATGCTGCTATAGGCTAACGCATGTGTTAAGGGATGAGATTAATATTTTTTTAGCTAAACTAAGTTAATTAACTTGGTTATACTGACCAAAACCCAAAAAAGCTTTCTTTCCCTCTAGAAAAATTATTGGTGATTTGAGGGCCTGCAGTTATGAGGGCAGGAAATAGTATTTTTAGAATATCCTTCAGTGAACTTCCTGTTGTTCTTCCTTTCCCACAGTATTTTTATTTTAAACTCAATATCTCTCATTTTTATGAGAAAGGTGAGCTCAGTTGCACTGTTGATTTGGTGGAAGTAAGATGTATTTAATAAAAGTTGAGTGTTGTGGTACTTGAGATGGTGATAGATACATTTTTATAAAATGAGAAGTGTTTCATCCTATACTCTTATACGAGCAGTGTTATCTTGTATGTATGTATGCTTGCTTGCTTGCACAACGATCTCAAAAACGGCTCCGAGGATTTTCTTCAAAGTCTGGAAATAAGTAATTTATGACTCAAAAACGTCTTTTATGCAGATTACTTGGCCAGAGAAAATCTAATCGCATAATAAATCGAATTTTAAAGTTGTAAAATTTTAACATTGGGCTTATGGGTTGCCGTGATAGCAACGAAAATAAACAAGGAAAGTGTAAACAAATTAAGTAATCATAACAGCTGTTTGGAATCTACAGCCATTAAGGGAAAATACAGCAAGTGGGATGAAGAGTCCATGGAGCAATAAAAAAGGTTTCTATTTATCAATTTTATGACATTGAAATATTTTATAGTAACTGGATGAACTGGTAAACATGAAATAACACCGAGTAAGGCTCGGTCCACCAGGTACTTTCATCTTAAAGTTTGAAATTTGAACTGATTTTATGTTTGTAATTATTTTAAGTGATTTGTTATTCTCGAAGTGAAATATACATTTTACAGTTATACATTTTTTACTGTAGTTATAAATTAATTAGTAGGTAGTTAAGTTAATGCCATACTTGAGATGGAAAAAAGCACACACAAAACTGGTACAGGGTTTACAACAATTTATTGTTGTAACCCATTTGAAAAAACTAATCACAAGGTTATAAAAAGTCTAAGACCAGTACAAGGATGGATGTTTGAAATAAATAGTGCATTAAGGCCGGGGATGAAAATTTGTGACAGTTGTCGTAAGAACCTAGCAAGAGAAAAAAATAATTTAGATTCTGTTGAGTTGGATGAACCATCATCTTCCCAAAGAGACACAAACTTTACTGACCCTAATTTATCTTTAGAGTATTTAAACAAATCACTTTCAACAATTGAAGAATCACCTATTACAAAGAAAAGGTTGCATTCACCTGGTTACTGTAGAAGTAAATTGGAAAAAGTCACTAAAAAGCTCACTAACGAGTTGGTCGGTGATACAAGCTTCTCTGAGAATGAAGAGCAAGTTAACCCAGATTCGGAAATGACTATGCAATTGAAAGAAAAATTTCAAAACACTACAAAAAAAAGTGAAAAGTTCTTGATCCTCACAACATTACCTAAAAGATGGACATTAAAAAAAATTGAAATTGAGTTCGGTGTCAGTAACAGGATGGCTAGAAAAGCTAAATCACTAGTTAAAGAAAAGGGAATAATGTCATGTCCAGATCCTAAGCCAGGAAAAACATTAGATCAGAACATTGTAGATAAAGTCAAAGATTTTTACAACTCTGATGATGTGAGCCGAATTATGCCAGGTAAGAAAGATTTTGTTGCTATGAAAATAAATGGAAAGAAGGAACATGTACAAAAAAGACTGGTTTTAATGAACTTAAAAGAGTGTTACGAACTATTCAAAAAAACGGAATCAGCTGCAAAAATTGGGTTTTCAAAGTTTGCTGAATTGAGACCGAAGAATTGTATTTTAGCTGGGGGAAATGGAACCCACTCCGTATGTGTATGCACAATGCATCAAAATGTAAAATTAATGATTGCTAGCGGAAAGCTGAAAGATGTGAAGATTGATGAAGCTACTGATCTTGGTGATTACAAACAATGTATGTCACAAATAATGTGTCAAGAAAAGACCACTGACTGCTACCTTAACAAATGTGAAAAATGTCCAGGAGTTTCAAAACTAAAAGAAACTCTTCTGAACCACTTTGAAGAGGGGATGGTAGAAACCATCACATACAAACAATGGGTTTCTGTGGACAGATGCACTTTTGAGACATTTTGCAAGACTGTGGAAGAATTTGTGGAGAGTTTTTGCGAACAACTTGTTGGACTAAAGAAACATTCATTTATATCCAGACAGCAATCCAAGTTTTATAAAGATTTAAAAGAACACATCCAAGAAGATGAAGCAGTTGTGAGCTTGGATTTTTCAGAAAACTACTCGTTTGTTGTCCAAGACGAAGCACAGTCCTTCCACTGGAACAATGACCAAACTACTGTGCACCCTTTTGCTGTTTATTACAATGAGAAAGGAGAAATTAAGTACACGAGCTTTGTAATTATATCAGAATGCTTAATTCATGACTCAGTGGCGGTCCATTTATTTCAAAGGAAATTAGTATCTTTTCTGAAAAATGATGTTCTGCCCAGTTTGAAAAAGGTTTATTATTTCTCGGATGGTTCTGCGGCACAATATAAGAATCGAAAAAACTTTATCAATGTCTGCAATCATAAAAATGATTTCGGTATCGAGACAGAGTGGCATTTTTTTGCCACGGCTCATGGCAAAGGAACCTGTGACGGCCTGGGAGGGACCGTCAAACGGCTTTCAGCAAAAGCAAGCTTGCAAAGACCGTATGATGAACAGATAATGACACCTTTACAACTGTTTCGTTGGAGTGCAGACAACATACCGAAGATCAAATTTGAATATTGCACGAACTTGGATTATTCAGAAGAAGAATCTTTTTTGAAATATCGTCTGCAAGAAGCTGAGACCATTAAAGGTACTCAACAGTTTCACACTTTCATTCCTTATAGTTCAACAGAATTGAAGTGTAAGATTTTTTCCTCGTGTGACAAATTCAGCATACAAGAAATTGTGGAAGGAGGCAAAACATTGCCGATGAGTGAAATTTCAGGATACGTTACCTGTGAATATGATCGGCGTTGGTGGCTGGCAAGCGTCCTATCAAAAGACAATGAAAAAGAAGAAGTCGAATTAACATTTTTACATCCTTCTGGGCCCGCTCCCTCATTTGTTTTCCCACGCAAAGCAGATGTTTTAAAAGTGAATATAAAACAAATTTTAACTCGAGTCAATCCCAGCACAGCTAAAGGAAGAACATATGTAATTTCCCAAAATGAAACGATTGCAGCAACAAAGAGCTTAACTTCAAGACTTCGATTCACCTAATCGGTTTAAAAAATTCAGTCGTCACTCACGAAAAGGTACACATTAGGCCTATAGTTACTGAACGTATTTCAACTTTATATCTTAATATGAAATTTTAATAATGTATATTTTATAATCTGCTAGACCTACCTTTTTATTGATCATTAAATAATTTCAACACTTTTGACTAAAATAATGTTTTTGTTATAGCATATTTGAAATGTCCAATTCTATCGCAACCTTAAATATATAATTTTTTTAATGTGATCCCTTCGAGATCCCAGCTTGAAATGTTGTACACAACTTAGTATTGACATAAGGAATTCATTATAATTTTATGAAAATTTTCAAATATATGGGTTTTTTAAAATTCACTTTTAAAAATTTTGAGTTGGGGGATGAAAAATTGATGTACTTCAAATACTGTCATGTTGTGTATCAAAATAAAGCTATTTTAATTCTGAAAAGAATGGTTTTTATTTTATCTTTCTATCTTGATTCTAGCCTGAGTTATCAAATAAAACGTAAATCAATATTTGCTCAAAAACGCTCTTTTTTTTAAACTTTGATATAAAATTTTGGAAAAACTGAAAGGGTTAAAAAAAAGTTTTTGCCATATATTAATTGTGTTTTATGTGATAATTCATTGAACCAAAAACTATCAAAAAAGAAAAACATGAGGGAAAATTTTATTTTTTATTTTGATCACTTGACATGGAATTAGAAAGCTGGCCTTTTTCGCAAGTACCACAATTTGGGAGCTGGCCTTAAAAGGGTTAATATCTTGATTTGTTCTCAAGATATGAGTACTTTTAATTTAATTATTTTCAACCAATTTTAACATTACAAATTGCTAAAATAGGCCCATAACCACAAAATAATGCTAGATAATGATGATTAACCACCATCAGTCATTGTTGAGTTATTTCCACTTAACTTTCACCAATGTAAATTTTGTGGCCGCCATCTTGGATCCGCCATTTTGAAAGTAGGCCTAGGTAAGTTATTTCAAATATGGAGATGGAATTGTGACACATCATTTCAAACTAACTTTTTACGCCGAATTCAATGCTGCAACCCGTTTTTAGCTATAAAATTTAGTTTAAAAAAAATTCATATTGTATATTTTTTATTTATTGTTTAATATCTTGAAAACAAAAAACGACAATTAAAAACGGGTTGCAGCATTAAATTCAGCGAAAAAAGCTAGTTTGAAATGATGGGTCATAATACCATCTTCTTATTAGAAATAACTTATCTCATTTCAAAATGGCGGATCCAAGATGGCGGCCAAAAAATTACACTGATGAAAGTTAAGTGGAAATAAATCAATAATGACTGATGGTGGTTATTCTTCACTATCCAGCATTATTTTGCGGTTATGGGCCTATATTATCAATTTGTAATGTTAAAATTGGTTGAAAATAAATCAATTAAAACTACTCATATCTTGAGAACAAATCGAGATATTAAAAAACGGATTGCAGCATTGTAACCAGTGAAAAAATCTAGCTTGAAATGATGGGTCACAACACCACTTTTCCTTTTGAAAAATTTATTTTGGATCTAATATCCTGGCGGATCCAAGATGGCGGCCGAAAATGAGTACCCCCTCAAAACGAGAAACTTACTACCCAATAATGTTTGGGCGGGGTCTGGGATAGTTATTTTTAGAAATGTAAAAAAAAGTCAGGGGGGGGACAATTAAAACTCACCCTGAATATCATAACTCTACTACCTTTAACTAACTTAACATACTCAAAACTTATTCCACACCATACGCCATCTTGCACTTGGTTGATTCATTGTCAGTGTCGTGTGTTGTGTCGTCTGCCTGGTCAATTGAAGATTGTCATTTTGTTATTGGTTTTGGATAAGTTTTAGTTTTATAGTAAAGTCTTGTTTATTTGAATGTACAAATAAATGTTCAGTTATTATCATGATTAGAAACACACACTTAACCTACATTGATGAACAAATAATTTACCATCACTAATATATCATGTGAGATGGTTGACAATTAATTGTTGTGATAATTAGAATCGATTCTTCACTATCAGCATTCGATGTTGAAGAACAATTGTAAACATCGATAAATACGGTGGAGTCGGATTATCAAAGTTTCCCCAAAAATTGAAATGTTTTAAATATTTAGGGCTATTGTTAAGTTGGATGAAAAATTAAATTGGGAACCACCTGTAAATTTGTTAGGCGTACATTGTGTGCTGAAAAATTTGATTAGGGATTAAATTGTTTGCGTCATTTTTGGGGTTTACGTAGGCCTACCATTTATTTCGTACATGTTTATTTCAGGATTCAACATGCCTGTTTTGGAGGCGCTACTAAATCTTTTGTTGAAAGAATTAGAAAAGGCCTAAGCCTGAGGCCTAACTAAAAATAACTTGAGAAGTGGTTCATATTTCTAAACAAAACATAAGAGGAAGGTCTTTTCCTTTTTATTTTTTTCCAGAGCAACTATTTATTTAAAGTTTTAAGAATATTTTTTGAGTAGTGGGAAATGGGAACTGAACATTTATTTTACCCAATCCGAAACACAAACTTTTAGATGATTTTAGACACCAAAGTGAAACACCCCTGTTGCAGGAGACCTGCATTTTTAGGCCTAGTAAGTTTATTACTTTTTAATAAATTATTAATTTACACATAGCCTCGCATCAAGTAAAATCAACTTAAATAAGTAGCGGCTGCAGTTCCGTAAGCGGTCTACATTTTAACGATTGAAAATTTCAAACTGAAAGTACTGAAACCCCTATAGATGAATAACCGAAACGATGTTTATTCGATTGCATCAAGACCAAAACAAAACACAACATCAGTAGGGATCTAAAAACTTAAATATGACAAAACGATATTCTAGAACTGAAAGTTTTAAAACTAAACTTTAGAATAAAAATAATAAAAATGTTTTAAAATCTCATTATTGAATTAAACATAACCAACATTACATTCTTCAACAACACACATCTTATTTCACATTTCACATCGTCCACCATTTTAAATTAGTTTTGGTTTTTGGTTTTCAACTGATATGGCACTGAGAGAAAATGACGAGCTCTGTGAAGTTTGGTTATGGTTAAGTCAGTTATCATAGTTTTGGAAGTTAAATTATTACTGTATTAACTTGTTACTGGATTACTTTCCAGTTATGATAAGTTATACATTTGAATTGGAACTAAACCCGATTATTTCATTGATATTAAAATAAGCCAATTCGATATAATATAAAAAGAGATGATTAGTGTGATATATTTAAATCGATATATTGGTAACAGTTCGATAACTTATTTTCAATCGTTAAAATGTAGACAGCTTACGGAACTGTAGCCTAAGCAAAAATATTCTCTTTAGAATAAAATGGGAAGTGAGTAGGCCAATCGAGGTTTGCTGCCAGAGAAATGTAAAAATAAGGTATTTCAGTCTATAATTCAGTAGATGTCCTCTAGATGAAGCCACATAGTACCAAGTTTGATCGAGATATGATGACAAATAACCAAACTAGCCTACACAACTTTTTATTAGGCCTATTTCTCCTAAGGTTAACATGGTAAATGAGTCTGGAGGTTGGCTGCTACAAAAATGTAAATATCCAGGATTTCAGACTCATATACATTTCTTTGGGGGGGGGGGGGGGAGTGAGAGGAGGTGTAATGTATTCACGCACACTGAGAAGCGCGTTGTCCTCTCAGTAGTGTTGGACTCCCGTGGGTTCAATGTCCCTCGTACTACCAACTAACACCCCTTGCTCTGTGTCCCTTCCACACCGAGGACTCGAGCCTGGAACTGTTTTGCACATTACATTGGGCCAGGCCTTTTGACTTAACACCACTAGGGTAGCCTCTGTGGGGAATGCTGAGGATGAAGGCAATCAAGTTTGACCATTTTCGTCTCAAGAATGGCCTGGACAAAGTTCCTGACACAGTTTCCCTCTCCCTGGAGCTTAGCTCCAACGATGTTGTCAGGTGTTGCGGCGGCGCCAATCACCATAACAACTGGCTTGGAGACCGTACGGTAGACAAAAGACACCTGAAAGGCTCCTCGACACTGGATCGGGTAAGCCGGTCTCGGTAAACACGCTTCTCAAGAGTGTGGGCCTGGATCTCTGCTCTGAACAATAAAACTGACTGGACGGCAGACATGAGCAGTTGGTACTTGCAAGAGTGAGGACCATTGACATTGGGCATGAGGGCAGCGATACCCTTCATGGCTGTGTCGGCAGTATGCTGAATCTACTCGCCGAAAGACAGTTTGTTCTCGACCATTACACAGACCCAGGTAGCAGGCTTGGTTTTAAGTTCGACTTCACCTACTTGCACGGGGAAAGTATTGGGTATATGCATTAAGACCACGATCTCGGTCTTACTGAGAGTCAGAGACAAGCTGTTAACTTGCATACACTCGCTGACCATGTCCATGTCTGTATGCGCCCGGTTTGGTCCTGGGGCGCACAGAATTGTTTAGAATTGAATTGTGTATGTAATGTGTTAAAAGTTTAGGCCTATATCAAAGTAAGAAATGCTTGAAATGAAAGTCACTGATTGAATTAATACACTGTGTTTATTGAGAAATGAAATTAACTGTTTAACTATATAAGACTGAAATGTATAAAATGAATAGGTGTTTACAGAATGTTTAAAAAATGTATAATGGTCGGACGGACTCCACGAGTTGAGCATGGGGACTCGGACCGTGTTTTAGACGAGACTGGCACGTGCCCGCCAACGGACTGCTCTTTTTTAACCCCCACTACCCTTTGGGCACAAAGGGTAAGGATAGAACAAGGACACAAGCCCTTGGCGCGCAAACAATGTCTGTTCTTAGTTTGAGCTGTGCCTGGTCTATTTGCAACAAGAGCAGCAACGTCATCAGTGTAGCCAACGAGCGGGGTCTCATCAGGCATGTCTAGCCTCAGCAAGCTGTCATAGAACGTTCCAAAGGTCGGGTCCAAGAATAGACCCCTGCGCAGCCCTGGGAGTGATAGGAATGTGCTGCTGGCCCTCGGTCGTGTCATAAAGCAGCTCGCGATCCGACAGATGCGCCTCGATCATACACAGGAGATAGGGGGGAATGTAGAACGTGTGCTCAAGCGGCCACAGTATATCGCGGAGTTGAAAGCGGTTTTTACGTCAAGTGTGACGAGGAGAACCACGCGGCGCGATCAGTGGTTGCGGTCGTCCGCCCTCTGCGCTTTACTTAACGTTTCTTCCCATAAGGTTAACATGGGAAATGAGTATGCAGGTTTGCTGCGTCAAAAATATAAACATCCAGGATTTTAGACTCATATACATTAGAAAATGTATACATTAGATACATTACTTGAAATGGCAACCTATCCAGATAGGTATTTTAAGCCAAGAATGACAGATGAGTGAAGGATGATTGTCGCGCGATCTTGTAGTCTTGTTACTGACTGAGGCTGACATGTTCCTTAGACAGGACTACTGTTAATTATAGCCCAACAGCCAATGGCAACTAAGGGACCCACATTTTAATGTGGGATACGAACCACAATTTTGCATGGGTTACAATTTACGAACTGGTTCAATTATGTGGATGGTCTTATGAATGTAGTACTCAATAGTGCGGATGTTAATCCCCACTAGGGAACACCGCATCCACAAGCCATCGCTCACAACTATCCACAATTCGTGACCTCCAAGCAGCTGGATTACAGGACACGCCACCGTCCCAGTCTCATTTAGATGAAGCCAGAAATTAAGTATTATGTGTATAGAAATAAGCGAGATATTACATTTATTAATTAATTTATTTTCCATAAGGTTAACATTAAGACAACGTTCTGTGTTTATCACCCTCAGTATCTCAGTAACCAATGGACACAGAGCAATGATTAAAAATACCGAATTATCTGTTTTTCAAGCTGAATTAATCGGTGTACATTTTTTTCAGTCAAAAAGTCCTGGATTGAATCATTGATCAAGAACAAATTAATGTCAAAATGGGTTTAGAACTTATTTTTATGTTTTAATAAAATCCAACCGCTGAAAAATTTGACTAAAATAATGCAGATTTTTTGGAAAACCGTACTAATTTCAAGTTTGTGCTTTGTGATGTCATTATTCAATAGAAGGGGGGGTTAGCCGGATTATGACAGTGGTATGATTTTAGGGAGGGGACGTCCTAAAATGGCCTAAAAGCGATGATGCAATTTAACGACGGCCCCTAACTGCGGGAGTCTTGTTTCATCTGAAATCGAGCCCTGACCAATATATTATATAAACAAATGTTATCAATCATGAAGTTTAGTTCCTCTTTTTCTTCTGAAGGAAACGAAGCAGAAGCCACACGGAAGAAGAGGGCGGAGAGTTTACTCCACTGTCCAAGAGGATTAACAATCTGCACATCAACAATCCTGCATGGAAACATATTCATCAGGTGATGTTTCAATTCACTTCTGAGGGGAGTCTCTACCTTAAAAACTAAACTGGTTGTCTTACCTGTTTTTGAGTAAATAACAGTATTTTATACTTCAGTTAAACTATAATCCAACATTTCATACAAATAGTTTGAAAACATTCCAATAGGTCTTAAAAAACAAATTATTAATTTTCACAAGCCTTTTTTAAAACTGTTTTTTGTGTTTTAATCAATTTAATTTAAAATGTGCCATTTTGTTCATCACGTCTTTTGTAGTTACTGCTTAGTAGGCCTTCATGAGATTTTTCAACCCAGCGAAGCGGGTAACCAACAGCTAGTTAATGAACATTTCCAAAATGTGTCAAAATTAAACAATAGTTTACATGTGACTCTGCAATTATAAATAAATTTAATTCTATAAATATAAATGCCTGCTATCGTTAATCATTACTGGGGTGGGTCATTCACAGGAGCATTGCCATAGTTTTCTGGAAATTCAAATTACCATCAGTATTCTGATTGAAAAGTATTTTTTATTGATGACTGTGAAAGGACAAACGAGCTTTGTAAATAAAATGAGGGAGTAATGTCAAATTAACATGGCACTACGTCCTTAACTGGGCATTCACTGGTGCACTAACCCCTTTTAGTTGAATTTTTTTCCAATCCCGCTGTGTTTCAGGGGGAGGGCACGGCCGTGCTGAAGCAGGTGGCGTCGCAGCCGCTCTACTCGCCCGACCTCGGACCTGCGGAGAACCCGTTCTACTATGAGAACAACCGGTTGCTCTACAGCCTGTACATGGAGCGGAGTCTCAGATCGGGCGAGACTCCGTACCAGAACTGAGGCGACGAGAGGAAGAAAATCCCAAAACTATCCTCGACACCCGTGCGAAACGGATTCCAAGACTGTACTTAGATGCGACGGCCATTAAATTGTTTATTAGAGCTTTAACATAATCGTATCACTTATTTTTTTGCGCATTTAAGGCCTATTTATTCATCGTTTACTCATATACTTTGTGTAACTGTAGCGATTCATGATGGTGCTTGAATGTCCATGTTGTTGCCATTGTGTGGATCAAATTATAGTATTTTTTTACTGTCTGTGTTTGATTGGATGAGGTAAGTTAGAAAACTTTTCATTCTCAAAGTGTTTGTTAAAGTTTGGTTTTAAATTTGGCAAATCATATGTGATGAAATGTGCCATTTTATAGAGTTATGAAAGCGAATATTTCTTGAGGGAAGTGTATCAGAGCTTTTTAAAAGTATCGGTGTTATAAGAAAGATGAATTTCAAACAGAAACATTTATATGTGGTAAGAAACCCTTTGTGAAGATCACAGTTGCAGAAAAGTAGGTGTTAGCCTTTTTGTAGTTTACAAAGTATTGCGCAGAACGACACTTGATTCTCAGGAATTTAAAATCTGCTGATGTTAATTAAAAGTAATAAAATTTAATCCTGATTCATTTTTGATCTTTTAAGATGTTGCCATGATCAATTTGCAATTCAGTTTCTACTACTCATTGTGGATTTATTTTTTATCTCATCTATGGATCGAGAGAAAGTTTCGTAGAAGGTATGTTTGTAAAGCTTGCTTTGTAAAGTGGGTTTTAAATTATTCTGTTCTTTTAAAGTTATTGTATGTTCAATTTTTACTGTTGAGGTGATATTGTTGCGGACACAAGCAACCTTTTTGACGGTTTTTAATTGGAGATGGGAAAATCAACCTTTATAATCCATAAACTAAGGGCTTAAGAAAAAAAAGCCATTCATAATTTTATTTTAAACATAATATTTAAATATATATTGAAAATTGTACAAAGTATTTATTATATTTTTAATTGGGTTTAAATAAGAGAAACAAAATGAATGTCAACTTCCAAGGATTACTCTTGTCTGAAATGCATTTAATATTTTTAAATTCTGCTTTTTAGATTTGATTTATTTATGAAAATATCTCTCCAATCATTGCTTCTTTTATCTCATTTCTCTAGTTTTATTTTTTTTTAATTAGTTCATAGGTCAACTTTCCCTTTAAGTTTGTCAGGGCCGTTTCTTAGGGCCCCGGAGGCCCCCACGCCCTAGCTCATTAACTCCAAATCCCTTATTTACAGGCCTGCACGGTACTACGGGACTCCTTTCCTGCCCGCCACCGTGTTTTCTTCCCCTGTTTTCGCCCTGGGGCCCCCTTTACGCCTCCTTGGGCCCCCTTTTTAAGCCCGAGGCCCCGGGTGCCCTTAGGTAAATACGGCCCTGAAGTTTGTAAATTTTTTCATTTTCGACATTTCTTGTGTAAACTTATAATATTTTTATGTAAGTAATATGTTTGCAAATTATTAAAAATATTCATAAATAACTGTATTACAATTAAGTCTCCAATTTCGAAATTTGCAAGATTATTTTTCAGTACATCTTTCTGCCTCTGCCCATCATTGTACAAATGTTGTTTGCATTGACAACCTGTTTTAATTGACTTTTTGTAAACAATTCTGTTGTGATGCTATGCCATTACAGAATATTGTGTTCTGGGATATTGTACACAAATGTATTAATTCTTCAAAAGGTACTTGCTGAGAGCTGGCTAAAGGATTGTAAATATATTATATATATGTGATTGTGATGGGGGGAAAAACTGTAATTATTTTAATGAGAAACTAGCACTGCATTCTGTGGTGTGTCTCTGGAACTATTTCAAATCTTGATCATATGTTTTGTTACAAACGTGATTGGAGAAAGGTCACTGGTTCAAACACAAATAATAGCACTTTCACCGGAATTTCAAAAGCCTCCTGTGTGAAGGCTTTTCATGGGATATTTTCCAAAGCCGCAAAAGGCACATCTAGAGAGTAATACCTTTAATGATACCAAATATGTGTAGAAAAATTAATTTCTAGGGGTCGATTTGCTCTGGACAAAATCCCAGAAATTCTTTTTATAATATAGATGCCAAGCTCATTAACCAGTTATGCTAGTTGATGAATGATTGACGAAATAAAATTTATTTGTATAGCGGCCTATTTAAGGGTTTAGTTTTAACGTAGTTCTTTTATAAATTTTGTTCAGTTAGATTCTTTGATTCAATGAACGAAAGAAATCGTAAAACATAAAATGATAAATCATTTTTTACTTCTTAATTTTGATTGACTGTTAAACCAATGCATGTTTATGGAATCAATTCATCAATGTAATTTATTTAAATAAAAAATAATTCTGTACTGATTTTTGTTTTAATTTCATTTCATGGAACACGTTGCAGTGAGTTTATGGGTTCAAGAATGAAACCTGCAGAACAACTCACGACAAAAATATGGACTAGCCTTAAAGTTCGTTCCACATTCAAGCGCTCATTTACCCTCATGGAGGCTCTGAGGGATGTTACCTCGATAACTTTTCGTTTTGTGGCCCCCAGATGCCAAAAACGCCTTATTTTTTAAGAATTCATGGCTAAGTCCTGCATTTCACTTTTATCACTAAAACTTTACCATGATTTTAAAGTGAATTGTTTATCTCTGGAAACACATTTATCTCTTAAGCTCCTGGGGGGGGAAGGCCGTCCCATTCGTCCCCTCTCCTGCCCTAGTCCCTAGTAGGGATATTATTTTCTATAATCTGATTGGCTTATTTTTTGGGGAATAAATCGGAATGTCCCTCCTCATTTTCTGGGGCTAAAAGTTTGGGGCTGAGGTCTAAAATGGACAATTTATGCCCTGAAATTTAATTTTACTCCCTCCCATCCGTGTGCTTACTTGTTTTTTTTTATTTTTTATCGGAAAGCATCCATGTTTGCTGTCAGAGATAAGTAGAAGTCAAGGATTTGACTAATACAAGATAGATCGTAATTAGATGAAGGAAGCCACATACCCCAAGTGTCATTGAAATAAGCGAGATAATTAAGTATTTTATTTATGCCTATGAGGAAAACTCTGGGACAAAGTACAATGTTTACCACTCTCAGTATCTCGGTGACCAATGGACGTGGAGCAGTGATGCAAATCTCAGTTTTTTGTTTTTTTTCAGTTAAATTCAATTCTGTAAACAAAAACTTGAGTAATTTATTTCACTATGAAAAAACATTATAAACCCACTTTAGGGGGGTACAACCCACTCTGGTGGTCCGTTGGGCTGGTTTTAGAACTTGTCTGAATGAATACTATAACTGGCGCCAATTTCTTGGGGCCCAGTCCGCGCATGGGGCGGTGAGTGGGTAGGCTGGGAGGAGAGGGGAGTAGTAGTGGCAGCGGCGGCCGACGCGGGTACTAGCCTGGCTGTGTACATTCGGCAGCTCGCACGTAGGTACTGTTCTCTTTCTATCATTGTTCAGAGTATCAAGACGCTTTAATAAATACAAATGAAATATATTATTGAATAGAATTAAAATTCGATGTTCCGTCGGTCAATGTTTTTAGGACGACATGTAGTGACACGCGATTGTTGACGGCTGAGAGCAGAATGACAGTGCTGTGCTCTAGTGTCGCGTAGTCGCGCATGCGCGCTAGCCGTTATTGCTACCACGCATCCACCGCACTGGGCCCCAAGAATTGGCGTCAGTTATACTTCAATCATACTGAATTTCAATAACATTAACCATTTTTATGGCTACTATTTTGTAAACATATCAAGTACATAATTTTAGATATATTGATTTGTTTTGTTCACTTATTAGGGCCACTATTATTGGATTCTTTCCAAATCCAACTTTAAAGAACATCTTAAGATCTGACCATTCATTGAAATATATGAAAGTATCACAATCTATAGAGAATAATCAGATCCTAGAATTTTAAAAAGAAGGGACAAAATGAATAAAAGAAGAGCAATATCATCAAAATACCCTTAGTGACAAACCGGATATATTAAAGAACTTAAGAAGTTGAGACGAAGAATTTATTCGTCGATAAAACAATTCAAAAAAAAAAGAATACTTAAGTAACACTTTCTCCACCAAAATTAAATTTGAACAACATAATATAATTAAAATAAGGTTAAGAGTAGGGCCTACGACATGGCTTTAAAGTCAGAACACGTCATGGTGTAAAGAAAAAAGAAAGGTGTTTGCACAGTCAGCTGGTATGACATAGTTAGGCTCAAGAAACAAGCGGTATGACAGCATAAGTAAGACCGTAATCATTAATATTTTTTTGATTGATCTGTATTAACTAATTTGTATTGTAATCGCCGTTAGCACTCGTTGTGTGAGCCCAACTATATACGTCACACCAGGTAACCCAGCACACACCTTTCTTTATCCTTACATGATGGAAATACGTGGCATAATAATTATGGAAAGAGGTTACTCATTTTTCTTATAGTTTTAAAACTAATATGATATACATATAATCTTTATTTATCAATACATATATTAATATAATATTGCAGATGAAGACAAGGAAAAACCTGTAGCAAAACATGCCATGATTCATAAAAATCAAAAACTTGTAGACTGCTACAAACTTAAGGCCATAAGAAAAATAAAAGGAGAAAATAATAAAAATGTAATGAACATCAATCTAAAGCAATGAATTGGATAGATTTTTTTTAACTAGAAGACGAGGTGGAATATCTTTGGCAACAAACTTCTTTGTTTGTACTGATTATAATCACGTGTTTCTACTTGTCAAATGTCGAGGTGAGGTTTAATCAAAACAAATACACTTGGCGCATTATATCTTGACCCTTGGCCTAGTCCATTGCTGGAGCTGTCAGATATTGTTAATTGTCAATGAATTTTGACCACAAACAATATAAAAACAAATTTCTACAAACATCAACTGTATTTTGTTTACGAATGTCAATTAAGATGTTCACTGACAGCTGTTGGAAACTGCTAACACGTCAGGCTAGTACAGCTTTGTGTGTCAGCTGTGGTCTCCTGATGAATTTCACTCCACTCCGCTTGCTTCAAGTGTAAAGGGTTCTCAAGGGTCAAGATATAATGCACCAAGTGTAATATTCTAAGCCATTCTAAACTTTTTGAAAGTAAACAAAAGAATTAATTAATTACTTCAAACAAAAGAAGTGCATTGTCTAAGATGTTCCACTCAGTCCTGACTGCTTTCTGGTATGGCCATCTCTAGTAATAAGGCAACGCCGCTTCTCAAGGGTTTTTAGCATAGTAAAACCCTTTACAGAGCCTGCTGGTTTGAAGTAAACAAAAAATAGTACCATAAGAGAGTATGGATAAATAAATCAGCTGAACCCTTAGGCGGGGTGTTGCCATTTACACCAGCGCGGCCTTGTACTAAAGATGGCTCTGCTTCTAGCTTTGACTATGATTAATTAATTAATTAATTAATTAACTTCAGATTCAAAGTCAGTGCTTGTTAAAAAAATCTAACTGTATTTAAAAATGATTTAAAGGTCTATAACCTTTGCATTATTCATCTCAAAATGCAAAGTTATCATGGTCTCGTGCTTAATTCTTACTGTAAGACCTGAGCCTATGACTTATTCCATATAGGGGAAATTCGTAAAAAAATTCTTGAGATCTTAATATCAAAGGTATACGATACCTGACAAAATCAAACTTATTTGCCTGAGCAATGTTAATCATGGCCCACACGAAGGAGCAACTTTTTATCGATATTTTAAACTAAATAATCACGGTCCGACACAATTGGTTATTGCTCCTTCAGAGGTACTGATAACATTTTATTCTACTCTGGAATGTTACTTATTAGGGGAGAATAACTCCCGATCACACCATAAATAACCGAGACAGACAAACCGCATCAGGGGAATGACACAATCTACTTGGCTGCCAGGGTCGTAACGACCACTGGGGCAACCGGGGTCCCATCCCGGGGCCCCCGAGGATAGCTACAAAAAGTTTTGATAAGTTGTTGACTTTGCCACCTAGAAGGCAAAAAGAAGGAAACAAATGTTTATGTAATGAAATAATGTTTTGGTAACTGTGAGTTGTAGACAGAAACAATAAAAAGATTGTATAAATATATTGAATGCTTTTACTACATTTTACTATCAGTTAACTCCCTATGCTACTTTGTTTTTATTTATTATTTGTAAATTAGGTTTATGCCCCTATCATGAAAAAAACTAGGTACATAGGCCTATGGCCTGTAAAAAATTGTAAAAAAAGTTAAAATTAATTTAAAGTTTTACGCGCGCATGGGAAAGTTAGAGTAAGAAATTATGGGGACCCCACCAGCCAGTCTTGCCCCGGCAGGCCCCGCAGCCCCCGAAGTTAACGTTACGTCCCTGATGGCTGCTGTTAAAATTCAGGTTCAAAATAATTGTTTTATAGCTAGAACAAAAGGGCTATTTATTTATGAACTCTTTACCAACAAACTAAATTCTTCATTATGCTATAGAAAAAATTCTTAAAATCAACTAAAGTAAATAAATTTATGAACTCTTTACCAAACAAACTAAAATTTTCATTACAGAAAAATTCTTGAAATTGATGAAATTAAAAAAATACCTGAAATTGGAAATGTTCTCAGAGAGCATGGGTTCAGTCAAAAAATTCCACTAACACATACTGAATGTCTCATCACTGTTGGATGAAAAAACAACTGAAGTCTAAAATGAACATTTCGGTTAACATAAATAAAATGTTCCTAAACAAGGTAAAAGCCACTGGATTTCATCCATCTAGCTAGTGTCATCAGAAGCTGTGTGCCAGGAAAGTCTATCCTCGTAGAACCGAATAACTATTTGAGGGCAACGGATATTCGCTTGTTTGGCTGGCACTAGGTCAACTGCATCTGAGTCCTTCCACTTCATGAGGAACATAAGTTCACCAATAGCATTTGTTGCCCCAAGGATCTTCTCTGGCTCAAGATTCCTGTCAAATCCACGTGGTTTATCATTTTCAATAATTTTCTTTTGATCTAGCCGCTGCTTTTTTTCCTCTTTGACACGATCATGAACTACTGCAGCTTTATTGGGGGTTTTCTTTTTGGTTTTCTTGGGAGTTCCTGAGTCTTTCTTTCTAACCGTCGCTTCCTTCTTTTTCCTCGAGTTCAGGAATTCTTGGATCAACTCAGGACACTTGAGGTGCTCTTCGGGCTCCCAAGTGTTGTCCTCATCAGAGTATCCCTTCCACTTGAGAAAATATTCAGTCTTGCCATTACTGACTCGGACTTCCAACACCTTCTCTACTTCTAACTCTTCTCCTTCTACAGCCTCCGCCTTACTTGCCTCCTCTTGGGCAGTAGACATTCTTGAATATTTTGATATATCACAGCTTTGAATATTTTCACAAAGTTTTAATCAAACGTGTAACCACACAAAAACACAGTTTCATTGAAAACTCATCAACCATCGACAATATTCACCAGTCAGCTGATTTCAAGGAAAGCTGAAACATGACTATGACCCGTGTAGACCACGTCACGTCATGAGAACCCGTTATCACCCAACATCCGGTTAGGATGTTGTCCGGTTGGGATCTATGCTATGACCGTAACCAAGGAGGTTGTATTACTATACTGGAGGTAGCACTGCCTTCACAAACAGCATTGGACAGCGTGCCGCAGTTGGTACTAACTGATGTACCGTTCTTTGAGTCGATTCAACTGATTCAAAAACTGATGTAATCATTTCGGAGAGTTGAATCATGTTGATCTGATTCTCATTATGATTGAACGGTTTCTGTGCCTTGGAACTAACAGGTAAGGCCAAATACGATATTATATAAATAATATAAAAGAAAATGTTATTTTTTAAAACCTATGAATAAAGAATAATTAATTTAAAGTTCAATATATAAGTGTTAGTATCCGGCCAGTAAATAACAACTTCACTCCTTATGTACAATTTTGCCATCAGCCATGTTATTATACAAACATTACTGTCGCTCAGCGATATTGTACCACTAAAAGAAAATTGTCCTACTAATTATGTTGCTTACCTGCCAAGTTTCTACCATAATCAATTACTTTTAGCCCAGGTATCTGTTTTGCTATTTTTACTTTATTTTGCCATTAAAGATATACCCAAAAATAAATTAGATGAAGTTATTTTCAAACAAAAATCACCTAATAAGTACTAGTTAGCAGTTTATTATGATTGTTTAATTCGTTGTTTAAAATATTATTGATTTCCGGTTCCGGAAGGAACCAAGCTCAAAATTGAGTCATGACTCGACTGAATCACTCGATTGATTCGTTCATTTTGGGAAGTCGGTGAAATTGAGGTATTTTGCAGACGTTGGTACTAACTGATGTACCATTTTTGTGATATTTTGTTCTAAACAGCCGGCACGCTGTTTTACTATGGAGTGCTGCCTCCAGTATAGTAATATAACCTCCTTGACCGTAACGACCATAGCCATGGAGTAACAATAATAACTTCCATACCCTTATGTATAGCCAAAGTTCTTCCAACTTTTACCGCCTAGCCTTCAAAACATACAAAAAGAGTTAAACCTTAAAAAACTGATGACTGGGTTTTAAAAAAGAGCTTAAACTTTTTCTGGTGAGACAGTGCTTATATGACATTAAAAGTTTTAAAAATAAAAGCTCTACATAATCTCCTAGCTCTATCTATCTCTCTCTCTCTCTCTCTCTCTCTCTTTTTATTTTATTAAAAAAAAGAAAAAATTATTCTTTGTCTAGCACCATGGTGCTAAAAGTAGTGTGACTCACTTTTGTGAGCACCTTGACTCTCTGCATGGGACACGAATGGAATCTTCAAGAATGCAAGTAAGTATGTAGAGGCGTTCTTTTGTTCTTTCTCTTTGGATTGTGTAGTTAATAACTTCAGACTTTTTGTGTTGGCCATACTGTTAAAATCTAAAAAGAGTGGAAGGCTGGGATTGGACGGTGATGAGCGATCGGTGATCAAGTCAAAAAACATCAAATAGTTGAAAGTTGAAAATGAAGTGCCTCCGAATTTGACGAGCACATGGAAACTTATAGGCAGAATATTTAGCGTAAAATGTTATTCCTGAAAGCATGAAGATTGTTTTAATCTGAGCCACTAGTAAGTGCCCTAACTAATTCTTTGACGAACCCAAATAAAGGAAATATCGCTATAAGCTTAAGTTTTCTTTGTTGACAAAAGTTTAACCTCTCCCACCTGTTGCATTGAACAAATTGGGACATGTAGTGAAGTAATATTGTGTTATTATGGGTTATTTTATTAAGGACAGGCATACAACATTTATATCAATAGTATTTTTACTAACATTGGAAAACAATCAGTTACCGGTAACATACTTTATGTACTTAATACTATGAAATTAAATTTCTCCTTCATTAACATAGTTTGCACGATTTTTTGAGTACTTCACTGCCATCCTGAAAGTTATACCTAAAGGCATTAACATATTACCTTTGCAAGTAATTACGTCAACTGATGGACTTTTGACTGCTTATATTATGTCCTGAAGTGTGAAAATTGACACCTAAGTTACTTCTGTGGAAACAATCGCACCCACCCGCACGTCCTGAAGTGCAAATTGACGCCTAAGTTACTTCCGTGGAAGCGGTCGCACCTGGCATACGGACTGCACTCAAGATATGTTGAATAATAAATGCTACTGTTTTGGTTTCAATGCTAGGCCCTATGTTAATTTTTGTAATTTCTTACTTAGTCAAACACTTTTTCACTTTTTTTAGAACATTGATGTAGGCTAAAGACTAATTTTTGTGGGTACGATCACACTTTCACTCATTTGAGACTCTTTATCATATTATATATAATGGAATTAACGATTGCAATAAAGTCTGGATCGTCGGTGCCAATATGTCAGGAGAACATCAAACTCCAAAATCACCAAAACAGTGATAAGCAGCAATAATAACAGTCGCTAGCGTCCTGCTACGCCTAGGCACTGACTTATAATCTTAGTCACTGAAACTGTCATGCCTACCGTGGCAGCAGCACTTTCCAGTGGAAACCCGCTTAGTCACAGAATATATTACCAACCCTGAGATGGGCAGTGCTGTGTGAAATTTGTAAATTCTAGATTAGATCCTGGATAATTCATATTGTAGCGCAATGCAGCTTGGGAGCGTTCGCACCCACCTGGACGGCATTAGGGTTCATCAGGGGTCGATCACTCCCATGCCGCCTCGAATGAGGTATAGAATCTATTTATTAGCCTATTATTATTTGAATTTCTTTGGCTAAGTTACACCTAGACAATTAAGTTATAAGTAGGCCTATTTCTGGACCGTTGTATTGGCCGGTGAGTGAGTGTGTTGACATCGAAATTAGCGTTGATCATCTGTGTTGTGGACAATCAATCATATGATTTTAAGTTTGAGTAAAGACACATTTGTAATAGGAAGGTTTTTGCTGAAATCTCATATATGCAATTAGTTGAAATATGATATGTCCAACTAAATAAGGTCACACTCCAATCTATGTAGGCCTAAAACTTGCGCGAAATATGATGGTAAAAGCTTCCACATAGCTTGCTGGAAGTCTATAAGTTGTTACATTCTCATTAGTATAGGTAATACTCAATATTACGTTTCGACTTGCGCAAGACAGCTTTCGGTATTGTGTTGCAGCATAAGTTCCGAAGTTACAATTGGTTTTTTTTAAAGATTAGAAGTTTTTACAATGCTGTTAGGAGGAAGCATTAAACAAAAGTTGTTTATGTTTTTACATAAACAACATTTTGATAGTCAAACATGAGTTTTTAGCAAACAAATAGTGGCTTAGTTTCCATTTTTTGCCACCCGCCAGTATGGCAATCCAGAACTGAGTTATAGTAGAAAAAGTAGGCCTACCTAGCTGGTTCCATTCTAACCTGTCTTCATTGGCCAGCTGACTTAAAAACTGAGACAAAGGCTATCAGATTTATTATCAAGTTGTTTCTCCTTAAATTCACAGCTAGAGATTTTTGATTGAGGAAGCAGAATAAGACACCTACAGGGGCGAACTGGCCATAAGGGCATCCGGGCAAATGCCCGGTGGGACGCCACTTCCAGGGGCCGCTGGGCCGCCTGGGGGCCGGCCGCAGAGCCAACTTCCCCCCCTGAGTAATGGATACTGGGGTTCCTGGGGTCCGGGAACAGACAAAAAGGTACCGAAATGACAATGAAGAGGCCGAAAACCATACGTGGGAGCTAAAAAAAAGGTCACCACTTTTGCCGAGCCGGAAATTCTGGCCCGAGCCCCCTTGAGAGTAGGGGCCGGTGTAGAAATACTGTGGGCCGGAACGCCATATAAATGCCCGGCCCAAAATTTCTTCCCAGTCCGCCCCTGGATACCTATGTTCCTGCCTACCACCTATTTTTGATCTAACTTATTCTATAGTACATTCACCTCTTGGCTCTCCTAGTTTGTCAAAAGATTCCAGTGTTTTGCAAACTATAGGCTACTTGGCGTCGTACAATTATGAGCCAGAAAGCTATACAGCTGTTTTCCTGTTTAGTTAGAAGAAAGTGACCTATTGTTGAATTATAATAAGGTCTAATCAGATATAGAACTGCTCTCCATATTTTATACCGGCATAAGTGGATGAATATGCTTAGCCTAGCCTTAGTGAATCGGTGGTGCAGTCGGTAGT
This sequence comes from Flexamia atlantica, assembly GCA_035578135.1. Classification (NCBI taxonomy): domain Eukaryota; kingdom Metazoa; phylum Arthropoda; class Insecta; order Hemiptera; family Cicadellidae; genus Flexamia; species Flexamia atlantica. Next base: position 2,333,444 of record JAQJVK010000032.1, read on the forward strand.
AGCCAGACTTCGGGCCCTCGGCAGAGATGTTGTTTTGAGTCCTTATGTTACTAGCGCGGAATACCATTTAACAATGCTATTCATTTTCATACTGCACCGGCTCACTTCTTGCTTTGCTTGATAACGTCGACAAACAGATTAATGGTTTATGTGAGCAGGGAATCTGCCAGGTGATTTAGAGGAAGGTTTCATTTTAGAAAGTTAGACCATAGGAAAAAATCAGGCCTAGATCGCCATGATGAACAAACTTGGCTGAAGTTTCTTAACTGTCTGCAAAGCAAATAAAACTGCAGTCCGAAAGTCATCAGCTTTCAAATTGAGTTAGCCTATTATTATAGCAGTGAAAATTTGCTTCTGTCTAGGCTTATAAAAATTCGTTAGCTAAGTTTACCCTCTGCTTCCATATCTCTATAAATTCTATTCTATGGTACGTAGGCTTACTTAAACCCTTTGGGAGGCAAGAACAATTTTAGATTTATTTTCATACTGCTATGAAAAACTCATCGTTTCAGCCCATCCTACTGCTAAGATGAAAATCCTATGTCAGTCTGAGAACTGGCAGGATGCATCAGCTCACTTTGCAGTAAAAGTCTGATACAATTGTTTTAATGAATCTATTATCTTTAAGGTTTTGTAATGGGGAAAACCGTGATAGTCATTTACAGAATCAAGTCTATTATCTCAAACAGCTGCAAGCTGATCTGAAGGGCCGCTGGCAGTTCTTGCGATGTAATGAATAGCCAATCAATCGGCCGCTGGCAGTCCTTTGACTTAACCCTTCGGTTAAGCTAAATATGAAATGTTCGATATTTCGTAAAATTAATTCTGACTGCAGGGATGTAAGGATTGCATTAGGCTTAAGTTATAAAATAGTTTTTATTTGTTTAGTCCAACTTAGAAAAGTCTCTTAAACATAATCACTCATCTTGAAAAAATAAATAGTAGAACTATGTTATTCAGTAATAACCTATTCTTTAAATGGATAAATTTTTCATCATTCTTTGCATTCCCTCCTTAAAGTGGCTTCACACCCGAATTTTCCAACCGCATAAATATTTATTTCAGGTTTCCCTGTCAACAAGTCTAGAAACTCATCATGCCAGGATCAAAGTACGAAACCAGTTTCGACCAGGACGACGAGATCCTCCGACAGAACAACTACGAACAAGACAAGCTGATCGGAAACGGCTCTCACGGCTTCGTCTACAAAGGGAGGGATTTGACGAACAACGGCGCCACTGTCGCTCTGAAGAGGATAGTTATCCCCAGCACGGACGAGGGGATACCGATCTCGACCCTGCGGGAGATCGCGATGCTGAAACAGCTGGACGGACACGAACACCCGCACATCGTGAGGCTGCTGGACGTCTGTCACGGCCAGAGTCTGGAGAAGGAGAAGTCGCTCGCGATGTTCCTGGTGTTCGAACACATCGACCAAGACCTCGCGAAGTACATCGAACGGTGTCCCCCGCCCGGATTCACCGAGAGCAAGATCCGCGATCTGATGTACCAGATACTCTCGGGAGTGGATTTCCTGCACTCGCACCGGGTGATACACAGGGATTTGAAACCGCAGAACATTCTGGTGTCGAACGATGGACGGGTCAAGCTGACGGACTTCGGGCTGGCAAAGACCTACGATTACGAGATGAGGTGAGTAGTCGAATAACCTTTGTATTTTTTTTTCATTGATATAAATTTGTGGAGAGTAGAATATTGGTAATAAGACTCTCAAGGGGATAAGGAAATCAGTCTTCTTATTGAGGGTCTTCTTACTGAGGTTTGTGATATCAGGGTTGTTTTGGCTACCAGTCGTGATGTCAAGGTTACGAGGATCTCGAAACCCTTTATGAAAAGTGTATTTTAGAGCAGTCCTCGCTAAAATGTCTATTAGTGCTTAGACAACGCTAACACCACACATAACAACAATCAACACTATCATTTATTATAAACAACTTCCTCATTATTCAAAAAACTTTCTTTTCCTAGATCTAAATCCTGGGATCTTTTTTGTTAATTCACCACCACTATTTTTTTGCTCATGATTCCGTTAATTCACCACCAATTATATTTTAAATTGAAGTAGGTTTAGTTTACAACATTTTACAGTATTTCCTATTTAAAAACCACAAGAAAAAAACTAGGAAATTAAATAACGAAATTGAAAACTCACACAATTTATTGATTGACGACGTCCCTCTTTACTGTGGTGGCTGAACTGTGTAATATGTTCCAGCATTTATTCAAACAGATTTTCCGGTCCGTATTTTTTACTTCACATGTACTCACGTAAGTAGCTATTTAAGGGTATTTTCTGTTATATCCCCACATTTACAAACTACTCTCCATAGGCTGAGAATTAATCGGAATGGAACTAATACTGCGAAATAATATTTTTACTCACCATTTAAACGTTTAACTGTTGGGAAAAGAGTATTATAACAACTTTCTAACATCAGTCTTGACACACAAACACAAAAACAATACACATATTAATTACGTTGTTACACTTTAAAGTTACTTTGGTGGCCAGAACTACTTAATGTTTTTGATGAGTTGGTTAGGTTAGGTTAGGTTGTGTTAGGTCCTAACATCAAGTGATAACAAATACTACAACAGCTGGCGTTCAATGAACGTAAAAAAACGTACAGAACTCTCCTCACTGTTGCATTCACTTGCGACACTTAAAAATTCATTGTAGCCGCTCGCTAATCACTGGCCGCTGAGCGTGCGGTCCGGTTATCGCTGTGCTATAAGATAAGGCTTTCACAAATAGTGCAGGTAAAGGAAACCCCAAATTCAATATTCCTGATTACTCAGAACGACTTTCTTTACTGTATTTCAGATTCTGAGTGGTGGTGAACTAACGGAAAACAAAAGAAAATTGTGGTGGTGAATTAACGGAAAAGATCCAAATCCTGTTATTTGGATTTATCTTTTGTACGTAGAATAATTTTTTTATCACTATAAAATTATTCCTTGTGCAAATCTTGAACTGAATAAATTGAGAATGAACAAGCACTAAAATAAACTTACTGGCAAGGCTTGAAAATTTTTTTACAGATCACCGATATATTAAAATCTATTTCTCTGAAAAAAAGATGTTGTTGGAACTATAATTAGGGTTAGGTTAAGAATTTTCAAGTGAATTCTTTAAATTATTTTCAAATTACACCTACCATTATTCAACCCAGTTAAATAATACATTGTGGTATGAATAGGTAAGGTAATGTTGGTTTTTGGTTATGTATGTTGTTAGTGTAGAGGTTATATCATAGAATCCTAGATTTTCACCATGTAGGCCTAAAAATTTTTCAATTTCCACTGGAACAGAAAATTTACGTTTCGATCGAAAACGGTCCAAACTCCAAACCCGGGTCTTGTTACTATCTAACAGCGACCTTCTGGTTAGCCCAATGACAAATGGCAAATGGACCCAGTTTCGATCTTGGCTATGATCAGGTTATGAAGTGAGCACTATATCCACTCAGCTATCCAATCAATGTATTACCGACTACTAAAATATCCAACTTTTATCACTCCCACGTCAAATCGAAGAGGAAATTTTAAAGACACTGATTATAGGACAGGTTGGCGACAGTTGTGGCAAACCTGTGGTATTGCTCGTGGTTGGTAACTAGATCATGACTGTCCAAGTAGAAGCTAACTGGATTTATCCAAATGAAGGATCGTCTGCCAAATATACTCGCCATTGCCAGCCTTGATGAACCCTACCTACAATTATTACTGAAGAGAGACTAACAGTAATCACATGTTTTGTAAAGTTCACTAAAATTACATAACGTAAGATTCTAACTAGGCTTGAGGCAAAATTCTTAAGTAAATGATTGTAGGCACAATCAAACTTAACAAACTGATCTATTGCATCTGAAGGAAATAGCGATTACTGAGAAGATTTATAGCCAAGGGGCAGAGGCCCACGCTCAAATATAATTTGAAAACTATATATTTCTTAATCCATCCAAAATTCCTTCCTGCTTTCCATAGCTGTCCCTCTGAGGTTTCATAACTTATCTAGACATTTTGCGTTCGCCAGTCCTCGATGATCACAGTTGGTAAGACGGCTGACTCAGGACAAGACCAAGAAAGGGGGGAAAAGATCATGGTTCACAAGGATCAAAACAGGGACCTTTTCAGTTGCCACCTGGTCAGTATTGGGAACAAATGAGATTTTTGGAAGGGAGTATCGAAGGGAATAGTGGCATTGCGCAGCACAACCCACAATCAATATTTTACTGACACTACCAAAATCCGACTTTATCACGTTAGCTGCCACATATATTTTGGTTCTGATTACCGTAGTGCCATGCACATTAGTTGAAGTTTCAGTTATGTGATGTTTTTTGTACTCTTTGAGATTAGTTATGGTGACTTTAAACGATATAAAAAAAACATATAAAAAGAATTGGTGACCAATCCAGTCGGCCCCTGGGCCGAAAAAATAATTTTTTTATTCATTATAATTTTTTAAGGAATATTCGATGATATTTTGACCTGCCCACCCAACCGAGCCAATAAACCAACATTAGAACCTTTGAAAACAATGTCATATATTGCTTTGTAAACCATTTTTGGGCACACGGCAGATAAGATAAACTCAAGAACAATGATGTGTTAGGTTTATTGAACGATGTTAGGCCTAAATAATTTATAATAATGGGAAATGTTATTCAGAAACGATACTGACCTAGTCGGGTCAGCGAAATTGACGCAAATGCTTGAGGCACTTCCAGTGGATTTAGGAAACTACCGCAACGCTATCTAGAAGGCTTGGGATATACAAGTATGTCATGTTAGTTTGCAAGAGTGCCAATAGGTGCCCACCAGAGACATCTATCGGCGAATCAGTCAAACGCTGCACTACTGCGGTTCGGGTCGGCAGGCCGCTCCGCCCGACCTACCTATGCTGACCCGATTGGACTGGTGTGGCAGTTAACGTATTAATCGCTGCCATGTAGCGTTGTGCAATACGGCTAAGTATCGAGATACGATACATATCGGAGGTGTGTATCGTATTGTATTGTTCATATCGTACATCGCCCCTAAATATCGAAAACGATTTGCATCGAATCGTATTGTCCAAAACAGTTTAAAATAAAATAACAGGCAACCTCCGTCACATACTCAGAAAATTTCAAATGCTTCAATAAAATAAAATGGTGCCTAACATCAAGATTTTCCAACGTATCTGTGTTCATAAAAGCATGCAGAATATTCGCCATAAGAATAACATGGGGTATGCAGGTGTTGAGGTGCTGCCATTGAAATGTCAAAATGGGGGATTTTAGACCATAATCAAGTAGATCTCAATTAGATGAAATAACATGCCAAGTTTTATTAAGATATATTGAAAAATAAGCAGATTTTTCATAAAAATTCAAAAATATTGTAAAATAACGTAAATATTGCCACCATGTGCCGATAGGGATCGAATATCATTTTTGGGGATACTATATGTATCGTTTTCAAAATATCGTATCGAAATATCATAGTGTCCCCTGTGTATCGTGATGTTCTGATACTTGTATCGCACATCACTACTGCCATGTGAAATGGAAGAGGAAAATTGAACAGGGTGTCTACTGGTATTGGAAATTATACTAGAATTTTATTTGATGCTGGAAATATGGAATTATACTAGAATTTTAAATTTGGTACTGGAATTTTGCTGAAAAAAAGTGATAAAATTCGTTAAAAATAGTTTGGTCCCAATACATTTACATATAAAAAGTTTCACTTCTGTTTTTTAGCTATGTGTATTAGCAAACCTAAATTAAACCATTTACAAAATTTAGTTTAATTACTAAATACATCCTTAATCAGATTTAAAATTTTACATGTTATAATTTTTTTTAAGATTGAATAATATGTTCTCAACATTTCAAGAAGAAATGTAAAGCTGAGTGTGTTTAAAAATTATCAGTTTTGTATATTGTTTTGTTGATTATTTGTCTTTTTTTCCTGTAAACTGTCCCTATAAATTTCTGCTTGTAATTCTGTATTTATTATTTGGATAATAAAGTGGGAGAAACCTAAGGCTATAACGGGAGTTGGGAGGCCCTCTTGTAAAATGAAACAAATATTTCATTCTTTGACGAGTTTTTATTATATTATTTATCTTATTTGTCGGTGCTGTAAATCAGTTCTTTCATTTTAACAATAAACGTTGTTCATATCAATAAACATTCATTAATAGTACTCCTCAGTTATAGGTAAATAGTTAGCGAGTGATACTAGAGTTTTGTAAAAAAGTTGTTCTGGAAATATACTGGAAGTTTAAGATCAGATGTCAGTAGACACCCTGTTGAAGTGTGCCACTTGTCCCACACTAGATACAACTAGATACACTGAGATACAATCTAAGCTAATGCCAATTACAAGAGGGCCAATTACTTACCCCAGGGGTCGGTACTGTGTCCAGTGCTGTTCATCCTATTAACAAATGACTTCTCTAACACCTTGGAAAACGTATGATGTGTGATCTTATCATGATAAGATCACATACGTTGTGCATACATATGCGGACGATTCAACTCTTATCCTGGCTGAAAAGCAAATTGACACCGACAGAACAATCGCAGCATTAAACATTGCAAAAAGTACTGCTTGCATAATGGTTTGATCTTGAATGAAGCAAAAACAACAAATAATTTTCACAACAAAAACAGAAAATGTAGAAGGGACCCTGGGACTCAAGATAACAGATACCGCCAAACACCTAGGTATCACGGTTGATAGCAAACTTTCATGGAATCCTCAAGTCGACATAGTGTGCTCAAAGCTCAGTTCAAGTGTGTATGTAATCAGGAGGATCAAACAAATCAGTACCATAGAAGCAGCCAAAGTTGCTTACTTTGCTTTGTTTGCATCAACCTTGAGGTATGGGTTGATCCATAACCATCTCTAGTACAAGGCCGCGGCGCTAGTAAATGGCAACATTGCGCCTAAGGGTTCAGCTGATTTGGTTATCCATACTCTCTTATAGCACTATTTTTTGTTTACTTGAAACCAGCTGGCTCTTCAAGGGAAAGCCAATTGTTTTAACTATGCAAAAACCCCTTGAGAAGCGACGTTGCCAGGTCGAAGGCCACGGCCTGATTACTAGAGATGGCTATGGTTGATCACTGACTTGGGGAGAGACCACGGTAACCAATATGCAAAGAGTTCTAGTTGTGCAAAACGAGCAATCAGAGCCTTAAAAGGGTTATTCCAAATGGAACGCTGCAGAGAACACTTCAAGGAGCTTAGGATCCTCACTGCAGTATCCTCGTATATTTTGCAAACAACATTAGGACACACTCGACTCAGAAAATACTAGACTAACAGACGATCACCACTACAATACCAGACACGAACAACACTTTGATCTACCAACACATTGTCTCAGTTTATTTGAAAAGAAACTTTCTTATCGAGGAACGAGTTTTTTTAGCCTCTCCCAGAAGAACTAAGAAGCCACACACAAAATCATTTCAAGAAAGCAATGACAGATCGGCTGCCGAAGCATTCCTTCTACTCACTAGAGGAGTTCTACAACTGGAAAAGTACCTGGAAAACAACCGAGGCATAACCTACATCACACTGGCATTCTTTTTTTATCAATTTTAAATATTAGATACAAAACAAAACATGTTTGTAGATTCTTGTAACATACAGAACTGACACTGTTGTACTTCTCCGGGAAATCTCAATAAAGAGTAATTGTCGACTGTTGTCGACAGGCTGACGACGGTGGTGGTGACGCTGTGGTACCGCTCGCCGGAGGTGATCCTCGGACTGCCGTACGCGTCGGCTGTCGACCTGTGGTCCTGCGGCTGCGTCATGGGCGAGCTGTACAAGCGCGCGCCGCTCTTCTGTGGAACCTCCGAGGGCGATCAGCTGCACAAGATATTCAAGGTACGGACGCAAGGCTTTGTAGCAAGTCATTTATTTATTTTTTGCCCTCGGTTATTTTTTTTATTTGATTATTTTTTTGGAATTTGGTTATTTTTAATTTTTTTGGAATTTTGGTTATTTTTTTATTTTTTCCAACCTCAAGAACTGCTACAAGCTCTGTTCACATTATTCGTCTGTCAGACGATCTCGTAGCAGCATCGCGGCAGACGAATTTCGTCAGCCTACGTTGCGTGAAAACCAAGTATCGCTGTCTAATGTAGGCAGATTTGTGATTAGTATGTCGAGATTTTCTTTTTTACCAAGGTTAAGAATGTAATATCCCCAATATAACGCCGGTTTTCTAATTTTTAGCAAAATGTTTAATTTACTCAAGGTTTATTTTTTGGTTATTTTTTTTATTTTTTTCAAACTCATCAAATGCTACAAGCCCTGCAGACAGAATGTTTTTATGATTGAATAGCCTCTGAATCACTATAAGGTATGAAAATGCCGAGTACTGCCAAATGATTCGATGTTGGTTTTTAACGACCATTGGTTTCAAACCTCGAGGGTTCGTTTTCAAGTTGTGAATCGTTCTATTTAGAACATTCCTCTTCGAGTTTGCTGATGGTGAAGAGATGTCATCACACTAATACAACAAAAACACAAATTTTATATGAACTGACAAACTGGGGGAGGAATGTTTTAAATAGCTTCATTCAAAACTTGAAAATGAACCCTTGAGGTTTGAAACCCATGGTCGTTAAAAACCGACAATGATTCATTTGGCAGCACCATGTATTTTTATACCTTTCTTTGAGAATGTTTTTGTTTGTTTTAATTTTAGCGAATTTCTTCCTATAGGGAAGAAGCTATTTAGCGAATTTCCCCTATAGGGAAGAAGCTGTAACCATAGTTCTCATGGTAAGACCTAAGCCCCAGACCATGAGAACTTTTTTTGGGCCCCCAGAAGCTAAAAACATCATTCATTTGAATTTGTAGATATATCTATATGTCTGTTACCACGATAGCGGCCATAAATATGGTCTGATCTTAATGGAATTTGGTACAGACATGTAAAGTGGTAATCACTTGGACGAGTTCGAGTTTGCAAGCCAGCCCGATAGGACCCTCGGAAAGGGGGGTTAAGGGGGATAAACCCCTCCAAAAAAGGGTTTTTTGGGGTTTTTACACAGAAAAATAAAAATATCAAATTTTTGTTTGCACCATTGAATTTAATTTAGCTTAAAAACAAACAATTTGGTATATTGAATCATTGCTCTATGTCCATTGGTTACTGAGATATTGAAAGCATTAAACACAGTAGGTACATTGTCCGAATGTTATCATAATGGGAATTAAAAAAATCTATATCTCGCTTACTCATCAATATAATTTGATAAAATGGTGGCTTCTTACAGCTCAAATCCACTGGAGTTGATATGAAACCAGATTTGTCCATACTGTTGCAGCAGACCTGCATACTCATTCGCCATGTTATTCTTATGGTGGAAATAAAAAATTCTCAAGTATCGCTTAAGACGTTGACACACTACCACACATTTCCCCGAACAAGACATCACACCACACATCACACAGGACAAAAGGGAGGATGTGTGATGGTGTGTCAGGGGTCCGCGCATCACACAAGACATCACACCACACATCGTCGCGAGCGCTCTGGAGGTGGTTTTTTGGCGAAAGATTAAAGAAATGTCTGGTACGGTGTCTTGTATGATGTGTGATAGTGTGTCAGGGTCTATTCTGCCTCGAACGTTGCCCCATACGCCCTCGCGTTACCGCGCTCGGAGGAATGTGTGATCTGATGTCTTGTTCGGGGGAATGTGTGTAGCGAAAAATTTATTTCCCTGCGCGGTCTAATGTGTAGTGTGATGTCTTGTTCGGGGAAATGTGTAATAGTGTGTCACCGGCTTTATGTTGTGTTGAAATGTGATTCCATGCATCAGAAATTCTCTGAGTGTGCAGGCCTGCTGCAACAAGGGTATTTACTTCTCTCGTGTCCCAAGACCCTGCCTCTCGGCATATCCTTAATTTCCCACATCATCCTCAGAACCCTCCTTTTTTATTATTTTTAGTGACCCATTTAATTTTTGCTTTCCCATTTGTTCTTGTTCGGCCTACCCACAAGAAGGACTGTAATAATGAAAAGTTTTCAAGGCAAAATAGTTGTTTTAGAAGTTTAGAATTTTCGGGCTTGAAACTTTGTTTCATAGGCTGATTTTGGCTTTCCACAGAGGAGAATATGAATTTCTTTTAAGATGTTAAAACTACGAAAAAATATGTTTCTTGAGCACAATAAGTTACAGAGTTAGACTTTATTATTGTAATTTTTAAAGTTGGGGAAAAATATAGTTGCAGTTTATCACAACTATGTAACTATGTAGTGATGTAACTATTAATTACATTTTTTTAGCCATATTTGTGTACTATATCGTTGTTCTAAGCTGCTTTGCACAAGTATTGAAGCTTATGAATTTAAACTTACAGTACCTTTTGATATTTTGATTATTTTTTAAGTTGACCTTTGCGTTTACTCATATTTGTGCATTTCAGTTTAAAAATAACCACTCTCATCAACAAATCAGTGATTTGAGAAACTATTAATACAAGAATCGACATTTTTTTATATAGATAATCGGCACCCCCTCGGAAAATGAGTGGCCTGAGAACTCGTCCCTGGAATACTCGAGTTTCGAACAGCATCGGAAGATGCCTTTGCAACGCGTCCTTCCCGAGATATCCGCAGCGGGACGAGATCTGTTGGATCGGATGATACTGTTCAACCCGAAATTGCGGATCAGCGCATTGAATGCTTTGCAACACGATTTCTTCATGCAAACAGTGAATGATGAGGTGAATGTTAGTAAGTAATGTTTGTCAAAAGTACCTGAATGAGTTTTTACATCCCTGACGGTTTACGGAACACGATGTTCTTTATAGTTCTTAACTATTCTGTCTAATGTAAAGTCGTTTGAATACTAGCCTGTGAAAAAATTCTTCCAATCTGATTGGATACATTATTTTTATCTATTAGGTCAGTATTAATAAACCCAACTAAGAACCATCACTTGTTTATGAATAGGAAGTGACCCGAGTTTGTTACATAGGTTATGCTCTTAGACTGAGTTGTCGATGCAACTTTTCACCAAATATTTGAGCGAACACGTGGGTAGTAAAGTATTATTGATGTATCGTTTATTTAGCTTTCGATTCTTTATTTGCCATGATATCACTTCTTGTGTTGTCAGCTGTCGCAAGATTCAATTCTCATTGAATCCTACTTTCCTTTGTGTTGAAAGTAGACACCTTCTCAGGTGTCTACTTTGAACAGCAGTAATATTTTATTCATAATTGTATTCTGTCATCCTTTCAACATAGTTTTAATAGTATTTTTTTCTTAAAAACCTACTAAAACAACACTTTGAATAAAGCTCAATGTTTCTGCTTCTTATTTTGGGCTTAAACATTTTACCTAAAAAAAGTTAGAGATCAAAGATAACTTCTTTTTTGTTTTCTTTAAAACTTAAAGTGACTCAAAAAACACAGCATCCCATTTCAACTGACCACTTTCTTGAAATACCTGGATTAAAATATCGTTTGAAAGAAGGCTGATCCAAATTAGTTATTATTGTCATTCCAACAATGCAAATTAGTACACCATTTTGCTAATAATTAGTTCATAAGTCTTGGTGCCTTTTATATTAGATTTTGTACCATAGTTTTAGGCTGTCTGCATCAGTGTTCAGGTATAGGAAGCTTATCTTCCTAGTTTCATAGACATAATGAAATTTAAGATAATTTCTAGTTTCTGAACTAAAATCTGTTTTCTCGTGGGTAATGTGAACGATAAAGGATTGTAAATTAATTATTGTTCAATCACAATTTTTTTATTAATCCTCTAAAAAAAATCATAATGAGTTTTGTGCTGAGGTAAGTAAGGAAGATGGAAAACAATTCTTATTTTAGAATATTCCATTTTTTATCTACAAGGGACCATTTTTGTGGTGACTGCAAATACTTACATATCAATCTGTCCTACATTTTTTTTATATGTCTATTGACGAATTATCATTATCAAGTATTTATAAATATTATTGTTGAAACTTAAGTAAATGTAGACTAATTGTTAAAATGTAATGTATTTTCTGTAAAACCACTTCAATTATTTATTACCTTAATTTGTTTGTAACTTAGCTTTAGATGTTTGTATTCTTAAAACATTTGTAACACTTTTCTCTGTGTGTGTGCATTTATTTTGGATTTATTGTATGTAGGATCTAGAATGTGATAGATTTGTAGTATTTAGTTTTTGAGTTTCATGCACTAACTATGATTAATTTAAACTTTTTTTGCTATTTTTTTCAAGGCATGAAAAGTTGTGTTGATATTTTACTATGTTCACTTTGATTACTATTTGACATGCTATTAACAAGCCACAAAAGTATAATAAGCCACTCAAAATTATGCTTGCACAGTAACAAAGCGATATTGAGGGGCGATAAAGAGGTTTGAGCATTATTTGTCTGAGTTTCGTCAGCAATAGTACACAATTATCAGGAATTAATTTATTGTCTTTTATGGATAACAGATTGTGTCCTGTATTTACATTATTTACATATTTAGCCTAATTTGTATAATTTTAGAATACTACAAGTTATGTGCTGGCACACTACAATAATTAAATATAAATCACCTGAACCTGCATATATGCTTTATATTTCTGATATTTATTATTTATGTAGTTCTCTTATACAGTTAGTAAATTATTTAAAGAAGTTTTGTTTTGGTCTGTTTTATTTTCCCAGAAATACTTATACTTTTTTGAATATAAATCACCTACACAATATTGAAACATTGGATCGAGTTGCAAGTAGATTATTATTTTGTTCTCGTTAAATAACCCATTGTTGATATGTGATATCAGTATAGTGACCCAAAAGGGATGTGCTAAGGGATATGCTAAGCAGCAAAGGAAAAAACTTTTCCAACTACAGTGAGACAAAATTAAGTGTTTGGGGATACAGGAAATGCCTATACAGTAGACCCCCATATATCCTGCCTTGGTTTTACCAATCCTCATTTTATCTGGCCAACATTCCACGGCTTACAGACTCAAGTCTCTCTGATACTCTTTTGGGTATCTTCATATTTTTTTGTCTTGTCTTCGGATCACTCAATTGACCATAAAAGGTATAAATTTACCTGAGTCTGCCGAAGAGATCCTATGGATTCCTAAAACGATTACGCGTTTCGAGGATCAATAGATCCTCATCTTCAGATCGTAGTACAAGAACAATTCACTCGCGAAAGGTCAAACAGTATTTATGTTCAAAAGTAAAATTATCTGTGTTTCAATGTTTTTAATCGATTTGACGACGTTTCGCGAGTGAATTGTACTTGTACTACGATATGAAGAAGAGGACCCTCGAGGATCCTCGAAACGCGTAATCCTTTCAGGAATCCATAGGATCACTTCGGCAGACTCAGGTAAAGTTTTATGGTTTTGGGTATCTCTGAGTTTGTTCACATTGTATCATCATTCAACTTGCTTCCTAATCAGATACTAATAAATTATTTTCCCAAAATTAATCATGGTTCGTTTCATTTACCCCATGAGTCGTCCAAATTGAAGGATATGTTTGCAAACCGCCCGTCACTGGTCATTCAGTGGTGTTGCACCAAAAAAACTGTAGGGGAGAGGTCACCTGATCGTTCCAACCGTTGATCAGAGGCGGATTTGGAAATTTGCCGCCCCTGGGCTATCCAGATTTTGCTGCCCCCCCCCCCCCCTCCACGAACACACGCCATATTTTGCAGCCATTTGCATTCTCATCAAAACGAAATTTTGGACAGACACCGCAAGGCAAGAGAGCGCTAGCTGAAAAGAGGGATTTGTTTCCTTGACTTTTAGCTAGCCACACAGCAAGTCTGTCTTACTCCATCAGTCCTTAGCCTGTTTGCATTTGGCGGGTTCCTCGCGGGGGCGATCAGGTGTTGCGAGGAAGCCGCGACCGACTGCTTAGTGCGGACACTAAATTCATCGCTGATACTGACACTTTGTTGTTTCTGCAGCGCTACTGCAAGCCGCTACTACTAGAAAACACGTGATCACCCGCGCGAGCAACCTGCCTGGTGTAAACGGGCCTTTACCGCTCTGTCTCTTGATTTTCCTAGTATCGTACCTAGCAGCGCCGCGCTAGGTGCACGAGGCGTTCTTGCCAAGCTACGAACGCCACTACCCCCAGAGCTGAGGGCTGACAATTTGGGGGCAAACTCGATGGCGTCTCGGAATCCCACGATCTGTTTTCGGGAGTACTCGTGACAAAAAAGACATTTTTTACAAGCACTAATGTCATTGCAATAATGAATTTTTTGTTTGCACTTTTAAAATTTTTCTTCACTCTAAAATTTGCCGCCCTCCAAAATCTGCCGCCCTGGGCTATAGCCCTTTAAGCCCATATGTAAATCCAGCCCTGCCGTTGATCTCAAATTTCGCAACTCGTTAGTCTGAATTTCCCAACTAAAATCATTGAATTTCAACATTCAAATTAGTAGGAAAAACAATGTTTGATCACACGCCCTGAAAGACTTTAGGAGTTGGGAAATTTGGTACCGGTACTGTCTTCCAAAACTGTCATGTGTACACTTGGTTGCAGAAAGTGTAATGAGATATGTGCCTGTACATGATCTTCATACTTTGGAATTGAAGCTTGACAGGGTGTTCACAGAGCGGGAATTTCGGGAAAACCAGGAATCATACGGGAATTATATTTCACCGGGAAATATACGTGAATTTCATCTGAAATACGGGAACTCTACTATTGACGCTATTGTGTGAAGCGATGGACGAACAATTTTTTCGGCCACATCAATTCAAGATTTAGACTCACATCAAGATTTAGTAGGCCTACGGTAACCGGCCGGGAATGATTGTTCACTGTGCAGTATTTTTTGTCTGATGTCAGTAATATTTTATTAGTATGTGTAAACGTTTTGTAACATTTGTATTATGTACTGTTTTTGTGTGGAAGACCTTTTTAAAATTTTGACAACTGCAGAAATGTGGGCCATGTGAATTAAGTATAAATCGCCCTGAAGATGAGGAGTCATATCCTTAAAACATGTTGGCGGAAAATAAAATAAAAAATTTTTGATGTCTACAGGCTATATTACGTAAGTAATAATTCTGGATAATTAACAAAAAGTGGTCACGTGTGCGTGCTTATTATTTGGCTAGCGCAATAAGACCGGAAACGATGAGACCATCGTGTCGTTGACTTTACATTACTTCCTAAGGGCGAATTCAATAAATGCGTGAGACTACACTGAAAAAACTCTATGGTAATAGGAATATGTAAGATGGGTAAAATCAACCAAACACTACGGTCACTATTTGACCAACCAAACTACAGTTGTTTCCCTACAATTTACTTTTTATTTACTAATTTATAATGCTCGGATTTTTCTATTAAAATGATTTGTGTATTTTGTTTAACAGTATTAATTTAAGTACATAATATATTCGCAAATTTTTACTTCTGTGGTAAAGTACCACAACCGTTCCGGCACTGGTTTTTGAGATTAATTTATGTAGATACCTGGCGAACGCCTATTTCAGTGGTCCCAACATAAACAAATTGACAGGACACATTTTCAAAATTTAATTTAACTAAGTCATTGAAAATATCAAATTCCTTGCTTTCTTTCCAATGTATAAAACCTTACTTAAGTCGGGATAATTTCCCTGTGAAACTAAAAAACATTGATAGTGACGTGTGACGTGCAGTTGCCATTTCGTCTGCTGTCAGCACCTTGTCGACTATACAGGTAATGTTTTCACTTACAGGTAAGGGTGGGACCACTGGTTATTTTATTATTTTATCCTCGTTGTCTTCTCTGTTGACAGTGTTCCACTGTATAGTCTGATTACATTAATTTTTAACTCTCCACCATTGCTAAATGAAGGTGAATCCAGGTATAAATGAAGGGTTTTATTGAGGCATTCGCCACAACTCCTTCTACATTGATGTGCCTGATGCGGCAAAATGCTCCCTGAACATTTGGGCAAGTTGGATTCACCCGGACTCAACTATGGTGAACTTGAGCCGTTCGTAGTAAACATGTCATGAATTTATCTGAAGTACAGGGTGTTTTTTTAACGCAACCCAATTTTAAGATTGAATAATGCACATATAAATATGAAATGAGTATTGTTTTGTTGATCTTTATATTTTCTACAACCTATTATTTAAGTTTGATCACATTTAGTTTACATTATGTGTTCAAACGATCCGCCATTGACATTTTTGTATAAAGTTATGCACTCTCCATCCAATTCCCGAATACGTGTTGCAAATTACCTCTTTGGATTTGTTGCATTGAATTTGTTATATTTGTTTTGAGGGGCTGAAAATCCTGTGAATTGTTTTTGTAGGCCTTACTTTTTATGTATCCCTAAAGAACATAGGGATACATAAAAAAGTAATAGGGATACATAGGGGGGGGCTTTGTATATAGTGGGGTCAAATCCGGGGATCTTGGGGGAAAATAATCCCTCACTGATGAAATAAAGTTTTGGGTTGCTTTGGGTAAAAAAAACACCCTGGATTTCTCAAGTACGCTCTCGGCGGGTCAGTGTGAGTTCAGGCGATTGCGAGAGAGAATACGAAGCGTTCGGCAGGATTCGCTTTTCATTGCTTTCATAAGGTCCCGGGTGGCAAATTTTTTGCTGAACGCTAGGTCAAGTCGGACTCACATTAAATCGGCAAAAGTGTAATTGACCCATGCTTAAAATAAAATACTTATTCAAATGTAAATCCTACCAACCAAAAATATGTTATTACGTATTGAGAAACGAAACAATAAATAAATCTATTGCCATACAGTAATTATATTCTGTCACGATAATTTAATTTTTAAATTATGGTATGGATTTTGCATTCTATCTCAATCTGTGTCCAATAACACAGTCCAAGCATTAAAAAATGTTTATTATTTGCTGTATATAGATTAACATTGAAATACACTGTTAGAGGGATTTTTTTACACTGTTGGCGTTTCTAATAAAATTAATCAATTATTTACTGTTGTTAACTTCAATTTTAAAAACGTTTTTAATTCATAAAGATTTAAAAATATCTACAGACACACACTATTTTGCTTAATATGTTTGCAAACTTTTAATGTAGAATATTTAGAAATGTTTTGTTAAAAGTTAGCATGGAAACCCCTTCAAAAAATAAAGTCGGTATCCCTAAACCAAATTGGGGGTGGGGGGTGGGATTCACCCAAACTCCTCGGAAACACCGTTCCGGCACTGGAAAATTTACCATGACACCACTGATACAGGCTGGCAAAGTGAAAAAAGAAATATACCTGAATAATTTAAATCCCTAAATTCCCGACAATTAAAAAAAATGTTATGTATTAGAATTACTAACACTATATTGAGCCACAGAACACAAAGTACTGATAATAAACAAAATTTGTCTTAATTTGGAATATTTTCCAGACTCTAACCTGACATCTTTTAGTTGTACTATGTGTCAATTAAAACCAAACAGATTAGGCCCAATTCACACTGATCTGGCGTTTCGCGAAGGCGTGGCGCGGGCGCGTCACGGTTTCCCCACTCTTTGCTCCCATACGGACTAATCGCCCAATGCACAGAGGCGATGTGGCGTGGGCATGTGCAACTCCCATTACCGCCACACCTCTTCCTTCACACAAGTGGTGACCGAGAACCGGCATGCCTGTGGCGCGGCCGTTGTCACCACTAGGAACAAGGCAGAGGAGTGGTGGTGGTGAGAAGCGGCCGCCCGCGCTGCAATGCTTCAGTGTGCAGAATGTGGGAGCAATGAGGAAACCGTGCCACGCCCGGGCCAAACCTCCGCGATGCACCAGTTCGTATATACTGGAGGTACCATAGCAATACTTCTGTTGAAGAAAAACCTCCCTTTTTCACTTTTCATTGTCAAGTATTACGATAAAGGAACCTTAAAAAATCACAATAAAATATAAAATTTAGGTTTTAAGATAATAGTAATAATCTTTACCGTTTACCAGAAAAACTGCAGTGGCGTTATATTATTTGTATTTGTACAATATGGCTCTTTAATCAGTGCAATAATGACATTATATTAAAATTTAGGTTTGGAAATTCGCTGGAGATGCAGGTCTGCTGCAACGGGAGTATTTTTATTGTTCTTTATATAATTAGTGTGGTAAATAAATGATTGGCATACATTTCCATATTTAATCTGATAATATGAATCACTTCAGTGACTTTAAAATGAAGAAGTTATACATCACCAAAATATTAAGATTAAATTCATTGAAATTCATATTACTATCTTACTGTGATCGAATCTTTATTAAACTTTAATCCGTATGCTTATTCTACTTTATACTTGCCTGCTGAACTTATTAAATTCTTTTGATAAACTTAAGAAAAATTCCACGGGATTCATTGAAACCTTAGTAGAAATTGAATAACAAATTTGCAAAAGTAACATTCTGTTGATTTGATACTAAAATATACATATAAAAATAAATATCTTGGAGACCAATGGAGAAATGACTTAAAATGCCAAAGTGTTTGTCTTTTTGGGCTAAATCCAATGGTGAGAACAATGATTGGATAAATATAATTTTTCAATCTGGAAACTAAAAAAAAAAAACATTTTCAGGGGGTAAAATGGAGTCTTTAACCCACTTTGGATATGTCGATCTGGCTTTTTTACGAACTCGTCCAAAAGAACATAGTTTTCACATAAATGCTAATATGACTGCTGAGGTTACCCTGATCAGATATTTTTTGCCCATTCTGTTACAGAAATGGAAATAGTTTATTCCAGAGGAAAGTTCCTAAACTAGGTTTTTTGAGTTTTTATGTAAAGAAATATATTAAATGGTGAAATAATTTTGGTTCACACTATTAAATTCTGTTAAAAAAACCATCTGTTATTTTGAAGCATTGCACTTAATCACTTAATCACTTTAATAAGACAGGTACCTCATGGAGGACGTTACCCTGAATATGAGTGTGATGATCGTGATGATAGTGGCGCGATCTTGTAGCCTTGTTACTGACTAAGGTTGGCACTATGTCCACTGGTTCCTGAGATATTGAAAACAATACACCAAGTAAATTGTCCCTATTTTACCCTCTATGGGAAATAATAATCATTCTACATCTCGATTATTTCTAATCATATATGAATTAAACTTGATTTGTGGCTTCCTGTGATTGAGATGAATTTTATTTTAGTATAAAATTGCAAATTTTAACACTTATTTGGCAGAAAACCTGCACTCTTATTCTCCATATTATCGTCATGGGAAATAAAAAAATATCTCCCTTTTTTCTTGACGAATCAAATTTTGACTGTTTTGATACCACTTGGTGTGTGGCTTCGAATAGGTCAGAAGACTGATTATTGATTTAAGGCCTCGCAATTGTTAAACAACTGTTGCAGCAGACCTGAATAATTATTCCCCATATTGATCTTTGTGGGCATTAAAAAATATGTTTTGTCTTGCTTATGTTAGATTAAAATATGTTGTATGCATTTTAAATTGGCTAAGCAGGGTTGCTGTAACTGAGGTATTTTACATTTGAATTTAGTCCAATAAATGATAATAATAGTAATAATAATAATAATAATAGATAATAACCAAACAAGTATAATATAGAAAAGTGGATAGTATGCCAATTAGCGGTTAGGCCTTGCATTAAAACCAACGTCATACTTCATACTATAACGATACTGCAGTATACATATTCTGTATTTGCAGTTACAGTATAATGTAAAGCACGATTTCTTTTCAAATTCGCACAGCTATATAATGTGTACCAATTAGAGCTCGCCATTCTCTATCATTTCACATTACTTCTCTGTTTAACCAACTGTTTTAGTAATTATTCTTACATAACCATAACTTCAGTCGAACATTCATTTCATAACTGTTCAGGATGGCTATGATGTTTGATATAGCCATCCTGAACAGTTATGAAATGAAGGAATATTAGAAGGAATATTATTATATTTAGATAGGAATATAAAGGTGTAATATCAAAGTCATATTGTCATACCTAAATGTTAGTACCCGGTAAACCGAGAATTTTTCAGTAAAATTAAATTTTCAACCGTTCATCTTACTATAAATAGTATTAGTAACATTATATTCATGCATTTTTTGAATTTCTCAAGCAAACGTAATTCCACATGCTGAAACAAGTATATTATTTGGAAAAAACTGTAATATCGGATCGATTATGTCGTTTTTAATTGTAATTTCAAAATCTTAAATATCTACCTCATTTAATTTTTTTCTTCAAGAATTATGTTTTATGGATATCTAAATTTGCTCGAAAATAAAAACTCCAGTTTGGCAATGATGAGAATTTAGATTTCAAGTGATAATTTCATTTCTCTAAACCAAGTAATAACCAAACAGATTATAAAGAGTATTTTACTGTAACACATTTTTAACGGTTCTAAATAGCACAATCTGTTACAATTTGTCTGTTTCGTGGGTGTTTGGCCGCGGGTAACTGTGGCGGTGAGCCGCGGTAGTTCCCCAAGCCGCCACGCGCGCAGCTAGGAAGACAATCCAAAGCACGCTGGAACTGTGGGGGAGCTAGGGGGGAGGGGTTATGCCCGTTACGTCACTACCGGCCAGCTGCGGCTCGCCTTCCCCCCTCACCCACACCGTTCTCTTTCACCTGTTCGCAACTTCTCGCACCTCACGCCTTTGCTATCCGTCGAGTCGTTTCGCGGGTGAATTTCAGGTCACACGCCCACGGGTCATTATTCTAGCTCGTCGCAGGTCAATTTATTGTCGGCTAATACATCAAAACATTGGGGGTTTTAAGCGAGTGATTGTTTTTGTAAATATGCGTTATACAGTAGGCCTAAAATTATATTTTTCGAGTATGAAATCGTTACCATTTCAAACAGTTATGGAACACGATGGAACAGTTATGGAGGGCGATAGTCAAACATGTTTTGGTTTATTTAATTATTAAAATATACGTAATAAAAACATTTCGATGAAAAATTTCTTTAACTTGTTTCATGTAATACAATACAGTGTTTCCGGCACAGTTACTGGCCAGTTCTATTTCGATTTTATCAAATCTTTTAAAATTCTTTATTATATGATTTAAATATTTCGACTATAACTTTGTTATTAAATAATCGACAAACCATTGAAAATTTGCAACTTTACGTAGTTTCATACTTAGACCTGATAAAAGTTATTACAAAAAATAAAAATATGTTGCCAAACCGATTAGCAAGGATTGGATTAGGTAAATTAATTATTATTTTATTATATAAAATCCGAGATCAAATTACGGTTATTTTTCAACATCTGTGGATTTGGTATTAAATAAGATAATTTGAGTAGTAAGGAAGTTGGGAATGCCACAATGATGTCACTTTTCATTACTGTTGTTTTTTGTAACGATTTAAAGAACTTAATAAAAATATTATGCCTTTCTTGAGCATAATTTTTAAGGAATAAATCCAAAGTTTCATTTCTTTCCGGCAAATGGTAAACCCTGCAGGCCTGTACAAACAATGGAGAAAACGACCACTTCCAAGGCCCGTAACTCCCGCAATTTTTGTTAGAATCACTTATCTATAAGTATAAAAAAGGATGTTGGTTTGTATATTTGTATATAAAGTTGGCGGTGAAAAACCCAGACACCGCTGGACCGATGGCCACGAAACTTGGTACATAAATATAGAATTTCATGGAGTACGTTTATACACCATCAATTTCCCAACAACTTTCAGGACTTAGCCCTGGGACCGTCTTAAAGGTACCCATTTCAGGGATTTTAAAAGAATTTTAGTTAGATTTGTTTACCAACAAAACATATGAAAGTAAAATTTAAAACAGGTGATATAAATTTATGGTGCGATTCGTTCTGTAATTTAATTGATTTTGTTTGTATGAAGATTTGTTTCTTGTTGCCAGATGGTTGATGAATAAGACTTTTGCATATATTTTAAATGCAATACACTATATAAAACGCTGGTATATAGTATAACATAAAATAAATCACTGATTACTGAAGGACTTCAGTGATTACTGATCACTGATACTTGAAGGACTTCTTTTTTATGACAACTAACTGCTATTTAAAGAGAAAGAGTGCGCTACTGTATTCATTTTATCTGCAGCACTTTAAAAAAATTGCTGGGACGGCTCATTCAATCTTTTTGTTCATTATAGAACCTAAAAACGTAAGACAGCACTACTTAATGATTCCTGGAGTGGCACTGTATTTTTTTTGTTTAAAGTAGACCTAAAATCTTAAGAAAATCATATTTACAGTGAATAAAATTAAACTATGTTCTATGTTTCTTCTTACACATTATACACATATACATAGGCGTCGCGTGAACCAATCTTTTGGGGGGGCACTTCTTTGTTTAACCAAATGGTTAATCTCATATAAAATGAATGTAATAATGATTAAATACAAAAATAAAATTAATGTGAACTATTAATATGGTATAAAAATAAACATCTAACCTAGAAACAATTGGTTTTAATTAATCATGAGTAGAGAAATAACTTTAGAGAATATAGTAGAAAATAATTTTTATTTGGATTTATAATGTTGGTCGGCGGCTACAAAAATAAACCTTTTCATTTTGGGGGGGCATGTGCCCCCCCGTGCCCCCCCGGCGCGACGCCTATGCACATATACCTTCATATAGCAAAAGAAATAGGATTTATAATACGCAGGTCTGCTGCACGGGAGTACAAGTCTTACTTAAGGGTAACTATACTACATATGCGAGCAGATTCAACGCGCCGGCGAAAAAGCCAAGGGTGCCACTCCGTATGTCGTGCTTGCTTCTCGTCGTTTTTCTCGGTTGAGCCAGTCTCTGTAAACTCGCTTCTAGAGTGTGTGAGTGCAATCCTCTTCACCTGATAGCAAGATCGACTGGACAGCCGACACAAGCAAATAGCACTTGCAAGAGGAAGGACCGCCGATATCGGGCATGAACCTACCCAGGGCAGCAACACCCTTGGGGCTTTGTCGGTGGGGTGTTGGATATGGTCACATTTTTAATATAGACAGGCACTTTAGGCAGGAATAGAATAACCCCCTTGTAGCAGATTATTACTTAGCATTATTACTTAGCAGATTATTACCCCCTTAGTACGCAGACCTCACCCGCCGTATTTCGTGCTCGCGACACTAACTGGTTTTTCTTGTTTATAACATTGTTTTAACTGATAAGATCCTAGTAAATATCGATTTTACACTTAATTTTATAATCCCGAAAATCCCGGGATTGAGCCGAAAAATCCCGGGATTGAATTAGCCCTAAAATCCGGGATTGGATTCCCTACACAGGGCCCACTAATCCGTCAGGTGCCGTGGCTCTGGGAATGGAGTATAATTGACTATATGAGTGGGCTAGGCCTGTGCAGTAGATCCCAAATCCAGTGTGAAACTGTCGGGTACACTCTGCCGAAGTATCAAGGGTACACTTCATTCAAGGCAGGTGTTACTTCTGAATGTTTCAATAGGACAGTAACAATAACAATAACAAATATTTTATTGATGTAAACAACTACAAATGTTGTGTATTAATGTTAACAATACATAAATTTTGAAAATCAAATACATTTCTAATAATACATATAGTTATAAATTTATAATCGGTAAAAAAGAAGTGAAAGTCTCAAAAATTTCACAGCATAACAATTAATAATATGACTCGATTATTGTTCTATTAGTAATTTAGTTTTATATGTAATATATTTAAAATTTAGAGAAGTCCATAAACTCAAAAACTTGATAAAAAGTATTATTTATTAAAAATTGTTTCAACTCTTTTTATATTTTTTAAAATTCATTTGATTATTGAAATAATTCGGTAACTTATTTATTAACTAGTGGATCCGAGCGCACGGAATCGTGCGCTACTCTAGCAGAGCGATAATTCAAATGGCGATAAATTTAAAACACAATCATGCTAACACGATCCGTCTTGAGGGTTATGTTTACACAAATTGAAAAATAACAGCAATTAAATTATTCAGCTGATCAAAATGTAAACAATTATGTTCTTCATAAGGATAACATGGGAACTTTAAAAGCCAATGGGGCAGAGCCCAAGGGACTTTTTCAAAAATGTAAGGCCAGTTTGCAAATCTTCGCGACACGCTCTTTCCAATGAGCCGTTAATGATCAAAATCGGTTAAGAAATGACGGAGGAGTTCATAAGACAAATTCCGTGTTGGCGTATTAATTATATAGATGTTTTACCTGCACATGCTGGAAGTTTAGAAAATAGTTTCAATCTATGTTGTTGTGGCCGAGAATTATAACAGTTTCTAGTGTTATAATTGTGAATATCTTTTCCTATAATTTGTTCACTTTTGTATTTGGAATGTAATATTGTATGAAATATGTACAGACATGGCATCCCAGATAGCATGAAAGCTTTCTCAATATTTGAATTTGGTTTGTTTTTCGATCGCTCTTGAAAATTATCATCGAAAATTTGTAGGGAATATTTTTCTGGTTTACTTTTTGTTATCAAGGGCTTATTTACAGCATGCGTAGGGGAAATATGCATATTTTGTTCATTTTTCGTTTGCTCTTAAATATTTTCACTGAAAATATATTGCAAGTTGTTCTTTAATTAACTTTACGCTATCGAAAGCATATTTACTGCACGCATAGGAGAAGTATGACTATTTAGTTTATTTTTCGTTTGCTCTTAAAGATTTTCAACGTAAATATGTCGCAAGTGTTCTTTTAATTCGCTTAATATGTTATCGAAAGCATATTTACTGCTCGCAAAGGGGAAGTATGCCTGTTTGTTTATTTTTCATTTGCTCTTAAACATTTTCATCGAAACTATGGTGCAAATTATTTATTCGTTCATTTTATATTATCGAAAAAGTATTTCCTGCACGCTTAAGGAAAGTATGCCTGCGATACCCTCGCAGGGCCTGTTTCCGGTGCCAGGGCCGCCGACAGACATTTTGAGGCCCGGGGCAAAGTTTGGGAGTGAGGCCCCTCAATACAAAAATATCGTAAATAAAAATTACCTTTGTCTGTAAAATATATAAATTTGTAGAATCTGGTGATTGCAAAATTTGTTATCTAAAAATGTTGAATATCTTAATTTTGTTCAATATTAAACAACTACATCACAGGTCTGTACTAAACTTTTGAATCATGAGTTTTAAAAATTCAGAACATACAAATATTAAAAGTAGGTACAATCCTTTTTAATACGACTACTGAATAACACAGAACTTTGGATTAAAAGCACTAGACTAAAAAATTTATGGTCCTAATAAGCCTATACTTGGGGATAAAAAGGATTTAAGACACAGTTTAAGTTAATTACCATACAAATAATTCACAGACTACCTAACTACTAAACCACTTTACTTGTTTTCCTTCTGTTGTCCAACCTCGTAATGCCTGTGTAGCGTGTGACGTCATCAGGACATCATTTTTGCGGTTGTATCCTAGCCCTAGCCTTTTAATATTGGGTAAAAGTAGCCTAAATTAAAGGTGTAGGAACTACTCTCTGATTAACTGATATATAGGCTCTCTTTTTGTGCCAGCTTGAGGCTACAGACGAGCGCATTCTTTCAGTCTGCTGATCGATGGCATCGCGATCTGCTTAAATTTTCGTACGAGGAAACCTGTATTTCTTTAGACCTTGGTTCACACGTAGCTAAACTCAAACTCAGAGGAGAAACTAAGCTTAAGTTGTTAATCACTGATGGACAAAAATTCATGTCACGTCTTGAGTCGTAAATGTTATTATATTACTCTTTTGTAAAATATACACCATTTAGTTAAAGCTAGGAATCCTTTTCCTTGGTCCATCGAAGGCCTCTACATCTACAAAAAAGGTTTTGTGATGAATTTTAGGGTGCAGACGATTGGTATTGGACGATTGCTGAGCTTGGTACGGATCTAGTTTAATGTGAGGTCTGGTGCAGGCCTAAAGCCGCCTTTCCACTACAAAATTTGTTTTATAAACTTTTGTTTGTAAAAAATGTTTAATACAACTTTTGTTTTTAAAACTCGATCTTGTGTTTTAAAACATGTTGTAAAACAAAAGTTTATAAAATAAAAATTTCCTGTGATCTTTCCGACATGGCTCGGGAAACCTGCAACCTGTTGTAAAACACAATTTTTTTGTTGTAAAACACAATTTTGTTGTTGTAAAACACGATTTTTTCATTTTTAAACATGCTTTGTTGTACAACTTTTTTAATAATTTTCATTGCTTTCTTAAACATGTGCAAACCAATCAGTTTAATTGGTTGTACAACACAAATTCATAAAACAAGTTGTAGAGTGTAAACGCGGGCTTAACCTCGGGGGCCCCAGACGAGACGTCAGAAAACCAAATGAAATAGTATCCAACTAAGACAAATGAATAGTTAGGTAATTTCAATTTATATACGTTTTTAAGTACTAAGTTTCTTATGTATTTTCTAATATATTTAATTTTGATCTCCTTAATTTGAAAACTCTAATATTTAATAACTCTCAAAAATATTCTCAGCTCAAAATGTGGCCCCCTTCCTTTTGTGGCCCGGGGCAATCTGCCCCCTTTGCCCCCCCCTCTCGGCGGCCCTGTCCGGTGCAGGGCCACGGCCGTTCTCAGAATCGACAGTCTATTGTCTCAGTAAAATCTAATCAAATTTGAAACAAATCTTCGTAGTCTTGGCCAATCGGAAGCCAGGATATGCTGACGTCACCGCATCCGCCCGCGCTGTCTCACCCTGAATCTGGAGACTCGCCATCTTGCTTTCAACCGGTGACTGGTGTTTATTTTTCTAAAGTCGTGCAAGATTCTTTCGAGTCTTTAATAATTTAGTAATTTTATTGTTTCGAGTTTTAGATAGTTAATAGTTTTTTGTTTTATTTAGTCACTAGCTATTTATAGATACGCATACTTCAGAATCAGATAACGGTAAGTGTGATAACACATTAACTTAGACCTTAAGATAAGCTATTTAAGATGTTCAGGTTACACTCTACCAGCGAAAAAGCAAAACTCAGTTGTAACTTTGTTAGTTGATGTGGTTTCATCATATTAACGCGGGTATTTTACTACATGAACCCAAAAAGTTTTTTTTTTAACTTAGACTTAGACTTAGATTTAAAACTGAATAACACTCAAATGAACATAACCTTTTCAAAAACAAGCTCCTTAAACAAAAAAACTTTAAATTGATTTACAATTTTGGACTTTGGTGTTTTGTTTAGTTTGTGATTTTGCTCTTACATTCATTATTGTAGGGACTAGGCCTATGCCCAAATGTATAGGCAAACAAAACAATGTAATTCATAGTAATTATTTAAAAATTGAAAACCAGTTTTTGTGGAACTTTCTGGCTACATACAGGGAAGTAAACTTGTTTGACATCTAGGCTTCTATTGAAAGATATAAACGTAACCTAAGTCAATTAAGCATTATAGTGTAATATGTGCCATTTTAACAAAGTAAATGTCTTCATCGTTAACGTGGATAAGATAAATTTTCGCAGACCCAACTATTCTACTATCCTACAATTCGCTAACCTTAGATATCGAATGATTATAAGGGATTAACTTCTATGTGTACAACATAGATAGGTAGGCCTATTTTTGGCATTTTACTCAGTGTGTTTGACTTGGATTAACTTATTCAAGTTAGTCATTACAATATAAAAATAATTGAGAACCAAATGAAACGGTACAAGTTCCACACAGAAGGTTTACACCCAGTCTATCTTGAGGTTAAGGTGGAATCTGGGGTTGTTGGGTGGGGAATTAACTACTGAAAGCCTGAAATCGAATTGGTTTGATTGCCTATATCAATAGTTCTATTGATATTACACACCAATATATCGATTCGAACAGTTACTTATCGGATGACACTGCGCCGGCACTGTAATACATAGCGCTTTGTTTTCTCCACCGTTATTCCACGATCACTAACGTTTTATGAAAACAAAGGAAACAATCACCACGATCTAAAAAGCAAACTAAATAATTATATGAAAACGTGAATTACTTTTACTATTGCTCGTTTATTTGTTGGTACCTGTTGTGGTGACGCCGTGGGCATCAAGTAGTGTAGGCCTAGTTGTTGCCTTTGTATGGGGGAACATTAATTTTCTCTATGGAACACCTGTATTTTATATCGGTTTTTAATCCCATGCACAATTAAAAAAAGATTCTTAGGCACCAAAATATGCGGCGTAATTTTCAGTGAGTTATTTTCAAAGGTAATTTTCCACAAAAAATGTTGACTAATGCAACTTTATAATAAGCTTACTGGTATCTAATTCACCATGCAACAATTGCAATTTTGAAGGATTCACTTAAATATCTCAAATATCTAATGATTATGTAAAAAGCCACAGATGTGTTAACCCAAACCTCTCCTCATGTGTAACAATTTGAGCATGGCCAATTGTCCCTTTTTCCTCTTTCTTAAATAGAGTCTGATCCTGTTTTATGTTTTGACAGAAGCTGTATAAGGAGGCGACATTGAGACGTCGAATAATGTGATGAAAAACATAATGGGCCTAAAACATGATCAAAACTTGGCTACAGCAAGCCACCCTCAAAATTCAGAAGAGGTAACTGTAATGGTGTTGTAATGTTGTAATATTATTATTTTGCCATTAAAGATGGTTTTGCATAATTGGTGGTCTCAACTTTGTAGTAAAAGACGATCATATGTAATAAGGGGTTGTAGGTTTTTGAGTAAAAGACAATTTTGTGCAATCGTCAGTTGCAAAATCTAATCACGAGTATTCAGCATACAACTCCTCAGTTACTGCCTCAAAATGTGATAACATTAAATCTGTATGAGAAAAGAGTGAAGTTTTGGTTTAACATTAAGCTTTTATAAATAGCCTGAAGCTGGTTTGATGCTTTATTATTTTACTGGTTTTCACTTTGTTCAATGAAATGATTTATCTCAATCCTTCACATAAACTTTTTTTGGGAGGTCTGGGAGAGAGCGAAATTGGAGGTTCAGTATTTGGACAACAAATTTGCTCAAAATGGGACTAAAACTTAATTTGATGATTTTAAAACGCCACTAAAAGAAACCTTTAATAGGGCTTTCCCTACGACTGGCATTATTGTGGCTGTTTGTTCTCTGTGACATAATTTTTCAATAGTGGTGGGGGGGGGGGGTCAGGCGAATAATGGCAGTATGATTGTAGGGAGAGGGGGAGGGGTTTAAAATGGCCAAAAAACGCCGCTTTTTTTGTTTGCTTTTTTTTGGAGTTCCAGCATCTCAGCTCTTTTAAATTGAGCACTGTTTAAATGTGTGTTATGAGTTCCATAAACACTGACTTCTACAGATCAAAAAGTGTTCGTGTTCGTTAAGATTTCAGGTTATCAGGAAAGAACTTCATTTAAGAAAAAGTACGAATAGTTATTAGTAAGAGTAGTTTAAGTTGTTCCTATAGAAACATTTATTTATTGCATAATACATAATACAAGAGCTAAAACTTAAACCTCATCTTTTAAAATAAACTTGAAGAAAACCAAAATTGTGTTTTAGGCCCATTCATGCCTTGGCCGATGCCTTGGCGCTCAGCCAAGGCACTAGTGATCAGTAGTAATTCATTGATTAAAACTAATAAATAGACTGATCAGTAGGTATTTATTTCTTTATAACTTCCAAATGGAATCTTATCTTTCCCTGAAATCTTCACTTTAAAGACTTAAGTTTCTTTATTCATGCGATTTGTTTTGATTTTCTATCTTTTAGCATTATGATTTCTTTTTTTTGTAAAATGGCTCTGCTGATGGAAAGAAAAATGTATTTCACATAATTTATTTTAATCATGCAACAATGCCAAAAGGGGCTATACATAATTTAACCTACGTCATCGTTTTTTGGCCATTTTAAACTCCCCCCCCCTCTCCCTACAATCATCCTGCCGTTATTATCCGCCTGACCCCCCCCCCACCACTATTGAAAAATTATGTCATAGAGAACAAACAGCCACAATAATGCCAGTCGTAGGGAAAGCCCTATTAAAGGTTTCTTTTAGTGGCGTTTTAAAATCATCAAATTAAGTTTTAGTCCCATTTTGAGCAAATTTGTTGTCCATCAACAATTCAAACCAGAAATTTTTTGTCTTTGTGGCTAGTACTAGTAGTGATAGCCGCCGACGCTGAAAATCTTAAAACATTGGTCATTAAAATCTGCAGGTAGGCTTACTGTAACTTTGTTCTGACTTGAAGCTGAAATGAGATTAACGGATAGGCCTATTGTAAAATCTATTACTTGGTTTCTAATAAATTTTCTAACCTATACCTTTGTTTTAATGAATTCAGATTGAAAGTTTACAATTTTACTATCTAAATTAGTTTTGAAACTAAATTTTAAAATGACATAATTTCTGCGTCTAAACCCCCCCCCCCTCCCATGCACATTATCCTACCATAATTTTCAATCTGGATCCCTTCCCTCTATTTTCAGAAGACGTAATTTAATTTATGGACAGCCCCAAAGAAAATTTACTTTAAAACTTATGTATATGAAATTTAGCCTTTGTCAAATCTAAGATGCATTATTAAATTTTTAATTTTATTTTTGTTCAAGAAGGGAGAAGTTGTGATCAAATATCAGTTTGCAACAGTCATATATGTACTGTTTTGAAATATTCTAATTTAATTTTTAATTTGCAGTTACTGTTTCTAAATCATATCCACACACAACTGAGGCAGCAACAAAAACACATCATGACCTTCTTAAATCGGGCGAAGACCAGGATTTCAAGAAGGTAAGTTTTTTCCTACAACTTACTGTATTTAAAGTAATTACTGAAATTTTGAATGTTTTTCATAAAACTAATCCTGTGAAGTGTCGATTAGTTTTGATTTGATAAAATTATTTTTCCACTTTCTTTTTAATAAGTGGAATGAAAATAGGAGGAATAGTTGTACAAATGGTTGTGAATATCCATCACCATATGCAAGCAGCTTCTTGAATTATTCTTCTTTTTTTATTAACTCTCATTATACACAATTTTGGCATTAGACCAGTTTATTTTGTTCATTGTATTTCCCCCAAGTGTTTCTTTTCCATACAGCAGTATGAACAGCAGTTAATAATTTAGTAACATTTACTACAGCATACCTATTAACAGTATAAAGCCCAAATTACCCCAGGACTACAGAATAGAAGGGCTGCGCCACTCCTTTCATCTCAGCAAAAGCCAACAGTGCCCAAACTCCCCTCCCTCCCCCTTCAGTGACGTAGCGGCGATACACAGCTGTTGGCGGCTGCTACTTGTCTGACTGATACGCGTGGCTTTTCTATCGCTGTTTTTCATGTCCATAAGTGAGATATTTGGGTGGAACCTTATATATTTATAATCTGTATAAATTGACGAATCTTATAGTGTAAATATTTTCCAAATAAGACTTATGAATATTTTTTTACATCGACTAACTTAACGTATTGTCATAAATTGTGACTTTATAAGTTAGTCGGCTACTACTTTTTTATTTTTTGGTCAGGTTAGTTTCGTCTGCACGAAAGTTGTAGCTAATGAAATGAACTTTACACTTTGTATTTAAAATTTTTTCCCAGAATATTGTCTAGTTTTCCCAGAATCGCAGGTTGAACAGACCGGAGAGCGAGCTGATTAGTGAAGCGCGCGAAAAACCCGGGCGGCCGCATCTTAACTCGAGCTACTGCACCAGTGTTTCCACTGTAGGGATTTTTCCCTAAGATGGGATATGGGACAATACTTGGAGAAATGAGGGATAAATTGGGAATTTTTGTTTTTTCGTGGGATATTATCTTCCATAAATTGGACACACTGTTTTGCTCGTACACGCTGTTTTGTGCGCCTACATTCTTGTAAACAATTGTTGTTCGTGTCGATATAAGTGTATTATTTGCCTATTTAGGTTTAGTTTTGTTTGATGAACTGTTTATTAGTTTAAAATGTGTTTAAATAATGGTGGCCTGTAGTGTAGCTTCTTGCAGAAACGACTCCCGAACTTAGAATACTATTTATTACTATTTTATAACTATTTATTAGAATTATACATCTAAACAACAAAATGTCCGTACATGAACGAGAGGAAATCGCCCAAAAGAACCATGTAATCGCCCAAAAGTTTCGTCTGCACGAAATTCACCTGACCAAAAAATAAAAAAAAGTAGTAGCCGGCTAACTTTTTCAAGTCACAATAATGACAATACAGTAAAGTTTTTCCTCATAAATAATTATTTTTCAGTCTTGTATAAAACATATTTATAGCCTACTGTTAGATTCCTCGATTTATGCTGATTATGAATGTATAAGGTTTGACGTAGACATAATTTTTAGAAGCATAGAGGAGTGTGTAAACGAGGCAAGACATACATTGGCGCGGCGCGGTTGCCGTAGTGAGTCTATCGCCATGACGTCACAGCCACTGCCGGCTGGCATCACTTTTTGACTCCGCGTGGCGCAGCCCTTCTATTCTGTAGTCCTGAAATTACCCGGTACTTTTTAGAAAACCTTGTGTCCAACATCCATCAAACCTATACTTGAATGAAAGATCTCTGAAAGAAAATTCCAGGAAACCTAGTTATTTGAAGGACTGAACGGATGATGCATTTGTTTCATATCCATGTAATGTATTTGTTTACTTAACAGCTGCCAAGTAGTGTTTACTAGTAAAAGTTACATGTTATCTCAAAAACATTCTCTTATATCTTGTTACAGCATTAGAGGAATTAGTGAACGCGATGGTTTTTGTATTTTTAAGAGTATTTATTGTATCATAATTTTGGTTTTATTTTTTCCAGGGAATCAAGACTGGTCCCACTGAA
This sequence comes from Flexamia atlantica, assembly GCA_035578135.1. NCBI lineage: Eukaryota > Metazoa > Arthropoda > Insecta > Hemiptera > Cicadellidae > Flexamia > Flexamia atlantica. Next base: position 2,366,224 of record JAQJVK010000032.1, read on the forward strand.
CAACCAGAGAGCAGAGTAAAAATCATCATTTGATTTAATATTTTAATAAAAGTTTTTTGATGTAATAAAATTAACTTTTTGTTGATAAAATTTACTTTTTTGATGTAATAAATTAATTTTTTATGTAATAAAGTTTTTTAATGTAATAAATTAATTAAGTTTCTATATTTCCTGCTGTCTTCTAAAACTTTTGTGTCTATAAAATGTTGTGACTATTTTCTGTAATTCAAAGTTTAATATCGATATTATTCTGAGTTTGTTTTCAATCCATAGTAAATATTAACTTTTTACATGTAAATATACATGTATGTGTATATATATATGTGTAAAAAAATACATATAAATATACATACCAGGTGTCCCATAATAGTCCCCCCCCCTAACGTTTTCCTATCTTTTTTCAAATATCAATTCCACACCACCCCCAAACGTTATCGGGTAGTTAGTACTTCATTTTGAGGGGTACCCCATTTTAGCCGCCATCTAGGATTCGCCATATTGGATCCAAATTTTTGTTCTAATGTAAAAGTGGTGTTGTGACCGATAATTTAAAATTAGATTCTTTCACTTATTACAATGCCACAATCCGTTTTTTAATACCTCAATAGGTTCTCAAGATACGAGTACTTTTAATTAATTTATTTTCAACCAATTTAAACATTACAAATTGATAAAATAGGCTCATAACCACAAAATAATGCTAGATAGTGACGATAACCACCACCAGTCATTGTTAAGCTATTTACACTTAACTTTCACCAAAGTAAATTTTTTGACTGCTATCTTGGATACGCTATTTTGAAATGAGGTAAGTTATTTCAAATATGAAGTTGGTATTGTGACCCATCATTTCAAACTGTTTTATTTTTGCCAAATTCAATGCCACAACCCGTTTTTAGCTATTAAACTTAGTTTTTGAAAAGTTCAAATATTTTTAGATTTTTAGTAGAAAAATGTCAATATCTTGAAAACTAAAGACTATAATTAAAAATGGGTTGTGGCATTGAATTAGGTGTAAAAAACTAGTTTGAAATGATGGGTCACAATACCAACTTCATATTTGAAATAACTTTATTGAAATAACTTATTTCAATATGGTGGATCCAAGATGGCGGCCAAAAATTTACATCAGTGAAAGTTAAGTGTAACTAACTCAACAATGACTGATGGTGGTTATTCGTCCCTATCTTGCATTATTTTGTGGTTATGGGCCTATTTTATCAATGTGTAATGTTTAAATTGGTTGAAAATAAGTAAATATAAGTTACTCATATTTTGAGAACCAATTGAGATATTAAAAAACGGATTGTGATATTGTAATCAGTGAAAAAATCTTGCTTGAAATTATGGGTCACAACACAACTATTACATTTGAAATAATATTTATGGATCCAATATGGTGGATCCAAGATGGCGGCAAAAATTGGGAACCCCCTAAAAATGAAGTATTAACAACCCAATAATGTTTAGGGGTGGTGTGGGATTGATATTTGAAAAAATATAGGCAAAAGTCAGGGGGGGGGGCTATTATGAGACACCCGGTAACACACATTTGCTATAAAATTGTCTTCGCATGTGAACTGCAAGGATTCACTGTATATATTTACCAAATATTATTTGCGAATTTTGATCAAACATCCAGTATAAGCTTTAGGAAAGTGTGACGTCTGTAGACCTTTATATCTGTTGCAAGTTTTTTTGCGAGTATTTTTAAAGTTTAAACCTTAAAATTTGCTATAAATTTGTCTTCGCAAGTAAACTGCAAAGATTCACTGCATATCTTTATCAAACATTCATTGCGAATTTGAATCAAACATCCAGTATAAACTTTAGGGAAGTGTGACGCCTGTAGACTTTGATATTTGTTGCAAGTCTTTAGTAAACAAACAGGTTTGCTTAGAATATTTGCTGCAAACATTTTAGTTTGCTGCTGGAACTGTTTGTTGAACTCTTTGTAAGCTTCCTCTGCTATCTGGGATGGTTAAAATTCCAAAATCCCTGAATGCAGTTTTAAAAGATTCCCCAATTTTTAACTTGCCAATAATTTTAATAGATTTGTTTTGGAGAGTAAAAAGTCGTTTGATAATACTAAACAGTTTGATTACTTTTCCAGCTAATTTCATTTTCAGTAGATAATTTAACTTAAAATGGATGTTTAGTACAACTTTGGCTATGCGATACGACATTTAAGAAATAATTTTGAAACCTGTGCAATGAGTCAACTAATATAGAATTGGTTTAGTTTTGTTTCTGGTTTCCGAAGTTTTGTCTTACTTCCTTCCGTCCTTCGTTCCTCCTCTCCTCCCTTTCTTCCTCACGCGGATTGCGCAATGTTCATTGCGCATAGCACATCGTCATGGAACGTGATTTTGTAGCGTTGGGCCAGTTAGAGACTACACCTGCGTTCTTAATCGCGAATGGGATCGGACAGAGATGTGAAGCAAGATATTCCGTTAGTTTGGCGTGTGTGTAGCTTCTCCTTGTCAAGTTTTCGATGGATGGATCTATTGATCGTTTTGTTGCATCTTCGCGTAGTTCATGAAAATGAACTCTATAGGTATAATGCCGTAATGGAATTCGAATACGAGAAGCAAATTAATATCCGTTTGGTGTAATACAACGTTCTGAACGTTTCTCAATGTAGCCTATTTGAATTTCATTTTACAGTGAAAAGTTGGGTTGTCCAAAAACTAACTTTTGAGGCCAATTTCTTTTAAAATAGGTTTATTTCCGTTCTATGGCGGTTTCGCTCTCTGCCGTGAGATTACGATATCAACGGAAGTTTCGTCGTTCTCTGTGCACGGGTTTTTCGCCTTATGAACGAATTAACTAATTGAATCCTTATTGGTTCCGTCATCGGGTTTTCCGTGACTCCTCAGCCAGTCATTGAAATTAAAAAATACAAATCATGAAAATATGGTTCTGTAGTGCATACTCGAGTAAAAATACGTAATCTATTACCTAGCGTGAAAAACGTGATTTGGACGTGAAAAATACGGGAAATATACGGGAATTTTGATAGCCTGATTTTGTGGAAACCCTGCTTGACAACCACAGATTGTTCACAATATTACAGAACAGTAATGTTTTCAAACGCTAAATTGTTATTTGTGTGTTGAGTGAGTAAAGTACAAAATTGTCCCTTGAGTGAAAATGTTGGCACCCAAGCTTGCGAGGGTGACAGTTTGAGGGAGGCAATGTGCTTTACTATTAAAATGCAGGGCCGCCGACAGACTTTTGGAGGCCCGGGGCAAAGTTTGGGCGTGAGGCCCCTCAATAGATAAAAATCGTAGATAAAAATTAAAGAAACAGTTCTAAGTTATTGAGGCCTACCTAATTAAACCCCTTTATTGGTTTTTCTTCTATTAATTAACTCCTACATTTTCATAAGGCCTTTGTGACGTCATCAGGAGACAATTTATCCGGTTGTATTCCTAGATCTAAATAGAGGAAGAGAACATAAGAATAATGGTACACATAGGTTTCCTCAGTCAAAAATATAAACAAATCCTGACGTCTTCTGTAGACCGGAAACCTAATTATCTCCAGCTGGAAAAAAGTTATTACTCTTGAATAATCAGAGGAAGCATATTACTATTACCTCCTTTGAGGCTATATTTTACCCTTATGCTAATAGAGCTGCTTAGATCCGGATATTGGGTCATTGACGTCACAGGCTTGGATCACAGGTCATATGGGAGATGGAATAACACAACCTGACATTATAATATCAATATCAGACATTGGTGTGGATTCTCTTCTAATCTACAGACCTTAGTTGTATCCTAGCTATAGCATGTTACTTTTGGGTAAAAGTAAAGCCTAAATCAGAGGTGCCAGTAATAAGAACTTTCTGATTAGCCAAGATATTTCATCGTACCAGCTGGAGGGTTCAGTCAAGCTGCATTCTTCTAGTCGCTGATGACGTCACGGTTTACTTAAATTTTTGAATGAGGAAAACTGCATTTCATTGGATTTCGTACATAGCCAGGGGCGAACCTAGGATTTAATTTCGGGGGGAATATGCTATGAGAAGGGGGAAGGAAGTATTTAGGTACTCACAAAAATCGCTCTAATGTGACGGTAGACAAATAAGGTCGTCGCGGTAGGCGAGTATCGCGTCAACAGACGTCACGGTACCAGTAGGCAAATATCGTCGTCGCGATAGGCAAAGATCGTCGATGCGCTAGATGAGTATCGTAGTTTCGTAGTTGTGGTAGACGCTGCGGTAGACGAATGTCTCAATAGACAAATATCGTTGTCACGTCGCAGTTGACCAAAATCGTCCTCGCGTCGCCGTAGAAAAAAATCGTCTTCGCGTCACGGTAGAAAAAATCATCTTCGCGACGCGGTAAACGAAAATCGTCTTCGCGACGCGGTAGACAAAAATCGTAGTCGCGTCGCGGTACCCGAAAATGGTTGTCTAGTCGTCCAAAATTTCTGCTTTCAAAAATTTCAGGGGGGATATATCCCCTTTATACCTCCTGGGTTCGCCCCTTTACGTAGGAAAACTGAAACTAAAAGGAGAAACGAAGCTGAAAAAGTTACTCATCTCTGCAAAAGAAGTCATGTCACGTAAATGTTGTAACTACCGTACTATTCTTTGTAAAATACAGTATATTCCGTTTAGTTGTAGCTAGGAATCATTTTCCTTGGTCCATCGTAGGCATCATGTACAACGCTTTGTGAGGAATTTTTGGGGACAGAATTTAGTACGGATTTAGTTATGTGTGGTCTGGCGCAGACCTAACCTCGGGGGCCCCTGACGAGACGTCAGAAAACCAAATGAAACTGTATCAAAATAAGACAAATATAGGGCATTTTAGTTAGTTAATACACGTTTTTAAGACTATATTTTTTATGTATTTTCTAATATTTTATTTCATATAAGTCTTCTACATTTAAAAATCCTAATGTTTAATAATCCACAAAAAAAAACACTCTGCTCAAAATGTGGCCCCCATCCTTTTGTGGCCCGGGGCAATCTGCCCCCTTTGCCCCCCCCTCTCGGCGACCCTGTCAAAATGCACACAACATGTTTCACTCTCCTGGAATAATAAATATATATTAACCATAAACATTTATTCTATTTACTTTGTAAGTATTTACATGTGTCCATTTTGTTTCATTCTGCTATTAGCGCCTGCATCCAGGTAGCAACCATTCATGCACCAGTGATCAGCTGATTGTTGCAATGTTAGTACGTGCTTAATTCTTGGACGTTCTCACAGCTGATTGTTGTTAATTTTATACTTATTTAATTGTTCCTGCCTCTAAATCAGCTGTTAGCGCCTGCATTTGTTGAGCTGGGAAGATGAAGAAAAAGTACTAAATTCCGCAGTGTTTCAATTTGTATCACTGCGCTTGCATGTTGTCTTGTGGTATATTTTAATGTGGCATGAAAAATACATTCGTATGCAAAATATTTATTCACCAGAATTTGTACATTAATTTACTATCCTTAATATTTACAATTATGACTCGTCCCTTACTAATTTAATTGTATAAACTAACACTAAGGCATGAAATATAAAATACTGTATAGGAGTAAGAGTGATTGGTAAAAAATCGTATTATGAGCTAAAAAGAACTTGTAAGGAAGACCTAGACACATTTAGTAGCAGAAATTTTGAAAGGGTGATGTTATGAAATAATATCAACTGCATCTATTGAAAATGAATAGTAAGAATCGATAAATGACCAAATATTTATATCTTCTTAGTTGTTTTTTATTGTTCACTAAAACACATTCACATTTGTATAGTGAAAACTGGGAAACTTTTACGACCCATGTTGTTTCAATTGTTGTTAAAACATTTCAAGATGTATATTACAATTACAAAGAGTTCTCGGACAGATGTATGTAATAACTTTACATCCGAAATGTAAAATTAATGACTAACTTCACACGTACTCTAAAAATATTATTTACAAAATAATATTTATGTACATTCGCTCATATAAAGCACGTTTCTTCGATTACGTTTAAAACGTTATAAATACATAACCGGGTAACGTGAATAAGTACTCCTATTATAACATGTGTCAAACGTCCGCCAACGCTTTCTTATTCGTGTTTTTGCTCAAGTCGATCTCGCCGTTCAGTTGTTTGCCGTTCTCTGTCCTCGGTTTCGTCTTCCGCTGGTCGTTCCACGGCTGCACCTCGCCCGAGCCCCACCAGACGAAGACGCAGTTGGTGAAAAACAGGACGGCGAACATGATCCAGAAGACGACTCGCCACTCCCGCAGCGATCTCTGCGAACAGACGACGATCGTAGAGCTGGGCCAATGTATACAGAACCCTCTAAGTAGGGACATCCAATGTTAATTTGTTTAGTTCCGCCGCTGAAAAGCAGAGGAGAAATTAGCGCTGATGCATGGAATAGTTCAAGCTGGTTCCGTATAGTCCGTGCTTTTACTCATTATCCGAAATGTCAAAATGAGAATGTTTGTAAACAAAAAAGGTAAACATTATGGCAAAAGATACAATAATACAAAACAACTAGTGGCTTGAAGGGGCTAATAGCCCCTAATGAGGGAAAATTGAAACAATTTTCATTTATTATAGTACAAAATACCTTCATAGTAAACTGAATATACCTTATATTTATATCTAGCCTACCACATGGTTTTCAATCAAGTATCAGTATAACATAATTTATGTAAATAAAGCAGACGTTTTTAGATTTCAATGCTTTTCAAATGGCAGATATTTTACGTTATATTTCGATTTCTGGTGAGTTTCAAGCAATTTCATTATTTTTCCCGCCATCTCGGAATAGAAACCTTTCAATTGAGCCCTCTCCCATCTTTCTTCGGCTTGCCAGGCACCCGCAATTATGACGCAAAGAATTACCTTACGAAATTAAATATATGATGATATCTTATTTTCTGATAAACGTTAAGAAATTTCAGTATTCTTTCCAAGACCCTTATACGGCATCAATGCCTGATGGCATCAATACCTTCCATTTAAGCCCTCTCCCACTAATCTGCAACTTGCCAAACCCCACAATTTCGGCGCAAAAATTTCGCTTACTTATAAATTTATATCGATCATTTGGCATTAAATCGCCACCGTTAGAACGTAAGCCAAACAAACGCAATTGAATATTTATAATTTTAAATTATAAATATCTACTCAAACCAGTAATTAAAAAGTATGAAAATCTTGAAGTTAAAATATTTATTTGTTATAGTACATTGAACATAGTTAGCTGCCTTTTGAAAAAAACCCATATGTCAACATCTGACATCTAGCATATGACTTTGAATTAAGCATCAGCACCACATGTTTTAATGTAAACAAAGCAGACGTTTTTAGATCCCAATACTTTTTAAATGGCAGATATTTGACGTTATTTCTCGTTTTCTGGTAAATTTCAAGCAATTTCAGTATTTTTCCCGCCATCTCAGAATAGAGACCTTTAATTTGAGTCCTCTCCCATCTTTCTACGACTTACCAGATGCCCACAATTTTGACGCAAAGAATCGCCTTACGAAATTAAATATATGATAACATACAACTGTCAAAATATAACAACCAGCTGCTTGACTTTGGAAAGTGAGCTTGATCCGTAAACTCCTAAAACAATTTCAATCGGACTGAAAAATGAAAGTGGCGCCACAGTCTAGGAGAAAAATTTCTCTCCTAGACTGTGGTTGCGCCATCTCTTTTTCGGCGGCGGGAACTTCATTTTTCCATTAGGTGTCTCTACTTAAAGGGTTCTGTATACATTGGTTGGGCTTTGTAAAGGAATTTAAAACAAGTAATCACACAGCACGCTGACATAATGGGGCGAATTTCAATTTCAGGACTTAAATTGCCTATTTTAGACCCAACAAAAAAATTTTGGTCTGTATGCCCTCCAGAAATGAGGATAGGGACTTCTGATTTATTTCCCCCTACATAGTGGCTAATAAAATCATAGGAAATGACAGCTGTTGAGTCAGTTATTTTTAACGCTGTGATTTTGGGGGAAAGCTCGAAAAATTTGTATTTTTATCCTCTTTAATAAAATATATATTAACACGTTCGCTGCTGTGGACGTTCTGGAACGTCAAGGTGGGACAGCCCCAAGAGCTGATGTCTTTCCGGAACGGTTCAGTACATTGTTGTTTTAACGTTGCCATGGGGAAAAAATATAGGAAAATGTTAGGGGAGGGGAATATTATGGGACACCGGTTATTAAGCTTACAAACGGCTTATATTACCAAAAATCAAAATTTAGTGCATTTATCCCACAAAAGTGGAGTTAAAGGGGCTCTGATTGTTTTGCCCAACGAACTTGACCTAGATATCGTATAAAGGGTTGTTGCTACCATATTTCAAAATCGGATGAAAATTTTTAGCACATATATATTATTGTCTTGTTGTTCAACACATATATATTTAGTTTTTATGGATGGTGTTTTTGCCACTTGGAGGCTCTAAAAAAGAATCAACATTGTCCCTTGCCTTAGAGCCACTCTGCAGGTGCCAACAAATATGAGCCATTCTGTCGGAATGGCTTTCGGGCTATTCCATCGGATATGAGCAGAAAATGTTTACAAACTGATGAGCACGAATCAGTTTGTAAAGTCAACAGATGTATTGGTAAACCAGTAATATTGAAATAGATATCACTGCTTTAAAACAGGTCTGTCTGAACATTGTTATTTTTGTTATTTAGGAAAATCCATTATATTTAGATTTTTTAACTTAATCTTCTGCCTGTCTCCTTTAGTCAATTTAATCTTTAAAAAACTCATTACTTAATAAAGCTATCAAGACTTGATACTTTAAATCTTTAGGCAGTTTTAAAAATGTTTAAATCCCCTCACACATATTTTTCTATGGGGGGATATATCTATTTTGCTTAACTTATAGTAATAGTTAAGCATTTCTTCTTATTAGCACTTTAGGTATGATTTTGTAAACCTTTGTTAAACTGAAAAAAGCTAAATAAACAATTTTTGATATGATTTGGTACTAGTTACTTAATAGAAACATAGTTGAATCATAAGAGTGGAGGAGTAATCAGAAGAGCAGAGATAAGAGTGAAAAAACCAATACTTAATAGATTAAGGAACCTTAAAATTCAACAAATATATCTGTGACCATGATCAGAGCATTATCTTAAGTATTTTATCAATGAAAAGTGAAATTTTCAATTAGTGACAGGCTTTAGACATCCTCTTATGTCATAATGAAAAATATCTTCTCTGTTTTCAATTTTAATCCTGCTAGTTCAATTGGTGCCTGCCGGAGGCCCCTAATAACACATGTAACTAACAGTTTTTAAAGAACACTTTTTAAAATGATGTTTATAAAACAAAATTCTACAGTTTTAGGATCTTGAAACAATTAAACAAATAGTGTAAAACAAAATTTTTAGGCTGTTGAAAAAAAGCAAGTACTAGTTTTCTCCCCACCGCAGCCTAATGACCTTGTCTTGGAGCCTTACCTACCGGAAATTTCATTGTTTCCCTTGCAGATAACGTTACCTTCCTGAAATCTTAACTGACTTCAGGGGGCCCAAATAATACAGTGGAACTTGGTAAATTCAAGCTTCTATAATTTAAAATAAATATTTTCTTTGGTCCTGAGAATTTTATATATTAACAATGCTAAAAAAATGTGAATAATTTATAGCAAAAATTGGTTAATTCAAATTTTTTATGTCAAAATTACGAGATATTAGCAGTTGCTAGATTAAAACTTTTGTGAAAAGACGTACAATTTTCAGTCTATACTTTGATCACAATATTTTCATGAGACAGTAATACCAACTGACTTTGCGCCCCCGGCAAATATTACTCCACCGATAGCAGGTATCTGAAGTCAAGTCACTCATGGCTGATCGCGTCTTGTTTTCGTATCTTCAAGGTCATTGCACTTCACATTTCTCATCACACGTAATTCCCTATCATCATTAGCCACTGGAGGTTAACATTGTCTACTCTTAGCATTCTCACTGAACCTGAAGGGTATGAACTGTTTGTTTTCGATGTGTAATTTTCAGTCCTTTTTCATCTGTAGTTTTGCTCTCTATGTCAAAACAATGTCATAAACAAAGCTTTTATTTGGTATCTTATGTATTTTTTCCTTTCTTGGTATTTTAAATCACTAATCTTTACAGTGAACGTAAATTGTCAATATTAAAACAATTACCTCAGTTTTGATTCAAATCTTAGAGTGATCATTTGAAATCAGGTGTTTCTGCTAGTTTTTATCAACTTGTGCAATTCAAACTTCTTCGATAATTTGAATATTCTAATCGGTCTCTTGAGGTTTGAATAATCCAAGTACCACTGTACTGTGGGACCTTCTCCCAGTACCTTTGTGAGAAGCTCTCCTTTTGGGAGGAGGTCTCACAACGCAGTTCCCGCCATGGGAAGCTTCCTTTAGCACTTTCCTAAAGTCAGGCTTGAGGCCGGTAGGAAAAGTTTTTCCTACTTTAGTCCTAAATTGTACAACGACCTCCCCTCTGGCCTTAAAACACTTTCCTTTGCCAACTATCAAGGCAAAAATAAAGGAATTGTTCACTGTTAAGTTTCTGGTTATCAGTTATAGTTGTTTGTTGAATTTGTTTATATTTTAAATGTATGTAGGTATTGTGAACGTAAAATTTGAAAAAGGTTCTGAAAAACAGTATTGCACTGAGAAATGGTGCCATTAAGGCATAAATGGCCATTAAGGCACTTTAATTAATTTATTTATTTAACACGTTCAGCCCGACGGAAGTCAACAGTCAGTTTTTTTACTTTCCATAATCCCGACATGCGCCACCAGTGGTGCACTGCAAACTTTTCAAAACTCCGACGTGTACCACTGGTGGCACACTGTTCTTATCTGATTCAATGCTTTTTCACAGCGCTTTCAGAGCTTTGTTGGGTTACATTATTGGTGTGTTTGAATTTTAGGATCGTGTAGATACACCACGGCCACCGGTGGCGCAAGTGTAAACATTTTTATAGAAAAAAAAATGTTGAAAAGATCAAGGTGACGTAAAAACGCGCAAAATGGTGAGAGGGGCGTAAGAAGGCCCGGGAAGGGCTTTACTCGTACGGAGGTAACAATAACTTACAGTATATCGTTCGCCACTTTGCCGCCTGCCGAGCCATCGGTGAACCATGTGTGTGCCTCCGGTGGCGCACATTAGCTGGCATGTCGGCCCGTGGTGATTTGAGGATGCCCACCGGACGACGTTCGCCACCGGTGGTACACTATTAAATTTATTATTTCACTCAAATTAGCTGCTTTATGTATACACAAAGTAAAATCAACAGTTATTTTTAAGATTTAGTTTAAAGTACGACTTAGGTTAGTTTCGTCTCTTCGGTCAGTTTATCGATTATTGCAACGTCCTTTTAATAAATTCTAAAATTCAGTCGTGTACCACCGGTAGCGCACGTCGGGTTGAACGTGTTGAATATTTAGTTTGAGAGCACACTTACGTTGGGCGTCAGTATCCCGACGAGGTAGGGGGTGGCCATGCCAGAGACACTGCTGAGGCCGTTGACCAGAGCCATGATGCTGCCCGCGTAGTTGGGGCTCAGGTCGAGCGAGTTGACGCGGAGACTCGCGTAGCAGAACCCCATCAGCCCCATGCCGGCGGTGAACAGCGCGGTGACCAGCAGCTTGTCGCAGCCCGCGTACGACGCGAGAATCACACCCAGCCCTGGCCCCACCGCTCCTGCGGAGAATAAATTCAAATTCAAATTCAAATTCACTTTATTAGCACATAACATTTGAAATATATCACAAAGATATGCACACAGGTGCTTTGTCAATGTTAAAATAACCCTAGTCTACGTTATATACCTAAAAACAAAAACAAAATTTCAAAAATGTAAACAAAATCTTAATAAATAAAAAAACTAAAAAAATTAGCCTAAAACCTTTGAGATCGGTGGCCAGTGCAGGGCCACAAAACCTAGTTCCTTTGACCCACTGGATTTTCATCAAAGTAATCTGAAACTTTGTAATACGCCTTCCCTAGCAGAAATTGTTTAAATTTTTCTATGATTGCATTTGAAGATTGGCTCCTTATTTAATAAGATGAAGAAAGATTGTGGTATTCATAATAAGAATAAGAATTTTTTCATTATAATAACACAGGAACATCTGTTTTCGGTTCCTTTGTGTCCGGATAAAACGGAAGTAAATGATCAGCTGATTTGCAGCAAACCAACATTTAATACTTGTTTATTGGTGGTTTATTTTTTCTTTTAAGAGGAATGTAGTGGCAGCACTGCTTCCGTTGCAAATGTTTGTTCTTTTTATTGTGGGTTAGGTTTGAAGGTTTGAAAAGTATGTTTATGCAAGGACTACGTTATGATTGAAAGTGTTTTTTTCTGGGTAGTATGATGAAAAATATCGTATGTTACAAGGCCGGGAAGTTTTGCCGTACTCGTGCGAAAATCTATGTTATTGAAAAAACAACTTGCCGGGAAGTTTTTCCCCACTCGTGTTGAAAAAACTATCATGCTCGTCCGGCAAAACAGTACTTCCCAGCCTAGTAACGTAATATACTATATTTCTCCATAAATATACGAATATGTACATAGAGAGTGGTCACACATATAATATCATTATTATGTCATTTCACAACTATGACTAACTTTACAACTGGTGTTAAAAAAATCATTCAAGGAATAAAATGCATTGTCATATAAATATTTTTAACTTTTTTAAGTCAATTTTTAACAGTTTCCTTTTCCAGCGATAAAATTTTTTTTTTATTACTTTGTGGACCATATAATCAGGAGATAATTCAAATTTTGTTGTAGAGTGAGAGGGATACATTATATATTATAAAATTTTGACTTGTGTTATACACATTTGTGGCATTTCCAAAAAGATTTCTATTTTTAATGAAAAATTTGCATAGTTCATAAATATAAAGGCAAGGCAAAGTTAATAATTTAGTTTCTTGAAATAAATGCTGACAGGGCTCATCAACCACAACATGATGCAAAATTCTGATGGCCCTTTTTTGAATTCAAAATATTCTATTAAAATTTTCAGATGAGGTACATCCCTAAGTAACCAACCCATAAATAAGTCTACATGAAAAAGTTGCAAAATAAACCGTCGGTTGTTTATTCTTCATTCAGTGAGAGTGTAAAGTAAAGCCCCACCTCCTGTACCAGCTTAAATTTATTCATTTTTGGATTTATTGCCCCTGGACTGGTGGGATTATATATGGTTTTAAATTACCTGTTTCCGTCTCAGTCCAATGTTTAGCCGTTTTATTACAACCAAGGTTTCAACACATATTGTGTCATGATCACGTAGTAGTCAGTGGAGAGTAGCTGTCATGATGACGGCGTTGTCAAAAGTTTACAAAACACGCACACGCACACATTTAAAAAATAACACATTACATAAAAACATATAGATACCGGACGGTCAACGGGCCGCGCAATGTCGATTTAGTTTAATTTCTTCCGCACGCGTGCACTCACGGTACCGGCGAGACGACACTGGCGACGGCGGAGGTAGTGTCTCGGTGATCTTTGCCCCCTTGGCCTTGGACTCGTCCTGCGGGGGGTGTTACCTATCAAGGATGGACTCGTCCGGTTAGTTTGAGTTTCCATAATTTGATTAAAAATTAAATGAGAGCTGTAATTAAGCTTCTCATTTAGGACAAGGTTGGGGTTTTCTTTGAGGGCTTTGTAAATGTGAAATTCTTCCAACGTAGGGTGAGTGCACCAGTGAATGACCGGTTAAGGACGATGTCTCATGTTAATTTGACATTACTCCCTTATTTCAAAGTCACAGTTATACATTATACTATAGAAAGTTCATTTATTCTTTAAGGATTAAGCAATATTAGTTAAATACGTTACTTAATGGGAATACTGTTTGTAATATTAATTAAAAGGCAACTATGTCAATGCTCCAATAAATGACCGGGACTGCACCAGTGAATGACCGATATTGCACCAGTGAATGACCGGTCTCTTTTGGCTGAATAACTGTCAAAAAATTGAAAAATCAGCTGACAACAATGAATAAGAATAATTCAGCTGAGAATATAGATCATAGCTAGTAAATGACCGATCTTGTTCTAGTAAATGACCGCTAAGTTCTTCCCCGGTCATTCACTGGTTTTTGCCCTAGTTACGTTCCAGTTCATGACCGCCCTCAGTAATAATTAATTCTAACATGTTGAGAAATAAAATTGATTTTAAATTATAGGATAGCATGTTAAATATTATTTAACTGAAACACATTTTTGAACTAATCATCAAATACAGAATTAATGTAAATCCAGGTAAGCCTTGCAGGGATAGTTACTATAGCAGGAAACATCAAAATTGAAGATAGTGGGACACTCAATATTAAATATGTTTAAAAAGTATTTTCGACTCCAACAATTTTAACCAATGAAAGATTATTGTTCAATAATATTCCAAGGCTGGTTTTACGCTTGTTTTTAATTACCTAGCCCAAAGAATATGCTTAATACCAGGCTTTTTAAGCAAAATGGTCATTCACTGGGGGGTGGTCATTCACTGGTGCACCCACCCTATCTAGAATTAATCCTTTGTTGCACACCTCGACCACTTCAATATTACTTTCAATGATACCATGGCTGTGGTTTTCATCAATGAGATGTTGTGCGTAGCTGGATTTCTGCGGGTTTATTCTAGGGTTGGGTTTATACTCTTTAGCTCGTTTGGAGAATGATCGCCCGGTTTGACCCAAATAAAATTTGTCACAGCTATAACAGTTTAATTTATAAACTCCGGTTTGGTCAAGTTTGTTTTTTGCTGGTACTGCTTTAGGTTTAAGTATGCGTTCAATTTTATTCGATGTTCTTGGGGCTGGAATAATATTGTAAGGTTTGAGTTCCTTCTTAAGCATATTATGGAGTCTGTGGCCGTACTCAACAGGCACATATTTAGGGGGCAATAAATCTTCTGTAGCGTTATTCATTACTGTATTTTTATTTAGAAGTTTTCTCAAAAGTGTGTCAATCATGCTGGTTTTATAACCATTGGAGAGGGCGATATGTTTTACTGTATCTAATTCAGTTTTATAGCAGAGTTAATGGTAATTTAATTAATCTGTTCAACATGCTATTATATGCAGCCATTTTGTGGCTGAATGGATGGTATGACGTAGAATGGATTGTATGACTGGTTGTGGTAGGTTTTTGGAAAACATTGTATTTAAATTTATTCTCATTTCTTTCTATTGTAAGGTCAAGAAAATTTAATACGTTGTTGGATTCAATTTCTAATGTGAATTTGAGTTTTGGAGAGAGGCCATTCAAATATTTATTTAATATTTGTAACTGTGTCGGGCATTACCGTCAAATAAAACGAGCGTATCGTCCACATATCGAAAATAGAAGAGTAATTTTTCGTGGCTCGGGTTGTTATCAGACAGTATGTAGTTGCATTCTATGTGGTTCAAGTAAATCTCTGATAAGATACCAGATAACGGGGAACCCATGGCTAACCCGTCTGGTTGTGAATAAAATCTCTCATTGGATGTAAAATAATTTTGTTTCAGCGTTAAATCGAGTAGGTTCATCAATTCGACTCTTGCTTTTGGTGTTAAAGTTGAGCTATTTTTCAGATTGTTCTCAATTATATCTAATGTTTCTTTGATAGGTACATTAGTATAGAGATTTACAATGTCGAAAGATGCTAAGGTGTGATGACCTTGAATTTCTAGATTCTTTGTTTGTTCGACCAATTCCAAACTGTTTTTTAGGCTATATTCAATGGGAAACTCATAATGTAGTTTTAATAAACTGTCAAGCTTTTTGGCAATTTTGTATGCCGGTGCGGAAATAAAATTGACTAGGGGCCTGATAGGTTTATCGGGCTTTTGTATTTTAGGTAACCCTCTTAATGAGGGGGCGGAGGGATTCATAACTTTCAAATATTTAGTTTCATCTGGGGTGAATAAAGCTTTGCTGTTGTTCATCGCCTTATTAATAATAGAACTGTAATTGGGCGTTGGGTCCTTATTTATTTCGATAATGCCTTTAGAATCAATAAAGTTGGTTACTTTGTTAATATATTCTGTTTTGTCTAGAATCACAATAGACGGCCGATAAAGGCAATTCTATTGTGATCATTAAGTATTATAGAATATCCAATGGTAGTATTACTAATTATCATTGAAATTTATGTTTGGTATCATTTACTATTATAAAGTACTCATGTTTTGTATCATTCAGTACAACAAAATTTAAATTTTGTATCGTTAATTATTATTGAAAATTTCAATAATATTATCATTTACTATTATTAAATCTTAATGATACTTTTGCTGATAGCCCAATGATAACGTTCGAATTTACCATTGAGCACTAATAATACTTAATAATACCACCAATGGTACTTAATAATAGTATTATTGGTTGATTTCAATGATACTCAATAATCATTTTTGCATAGGGTACAGTTGATTCACTTCAGTGTACAGAGAATGATAAAGATTTGTGAGTTTTCGTTTGTTTTGACATTTTTTTGTTTTATTTGTGACATTTATACAGTAATTATTTTGGAAAATAGCTCGATTATAGTTTATTTTCTAAATAATCCACGAACGGCTTTAGAATGATGTGAATAGAATTCTTAATCAATAGAGCTTTTAATTTTTAGATGTTAGGGAATTACCCGTTTTAACCGACCCTTTAAGTTATCCGACCTAGGTCTGGTCGGTTAAGAGGGGGTCTACTGTGTAAGCCGGTCTCACCGATGGTGCCGAGGAGTTTCCTCATCGGCGTGATGGTGATGATCTGCCGCGCCAGCAGCCAGTCCGCCAGGGCCCCCACCGCGATGGAGCACAGCCACATGGTCAGGTACGGGATGGCCGACACCAGCCCGTTCTGCCGACAGCAAACATTCCTCATTTTAAAATACTAGAGGCTTGAAGGGGCTAATAGCCCCTAAACATAATCCTTCTTTACTAGATAGGCCTTCAAAAAAAGGTACAAAATACCTCCTTAGAAAATAGGCTTTTGGATCCACAAAATTATGATTATATCTAGCATTTGGTTTTAAGTAAACAAAGCAGACCTTTTTACATCCCAATGGTTTTTAAATGACAGGTATTTTACGTTATTTCTCATTTCTCATTTTATAGTAGGCTTAAAGCAATTTCAGTATTTTCCACAAGTCCCTGAGATGGAGACCTTCAATTTCAGTCCCCTCCCATCATCCTGCGACCTTCCAAACACCCACAATTTCGGTGCAAAAATTTCCCTTACGTAATTTTATATATATATATAATTTGGTATCCAATCTGCTTCATTATGACATAAACTAAACAAACGTACTTAACTTTTATAATTTTTAATTATGAAAAAACTCAAACTCTTAATTATTATAAAATCTGAAAATCTTAAATTTAAAATAATTTTTGTTATATTACTTTGAACATGCATAGTTAGCTGCATTTTGAAAAAATCCCACATGTCAACATCTACCATTTGCTTTGAATCAAGCATTAGCATCACATGTTTAATGTAAACAAAGCAGACGTTTTTCAATCTTTTCAATCCAAATGCATTTTAAATGGAAGATATTTTTTGTTATTTCTCATTTTCTGGTGTATTTGGACATGATCTACTATTTTCCCGGCCCTCTGGGACCAAGACCTTTCATTTGAGCTATCTCCCATCATCCTGCGAGTTGTAAAAATCTCACAATTTTGATTTTTTTTAAATCGCTTACAAAATTTATAATATAGATTTATTCTCCTACGTCCGCCTGACGAAACTGCTGTTCACACTCGATACGCGATAGAGGTGATTCCTTCATTCATTCACTTAACCCCCCATAGGGCGCATACTGGAGGTTACCTCCATAATAGTGAATTTTTCCTTATAAAATATGAAAGGGTGCAGTCGGCAGTCTCGCGCTTAACGTACCTCACATGCCTCTTTCTGGGAACTGTTTCATACAGTTTTTTGGCTATTTGCTCTGTTTACCTCAGTCTAACACTGCATTTTTGACTCGACTGGAGATAACTTCCAGATGTGAAAAACAGACGATATATTTTTTTAAATATGTATTTTTAAATCCATATAAACCATTGTTATATTGATAGTTAAATTAAGTATTACTTTTTTTCATCGGTAAGACATGTTACTCGTGACATTTTTTCACAAACCTTTTTAATCATTCTTACCATTATATTTTATATACCGGGTGTTCAAAAAGTCCCGGATCGGCTTCGTAATTTTTTTATTATTAAATATTGACCTACAATACTTAGAATATGTCTCTTGGACACAAAATACTATTTTAGCAAGTATTCAGTGACCCCCTATCTCCTCAGGGGGACGGCCAACAAGGAGTCAGAAGAAAATCTCAAATGTAAGCATAGGTTGATATGTACATCAAATTAGAGCTCTTTTTGAGTAGAATACAATGCCGCAAATCCGATCTCAATCGGATCATAGAATACAAAATGGCGGCAGTTTAACATTTTCTCAACTGCAATTTTTAACACCCTTAAAAATTAGATTTCAGACGTTCTAAGCGTCCGTTCGAGATGCGGTTTGCGGCATTAAATTTTGCTTTATTACCCCTTTAAAATGATATACATATCGACCTATGCACAGCCTATGGCATAAACCACTTCCATGAGGGACGGTACCTTAAAGGATGTCTTGCATGGATGATGACCGGCAAAGGTAGTGCTGTACATAATTTTAAAGGGCATGAAATTCTCAACAAAGTGCCGCAAACCGCATCACGAAAGGACGCTTAGAATGTCTGAAATCTAATTTTTAAGGGTGTTAAAAAATGCAGTTGAGAAAAGTTTAAACTGGCGCCATTTTGGATTCGGTGATCCGATTGAGATCGGATTTGCGGCATTGTACTCTACTCAAAAAGAGCTTTAATTTGATGTACATATCAACCTATGCTTACATTTAAGATTTTCTTCTGACTCCTCGTGGGCCGTCCCCCTGAGGGGGTAGGGGGTCACTCAATACTTGCCAAAATAGTATTTTGTGTCCAAGAGACATGTTCTAAGTTTCGTAGGCCAATATTTAATAATAAAAAAATTACGAAGCCGATCCGGGACTTTTTGAACACCCGGTATGATTATAGTGAAATTTGTAGGCATTTAAATACCTAATATATTAATGTGTTTAAGGTTTTGTTCAATTTATTACATGATTTCATCAATGAAATATATTTAAAGCAAATGTTTCGTGTTACTTCATTATCTGGAGGTAACCTCCAGAACGTCCAATGGCACCCGACAGAGGGTTAAGCGCACCCCAGTGTTTCAACTATATAGAAAACAAAATAGACAAATACCTATAACAATTTAAATATTACAATACTTTTAAGTAACAGTTACCAAAAAATAATGCTTTAGTTTAGTTTGGCTTTAGTTTTAGTTTTGTCACCTGAGCGATGTTAAAGTGCATGTCACTCATGTACTGGGACTGGGACGATCTGTCTCATAACAAGAATAACTCTTGTTAAATAACAGTTTGAATATTAGGTTACTTTTAAATAACATTTACTGTTATTACAGTTACCGAATAATAACGCTCTAGCTCTAGTTGTGTCACCTGAGTGATATTAGCGCCAATATCATCACGATCATCACACTCATCCTTCACTCATTCAGGGTAACGTCCTCCATGAGGTACCTGTCTTATTAAGGATGATTAAGAGGATGATGATGATGATTGAGTGGGACGATATGTCTCATAACAAGAACAACTCTTATTAAAGAACAGTTTAAATACTAGGATACTTTTAAGAAACAATTACTGTTATAACAGTTACCAAAAAGTAACGCTTAATTTCTAGTAGTGTCACCTGAGCGATGTTGAAGTGCATGACGTCGCTCATGTACTTGGGCAGGTCCGTGATCATGGTGTAGAGGCCCCAGTCGTGGCCGATCTCTCCGATGATCAGAGCCCAGACCGGGCCGGACGTCAGCAGAGCCTTCCACGGAGTCCCTCCCAGGTCCTGGAGCAATGGAAAGTAACAGTTACCTTGTATCGAAGTGTGACGGGAAGTAAGAGTTACCTTGTATCGAAGTGTGACAGGAAGTAACAGTTACCATGTATCAAAATGTGACAGGAAGTAATGCATATAAAATAAACATGAAATTAGAGCTTTAAGAAAGCTTCATCTTTTTTTAATTTTTTACATGTCAAACAAGTAAAGTTCAACACAAGGTTCAAAAGTGAATTTTTCATTCATTTATTTCCCAAAAGGTTAACCTAAGTTAATATGAAACAAATTTCACTTTCATCTCTGGTTTTTAGGTAATTGGTTGAAATTCAAATAAAACATTTTATTTCTTGGAAGGAATAAACAAATTTCATTTTTTTTCGTTCTAATATTTGTGAATAACGTCTAATTAAAATGTTCACTTTTGTGTGAACATTTTCTAAAACAAATGTATTAAAATTAGACTCGACCACACTAAACATCCCCGTTGCTCACCTTATCCCGTTTCGTACAGCCAATGGTCTCCTGTAGGTAATTCTTCTCCTCGTCCGTGATGAACGGGTGGCTGGCGGGGTCGTTGTAGCACAACAGACACCAGAGGACGAACCACGCGACGCCGACGAGTCCGAACACGTAGAACACGCTGGCCCACGACGCCGTGTACTGGATGATGATGCCGCCTAGGCTCGTGGCGATGATCATTCCAAGTTGTACGCCTGGGCCGATGTTGAATTAATAAGGACTATACTCCATTCAGTGAGTGTGTAAAGTAAAGCCCCTCCCCTTAGATAAAATTTGTATAGGTAAGAACCAATCAGAGAAAAGACAGTCCATATGTTCTCAGGGATGGTTCATAGCAATACCACTTAGCGATTTGAAATGAAAAAATACAAACCATATGATATGAACAATAAATAAAACATTTATTTGTCTTATGAACTATTTATTTACTTTTTGTAAAGCTCACGTGCATTTTAAGTTCTCTGCGAACAAACAACCATAATTGGCTTTGTCAACAGGCTACAAGTTCCATCTCCGAGTTCTCTTGATTTATACTTAAGCTCTTCGGAATCCCGTAGTAATGATAAAAGGTACTAATGTCCACAGCCTGTCAACATTACAGCTAATGCAGAAGGCAGGGCTTTACACTCTCATTGAATGAAGTAAATACACCAAGTCGAATATCTTAGCCCAACCCGTCCATAAGACTAATAATTTTAACATTGGTCAACTAAAAGTTCAACCAAATTTGGAACCTACCTAACCACAAACAACCCAAAAACCGAACCCACAAAAAAAATTATTCAAGCCAAGTAAAGAATAATTTGAAGAATAATTTGAGTTGAATTATGATTTTTTGTTTTTTTTAGTTTCCTTTGGTTTGTATGCTTGTTGTTGGGCAAAACAAGGCTGTTTTGTATGGACAGCCTGGGCTAAGGTACTTGTCTCAAAATATATTTTGTTTGAACCATCGTTGGTGATGGTGAGTTTATGTATTTATTTTGTAAGGAAATTTACCATCATCGATTAGTAAAATCAAGTTTCATGACATTTCGTGGAATCTAATCCTGTTTCTAGGTGGAAAAGAGCCTGTTAACAAGAGTAGTAACACAAAGCCAGAGAAATGTAAAAGCAACCAAAACACTAATACTGGAAACAAAATGAGAGCATAATACAACACAGAAATCACAAATATCACCAAGCAGATCAGGACTCGACCATGCCTTAACATAACAGAGCAAAGACTGGTGGAGGGAAGACCGGGAAGAGGAATGGTGGCGCCAATGGAAATGGCAGCGACCACATTTAACCAAAATACGGCACACTTTTGTTGTCGAGAAAGTCCCTGGGAGTGCTTTTACGCAAAAACAGAAAAAAAGGCAAAGACAAAGAAACTTAGGATGTACTCAAGATTATAAAAATGAGTGCTTTTTCAGTTCTATGTTTTAGTTAATTTTTTTTTATTTTTTTTGGTCTTTTGGCTATGTTACTAATCTTGTTATGTTACGGGTGACTGGCAGGGTCACTGTAGCACCACAGACACCAGAGGACGAACCACGCGACGCCGACCAGACCCAACACTGGTGGCAAACATCATACCAAGCTGTCTGGGCGGATTGGGAAAGGGAAATTCAATTGAGCGTACTTGCTGGCAACTGGGAACCAACTTTCAATTCAATTCAATTGTTTTTTCATGTCTCATACCACTGCATGTGTTCAAATAGTGTTTTTCGTTATTTGTCTTTGGAATAAAGTAGTACAAGATAAAAAATTGATAAAAAGATTAAACTATCCATTTAGTTAACCCAGAAAATGTAGAGTAGACTAAAATATGCACTAAGGATCAAGGTCGTAGCCAGTGGGGGGGGGTCAGGGGGTCAACCCCCCCCCCCCGAAAATTTTGAAATTGCCTTTAAAGGTTAGAAAGTTATTTTTTTCACTTCCCATAACCTTGGAGCCCAAACCCCCCCCCCCAAAAACAATTCCTGGCTACAGCTTTGCTCAGGATGGATAATTATATCACACCAAATTGATTAAAATGATTCTGGATATATCACTCTCTCAGAAATTTCAACTTTGCTTCAACAAATTGATGGTTTTATTACTACAGGTAAGGATTTCACTCCAGCGGTGTCCAAATTATATAGACATTACAAATGGAAAGTGAATGAAAAAAATAAAAATTAAAGCATGAAGTTAAAAAAATTAGATTAAAATTTTCCCTTGTGCAAGTGTGCTGCATACATTAGTGTTCAAATTCAATCTACTGTAATTGGGTAGCTAGGAGGCAAATTTTAATTGAATTGTTATAACTTTATGTTTTAATTTGTCATTATTGTTTTCATTCACTTTACATTTGTAATATGGCTATCTTTAGGGTACCACTGGAGTCAAATCCTTGCTTCTAGCACAGACGAGGAACTATACAGATTAGCAATCCAATGGACTTTTTCGTGTCCGTTTTTTTTGGGCGGCGTCAAGATTGTTAGGTTGTTTTGTCACCCATATTGCATTGATATCAAAGATTCTTTCGTCAATTTTATATTTTAAGGTCCCAAAGAACAGATTTAGCTAATAGTAACTTGATATCAGTGCAATTTGGGTGACATAACAGCCCAACAAACTTGACGCCGCTGGAAAAAACGAATACGAAAAAATGCATTAGGTTGCCAATCTGTATAGTCCTTCATCTGTGTCTCTATTAATAAAACCATCAATTTGTTGAAGCTAAGTTTAGATTTCTGTAAGAGAGATAACTTTTGCTAAATCATTTAAATCCAATTGATGTGATATAATTATCCGCAGTGCGGATTTTAGTATACTCTACATTTTCTGTGTTAACTAAATGGATAGTTTAATCTGTTTCTTAATTTTTTATCTTATTTTAATCCGAAGGCAAATAAAACGTTTGAAAACAAGTCTTTCCACGTGGTTTCGTAATACATTAAAACCTCGATAGTTAGACATATGATACATCGTCACTCTGTACAGTTTGACACACACTGTATAGTTTAACACAGTTAACACTCAATAAACAATTAAAAATTATAAAGTATTTAAGTTCAGAGCCATTTATTGGGACCTATTACGATAATATTTCACTAAACTAAATTTAGTGAGTCGGTGGCGCAGTTGGTAGCGCACTCGGCCCCGGTTCAGTGGCGGCAGCGTCGCAGGATCGAGTCCCGATGATGCCGCATACTTTTAGCAGTACTGTTCATCCTTGTAATGTACCGGCTCACTCCTTGGGTTTGCTTGATAACTTCCACGCACAGGCCTGAGGCCCAAGTGGGGGGGCAAATGCAAGGTAATTACCTTGGAGGCCACTACCCTCTTTAAAAAAAAAAACCTGTGCAATAAGTTTTTCACAAATTTAATATAAAGATAAGAAATGTATACATACTACCTGTATTTTTAATGCTTCAATCAAAATTAAATTCCATATAATCCCTATAGTTCAACATTTGTATTCTTCGACACCACCAAAGTTCACTAAGAGGCGAACTACTGAGAGTCTACTGTACTATTTTATTGTAGTTACCTACGAACCTGCAAAGCATAAACTGGACAACTTGCTCTTCTCAAGTGGGGGTGCCCACTGTGCCAGCAGTGTACTGAGTGCAGGAAAGGTTGTGCCCTGTAACAAACAAACAACTAATGTATCTTGTTTTAAAAATATAGTACCTGGTGGACCGAGCCTTGCTCGGTGTTATTTCATGTTTACCAGTTCATCCAGTTACTATAAAATATTACAATGTCATAAAATTGATAAATCAAAACCTTTTTTATTGCTCCATGCTTCATCCCACCTGCTGTATTTCCCTTGATGGCTGTAGATTCCAAACAGCTGTTATGATTACTTCGTTTGTTTACACTTTCCTTGTTTATTTCCGTTGATATCACGGCAACCCATAAGGCCAATGTTAAAATTTTACAACTTGAAAATTCGATTTATTACGTCATTAGATTTTTCTCTGGCCAAGTAATCTGCATAAAAGACATTTTTGAGTCATAAATTACTTATTTCCAGACTTTCAAGGAAATCCTCGGAGTCGTTTTAGAGATAATTGTGCAAGCATACAAGCAAACAAGCAAGCACGATAACATTACTCATATAAGAGTATAGGATAGGGGTGGATGTTAAAATTTTGTTGCCCTTTTCTACCTACAGTGGACTCCTTCTTATCAGGACTCCTCAGGACCGAGACCCTTCCGAATAACAAGTTTTCCGATTAATCAATATTCTCTAAAAGACGTTAAATTATAACTCTAATTCATACTGTATAAGACTATTTTTTTGACTTAGACTTGTGATTACTGGTATCAAATATTTCCCTCAAGAATTGTCGATACACCACTGTCCACTTACTGCCGATCAGATCCGGTTAGATTGACGAGTTGATAAAAATCTTCCGGTTAAAAAGATATCATTTCTGTGGATTTTTCAGGAGTTGAACCGGCGATCCTCAGTTCATGAGTTGAGCATTTTATCCACTCGGATATAAAGTCAATCTATTTAAAATTATAGTTATATTAGCTAGGCAGGGAATTAAAAACAGGTGGGAATTTTGATAAAACTGAAAAAAATCATAAAAGGTCATCCCTAAATAACCCAAAAGGGATGGTTTTTGGCACGGTTATGCAACATTATGGGGAGGGAGGATTAGACAAAGTGTTACTTAGATATTAAATTTCAAAAACATTTTTTCTTTAACTTGAACTACTATTTATAGTTAGAAAACTTGCTAAAACAAAACCTCAAGTTTAACCAATCTTATAGTTAAAGTTCCGGCCAAATCATTAGGCGGGTGAGTGAGTGCGCTGCTGGCGTTTAAAATATGGTTTTGGCAATCTGAAGTTGTAGACAGTTATGCTCTTTGTTTATATTCTCCAAATCAGCTGAGTAAGTTCTCCAAACATACCCAAGTACGTGTGCTTCCATCTGTTGGAAAAATGTTAAACTACTTAACTGTGTACAGGAGCGGAGGTGTCTTTAACATCAAGTCATTTATACAGCAGGAGTTCCCATTTTTCGCCACCCGCCTAATGATTTGGCCGGAACTTTAGAATAAATCAAAGTATGGCTAGACAACTTGCTTGAGCCTAACATTTTGGGGGAGGGGGTAACAACGCAGTGTTGCATAATTTTTTAGGAGGGTTGGTGTCACTATTAAAAAACCATTACAGGGGGTTGGGGTAAAAAAACATAGTACACAAAACATAGTTGGGTTTTGTGACAGTATATAATTTAGGGATGGCCCCAAAGCAGGGCTTTGTCCTCTTGGTATACATGTTTTGAATTCAAACCACATAATGTCTAACAATCAGAAGGAAAAAGAAGTTTTGCTGGGAACAAAGTTGTGTAAAGAAGTTTTGAAAGCAAACAAAAGTCTGAATAAATTTCACACCTTGTGTAAATGAGATTCACACGTTTATTCTCTTGGCACAAAAAAATTAGAGAGAACAGGTAATCTACAAGCTGTTAAAGCCAATGACAAATTGTTGTGTGAACTAGAGGAAGTATTTATGTAAATGAAGGATGTACGTAATGTTTCCTTCTGTCAGTGTCTTGTAGCCAGACCACTGTGCAAGCTCTTTTTAACAAGCTTTGATAAATTTAAGTTTCAAGGTACAGAGAAAACAAAAATAAATCCTTTGTGAATGGTGGTACTTAGACGAGAACAGAAAACCAGAAATCTATATATTATTAATTCTGTAAGCGATTTTTTTAAATAAAAATTGTGAGAGTTTGCCAGCTCGCAGGATGACAGGAGATGGCTCAAATGAAAGGTCTCGGCCCCAGGGGGTCAGGAAAAATAGCAGATTATGTCCAAATATACCAGACAATGAGAAATAACGAAAAATTTCTTCCATTTAAAATGCATTGGGATTGAAAAAAGTCTGCTTTGTTTACATTAAACATGTAGTGCTAATGCTTGATTCAAAGCCATATGGTAGATGTTGACATTTATTTCAAAATGCAGCTAACTATGCAAGTTCAATGTACTATAACAAAAAATATTTTAAATTTAAGATTTTCTGATTTTATAATAATTAAGGGTTTGAATTTTTCATAATATAAAATTATAAAAAGTTAAGTACGTTTGTTTAGTTTATGTTATAACGATGCAGAATTAATACCAAATAATCTATACATATATATATAATTACATAAGGGAAATTTTTGTGAAGAAATTGTGGGCGTTTGGAAGGTCCCAGGATGATGGGGGGGGGGGGGGGGGCTGAAACTTTAGGTCAGGGACTCGGGGAAAATACTGAAATTGCTTTAAGCTTACTATAAAATGAGAAATAACGTAAAATAGCTGTCATTCAAAAACCATTAGGATATAAAAAGGTCAGCTTTGTTTAATTAAAACCACATGCTAGAAATAATCATAATTTGTACTATAGTAAAGAAGGATTATGCTTAGGGGCTATTAGCCCCTTCAAGCCTCTAGTATAAATAATTCCTCTAAAACAAAAGATAACATCTAAACAATAATGTAATATAGGAAACAGGTTTACTTTGGAGGATTTGAGAGGTGTAGTGCCAGTATTCATGTGTTTTGATGATGTACAGACACAGGTAGTTTCTTATTTGAAGTGGCTATCACATTATCTAAAGGTTGTCTAGCTGTGGATGATAAAAATTTGTATCTATCAATGTACAAGTAAGATTATTGAATATTCATAAATAGATATTGCAGCTAGGACCAATATTCAGAGCACAGCTGATAAACATATTTTATGAAAGAAGTTAGCAGTGTTTGAATCACAACTTATACTTAAAGGTTTAAATTTTTAAGTTTCATTACCTCTTAAAATTGGAGTGATTCTTTATCTCTTAAAATAAAGTACCGAGTGGACCCAGCCTCGCACGGGATTAGTTTATATTTACTAGTTCATCATATTACTGTAAAACAATTTGATAATATTTAAATACACTTTTTTACTACTCCATGCAATGTTTATCCCACACACTGTATTTTTCCTAGATGGCAGTAGTTTGCAAACTGATTACTTAATTTATTTGCCCTTTTCTTTGTTTATTTCTTTGCTATATCATCCCAAATCATAAGGCCAATGTTGAAATTTTACAACTATAAAATTCATTTATTTACGTTAGTAGATTTTCTCTGGCCAAGTAATCTACAGAGATCACGTTTTTGAGTCATAAATTACTTATTTCCAGACTTTGAAGGAAATCCTCGGAGCCGTTTTTGAGAAAATTGTGCAAGCAAGCACGCACGCACGAAGATAACGTAAAAGAATATAGAATATATATGAGGCATATGGGTACTCATATAAGAATACAGGATTAGATATCACCATTTCAATTAAAAAACTGATCGTGTTATTCATAAAGTTTATTGAAATAGTGATATCTCATGCTATATTCTTATATGAGCGATGTTATCTTTGTGTGTGCGTGCTTGCACAATTTTCTCAAAAATGGCTCGTAGGATTTCCTTCAAAATGTTAATCCAAAATGGCTACACCTGCGATATCCTCGAAGGAAGCAATTAATGGTTATAGCCAATTTTACTAATTGCATTTTTTTGCATATTTTAAATAATATTTTTAAACATTACCATCAGTATATTGTTGACATTATTGACTTTTGTATAAATCATAGGGCGGTAATATTTTCCTTCAGACTGTCATTAATCCTCTTACCATAGATTATATATAAATTCTATTCAACAAAAATGGTGAATAAAGAAAACAATCAATCAATTGTGAGGTGGCATCATACAATCAACTGTAAGTTCTAAATTACTTAAAAATCTGATCGCTAATATTTATAATACACGATATATATATTCTTTATTTACAATATGTAAGACTGAAAATAGTTAACATCACCGATTCAGTCTTCTTTCCAACTTAAGAACTCCTTTACATAATAGAAAGGCCGATCGATACAACAGCCATTTCTGTAACTTCTTCCTGAATTTACCAGGCCATAAAAGAATAAATCTTTTGTATAAACTGAATAAATGCGTGATCTTTGATGCTATCTGGTAAATTATTGTAAAATTTAGATCCAGCATTTGTTGGCTTA
Organism: Flexamia atlantica; assembly: GCA_035578135.1. NCBI lineage: Eukaryota > Metazoa > Arthropoda > Insecta > Hemiptera > Cicadellidae > Flexamia > Flexamia atlantica. Next base: position 2,394,731 of record JAQJVK010000032.1, read on the forward strand.
GTTTAGAATAATTTGGAGTGGTGGGGTGGAAGGTTGTAGTTGTCAGCATGTCTTGTATTATAATGGTGAATGTTGTTATTTTTTATAATGTTATTTTTTACAGCTAATAAAATTTTAAAACCAGCTGTTAAAGTGATTTTGAAGATCAATGTTGTAAGATGCTGATTACAGTTTTACAATCATAATAAATTAGTTCAATAAAATAAAATACAATTTGGTTTTTTAACAGTCAATGCTAAAATCGACTGATTTTGTAGCAAAGAAAGCTACAAATTGGTTGTACAATTTGTAAGTTTAGTCTAACTTATCTTGAAATTTTCAAATAAAATAATAATTTAATTAAAAACATAATTAAATGTGAACTGGAAATAGAACAATAAAAGCCATTTATTTCAATGTTATGTTCCTCAATTCTTTTGAAAACCTACAAGAATTGTTAAAGAGTTTTTCATACCTCTACATCCCCTATAGAATGGAAATCATTAAACTAGTTCCATGGTAACCGGTAAACAAGTGTAGTATAGAATCAATGCAGAACTCTGTGATCATTTCAGTTTGTTTACTTTATTGAGGAAGCTCTTTAATTCCATTGATCAGATAATAAAAACTTGAAATGAGTGATTTACTGACTAAATTGGAAGATAAAAACTCTGCAATAGACGAGGAATTTGGAAACTTTATGGTAAAGGTGGAAGAGGTAAAAAAACTCATGGCGGGTCTAACCTCAAAAGACAAAGACATTGCTACAAAAACCATCAAAATGGTCGACAACTATTTGGGAAACCCGGAAAAGCTTGAGGAAGAAATAGATGAAGACTCCCTAAAAGTGAAAACCTGCAAGACAGTAATAAATCAGAAGGCTTTTGACGAAATGTCAAACGATCCAAACCGACCGCAAACTCAAACTCCCGAGGCCTTTATGAAAAGCTGTGAAGCCGATGCAAAAAGAAGGGCAGAAGAAAGGAGGCTATCAAAAGAATCTTCTGATACGTTCAAGAAACAGGGTGAAAAGGCGTTCAAATCAGGTGAGTTTGAAAAAGCGCTGTCGTTCTACAATAAAGCAATCAATGAGTTTCGTCAGAGTTCTCATCTCTACCTGTGCAGAGCTTTGACTTGTCTCAAGTTGAAATTGTATAAGCGAACTATAGAGGATTGTGACTTGGTGATGCGTTGCTTTGATGAGAAAAGCTTAAAAGCTCTCTTGTACAAAGCTAAAGCTCATAAAGCTCTAGGAGAAGAAGACATCGCTAGTGAATGTGTTCAGAAAGCGATTGAAAACCATCCTAAAGATGAAAAAGACATTGTTGAATACATGAATGAAGCAGGCGAACAGAAAAGTGAGTGAAATGGTTCAAAGTATTAAAACCAGTTAGTGTCAAATTGTTTTTAACTTCATGAGAAATGTTTTATCAAAGCATGTTAAAAGTACTGAAGAGTAAACTAGAAAGAAATTATGTCATAAATGATTTTTTGTAATAAGCCAGTGAACTAATTTTTTTTCATAAAGGACACAAATAAAATAGTGTAGTGTAATGAATGATTCTTAATTATTTTATATATAAGTTTTCACTAAATAATCCTAGCAAAAATTACTTTTTTTGCAACATATTGATATTGCTATTGAAATCTAAATTTTTATATTTGAATGAAAATTTCAGCCATAAAATTAACATTTTTATTTCATCCTGTACTGAAGTATACTGGTCTAAATTATTTTAAAAATTGGCATCAGCCATTTTAAACAACAAATTTTAAGATCTGCCTCAAAACACACTATCACCTTTTTTAATTGTACTGATGTTTGGATCTAAAAAAATATATTTCAAAATAGTTAAACTGCCTGATTGTTTAACATGTTTGAAAATAAACTTTACATTCATTTGATCCCAATGAGAGATTTTCATTCTTCATTTGTTATAGGAGCTTTTATGGTAAGATATCAATTAACTGGCATTCATTGCTCTTATCTTTGTATATCTTAATGTTCAATTTATTAAATTGAATATCAAATTCTATTCAGTCTCTTTACTTTATTTACCCATCAAACCCTACAATAATAGCAGTTGTAAACAGTGTTTCAACATTATTTGCGACTCTCCATGAACGTTTTATATAATCAACAGTAAATCAAACTTTAGACACCAAGTTCTTTGGCTTCACTTATGACTGTTTGGCATGAAAAGACCCCAATGAAGAATGAAGAATGATCATAAATTAATTAGTGTCCTTTCTACTATCACAGCTTTACTATGCAGTTAGTTAACTTACATTGACCAAAGGGTTTTAATAAAATTCATCCTATAAATTCATCTTAAATTTTTTCGTTGGTTCAAAGAATCAAAAAAGTTTAGTAAGCTGTCTTTTTTATTATAAGACAGCCTGACTGACCCACAGATATCATTAGATTTGTTCATGTTGAGATAGCCTCCAAAGCTGATATTGAAAAATTAAAATAGGTTTATGTTACCTTGGTCAAAAGCTTTTGTAAATTCAAATGGACTACCGGTTTCGGAAAATCATACTTTCCATCCTCAGGAAACTAAGAAATTGACCTGAGGATGGAAACTATGACTTTCCAAAACCAGTAGTCCATTTGAATTTACAAAAGCTGTTGCCTGAGGTAACATGAACCTTTTTTTTTATTTATTAAATTTGTATCACTTAAACCCAACACTCAGAAAAATTCTAATAGTATTCAGTAGACTCCCTCTTATTCAGCTACCTTTTAACCAGTCTACACTCCCAAGAAGAAGAGAATAAGAAGTGGGAATTACTTCTTATTTTTAACTGGCCAATTTTTATTGAAGCATCAGCTCAAACTCTTATGTAATAATTGTTGGCATATACTGTATGTAATACATGCTCTAGCGAGTTCAGACAGGAAATGGGTTTAACTGGCCATATTGTTATCCAGCCAGGTCTCGGTCCCAAGGCTGCCATATAATCACAGTCTACGAAAGAGGATATACTCTATTATGGGAAGTAGCTCTGTAATGCATTTTCTTGATGAAAAACAACCCTTTGATTTCGCCAAGTTGGCAGTATGAGGGGGAGCAAAGTCAATTGGGTAATTTACAAATGATGTACTATTCTTTGAACGGCAATTAAAAATGATGAAAATCATAAATTATGACTACAGATTCAAATAAAAAAATATGACAGAACTTATATCCAATGTATACAGAACTCTTTAAGTAGGGACATCCAAAGTTAAATTTTTAAGTTCCGCCGCCGAAAATCAGAGGAGAAATTAGCGCTGATGCATGGAACAGTTCAAGCTGGTTCCGTATAGTCCGCACTTCTACTCACTTTCTGAAATGTCAAAATGAGAATGTTAGTAAACAGAAAAAGGTAAACATTATGGCAAAAGATACAACAATACAAAACAATAACATACAACTAACTGTCAAAATATAACAACCAGCTGCTTGAATTTGGAAAGTGAGCTTGATCTGTAAACTCCTACTACAATTCCAATCGGACTGAAAAATGAAAGTGGCGCCACAGTCTAGGAGAAACATTTCTCTCCTAGACTGTGGTGGCGCCATCTCTTTTTCGGCGGCGGGAAATTAATTTTTCCATAAGGTGTCCCTACTTATAGGGTTCTGTATACATTGCCATATCCCAATAAGTGAATTTTTATCAATATATTTTTATGTATTTCATTAAACTAACTAATGTACATGACCGCAGTTAAATCAACTCAGTATCATTGAACCTTAAAAAGTATATTTTTATGTGCAATCGATGAAATGTTGGACTCCTTTTATACTGAGCCGTTCAATTTCGATTGGTAATGGAATTAGAACGAAATTACTCCCCTTCGTTTTGCCAACCTGACAAAAACAAAGGACGCTGCAAAAATACTATTGCGTGATTACCTCAAATGACAGAGTAGGAGGTGGTAAACAACCAGAAAGGGGGATAATAGGGGGAGTAGGAGGGGGAGAAGAGGAGGAGTAGGAGGGGAAGTAGGAGGGGGAGAAGAGGGGAAGTAGGAGGGGGAGAAGAGGGGGAGTAGGAGGGGAAGTAGGAGGGGGAGAAGAGGGGAAGTAGGAGGGGGAGTAGGAGGGGAAGAAGCGGGGAAGTAGGAGGGGAAGTAGGAGGGGGAGAAGAGGGGTAGTAGAAGGGGGAGAAGAGGTGGATTAGGAGGGGGAAAGGTCAAGGAGAGGGGGAGGGGGGAGGAGGGGAAGGAGGGATGGGAGGGGTAGGTTTCTTTGGAGATCACCCTACAAGAAATGAGAAGAAGGATCTGTCTGACCTCTCCGAGTCCCATTAGGAACCTGAGCAGGATGAGACCCCAGGCGCCCATGGCCTCGGCCGTGACCGGGGTGAGTAGAGTGAAGATGGCTGTGCTGAAGATCCCGAGGCCTAGGGTGTGCTTGCCGCCGAATCTGCACACAACAACACAATACGGTCAGAAAATGGTGATCTGAAAGGAGAAATCTACCGACAACAAATTAACTGCTTGGAACAAAAAAATAAACAGCCAGATCGATAGACGAACTTGAAATTGAAGTGAGACAAATTTGTTAAAAACTCCTTATGTATCATTGCATGACTATAGGGAGAGCCAAATAACTTTGTCTCTCGATTTTTCCATTATACCAAAACAGAGATCTCTGAAAGCAATGAAATTGTACGTTTACAATAACATCTGTGCTGTATAAACTATAAAATTACCTGATACTGCCAAATGGTTCAATTGTTCGTTTCAACGATCATTGGTTTCAAACCTCAAGGGTTCATTTTCAAGTTGTGGTCATCAAGCTAATTTAAAACATTCCTCTTCGAGTTTGATCGTGTTGTTTCCTCTTCAACACCATCAAACTCGTCATTGAAACGATCAATTGAATCATTTGGTAGTGCCAGGTAATTTTATACCTTTCTTTGGTAATATACAGTGATTCGGAGGCTATCCAATCATAAAATATCTGTTAAAACAATTATTTGTTGTTTGTATATACCTATACTGTGTTCTGCGATGTGTGCATTGGTTCCTCGTAACTGATGAGCAGTCTTTCTTGATGAATATTATAATAATGGTGGCTTGAAACAACAGTATGCTATTTTGACTCTGAGTGTATTTATATATAATAATAATAAAAAAAAGGAGCTGAGACTTATCTATTTACTTGTGTAAAAATTACATAGTTCTAAGTCCATAAGTCTCAGAAAAATTGACTGAGCAGGGGTATGCCTTCAAACTCTTAATATTTTATGCAAATCCAAAAAATATTCCACTTAGCTAGGTATAGCTAAATATTCCAGCTAGTATGCATTTATGACTAAAATAATTATTAAGTGCGTATATAGTTGACACTCGCTAATTCTATAACTTCGGTAACTCAAAATCTTTGGTATCTGGAACTATTTCAATAAAAGATTACCTTTACATCTTGAGTTTCTCAAACGATCACTGATTGTTGAAACCCTATTAAAGATAAAATTTTGGTGAAAAACATTTTGGTAAAATTTTGGCAAAATTTTGGTGAACCACATCTGATATAGGGTCACTATTCCCTTCTTCTATACCGCCAATTCATTACATTAATGTAAATTAGATAGAATATCCTTTAAAAGACGTACTGAATCAAGAATGAACATTGTAATTTAAACCATATCTGACGGACTTCATATAACTCGAGGAAAAATCTTAGTGTCGATGAATTTAGAGTTGGCGAGAGTCAACTGCATTGAGTTCACCTTTGAGCCAAGACCCCACCGGGAACATGTGTGATGATGTAGCCGTAATAGAACGACGATAAGATCAGCCCTTGCGTTCGCTCATCCCAATCGTAAGTTCCCTGAAACATAAAAAAATGTATTGATCTATATTTGTAAAAAATAATATTTTTATCAATAATTAGTACATGGTCGACCAAGCCTTGCTCGGTAGTATTTTATTTTTACAACTTCATCCCATTGCTTTAAAAAAATCAGTATGATTCTCTTTATTCAAACTTTTTAATACTCCATTCAAACTTCAGTCATCATGATGAAACAGAATTACTATTGTCAAATGGCTGAGTTTATAAACAGCTGTTATGATTACTATGTTTATTTATTGTGTCGCTATCATGGCAACTTATAAAGTCAATGTTACCTTTCAAATTCATGTATCACCTAGGCCTAATAAGGTTTGTATTGGCAATAGAACACAATAGAAGTTTATCACACATATGAGCCATAAGTTATTTCCTGTATTTGAAAGAAATCCTCAAAGCCTTTTTGAGGTAATCAAGTGTGTAAGCAAACATTGTTCTTGTTAGAGTGTAGAATAATATAAACTTATTAAATATGTTTGGGATTTAAAAAAATCAGAAACTCCTCCTACATACTCTGAACTGATTTGAATAATTTCGGTATTGTTGAAAACAGCTTAGCGTGAAGTTTTCCAGGAAACAAAATTTATAACAATCAGAACTAAGGAAGGAGTCCTAGTCACCATTAAATTTTGGTATTTCTCCTTAAGAGTTAACATCTGGAATGGAATTTTTATTAAATAGCTGATTGGAGGAAACACAGTTTTTCATCAAACCAATTTCTAGTGGAATTATGAATGGCATTGCAAGGAAAGTTGTGCCAGTAATCTAATAAAATATTTTTCATCATCCTGTGTTCAAAAATAGCCTATTGCCTACGAAAAAACCTACGAAAAAAGCTGAGACCTACAAAAATCATCACTAAAGTTACATCGCAGGTCTCGATAGTGTTTTCTGCTATCAGCTATGCTATGCCTTTGCATGCAACTATCTTGACTTGACATGTGTTACTTTCGTTACTAATAGAGAAATATATGTTATTCCCTCATGGTAGCAAGTATGGCTTTTTACAAATTTGATAATATATCATCAATACTGTAGGATTGGGTAGCACAGACATAAATTGCTCACTTTGAAAATCTAAGGTTGCCATCTCAATAATCATGGGCGGGATTTGGCGGGAGTCATTGGGGGGCAAATACCGGGGGGTGAGGGGTATGGAATACCCCCCAGCACGACGGGGGGTCCGGGAAAATTTTGTGATTTTTATTGCCTTATACTAAACTTTAGGGCTGTTTTTAGGCTAAATTAAAGAGTAAATTTTATTGGAATTTTAACATAAAAACCTCATTTTGACTCCCAATTGACGTAAAACTAAAATTGATCTAAAATGGTCCAATAACAATGTTTTTAAATGTTAAAAATAGTATTAACATATTTTAACCATTAAAACATTTTTATTGGACCATTTTATTAATTAATTTTAAGTTTAAACACATCTACAATAAAAACAGCTTAAGAAGAACATCTGAATTTATGCTTAAAAACCCTCGTTACAGACAGTGTAAGTCAAGTGTATTTAGTCGTAGCATAAGTAATCTGTTTGGAGTAAATCAAAACTATGATTTTTGCTTTCAACGTTTAATTACAGGAAATTGTATCATAATAACATCACTTCAAATCACATACGAAAAAAGTGAGCGTGAACCACACATTTTCCCCTCCCTCTCAATACTCATAAAAACAGAAGGAATCAATGCGCAGGTTCGCCAACTGACCTTCCACGAATTTCCCTCCACCATACCTGATTAAATGCTTTATTGCACATACAAAATTAATTGTGAAATATTCTTTAAGACGCCATAATATAAACTTCAAAATATTTCCATGAGAGCTAAAATAAAATTATTTTTTAGATGCACTACTTGGTTAAAGGAAACGGAGGAATAAAAATGTATATCCTACCAGTAGAATATTGGGGGGGCAAGTGCCCCCCCTTGACCCCCCCAGATCCCGCCAATGTCAATAATAAATTTTGCAAATAATAATATATTTGTAAAATTTGTTCTGGACTCAGCTGCCATGGTAGTCCAGTCAAAAAACTTAAAGAATGGCCCAACCTGCAAAAAATTCCGTTAATTTTGAAACTTTGCACATTTGTTTAGAAGTACCTAAGGATGAAAATACCAAAAGTCCTGGAAAATATGTGGCGAGCTCTAGTGGCAATTGATTTTTTTGGTGCTTTTTTTGGTTTTTCGTAAAAATCTCGAGAACCGTTAGGTCGGAGGTGAGAACCTTAAATGTATAAAATAAAGCTTATTAAATTTGCTACAAAATGATGTGGTACATTTTCTTTGTACTCCTAATGGTTGTCAAGTTGTAGGGCGCCAAAAATAAGGATCTTTTCTCGATTTCCCTCTAAAAATGAGCAAAATTTTGTTTTTTTAGTTTTTAACGTATGCAAATAAAAATTATCTAATTTTGGTGGGCACCATCAAATTCAGCTAAAAAAACCAAACAATTTAGTATCCTGAATCATTGCTTTATGTCCGTTGGTCACCGAGATAATGGAGGCGGTAAACACCCCTTACATTGTACCTATGTATCCTTATGGGAAATAGAAAAGTTCTATATCTCGCTTATTTCGCAACATATCACAGTAAAACTTGATTCGTGGCTTGATATAGTTGAGATATATCTTATTAGATCCTAAAACCCTCAATTTTCACATTTACGTGTCAGCAAACCTACATACTACATTGTTTGTATTATTCTTATGCAGGTGAGTATGCAGGTTTGCTGACACGTAAATATGAAAATTGGGGATTATAGGCCCTAGTACGATATAATCTCAACAATTTCATGCCACAAATTAAGTTTTACTGAGATATGTTGCGAAATAAGCAAGATATAGAACTTTTTTATTTCCCATAAGGATTTCATAGGTACAATGTGAGGAATGTTTACCGCCTCCATTATCTCGGTGACCAACGGACATAAAGCAATGATTCAGGATACTAAATTGTTTGGTTTCTTAAGCTGAATTTAACTGTGCCCACCAAAATTAGATAATTTTTATTTTCATACGTTGAAAACTAAAAAAATAAAATTTTGCTCATTTTTAGCGGAAAATTGTGAAAAGATCCTTTTTTTTGGCGCGCTATAACTCGGTAACCGTTAGGAGCACAAAGAAAATGTACCACATCATTTTGTAGCAAATTTAATAAGCTTTATCTTATACATTTAAGGTTCTCACCTCCGACCAACGGTTCTCGAGATTTTTACGAAAAAACCAAAAAAGTACCCTGTTTCCATCAATTGCCACTAGAGCTCGCCACATAATTTTCCAGGACTTTTGGTATTTTCATCCTTTAGGTCCTTCTAAATAAGTGTGCAAAGTTTCAAAATTAACGGAATTTTTTTCCAGGTCAAACCCTGTTTTGACTGGACTATGGATTATTTGGCTATTAATTAATAATCATGACAAAATGAATCAGAGAACCAGCTGGTATTTTTCGATAACAAAGCTTTCATCTCATCATGGTCGTTTTGTAGTAATGAGGCTACAGTCTTAAAACTGGTGACGCCCCCGTTACAACAGGTTTTCGCATACTAAAACCCCTTCAAATCTAGCCAAGCTAATCCCTTGCTCAAGCGTAAGCGCAAAACCATTTTAATAATTTGAAGAACTAAAATTAAATTACTTAATTCTAAGTATTAAAATAAAAATAAAACTTCTAAATAAGTTTCTAAATGAAAAAAAAGTTTAATCATGACAGAACCTGATACTAGTAACAAGGCGTTTTGAAACTGGTAACTGCTATAAGGGCTGTTGTTCAGTTAAACTTGATAAATTAGGTAAATTTGTTAAATGTGTTAAATTTACTCAATTTAACAACAGTTCAGTTAAACTGTTGTTCAGTTAAGTTAACTGTGGTTAGCTAAACAATGGGGCTATAAAAGAGTAATAATTTCAAACAGCTGTGATGTTGCCATCTACTAGTGCAGAAGCCTTCTTGCAATGATCCTGCCTAAGGAAAACGTCTAATATTGAATATCAAAATATTTTTACTATCAATAACTGTTGATCAAAAACTTTTTTACTTTGTGTTGGTTATGTTTATACTTTGTTAGGGCACAAACTACAAGATATACAGAGGTAAAAAATCCAAAAAAGGCCAACATACCCATTTAAATACATTGCTCACCCACAGACCTTCTGAGGTCTGCATATTCACCAGAAAACAGCTCATCTTCACAGCCTATAGTGGGGAATATTTGTTGTTAATCTATGTAAAAAAAATAAAAATAAATCCTTCTGCTTCTGGGAAAACATGTTCTACTTGACTTCAAATGAGTCCGATTTTCATGAAATTTGGCACATGGGTATAAAACCATGATATCTCTAGGTGTTTTTTAATTTTTTTGAATTTTTGATTTTAAGGGTATTTACCCCATAAAAACCCATAAAAAGACAACAAAACAACAAAAATAAAAATTTCTAAAAAACGTCTCTATAACGATTTTTATAAAAATTTCATGGTTATTAGTACTTAAGATGACAAACATAATGACACCACCCACATGCCCTGTGAAAATTCAGGTTCAGAAGTTATGGGGTTTTATGTGTTAAAAAATTCATATTTTCCAAATTTCACAAATTCTGTGAACGTCTAAAGAATATATTCATGCAACCATTAAATTTGGCTTGAAAAAATAAATAATCCAGTATTTTGAATTATTAGTCTACGTCAGCTGGTTGCGGAAATGATTGATATTTTAGTTTGGTGGTAAACGTAGTACACGTTTTTACCATTGTTATTCTTATGGCAAATATTTAAAAACCGACATCTCTTAACCGAAAACTTTGGTATGTATTTGTGAGATGATTAATATTTAATTTGCTTTATTTAATTATATAAGGTTTTGGTTTTAGTTAACTTAAGGGAGGAAAGTATGTGTCACTTTCCTGTACCATTTATTTTCAATTCCTAATAATAATTGTATTGTCTACTTTCGTTTTGGCCAAACTTAGGTGAATCTTACTCTAACTGAATGAGACAATCACCTGTCTTATTAAAGTGATTAAGTGATTAAGTGAAATACGTGCCCCTCTTTCCCTCAACATGAGGGAGTTCGCGCATTATATATATTTCCGGCTGTGGCTTCTACGCTACCAACCGTATGATTGCGAACATATATGATATTGGTAAATAAAGCCGCGTTTACACGAGGCCAGTAGGCGGGCAGGTTACTTGAAGCAGGTAACCCGAGGCAAGTTACTGTACTGGGGACTTGCCGTTGACCCCGTCCACACGACGTCAGTTGTGAGCGAGCCAGTGTTTAATAAAGTTGTATTAAAAATGGCAGATATTGCATCTTCTGTGTTAGGCCTATATTATGATGACATACAAGAAATGACGCAAAATCTTATCTGGAATTTGTAAGTGAATCCAGTGAAATCTTATTGGAAGAACTGGAAAAAAACTATAGGTGATAGAGTGGCTTAACAGGAGAGATATCCGTGGTGCATCTGTCCAGTAATTAACAAAAACTTAATTGTCATCTCTTCGGTCCTAACTGGAGCCAGTTAATTAGTACAGTATTACACAAATATATTAAATGTTAACAATTTAAACAATAAACAAACATCCAATAAAGCACTGTTTGTTACCAATTCGCTCACTTGCTCGTCAATGTGTTGTCCACACGGCGTCAGTGCAAGGCAGACTGTGTGGCAGGTACCGTTTACGGTGGTGGGGGGGCAGGTTGTCTACTCGTGCAAGTCGACCTGCCAGGTAGGTTGACAGGCAACTTGCTTGTGATTTACAAGCGTGGTCGTCCACACGGGGCAGGTTACTTGCCTCAGGTTACCTGCTCCAAGTTACCTGCCCGCCTACTGGCCTCGTGTAAACGCGGCTTAAAAGATTGATAAGCAGCGGAGTTTTAGTGTAGTGATTTCAGAAAAGTACCCCCTCTCTAAGGCCACACTGCCAGTGTGGCCTTGCCCTCTCCCCCTGCACTTTGCAACCAGCTGACTCAGCCATAGCCGGAGATATGGAGATATAATGCGCAAACTGTAATAAACTTCCCTCCCCATTTGACCGAGGGATGGATGTTCAGTACTACTTATTTAAAACACCTGGTTTAGGAAACGATTCTTAAGAAAGTAAAGAATCTCTTGATGCTCTTGATGTTTTCAAAAAGGAATTTCCGCTACCATTAGATTCAGGTAAAAGCACACTGGGGTCACGATTGTGGAACCAAAACGATGCAGCCCGCGGAGCATCCCTGTCCCCTGTAACGATAATATTATCGGCTGCTGCCTAGCACCTTCATATCTGCCTTAACTTATTTACTAAACAAACCCTACTACACGCTACAAGAGTATTTTGATGACCATACCAGACAAAATTAAATGTACAAATCCAGCCTATCCTAGCAAAACCTAACCTGGCAAACCCACCTAACATAACCATAACCTTGACAACCCGCCGTTCTCAAGGAATGCGGAGGAGAAGAAGAATAAGTGAAGTAAGTAAGTATCTGAGTGCCCCACGCAAGGGCTCACTGTTCTGGCATGATGTTGATGGCCCCTACCGGATTAAGCGACCCTTCACCAACACAGTAGGAACGCATTGTGTAGCGGCGATAACGCATGGCCCAATCCGGTAGGGGCCATCGGCGTCATGCCAAAGTATGCTTTCTTTCACTTATCCTTTTCCTTGCCGCAATCCTTGGACTGGGGAGACGTCAAAATTCTTCCTTTTCATTGAAGTGGTTGTAGATAGTATGGCTCATTCCGGTGGGCGAAGAATTTTACTTATTTCCCATAAGGTTAACATTGGGACAACGTACTGTGTTTACCATTTTCAATATCTCGGTAACCAATTGGACATAGAGGGGCGATTCAAAATACTTAATTGTTTGTTTTTTTTTAAGCTGAATTCAATGGTGAATTAAATGTTCCTCAAATAATTCACAGATTGTGTAGTGTGGCCTATTGATTAAATATTCCTTTAAATTATTCTTGAATGTTGTAGGGTCATTGAGACTTTTCAGTTCATCCAGCAACAAATTAAAAAATTTGGATCCAGCATACAGAGGGCTATTGTTGGTTTTTTGTAGTTTGTGATGTGGAAGGTTTAAGTTATTTTAGTGCGGCCTCGGCTCACTGCATTACCCATCCAACTGACTTTGGGCCATCCACCATATTATTCGGCTTGAGCTTGAACAACCCTTTGCTGGGTCTACTGTTTTGTTATTGGCCACAGATACTGACACTAATAAATATGCAAAGGTGTTGTAGATATACTACTACATCTACAGTCACGGCTACCATCGTCATGTCACACACCACCAGAAACCCTCCTCATACTCCCGTGTGACGTAAGACGCAATAACAAAAGTTTCCCTTACATACCGGGCCAGAACCGCTATTTACAAAATCTACTATGGACAAATAGATAGGTAAATGCAGGATAAAAACATCCAAACATTAGGATGTTTTTATCTATGATAAATGGTACTAACTCATTAAGTCATTAAATGCTACGCCGCACCATAACCCCCCGTCACAATAATCGTGGCATAATACATTAAACTCCCCTCCACATGCTGGGCCAGAGCAAGGTCCCACTGAAAATGAAAATAGAGGCCATACTGCAGCGATCCCAGCGCTGCGCCACTTCACACAAGTAGGCAGGGAACTTAACATCCTATGTTTACATTTTATTGCTAGACGTCAAATATCTCTTGTTTGTTTACGTTTTTTCTGTTTACATTTCATCACTAAACGTCAAAAATTACTTGTTTATTTACGTTTTCTTGATTTGATTTCAAAGTAACTAATGAGCAGCACAGCTGTGAGTCCTGAACCAGACTTTCAGACCGCCTACTTGTTTGACGTCATAAATTCTGCAGCATGGCCTGTATATGTAGTGTGGCCTTGGCCAGAGACACTATAGACTAAAACCACTACAAGCCCAAAGACAAACACCACAGCCCCCTCGCGTGACGTAACACGAGCGTGACGTAATACCTGTACGGCGGCGCGCGCGGTGCTGTTGGCCGGCCCGTCGGGCGCGGGACACTCCTCCTCGTTGACGTAGGCGGCGTCGGGCGGGCGGTGCGCCACCATCGCGGTGATGGCGATGCTGAGGCAGGCGCGCATGATGTACGCGTTCGCCATCCCCAACAGCCCCATGATCCCGAGCACGTAGCGCTGCGGTATACATGCTGCGACAGAGAGAACATATTTTGATTTGGATTTTTGCGGACATCTGCCATCACTGATGGTAAAAAAAACAAGTCACGACGTTTCGGGATCTGGAATCAGATCCCGTCTTCAGGTGGAAGAAAATCTAGAACATAAGATTAGTAACACATAGCCAGGATGACCTGGAGAAAAAAAACAGCTAAAACAGAGAACTGTAAAAGCAGTCACAAAAACACTACGCTGATAAAAACAAGAACACAAAATAACACAGAAATCACAAGTATCAAGAATCACCAGTCAGGAGAGAGCACGTCCACACCCGAATAGAGCTGAGCTGAGACCCCTGGTGGTAGGTTTTCTTCCAGATTCCAGATCCCGAAACGTCGTGAAACTTGTTTTTTTACTAATCAGTGACGGCAAATGTCCGCAAAAATCAAAATAAATATAAAATCACCATCACCAACAATGAATTTCAAACAAAGAAAGAGAACATAGCTGACGCTAAATCTTAAGACCCAGACCGGTGGATGCGCGGCAGCAATGACAGTATGCGCGGCAACGCGTCGCCAGAGCACAACACTGTCATTCTGCTCTCAGCTGTCAACAATCGCGTGTCACTAAATGTCGTCCTAAAAACATAATCAGCAAAGAGAATATTTTTAAGTAAACTACAGCATAAGATTTAAAAATAATATTTCATTAGTATTTATTAAAGCGTCTTGTTACTCTGAACAATGATTGACAGATAAGCAGTAACAAAGTGCGAACTGCCAAATGTACGGAGCCAGGCTAGTACTCCGTCGACTGTCGCTCCCACTCCTACTCCCCTCTCCTCCCAGCCTACCTACTCCCCGCCCCATGCGCGGACTGGGCCTTAAGATTTGGCGTCAGTTGTACGTCAATACTTCAATTTTAAATTGTGACTTAGCTACCCAGGTAAGATATTTTAAGCCGAATATGAATCAGAGATGAGTCTAGGCTGATTGTAACGCAATCTTGTAGTTACTGAATAAAGGCAGATATGTTCTTTGAAAGAACCGTTAATTATAAAAGCCCAAAAGCCAATGACAAGTATGGGACCTACAATTTAACGTGGTAACCGACCCTCAGTTTCACCAGTGTATGACGAACTGGTCTAGATATGAAGATGGTCCTTTGAGTCTTATGGATGAAAGTAGTGTTCACTGTGCAGATGGTAGTGCCCACCAGAGAACATCGTACCCACAAAGTATCGCTTATTACAATCCACAGTCCGTGACGTGACCTCCGAGTGGTTGGGTTACAGGACAATACAAAGTTGACTTTGTATTCGGGTAGGCTATTCAGGTTTTACACGCTCCAACAAAGATGACTTTGAATTTGGGTGCAACTACAAAGTTTAATTTGTATTCGGGTATTAAGGGTATAGCAGCTGGTAGAGTAGGAGTCACCTAAGTTGGCCAAAACGAAAGTAAACAAACTATTAGTTTTTGAAGAATTTAATCATAAAATCCAGCTGTGTTGAAAACATTGTCAACGAACATCTGTTTTAGTACAGCACTTACAGTAAAGGGAAAGTTCTGATGCAATATTGCAACTGGAAATTCTCCTGCGCAACTTAAAATCTTACTCGTGGATTTTTTTAAATTAAATATATATATTAACACGGAGTTGTTGTGTCATGGACGCGGCATGATTAATAGTTTTAGATTTTACTATCAAATAATCTGTACAAAGAAAAATAGGTTTGTTTATGATTAGCCCTTACTACTTGCTGCAAGTCAGCATCAAACCCTATCAAATTGGTCAAAACCTATCTAAATTGGTCAAGTAAAAAATAAACAAGCAGCTAAACAAACTAAAATAAAGGTCAATCAAGAAATAGAATCATATTGAACTTAAACGCTATGTAAAAAAGTTCAATAAAAATAGAAAATTCTAAAAATAGGCGATATTTTAAACATTCATTAACCTATAAGATTGCCACGTATAACAAAACAATATTGTAAACAAACACAACGTGGCGAATTGACAGTTCGGAGAAAATATAAACAAATACCATGTGTAACTAACAATGTTTTCAATGTGACTTGTAAAAAAACTTTTGTTGAGATGATTAGTTCATGCTTTGGCCAACTTAGGTGAATCCTACTCTAGTTGGGTTATAGGACAATACAAAGTTGCCTTTGTATTCGGGTAGGCTATTCAGGTTTTACACGCTCCAACAAAGATGACTTTTAATTTGGGTGCAACTACAAAGTTTAATTTGTATTCGGGTATTAAGGGTATAGCAGCTGGTACAAAGTTGATTTTGTATTCGAGTAGTCAGGGTGTAGATGCTGCAATATCCAGGGTATACATGATGCAACAAAATTTGGGTTGTGTGCAGGTGGTTATGGTATGGATGCTGCAACAAAGTTAACTTTGTAATCGGGTATTCAGGGTATAAATACTGTAACAAAGTTGACTGTTTTCGCAGGTATTCAAGGGTATACATGTTGCAGCAAAGTTAGTTGACTTTGTATTCGGGTGTTCAGGGCATAATCTTGCAACAAATATATTTTTTGCAGTATAATTCATTATGAATTATATATTATTGGGAATCAGCTGTTGTCAAATATCGTGGGATGTGAGAGATTGCATTGTGTAGAACCACAGCCATCTGCCATTCATTATTGCGCTTTCAACTATAACGATGCTGGTAAATAAATCAGCCATTCAACGTCAGTAATAAAGAAAATAATCTCATTCATTCTATACTCATCCCTCAATCAAACCTCCTGTTTAAACAGGAGTCCGTACTAAGAAGGAGACTTTTCATAGTAAAACGCTTACCGACTTTTGTGTTAGCCACGATTTGAAAGAGGACGTAAATTTACAGTATTATCCTGCTGTCAGCTATTTATGCTATCAATATGAGTTATTTAGGGAATTTTATATTCAGAGTGCAAACATTAGCTTAAGAACTCTTGTTTGTAGGGTATACAGTTTCATAAAGTTAATTAAATAACTAATACTAGATGCTATAAGCCTCGCAAATCAACTTGGCGTATGGAAGAAAAACTAAAATCCATTTTTGAGTCGAATGCGCGCTCGGGTATGGAATTGTGCGGTACCGAACAGGCCTGTTTTTGTAAATTTCGTTTTTTAAATAATGTGTTTTGTGTTTGTGTCAGTTTTATATTTTAACGACGCCTTATAGCTGAACTTCAATGTCTGAGGATGGCACAGTGATGCTGAAACGGCCGTAACATTTGTTACAACTTCATGAGCTGACTGACGAAGGTAAATAATTGCTTTTAATTTAGTGGAAGAAAAACAGCTGGATGGGTTTTTAACAAGTTTAAAACGGGAGCTTGGTCACTTTTCTAAAAACATTGATTACCTTCTGTTAACGAGTAGGCCCTATCATAAGTTTTCTAAATCAGATGGTTATTTAATCTGACTTGTAGTGAAATATCATCTGCCAAGTTGTTTTGCGAGACTTATAACATTGATTACAAAGAAAATAATAGATAGTCCAAGCAATGTTAAATTTTGAAGCCAACAAATTTGAATATAGGTTACTAAAATTAGCGCATTCTGGTGGAGATTTTTGGTAATTCCATTTCAGGGATACGAATCTGTCATGTGAAAGGTGAAACACCACAGCTGGCGCAATCTCTAGTGACGAATGTGTACTAAATTCGCGGGAAAATTTCTGGCTTCAAAACATGTGTAAGCATGAACAGTCTCCTTTAAGGTAGGCCTATAGTCAGCGCGGACATTATAAAAAGGATAAATTTTATTATGTCCTCGCTGCCTATAGTCAGTGCTTATACCCATGGCTTCGCCCACGTTAATGTGACACAGCTGGCAGTCTATTGTTCATACACTGTTTTTTGTAACCGTCAACGTTTGTCAACGTTTGTTGACCGTCAGTCAATTTGTTTTCATTCGTCTGCCTCGATGGATACGTTGTTACAGCTGACTTACATAATGTGACAAACAAACAAACTCACAAACTTTCACACTTATAATTAGGGAGGATAAGTAGGACAGTATAAATCTTTCAAAGCAGCACCATCGGTCGGTGAGGATAAATAGGATAGTATAAATCTTTCATAGCAGCACTATCGGTCGGTGAGGATAAGAAGGATAGTATAAATCTTTCATAGCAGCACTATCGGTCGGTGAGGATAAATAGGATAGTATAAATCTTTCATAGCAGCACTATCGGTCGGTGAGGATAAGTAGGATAGTATAAATCTTTCATAGCAGCACTATCGGTCGGTGAGGATAAGAAGGATAGTATAAATCTTTCATAGCAGCACTATCGGTCGGTGAGGATAAGTAGGATAGTATAAATCTTTCATAGCAGCACTATCGGTCGGTGAGGATAAGAAGGATAGTATAAATCTTTCATAGCAGCACTATCGGTCGGTGAGGATAAGAAGGATAGTATAAATCTTTCATAGCAGCACTATCGGTCGGTGAGGATAAGAAGGATAGTATAAATCTTTCATAGCAGCACTATCGGTCGGTGAGGATAAGAAGGATAGTATAAATCTTCCATAGCAGCACTATCGGTCGGTGAGGATAAGAAGGATAGTATAAATCTTCCATAGCAGCACTATCGGTCGGTGAGGATAAGAAGGATAGTATAAATCTTCCATAGCAGCACTATCGGTCGGTGAGGATAAGAAGGATAGTATAAATCTTCCATAGCAGCACTATCGGTCGGTGAGGATAAGAAGGATAGTATAAATCTTTCATAGCAGCACTATCGGTCGGTGAGGATAAGAAGGATAGTATAAATCTTTCATAGCAGCACTATCGGTCGGTGAGGATAAGAGGGATAGTATAAATCTTTCATAGCAGCACTATCGGTCGGTGAGGATAAGTAGGATAGTATAAATCTTTCATAGTAGCACTATCGGTCGGTGAGGATAAATAGGATAGTATAAATTTTTCATAGCAGCACTATCGGTCGGTGACATAGACAAACTATGTCCACTACGACAGTACAACGTATTCAGTCGGTCAGCATACATTGGCCAGTATGAGGATGTTAGGTCTCCTTTTCAACGCGTTCAGGGAAATAAAAAAAATCAATTTATTAGCTATATGTAGGGTTACCAGATATTTTTCACGCCAACCCAAGAGCACATCCCCCGTCCCTCAATTACAAAACCGAAGATAGTAAAACATGCAAGATTGTTAAAGTATTATCATGGTGTAAGGAAAAAGGAAAGGAGTGTGCACAGTCAGCTGGTGACGTAGTTGGGCTCACACAACTAGCGCTTAGACGACTGTAATGCAAACCAGTGTATTCATTTTAATAATAGTATATTTCGCAACAAGGGCCGAAAATGAGGTTTTGGAGGCTCGAGATCGTGTTTCAAATTCGAGACGAAGTCGAGAATTTGAAACGATCGAGAGCTGCAAAACCCTTTCGGCCGAGGTGCGAACGCTATTTTTCACCACACTACACAATAAATAATTAAAAAAAAACTGATTATTATTTGACTCTCTTGAAACCAAAACACAGCTATGACAATCATATGATCGCATCTATCCTATCTTGAATGCCGTATAATTTTGTGATGTTCTGACGTTGTTTCAAGCAAATAAACTATCAGCTGACTTTCGGCCTTAGGGCCCCCAACGTTTTCGGTCCTGTGGCGGCAAACGGTGTGTTTCAGTCCGCGTTTGACGTTTGTAAAACAAGTGATTTCGTCGTAGTGTGGTGAAAAAATATTAATGTGTGCGGTCTTAGTTCAACTTTCATTCCGCAAGGTCTGCTAGTTGCATGAGCCCAAATACGTCATACCAGCTGATTGTACACACACCTTTCTTTTTTCTTTACACCGTGAAGTATTATGAAGTTTTTTACTTATTGTTTATCTTAAATTTGTATTAGATAAGCCACTTCTAACCTAAACCACAACACTATTCTTCTGTTCTAGACAGACGACAGAGGTCAGTATAGTTGAGGTTAATTTTGTTTGTTGTCACATTCCCGTATGGTTGCAAAGTTTAGTTTTTATGCTAGATTTACCACGTCAACCTCCTGATGACGATAAAACAAGTAAATTAGTCACTACCCTCCGTTGAAATGTTGCATGATTAACGGAAATCTTAAGAAAAAGTTTTTTTTGCAAAAAATATGCAAACCCCGGACAATAGCAGCCCCGTACCGGACACCGAATAAAGCCCTCAAAACCCGGACTGTCCGGGGAAAACCAGGACGTATCCTAGCTGTATGTCTCAACACTGAACCAAGTTTTTAGCTCAGGCTCTGCACACGAATAACAAAGATTCTAAAAACACCTAAAGCGAACAACCGACTTGTTGAAACCCATCGACCCCCAGTTGTGTAACACGTTTAATAAATAAATAACGTCTTTATTTTAAAACGATTTTTCAACATGTATGAAGGTGTTTTCCAAAACAACTCGAGTCAACAAAATCAAGCTTAGAATAATAACAACAATTTATAAAAGTATTGAAAATAGTTATCTTCTAAAAATGCCTTACAACTGTTTTTAAAAGAGGAGTAGCTTAAGGACTCCATTCGTTGTAGATCTGAGGAGCGAAATAGGAGAAAGCATTTCTGCCAACCTCAAGCGTAACTATTGGCACTCAAGCATGTTGTCTTGTCGTGTGTGCCTTCAACAAACTTCTGAGGTACGGAGGGTGCCTGTATGCAAGATTTTATGCACCAAGCATGCCACCTCGAGTCTCAAGGAAAGCTTTAAAGGAAGCTGCCTTCCGAGAATGACTTATATGGTCAGATTTCCTCAACTCATATACCAACCTTATGGCAGAAATTTGACGTCTCTGAAGTTGCACTGTAGTGTCAAGAGATAATCTGCCTCCAAAGACTGGGAGACCATATAACATTGAAGGAAAACGACTGATTTTACTATTTCTAGTTTGGTGTTCAGCTTTCAGCAGCTGCCTTAACCTGAACAAGGATCTTAAGTTTAAGCAACACCGTCATCAACGGACTCACTCCTCCTGCAGTGGCGGCACCCGTGGTCGCACCTGTGGCAGAACCCTCTCACCCTCCTCGCGAACTGTCTGGCGGCTCGCAGCGCGGGCTTGGGAGTGCACAGGTAGTACATAACTGCCTACGTCGCCCACGCTGCTATCGCTACTGATAACAGGTGCGAGACGTCGAACAATGCGAGAAATCGACAGTGTGTGGTGTATGTGTCGTGGTGTTGTACTGTGTGTTGGCTTTTCTTCGAGTTTCTGAGAGTGTAAAAATGAATTTCGTGGCGTTTATGTCGATGAGAAGTCTATCAGCGGGATTTCCTAATTTAATACTTAATTTCAAAACATTTATGTATTCACTAATACAGGGGTTTTTTTAAAAACGCAACCCATTTTTAAGATTGGATAATGCACGTATAAATATGAAATGAGTATTGTTTTATTGATCTTTACATTTTATACAACCTATTATTTAAGTTTGATCACATTCAGTTTACATTACGTGCTCAAACAGTCCGCCATTGGCATTTGTACAAAGTTATGCTCTTTACATCAAATTCCCAAACACGTGTTGCAAGGTACCTCTTTGAATTTCTTGCATTAAATTTGTTGTTTGTTTTGAGGAGCTGAATAATTGATTTCATAGGCCTTAATCTTTTTGTATCCCCAAATAAACTAATATAGTGGAGTCAAATCCGGGGATCTGGGGGAAATAATCCTTCACCGATGAAATAAAGTTTTGGGTTGCGTTTTTAATGCGTGTGTTTTCAAGCTCGATAAATCGCGTAAAAGTGTCCGATCTGAATGAAATTTGCCACAGACATGTAAAGTAGTATTATTCTACGAAAACAATTCATAAGATATTCAGCACCTCAAAACAAACATAACAAATTTAATGCAAGAAATTCAAAGATGTACCTTGCAACACATGTTTGGGAATTTGATGGAGAGAGCATAACTTTATACAAATGCCAATGACGGACTGTTTGAGCATATAATGTAAACTAAATGCGATAAAACTTAAATAATAGGTTGTATAAAATGTAAAGATCAATAAAACAATACTCACTACATATTTATATACGTATTATTCAGTCTTAAAAATGGGTTGCGTTAAAAAAAACACCCTGTATAACACCTTTGCCACCGATCCGGCTTTTAATTTTGAAACAAAATAATATCTATATTCTTAATACTATAAGGGTTTTCTCTGTTACTTCCCTTTTTCAGCCGCCCTACTTAACCGATTTTTACGATTGAGGTGTCGTTTTAAAGCTTATCATGTAGTGCACCGGCGACCGATAATTAAAATGGGTTTTTTTCGACTTCGACCCCCCAAGCCTTTGATTTATTTCTAGAGGGCGCTTTCAACGCTCCAGTGCTGACCAACTGGTGTTTTAACGATTTAAAATGTTATAGTCTTTTATCAGCTGATTACCTTCAGACAAGATTTCAAGCAGTCACATTGTAAACAAAAATAGATTGTCTGCAACTGTAACCAAGATCCGATACAGCTTACGAAAATTTGAGTCGATGAGATTAGGAAAAATATGCGTAACGTTCGGCAAGAACCGAGAACTCCTGAGAGATAGAGAGACAGAGACTTATTGAAAACCAGAAAAAAATATAATATGTAAATGCGCAGTTTGCACATAGACTCCCTAGAAAAAAACGCAAGTTGGTCAGCACTGAACCGATGAAAGTGCCCTCTAGAAATAAATCAAAGGCTTGGGGGGTCGAAGTCTAAAAAAATGCCCATTTTAATTATCAGTCGCCGGTGCGCTACATGATAAGCTTTAAAATGACACCTCAACCGTAAAATCGGTTAATTAGGACGGCTGAAAAAGGGATGCAATAGAGAAAACCCTTATTGTATTAAATGTGGATATACAAAATTTATTAAAGATTAAAATAAACCCATTTCCTAAGGATAAAAAAGATAATTTTGTTTGGTTCATGTTAGCCAATCGAAAATAGAAAACGGTTTCATTCCAGAGCGTAATAAATTGAGCTTCGTTCTCAACGAGTCTGTCTAGCACGTCTGGCACGTCTGGCACGTCTGGCACATCTGGCACGTCTGGCACGTCTAGCACGTCTGGCACGTCTGGCACGCCTGGCACGTCTAGCACGTCTGGCACGTCTAACACGTCTGGCACGTCTGGCACGTCTGGCACGCCTGGCACGTCTAGCACGTCTGGCACGTCTGGCAATCTGGCACGTCTGGCACGTCCGGCACGTCTGGCACGTCTGGCACGTCCAGCACGTCTGGCACGTCCGGCACGCATGGCACGTCTAGCACGTCTGGCAATCTGGCACGTCTGGCATGTCTGGCACGTCCGGCACGTTCGGCACGTCTGGCACGTCTGGCAATCTGGCACGTCCGGCACGTCCGGCACGTCCGGCACGTCCGGCACGTCTGGCACGTCTGGCACGTCTGGCACGTCTGGCACGTCTGGAAATCTGGCACGTCCGGCACGTCCGGCACGTCTGGCACGTCTGGCACGTCTGGCAATCTGGCACGTCTGGCACGTCTGGCACGTCCGGCACGTCCGGCACGTCCGGCACGTCTGGCACGTCTGGCAATCTGGCACGTCTGGCACGTCCGGCACGTCCGACACGTCCGGCACGTCTGGCACGTCTGGCAATCTGGCACGTCTGGCACGTCCGCCACGTCCGGCACGTCTAGCACATCTGGCACGTCTGGCACGTCTGGCACGTCTGGCACGTCTGGCACGTCTGGCACGTCTGGCACGTCTAGCACGTCGCATTACTTGATGATGATGAACAAGAATGTGGAGATCGTCACGTTATATGTTAAACTGATTTCACCACGACACGGACTTGAAAAAAACAAAGTTCTTCATAAAATTAATCTAAGTTTGATTACTACAAACAAGCTAAATAGAAAGTGGATTTAATGTAACGATTATATGTAAAGTAAGTTCTTTGTGGACCAGGCCTTGCTCGGTACTACATCATATATGCAATTTCATCAAATTAATTTAAAAAATGTATTTCATAATATTTATAAATTTATTTTTGTTTTTAATCCATGAAAAGTTTATCCTACCATGAGCTCAACGTTATAATATATGCAGTAACAGTAACAAATCTGAGATAATTGTCCTAAAGAGAAAATTTGAACGCCATTTGAGTTATAAAGTATGATTTCAGTTCGCAATTTCACAACTCACTTTCCGTTTCAAATGAACCTTTCCTACACTCAAATAGCGACAAAACCCTCAAGAGACCTTACTATTATTATATCGTAACTTAATACAGTGTTTTCATTAAATAATGGTGGGGTTTAAAAATTAAATAAAAGGAAAACGAGAAAAGTTACAAAAAACCTATTTATTTTGTTGAATTTCTGACATCAAAAATATTTTATTCTTAGCTAATAAACTCTAACATGGCCACAATTTCTTGCTCTACAGACATCCGGACGATGATCTGGTCTACCAGGCCTACTTTGCTTTTTAATTGACCCGGTGTTTAATGAACTGCTTACTCCAACGACGAATGTTATTTTCATGAGATGAAGCTTTGTTAAATTAAATGTTCTTCTAAATGTCCGCTGTACTAGAGTCACTGACTTAAGTTCACCTAACAACAATTCACACTCAGCTTTTTTTTGATCGGAAAACATGTTTGTAAAAAAAACACAACTTAAAGTTTATTTCGAAGAATAAGGTTATTGATTAGCACAACAATCAACACAGCTGTTTTAATTCATGTAAACAAAACTGTTTGAGCTACCGGATGCAGGTGTACCATTATGAAATATTTAATTCGTCTTATAATAGTTCTACAGACAGTTAAAACCCCACCATTATTTTATGAAAACCCTGTATATCGTACACTTTAAAACAAACACTGTACGGTGAAAATGAATTTTGCCCAAGGATCGTTATGGACGATTTTAACCAAAACAACTGATCAATATATTCATTTTTTATCCAAGCAGAGCTCGGTCTCCTATGTATTATTAAAGACAAGTGTAGAAGTACTATACAGTCTCCATCTCACTCACAGTGCGTGGTCCACTGCAGGGAGGTCGGCCGCCGGACAGCCACTGTGGAAAGCTCCATCACTACTGCCGCTGCGGTGTCCCTCAGGGCAACGCTCCTGGCCCCTCGTTATTCCGCATTAAGCGGACAACACTTAGCCAAGCTATTATACCATTATCTCACTCCGTTAATTACTGATGAAGTTTCCCGCTACCGTGTTTATTGTCGGCAGTGATGTGCGATACGATAAGTATCGTATTGGAATACCGCGATACACAGGGAACGATACGATATTTCGAAAACGATTAGTATCGTATCGGAATATCGCGATACACAGGGAACGATACGATATTTCGAAAACGATAAGTATCGTATCGGAATACCGCGGTACACAGGGAACGATACGATATTTCGAAAACGATTAGTATCGTATCGGAATATCGCGATACACAGGGAACGATCGATATTTCGAAAACGATACGTATCGCATCGCCAAAAACGATATTCAACCTCGTATCGGCACATACAATCGATATTTTCGATATTAGCGAATTTCCCCTATAGGGAAGAAGCTATTACCGTAGGTCTCATGGTAAGACCTAAGCCCCAGACCATGATAACTTTTCGTTTTAGGGCCCCCAGAAGCAAAAAACACCATTCGTTCGAAATGTTATATAAATATATATATATATATATATGTGTGTGTCTGTGAGCACGATAGCGGCCGTAAAAATGGTCCGATCTTAATGAAATTTGGTACAGACATGTAAAGTGGTAATCCCTCGGACGAGTTCGTAAACCAGCCCGATTGGACCACCGGAAGGGGGGGTAAAGGGGGATAACCCCCCCAAAAATGGGTTTTTTGAGTTTTTTACATAGGAAAATAAAATTTATCAAATTTTTGTTGGCACCATTGAATTCAGCTCAAAAAAACAAACAATTTAGCAATTTGAAACACTGCTCTATGTCCATTGGTTACCGAGATATTCTATATCTTACTTATTTTTTAACATTTCTTGACAAAACTTGGTATATGGCTTCTTCTAGTTAAGATCTACTAAATAATGAATTAAAACCAACCAGTTTTAACATACCTGTTGCAGCACACCTGCATAATCATTCCCCATGTTATTCAAATGGAGATTACAAAACATGTAAAATCTCGCTAAGTTGGATTGAAATACCATTTGTTGTGTTGCATCTGAAATTCGCTGAGTATGCAGGTCTGCTGCAACGGGGGTATTTCCCGCCATTACGGAATAGAGACCTTTAATTTGAGCCCTCTCCCATCTTTCTATGAATTTCCAGACGCCTACAATTTTGACGCAAAGAATCGCCTTACGAAATTAAATATATGATATTTTTCAGATATTTTTGGTGTAAAAATCTCACATGCGATGGGCTCATCATAGAGCAACTCACATTTCCAAAAAAATAAAACTCATATGAATAAGAATTATTTGGTATTAGTCTGATCGTACTTGAATCCAATCAAAAAGTTCTACAAGGTAGCCATACTCATAGTCTAATAGAACCGTGCATGGTTATTCGTGGTTATATTGTGGTTAAGCTCAGGAGCATTAACCATGGAAAAAATTGTAAACGGAATATTCAAACATGAGTACAGTATCAAGTAAGACATTGGTAAGACGAAGATAATAAGCACTTTGCTGAAGTGAAATTAAAAAAATATGAAAAATAAGAAGGCTGAAAAAGAAATCTAACCTCATTATCAGAAGCCTGGTCAAATAAGTTTTGCAGACTGTCCAATCACGTTTGCCTAGATAATTGTAAACGAAAAAGTTTTATACCACGCTGCTAAAAAATCCAAACTCGGAGGAGCAAAGCTCGGTCCCCACACGACAGTAAACACAGTAGTGGGAAACTTAAACGTTGATAACGACAACATATTGGTGTAATATAGCTTCACTACTTTTTACAAACTTGATATTTATTAAGTCGAAGCCCGGAGGGGCCCCCACCGCTCCCAAGCTCTCGGGGGGGGGGGGGGGAGCGGTCTTTACAAATCCAAGCTCAATCCCCACCGACAATTAGTGATGTGCGATACGGCCGGGTATCGCGATTCGGTGATACGATACGTATCGAAGGTGTGTATCGTATTGTCCGTATCGTATCGCCCTAAATATCGAAAACGATATACGTATCGAATCGTATCAACCAAAACAGTTTAAAACAAAATAACAGGCAACTAAATACTGTAACACCACCGTTGCATACTTAGCAAATTCCAAATTCTTAAATAATTCATTAAAATGGTGCCTCACATCAAGATTTTTTAGCGTACCTATGTTCGTAAATAAGCATGCAGAATATTCTCCATAATGATAACATGGGATATGAGTGTGCAGGTGCTGAGGTGCTGCCATTCAAATGTCAAAATGGGAGATTTTAGACCAAAATCGAGTAGATCACAATGATATTAAGCTACATACCAAGTGTTATTAGATATGTTGTGAAATACAGTAAGTGGATTTCCGAAAAAAATTCAAAAATACCCCCGTTGCAGCAGACCTGCAAACTCAGCAAATTTCGAATCCAAAACAACATATTTCAATCCAACACAGCGAGATTTGACATGTTTTTGTAAGCTCTATAAGAATAACATAGGGAATGAGTATGCAGGTTTGCTGCTACAGGTATATTAAAACTGGGTGGTTTCAATTCATTATTTAGTAGATCTGAATCCTCCCTTTCCCTTGCTGAATAAAAGAAGCCTAAAATAATTTGATTAAGCATTGAAAATGCAGAAGTTGATTAACGGATTGTAAAACTATAATTAAATAATTACTAATAATTACTCTTGTTCTTAAATATAAAAAAATGGACAGAAAGTTATTGTGAATACAAATGTATACAGCAGTTCTGACATATTTTAAAAACTGATTTGAATTTGTAGTCGTTCTTTTAAGATTCTAAAAACTGCATAGCCTACTTCCCCCTCATATTGCCAAGCTGATAAAAACAAAGGACCGCGTTCTCTTCAACAAAATGCATGGCAGCCATAGAGTAACTTCCAGCGTCGCCTCCAGTAATAGACTCTAGCCCACCGGCGCCGACTCCATGGGGCCCAAGGGGCTCGAGCCCCCCCAATGTTAAGGGAAAGGGGGCCCGGTCCCCCCAATATTGAAAGAAGAGGGGACCGGCTCCCAAGAGTAAAGTTAGATTCTTATCGTGAAAGACTATCAAGGAACTAGTAGTAAGTAGTTTTTCATAAATAATTTAAGCAAAGTTCAAATAAATAACATTTTTTAAAGAAATGACTTAAACAGGATTTAAAGCCAGTTAAGTGTTGTTTGTATTCATTCTACATCCGATCAAGGAACGACTTCGTTACACCCACGCAGGCGAGCGCCGAAAGTAGTGCATGCGACGTAGTAATAGCTGAGTCCATCCATTGGATTATAATGTTGTCAAATATTTCAATCACTCCATGTCAGAAAGGCAATTAAAAATGTGAACTTTCACAATATATTGCTGGCCAATATAGCCGCGTCAAATGCAAATTAGTAGAACTAGAACGTGTTCCCGCGTACTAGGTTTTACCGCGACCTACGCGATGCTCGAGGACGATGCTATCGTTATTTTTAATTTTAGTAAAAAACTATATTTCAATTGTAAACCAGTACGATTTTCACCTCATTTTATTCTTTTCAGGATTATAAAAAGTGAACGAAGACCAGCTTCTGTTATTATATAATTTTGATGTACAATACCACGAAAAATGAGATGGCTTTGAAAAATCGAAATAGGCTATCTTTATAAATTTAGTTGCCTTATTCAATTCAGTTCAGTGATCTACATAAAAATACTGATTTATGATATACAAATGCTTTATATACTTATCAATGATGGCAAATTTCTGCAAAAAATAAGATCAAATCGTATCAATATAATGACCTTAATAAACATTTCACGGGAAATGGACGTGCAATATATTATAGTTGGTGCCAAATCTTAAGGCCCAGGCCCCCGCCGTCCATAAGCCCAATGCTAAAATTAATATTAGCCTTATGGACGGACTGGGCCTTAAAATTTGGCACCAGTTATACCTATCCAAAGGGAAATCGGTTTTTTTTAAACATAGAGCTTATATTTAAATGGCTATTACTGATGTAATCAACTTTTCTTTAAGGAGTTATAAAATCGTTGTTTTAAAAATAATTATCTCTTAAACTTTGAAAGTATAATAATGTAAAATCGTGATGTAGGCCTATGAGCACACGTACTACGTACGTATGTTTTTTTAATTGTATTTATTTAAAAAGTAAAGTGGTGCTTATCACTTTCTCCAAAACCCAAACGGTGCTTATCATTAAGCCATCTGCTTCAATTTTTAGTGACAAGTGGTGCTGCTTTGCTTACTATTTCTCACACAACATGTAAAACTCATGTATTAAATATTGAAACAATTATTTGATGATTTGGCACATTGCAAGCCAAATATTCTTTTCTTAGTCTGCGAGCTTTTCAGTCAAGATAACTTAAATCTTACAGTATACTTTGAGGTTAAAACTGTTGTTTAGGGGTTTCGTTTAAATTATTTTACAACCATTTTGGATCTTGCTCTGAATTTGCATTATGTAGTGATGCTCGTAATCAGCCGTAAATTCATTTCTGACAACAGGCTAATTTTTAAAAGATTATATTATATTTTTATCACATTTGTAGTCGCCCTATACAAACGAGAGGAGAGCTTAATAGTTGAATGGTCAATCAGGGTAATTTGGGCAAAACAATAAAACACCAACCCCTACCCCCTCCGTCAATAACATCTTAAGAGGAGGTTGGATGCTGCTAATAGAATGATGCGGCGAAGCTTGAAACTATATTGCTCCGCCGTATAATGCACAAAATAGTGCCGTTTGCCGTGTGTTGAATGGCTAATTTTCATCACAAGTCAGCTGATCGCTAGCAATTCCTTCAAATCAGCGAGAACAGAAGCTCAAATTTACCTTGAATTTTCACTTGACATGCTTTTTGGTATGCGAGAATTTGTCGTTGTTATTAATTAGATAATTTCGAAAGCCGAATATTAGAAATCATAATTAAATTATCTACCGGACGTAGGAAGCCGATTTTCGATAAATTTGATAAATGATATAAAAAACACAATCAAAAGTTATTTTTTCAATTTTACAAAAAATGGCTAGTTTATGTGAAAATGTAATACCTAAGTCCGGTAGAATTTAAAAAGAGCTTTAATTTGACATATAAACTTTAGTTTTCCGTCCAAAAATAAACGAGAAATCCCGCATACCAATTAACATAGGTTCTTATGGAGTATAAATCCAATATGGCCGCCAACTCCAATCTCCTCTTAAGCCCCCCCAATATTTTTTAAAAGTCGGCGCCCATGCTCTAGCCAACTTGGATAAAATACCAAACAGTACAGAGCAAGTGGGGGTACGAGAGGTAGGGAAAATTTTAAAAACTGAAAGAAAAATATTTTCATTTACAACGAAAAATTACAGAGATGAAAGTCGTAAACGTTTGTGAGTACGCCGATCAGCTGCAACGGGTGTAGTTTTGAATATCAGTACTCACAATTACTTTAGTACTAGTGGCTTGAAGGGGCTAAAAGCCCCTAATGAGGGTACAGTTTGATTTTTTTAACTAGAAGCGGTCAAGACAAAGTGGATTATCTTAGACGATGCACTTCTTTTGTTTGAAGTAAAATCATGTGTTTCTGTTTACCTTATAATGCTTTTGTTTACTATCCAAAAAATAAACAAAAGTATAAAATGGTATAATTTGTATACACATAGCTATAGTTTAAACCTTAGCCTGTATAGCAACATTGTAATTTTTGCTGAACGGTTAATAAAATTGTAAAAAAATGGCTTAGAATATTGTTTGTTTTTATTAAACCTAACCTCAACATTTGACAAGTAGAAACACGTGATTATAATACAAACAAAAAAGTTCATTAACAAAGATATTCCACCTCGTCTTGACCGCTTCTTGTTAAAAAATCTAACTGTACATTCAAACATTCCTTATTTATTATAGTACAAAATACCTTCATAGCAAACTGAATCTACCTTATATTGATATCTAGCCTACCACATGGTTTTCAATCAAGTATCAGCATCACATGTTTTATGTAAACAAAGCAGACGTTTTTAGATCCCAATGCTTTTTAAATGACAGATATTTTACGTTATTTCTCGTTTTGTCGTGATTTTCAAGCAATTTCATTATTTTTCCCGCCCTCACGGAATAGAGACGTTTAATTTGAGCTCCCTCCCATCTTTCTACGACTTGCCATTCTACGACTTGCGTTACGAAATTAAATATTATGATGATGATGATAGAATAAATGAGATCTTTTATCCAGTAATATGTGTAAACGTACAAATTGAAATGTAAACAAAATATCTGTCACATTTACAAACAGGATTCAAGATTACGTCTTGTTTACAAACACAACAAACATGAAACTTAAAAGTCTATTAGGTTAAAACCGAGGAAAACTTACATCGAAACCTTCTTCGGTCGTCTCCGATAAAGAATTTCTTGGGCAGAAGCGGCTCCAGTTCCATAAAACAGATCCACATAACCTCGAATTCGCCGAATCTCACAACACAACACTACGACAAAAACAGCACTTACTTGGCGCGCGGGTCGGCATCACACAACAGAACAGATAGCGGCGAACTCTGTCGGAAGAGATAAACTTTAATCCGAGTTTCTATCAATAGCTCATTAGGAGCAATATCCTGACAATCACAATATTTATCTCCGATGCGATACCGGAAATCGTGTCGGTTATTGTATGTGGATGGTTCACGGGTCCGATTTAACATGAGGTTTGTGTGGTGAAATTTCTAATGTGGAATTGTTTGAGATCGTGTGGTGCCTGTGGAGTTTACAGGTCTACTAGATACCGTGACTTGGATGGTTTTCCACAGTATCACAAAAATTTAAAACAAAAATTGAAGTTGTTTTTACCCAGCCGTGGTTGTTGCTTTAGGGCTTGGCTAGTGAATTTATATAAGTTTTTTTCTTTGTAGGACATGAATCGAAATTTCGATGTTGAAAACCTGCACGAAAATACGCCATAATTTGATAAAACGGAAGATTTTTACCGAGAAAGATAAATATTTCTTTTCAAAGTTATTTCACAGTGGGTGTTATAGAAAGTGCGATTTTAGAAGAATAGTTCGCATTCTACTGCATAACACTAACATTACGAGATATATTTTTCCGCCATTGGTAGTTAATTTTATTGCTTCAGGTAAAGGAAAGAGAACTTAGTCTTGAAAAGGCTTATCTGTGTCGTTATCACAGGATGATTCATAAGTAATCGTGATCATAAAACTGAAATACACCCGTTGCAGCAGACCTGCATACTCAGCGAATTTCAAATTCAAAAGAACATATTTCAATCCAGCATAGTGAGATTTGACATGTTTTTGTAAGCTCCATAAGAATAACTTGGAGAATGAGTATGCAGGTTTGCTGCAACAGGTCCGTTAGAACTGGGTGGTTTTAATTCAATATTTAGTAGATCTGAACTAGAAGAAGCCATATACCAAGTTTTACCAAGATATGTCAAAAAATAAGGAAGATATAGCATTTATTTTATTTCCCATAAGGATAACATGGGCAATGAGTATGCAGGTTTGCTGCCACAAAAATGGAAACTTCGGGGATGTTAGGATATAGAACATCAGATCTCACCTAGATGAAGCCACAAACCAATTTTTATTAAGATACGTTGAGAAATAACCGAGATATAGAATTTTACTTATTTCCCATAAGGTTAACATTGGGACAACGTACTGTGTGTACCACTTTCAATTTCTCGGTAACCAATGAACATAGAGCAATGATTCAAAATACTAAGTTGTTTGTTTTTCCGAGTTGAATCCAATGGTGCAAGCCAAAATTAGATTATGTTTACTTTTCATTGTGAAAAACTCAAAAAACCCAATTTGGAGGGGTTTATCCCCCTTCACCCCCCCTTCCTGTGGTCCGATCCACACTACTGGATCCTGCCAGTAGTGGTTTACGAACTCGTCCAATTGATTACCACTTTACATGTCTGTACCAAATTTCATCAAGATCGGACCATATTTACGGCCGCCATCGTGCTGACAGACACACACACACATATATATATGTATATATAAATTCGAACGAATGGTGTTTTTTGCTTCTGGTGGTCCCAAAACTAAAAGTTATCTTGGTCTCGGGCTTAGGTCTTACCATGAGACCTACGGTAATAGCTTCTTCCCTATAGGGGAAATTCGCTAAAATTCGAACGAATGGTGTTTTTTGCTTCTGGTGGTCCCAAAATGAAAAGTTATCATGGTCTCGGGCTTAGGTCTTACCATGAGACCTACGGTAATAGCTTCTTCCCTATAGGGGAAATTCGCTAAAATTCGAACGAATGGTGTTTTTTGCTTCTGGTGGTCCCAAAATGAAAAGTTATCATGGTCTCGGGCTTAGGTCTTACCATGAGACCTACGGTAATAGCTTCTTCCCTATAGGGGAAATTCGCTAAAACTGACAGACTAAGGTTAAATTAATTAGAACTATAATAAAACTGTAATGTTTCCTTACTTTACATCGTGGATCGAGAGTTTGGGGACGCATCAAGTAAAACCGTTCTCAAAACAACCCCTCACAAGAGTGTTGTGTTGTAGTTATAATTAAAATGTTCTATACATTTTTGGGCACTGGATTCAAACATTGTATTAATTGCGGACTTAGAAATTTGGTCTGAAATGAGTGATTTATATGATTTATTAACATCTAAAAGAAGGCGCAAACGTGGCTGGGGATTTTAAAATAAGCACCTGGTGGACCGACTTTTGGTAATATTACATGTTTGCCAGTTTATCAAATCACTATAAAAAATGTCAGTGCACCACAATATTTATAAACACACTCATTCAATAATCAATAAAATCTTCATCCAACGCGCTGTATTTCTCCTAGATGTCTGTATTTACAAACGGCTGTTATAATCTTTTTTGCATCATAATAAAAAGCCCAATGTTAAATGTTTTCGACTTTAAAAATTAAAATTAATACTTACTTTGCCCAAAGTCATGGTGTAAGGAAAAAGAAAGGTGTGTGCAGGGTCAGCTGGTGTGACGTAGCTGGGCTCACGCAACTAGCGCTTATGACGATTAAAATACAAATCAGTTAATACAACTCAATCACAATATTTATGTGAACTGTCTTAGTTCTGCCGTTATACCGCTAGGTCCCCTAGCTTCTTTAGCCCAACTACGTCGTCATACCAGCTGACTGTGCACACACCTTTCTTTTTTCTTTATACCATGGCACAAAGTAACCCGCGCAGAAGAATTAAAGCCAAAAATAACTTACTTAAAAAACTCGACTCCTTGGAGCAGTCTGTGAGATATTTGTGCAATTAAGCGATAAAACGAGCAAACATTGCTCATATAAGGATGACCAAACGTAGCTAAGAGAAGTTTTGAACAAAGGATTTAACATCGGGCCCGGATGAACTGCGCAACTTGCTCCATGCTCTATCACTGGCAAGCGCCAGCTGATTCATTTGCCAAGGTTTGTCAATGAACAGCCAGACTAATAAAGGAAGCCGGATCCAGAATCAATTCTTCATACAAAATATTATTTTCATCCATGTATAGTTCGAGACAAATCACTTGTCCCAAAAGACTTGGTTCATTTTACAGTTGCCTAGCCCAAGTTATTTTATTCGCAACACCAAGATCCTAGTACCTATATAACCGTGTCCAATGCAACTGGACTCGAACTGATCTCACCTGTCGGTGCAGAGACTAAATTAAGTTTTACAAATTGTAGTTTAATGTCTTCCTGGCACCTTTGGTATATTCTTTGAAAGCCTACAGTACAAAGAGGTTTTAGTCTAGGTTATATTAACTTAATATTTTATATAGTTCGATTTAGTATATAACAATAATCAAAAATCCTCTTACCCCTGCTCAAAAACTCCAGACTCCCGCTTTTGACCATCCTGTAACAGAAAATTATAATTATCAATTTCTAGAGATTTATTTAATTGTAATTGAAAAAAATATACGATACATAGGAGACTAAGGACATGTAAAGGTCTCGAAATACGTACGATTTTTTCGCGCAACAACTGCTCAGCTTCGAGTTCGGATTGGCTAAAAACAATGACGTATTCCTTATATCCACCGAGAAAATAAGGCTGAACAGCTGATGATGCGCGCCAAAGCCGTCGTAACGGTTGCACCCGTCCTTCGCAGGGCTTAGGGTGATTCGTCAAGGGATTTGTATTTTGATCTGTATTTAATTGAAAACCATAACAAAACTCGACCTAGTAGTTTAGCCGACATCTTCTCCACAGCAACATCCTTCATCTTTCTTTACATAAATTAATTGTTAAGTCGGATCAATGTAGACACCCAAACCAAAAAAAATTACAAATTAAGGCGAAGAGAGATGAATCAGAAACTCTTTAAAAACTTGTAAACAAGTTTTTAAATATTTGTCAATCTTTTTCAGCACCAAATACTGAGTTTTTCTGTATGTATCTATCTATCTATAAAAAGAATTTCTGGGATTTTGTACAGAGCAAATCGACCCCTAAAAATATATTTGCCCATACATATTTGGTATTAAATTAAAGCTATTATTCTCTAGATGTGCCTTTTGTTGGTTTGGAAAATATTGCATAAAAGGCCTTCGATCAGGAGGCTTTTGAAATTTCAGCGAAAGTACTACTATCTGTTGTAAAACCTGTGAACTTTTACCAATTCACATTTGTTTATAACAAAACAGATGGTCAAGATTTTAAATATTTACACAGCTATCCCTATACCACAGAATGTGGGACCAGCAAATGTCAGATAATATTTATTTACATTATGATTTTGAATTCTTAAAATATAGAAGTTTTTATAAGGCTTAATCACTTAATCACTTTATAAAGACAGGTACCTCATGGAGGACGTTACCCTGAATATGAGTGAAGGATGAGTGTGATGATCGTATGATAGTGGCGCGATCTTGTAGCCTTGTTACTGACTAAGATTGGCATGAGGCAATAGAAAATAATATATTTTCATTGAGGAAGAGTATCTACTCAATTGAAACAAAGGCCAATCTGTTATCATTTTAATTTCTAGTATTTCTTTTCTAAAAAGGAAACTTAAAACAAGGAACAAATGTAACTTAGGAGGTGCTCATGAAGTGGGGCTTTCAAACAAACAATTGGTGCATATTTCAACGTTGGGAATTATAAAATACCAATATTAGTTGAAGATGTATCTAAAATAAATCAAATTTAAAATAAATTATAAATGTAAATTAATTATTTTGTAAATTTACTTGGAATACGAAGGATATTTCAGTGATTACAATAGGCATAACGTTTTATTCGTGGACACTTTCAAGGAGCTTAAATTAATGAACTCCGAAAATTCTGTGAGGAATTTCTTATCCATGTTTCAAATCTTAAGCAATAGGTTAATTTTAAAAGTTTACTTTATTGAAAAGTTCAGCCACGGGTAATTTTATTTAAAAAACGCAATGAATTTCTCTAGAAAAAACACGACAATCCACACACTTCCTCATTGAACGGTTTCATACGCTACGGCCGGAACCCATAACCAACATGAAACCAAAACTTAGAGTCACGAAGTGACGCGGGCTGCTAGTTTATGATTAATAAAACTTTTTAAAGACCGTAACCATTCATACGGCATCACCTGACGAAGCTAATTCCGTCTAAATAAATTACAGTAAGAAAAGCACTTGATCTTCTGCCATCTTTCAATTCCGTTTTCATACTTATGAAATCCCTTGAGGAAAATCCTTTCGTATGTAAACATTGCAATAGGCCAGTCTTCATTGGCAATAACTTCTATTCCTGCGAGTTAGTGAGTCACGGGCGTCACGGCTGGTGTCGAGGCGAAGCGAAAGTCGACCCTGAAATCAGCTGTGCTTGGTTGTCAAATCAGCTGTTGAAGCGTTCGATCAGCTGATCAGCTGATTTGCCACGAACAACATTCCTAGTTTATTTGTCCACCCGTGCGGCATGGTAACACAATAGGTATTGATTATTATCAATTGTTACATTGTTACATATCTCACAGAGTGTATACTCAATTCCACATTCACCTTTCAGTATGGAATTTTCATAGGCCATGTGTTTCAAATGACAAATAAGGTTGTACTACCCATATTAAATAATAATCAGCTGATGATTTTGTCATCACACGATACAGATTTAGTAAAGAAATTCACTCAGCAAAGGTAATAGAATGGCTATCTCCCATAAAGCCTGTACTGAAAGGTGAACGTGGAATTGAGTATAGTTTCCAAAAACTCGCTTTCGCAAAATAGTAGAAACATTGACGCGTATCAGACTTTTAACTTTTTCTTTTTGTTGTTAAGAGAAGCATATGTTAACGTACCAATCA
The DNA here is from genome assembly GCA_035578135.1 of Flexamia atlantica. NCBI lineage: Eukaryota > Metazoa > Arthropoda > Insecta > Hemiptera > Cicadellidae > Flexamia > Flexamia atlantica. The sequence goes on from JAQJVK010000032.1 coordinate 2,432,115, forward strand.
ATTGTAAAAAAATCATAATGGCATTTGGGCTAGTATAATTTTGTGATTTTTTGGTAAATCCAAATATTTAAAAATCAGTATTCCAAAGAAAAGGTATAATAAGTAAACAAAATTTAAGAATCACAATGAAATCACAAATTTGAAATTCCGAATGAAAGTTTTTTCGTGACTATCACTGGTCTAAACCTAAAACAATCGCAACTTTTTTTGCCATTAACAAAAAGCAGCATTCATCTCAAGTTTTATAAAATTATTTCAACAAAAATGGCATGACTTCCCAATTTCTCTTCTTTTTCTCTCTTTTGAGTTATCGTCTGCCAAAGGATATTAAAAAATCCTAAGTACATACTTCGTCCTATCTGATTAACCAAATATTTTATCGCTTAAACAATTATTTAAAATACCAACATTTATAGCTTAAAATCTCAAATTTACAAAACTTGACAATGTGTTCTGTCCATCCCACTTTCAACACACTATAATGCCACAGCTATAGTTTAAAGTTCAGAGTAATCTAAGACGGGTTTTTTTCATATAAATTAATCGAAAATACAGTAAACGGTTCAAAATATAACCATTTCCACTTAGAAATTTTTGAAAAAGTAATAAAAACTACTTGTAAAACAGGCTCAGCACGGAACTTACATGTGTTTGTGTTCGCCACACTCTGGGCCGGAGCCACACGTGTGCAAACACCTTCTCATCCGACCATTGGATGAGTCAACATGTTGGCATTTTTACAGAATTTAGATCACGTGCAAATCAATCATTATGCTGTTTTCATTAATAATTTTTAGGAACTTGATATTTTTCAAGCTGTATGCATGTCTAACATAATTTATTTGTAATATTGTAATATCCACGGTTTTATATTTATTTTTGATCGTTGGCTGTTAATAATATTTATCTTTGTTAATACTTTAAATATCTATTTGATTGTTTCTGCTTAATTTATATGTATTTGTCTTAAAGAGTAAATTGTATTTATTCTACGTTGTTTTTCAACAATATGTAGTGCATGAGGTCTCAGTGAAATGGTGGACTGGCATGTTAATTAATATATGTATTAATATTAATATAAAAATTAATATATGTATAATAATGCTGCAATGTAATTGGGCGTGTGCCTGTATTGTAGTATTTGCAATTAAATAAATAAATAAATAAATTATACAAAAGTAAAAAATAAATTAAACTAGGTAGTCTGTTGCTCTAAATCGAGCAATATTTAGGTACTGATAGGTAGCTGATTAAATGTGACTGAAATTGTGCAAATTGTTAATCAATATGTAAACAAATGTTATCTGCCATAAGAATTATATGGTAACTTTAAGGGCCACTTGTGCGAAGCCCTTAACACACATTGGGCTCATTTTAAGGGAAGCACAACTTCAGAGAGAGCTCTTTAAAATGACACCGAAAACATTAAAATCGGTTAAAAACTCTAGGAGGAGCTCTACTCACAAAATAACCCCTAACAGATTAATTATGTATAGAATAGATAACTCTAAAGTCCAAACACGATGATTACGATAGAACTCACCATTTAGAATTTATTTTCGCTATTGACAAAACAGTTTTTTGTTGACTATCCACGCTCAGCTTTGCCTAACTTTTGTTTCAAACTTGTCGAAATCTCTCGCAGATTTCTTTTTAAACTGCGGGTGGAGTCTTTGTTCAGACTCCAGATTCCGGAAACGTCGTGGAACAAGGTTCCACGGCGTTTCCCGTAGTCGAAAAGAGTTCGGTTAAACTAGTTCCGATATTGCGATTTGTGAGAAAATAATAATACATAAAAAATATTTCACCAAAATAAGTTTACAACCATAGGCGTCGCGTGAACCAAACGTTTGGGGGGGCACAACTGACGGGGGGCCTGGGGGGAATGGAATACCCCCAGACAAGCGGGGTTTCGGGGGTCCTCCCCCAGAAAATTTTGGGTTTTTCGTACTCAAAAGTGGGGGTTCAAGCCTTAAAATCTGCGAAATATACTGCATTAAAAACCTTACATTTTTACGATTTTCAAAGTAAATTTGCGGGAAAAGTTCCATTACATATTACACTTGGCGCATTATATCTTGACCCTTGGGAACCCTTTACACCTGAAGCAATTGGAGCGGAGTGAAAGTCATCAAGAGACCACAGCTGATATGCAAAGTTGTACTAGCCAACTAGCCTGACGTGTTGGCATTTTCCAACAGCTGTCAGTGTATATCTTAATTGTCATTTGTAAACAAAACATAATTGATGTTTGTAGAAATTTGTTTTTTCATTGTTTGTTGTCCAAAATCATTGACAATAAACAATATCTGACAGCTCCAGCAATGGACTAGGCCAAGGGCCAAGATATAATGCGCCAAGTGTACTTAGATTTTTAACACATGATTGTTGAAGAGTGTTTACCTAAACACCATTGCAGTTTTGTTTTCTATGTTAAGAAAACAGGCAGTCAAAAAATATCTCTTATTGACGATTCCCCTACTTTCCTGGCCGTTTCATTGCCGTTAATGTCATTCTCGTCTGCAGCTTGCAGGTTAAATGCCAAGTTAGTGAATTACAGAATGACAGGCACTAGGCGCACAGCGCACAGAGTGACCAACCTTCGCCCAGGCAAAGAACGGGCCTACTCATCGAATGTATATCTCTTCATTCAACCTCTTTGTTTAGCCATAATAGAACTGATATCAATTGAATGTAATAATGATTAAATATAAAAATAAAAGGGAATTTTAACGATTGATATGGTAAAAATAAACATCAATCTTAAAAACAACTGGTTTAAATTACTTATATGAGTATAGAATCGACTTTAGAAAATAGCAGAAACTAATTTTTATTTGGCTTTTTAATGTTGTTCGGCGGCTACAAAAATAAACTTTTTTATGTTGGGGGGGCACGTGCCCCCCTGTGCCCCCCCCCGGCGCGACGCCTATGTTTACAACTGAAAAAATTATATCCAGTACTCAGTTCCAAGTTCACCTTCCAGCACAGGCCGTACGGGAGATAGCTATTCTATTACCTTTACTGTGTGTATTTGTTTGAAAATCCGTATCATGTGATGGTTAAATCGACAGCTAATCGTTATTTCATACGAGTAGTACAATCTAAACTGCCATTTGAAATACACAGCGTGCGAAAATTCTATACTGAAAGTTGAATGTGGAATTGAATGTACATTATGGTAGACCGAACAAGACGGTAAAAAAGTACTCGCTCAACATTTACTAATGGTGTTCCAGGCAATTACATCAAAATGTAGATAAATACCCTCGTTGCAGCACCTGCATACTCAGCGAATTTCATAGCCGCAAAAACATATTTCTATCCAACATAGCGAGGTTATGACATGTTTTTGTAAGCTTCTTAAGAGAGCATGGAAAATACATGGGAAATTATAATAGTTTGCAGGTTTGCTGCAACAGACATGTTAAAACTGGGCGGTTTTAATTCAATATAATAGATCTGAACTAAAAGAAGCCATACAACAAGTTTTGTCGAGATGTGTTAAGATAGGCCTATAAGGAAGATATAGAGTTTTTATTCACCATTAACATGGGGAATGAGTGTGCAGGTTTGCCGCCACAAAAATGGAAATATCGGGGATTTTTGACTATTGTACGTTATATCTTATCTATATGAAGCCACAAACCAAGTTTTATTAAGACATGTTGGGAAAAGCGAGATATATTTTACATTTCCCATAAGGTTAACATAGGGACAGAGTAGGCCTACTGTGTTTACCACTCTCAGTATCTCGGTAACCAATGGTCATAGAGCAATAATTCAAAATATTAAACGGTTTGTTTTTTTCGAGCTGAATTAATTGTTTCAAACCAAAATTAGATTTCTTTTATTTTTCTTTGTACAAACTTTTAAAAAATTATAGGGGGTTCATCACCCTTTACCCCCCTCCGGCGGTCCGATCGGGCTGGTTTACAAACTCGTCCGAGTGATTACCACTTTACAAGTCTGTAGCAAACTTCTTTAAGATCGGACCAATTTTACGGCTGTCATCGTCCTGACGGACAAATATGTATAATATGTGTATACAAATTCGAACGATTAGTGTTTTTTGCTTTTGGAGGCCACAAAACGAAAAGTTATAATGGTCTCGGGTCGAGGCCTTACCATTAGACCTACGGTAATAGCTTCTTCCCATTAGGGGAAATTCGATAAAACTTAGCGAACTGCCTAACTTTTCCTATGTTTGGAAAAACTGAGAGTTTGAAACATGATTTTAAAGTCATCCTAAAGAACGATATTAAAGAAATTTTTATTTTGACATTGTTTCTTTAGCGGAACCCCTTGTGCTATCATTTGTTCCTCTAAGTTGAATATTAGTTAACTGGACTGTTAGAAAAATAGAAATAATTCATAAATGACAAATGTTGTAATTTAAAATAAGATTATTTTTGTGATTATGTAAGTCCTTGACCTCAAGGAATGTCATTAGGTTAAAATTAGCATTTTAGCACTCAACATTCTGGTGTCCTATTTGCAAAACCGATTGAACTCGCAATAAAGTGATCATACAAATATGGAGAGGTTAAAATCCGGTTACTTTAAGCAATAACCAAAGTTACTTTAGTGTGACCTTGCTTTAAGCATTCTATCCTCATATATGTAAAGAAACATGCTCCACAATCTAAAAAAGGAGTCCGTTTAATCAATGTGTCTAAAAAGTAATTAATCATGTTAAAAATATATGAAAGTACAAACAAATGTTAGCTCCTACCAAATAAAAACATAAGTTGTAAAATGTCACTGAGGAAAGGGAGAGAGATCTACGAGACAAAGCTGGATAACAATAAAGAAACCCAAACAGCGTAAGGATGTCTCCCGCGAGGAGATATTGTGCCGATGAGTTTCTGCTGGTGAAAAAATACAGCTGCATAGTGGAAAGGCGCTACTTTGATACGCCTGATGCCCTAAACGAAAAAATTGCATGCAAAAATTGTTTTGCTGGAAAATACCGCACCAAGACGCCCTGAGTTAAAATCCGAGTTTTCTTATTTTCAGGTCTGGCGAGCTAACTCCGGTATATAATATGGGGAAAAGGCGGCCAGGTTTGATATACATTTTTCAATATAAAATCTACACCGGAAAATCATAGTTAGATAAAAGTACCTGGTGGACCGAGCCTTGCTCGGTGTAATTTCATGTTTACCAGTTCATCCAATTACTATCAAATAATTCAATGTCATTAAATTGATAAATAATAACATATTATTACCTTGTAGGTAAAAGTTAATTTTATTACTCCATGCAATTTTCATCCCACACGCTGGATTTTTCATAGATGGGTGTAGTTTGCAAAGAGCTGTTATGATTACTTTGTTTACCCTTTCCTTGTTTATTTCATTGCTATCATGACAAATCATAAAGCCAATATTGAAATTTTACAGTTTTAAAATGAATTTTATTTCTTTGTGTGATTTTCCCTGACCAAGTAGTCGGCAAAGAACATGTTTTTGAGTCATAAATTAATTACTCATACTTATTTCAAGACTCTGAAGGAAATCCTCGGAGCCGTTTTGAGATAATTTTGCAAACAAGCCAGCAAGCACGTACGCACGCAAAAAGATAACATTGCTCATGTAAGAGTATATATTTGGTTCGATTGTGTATTTGCGTGACCTCTTTGTGAGATTAAAGGAAAAAATAAAATTGTGTAATTTAAATATTTTATTCTCAAGTTTTTTGCGAGAAGGAAGGTTTTCTAAGGGTTGTAACATAAACGTCTGAATTTCAACTTATGTTTTGAAATACGTAAAATTATGAACTATTCGGCATTGAACATTTATTGTTAAATTTGTAGTTTTTGAATTCTATTAAAAATATGCACTTTTTAAGGCAAATTTCAAAAATTGTTTAAATCATTTTTTTAATAAAAACGTTTGTATTTTAAACATTTTATAGGTGGTAAATTGGAGTGCTAGTAACTGAGATAATAGTATATTTCACTACTAGTCACGAAAGTAGCCCATTTCGGGGCAAGATAGTGCTTTACTTGCGAGGCGTAAACCGAGCAAGTAAAACACTATCGAGCCCCGAAATGGTACTTTTGTGACGAGTTGTGAATAGTACTTTTCATCACGATGCAAATAAGTGACCAAACTTATAAAAAATGATCCAACCTTTCATAATTTAGTCATTTTTCTATGAGTAAACACAATACGGCTGAACTGTCTATTTTAGTTTATAAAGTCAGCTGGTTGAACTGTCAAATTAAGGAATTCGTTTGTTTGGGTACGGCAAAATTTTGTTTTGGTACGGAAATGGTTTGTTTGGGTACGGGAATGAAATGTTTGGGTACCGAAAAAGCAGCTGATCATTACTTGTTTTGACGTAAGGAAATCGAGAGTTTTCGTAGATCTCAGCTGTACGGTAACGGACAATTTTCGTATACAGAGTGATGAAAAAGGCATAACATGACATTTGAAAATAAAATCGCAAACCAAAATTTGTAAACCAACAAGCCTAACCAATGTTAAAACACACAACTCATTAAAAAGGGGCTCAAAGTTCTCAGTTTTGAATCACTCCATCACAACCCCCAAGCCACCATTTTTGATATGAAAACTCTTTAAATTATAGATATAGGAGAACCCCGCTCCCCGCTTTCCAAGAAAACCCCCACACCCTCGTAGTACAGATTCTGAGTAAGAAAAGCAGAACTAAAGAGCCCGTCACTACTACAACAAGAAGACCTGTGCCAAAGGTCAGTTGTTATCAGTATTCCAGGGGGCAGTGCCCTTGTGATTACGTCGTGAATGTCCTCTATTATCAGTAAACGTTTCGGAGGCCTTGGAAGCCTTGCTGGGTAGTGAATTTCTTTATTACGACCTATTAAACTAACATGAAGTACAATTTTCATTCCCTTCTGCCCAAGTCGGGTGGACTTAAAGGTGGAAGCTTAATGTACTTTTAGCGAATTTCCCCTACAGGGAGGAAGCTATTACCGTAGGCCTCATGGTAAGACCTAAGCCCAAGACCATAATGATTTTTCGTTTTGGAGCCCCAGAGGCAAAACAAACATTTGTTTGAATTATCGTAAATATTGTCAGATTGGAATGAAAGTACCTGGTGGACCGAGCCTTGCTCGGAGTTATTTCATGTTTACCAGTTCATCCAGTTACTATAAAATATTTCAATGTCATAAAATTGATCAATATAAACTTTTTTATTGCTCCATGGACTCTTCATCCCACCTGCTGTATTTTCCCTTGATAGCTGTAGATTCCAAACAGCTGTTATGATTACTTCATTTGTTTACACTTTCCTTGTTTATTTTCGTTGCTATCACGGCAACCCATAATACCAATGTTAAAATTTTACAACTTTAAAATTCGATTTATTACGTTATTAGATTTTCTCTGGCCAATTAATCTGCGTAAAAGACGTTTTTGAGTCATAAATTACTTATTTCCAGACTTTGAAGGAAATCCTCGGAGCCGTTTTTGAGATAAATGTGCAAGCATACAAGCATACAAGCAAGCAAGCAAGCACGATAACATTACTCATGTAAGAGTATAGGATTTGGCACAGACGTGTAAAGTTGTTATTCCGACCATCGGAAGTTGGGAGGGAGGTTAAGAGGGGTTCAAACCCCCCGCAATGTTTTTCTTGTATTTTTTACATAGAAAAATAAAAAATAATCCGATTTTTGATAGGACTATTGGATTCAGCTCTAAAAACAAAGAATTTAGTATCTTGAATCATGCTCTGTGTTCATTGGTTACCGAGATATTGAAAGTGGTAAATACAGTGCGTTGTCCTAATGTTAACATTAAAGGGAATAAGTAAAATTCGATTTCTCAAAACTTAACATTGCTTTCTGATAATGAAATTCAAGTAAATATAAACATCTATTTTAATGAAAATATTAATACTGTCAAAATGGCGATGGTTTTAAATTACCGTCTAAATCACATTTCCCTCCAATTCAACCACTCCGTATCTGACGTGTTCAGATTAGCTCACATCAAAATTCCCTAAACTCATTGAAGTATCTTGATAATGTCTGTGGAAATCTGACACACAAACGCAACAATGTATTGTACTGTATTTTGATTAGGATTTTTGCGGACATTTGCCATCACTGATTAGTAAAAACAAGTTTCACAACGTTTCGGGATCTGGAATCTGATCCCGTCTTCAGGTGGAAGAAAACCGGTAGCGGTAGCCACCGGTGGCGCGCCGAGATTTGGTTGGCTGTGGCCGCCGCCATTTCCGTCGCCGCCGCCATTTTCTTCCCTCCCACCAGTCTCAGCTCAGCTCTGATTGGGTGTGGACGTGCTCTCTCCTGTCTGGTGATTCTTGATACTTGTGATTCCTGTGTTATTTTGTGTTTTTGTTTTTCTTTTCAGCTTAGTGTTTTCGTGACTGCTTTTACAGTTCTCTGGTTTAGCTGTGTTTTTGTCCAGGTTTTCCTGGCTATGTGTTACTAATCTTGTTATGTTCTAGGTTTTCTTCCACCTGAAGACGGGATCAGATTCCAGATCCCGAATCGTGACACTTGTTTTTTACTAATCAGTGGTGGCAAATGTCCGCAAAAATCCTAATCGAAATATAAAATCACCATCACCAACAATGAATTTCAAACAAAGTATTGTACTGAATCATCGCCTCTCAGAAACACGCCCTACAGCGCAAGTCTCAGTACAACCTGTAGATGTTGTCACGGTTTTTGTTTTTCCAGCCCCCTTCACCCTGTCACGCCGTGTCACAGAGCTGGGATTGCTACCCCGGCTTGTCACGCCAATCGTCTAGAATAGATCAGTGTTCCTCAACCGGTGGTACGCGTACCACTGGTGGTACGCAAAGGTCTTTCAGGTGGTACGCAAGAGATTAAAGAAGTAGTAAAAAGTAAAATACTAGGTTTACGAACGAACACTGTCCCGTCGAACATTAAGGTCGCATTTAATGCCTTAATTTTATTAACTTTTTCAGTTTCTGTTTCGGTCATAATATGCCAATTTCGTACCATATTTCGGACCAATTGTTACTCTTTCATTTTAAAAGTAATTCTTTTTACAAATCATTTTGGCATTTAACAATGTTCTGTTTTGACAAACAATATTCTTTCCAATTGAAGAAATTCTACCAGTTTTAAAGCGTTCATTTGGTGTTATTATTACAGTTTTTAGTTGTGCGATTTACTAACAAAACGCATTTTCTAATTTGAACACACAGTCTAATTATGTCGATCTGTTGCATAATGTTTTGAAATATGCTTAAATATAAGATTATTGGTGAAAATACAGTATACTTTGAATGACTCTGAATTGTTTATTTATGTTAACTTTTCAGTATAAAATATGAGAACTTCGTAAAGTTCCAAATAACAGACAGAGATTATTTTCCCCGTGTATCTTAGGAATTCTTTTCACATTAAGAAATTCACATTCAAATTCATACTTTTTTCCGCCAAATTGACTATAAAATTATTGAGCAGATCTGTGATGAACATATTATTTGTCAAAATTTCCTCATAATCAAAATGCGTTATAAAAATCTATATTGACAAGTAAAAAAGTGTAAATTTAAGTGTCAAAAACAAAACCACCAAAGGGCAACCATAAGCAATTTTAGAGGGTTTACCTCAGTAATGGGGGGAGGGGGGTCCTTGCGATGGTACGCCAAAATATTGAAAATGTGGTAAGTGGTACGCTAGCACCAAAAGGTTGGGAAACACTGGTCTAGATTATTTACAGTTAGCCCCTAAAGGTACTTTGGTATTATACGGAGGCCGCCCTTATACAGCGCGCTGTGGCGGTTATGTTAGGTTGTGTTAGTAGGACTTTCCACGTTTCGTTACGAATCGAACGATACCAGCTGAATCATACTTTAGCCTGCCAAATCCCGTTGACAGGTGATGCGTGCGCTCCGGTCAACGACCTGACCTTGGCCTACTTGAGGGGTGCTTTGCGGGCGGATGTATGAGTCATCTGGTATCGTTCGATTCGTAACGAAACGAGGAAATTCCTTCTAACATATTTATGATAACCTAACCTAACATAACCGCCGCAGCGCGCTGTATAAGGGTGGTGATCGGGTGAAGTCGCTAGCGGCGGCGGTGGCGCGTTTATTTCAATCCACACCAACATCGCTGCCTTCTGGGAAGCAGAAAACAAAGACTGCTTTTCAGTCCAATTTTGGACAGTAAGTTAATTAAAGTATGTTCTTTCCAATTATGAAGTCATTCTTGGTACCCAGTAAAAAAAATCTCTCTAAGTGGCCTCCGTATAATACCAAAGTACCCAACTGAAATACCCTTTTACTCTAGTCTTCTTCCTCATATTGTCACAGGATGCCAAATAACTCCCTCCACTTTTTTGCGTGACGTAATAAACTTATTACGCAGGTACTACCTGTGTAATACACTTATTGCGCTGCAGGTAACTACCTGCAGCGCATTCACAACTTTATAAGCAACAGCGGGGCCATTAGAGAGCAAGTTCGCCATTGTCTTAACACTTTTAATGAAGCCTCTAAACCTCTTTCCCTTGTCAAGCGACTTGATATGTCCAGATATGTTATCAAGTAATAACTCATGATCCGTCCTTATCACTGATAAGTGTGTTTACCGCAGGTATTTTATAATTGTGCATTAAAACTGTTGTAAATGTCTTAACAAAAGTGGTTTGCGGCAAAGGTTTTATTGGTTACACGTATAAACTTACACCTGCGAATAAACGCTGTTGTTATCTGATGTTGAGTGAAAGTGAATTTATGGAGTATAATAATAATAATGTGTGAGTGGAAAAATCCCAGTGAAGAAGTTTAACAGTAAATTTTAAAAAGTTTGAAACACTCCCGAAGTCGCAATAATGCTTTCTCAATAACGAATTTAAAATGTCAGTGAATTAGTTATGAAGGTATGATAAGAGCCCATTAAGCAAAAATATCGTATTTAGGTTTTACTAGCTTACAAAGAGTTCTAAACTTTCAATCGTATCAAGTTTACCGCACTTGGTTTAAAATATTTAAAGTCAAAAGGTCATAATCCTTTTATTTTGTTTAGATAGAGATCGTCTCTACACCTAAATACCCGGTTTTCTGAAAATGACATTTGTTTTGGAAAATAATAGACCTCAACATATAATTATTCAAGTTTGTAATGAAATTCTATGCATGTACTCATTTGTACTGCTTGACCGCTCGTTAGGTTTGTCGTGGTCGCTTGAACAAATTAGTGTGTCAAAAGAACTGCGGCCATACTAAACTCAGTAATGGTAAAGGGACCATGTAAAGGATCGTGTGTAATTGCTCTGTTTATATTTGGGTTGTTTACCTTGGCAACTAGATATGTTAGTGTTGGCTTGACGTTATGAATGATTTAATTTATAATTCAGTTTTAGTTTTCTTTACATGGTGTCAGTAAACGTGGGATAGATATAATTTAGGAGATGGATTTGACACCAGAATTACTAAAAGAAATTTTAAGTGCTGCAATAGCAGCCACTAATAAAAATGAAAGTAAACAAATGGAAACCAATTTCCAAGTACAACCACCTGAGGCATTTAACTTCCAAGATCAATCAACTTGGGGTAGTTGGATCAAGAGATTCAAGATGTTTCGATGTGCTACAGGGTTACAGGAAAAACTGAGGACCAGCAGATCAATATGCTCCTATATGTTATGGGGAAAGAAGCCGATGAGTTACTGAATTCAATTGGGATTCTGAAGAAAAAAGGACTTCATTTGAAGCTGCAGTAAAACAGTTTGAAGACTATTTTTCCACTAAAAAATATTTTCTACCACCGAACTCTATTCTTACAAAGAAGAAGGTTCTAAGGTTGTGAAGAAAGAATTGATCCTTACATTAATGACCTGCATAAAATGTCAGAGAGGTGTGAGTGGATATGTAAGAATTGTGAAAGTAAAAGTTTCAACGATGAGATGATATTGCTCAAGCTTGTCACGAGCATTAAGGACAAAAGTTTATCAAAACACCTTCAGCTCCAGAAATCACTGATTTTAAATAAAGCAGTACAGATTATTTGTCAAGCTGAAGCTATGGATGAACAAAAAAACATTCTCCAAGATACGAACGACTTAGATGTCTTAGAAACTAGGAGGGGTTTCCCACAGAGATCGAGGCAGCCAGTTGAACAGCCAGTGACGAGAGAAGCAGCAGGTAATCCATTTAGGTTCGGCAATCCAAAGCGAGGATGTGGTCGTTGTGGTTCAATCCAGAACCATTCTAAAGATGGGTGCCCTGCAAGTGACAAGGTATGTTATAGATGTGGTAAAAAAGGTCACTTTGGTCGGTTTTGTAGAAGTAACAGTAGAGCTGCAGTTGAAAAAGTAGATTATGCTAATAGTGATGCTAATTTAAAACTTGGTACAATCGTGATCGAAGAAAATGTTTCAGAAGCAAGAAAATCTGAACCTTTTTATGTTAAATTACAGGCAAATAATAAAGAATTTCTAAATTTCAAAATTGATACGGGCGCTGATGTAAGTTGTATGGGACTCATTGATGCAAGGCGCATTGGTGTCAAAGTAGAAAGAACGGATGTTCAATTAAAGGGTCCAGGTGATATAGTTTTGAAGGTTTTGGGAAAGTCACAAGTAAAACTCCAAAAAGGTGATTTAACACATATAGAAGAAAAATATTCATTCTTAATAACCAAAGAGAACCCCTTTTAGGTAGAGTATAGGAATTTCAGCATTTGGGTTGTTGAAAGAGATACTTAGAAAGGATAAAGATCCCTACCTTGGATTGTTGGCTCATCGAGCCTCACCTTTGGACTGTGGAGTTTCTCCTGCTGAATTATTTTTCGAGAAGAAGATAAGAACTACGCTTCCTTCTATTCCACAGACACTGAACCCTGGTTGGCAACATTTGAGTAAATACCGAGCTGATTGTACTGAAAAAGGAAGGAGGAATAAAATGAAAATGTACCATGATCGTCGCCATAGGGCAAGAGACCTCAGCATACTACACAAAGACAATACAGTATGGGTTAGGGATCTCAAGCGATATGATACTGTAGTTGGTCAAGGTCCTAATGCACGGGAGTGTATTATAAAATCTCATGGTGCTCAACTGAGACTTTTTAGTACCTACTAACAACAAATCAGATCACAAACTACTCCTCTGGCAACACTATGCTTCAGTAGAGACGCATCATGGAAATAGCGATAACACAAACACTACAAGAAGAGAAAATCTAAAAGAGAAGAATCCGAATCCGATCCACAATCATGCGAAAACCGCTCTTATGGCCGCTTGGCAGATGGACGGTACGTGACTAGGGAAGAGAGGTTGAACCGTCAAGACTGTACGAATGCTAAACTTCCAAAGGAAAGAGGATGTAAAGGATCATGTGTTAATTGCTATGTTTATATTTGGGTTGTTTACCTTGGCAACTAGATATGTTAGTGTTGGCTTGATGATATGAATGATTTAATAAGGTTTAATTTATAATTCAGTTTTAGTTTTCTTTACAGACCATTTGTTTTGTAGTAAAATTAAAATGTTATCATGCACAAGTAAAACTGAAAAAAACTTAAAGAAAGTCATTAACGAAGTAGTTAGTGGTTTACTTGTTACTTTATCTATAAATAAAGCCCAAACGAACCGTAACTTTTGAGAAGTCTGGAACCCAGCAACGCTATACTTGAATGAAAGGTCTCGGTGCGAAAATCCCAGGAAAAATATTAGTTTTAGATCAAATATTCCCTAAGGACACAAATATAAAGAAAACTACTGAACAGTACTGATCTATTTGTTTTCATTAACAATTATATGTTTATACATTCCCAGCGAAGCGGGACACCATCAGCCAGATTCTCTTAAAAAGGTAGTTTTTTCTATTCAACAATTAGGTGAAAACTGATGTAAATATATTTTCAATAATCTAATTTAGATTTTCCGCTGTTTACCCAAGTAGTATGTTCATCGTTTTGCTTTGTAATGAAGTCTCTTCATCTGTCCGTCAAATTAATTTAGAAATCAGAACTCAGTCGAAGCCCTTCTTTCTCTTAAATTCTTTGTTTTCAACTCTTAATATACAAAATAATGAAGAAATTTGCTAGAATTATTGAAAAATAACATGAGGTCATCTTTCAAAAAGAGTAACCTTAGCAATCCTCTTTTGTCTGGACTAACGAATACTCAAAAAAAGTATAGAGGGAATTGCATGGAATACAATTTTCGACTGTGCAGCTTTGTTTACGAGGTGAACATATCAAAAGTCCGTTCGTAGTCTTTGAGCGGGGGGGGGGAAGGTACCATTAGTGGTTTACTTGTTACTTTATCTATAAATTCATTTGCACCATTTTTTGGTTTTTCCTAAATATCTTGAAAAATATCAACTTCAAGTTATCGCTATTATATTTGAAAATTAAAGAAAATTGAATTTCCTGTAAGAAAAATATATAATATGTATCTAACCACTTAAAAGGTAAGCACTAATTTGATTAATATTTAAACAAATATTCCTTCCATAAGAAATAAATTAAATGTAAATTTGTGTACCATACATGCCCAATTGGGCAACGCTTTTTTCATCTGAAGGAAAATGAACAACATTCATTGGCATAACCGCTCAACAAACTTGACGCTGCTGGGAAAATCGGGCACGAAAACATGCAATAAGTTGCCAATCTGTATGGTTTTTCATCTGTGAAACTTCTCAGAAAAAACATACTTTCAATCATAACGTAGTCCTTGCATAAACCAATACGTTTCTCAATCCTTCAAACCTAATCTATAACAAAACACAATTTGCTCCTGCTGCCAGTGCTGCCACTACATTCCTTTAAAATTAGCTAATAAACAAGCATTAAACGTCAGTTTGCTGCAAATCAGTTGATTGTTTACTTCCGTTTCCTGTAATCGCAGTCCGGCAAAACTTTAGCTGTCCGGAAAAATTTTTCCCGGACTAGTACGGCAATGGGTAACTTTCGAGCCAACCAAAAGGAACAAAAAATAGATGTTTCTGTGTCATCAGTGTCATGAAAAGAGTATTTGTTTAAAATTTTGAATATTCTTCTTGCGAACCATTATAGCTGAACCAAAAATTTCAACAATTTAAATCTACATTGGGCTGAGAAGAGTTTCTTACACTAATATTTATGGTTTCACCGATAATTTTTATTTTAATAAAGTAAAGAAAATAATTGTTCGCTTTTCACTCCGAGAGCCATTTGCTTTAATGCGTTTCTTCCAAGTCAATCGTCTGTCTGACGAGGATCAAGATAGCTATTATCACTTTTGAGGAATTTTGGCATTGATAATGTACACTGGAGGTACAACCCCAGTGTAGGTACAAATGTACCTAGATACCCCCCTGCAAAGGGGGAGGTATAACTATATCCCATGTAAGGTTTTTAACTCATTAGGGCATTAATATGATTTCGAAGATTGTTGCCTACGTCACCAGGTGATTTCTGGCTTTAAAAAGTCAAATTTCCTCCAATACGCCGCAAATATACATAAGCAGGGCCCATGTTATTCTTATAAAAAAGTTTAAAAAATACATTCTAGCTGATCATGGGTTGAAATATCTTTTTAATAATTTGAAATTCGCCGAGTGTGCAGGTCTGCTGCAACTGGGATATTCTTATTATCAAGGGGCCTAAAAAATCCGGAGTGTCGAAATAAGGCACTCAAATCAAATGGGCATACCGACCATCTGGTCTGGTGGATAGCGTTCACCTTTCAGTATGGGATTTCCATAAGCCATGTATTTCAAATGGCAATTTAAGTTGTACTGGTCAAATGTTGTTATAATCAGCTGATAATTTTATGTTATGTTGTGAATATTAGTAAACAAATGTACCTAAAATCCTATACTCTTATATGAGTAATGTTATCGTGCTTGTATGCTTGCTTGCTTGCACAATTATCTCAAAAACGGCTCCGAGGATTTCCTTCAAAGTCTGGAATTAAGTAATTTATGACTCAAAAACATCTTTTATGCAGATAACTTGGCCAGAGAAAATCTAATAACGTAATAAATCGAATTTTAAAGTTGTAAAATTTTAACATTGGCCTTATAGGTTGCCGTGATAGCAACAAAAATAAACAAGGAAAGTGTAAACAAATGAAGTAATCATAACAGCTGTTTGGGATCTACAGCTATCAAGGGATAATACGGCAGGTGGGATGAGGAGTCCAAGGAGCAATAATAAAGGTTTATATTTATAAATTTTATGACATTGAAATATTTTATAGTAACTGGATGAACTGGTAAACATGAAATAGCACCGAGCAAGGCTCGGTCCACCAGGTACTAGATAATAGAATTGTTTTGTCCGATGAGGCCTGTACTGAAAGGTGAATGTGGAATTGAGTGTAGCTATTATTGGGTATTTTATTTATTTGTTTATAAATTTATGATGGATTTCAAGTGGGTATAACGCAATAAGTTTTCGCTAAGAGTTCAGTCTGGACTGATAAATCTTGAGAAAATTACAATTTTCCAACCAACAGCTTGATGCTATAAACTCCGGTTCGTCTCTTGAGCTGTATATCTGTCTTTACTTTAGGTGTAAAGTAATGACTCCTTATCTTTGAACCACTAAAGACTTAAACGTTGTAAAACAATTAAGGGCAAAAGATCCTTGTGAAATGCGACTTAGATAGTAGTGTTAGTAAATATCTTAAGTAAATGGTGAAATGGTAAATGGTATCTTAAGTGAATTCTAAAGTAAATGGTATATTTAATTTAATTCTATGTACAGGGTGTTTACGAAAAACCCTTACAGACTTCGGGATATGGTTACTTACAACAAAAGTAAGAAAAAAGTTTCTATACACATGGGTCGTAAAAGCTCGGTTATCCGTCTGTCGGTCTGTATGTGTTTTTAACATGATTTTGCATAAGTTTGGAACTACTAATGATATCAACTTCAAACTTGGTACGTATATGCTGACTAATAGGGCCTATGTTTTTGTGGAGTATCAAGTTTATACTTTGTACCATTTCAAAATGGCAGCCATTTTTATATTTAAAAACGTAATATCTTTAAATCCGTAAATTTTACAAAAAGTTAATAAGAGACATAAGATTTGCGTAATTTTATTTCTAACAAAACCATAAAAAGATCATGATGATCAAACTACAATTAACAAAGTTATTGCAATCTTTCTAACAGAATACATGCCTGTTTATGGCAATTATAGCAAATATTCCCATTACTTTGTTAGAAAAATTGCAATAACTCCGTTAAATGTAGGTCGATCATTAAAATTTTTATGGTTTTATAGGAAGTAGAATTACGCAACTTTTTTGTCTTTTGTCCAATTTCTGTAAAATTTATGGTTTTTAAGATATTAAGTTTTAAAATATAAAAATGGCTGCCATTTTGAAACGGTACAAAGTAGAAACTTGATACTCCGTAACGAAATAGGTACTATTAGCCAGCATATACGTACCAAGTTTGAAATTGATATCTTCAGTTGTTCCAAATTTATTTAAAATCATGTTAAAAACACATACAGACCGACAGACGGATAACTGAGCATTTTAGGACCCATGTTTACAGGAACGTTTTTCTTAGTTTTGATGTAAGTAACCACATCCCAAAGTCTGTAAGGGGTTTTCGTAAACACCCTGTATACGCTTTAATTATATGTCATGCATACGTCATGCTCTGCTTTTTTAGTGTCTTCCTGAAGTTTATTTGTATCAACATAGCTGTACATTCATAACTTTTACGACTGTTGTCCTTTATGTATTCTATTTTATATATGTGCTTTTCTGAAATAAATATTTTTTCTTTCTTTCTTTCTCTCTTAGTTTGTAAATAAATAAAACTAGTTTGTAAATAAATTAAATCATCCTCTGCGTAATACGATTGTGAGTTTACAAACTTGTCAAACCGAGATTTCCTCAAGCAATGTAAGCGATTGACCAGATCACTGACTTCGCAGTTGTGGGGAGTGACACTGACTCACTGAGTTAGTCAAACACATAGTTTCTCAATAATTCTTCTTAATAATTAGAGTCTTCGCAAATGTATGCAATCTTTATCCTACACGCTGTATTTTCCTAGATGGCTGTAAATTGCAAACAGCTGTTATGATTATTTGATTTGTTTACAGTTTCCTTGTTTATTCCGTTGCTTTCGTGGCAACTCGTAAGGCCAATGTTAAAATTTTACAGCTTTTAAATAAGTTTTATTACGTTATTAAATTTTCTATGGCCAAGTAATCTACATAGACCATATTTTTTCGTCATATATTAATTATTTCCAAAATTTTAAGAAAATCCTCGGAGCCGTTTTTGAGATCGTTGTGCAAACTAGCAAGCAAGCAAACATACAATCACACAAGCATACAAGATAACATTGCTCGTATAAGATTATAGGATTATCAGACATTATGGTACAAAAGAACTGCAAAAATTGCATACCATGCACTTTTTGAAAGCAAACTAACTTATGGCATAGTTCTGTGGAGAAATTCATCCCGAAATAATTTAAATCGAGTTCTTGTCCTACAAAAAAAAGCACTCCGAATTATGGCAGGCCTGAAAAAGTTGGACAGCTGCAGGCCGGTTTTCAAAAGTTGGAATATTTTAACTGTTGTGAATATTTACATCTATCAAACTATAATGTTAGTAATTTCCAGAGATGTACCCAGACATGAAAAAATACACAGTCATGCAACAAGAAAAAGAAGAGACTTCCACCTGCAAAATCACCATTTATCAATGTTTGAAAAAAAGCCTTCATATGCAGGAGCAAAATTTTTCAATGCTCTCCCTGACTCAATAAAAACTTCCAATTTAAAAAAATTAAAAACGAACTTGAAAATGTGGTTAAGTGAAAACCCATTTTACAGTATAAAGGAATTTTTAGAATGCAAGTATCCAAGATGTAATAGAAGGGAACTCTGACTGAGCTATTAATTTTATTTATATTTTTATACTATTTATACATGTAACATTCTTAACGATTGTAACATTAAATATTATTATTATTATTATTATTATGATTAGTACTATATAATAAATTAAATATCTTTAAGTTCGTAATATGAATACTTTATATAAATTTCGGAAAATCAAGTAATAATTACAACTCATGAAATGAGTTGTAATTATTACTTGAAATGAGTTAGTGGTACTACATGAAATTAGCTATTTTATAGGTGACGTGAAGCCACGGGGCTCAGGCTTTTCGTAAGGTGAGCACTTTTTCCCCTACTATTCTTGAACGTTCTTTGCGAATCGATCCGCGTGAATAATTCAGTAAAAAGAATCAGAACGTATGGGCTTCCGAACAGAAGCCGACTCAATAGCTCGTTTAAGATTCAAGTCTTTCTCTCCTGTTTCGTTACTCAGAGAATAAAGTTTTCAGAAGTGAAAGAAAATAAAATTTTCTGTAGTAATTTGGTGCAATAAAAAGTTACACTAAAAACAAAACATAAAACCCTCTTATTTCATCCACAATTACAATACAAGACAAAAAGGTTTACATACAGAACAACATAAACTCACATTATTTAAACGCAAGCCCAAATATATTGGTTTAAAACTCTTCCAAGCATTTCCAGAAGAGTTACAGAAAATTGACAACATTTCAAAATTCAAATCCGAGAGGTAAAATTATATTTAATAAATTCTTGATTTTATGGTGTTGAGATTTTTAAAAAAAAAGGTAAAACCTAGCCTAGTTATGCTTTGCAGCATTCTAGACTCCTGACCTGTCCAACTCCTGACCTTCAAGGACTACGGACGGAATACAAGTAACAAGTAGCCTAATTTGTACTTGTGTATTAATTTATTAATCATTCAAACTTTACATTTGAATAAACAATACATATGATGACTTGTTATATGCCATACACTAGTTACTAATAAGTAATTGAACAAAGACAAGTTTGTTAAAGCAGCATGATTTAATTGAACCGTAATTGTACGCAATTCCGGACTCTGGAAATCAACTTCGAACAATAATATAATAAGTACGTGTTAAATGTAGACCTACCATTTTACATTTTGTATTAATCTTGAGCAACGATTCCTGAAAAGCTAATGTTAAGTGGTTAAAGCAACGGTCAAAGTGTTCACGCCAAGCGACTCGAATTCGATTCAGACGAAAGAACTATATGAGTCGGTCCGTATTCCGAACTAAGTGATTCGCGCAAATAGATTCGCAAAGAACGTTCAAGTTTAGTAGCGGAAAAAGTGTTCACCTTTTCGTAATCCCAATACCACAGAGTAAGGATCGTTCCTCTCCCGGTGCCAATACTAAAGTTGACATTAGTCATAGAGACAACTGGGCCACTTCACTTGGCTCGGCCTGTACTGATGATTTTTTATTAGTTGTCTTCAATTACAGTTGAAAACAATTAATTATAAGTAAACATATTTTTGCGGTACATAATAAACGCTTTTTAACACCAATTACCACTCACTTTTTATTGTACATATTTAGTTTAAAATGTCAACTAATTTTATAATAACATAATAAAATGAAAATTTGTAGGGTTATAACTTTATAAAATATGTAAAATTATGTTACTTTCATGATAACGTGAAAAACGTCATTCATAAACGTCATCGTTCTAAATTAAAATGAAACCACTAATCAAAATGAAATAATCTAATGTCACTACTATATAATGAGGGCTATTTTATGAGAATTGACTAATTTTTAATGTTTTTTTGATATTTCGTAAATATGCACATACCTACTTATTTTAAAAAAATCTGACAATTCGATACATTAGTATTTTACTAAAAATAAACGGCTACGGACAGAACCATGTTTTCTATTTAAATTAAATAAATAATAAATTATAATCAAAGTGCATAACTCTGTCAAAAATGTTAATACATATCATAACGAAATAATATGTTTCAAACATTGGTTATCGTCATAAAAGCGGGAGTATTATTTGTAATACGGAAGTCTCAGTTATTAGTTTAAACAAATTCCTTTCTTTGGTTTAAATGATTCAGGCCTTCAATCCTTCAGTATATTTTTTTCTTAAACAGGATACATTTTTCTGAAAATTGGGAACAGGCTGCGTGATTGATTTTACTAAATGAGTTAATATCTAAATATTTAATTTATGATATTTAAAAGAGTCAATATTTTCAGCATGATAACAATAGTTTATGTAGAACGTATAAAACAAAAGAGATGAGGAATAAATAAAATTTGCATAAGGAAAATATATTCTTACTTTTTCCAAACAAGTTTTTTACTACCGTTGTGATAGAAAAATTGAAAATTTAAGACGCGGGACAAATTCGAAGGCTAGTTACTTTCATTGTTCTCAACAAAGCATGCAGATGCCGTAACGGTGTTTACAGATAGTCGCCTGCATGCTAAATACAACGGAATCATAGTTTTGTTTTTAAACTGAACTCTGTCAAGTCACTTTTTCTATCCAAAGATTTGTTTTTACAATAAAAATAACCTTCGCTATTACAAAATCGATGTTGAATTCACTTCTTTAAAGTTTCAGTTATTTTTCCTGCAAGAGCTGGGTTATTTCATAAAGCATTTTCCCCAGGAAGGTACTTCTGTTGGAAAAAAACTATTATTTATTTGGGCTTTTGTTTTGCTAAAATTTATCGCAAAGGTAAAAACATTAAAATAAATAGAAAATGAATGAATGAATTATTAAATGAATGGATTAAAAAGTACAGCGATAGAAATTAATTTAAGGTTGGGTCTAAAGATTAAGCCTGTGTAACCAAACAAATACCAGGTTACTCCAGGACTCGTACTAAGATAATATTCCTTTTATTAAGGAGAAAACGGAATAATATTAAGTAAGAATAAGATTTTCACACAAATAAAAATAATAGTTTAAAACTTCATTAGTGCCTCGCTTTAAAGGATGAAAAATAACGATTTGATTTTTTAAACTCATTATTTTCATGGATTACAGATTTATTATACGTGTTCAATTCGGCCTTCGCCTTTAAATGAATATGCTTCAATTAAGACAATATGAATGAAGCGAATTTCCTGGTAACATTCTTATCAAATCTGATCGCCCGATTCAGATTACTAATAATTACAAGAAAAACTACAAATAATTCAACTTAGAACTATGTGAGAACACGATTGAAGAAAGGAAAAAATTATAATTATTTTTAATGCGATGTGTTTGTGATATCCTTCTATATTCAGTTTCCCGGTCTGTCCTGTAAATCTGATAAGATATTTATTAGTTTATTAATTTAAGTAAGTGTAGTTTCCTTTTTTTGTGAAAGTGGGTGCACCACCAGTGTTGATAGACTCAGTCCTACGCACAGGTCGAAGGACCAATGTAGGACTTTCATTTCATGTATATAACTTTTTAATGTACAAATATTGTGAAACAAGCAAAAAACAAATTTTTGATTTGATTTTATTTGTTTAGACGTTTGGCCAGGCTATAGGGCCAATCTAGCGATTTATTTTTTTGGAAGCCCTTAACGTGTCTAGATGTGCCTTTCAAGGGTATCGAGTCAGTACAGTACATTTCCCCAGAAAACCCATAGGTAGCCCTCACACATGGGCGGATTTAGGTCTTAATTTTTGGGGGGTGCCAGTGCCAGGTCACCTCACTTATGTATACTCAATTATTTTAATCATCAAACTCCTATTCAAATAGTCCGTTTGCAAACATACTCCAATAAATATATGCCCATTTTATTTGATAACAACCCTGATGTAATTTATGTATTAGCAAAGTTATGTTACAAATTGATTCCCCATTTTCTGCCAAACAATCCAGCGAAAATCAGGGGGTGCCGGGCTTTTAATGTACAAACTTTTGTACCAACTTTTGGGTCCAGAAATCCGCCCATGCCCTCTTAGATTTTGCCTTCCAAAAATTTATGCAAATCAAAAAGAAAAATAAAAACAGCTGTATAAGAAACACAGGCGCAACTGTTAAAAAATTGTTTTAAGAAAAAATTCAAACATGAAATATCAAAATATCAAAATTTAGCACGAAATATTTAAATAAATTAGAAGATCATATTAATTTCCTTGCGGTAAACTTGTTGGACAATAGCGAGAATGTCTACAGACGTTCAAAGATAACGTCCTGGATTTACCCTCAAGATTTGATTAGCTTATGATTGTGCCTTATCATCGCAGTCTGTTTGTGCCACAAGAAAACAGGACTTATTATAGTGTAAAATGTTCAGAATATTTGCTTATTGTTCATAATTAAATGTATGGAACAGATTGTAAATAAATGTTGGTAAAAAAAAATCATTCGCTCGTAATTATAGTAAACAACGTTATATCAATTCACTCACTTGAATGGGAACCAGTTTCAAACCGACGTCTTGAATAGCGCCTGAGTGACAGATGAAACAAAACATGGACTAGAAGTCACAGACTGGGGCGGGTTCGGTCTCGGAGCTCAGTCCGGGGTCGGTCTCAGTCCGGACGGAGCTCAGTCCGCCAGCGTAGGGTGGGTCCGGTCCGCGCGCTACCACACTCCGAGGCCTACTAGTAGTAGGCTACTACTGAGTCCGTGGAGCCCCCCCCCCACTCACCTGTCAACTGCACGTGGGGAGAGACGGGTGTCACTCATATGCAGCTGATAAGGGACAAGGTGGGAGTTTTCATTCATATCGACTCCGGGTAGATAGATATAGGTCGAGTGAATAAGCACGACTTTTATTGTAATATAATAAGTATTTATACATTATTTTTTAATAACAAAACAACCATTGTCTGTTTTTGCAGTGCGAATATAAAACTGTTTGTTTAAATGAGTAAAATTGAATTAATAATGATAAATGATAATAAATAAATTCTTTATTCACAAAAATGCATACACAAATACGACTTCGTTGTTAAAATACAATACGTCTCATGTTTCTTACATTACATATCACAAGTAAACACACAATCTATATATATATATATATATATATATATATATATATATATATATATATATATAAGTCAAAACCCATTGACTGACTGACTGACTGACTGATCACAGTTTCTCAAAAACTATAAGGCTTAGAGCAATGAAACTTGGCACAAGTATTCTTTGCAGGCTCTAGATGCGTACTAAGAAAGGATTTTGCAATATTTTCTCTCAAAAGGTTTGAATATGGTATATTATGAAATTAAAAATGGCGGCAATTTTTTTACTGTCATAGCTTATTTTCTCATAAACTACAAGACTACTATGAAACTTGAGACAAATGTTCTTTATAGGCACTAGATGCGAATAAAGAACGGTTTTTAAAATATTCTCACTCAGATGGATAAAATAGAGTTTATTATAAAATTCAAAATGGCGGCTGTTACAGTTTTTAAAACTATGCATGGAAGGCCCATACAATATTTTCGGGGGATAGAATAGGTACGATATCAAATCTACTAGGAGAATAAAATGTCAAACTTCATTTCAGCCACCTACTATATTTTTTGTCAAATGCCACTTAAGCTACTTGCGTTGTACGCACCACCCGAAGTACAAAATTGTATTCTCTTAAAATGGTTTATCCGTCTAATAAATAAATAAAACCTTTCTCAAACTAAAATTTTAAAACTCATTATGGACAGTTCATTTTGAGTACATGTATATCCACTAGAAACGGAGTTTCAAAACTAAAATTAATTAGGTAATGAAGATTTCAAATAAAAAATATACCATTACAACCATAATTTTGCCTTATCGATAGGTTAGAGACCTAATCTTCAATTTTTTCAGCGGGCGAAGCTGCGGGTATATCTGCTAGTCATGCATACAATTATATTTTAAAAATAGATTGATAACATTAGAGGTGAATAAACGGATATCTCCAAGGCTAAGCCCGAATCGGGGTGCCTTCATCATAAAATATTTGTTGGAAAGGAAAGAAAAATGTGCCAAGTTGAACACATATTGGTTTTTAAACTGTACATATGAAAAATCTAAACTTAATATGCTACAATAAAACTGCCTAATGCAAACAAGGAAAGACTTAACATCAAATTTACTTACAACAAAACAATTTTGTGGGTAAGAAGTTTGACAGTATATATTAATTAATAAAGCACATAAGATGGTCTATAGTTCTGGACAACCGTAACGGCGGGTAAGTGAGTGCGCTGTATACGGAATTGGCGTTAAACATCTTTATTGTGCAGGCAATCAATCATGAATCATGAATCATGTGATCACATTTTTAAGTAAAAACGCATTTACAGTATGGAAGTTTATGCTGCAAGCTCATACGCAAAAAATATTAAATCTAAACAAGGCCTTGTTAAAATCTACGTCAAACTTACACGAAATATGACGGTAAAAGTTCCCGCAGAGCTTGCCGCAAATTTAAGAAGAGGTTTTCTCATTGGTAGTGGCAATACTGAATATTACGTTTCGTATTGCGCAAGACAACTTTCGGTACCGTATTGGGTACTTTGGTGTTATACGGAGGCCACTGTTTTTTTAGAGAGATTGTTTTGCTGGACACCAAATATAACTACATCGTTTGGAAGAACGTACTTAAATCGACTTACTGTCCAAATTTGACTTAATTATGATGAACGGTATTTGTGTTCTGCCTCCCAGAAGGCAGTGATGTCAGCTACGATTGAGTGTTCAAGTCGTCACCGCCGCTATCGTCCACATCCGATCGCCACCCTTACAGAGCGCGCTGCGGCGGTTATGTTAGGTTAGGTTATCATAAATATGTTATTAGGACTTATTTTGTTATGTTACAAATCAAACGATACCAGATGAGTCATACTTAGCCCGCCAAATCCCCTCCAAGTAGGCACAGGTCTGGTCGTTGATCGGAGTTCGCGCTTCACCTGTCAACGGCTTTTGGCGGGTGAAAGTAAGACTAATTTGGTATCATTCGATTCGTAACGAAATGAGGAAACTCCTACTAACATATTTATATGATAACCTAACTTAACACAACCGCCGCAGCGCGCTGTATGAGGGTGGCCTTTGTATAAATAACAAAGTACCCAGTATTGCAACACGACATTTTTAGTATTAATGTGGCTTAAAAACATACACATTATTCTGACAGTTCGACACAATCATGAGTTTTAGCAGATGTTTTGTAGAGATTCCACTTTTTGCCACCCTCCAGCACAGCTGTCCAGAACCAGAACTACAGTAATCAAGAAAGGTGGAGGTTGTGCTAAGAAGGGGGATTTTTAATGGACACAATCTCTATTAAAAATGAATCCCTGACTTCAATCTAAGTAACAATAAAATCGTGATTATTATTCAAACATAAATCAGGTCACATAAAGGAGTAATGAGCTTTAACCGCAAAAAACATTACGATTCAAACATTCATATTGAAATCAAAGTTTATCCTCCGCTGCTTTTTACCATAATCGTAATCCAATATTTATTGACCTGATCATGATAGCTAAGAGGCGAATTTTGTTCGAAAAGCTGATTAAGATTTTCTTTTCTCAAAGTTTAACAACGCGCGTCACTAGTAGATAATTCCAAGAGGTCTATTTCGACTAGACTCGGGTTTCGTCCACCAAAGTAATTCCTATTCTATTGAAAGGAGAAAGTTATTTAAGCTATTTAATAAGAACGGTTTTCCTCAATGGCGCTCCGTTTCGGAGCCTGTTCCTTAAACGGTTGTTGAAACCGGTTCCGAGAATCTTTAAACAGTGGGAAAACGAGACGCTGATTTCTACGTGTGAAGAATGTTGATATTAAATGTCTCTAATACCTCTTAACAGATAAACGGCCAGTGATGATCTTTGGAGATTTTCATCCTGTTCAGGGATATTTGACATCAATTGGGTAGACTCAGTGTCAGTTTAGAGAATCCTGCGAAAATGTTTTCTACCGTAGGCCTACATTCCAAACCTTGGGCCCTAAAAGTTCAAGCCCCAATGTTATTTTTTTCATAGCCCCTATTCCTATT